>CM040434.1:22700558-24043058 GCA_022702705.1 Papilionanthe hookeriana x Papilionanthe teres | reverse complement strand
ACCTATGTGGTTTAAATTTCCTAATCTACCTATCGAATCGTTCCACACTAATGCTCTATTTCGGATTAGTAGAGCATTAGGGACTCCCTTAAAGTTGACCCCTCCACTTCTAATTTGGGGAACATTCATGGTGCTAGAGTGCCGATTGAGAGAGATGTTTCTCTCCCCGAGTTGAGACAAATTGTGGATTACCACCTCCGACGAGTGGTGAGGGTTTACGGCAAAAATCCAAATGGAAACTAAACCAGATGTTCCGTAAACACCGTAGAATGTTTGGCCACTTAATGGAAAATTGTTACGAGATTAAAACCCCCTTCCAAAAAGCTGGTCGGACTCCAACCTTCGATGCAGACAAGCCAAAGATACTATTCAAGGGAACTTATTAGCAGAACCTATTGCTCTAGACTCTCTGGTTGATGTCTCCAGATTGCACAGAGATGTGAACCCAGAGATTATCCCAGAGGATCTGATAAACCCTGCTCAAGGAGACACCTCTACATTACCCCCTGAACTCCCAATTAAAGCTCCAAAAGACTCACACAGTCAAGATATCATTGAGCAGGTCATTATACCCTCCATAGATATTATATCTACATCCCGAATAATATTCAAGCCGCTTAGCAGAACGGAAGGCAAAAAAGAAGAAAAAGGTGTTATTTGAACTTCAAAACCGACCCGAGGTGGGGAAAGTGTCACTACCCCACCGATATCGAAGTGGCAGAACTAGATCTAGATCCGGATCGCCCCGACTCACTCCCCTCCCTGCGCCTAAACCCCCAGATGTTTAACTTCTTATGTTGGAATATTAGGGGTGTGGCCCACCCCTCATCTCTTAAAAGGCTATTGCATCTCTTTAAGAAACACCAACTCTGGGGCATTGTGCTTCTTGAACCATTGGTTCACAAACACAAATCCAAATTATTTTCCAAGTTTCTTTGGTCGTTCAATTTTTACTAACTCTTCCAATAAAATCTAGGTTCTTAGCGAGCGGGAACTCCATTGCAAAGTTATTGTGGACCATCCTCAATTGATTCATTTACATTGTACGATTAATGGTATTTCTTTTGCTACAACTTTTGTTTATGCAGGTGCACTAAAACTGCTAGAAGAGAACTCTGGCAAGAAATCCATCTTATCAGCTCTAGGGAATCTCTTAGCTGGATTGTGGGTGGGGATTTCAACAACATTTCTTCTACTATAGAAAAATCTGGTGGCAAGCCTCCTAATCTCAACCAACTCACTGAGTTTAATGATAACATCCAGAGAGCAAACCTTTTTGATTTGGGGTTTCAAGGGAACCCTTTTACTTGGAGGAGGGGTAAAATCTGGGAGAGACTTGATAGATTCCTGGCAAATGATTCTTGGCACCATACTTTTCTTCATACTACCATTTCACATCTAAATTTTGCTGGGTCTGATCACAGACCATTACTTATTTCCATTTCTACTCCCCCCAACCAAACCAGTTCTCCCCATTTCAGATTCCTGAATTTCTGGTCTTCCCACCCTCAATTTCAATCTATTATCTCTAAGCAATTGATCTGGTTGTCCCCACTCCAATCCTTTTATCGGACTTCGAATCTTCAATCGAAGCCGGCTGCTGTCCTTTCTCACCTGGAGTTGGGAGACTATTGGTGACATCACTCATAACATTGTACGAGTCGAGAAGGATCTCTCTTCTTTGGAAGTTGCTTGCCCTTACTGATGATACTAAATACGCGGATGGTCACTCGCTCAAGAACATCTACTTACTCTTATTGATCTGGCGGGACCAATTCCTTAGACAGAAGTCACTACTACTAAATTCAAAGATGGAGATAGGAACACTAAATTCTTTCATGCATGGATAAAATTCAAAAGGAAATGTAATGCTATACATTCCATCTTAAATGACCAAGGCCTTCTACTCAATGAGGAAGCTGCTTATTGCCAATGATGCTTTGTCAAGTATTACCGAGAACTTCGACTTTTAAACTCGGCGACAGTCTCCTATTGATGATACACTGTTTAATAAAGAGTTTAATTACACCCGGTCTCTACAATTAGCTGATATTCCCTCTCTTGAGGAAATTTGGGTGGCACTTAACTCTATTGACGACTACATCAGTCGGTCCTGATGGGTACAGATCTTGACTTCTATAAAAACTCGGAACACTTGCAAAGCTGAGGTCACCACTGCTATCCAAAGCTTCTTTTCGAGGTAGGGACATTCCCCAATACTTCCATGCATCTACTATTGTGCTTGTGCCCAAGACCAATGCCCCCAAGTGCTTGGAACCACTATAGACCAATTAGCCTAACCACTCGTTATCGGTAAGGTTATCGACAAAATCTTAGTTGCGCAGTTGCAACCTCATCTTGCTCATATTATCAGCCTCAACCAATCGGCTTTTGTTAAAGGCAGATCTATTGCTGATAATGCCCTCCTTGCTTAAGAACTTTTGTTGGATTTGGACAGACCTTGTAGGGGTGGTAACTTGATTTACAAACTTGACATCAAAAAGGCTTATGATACTATCGATTGGAACTTTATTCTTCAGGTGCTGCATGCTAGAGGCTTTTCCAATACCTTCTGTTTACTCATTAAGAGATGGCTTCAGAATAATAACCATTCTATCCTCATTAATGGCAAATACTGGGGTGATTTCAGAGCTACTAGAGGGCTTAAACAAGGTGATCCACTCTCTCCCACTATCTTCATCATTGTTATGGACTATCTCTCAAGGCCGCTTCGGATACTCAAGTCTCCTCTCACCCTTATGCCCAATTCCACCACGAGTCGAGATATTAACATCTCTCACCTTTTATATGCTGATGATTTAATGATATTCTCCAGAGCTTCTAAAGCTATTGTCAATAAGGTGATGCACTGTCTCAACAAGTTTCAACAGATATCTGGCCTTCATTTCAACAAAAACAAGTGTGAATTGCTTTTCCCCAACCATATCCACCCTAACATTATCCATTGGACCACCGAATTCACCGGCTTTGTCAAAACCAACCTTCCCATAAAATACTTGGGGGTTCTTCTTATCAAAGGCAGATCTAAACAAACTCATTTTGAGGAGATCATTGCCAAGCTGAATACTCAACTCTCTAATTGGTCCAATTCCTTCCTCTCATCTGGTGGCAGAATTACACTCCTAAATAGCATATTAACCTCTTTCCCTACTTATATCCTGCAGATGGCTTGCTTAAAGAAAAGTTCCTGGATTCAGATTGAAAGAATATTTAACGATTTCTATGGTCCGGTCATAGAAAACGAGTTTCATTAGAGCTAGTCGGCAAAAGTAGCCTTGCCTAAAGTAGTTGGTGGTTTAGGTTTTAAAGGCTTGAAAAACCTACGGCAAGTTAATTTACGTAAGCTATGGATTCATTTCGGGAGCAGAATTCTCTTTGGGCTCTTTTCATGAAAGGGAAATATTGTAGAACCACTCATCCCTTAGCCTCTCATATCAAAACGAGTATTTCTAGAATGCGGAAACATATGCTCATTAACAAGGAAACAAATTGAATCTCTTATTTATCGGGAGTTAGGCAAGGGTGACATCCTGTTTTGGCAAGATAATTGGTGTCAAAAGGAACTTTTGGTTCCCCTACCTAATATTAACAAAGACCAATTCCTATTTCCTGCTTGTTGGGACAACATGAATTGGTCCATTCCTAAATCGAAACAATTATCGGCCGATTCCGTTGTTGATCGAGTGGCTCTTATCCCCTTTGATAGGTATCAACACGATAAACTCGGATGGATAAATGGCAAGAATAGCAGCATTACCAAGCACATTTATTCCACTATCAACTCTTGGAATCGAGTCAGTTGTGGGGCAATAGCATATGGAACAAATATCTTACCCCCTCTATGTCCTTCCTCATTTGGAGAATTTTCCATGGGCTCCTCCCTACTGATGATATTCTAAAACTCAAAGGTTTGAGAGGCCCTTCTAAATGCCTTCTCTGTCCTGTTAATTCAGAAACTCTGAACCATCTTTTCTTTAAATGCCCCTTCTCCCAAGAGGTTTGGTCGAGTCCGATCGGCAAGTTGAAAATTAACTCTGTTGTTGTTAGATTGGCATGATTTTAATGATTCCCGGCATTCACGGCGGAAAGTTAAAGGCGGGGAGATCCCTTGTATTGTGGCTTGGTTCATTTGGATGCATAGAAATGGGGTTAAATATGATGGGGTGCTTCATAAAGCTAACAGGGTAGTTACCCACTGCCTTACTTTTATCTCTAAATTGATCTCTGTTAAAAATTTTCCAAACATTCTTCAGGCTTCCTTGTCTGTAAATAGACCTATGCTTCACAAAGTTACTAAGATCTTTTGGAAAGCCCCTAGCCCTCCTTCTATTAAAGTCAATACCGATGGTGCTTTCAAGGATCGATTAGGCTGGCATTGGAGGCATCTTCGGAGACCATACTGGGAAAGGTTTGCTTTTCTTCCGAGCTCCCACTACTGCTGATGATCCATTGGAAGCCGAATTGGGCTGCTTGTTTTTGGGCTCTTCACATTGCTACACTCTTTCAATGGTCTTTCATCATTGTGGAGGGAGACTCTTCTACTCTAGTTCGATACTTTCGAATGACCTTCTTCCTCCTTGGCACCATTCCACTTGGGTTTACCAAATCGGATCTTTCTTGCCTCGGCTTCTTCGTTCAATTTAACTTTATTTTCGGAGAAGGTAACGGACCTGCTAATTGGATTGCTAAAAAGCTTTAACTTCACAAGAGATAATGGTCTCCTCTACTCTACCTCCCTGGCTTCTTCATCTCGGCCGAGTCGACTCATTCCAAGCCCCTCACTTCGAATTTTGGAGTGATGTCCACTGCAATTGTTACTCTCCCTACACCTGCTTAAAGCTGTTTATAATTACTATAGGAGCATTTTGGTGTCTTTTTGTTTCACTTGGTTTTTACTTGGTTATTTGCTCCTTTTGGGTATTCTCTTCAGGGCTGTTCTCTTCTTTTACTGGGAATGGCCACTACTCTCTAGTTTATTTCATTTACTTAGTCTCTTTTCCTTTTGGTGTGGAGTTGTACTGGGATCTTCTTCCCCGGGGGATCTCCCTTTGTATGCTGCATACTTTTTTATTAACATGTAGGGGCCAGTGTAGCCTCTTCCCAAAAAAAAAAAAAAAAAAAAAAGATATATATATATATATATATATATATATATATATAATTTTAAGTTTTAAAACGGGAATTTTTAATTTTGAATATTGATATCGAACAAGTCTCATATATTTAATGGTTTAAATAACCAAACATAATATTTCAAGTAATACTTAGAATATCGATCGATAATAGTTCTCAATTATTCAAACCAATAAATTTACAATATTTATTTTATTTGTGAATTTCCAACAGATCATTCCCTTACCTAATAACAAGATTAGATAAGGTTTAGATTATCTAGGTTACTAAATCTCTTATTGGTGCAAACCCCTATAGTTAATTACATCTTAAGTGAAAACACTTATGAAAATTTTGATTAATAGTAGGGTTTCATCTTCAAGGGTTCAATTTTAGTTTTGATGATTGTTCATAGGAAAATTAAGTGGGAAAAGCTGAATGTGAAATAATTTTTTTGGAAACCAAAGGATCGGAAGGTAAGGGATGTCATACCTTCTAAGGGGAACCTTTATGAATTCCTAAGAAACCACTATTTGGCTTTTCATCTTGGAAATGATGTTATTTTATGTTTATTACTACCATTTTATTTTAAATCTAGGGCTTACATTACGTGAAATACACTCGGTGTAGATGGCCTAGGAAGATAGGAGGATTATGTCGTACCAAACGAACAACCAGAAATCATAAAACGAGTTTTGGAATATATTGCATGACATACAATCATACGAAAGCCTAAAACATAAAGTGAGAATTTACGTTGTGCTAATTGAATAAAATCAAAGTCTTAAGGGTTCATGAAAAGTTTAGTTGAGGTTCATCCTTTGCTTCACGCTTTGGTCTTGATTGACGCTTGAAGATTGACCATGACTCGATCATGTTGTCAACCTGGTCTAAGAGAATATAAGAGATAAATTCATGCCTCGAGTGGCCAATCCTGGGTTCTTTATTTTATTTTTGTAACTTATTAAGATGAATTTTGTTACAAGCTATTAAGAATTATTGAATATTTTGTTGGGTGAGGTGTTGACATAAGGTTTCAACCTGAGCAATGTCCTACATCCTCTACCTAAGGTTTCCTTCACATATCAAAAATTCAGTATGTAAGAAAAAGCATATGGGATTGGTACAATCAAGTACAATATATGATAAAGTAGCAGAACGTACCTACTGCATTTAATGCCATTTCAAAACAAAATTTGAATTTATATGTTAAACGTGCAAATATATAGGAATTAAGTAACCTTGGAATATTTTTAAATTTTGATGTGACATGTATTAAACACAAGTAAGCATATTTATATGGAGTTAGGTGGTAGATATATGAATAATTAGAACTGGGTATAAGTATTTCTAAGTTAGGGATGAACTCAGCTTCAAGCCTTCAGCCATAATATCCCATTCTTATGGGAAATCTCCATTGGCAAACGTGGCATCAACTTGGATTAACCAACCCTGGGTAGAAGCCATAAGCAATACAATTAAGGGAGGACAGCTCCAAACCTAAATAAATGTAACTAACAATTGGAATTATATATATATAAAGCCAGTAAGTGCTCTGCTAGGGTTTGGAATTTCATGGAGTCTTCTTCTTCGTTTTCGATGTGAGCTATTGGTTGTTCATGCGATTCCTTGGGTACTTTTGTTGCCTTCTAAAGCTTGTTTTCTTACTTAGTTGGTCCGTTTTATGCGTTTTACACTTTCCCGGGTTGACTCTTTTTGAACTTTGTCTACTTGGTTTACTGTTCCAAAGGGTAACCTCTACGTGTGCTTTTGGTTTTTTGTTCCCTACTTGGCTTCTTCTCCATGGTGATTTTCTTAGTCATTTCTATTGGATTTGGCTGTGTTTCCCTCTTCTTTCTAATGGCTTCTTCTAAACCCTTGATTGACTTGGAAATCAACATCTTTTGGAGTAAAGCTACTTGTGCTGGCATTATTGGCAAAGGTTTTGACACACTTAAGTCTCCTGATTATTTGATTTTCCCATAAGCTTATCATGAATCATTGAAGGGTTGGGGGACTGCCTCATTATTAAACAAATCATTAGGAAGGAAAGGTAGCCTATTGTTTTGTTTTCCAACAATGAAATTGCACAGCTTGTCGTGGCCTACAAATTCACCTTAACTAAAAAGTTTCAGCTTGACCATCCTGAAATGTAAATAATTAGGAAGGTGTTTGATGATGTTAAACTTGCAGGAGCATGGAAGGCTAGACTATTTGATGGTGGGCATGTCATGATCCAATTATCCTTGGAGGACTATGCGGGACTATTCTTAAAGAAATACCTTATCATCAATGACACTCACATGAAACTCTTGAATTGGTCCATTGATTTTGATCCATACTAGGAACCTCCAATAGTGCCCATTTAATTAAAACATACTGGTCTTAAATTGCATTATTACAATCATCAAGCATTGTACAACATTGAGACTGCTTTGGGTAGACCCATGAAACTTGACATCCACACATTCAACTTATCTAGACCCTCTACGGCTATGATATTGGTTGAAAGGGATATTACCCTCCTTGATGTTAATGAGATATGGCTAGGTACAACTCATAATGGCTATTTGCAAAAGATAGTTGTGGAGAAAAATCATATTATTGTAATCATTGCAAATTGTTTGGTCATACCAATAATAAGTGTTACACACTGCACCCAATTTGAAATTAGCCCACATGAATTATGGTGCACCTTTGGGGAAATATGATACTAATGAAGTTGATGAATATAAATATTTAGAACCTCATATTTCCACTGATCTAGCATAGATCCCTCAATCAGATTGTGGTGTTGAACATGTTAATGGGTGATCCCCGAATATTTATCCTTACATTTTTCAACTTATATTATCTCTTTATTTGCAACGGATGCCAAAAACTTGACTATGCTTACGATTTAGATATGAAATTATACTTTAATTATTTATAAAATGGGATACTACGCAACTATACGTATCGTTTATCAAGTAATATAAGACTTCTTGATTAAGCCCCGAGATATCGAACCCACAGGGAAATGTCTAAAAATTTAAATAAATAAGAAAAATATCTTTTTAATTTTTAAAATCATTTTGCAAAGTATTTTTTAAGATATAAAGTTTTTCAAATTTATTTTTGATATTTTCTGAAAAAAACTAAAACAAACAACTAAAGTTAACACAACTTTAAAATAGTATGAAAGCAAATGAGAATAAAATATATTTTTTCTCTTTCAATGAATCAGTAATAATTATGGAATTTCATTGTAAAAGTAGTTGTGCCAATTAGAAGCAAATATATTCTTTACCCTTACTTGGTTCTAGAAAGAACATTGGTTAATTTGATGATTTGAAATCTTGTAGATGGGTTAGGCAGGAAAGATACTAGCTGTCACTCTAGAGTTCCCTCGATTCCCTCGATTCCCTCCACCTGGGAGCTAACATCTCATAACAAAATTTTTCACATCAAAACAAATTAGGGGGCTTTAGCATGTCACTCTAAAGTCCTCTAATTTTACTATCCATTATAAGCATATCTTCCTATTTATTTGCACCTAATCATATGGCCTACAATTCTCATCCATACAATTGCATGTGATTCTTTCTAATTGTTGATTGAGACAATACCACATGAATCTTACATAATCTCCCAACAAATTTTAACATGTTAATTGGCAAATCAAGAAGTAAATGAAGTGCAAGTTAGTGAATCATGATAACTTCTTCCAACATTGAAATCCTATACTTCACACAACTTCCTTCCATAATTTAATTACTTCATCATTTAAAAGGAAAAAGATAAACAAAACTACTCAGAATCCATGGAGAAAACACAATCACAACTTGATTTGAAAGTAGAAATCATAGTGAAAACACATCAAGTTTTACTTAAAAACCAAATGTAAAACAAAGTTAAACACTTATCTGAAAATCCTCTCTACAAGACTCTTGAAGTTCCTTTGAAACTTTGCTTTCCCCTTACAAGACACAATAGAGGTTGGCGCCCAACTCAGTTAACTCCAATTCTCTATTTTACTCTTAATAAAAACTAGATACAATTAATAATAAAAGTGGATGAAGTGGAAAGGTGTACTCTTAATAACTTAACTCTTAACATTAACCACACCCTCTAACAACAACCCTTTTTCTGATCTTCAAGTCTTCTTTTTAAAATTTTCCAAAAGGTGTCTTAGTGTCTCTTCAAAATATGTCTAAATTAAATGTATCCACCAAGAATGCATCCACCCATTCAAATTTTAAATAAGTTTTAGCGCCGATGGGAAGTTAGTGAAGTTTAAACCAAATGATGCTTCAAAAACTCCTTCAAATTGGTGCCAAATTTAAATAAATTCATCACTTTAACTATGGCGCCTATACGCCAGCCATCCGACGCTTAGGCACCAGAGGCCAATTTTGCATATCTTTCAATTTTTGCTCCAAATTCGATCTCTTTTGCTCCTTTTATCATAATCACTCATTTTAATCATACCTACAAGAAAAACACAAAAATACCTTCCATTAAAGTGCAATATCATAAAAAATAGGTATAAAAATGTACTTAAAAACACTATATATTTTAGGTATATCAATGGGCTGGTCCTCCAACAGGAGGAAGGTTGTCTACCTTAACAGGGTATTAGTCTAGAGCCAAATCTCAGTTTTCCTGAGCCTAATAACATTATAATAGTAGAAAAACCATTTGTGGTAACTGCTTCTTTGGACATTGTTACTGAGCCACGAGATTAGGTGGATCAGTTGGTTGTCCCCTCACCCCCCGACTCTCTAAGAGTGGATGTTGATGATAAATTCTTGCAGTATGTACTAGAGGAAGACTGGACAATCCAAAAAGCCGGGAAGAAGAAAGAAGGTCTTCTTAAGCTTAGAATTTTGCAAGATGATCATTGTATACTCACTGGTGGCCGCTCTTACACGTCTGACAAGGCTTCTCTCCTTAAGCTGACCCGGGGAGATCCAAATCTCTTCATAATGATTAAAATTATGTGTTGGAACATTAGGGTATAGATCACCCCAATTCTCTTAAATGATTATTGCATGTCAATAAGAAATACATATTTTGGTGCATTATTGTGCTGAAACCTATGGTTCATAAGGATCCTAAAAAAATCATCCAAAAATTTTATGGCTTCAACCATTTTGCTAATTCTAATAATAAGATCTGGATTTTGTGTAGAAAGAAGGCAACTTAATCCATCATACTAGATAATACATAGGTTGTTCACTTCTCTTATTGTATTTAAGGACACGGTGGCTATGCTGCATTTTTTATGCTGGATTTTCCAAGAGTGCTTGAATTGAATTGTGGGAAGAGCTATTGGCCTTCAGCAGTAGTTTGTCTTCCAGCTGGGTTGGAGGGGAGTGGGACTTCAACTGCCTTGCATACAGTCCTCCCTATCGTAATATGATGACCTTCTTTAATGATATAACACAAAA
The DNA here is from genome assembly GCA_022702705.1 of Papilionanthe hookeriana x Papilionanthe teres. Taxonomy (NCBI): domain Eukaryota; kingdom Viridiplantae; phylum Streptophyta; class Magnoliopsida; order Asparagales; family Orchidaceae; genus Papilionanthe; species Papilionanthe hookeriana x Papilionanthe teres. The sequence goes on along the minus strand of CM040434.1, from coordinate 24,032,493 downwards.
AGCAAGACTTTCTGATTTGGGTTTTCAAGGGCCTAGATTTACCTGGAGAAAGGTTCATATATGGGAGAGGCTTAACAAAATTTTGGTGAATAATTCCAGATTTCATAATTTCCTCCACTCAAGTGTAACTCACCTAAGTTTGGCAGGCTCTGATCACATGCATGGCTCCCTCCCTAGTGGTGAAAGTCACTTCAAATACCATAAGATGTGGTCAGCTCATCCAAAATTTCTTAATCTTATCAAACAACATTGGAAAAAATTTCATCATCAAAATCCATGGACCAAGCTATGAAAATTATAGAAAAAACTTAGCAAAGTTCTCAACCAGTAGAATTGGTCTTCTTTTTGTGAATTCTACAACAAGGTTGAGCAGGCTAAGAAGGAAGTTGTGTTGTTGGAGGAAGCTGCAGCAATGAGACAGGTATCGGAGGAGGTATTCTTTCAAGCCAATGAGAAGCTACTTAATGTTACTTCATGGAAAGAAGATTTTTTAAGATAGAAATATGTATTTACCAAGTTTGTGGATGGGGATAGAAGCACTAGTTACTATCATTCTTGTATCAAATACAAAAGAAAGTGTAATGCTAGGATCCAGAATATCAGAGGGAACTGGCTCACTGATTCCACTGCCACTGCCATTGATGCTGTGAGCTATTTATAAATACTTCTCACCTCATCATTAAGTGATAGAACCTCTATCAGCTATATCCTTTTCATGAAGGATACAGAGTATACAAGGGACTTGGATCTCACTAGAGTACTAACTGATGAAGAAATTTGAGCAGCCTTCAGCTCCATTGATACAAATAAGGTTGTTGGCTCTGATGGGCATTCTTCTGACTTTTATAAAAAGACATGACAGATTATTGTGAAGGATGTGTCCCAGGCTATTCAGAGTTTTTTTAGGGGTTTGATATTACCGTGTACTTCTGTGCTCCAATATTGCTTTCCTTCCTAAGGATACTGAAAGTAGGAAAAGGAGGCATTTCTGGCCAATAAGTCTCACCAGTGTCATCAACAAAGCCATTAGCAGAATCTTTCTGAGAAGGCTTCAACCTGACTTATCTAAGATAATATTTCTTAACCAAACTACCTTTGCAAAATGTAGATCTATTGCAAATAATTTATTTCTAGCCTAAGAACTGCTCTTGGAACTGAACAAACCTTGTAAGGGAGGCAATTTGATTTACAAATTGGACCTAAAAAATCTTTTGACACCAATAGTTGGGAGTTTATCCTGGATTCTTCACTGGCAAGGGGCTTATCTAGGGAACTTTGTACTTTGATTTCAAGATGGTTGGGGAACAATGCCCATTCTTTTCTCATCAATCAACAATCCCATGGATTCTTACATGCCACCGAGGGACTCAAACAAGGGGATACCTCTCTCCCAATGTAGTTATTCTAGCTCTGGATTATGTTTCAAGACTTCTCAACACAGATCTACAAGCTCCACAAACATAATATAACCACAGGTCCAATATTGTTGTTACTCGTTTACTTTATGCTAATGACATTATTTGTTTTCCAATGCAGCCAAGGTTACTGTGAAAAAGGTGCAAAAATGTTTGTAACATTTCCAAAATTGTTGTGGGATGGCCTTCAACAAGAAAAAATGCTACCTGCTGATCCCAGATATTTCTATAACGGTGATATGATTATATATATATATATATGTATATATATATATATATATATATATATATATATTTAAGAAAGGGCAATTTTATTAAAACTAAAAAGCTTATTACATATCAAATGAGGAATAGAGAGAAGATCCCCATAAAGTAGAAGATTAAAAGCATAGAAAAATGATGTTTTTGCCTTGGAGAGAACATAGGGACAAGCACAAAGAAAAATCCGAGGATGAAGCCTTAATAGCAAGCCGGTTAGCAGAGTTGATTGCATTCTCTCGTATATATGACTCCACCTAATAGTTTGAGATGAAGCAATATGCGGAATTTTGTGAATCCATATCACAATGTACCGAGGTGCAAGCAGCTTTGTTCATTAGAATGTTAATTAGGAAGGTAGAATCTGTTTTCAATATGAATGTATTGATGCTTATTCAATATTGCAGATTTTACTCCCCAATAAAAGGCAATTGCCTCAGCTTCCAGTGCATTTTTTGCAAAAATTGGTGCTGCCAAAATCCATAGACATTTACCTTTGTGATCTCTCCCCAACACACCCATACCTGCTCTGTCCTTTTTAAAACTACCATCCACGTTAATCTTTGTCCATAGAACAGGAGGAGCCTTCCAATGGACCCACAATGTTTTAGAAACCACCTGATTTCTCTCAAGATTGAACTGTTTTCTTATCTTAGAAAGATAAGCCACACAATTATTAATGATCACCGAGAAGAAAACTTCATATTTTTAAATAATAGTTCATTTCTTGAAGACCAGATGAACCAAAATATAATAAGAGGTATATAGGAATGTCCATCACATCTCCAATCCAGCCAAGAAGTTTCAATAGAATTCCATAAAAAGAACTTGGCCTTAGTGTGACATTTTTCCAACACGAAATTCCAAATCAATTGACTTTCTGAACAATTCAGAAAAAGATGATAAATGGTTTCCTCATTAGAATGGCAGAACAAGCATCTAGAAGGTCCCCTTAAGCCTTTGAGCTTTAAAATATCATCAGTAGGTAAAAACTTCCTGAATAGCCTCCAACAGAAGAATGACATAGAAGGTGATAGAAATTTATTCCATATGACAGTCCCCCGTTAGTATCACTCCAAGATGTACTAGATAAGTAAATAAACTTTGCAAGGCTTTGGTGAGAAGCATTTTTAGTGATTAATTTATCCTTCGTGTAGCTTGAATGGGTACGGATAAAATTTTATTCAAAGTCTCTTTATTAACCTCTTTCCGTAATAAATGAGCATTCCAAGCTTCATTCACCCAACTATCGATACCTTCGTATATTGGAAGAATGATTACATTGATCTAACGAGGGTTCATTGAATAGCCATGTATCCCTCCGGAAGTCAAGTTGACCTTCACCAACATCCCAAATAAACTACTTTTCTGCAAACTCTTTGACTTTCAGCATTTCCTTCCGAGATTTAGAATCACCCAATTTGACCTTAATCGAGTGGGATGAGTATCAAAGCAATACTTGCCATGCATAAATCTAGCCCATAAAGACTTATTAGCTCTAAAGTTCACCCATTGTTTACAATAGAAAGCAAAGCTTAAATGAGAAAAGCTTTTAAAACCCAAACCACCACTAGATAATGGTTTACATAGTTTTTCCCAAGAAGCCCAATGCATATTTTTATGCTCGTCCTTCCCATAAGAACTTATTAAACATAATGGAGAGTAATTTTTGAGTGCTTTTCTTCATTCTAATAATTTGGAGAATATAGAGTGGGAAAACAGTTAAGATACTTCTCAGTAAAGTAATTCTACCACCATTGGATAGAAAACAAGAAGACCAACAATTAATTTGTGAAGAGACTTTAGACACCACTTCATCAAAATGAGAAAGCTTCCTTCTACCCTTAATCAGAGGAAAGCCAAGATATTTTAGAGGATAAGTCTGCTTCTTTGAATCCAAGTATAATCCGAAATCCAATTTCTATGATGTATTTGCATTAGAGAACTAGGTAGAAAAGAACATTTGGATTTATTGAATACCATACCGAAACTTCTTCAAAGGAAGCCAAAGTTTTCATAATACCCTTAATAGAGTTCTTACCGCCATTACGAGAAAACAATAACATCATCCGCATAAGCAAGATGACTCACCAATAATTTAGATCTATGCTGATATTGGACATAAGGATGATTGAGCTGGAACTTGTTTAACATTCTAGATAGGTAATCAAAAACTAAAATGAAGATGTAAGGAGACAAGGGGTCTCCTTGCTTAATTCCCCTCTCAGCTTGAAAAAAACCTTAACTACAACCATTAATCAATATGTTGTAGTAGTTATTTTGCATCCACCTAGAAATTAGATTGCAAAATTTAGTACCAAAGCCTCTAGCAGTCAATACCTCCAAGACAAAAGACCAGCTTATAGAATCAAAGGCTTTGGAGAGATCTAATTTGAACATTAAATTGGAACCTCTACAAGATTTATCAATATCCATAAGTAATTCTTGTGCAAGAAGAATATTATCAGTTATGCCTCTTCCCTTAATATAAGCGAGTTGATTATCAAAGATCAGATCTTCTAAGTAAGGTTGAAGTCTATTCACAATTACCTTACTGATAATTTTAGAAAATATAGAAGTAATACAGATAGGTCTGAAATCACTCCATCCATTCTTACACTTATCTTTAGGAATAAGTACAATTGTAGAAGAAGCAAAATATTTAGGCAGATCAACATTTTGAAAAAAAGCTTGCACAGCCAAAACCACTTGTATTTTGATTACATTCCAATTTTTCTTGTAGAAATCAGATGTAAAACCATCTGGACCACTGTTTTATTACCCTCCATTGCATTAATAGAATTAAAAATTTCCTCTTCAATTGGTACTCGAGTTAACTTGCATATGTCACCTTTGAATAAACCATCATCCATCGGGGATGCGATGAACAAATTCATATTTGTAGGCCTAAAAGAGAACGACTTCGAAAATATAAAATGGCATCTTCAAGCAATATCTTTGTAATCGAAATCCGGACCTTTAAGATCAGATTTAATTCTACGGATGTTATTCAAAGATCTTTTATATTTAATGACAGCATGGAAGTATTTTGAATTCCCGTCACCATACAAAAAATGGTTAGCGAAGCTTTTGCATCGAATACGATTCTTCATTTCTAATAGCATTATTTAAATTTTCATTTGCCTCAAGAAGTTGATTATCCGTACACCTTCCCTCCTCTACCTCCTTTTCCAGTAACTCCACATGCTTTTCGAGCTTTAAGAATATTATCTTTCGGATCACCAAACTCCTTCCAGTTCCAAGCATTTAAAGATTTAGCTATCATTTTCTGACACTGCCATAGTTGGATCATAGGATTAGCCTCAGTAAAACCATTCGGGCAAATCCAATTTACTTCAATTATTTTTTGATAGGTAGGATGAGAATGCCAGACATTTAGATATCTAAAAGCTTTCTTCTTGACAACAGAAGTATTAGAGAAACTAGTTAACAAAGGGGCATGATCCGACCCCAATCTAACCAGGTGCTTTACTTTTGATATGGAAAACAGCTCCATCCATTCTTTATTAACTAGAATTCTATCAATTCTTTCATAAATCAAACCTCTTTTCCATGTAAAAGGAGACCCTCAAATCCAATATCAAAGAGACCAGCATCTTTAATATTATTTGAAAATTTTAATAAATCCTGTACCCTAGGATTTCTTCCTCCTTTTTCTCACTAGGGTGAGCAATTGAGTTAAAATCACCACCAACCATCCAAGCTTTTTGATATTCGGACTAATAGAATGTAACTGATCCCATAACTCCTTTTTCTCGGTTATAAAAGAAGAAGCATAAACAAATGTGGCAAAGCCACTGACACCGCTCAATCTCGAAATGGAAATGCGAGAAATTGCCAATGATCTTGAATAATATCTATTTTTAACTCTTTCCTACAGATTAGCCAAATCTTGTTAGAAGAGTTAAAGAAAAATTTATATCCTTGAAATCTTTTATAGAATCTGTCAAAATTTGACTTCACCAATGGTTCAAGTAGAACCATAACCCAAAACTTATGTATCCTCGTTAAGATTTAAAAGTCTATTAAGGGAGCCGAGGATTTGCCACCCCCTAATATTCCAACACAAAAATTTAATCATTGGCAAAAGATCTTCCTCCTCTTGTAAGCCTAGAAGAAGAAGAAGCAATTGTAGGAATAATATTTGATTCAGAAAGATTCCTCAGCTCCAAAGATTTCTTTTTGCTCTTTTGAACAACCCAATCATTGTTCAGATCTTTTGCTACAATAGCTGTATTTGTAAAAACTGCATCACCCTCCTGTACATTACACTGGAAAATAGGATAATTTGTTTTTTTTTAGGAAGAGCTTTATCAATGTCAGCCTCCACAAGCATAGTGGTAGGCTCAATATTGCAGTCTTGAGATGAATTCTCTCCCATATTATCAGTTTGAATACCCATATCATTAAGCTCTTTAGAAGAAGAAGGATTAATTAATAAATTCTGATTTACACCAATTTGAGCACCCATATCAAATTGAGTATCCATATCATCATTTTTATGCTGAATGATAGGATCCTCGGCCATATTAATAAATACCTCGGATAAATCCTTACGAACCACTTTAGTCTCGACCACATCGGAAATATTTCTATCGTACAAAGGAATTTCGACGACGAGTAACACCACATCATCAGCTATATTAATTACTGTTGAAGATGGTTTCGAATATTATACTTATCCGAATTCTATCGCACCTATGTTGATAACGACAGACAATACCCTTATCATTATTACCGATGACTTTAAAAGTATTTAAGTTTGGGCTGTAATCTATAACAATTTTCCTTGGAATGACCAAACATCTTACGGTGATAACAATATTTAGGCTTCGCTCCATAATAATCTGCTGCCAATATCCATCATGAGGGGACCCGAGCCAAATTTCCTCAATATCAGGTAGAGTAATGTCTCTCTCAACCAGGATTCTGGCTAAAGAAGGCCTAGATAAGTTAAAAGTAGACATATCAAGTTTCGAAGGCCTACCAATAGCAGTCCCAATTGCATAAATTACTTGATGATTAAAGAAATGAAGTTTCAAATTGGGTAATCTAACCCAAACAGGGAACAATAGGTGCTTCTTGATTTGGATCAAAATCAGGAGACCATTTCAAGATCTTCATGTATTTCCCTTCAATCATAATCACTTTCTTGGAGAATAAGTTAGCATAGTCTTCTTCTTTAGATAGATGGATCATTATATGTCTACCATCAAATAAACCAACCTTCCAATTACCCTTAAATTTAAAATCTTCAAAGTATTTCCTTATAAGCTCCATCCTAGGATGCCCATATTGAAACTTACCAATCAGTGTGAATTTATGCAAATCCACCAAAGAAGACAATTCATTATCAGAGAAGATGAGGGCCGGCTTACCACCCTTCTTTACCACCTGTTTAATAAAAGGACAGTTGCCACATCCAGCAGCCGAGTCATGATAATTTTGAGGAAAGATTAATTTATCATGTTGATTTACCAATCCACCACTAACAATTTCCAGAAAAGAAGCTTTGGGAGACAGATTATCCATAGACAACAGTAAGGATCAGAAATAAGTAGAGAAGAAAATCAAGAACCCGAAACAGAAACCACTTCAAGAAGATCCGAACGAGATCCGAAATCGAATTAAGAATTCAAAGTAAGAATTCAGAAATCAGAGATCCAATTGAGAAGAACCAGAAACAGGAAGCAAATTCAAAAGAAGAAATCGCCTTCAATTCCCTCCAGAAAACCCGGAGCTTCTCTCTCCTCCATCCTATATCATTATCATATATATATATATATATCATTATATATATATCATATATATATATATATATATATATATATATATATATATATATATATATATATATATATATATATATATATATCATTATATATATATCATATATATATATATATATATATATATATATATATATATATATATATATATATATATATATATATATATATATATATATATATATATATATAAAATTTCCTTCTTTACAACGATACCAAAACTTGATTCTAAATGTAAATAATAATTCAATAGTTATATCTAAATTTAGGGATTCTACACATACATATCATTATCAAGTAATATAGAACTTTCTGATTAAGCCCTGAAAATATTGAACCCAGGGTATTTTGTAAATTTTTAATAAGAAATTAGATCACAAAATCTATTTAGAAAAAGACACTTAAAAAAATTAAGATATTAGAAGATTGAAAATGTGATTATGTTTGGTAGTTTTTAATATTTTGAAAAAAATAAACAATTAACTAACTATAACGAGATTTTTGTAAGATAAAAGAAGTATATATAAAAGTACATTTTTCCTTATCATGAATAAGTAATGTGTATAGGAGTTTTGTCATGGATATACTCAAAATGTGTTGTTCCAACTAGGAGTAATACTTTTATTTACCCTTACTAGAGATGCTATAAAGAACATTGGCTAGTTTAAATTTTGAATAATTTTGAAGACGGGTTAGGTAGGGAAGATACTAGCTCTCACTCTAGAGTTCCCTCCTTTCCCTCAACTTAGGGGCTAACATCTCATCCAAAAACCTAAAATAATAAACCAAATTATGGGCTTTAGTCTGACACCCTAAAGTCCTCTAATTTTACACCCATCAAAGTATTTTTCTATATTTATTTGCACAAAATTATATGAATTACATTCTCATCCATATAATCCCATTTGATTTCTACCAATAGTTAACTAAGACAATACCATCACGGATCTTACATGTTCTCACAACAAATGCTAACATCTTAATTAGCCAAATAAGGAAGTAAATGAAGTGCAAGGATTAAATCGTCACAACTTATTCCAGTATTAACAATAAATACTTACACAACCTCCATCCAACACTTAATTACTTTTCATTTTTAAGGAAAAAGATAAAGAAAACTACTCAAAATCCAAGGTGAAAATATAACAACAATTCATCTTAAAAGTAGAAATTATTTAGAAACACAAGAAGTCTCAATTAAAACCGAATGGAGTACAAAGTTAAAAATGTATCTCAAGTTCCTCTCCACCAAACTCTTGAAATTCCTTTGAATCTTTTTCTTTCTCTTACAAGCCTCCCTAAGACTGGTCGCCCAACCTTGGAGGGTTAAAATATCTCTAAAACAATGGATTTTTATTTAAAAATCTCTACCCACCTTCCCTTCCACTAGAAATAAGGTAAGTGTGAAGAAACCCTATGTAATAATCCTATAACTTCTTACTACAACCACTCTTTTCTTACTCTCTCTACACACCTTTTTTCATCCTTCTTAAATTATCTTAAATTCCTTCCTTTTATATTTTCTCAAAAGGTGCATTGGTGTCTTTTCAAAATGTGTCCATATTCAACAAATATTCCCAAAAGATGCATCCTTTCAAGTGCTATTTGAATGTATTTTGGCGCCCTTTAACAGTTACCCACGTTTTTACCAAAGTTTGCCTCAAACACCCATTCAATATTTGCCAAAAATTCTTTGAAATAACATAGTAACTACTCTGCGTTTAAGCATGGGGCCTTTGGTGCTTAGGCACGACCATCTTTGTCTGCTGACGCTTAGGTGCCAGATCTAGGTGCTAAGGCGCCCCAGTTCAATTTAATGCCTTCTTCATTTTTGCTCCAAATTTGATTCTTTTTCACTTCTTTTGCCACACTTTATTTATATAATTATATCTGAAAGTAAAACACACAAATACCTTCCATTAAAGTGAAACATCATCAAAAATAGGTATAAAAATGTTATATATTATAGGTATATTACCTAGTCTTTAGTAAAAGAACTCAAGGCCCACTCAAGCAATGGATTTAAGATTATATTGGTTTCATTACTTCTACTCTCCCTCTCAAATATTTGGGAGTACCCTTGATTAAAGGAAGAGCTAAGCAAATCCAATTTGATGATGTTATTGAGAAGCTGGATACACAATTGAATAATTGGACAAATTCTTTTCTCTCAAAGGGAGGCAGAATAACCTTGCTAAAATGTATCATAACAACTTTCCCTTTATAAATCATGTAGAAGAATTCTATGAAGAAAAACACACAATTATAATTGAAGAGGTTTTTCAACAGATTTTTTTGAGCTGCTGATACACTTAAAATAAATAGCATTTATGTACACATTTTTATACCTATTTTTTAGGATATTGTGCTTTAATGGAAGGTATTTGTGTGTTTTCCTTCAGGTACAATTAAATGGATGAAATATGGTGAAAAGAGTGAGAAAAAGATCAAATTTGGAGCAAAAATGAAGAAGGTGTAAAAATGAACTGTGGCGCCTAAGCGCACAGTACTGGCGCTTAACCGCCATGAGGCAGAGAAGGTCCCACCTAAGCATCGAAGACCTCGTGCGATGTGCCAGGTAGTTATGTTAAAAATTCATGGAATTTTGGATGAATTTTGAAGGAGTGTTTGAAGCAACTCTTGGTAAAAACATGGATTACAGTTAATAGGCACAAAAATACATTGAAATGGCTCTTGAAAAGAGTCAACTATTGGAAGATTCATAAATGTGGACACATTTTTAAGAGACACCAAAGCACCTTTTGAAAAACTATGAAAAGGAGGACTTGGATTGAATTGAGATATATAGATGACTTAGGAAACTTTTAGAAAGAAGAAAGTAAGGAGTTGTAAGATTTTATTTAGGGCATCTTCTCACTTTTCTCATTCCTAGTGAAGGAGAAAGTGATGAGATAGTTCTAAGTAAGAATCAATTGTAGTTTTTTAGTGAAATAAAGAGATTTTAACCCTCTAGGGTTGGGCAACTAGGCCTAGAGAGGATTGTAAGAGAAAGGAAGAGATTCAAAGGAGCTTCAAGTGTTTGGTGGAGATAAATTTGAGATAAGTTTTTATCTTTGTGACTATATTTGGTTTTAATTTATACTTCTTATGTTTTTACATGATTTCTACTTTTAAACTTAATTGTTGTTGTGTTTTCTCCATGAATTTTGAGTATTATTCATTATCTTTTTCCTTAAAATGATAATTAATTAAGTGTTGGATGAAAATTGTGTGAAGTATTGATCTATAATGTTGAAATAAGTTGTGATGATTTAATCATTGTACTTCATTTACTTCTTGATTTGGCTAATTAAGATGTTAATATTTTTTGTGAGAATATGTAAGATCCGTGATGTTATTGTCTCGGTTAACTAATGGTAGAATCACATGAGATTGTAAAAATGAGAATGTAATTCATATGGTTGAGTGCAAATAAATAGAGAAATTGACTTTTAAGGGTGTAGAGTTAAAGGACTTTAGAGTGACAGAATAAAGCCCCTAATTTGGTTTATTATTTTAGGTCTTGATATGAGATGTTAGCCCTCAAGTGGAGGGAGAAGAGGGAACTCTATATTGAAAGCTTGTATCTTCCTTACCTAGCTAGTCTTCAGGAGTATTCAAACTTTAGATTATCTATTGTTCTTTATAGCATCTCTATTAAGGGTAAAGAATACTATTGTTGCTATTTGGCACAACACAATTTAAATACATTCACATCAGAATTCCTATACTTATTACTGTTTCATGATAAAGAAAATGTTATTATAATTGTATTGCTTTTATCTTACAAAAATCTAATTAAATTTAGTTAGTTGTTTACTTTATTTTCAATTATCAAAATTACTAAAAAGAATCAAACTTTCATTCCCGCCCTAGTATCTAAGTTTGAGTAAGTCTCTTCTTCAAAATAGAGTTTGTTATCTAATTTCTTCTTAAGAGTTTGTAGTTCACACTGTGGTTTCGATATTTTGGAGCTTAATCAAAAAGTCATATATTACTTGATATCAATATGTATAATTATGTAGTATCCCAAAATTAAAATATAACAGTTGCACACTTAATTACCTCAGAGTCAAGCATTTAGCACAGTTGTAAGAAAGAAATAAAAAAAAAGAGAAATGTGAATCTAACCACACATAGATCGTAGTACTATTGTACAAGATAGGGATCAAGTTTTTGGCTTCCATTGTTAGGAAACTTACATCTAGTTCATAGCAGTGGAGTTAGAAGCAGAATTATATAAAATAAAAGAGGATCACTAGCTAAAGGAAGCAACTCCATTGGGCTAGCTGGCATAAAATTATGAAACCCACAATTGCTGGTGGACTTGGGTTTAAGGGACTGACACGCCTAAAAATTGTATGATTTTTCATATACTTTTTATGCTTAATTTTAATGATATGGCACTATAAAGGAAGGTCTTTTGTATGCATTTTGGTTTTAGGTACAAGTAATGACTTTTGCAGAAAAGGAAAAAAAATGGTGCAATTTGGAGCAAAAACGAGCAAAAAAGTAAATTTTGGCCTGACACATTTTGATAAGTCTTTCTTTGCTTAATCTATTTTACACTTCTTCCATATTTTTGAATGAGATTAAAATTTAAAGAAAAGTTGTTTTTATGCTTATGTTGTAGGGTTATCTGTTAGGAACACAACACAACTGAAATGGGACAAATCAGAGTTGAAATAGAGCTAAACGAAGCAAAACAGTGGAGCTGTGCAGAGTAGGGCTTCGAACGGCGCCGTATCCAGCGCCGGACCTTGCCAGAGTCTAGAAAGCAAAAAAAAAATCATCGGAAATAGCACCAAACAGTGCCCAGACAGCGCTGAACCGTGTGAGAAGCGGTTTTGGCCGATATTCAATGTATTTGGATGCTTTTTGAATGGTTTCTTATAGCAACTCTTCAAAAGTTTGTCCCCACACTTTAAATTAATGATTTTAGGTCAAAACAAGTTTGTGTGTGAGAGAGGAATGTTAGGAAAAACATGGAGAATATTGAGAGATCATAGAATAGGAGTAGAAATGTAGATTTCTATATTTTTGGAGAGATTAGTGAGAAGATTTTTAGAGAATTTGTAAGGGTTTGTAGTAGAATTGCATGGATTAGCGTGAGACTTTTTGGGAGAGATTTTCATCTTTCTTTCAAAGGGAAAAATGTAAGTATTTTGTTCTTCATTGTCTTATGATTTTGTAAACACTTATCTTGTGAATTTGCTTTGAAATGAGGTTTTCCGTTGTGCTTTCTTTGTGCTTTGTGATGTCTTTCTCTTATTCTTTCTTCTTATTTGGAAATAGTGGCATGAGAAGATTATTCTATTATTTTCATTTTACTTTCTTTAGCAATGAGTAGGATTCATGTTTAGGATATTGTGATGCATGTTAGAAGTGGATTTAATTATAAATGTGATGGTTTTGACTTGCACTTCATTTAAATTATAATAAGGGTCCGTTGTATTATTAAAATTCGTTGTAATTGCATTATCCCAAAAGGGCGTGTAATTCTCAACAAAGTGGAATCACATTCAAATTTCATGGATGGTGAAGTTCATGGGGGTTGAGTGTAAGTAAATAGGGAAATATACTTTGATGGGCGTAAAATTGGAGATTTTAGGGTGATAGACTAAAATCCCCAATTTGGTCCTAGTGTTTGGAAACTCAAGTGAGAGTTAGCCTTCAGGCGAAGGGAAGTGGAAGCTCTGGAGAGAGAACCAGTATCCTCCCAGCCTAACCACGGATTTAGGGACTAAACCTAGGATTAGCCAATGTTCTTTATACACTGGAAAGAGGGTAAAGAATAGGATTATTCCTATTTGGCACATACAATATTTAATGCATCTCATTCCTTTACATTATCCAATTCATTACTTGAGAATGGTAGTTTTTTTTATCTCAAAATTCTCCAAACTAATTTATCCAGAAAGGGTTATCTTTATTATTAATATTTTCCTTTAGGAGTACTTATTAGTTATTTTAAAATTAAAATTTACTTTTAAGAGTAGTTGTTAGAAAAACCACTTATATTGACCCTCCAATCTAAAGTATGCTAATAGTAGAATAGAATTTGACTAAGAACCTCTTACCTCACTTCCCTATGGGATCGATAAATGGGACTCCACTATGGCCCTGTATCAATTGAGCGATACGTATACTTGCGTTTGAAATTGTGACTTTACAAAATTATTATAAATATATAAATCTCGATTCATAAATTCGTGCATATAAAAAAGTAGCATCAAGTTTTTGGCGCCATTGCTGGAGAATCTTTGGTAAGTATTTTAGGAGAATTTTAGTTGAAGTAATTAGGCTTAGAATTGGAAAACTTTAGTGTCATAAAATTGTTTTTGTGTGAAAAGTATTTTTTGTATAAAAAAGTGTTGTGAAAAAATTATTTGTGTGAAAAATAAGGTATTTGTGAAAATGTTTTGTTGTGTTGAATATATTTTTCGTTTTATTTGTTTTATTGTCAATGTATTGTTTGTTGTGTTATGTATGCAATATAAAGGATCTGTAGGACTTGTGCCTCATGGTCCAAGTTAGAAAAATGGAAGAAAATAAAAAAATAGAAAGGACTTGAAAAACTAGAAATGGAAATGGAAAACATTCAAAATAAAAATTGGAAAATCATCATAAATCATTGAGGGATTATGTAAATCCTATGACAAATGAAATTCACTCAAGTATACAAAGCCCGGTCGTAGAAGCTGACTCATTTGAACTAATCTAGCGATTATCCAACTAGTGTAAAATAACCAGTTTAGGGGAACTCCTTTGGAAGATCCCTATTTACACTTATCTAGTTTTCTAGAACTTTGTGCTACATTTTGTTATAATGGTATGTCAAACGATGTTGTTAGGCTAAGGCTTTTTCCTTTCTACTGAGAGATAAAGCTAAAATATGGTTATACTTATTAGCAATTGGTTCTATTAAAAATTGCAAGGAGTTAACTCATAAATTTCTAGCTATGTATTTTCCACCTTCAAGGACTACTAAACTTAGATACAATATTATCTCATTTTGTCAGTATGGAGGGGAATCAATATACAAAGCCTGGGAAAGATTTAAGGAACTCCTAAGTGTCCACATCATGCTCTGCAAGATTGGTTAATCATTCAAACTTTTTAGAATGGGTTAGTAGGATCCCTTATGATCATTATTGTTGCTGCTGCTGGTGGTTCATTAATGTCAAATCATTTGATGAAGCATATGCATTAATTGAAAAAATGGCTACAAATGAATTTCAATGCACTCTACAAGGGTAAATTCTAAAATTGTAGCTAGTGTTCATGATATAGATGTGATTGCAATTTTTGCATCTTAGGTTGCTACAATATCAAGGAAGTTGGACCAATTTGGAATGAATCAACCTCAATTTACTTCTGTAAATGAGGAAAGTTCATGCCTCAATTTACTCCTGTAAATGAGGAAAGTTCATTAGGGCATATGATTGATTCTAACTTATTGGATGAGACTTTAAATACCATAAACAGCCTGTATTCTAACTTTTACAACCCATATTGGAAGAACCATCCTAATTTTAACTAGAATCATACTACTGAGGGTGGAAACCAACAATGAGAAAATAATCATGCAAATCCTAATGGAAGTTGGAATAATCAAGGGAACAAAAGCTATAGACCTTCATATCTACTGGACTCTAACATTGATCAACAATTTGAGGATATAAATATGTCTGTAAAAGAAGTGGTATTGCAGATGGGAAACCAGTTGCAAAGTCAAAATGCTGCGATTAGAAACATAGAGAATCAACTGGGACAAATTGTTGATTCACTAAACAATATACCCATGAAAAACTTCCGGGCAACACTGAGATCAAAACTAAAGAGAACAAAAATTATCCAGCTGAGAGAAAAGATGATGAATGTTTTTGGATGGATGAAATTGATTATTTAAGTATGGACCATTTCCAAAAAAGTTTTGATAGTAAGTTAATAGATGAGATCGAAATGGACTTTCATGATGAGTTGAAAACATTGTTTAAAGAAGACTGTATATATATGTTCAGGAGAGGTGTTAAATGATCGATGCTACCAAAAATAGTGAAATTTTAAGTCTATCTGCTGAAAAATCTCACGAACTTAAGGTGGATGTACCCCATACAATTTTAAAGCCTACATATTTAGAGAATTCATCTATACCACCAATCTTTATATCTTTATATACGACTCAATCACAAGAAAAAACCTGAATTGAATGATGAACAAGTTAAAGATATCGTACTAAGACTTGGAAGAGAATTTGAGGATATATTCAAAAAAACTTTGAGTTGAGAAAAGTGGATAAGGATATTGAAAGACCAATGGAAGAAATTCCTAAGGAATTAGTAAATCTATTTCCTCAACTAAGATAGATATGGAAAGACCACCTCCATCATTTAATAATTACTAAGAGGAAGAATTGGAAGATAACTTGAAACAGATGAGTAACATAGAAGAATTTGATCCAAAATCTGAACTATGTAGAGAGAATCCAATCCAAAATTTGGGAGATCTTGAATTATCATATAAAGATCCATTTCTTATAATTTTCAAGGATGATATTAATATGAAAATTGAGAAAATCAATAGAAGAATATTGGATCTAGAAAGAAATATGAGGAACAATGATATAAATCAATATAAAAAGGAAGAGCTAAATGAAAAATTAAAATTAGAGGATTTTGTAGGAATCCCTGGATCTGAAGAAGATTCGACGATTGATCAAGAATTACTTAATTGGAATTTCAATCCAGGAGGAATCATTTTCCGGGCTCTAGTCGTTAAACCTAGCACTTTATGGGAGGCAACCCATAGTTATCAGTGTGCTTTGATTTGGTATGCTTGAGATTCATGATTGTTAATGTTGTAATGTGTTTTCTTTAGAGTGGATTGACTTGATCATTATGTGTCATTATGGATTGATCAGTTTGATTGTTGATTGGTTGATGTTTGGATTGTTAGTAGTTTGATTTGATCTTTGTGTGTCATGTGGGAGGTGATTCGTTAACTTCTTATTATGGTTAGATTTGTATGTTCTCTTGTAGTAGTTGAATTGATGAGTTCACTAACTCGGGTCTTACTCGGACTTGAGTTTTACAAGAGATATCATGAATTCGAGCAGTGATAGATCCATCTTAATTTTGTTACTTCCTTTCTCTAACATTAATTTCATTTGGTAGGAGTCGCGAACCTATTTGATGAATAACATTTGGATGATCTTACACTACGATTTATAAATGTTAGAGGTGCTTAGTTAAGGGGATTAGATGATGCCTGAGGTTGGCGCACGTGAACCAATATATCTGGGATAATCTTATCTTTGAGATTATAATCTATTAAATCATTTAAAAATTACCTGATTTATTAGTGTAGTTATTCTGTTAGAAATTGGAGGTAAGTAGTGAGATGTGATGAGTTAAAGGATAAATAGATTTCATTTATTATGTGTTTTTGTGTTTGTGTTACAACTTTATATAAGACTTGAAGAACATTTTTATATTCCCTTGTTGATACCAGTTATGCTAATTAAACTTTTATTTAGTGAATTTCATTCTTACATGATTAGCTTAGATTTACTTTCTGTTACATATTATTCTGTCATAATGAAAAATTGCAGATGTTTTTAATAGACATTTGTGGTAGATAGAATTTCTGAACTATTTTTCTTCCTTCTTATATTCTCTGTACTAAATGTTATATATTCTAAAAATTAAGTTTGAGGTAGGAAGAAAAATAAAATTTTAAAGTAAGAATACTTCCTTTTAGTGTAATTTTATTGCAAGCATGTTTTAGGCTAGATTTACTTTCTCCTACAGTCATTCTATCCTGAATATACATATATATGAATTTGATAGGATGTTGTAGTAGTAAGCAGATTCAACATTTAATTTTTCTTCCTACTACATTTTATGAAATTAATTGCAAAATATTTTAAAATTTAAGTTTGGGGGGAGAAAGAAAAATAACTTTCAAAGTTAAACTTTATTTGTCCTCAGTAGCCTGTATTTAGTTGATATCACTTTTAAAATGACTTGTGGCATGAGGTGTTATCTTTAGATTACTATAATTTTGAGAGGAATGTTAGAAAAAGAACTTAGTTGAAATCCTATGTGATGAAACTGTTATAGAGTTAAGTTCTTTTGTAGGAAACATTGGGAAAATGATTTTGTTATTTATGATAGAAAGGAGTTGAATATTTGAAAATCTAAGGTTCTTAGATTTATACCTATTGAGAATTGAGCCTTTATTGAAACCTTTTTCGAACTAATACTTACACTTATAAAAAGTAAGAGAAAGTTTTGAGTTTTGGACTTTTGAAAGGGGATAGTGAAATTCAAAATTATTAAAGGCCTATCCAGATATAGTAGTCCTCACATAAAAAAAGTGAAAAAGAGGGATTGAAAATGATCATGAAAGAAAGAAAAGAGAAAAAAAAAGAGAAAAGAAAAGAAAAAGAAATGTGAAAAGAAATAATGTGAGGAGAAACTTGAGGAGAAGCCTAATCAAAAATTGGTTTCACTTGAATCTTTTTAATGAAAAGACCTAAAAATAATCCTAAGCTTATTCTTATTTCGAAAGGTATTGGTCAAATTGGTATAGATAAGGTGCGTGAATTCTGTTTTTATACTTTCTTTGAATCGTTAGTTTGATAAGTTTCAATACCTTTTTAAGTAAATAGAAAATCAGGATTCCTAAGTTGAATATGAGATATTCTTACACTCTATGCCTAGATTGATTTGCTAGAATTTCTCCTATATTACACTATAACATTTCTGAAACAATATTATAGGAAACTCTATTGAAACCTACAACCACAAGTTAACACATTTGATCTTTAAAGTTATAGTGTTACTTGAGGACAAGTAACTGTTAATTTTGGGGGATCTTAATACACCTAAAAAATGTTTGATTTTCATAGACTTTTTATGCTTAATTTTAATGAATTGCAATATAAAAGAAGGTATTTTGTATCTTTTTTGTTTTTAGGTACAAGAAATGACTTTTGGAGAAAATGAAACAAAAATGATGCAATTTGGAGCAAAAACGAGCAAAAAAATAAATTTTGGTCTGACACATTTTGATAAGTCTTTCTTTGCTTAATCTCTTTTACAGTTCATCCATATTTTTGAATGAGATTGCACTTTACAAAAAGGTTATTTTTATGATTATTTTGTAGGGTTATTTGTTAGGAACGCAAGGCAACTGAAATGGGGAGAATCGGAGCTGAAACGGAGCCAAACGAAGCAAAACTGTGGAGATGCGCAGAGTAGGGAGCCGGACGGCACTGTATCTAGCACCGGACTGCACTGTATCCAACGTCGGACCGTACCAAAGTCCAGAAAGCATGAAAAATTCATTGGAAATAGCACCGCACAGCGCCCAGACAGTGTCGGACACCGTGCCAGAAGCGGTTATGGCTGATATTCAACGTATTTGGATGCTTTTTGAAAGGTTTCTTGTGGAAATTCTTCAAAAATTTATCCCCACACTTTAAATTAGTGATTTTAGGTTAGAAAAAGTGTGTGTGTGTGAGAGAGGAATGTTAGAAAAAATGTGGAGGATGTTGAGAGATCTTGTATTAGGAGTAGAAATGTGGATTTCTACCTTTTTAGAGAGATTGGTGAGGGGATTTTGAGAAAACTTGTAAGGGTTTGTACTAGCATTTCATGGATGAGCGGGAGACTTTATGGGAGAGATTTTCATGTTTCTTTCAGGGGGAAAAAGCTAAGTATTTTGTTCTTCATTATCTTATGATTTTGTAAACACTTATCTTGTGGATTTGTTTTGAAATGAGGTTTTTCGTTGTGCTTTCTTTGTGCTTTGTGATGTCTTTCTCTTATTCTTTCTTCTTATTTGGAAATAGTGGCATAAGAAGATTATTCCATTGTTTTCATTTTACTTTTCTTTCTCAATGCGTAGGATTCATGTTTAGGATATTTTGATGCACTTTAGAAGTAGATTTAATTATAAATGTGATGTTTTAACTTGAATTTCATTTACATTACAATAAGGGCCCGTTGTATTGTTAAGACTCATTGTAATGCATTGTCCCAAAAGGGTGGGGTAATTCTCAACAAAGTGGAACCGCATTCAAATTCCATGGATGGTGAAGTTCATGGGGGTTATGTGCAAATAAATAGAGAAATATACTTTGATGAGCGTAGAATTGGAGATTTTAGGGTGACAGACTAAAATCCCCAATTTGGTCCTAGTGTTTGGAAACTAAAGTGAGAGTTAGCCTTCAGGAGAAGGGAAGTGGAAGCTCTAGAGTGAGAACTAGTATCCTCCCAGCCAAACCACATATTTGGGGACTAAACCTAGGATTAACCAATGTTCTTTATGCACTCGGAAGAGGGTAAAGAATAGGATTATTCCTATTTGGCACATACAATATTTAATGCATCTCATTCCTTTACATTATCCAATTCATTACTTCAGAATAGTAGTTTTTATTATCTCAAAATTCTCTAAACCAATTTATCCAGAAAGGGTTATCTTTAGTATTAATATTTTCCTTTAGAAGTAGTTATTAGTTATTTTAAAATAAAGATTTACGTTTAAGAGTAGTTACTTAAAAACCACTTATATCGACCCTCCAATCTAAAGTCTGATAATAGTAGACTAAAATTTGACTAAGAACCTCTTACCTCACTTCCTTGTGGGATCGATAAATGGGACTCCACTAGAGCCTTGTATTACTTGAACGATACATATGCTTACGTTTGAAATTGTAACTTTACAAAATCATTATTAATTTATAAATCTGGGTTCTTAAATTCGTGCATATAAAAAAGTCGCATCACGGACTGAAGCAACTTAATCATATCAATCTATGCAAGTTATGGACTAAATTCAGACAGTTGCATTCTTTGTGGACAAACTTCATGCTGGGAAAATTTTTAGAGAATCTCATCTGTCGGCATATTTTAGGTTGAGTGTGTTGTGTTTTGAAAAGGGGTCGCCTACAGAAATTGTCGGCGGATTTTAATTTTAAATTTAATATATATATATATATATATATATATATATATATAATTTAGAAAATAATATTTGATTTTGAAAATAATTTTAAGTTTAAATGTTTTAAGATATGAAATCAAATCGATTTCACATCCCAAATAGTTTATATAAACGAGCACCGCACCACAAACAGTGTATCTATCCCGAAGAATAGACACACTGCTTGATGATGGGGCTCGATTAAATAAACTAGGAGATTTGTGACATCCGTTTGGTCTGCGAACCAATTTTATAAGCCACAAGTTCCCCGCTTAATATAAAGGAATTAAGCGGGGTTTATATTACCCAGGTTCTTAAAGTTCCCTATAAGGGCAAGCCCCTATAGTTAATTACATCTTAAATGACGGGAATCATTTAAGAAAACTCTCGATAATGATCAGTGGTTTTGCTCTCAAGAATTTCAAAGTTTAAGATTTTCAAAGGATTGGATTTTGGAAATTTCAATAGGGGTTAGCTCAAATTTGGAACAGTTTATTTTAAGAGTCCAAAGGAAGAGAAGTAGGAGAAGCTGAGGATCCAAGAAGAATCTTGGCAACTTCCCAAACTATTCTATTGTTTGGCTTCAATTTGGGAGTTTATTTAATGTTTCGATCCTGCCAATTTTATTTAATTAGGACTTATATTCGTATGACATGATCATACAAATAGCCTCGAAGATGTGAGGGTTTATGTCATACCATACGACTACCTCGGAGTCCTAAGACCGGTTAAGGCTTAATTTACATAACATGATCATGCAAATGCCTAACGAAGATTTGAGGATTTATGTTGCACTAAGCAAACTACCTCGAAATCCTATGGCTTTGTTGTTTAAATTCTAGGAATGTTTAGTTGATGTAGATCTGAGTTTTGCTGATGACGATGGCCGTGCTGCCCACCATGCTCCGAGCTCTTTGTTGTTGCAGAGGTTTGGTTTTAGAAGTCATAAATCAAGAGATGAGAGAAGTATTATGGCTTAGAGAAAATCTTAAAATTCAAGTGTTTTTTTTAATATTTTAATTAAAACAAATCTTAAAGTTGTTTAAATAGAACCGATTAAGATCCCACAGTTCCGTCATCCCGGCACCGTTATTTTCATCGAATTCACTTAGTCCAGATGAATTTGCTAAACTCAACTGAATGAGTTTCACACTTTCATTTAGACATTGGGAAATCCCGTTAGCAACACGTGGGTTACATCATCCGAGGTATTCCCGATCATTCAACGAGACATTTTAATTTAGTTGCAATTGTAGTTTTGTGTTCTATTTGTGATTAAATTTTGAGTTGTTTTATATTTTGAAATGTTGTGGCGGTAATTTTTATCTTATAATGACTTTTAATTTAGTTTTTGGTTTCAGTTCAGGGACTATCCTAAAGGTTTTGGTTTTCATGCAACAGTTGTTTATCATGCAATAAAAGTAAAGTACATTTGCAATAAAGTAAATTGCAATAAAATAAAAGCGTACCTGGAGGGTCTTCCCGTCATCCCAAGCTACACTTAAAACACATATTAAGGCATTTAAATATTCCAACAAGTACCTAGGTAAAGCTAAGGGAAAGGTTTTGGTTGTCTACCAAAGTCCTAATCCTATAGTTAGTCATCTCTTATGATGTCTAGGTTCTTGTATTTTGGTTTAAGGAAGATTTTCTTCATCAAAGAACAATTAAATTCAATTGTTCTTATAAATATCCTATCATATTGAGGAAGTGCTTAAGACGAGTCTTAAACATCTTTTCAATACCTCTAGGATTGTTTTAAGTCCAAGAGAATTTAATTATATAAGTGAATTAATCATCCGGGAGTTTATGTTTTGTTCTTTTGCTCAGTGAACTAGGACATTTGAATATCCTATAAGTGAGATAACACTTCACTTGATACCTCATTTAAGAGTTACAATAACAAGAGCTTTAAAAGGGCAAATCAACTTATTAAGTATTTTAATGATTTAAACTTAATGATTTAATTTTAATTTTGACTTAATTATAGAAAATTAGTTTAAGTTTGGAATAGTGTTCAAGTTATTTTAGATTTAATTTTTAATGATTTCATTTAGGTTTGTTATTAAATGATTTTAATTTAATTTAATTCAATTTAATTTAATTTTGATTTAATTTAATTTAATTTAATTTAATTTTAATTTAATTTGATTTCAATTTAATTTTAATTTAATTTAATTTCAATTTAAATTTAATTTTAATTTAGTTTAATTTTAATTTAATTTAATTTAATTTAGTTTAATTTAACTTAATTTGATCTCAAGTTATTTTTCTTTCAATTTAATTTAATTTGATTTTAATTTAATTTCAATTTTAATTTAGTTGAGATTATTCTTTTAATTAACTTTTTTTAATTAAGACTTAAGTATTATTGAAGTGATTTATTTAGGGATTTTTAAATTAAAGAATAAATATCCTCTTAAATAATATCCCTACTTTAATAATTCCAATTTCTATTATTCTCCCAAAATTTCAATTAATTAATTAATTAAAGTGTTATTTTAATTATATTTGAAATGGTTAGTAGGTTTCTACCCTTAATCATTTAAGTTTCAATCATCCAAAAATCAGTTTAAAATCAAATATTTTACCCTCCCCTTTTTGATTAATCCTAAAATTTTAATTAAAGCTTGAAAATTTTAATTATCATTTTGCCCTTCAAGCTTAATAATTCTATAACTCACTAAATTAAGCTCAAATGAACTTGAAATTTTTTATGTGAACTCACTTACATGTCAATTAAGATATTAGAGGAGAAAATGTGATTTTTCTGTATTTAATTTATTTATGTAATTATTTTTAATGGAAAATAGGGGTTTTCAAGGAAAATTCAATAACTTAACCAAGAAAATGTTTCTGTCCTTAAGAAAATTATGGGATATTGCTAATGACCAGAGGACCATTTGGACCAATTTTGGTGATTTGTTGAATTATATTTTATTTATTAGAATTATTTTGAGTTTTGGAGTATTAATTAATTTTAAAATCAAATTAAAGTTGAAAAATGGATTTTATATTTTTATTAAATCTCTATGACCTCAGGGAGTTCAAAGAAACAAATTTTATATTTTTCTAGTTTTTCGTTGATTTATTAGAATTATTTTAGTGAAAAGGTTGTAAAATACAATTTTTTAATATTAAAAAATACATTAAGCCTTTAAAATTCAATATCTTACCCTAGGGACTTAAGAAAAATATTTGGTTTATTCCTAAATGATTAGAATTCAAAATGTGACATTTTGGTGATTTTTAATATTTTTATGATTTTTATTGTTTTTTAATTATTAAAAATATTAAAATAATGATAAAAATCAACTTTTTTAGAAAATTATAATTTTAATTTCCCTAAGTTCCTCTGATATCAGAGAAGCTCCAAAACCATTTTTGTGAATTTTTTAAAAGTATTTTGTGAGTTATGAATTTTTAAAGTTTAATTTTACCCATTTTGCTTAAGATGCTTAATCAACCCATTTGGTGGGGTTAATCAAGTTCAATTGGTTTCAAATTTTTATGTGGTGTTCTCCTATCCCTAGAGGACAGTGGAGAATTATTTTTAAGTTAATTTGATGTGTGGTTAACCCTAATTAATTAATGTTCAATTTTGGGTGTTTAGGCCAATTAGGGTTGTTCCAAATGAATTAACTCAAAACTTATTTTTCCTAGGTTCCTCTGGTCACAAGAAACATCACCAAATTTTCCTAAAATTTATTTCTCAACTGCTAATTATTGGAATTAAAATACTCAAAACAGTAACATGAACTTGGAAAATCAATAACTTCTCATAGGGATGGCCTCTGACCTTGGAATATTCAAGGAATGTTCCCAAGTTCAGAGGCTTCAAAGCCCTATGGTCTCATGCCATGATGAATTGCCTATGCAAATGGAGGATTAAAACAATGCAGAGAGTAAATAAATCATTAAAAATAAAATACTTAATGAAATTACTTGATTTCTTTTCCCCATTATTCTCCTCTATTCACTGAGTAAGAGGGTATTTTTATTTTATTTTTAGGATTTTTCTACACAAAGTTATAAATTTTTGAAGTTCTGGTAATTAAATAAATAGAAAAATAGCCTATTTTCCTACTTATCCACGCGGCGCTGACTCAACCTCGGCGCCTCCGAAGCTCCACGCGTTGCCTCTTGATTCGGCGCCGCCATCTGACTGGGATGCCATGCGGCCCGCAGTTCATGTCCCTTTGCGCTGTCCGGCTCGATCCCGACCGTCCGCTCAATACACGCGCGATCCAACGACTCCCAGTCATCGTCTACGACTGGTGTGAACCCGTGACCGTCGACCTTCTAACCCTAATTTCTCACTCGATTCTCAACGGATTTTTGTGTTCTTATGCTCTATGGATTCGTCTTGAAGAGACGAACACATCCATACGATAAACATGCATTGAAATTGACTCAAACTAAATGGAGAATCTCTGTAAGCTCGGGAGGAAGTGTGAGTCCATACCTTTGCTCAGAGAAGTGAAGCTTCGATCTGAGAGTTGTGTCACGTTCGATTGGGTCCAAGCAAGCTCCAGATGAAGTCCCTTGGCCTGGTAAATTGTTTAGGTACAAAGTGACCACAGCCCGATCATAAAGCTTGAGGTCGAAAGCAATGGCTGGCCCGGTGAGGGGGCTTTTGCCGGGAAACTTCTCCTCTTGGTCCGGTGAAGGTGTAGAGTCAATCAATTTGAGGATTGACTAACCGTGGTGAAGTGTCCTGGTTTTGGTCTTGGATTTCAACTCGAAATCGAGCTCGCGAGAGGAAATGGTAGGGGGATTTCAGTGGAGATCAAGTTCTCTATGTGTAGAGAGTGGTCTGGGATGATTTTGGTAGGGTTTCAGTAAGGTTTGGTTCAGCACCTCTCTTGGCCGAGAGGAGGGGGTGTTTAAATAAGAGAGGCTGGAGGGCCTCCCATGGGGGTTTAAGGGTTTGGATCAGCTGCTCTAATGAGGAGAAGAACAGTTGCAATGGCCATTTGGAGTGAGGCAGCTCAGCAAGGTGGAATTCCAAAATTTGGCTCCTCCCAAGGTCTCGACCATGGTGTTTTCTGGCGATCCAGGCGGCTGGCCGGCAGGCATGGGTCACCCTCAGGTTCAGGTGAGTCAGGGCTGGAGGTTTGTGCAAGCAATTGGCCAATGCCATGCGTAAAGAGCTTGGATTAAAATGGCATGGGGGAGAGGCCATTTTGGCTTGATTTGGTCCAAGCCATGGTTTTGGGTTAGGTTCACCTCCCCATGGCTGATTTGGGCTGACGGAGGATCATTTGCATCAGCTAGAAAGGGGTGGTGAAGTCCCCATCTAAAGTGATGTGGCTAATCTTGGTTTAGTGTGTAACATGGAAGGGGTTAAAAACCTTAATGAAGGGTTAAGAAAGGGGGCCCTCCTTTTGCTACTTTGGGTATGGTCACATGTCAAACATCCCATGGCTTCATATGGCTTGTACATGGCTTGTTTTTGGCTCACATATGACTTGGCAAGAGTTTGGTCAACTTTCATGGAAAAGGGCTTTAAGAATTTTTGGAAATTTTGGGGTTATTTGATGGGATTTGGCATAATACCATTTTGGTTTGATTTTCATGATGGGTTTAGCACTTAGGGAATGATATCAATTAAGTGAGGATGAGATGTGATTGTAATGTGGGCTTTAGGATGGGTTTGGGCTTATGAATTTGGTAGAAGTGGGCTTTTAGGAAGGTTTAAGGGAGTGGGCCTTTATGTTTAGCAATGGGCTTTTAGATGAAAAATTTTGCAAAGGGCCATGCCAAATAAATGTTGAGTTTAGTTTAAGGATGTGTCTCGAATGATTTGAAGCAAATTTGAGGTAGTTTGGAATTGAATTGGGTTGAATTTGGGTTCATTTGGTAAATGGGCCAATGTAGGTCAAATTGGGCTAATTTGGGCCAATGTTGGGCTAGGGTTGAAATTGATGTAAAATTAATGTTGGTAAATGTTTATGGGAGTGTTTCAAAGAGGTTTCAACTTTGGTTGGGTTTTGGTTTTGGGACTTGGGCTTATTTGGGTTAGGTTTGGGTTTAGGTCAAAATTAGACTTTTTGGTTTTGGGTTGAATTTGAGTGGGGTTTGGGTCCAAATTTTGGGCAAATTATGTTAGTGTTTTGTTTTTGGGGATGTTAGGGAAGATTTAGAAAAGGTTTGGGGTAAATTGGAGTTGAATTGGTTTGGTTTGGGCTAAGTTTGGGTCATGAGTCCAAATTGGGCTTTAAGGTCAAAAGTGAAATTGGATTCGAATGTTAATCCAATTGGACTTGGATTTGGTCTAGATTAATATTTTGGATATCAATTTGAAGTTTAGAATTGAATTGGACTATAATTGGGATCAATTGGGTAGATTTGGTTTGACATTGGGTTCACTTGGGTTAAGAATGGGCTAAATTAGGGGTTTTAGTAAAAGTGGGGTAAATTGACAAAATGGGCCCATGGTGTAGTTGGACAAAATGAAATTAAGAATATTTGAAATTTTCTGGAATTTTCTGGGAATTGTTTGAATTTTTAGATTTTTGGGTCAAGAGGGGGCATTTTGGTAATTTGGAGGGTATTGGGGGATACTTTTGGAATTTTTGGTATTTTTGGCTATGGATGATCAATTTGATTGGTGAGGAAATGTTCAAGGTTAATTTTGGGTAATTTTGGGCAATTTTAAGGGCTTTTGGTAGGCTTGATAGGTGTAGGGTCCCCGGGGCCAAAAATTGAAATTTTGGAAGAATAAAGATTGATCAAATATGAGTGAAATGGAATCACCAAGGATGAGCCATGAAGTCATATTAAGCCTACATGAGCATTAGAGGACTCATTTTAGGATTTGGATTGTGTGTGTGAGAGTGTAGAGTGTGAGTGTAGTGAGTGTGTAAGTCAACCCTCACCAGACCAGGCCACCCAGGGTAGTCCTAAGGTCAAAGAGTCCTATAGGGAACTCATCCTTTAAACCTTCACTTTTGATCTCAACCCTCTAGGTGATTAGGGGTCTACAATCAAGCTTGTGGGGTTTGCAGGGAGGCAAGAAGTGGTTCAAATTTCTAAGGGATGGGTCCCAATTCTAGTCCTCTAAGATAGTCAAAGGAAAAGCCTAAGGCTAGATCCTAAACACTAAAGAGGTAAGAGAAGACCTCATCAAAAATGAGGTCAACATCGTCCCATTACTATCGATAAGAAAATGAGCGACTACATAATTTGGATTAATTTATTGAAGGTCTAAGAAAATGTTGAAGATCTATTCATTTGGGACCTTAGGAATGACAACATCTCTTTTTGGCTGGATAGCAAAAATATATAGTGTTTTTAAAATGATATTGCATGGGTTAGTCCTATTGCACTTTTTTATATATTAGAGAATCTCGTTCCAAAGGAGATTAAATCCTATCATGAAAGACGTTGTTAGGAAAGAAATTTTAAAATTGTTAGATGCTGGAATTATCTACCCCATTTCAGATAGTGCATGGGTTAGTCCTATTCACTGTGTTCCTAAGAAAGGATGAGTAACTGTGACTGTTAATGAGAAAAATGAAATGATACCAATAAGAAAAGTTACAGGGTGGCGAATATGCATTGATTATAGAAAATTAAACCTTGCCACAAGAAAAAATCATTTTCCACTCCCTTTTCTAGATCAAATGTTGGATAGTGACCGTGGGCATAAATACTTTTGTTTTCTTGATGGATATACTGGTTACCATCAAATTCAAATTGCTCCTGAGGATCAAGAGAAAACTACGTTTACCAGTCCTTATGGTACGTTTGCTTTTAGAAGAATGCCCTTTGGTTTATGTAATACCCCTGGTACATTTCAGAGATGTATGATGGCTATTTTTTGTGATTTGATTGAAAAAGGGATTGAAGTTTTTATGGATGACTTTTCAGTGTTTGGAATTTCGTTTGAATCATGTTTATAACATCTATCTAAAGTTCTAAAACACTGTGAAGAAACTAATTTAGTCCTTAATTGGGAAAAATGCCAATTTATGGTAGCAGGAGGAATTGTTTTGGGACATCGGATTTCAGAAAAAGGTTTGGAGGTAGATCCTACAAAAATTCAAGTTATATCTAATTTACCTTGCCCAACCAATGTAAGGGGAATTAGAAGTTTTTTAGGACATGCTAGATTCTACAGGCGTTACATCAAAGACTTTTCAAAGATTACAAAACTTTTATGCCTAAAATCTAAAGTTTATGGTTATAATATAGTAAGTAAAATTATTTTCAATTAAAGATTTTTAAGTGAGAAAAATAAGTGTTTGAGTCCTATATTTTGAAGAATCTATAAATATTTCTAAATTAGATAGAAACTTATATTTGTCATTTTCCTTTACTTAAGAACTTTCTAAACTTTAAGTTGGTCTTAATTACTGAATTTTTTTCTAAATTGGACTATTCCATTTCTAGAACAAAATTTTGTTATCATCCTAAGAAACTCATTACATAATTTTCATGCTAAAATGTTCTATGAGATTAATTGTCACTTGAGAACAAGTAACATTTTATGTTTGGGGGATTTTGATACACCTAAAATATATAGTATTTTTATGCACATTTTTATACCTATTTTTAATGATATTGCACTTTAAGGGAAGGCATTTTGTGTTTTTCTTGTAGGTATGATGAAAATGGATGGTCATGATGAAAGGAGCAAAATTGGATCAAATTTGGAGCAAAAATAATGAAAAATCAAAATTTTGGCACTGGCGGCAAAGCGCCGCTGGGTCAACGCTTAGCCGCCACAGTTAAAAATCGAAATCTTCATGTATTTGGTGCCAATTTCAAAGGGGATGGGATGCAACTCTTAGTGGTAACTACCATAACTTCCTTTGGGCGGTAAGTTTGAATGAAGGGGTGCGTTCCTTGGTAGATACATCGAATCTGCACACATTTTGAAGAGACACCAAGGCACCTTTTGGTTTACTATTTAAAGAGAGTCTTAGAAAATATTAGAGGAGGCTTTAGGAGGCTCTTCCACTGCGTTTTGAAGGGTACTTCCATTGCTCTTCCACTTGCATTTTGAAGAGAGTTTTTACAGTATTTTACTTTTATTTTGTAAGAGTTTTCATTAGGAGTAGGAGTAGAGAGTAGAAAGAAGAAAAGGGTCGGAGTGAAGTCTTCTTCTTCCTACTTCTTTTCTTTCTTTTAGTTTAGTTTTTATTGAAGTATGAAGTCTGTATTCTGAGTCATCAGAGTTGGGAGACTTGCACTGAGGAGTAGTTTAGCGAAGAGTCAAAGTTTCAGAGGAACTTTCTTAGTCATGTGGAGAGGATTTTTAGATAAATGTTTACTTTTAATCTTTTTATTAATACTTGCTTTCGTTTGTTATTTTTCTTATTATTTTTAATTTCAAATCAATGTGTTTTTGTATTTTCTCAATGCATTCTGAGTAGTTTACTTTATCTTCTTCTTTCTTAAATGGAGAAGTAATTAATTTATAAAGAATTGTTGTGGAAAGTATAATTGTTTAAAAGTTGGAAGAAGTTGTGAAGATTGATTCTAAAAACTTTGTTTACTTCTTAATTTGGCCTGTTAAGTTGTAAAATCTCTTGAGATTATGTAAGATCGAATGCAGTATTGTCTCATAAAAGTTAGTGAGAATCACATGCAATTATATGGGTGAGAATTGTAGTTCATATAATTGAATGTAATATTAGAAGATATTTTTATGGAAGGGAGTAAAATTAGAGGATTTTAGAGTGACAGGCTAAAACCCCCTAATTTGGTTTGAAGTTTTGAGTTTTGTTATGAGAAGTTAGCCCCCAGGTGTTGGGAATCGAGGGAACTCTAGAGTGAGAGACTGATATCTTCCCTGCCTAACCATGTTCAAAATAATAAAAATTTCAAATTAACCTATGATCTTTATAGAACCAAGTAAGGGTAAAGAACACATTTTCTTCTATCTGTCACAACAAATTTAAATACTTCCACAACAATACTTTAAGAATTATTACTACTTCATAAAAGGAAAGAAAAATATATTCTAGTTAATAGTATTTTACATCAAGTGTTTTTTTTTATTATAATTTTAATTTCTTGCTTAACATTTTATTAAGGAAATTTCAAAAGACAAATCAACTTTCAAAACCTTTCAAAATCAACACATACTTTCAAAAACCATAAAAAAAGTAAAAATATATTTTTTTGATTTCTTTAAAGATTTTACATTTTCCCTGTGGGTTCGATATCTTGAAGCTTAATCAGAAAGTCCTATATTACTTGATAAACGATACGTATACTTGCGTAGTATCCCATATTATAAAATCATAAGTTTCATATCTAAATCATCAGCACATTTATCCAGTGGAGTCAAGTTTTTGGCGCCATTGCATTTACTGGGCGGTACCAAGTTTTTGGCCACATATATTTCTAGCGGCTCAAGTTTTTGGTGCTTATATTTGTAAGTATAAATATCAGGGGATCAGTAACAAGCACTGCATTGCTTTAAGTTGTCTCAAATGCTTATCACATTTCAATCACCCAAAAATTTCATTGTAATGTGGTACATTGAAGTCACGGCTTTAAAGTCATTGAGTAGGTTCTAGTCAAAGATGGAATTGTATGTCTATGTTAAATCAACCACTAGAAAGTCCTCGATGTGATAAACATTTTTTTGCCATCTCCTTATGTGAATCCCAGGACGATAACCCAAGGGCTTCATTTGACATGGTAGAAAATCCATGAAGTGGGTCTACCAACATTGTCAATTGGTCATCTTTGAATCCCATATCATCAAAATTGACTTAAAAATGATGTTCATTGAGCTCCCAATGTTGACTAATATATTATCGACCAAGTAGTTACCTAATAAGATAGTAAAAATGATAGAGTCATTGTAAGGATTTCCTCTAGGGGCAAGTCCCTGTTGGTGATTGTGACATTTGAATGAGTATTATGCTTTAGAGCAAAAGTGGTTGTGCATAATTATCCAAACCAAGGTCACTTTGGAATAGACCATTGAGATAAATTTCTACCTTAACCAAAGATTACTGGTACCACCTCAGCGATGCAAATAACGTTCATTTATATTAGTTAATCTAAATTTCCTAAACTAGAGCCTTGTCTTGCCATTGGGTTGCTTCTCCTGGTGTTACAAAATCCTTGAGCATTAGAACTTTAATCAACTCTTCGAGCAAGCTATAATGGTATCAACATTACTCTATTTCAAGATCATGATCTATATGGCACACACAATATTTCTTAGTATCTCGGAGAAAAGCTTAGGGCCTAAGTGTGCCTTCATGACATACGCCTTGCTATGGATGAAATCCACTAGCTCAGCCATTGAGGCTCTTAGTAGATTCAACTTTAGTGTTTCGTGATTATGCAGAGAGTGCTCATTGAAACGGGCCGACCACTGGTTAGAGAATCGGGCTCAATCGCCTCATTTTTAACTTTTTTGGCACTCTTATTATTTCAAGGTGGACAAACGGGTTGACACGAGTCTTCCCACAACATCCACCTATCAACTTAAGGAGGCCACATCTATGTGTGATGGATGGATGGTTCCATTCTAGCCAAAATAATGGTGTAGTTGTAAGGGCAAGATGTGATTATTGGCTAGTTTCAAAACTCAGGAAAGTTTTTTGGTCACTGCAAGCCTAGTGCATATTAAAGTGGTTCGTCTTTTTGCCTTGGAGCCATGACAGTGAGTGTTATTGTGAGTTCAAGATCTCTAATCTCCTGCATATCCTTTGGGAATAAGGTAATGAACAAGGATATTCTCTTACTCTGGCATAAAGTTTGCAAAAGTGGTTACTCCCATCGGAAATTTGTTAAACCATGTGTAGGCTAACTACCTTAGCATAGTGATGAAAAGGTGGCACTTCAACACGTCTGTGATCATCAATAATTAGAAGGTCGACTTGAAGGAGGAAATGTGTTCAATTGAACTAGTTCGACCCTTGAAAGAATCCAAAGCAGAAATTTTAATTCTCTTTAGGGATTCAAAGCAAAAAATCTAAGGAAAGTGCGTTCTCTGACTAGCGGGGTGCCTCGATTTGCCCGAACCATTAACTATCTATCACAGCCGACCCAAAAACTATTGAGGTATTGAGAATCTATTATCCTTTATTCATGTAAAGGTACCCTTCGATTGTAGGGTGCAAATGATTCCTGTTAGAGATTTTGCTCCCTTCTTCGAGCTAATACCTCCTTGATGGCGATCATCATCTCATTCTTCAACTCTTGGAATTTTTGCCACAAAACTCCCTAGTTCACTCAAAATTGGTGGTGTCTCGGTTGCGGGTTTCTTTTCCTTGTGCTACTCCACATCTTGTTGTTGCCATGTTCCATGCTCACCACACCATAAAGGATGTTGAATCCTGTTTTGTGTGTAAGTCATGCACAACCAATAAATAGAGTGTACATGTGAGAGAAAGAGAGATAGAAAGAGTCGGAGATGGAAATGCACAATAATGAACAATAATTTGAATATAACCCTTTATTCATAGAATGATCACATATTTACAGAAAAAGATGGTATATTATAAGAAGTTACATTTATGCTCCTGCTTTAATGGGACTATATAGGTTATTATAAGCGATTTAAATAAGTGGGCCCAGAGCTTGAATACTTTAGGGCTTAACTTGCTCAACTAGTGAGCCCTTGGTATGCGCTACTGATTAACTAGGCAAGATAAATGCTACCAATTGGCTAGGCTAGTGAGACCCACTGGTTAATCACATTCAGCAAAGGATGTCAACCGACTAGACTTGATGCTGCATGTTGGTTGACCATTTGTTGGCAAGTGGTCAAGAAGATTAACTCAGTCAGCTAAGTTATGTTGATTTGTTGGGCAACTCTGGTCTTCGACCCTCGATATCTTAGAAGGAACTTTTGTTAATAGAGTAAAGCTAGACTATCAGACAAAGGATAAATCACTATATATCGATAGATAGTCACCAATAGATGAAGAAATCTTGAGGGATGACAAATATCTATCTTTTTGACACTTGATGATTCTTAGGGAGACAGTTGCATGTCTTTGATCGAATTGTAGGACCTAAGGACTTATCTTCTCCCTTGAATTGGTTTCATCGAGGGGAATGGCCTGGACCCCTGAGTGCTTCACTTTCAATCAAATCGCTCAGGTTTGATTCGTTCTCTTGCCTTGTTTTGCCTTGGCTTTGATATTTCCAATCAGTTATATATATATATATATATATATATATATATATATATATATATATATATATATATATATGTTGAATTGGTATAATCTAATTAAAATTTAAATTTTAGAATATCAAGATGAAAACATAAAAAATTAAAAAATTTACATAAATACCATGCTCTTCGTATATATTTATATATTTAATACTTAAACATTGATTTTTTGAATTTTGTAGCACTTTATCTGTAAATAAAAAGATGTATTTTATTTTCCAAAAATTAATAAGTTGATATTTTTATATGATATAACAAATTTGAGGTTTATAAATATAAAAGTCAAAATTTAGATATTTAATATGTATATACATGAAAATATTGTTTCAGGTACTTAAATGCTCCAAATTGCTTGCCTATTAGACAGGGAGATATTAAATCAATTATTATCTAAACGCTCCAATTTATAAATGTATGAGTGGGTTTGACGCGGCGTGGCGCCGAACAGATCAAAATAATGCAAAAACAATACATGATTTGTTAAAAAATAATTGAACTCACTTCAATTGTAACCTTTTGTTTTTGAGTGGGACAGCTGGTTGGAGCTGGAGAATTTCGTCGTCGAGGACTCGAGTCAAAAAGAACTGAATTTAACCCACAAAGTTTATGACCTCTTTTATATCATTTTTTAAATTCCTTTTGTTTTTGTTCTTAGATGTATAATTATTTAGTGCAGCATCTAATATTTTTCTGAATATTTAAAAATAAATTAATATTCTTAAACACTCGATATAATTTCAAAATTTTGATTGGTGTTATTTTTATTTTAATTATTTTTCTTTCTCAAGTTATTAGAATTTTGTTGTTTTAACGAAAAATCATATCTTACTTTTACTGGACAGATGAATTTTATTTTAGATAAAATGAAAATGAAATAAAATAATATCGAAACATTTATAAGGATCAAATATATTTTAGTTGATTTAGAATTTAAACAAGATAAATAAGATAATTAATTAATGAAGTAAAGATAAAAAAATATTATAAAGTGCCCCTTTTATTTTATATTGGAGACATGTCCATGTGACTCGGAATCGCATTCCGATTTCCCACGGCATCGGATCTCAACTCTCCCAAGATTATTCTACTATATTTTGATTAGAAAAAGAATATATATACATATATATATATAAGCGACAAGTGCGACAAGTGAGACAAACAAAAAGCTCGTCTTTCCATGCTCTTGCCATTTTCTGTTTAATTTTATAGGGAAGACTTACATACATGATGCATCTCAATTCCTGCGTTTTTACACAGCCAAACTTCAATTTTTACAGATATACTAACTTGATTTTGAATTAAAATATGTGTTTCATTTTCTACAAGTTAAAATGGTAGTATTTTTTTATGAAGTTAGAAGTAAAGATGTACAAAAGTAAATGCATATTTGTGAAATATCTTAAAAAAACCTTACTTGTCATTGAAGGCAATATTTCACAAAATATTTGTGAAAAGCATAAAATGTAAGATATAGAAATGAAAGAAAAAATAATAAATAGAAGTCCTACCCGTCATACTTGTCCTCACGTCCTGCTACACGTCACTCAGAAGTCGCTTGCCATGACTATGTGTGTCATGTTGCAGTTGCTTGCTCAAAGGTTGCTCCAAGCAACTCAGCCTTAGCATCCATGTTGCCCAACTTGGCATTTGAGCTCTCCCGTACTCTGCAATGAGTGCGGAGACATGGCTGTCAACTTCATTAATCATCAATGATGACCTCTAGCTCTGATCTAAATGGGAATGCTCAGCCTTGTAGATAAACCCTTGAGCGCCCAAGCCGTAGACTGATGTGTGTGAAATATGTGATGTTATTTCCTATGTTTTCTCTATTACTTGTATCATATTTATGCTTTTCCAAGTTATTTTTGTTTGTAATTTTAGGCTCCATGTCATAAACTAATATGAAGGGAACATAGGTGCTACGCACTTATCGAGTGCCCCAATGCCATCCCCAGGCACCTGAAATCAAAAAGACTAGTGCTAAGCGCTAGTTTTAGTTCCTAAGAATTGGATTTTCCCCATTTAACCAAATTAAAATAGAAAGAAAGGAAAGTTGATGCATCATTCCTAGTGCCCTTGACCCCATTTCAAGTGCTCAGGTGCCTCTATCAGGTGCTTAAGTGACAGAAGAGACCTTCATGCATGCAAACTGCAAAATGATAGGAAAGTCAATACCCTGGCTAGGCACCCCTGACCTCATTTCAAGTGCTCAGGTGCCCATATCAGGTGCTTCATATTGCAAAATGATAGGAAGTAAATAATCTAGCTAGGCACCCCATCATGTGGCAACACGACACCCAAGGAGAAAAACTTATGAAGCACTATAGCACCATTCGAATAATCGATGCACTTGATGATGCATTTTGGCAGTTTCTATATTTTCTTGGCATCAAGAATAGATTTAAGCAAAGTTATCAACATTTCAAGTGTGACATCTTGGGGCAAAGGCCAAGAGCATACGAATAAAGCTAGAGGATGAGCTAAGGGTGTCACCGGAGAACTTTCGAAAGCTATGAAAGAACTTCAAAGGTGAAGTCTGTGGGAGTGTTGTGAGCATGAGCAAGTGTTCACTTAAGTGAGATTGAGTGTTTCAGAGTTAGATCAAATGTTTTGTGTACTCATGGTGAGTGTAAATGTAATGTATTGTAGACATTTATATTTTAGTGGAATGTCTTGATGAGATTATTCTAAATAGCATTTCCTTTGGATTTTAAATGAGTTTCCCATTCTATTCATCTTTATTGAGTAAGAAATTAATATATCACTCCCTTGAATTGTTAAACTATGAAAGCTAGTACTATCCATATATTGTGATTGATATGTCGATTATAGGACAGTGATACAATTTGGTTAACATACATTGCTTTATTAGAATAGAAATATTGTTGTTATAGTAGGCAAATCACATAAGAAAACATGAAAACATTGGGGTGTCTGCATGGTTTAGTAAACTAAATTTTAATAAGAAACCCTAAGGCTTCATAAGACCTAAAATATGGATTGGGAGTTATTCTTTCTTTATAAAAATCCCAAGCTTAGTTCATAAGATTTAATTCATTTAGGTATAGCTACTTTCCAAAATTCATAAAATTGTGATGCTTCAAACAAAATGTAAAAATAGTAAACTAAAACTTTCACCTGTTTTAGAAGTTAATAAGTTACCTTTGACAACAATTCAAGGACACAAGCCTATATATTACTTGAGCGATATATACACTTGTGTGGTTGACATATGCTTCATAGCATCGTGGCATCATGGTTTTGGTACACTTGCGTGGAAATGATGTTATATTTTTATTTTACAAGAAATTTAGTTGAACATTTGTAATTTGGATTTGAAACCTACAATGTTGTTACTATATTGTTTTATTCTGTTATTTTTTGTATTGTACAATTAAAATAAATAGTGCTTCGTATGATTTATTTATTTATTTATTTTTTTCTTATTACACATATTCATATTTTACTCCATTTCAAGACGTTATGCGATTATATTTATTTTTATGTTTGTTTAAGATCACCTTCTTTCATGTTTAGATGTGTATGCATAGGACTGGGTTTTTTAGCTTAGTGCATTTTGAAACTAAAATTGAAAAAAAAGAACAAAAACATTAGAGTAATCACAAAAATAAAAAATACCAAACCTTTAGAAAGAAAAGATTTCACTAACCCATTGAAAGATGAAACATACCAACCTATTAATAATCCTACCATTCAGGCCAACACCTTCGAGCTTAAATATGTAATATTTTTTATGGTTAAAAATAACCAGTCCAACGGATCCCTTACTAAAGAACCTAGCCTTTATATAGCCACTTGCTAGAACTGTGTGCAACCTTTAGATACAATGGAGTCTCTAATGATGTCATTAGACATATGTAGTTTTCATTCTCTCTTAGTGATAAAGCAATGATGAGGCTAAACTCTCTAATTCCAGGATCTATAGCTTCATAGACCAATCGTGACCAAATGGTTAAGTATTTTCCATCATTTTAAGCTATAAAACTTTGGAATGATTTCACAGCGTTTACTAATTTTGATGGTGATTCTCTTTATGAAACTTGGGAGATATTTAAGGATAAGCATAGGAAGTGCCCACACCATATCCTACCTGATTCGTTAACCATAAAATCATTTAATCACAGGCTAGTGGGATGTTTGAGCTCGATTAAAGATGTTGCAGTTGGAGGTCCCAAATGTATAAAATATTTGAGGAGGCCTATATAAACATTCAATAAATGGCTTTAAACAATATTCAATGTCTCTTTGAAAGAATTAACACTAGGAAGGTAGTTAGTGTTCATGATGCAAATGTGTCAGTTACCTGACTTCAGAAGTAGAAGATTTATCCATAAAGTTAGATGCTCGAGGCGAAAAATTTATGCTAAATTATCAATAATAGAAGATAATGCATATGGACAACTAGTTGGTCCATGTTCTATATTTGTAGAGTCAATGAATGTTATTAACAACAGACCCAATAATATGCACTTTCAATAATTTTAATAAAGGCTTTAGGAATCACCTAAATTTTTGCTGAAGTGAAGGTGTAAAACACAAATAGTGGGGTAGCATCTAACCAAATTATGTAAAAACTTATAATAATCAGGACAATTTCAACCCAAAACTGATGTAGCCACTTGGATTAACTTATAATCCGTATTTTATGGAAAGTAAATTATCTTAAGAATAATTAATAGTGATTATGGGGAATCCAATACATAATCAAATATATATGTAAAGAAAATTGAAACACAATTAGGTTAATGATGGATGATTTTGTTTACGCAAGTGTACAAATTGTTTTAAGAATATTAAGATTTTTGAGTCTAGATCTTTGATCCCATGCAGAATGAGGGAATTAGACTTACGAAAAGTTCTAGCGTACTACATTTCTTTCTTAGCTTAATTTAAATTAGGTTAAGGTTTTACTGTTTAGTCCTACTGTAATGCAAAATAATTTAAAGGTGTAATACTACTGAAATCCTACTTAACCTAGTTGGATTGGTGATTTTAAAGTTATGAACTTACCCTCCCTTACAATGATATAAGTGGAGTGTAGGAAATGAAAATTGCAAAATGTCAATGTGGCTAGTGAAAAATAGGAGCAAATCTCTTCTTTACGCTTACTTGAGTGCATAAAAGGGATTTGTTAAAATGATTTTATTTCCTTAAATCTTGTTTTGAGCCTGACTAAGATTATTTCCCTAATATTTGCATCTCCCAATGAAGTATATCTACTTACACTTCATAGTTCAACATGACTAACCTAGTTGTTATACTAGAGCTCTCCCAAGTCATTATGGATCATAACATATTTTAACTATTCATTTTTCTAGAATGAAAGATTAATGAAGACTAGAAGGCTAAGCATCACATTAAGAATTTAAAGACAATTTTGAAGGCTTTTTTTCACTCCTACACATCCATCTTATTCACCACAAGGAAAGGTAAAAAGAACTACTCACAAAGAATAGATAAAACACCACAAAGCATCATTAAAATACTAGAGAATTCACTAAAAAATTATGCTTACTAAAATACAAAAAATCCAATGCACAATACTTCTAATTCTCCCCTGTAAAAAGCTTTGAGAATGATTGTTGACCTCATTTTTGATGAGGTCTTTTCTCTTCTCTCTCCTTAGTACTAAGGATCTAGCCTTAGGCTCTCCCTTTGACTATCTTAGAGGACTAAAAATGGAACCCACCACTTAGAAATTTAAACACCTCTTAACTCCCTGCAAACCCATAAGTTCGATTGTAAACCCCTAAGTCACCTGGAGGCTTAAGATCAAATGTGGAGGTTTAAAGGATGAGTTCCCTATAGGACTCTTTGGCCTTAGGACTACCCTGGGTGACCTGGTCTGGTGAGAGTTGACTTGCACACATTACACTTTCACACACATTTCAAATCTTAAAACCACTCATACCTAGCTTGACTTCCTGACTCATGTAGGTAATTCATATGGATGGATCTTAACCTCTAGGCCCTTGGCTAAGAGGGTTAGGAACAACATAGTGAATGCCTCAAATGAGTCCTCTCATGGCTCTTATGGGCTTGATATGGCTTCATGGCTCAATCAAAGTGATTCCATTCTACTCAAACTTGATCAATCTTTATTTTTCCAAAATTTCAATTTTTGACCCCCGGGACCCTACACCCACTAAACTTACCAAATGTCCTTGAAGCTACCCAAAATTTGCAAAATCACCTAAATTACCCAAAATTCCTCAAAACCAATCCTAAATATTTCCCACCATTCAAATTGATGATCCTTAGCCAAATATACCAAAATTTCCAAAAATACCCCCCCAATACCCTCCAAATACCCAAAATGCCCTTATTAACCAAAAAACCATAAATACCAAAAATTCCCAGAAAATTTCAAAAAATCCCAAATATTCCCAATTTAATTTTGTTCAACTACACCATAGGCCAAATTCGTCAATTTAACCCACTTTTACCAAAACGCCCAATTTGACCTAATTTTAACCCAAGTGGACCCAATGTCCCACCAAATCAACCTAATTGATTCCAAATTTGACCCAATTCAATTCTAAACTTCAATTCAACATCTCCAATATCAATTTAGACCAAATCCAAGCCCAGTTTAATTAACATTTGGATCCAATTCCAATTTGAAGCATTGAAAAGATGTTTAGAACCCGTTCTAAGCACTTCCTCAGTACAATGAGGTGTTTTAAGAAGAATAATTGAATTGATTTGTTCTTTGATGAAGAAAATCATCCTTAAACAAAATGAAACAACCTAGACGTCATAAGAGATGACTAGTAATAGGATTAGGAATTTGGTAGACAACCAAAACCCTTCCCTTAGCTTTACCTAGGTACTTGTTATAAACATTTAAATGCCTTAACATGTGTTTTAAGTGCAGCTTGGAATGACAAGAAGACCCTCCAGGTACGCTTTTATTTTATTGCAATTTACTTTATTATAATTTATTTATATGAGCTGCACTTTACTTTTCTTGCATGTTAAACAAGATTGTTGCATGAAAACTAAAACCTTTAGGATAGCCACAAAATTGAAACTAAAGTTAAATTAAAGTCACAAAAAGATAAAATTCAACGCTACAATATTTCAAAAGATAAAACAACTCAAAATTTAATCACAAACAGAATAACAAAACTGCAATTGCAATTAAATTAAAACATCTCGTTGGATGATCGGGAATACCTCGGATGATGTAACCTACCTGTTGCTAACGGGATTTCCCACGGTCTAAATGAAAGTGTGGAACTCATTCAGTTGAGTTTAGCAAATTCAGTTGGACTAAGTGAATCCGATAAAAATAATGTTGCCGGAATGATGGAACCATGGGATCTTAACCGGTGTTGTTATAATCAACTTTAAGATTCCCCTAATAAAACATGAAAGACATTTGGATTTTAAGATCTCTAAACCGAAACACTTCTCTCATCTCCTGATTTTCACTTTTTAAAACTAAACCTCTGTAACAATAAGGAGCTTGGAGCATGGTGGGCAGCACGACCATCGTCATCAACAAAACCTGAGTCTACTTCAGCAAAACTTTCCTTAGAATTAAATAACCATGCCATAGGATTTCGAGGTAGTTTGCTTAGTGCAACATAAATCCTTAACCTTTTTGTTAGGCATTTGTATAATGATGTTATACAAATTAAGTCCTAACCGGTCTTAGGATTCTGAGGTAGTTGTTCGATACGACATAAACCCTCACATCTTCAAGGCTATTTGTATGATCATGTCATACAAATATAAGTCCTAATTAATTAAAATTGGCAAGATGCAACATTAAATAAACTCTTAAATTGAAGCCAAACAATAGGATAGTTTGGGAAGTTGCCAAGATTCTTCTTGGATTCTCAGCTTCTCCTACTTCTCTTCCTTTGGACTCTTAAAATAAACTGTTCCGAATTTGAGCTAATCCCTATTGAAATTTCCAAAATCCAATCCTTTGAAAACCTTAAACTTTGAAATTCTTGAGAGCAAAACCACTGATCATTATCAAAATTTTTCTTAAATGAATCCCGTCATTTAAGATGTAATTAACTATAGGGGCTTGCCCTTATAGGGAACTTTAAGAACCCAGGTAATATAAACCCTGCTTAATTCATTTATATTAAGCAGGGGAACTTGTCGACTTATAAAATTGGTTCGCAGACCAAACGGATGTCACAAATCATCTAGTTTATTTAATCAAGCCTAATCATCAAGCAGTGTGCCTATTCTTCGGGATATATACATAGTTTATGGTGTAGTGCTCATTTATATAAACTATTTGTGATGTGAGATCTGTTTGATTTCATATCTTAAAATTTTAAACATAAAATTATTTTTAAAAAATCAAATGCTACTTTCAAATTATATATAAATATTTAAATTAAATTTAAAATTTAAAATTCGCCGACAACTTCTGTAGGCAACCCCTTTTTTAAAATACAACACACAAACCTAAAAATATGCCTACAACTTCTGGCGACTCTGCTGGGGACTAGTTCTCTCTCCATCTTAATCAGATGGTTTTGCTTTCATAAATCGATAGTGAGTCCATATCCCTAGTGGACCAAACTATAATTCTTTCGTTGGCATACAACGTTCATTTCTATCTTGAACGAGTATAGCCAACTTCTCTCAGATTTAGGAGCCACTGTTTAGACACCCCTAAACAGAGAGGTTCCAAAATCCTTTTACCTCTTAAGAGGTGGGGTGGACCCCCAATAGGTGTTAGCTTAGGAGCGATCCTTCGGTTTGAGAAGTTTTACGAGACTTTCTCTTCCTTTCCAATTCTGAATCGGGTCATTTACCTTTTCTATACATTTAATCATTTTGTTCCTAACAAACAAATCTTCTAATAAATAGCCCTTTAATAAACAAATTCTTTTAAATCATAAATACATTAAGATAAAAAAAATGTGTTCAGACTCTTTCTTTTTTCATACTAAATTTTGTGACAAAAGGAAGCATAATTCGGAACTAATACTCAGAATCTACCCTCCAGAAAATGTCTACCCCAAAGTTAATCTTCTCCTTCACCAACAGAATGGACTTCGCTGTTTACAAGGATGAGCTGCCCGACAATGGGATCATCCATTTTGGACAAGGATTTAAGAATACATAAATCAATTTTGCTGACGTCACTCTTTTTACACTAATGGACAAAGATCCAGAAACTGAGAAACCCGTGCTTGAGTTCAACCTGAAGTCGACTCAAGAATTCCCTCCCCTACAAAGGGTTCTAGCTGAAAGAAGTACTGCTATTCATAGGAGGACTGTTGTCTCTACCCCCACCGGTCTACTCATCTCTGCACCTACCCCGGCTTATGATGGATGGAGTACCGTCTGGACAAAGTCTTCAAAGAAAATCTTAAATCATATCCAGGACGCTTCGGTACACGCTTTAACTCAAAGTTTGAAACTTGCCGAGCCGACACTATCGCTTGCGATCGAAGAACTGCCTCAGAAGGAGGAGAAGATCGTAGAAGAGAAGAAGATCGAGGCTCCAAAGAGTAGACTAGGGGCTGTTTATCCTAGGATAGTTGTTTCCGATTCAGGGGAGAAATCCCTTGAACCTCTGACTCTGTATGATTATTTACTCGCCCCGGTGGGATCTTATAATGATAAGAGTTTTGGTGTTGGCTACGTTTTGACTGTTTCTAGCAATTATGTAACTAACGGAAATCAAGCTAATTCGGATCTTAATTCCGATATAAATAACGATTCTCAAATCATACTAAACCTCAAGGACCACGACAAAGGAGAAGATGTTCACAAGGATGACTACGAAAGCTCAACAAGCAACGAGTCCATTTGTGAATTTCTAGGAGCTCTGATTGCGATAGAATTAGAGTCATCATTTTCCGAAGCAACTACAGAAGAGCCAGTCATTCCAATTCAAGAGGATACACCGGCAGATTCAGTACCAGATACTGAAGAAATAACTGAAGTCAATTTAAGAAGTGGAAAAGTTCTACCTCGAGAATGGGTCCAAAAGATAAAGGAAAGCAGGTGGTTTCTCAGGAAGAGCCAACCACAACAGAGGAATTGCCAACTCGGGAAGAAACCGAGGAACATGATAATAAAGTGGACTATAACGTGCTAGCCCATCTTAGGAAGCTACCAGCCAAACTAAGCATATACGACGCTCTGATCCTATCAAAGGAGATGAGAGAAACTCTGATCAAGGCTTTACTTGATCCAGAAATTTGTTTAGCTCAAATGGCCAGTAATTCCTTCGACGAGATTTGCTCGTTAAAAGAACAGCGAGGTGTTATCTTCACGGACAATGATCTATTACTCGGAACGGCTGATCACAATCAACCATTGTACATTTCAGTCACTATTTGAAATTGTACGCTCTCCAGAGTGTTAGTTGATCCGGAAGCATCAATCAACATAATGAGCCTTCGAACGTTAGCATATTTGGAAATTGATGCTCTCGAACTTGAAGTAGACAAGATGTTATTAAGAGGGTTCAATCAGAAAGGAGAAAGAGCTCTTGGATCGATAACGCTATTAATGAAGACTGGTGACTTAGCAAAGAAAACCGAAAAATTCCATATAATTGATTCTAAGACATCGTTCAACGCTCTACTGGGTCGGCCATGGATCCATGAGAACTGG
The DNA here is from genome assembly GCA_022702705.1 of Papilionanthe hookeriana x Papilionanthe teres. NCBI lineage: Eukaryota > Viridiplantae > Streptophyta > Magnoliopsida > Asparagales > Orchidaceae > Papilionanthe > Papilionanthe hookeriana x Papilionanthe teres. The sequence continues at coordinate 23,988,229 of CM040434.1, read as the reverse complement.
ATGGTACCATCGTCTCTGCACCAGTGCATAAAGTATTACAAAGGAGGAGAACAGTGTATCAAAGGTGACCTGCAACCATTCTCCGTGTATGAAATCAGAATTCACAAAGATGCAGCCTAGTACGCGCCTCCGATGAAAATAATCTTTTCCAGATACACCGTACTAAATGAAGCAAAAGAAGTGCAAGATGATAAAGAGCCTGAAATTCTAGTCCAACAGTTACTCACCACTCCCTTACGGCGAGATGGTGAAGGTTTCTCCAGAACTCGTACCCGAGGTCGAGGCCGGAGACAGGGTCGAGGAAGAGACATTAGAACAGTTGGATAGAAGAAACTAGTCATCGACGTTGATTGGGAGACCAGTTCTGAAGAAGAAGAAATCAAGAAAGAAGCAACAACAGTAAATCAAAAGAAACCCCAGTTCAAGATCTCTCTCGAAGATGAAAAAAATGAAGAATACAAATCAATGTACGAGAAGATTAACCATTATGTACATACTATGACCCTGACCCCGATTCATTCTAATAAGATCGAGGGTATGGTGGTCAAGGAAGTGCTTGGTAGTGGTACTAAACCAATCAAATTCTACCGTGGTGCTTCTTCTTCCAAAACTGAAAAAGATGTACAATTTGAAGATGTTACTTCTTCTGAATTAATGGATTGCCCTTCGAGTGGTATTCTCCCTGTGTTCAAAATTTAATTCAACGTGGTGTCTTACCTTAACGATGGACAAAAGGTCGATCACAACACTTCAAAAAATTATGGAATAATGCCAGTCGGCCTCCCAATTCAAAACATGGTCTTTGATTTGGCACAGTAGGGTCTGTTGATGATACAGGATTTTGCTTGGTTGCACTTGCGAGCCTAATGAAAACTGCTTGGAAGCTTCAGAAGATCTCGAAGATCTACCAATCGGAGATGCTCCGCCAGAATTCGAAGAAGAAATTAAATCTACGATAGACGAGTTAATGGAAGTTAACTCGAGTACTAGCGAAGAGCCTAAGCCGACCTTTGTTAGCTCCTTACTCTATAAAGAAGACTCCGAAGAGATAATCAAGCTATTGATGGAATTCAAGGACTGTTTTGCTTGGAGTTATGATGAAATGCCAGAATTAGCTCCATAAGTCGCAGTTCACGAGTTAGGCGTAGATCCCACTGTCGTTTCAGTCAGACAAGCTTTGAGAAGAATGCGTTTGGAGATTGAACAACAAGTTATAGCTGAAGTTAAGAAGCTAATAGACACTAAATTTGTCCGTGAGGAACAATATCCAACTTGGTTAGCCAATGTGGTACCAGTTAGAAAGAAGACTTGTCAGATCAGAATCTGCGTGGATTTCAGAGATTTGAACAAAGCATGTCCAAAGGACAAATTCCCGCTACCAATTCCAAAATTGATGATCGACATTGCTTCAACACATGAAGTCTTCTCATTCATGGATGGATCTTCAGGATACAACCAGATAAAGATGGCACCAGAAGATGAAAAGCTTATAGCCTTCAGAATGCCGATCAGGGTATACTGCTACACAGTGATTCCGTTTGGATTAAAGAACGCAGGAGCAACTTATCAAAGAGCAATGACGAGGATTTTTGATGATCTCATTCACAACCAATTCGAGTGTTACGTGGATGATGTGGTCATCAAAAGAAAACTAAAAGAAGATCACTTCTATGATTTGAGAACTACTTTCGAGCGATTAAGACAATATAACCTTAAGATGAATTCCTTGAAATGCGCCTTCAGCGTCACCTCTGGGAAATCCTTAGGATTTGTTGTTAGACATCGTGGAATTGAAATCGATCCGGGGAAGATTAAAGCTATCTTAGAAATGCCACCTCCCAAAACCTTGAAACAACTACGATCCTCTCAAGGAAAATTGGCATATCTTCGATGCTTTATCTCAAATTTGTCAGGAAGGTGTCAGCCTTTTTCTACTTTAGTTAAGAAGGATGCCAAGTTTACTTGGGACTCCAAATGTCAACATGCCTTCGATGACATTAAACAATACCTAATAACACCTCCTATTTTAGCAGCCCCAGTCTCGGGTAGACCATTGATACTTTATATCGCGGCTTTAGACGACTCTCTTGGAGCCCTGTTAGCCCAGGTCAATGATGAGGGAAAAAAAATGCTCTCTACTACTTAAGCCGTCGTCTAATTCCAACGGAAGTAAAGTATCCTCCTATTGAGAAGCATTGTTTGGCCCTGATCTTCGCCACTACATGCTTTCTCATAAGGTCAACCTTATTTTGAAGTTTAATCCATTGCAATATTTGATGACCCGACCGACGCTTTCTGGCAGACTTGCTAGGTGGTCGATGATACTATTGCAATTCGATATAACTTTTGTACCGCTTCATGCCGTAAAGGAACAAGTCCTAGCAGACTTCCTTGCAGCACACCCTTTACCAGCAGAATCGCCTCTCAACGATGATTTGCCAGATGAGCAGATAATGAGCCTAGAAGACCCCGATGATGAGTGTTGGGAATTGTACTTTGACGAAGCATCTTCAGCACAGAAAGATAAAGAATTGCAAACAATAGTGCCAGTAAGGCAGGAATCAGACTAATATTTATAACACCGGTGCGGGGGATGTTAAGGTACTTCTACCACTTAATAGAACCGTGTACAAACAATGTGGTAGAATACGAAGCCCTTATTACCGAACTGGAATTAACTATTCAGATGGGGATAACGGATATCAACATCTATGGAGATTATCAGTTGATAATTCAACAGGTCATCGAACAATAAAAAATTCTAAAGCCAAGACTCGAGCAGTACTTTCAGTACACCATGAGACTGATGGAGCAAATTCCAAATGTAACAATCTATAAGATTCCCATAAGAGAAAATGCTCTCGCAGATGTGTTAGCCCGCCTTGCAAAAGAATTTGCCTGCTTGCAGGATGAGTCAGTTGAAATGTCAGTTCAAGGATGATAGGTCCTATCACAGCTCAACATGGATACAATACACAAATCAGAAAAAGCAGAAGAAACTATTGCAGCAGTAACAGAAGTTACAGAAGATTGGTGGTAGCTACTAATAGACTACTTGTAAACAGGAAAGCTACCGGACGATAAGTCATTAGCTCATCAGATTAAGAAAAGAACTCTGTCTTACGCATTAATAAACAATACATTATACAGAAGGTCTTTTGATCAGATGTGGCTAAGAAGCCTGAGTGGGTCCGAGGCTCGTGAAATTGTTAAAGTACACTCAGGACTTTGTGGCGCTCATCAGTCGGGTCCGAAAATGAAAATGAAGATTAAAAGACTAGGGTACTACTGGCCCTCAATGATGACCGATTGCATGAAGATTGCCAGAAGTTGTCACCAGTGCCAAGTGCATGGAGTGGTTCTACATCAACCTCCAAATGTGCTACATCCGACAATCGCATCGTGGCCGTTTGAGTATTGGGGCACAGATATTGTGGGTCCGATAGAACCGCCTTCTTCAAGAGGACATCACTTCATTCTTGTAGCTACAAATTACTTTTCTAAGTGGGCAGAAGCTATACCGCTCAGAGAAGTGAAAGCACATCACATGCTACAGTTCTTCAAGATTCAATTCGTCTATCGTTTTGGGGTACCGCGCAGAATTATCTCAGATAACGGGTTCACATTTAGAAGTATGAAGATCAACAATTTGTCATAAGATACGGGATCTACTGCTGCTATTCAACAATCTACTACCCAAGAGCGAATGGCTTGGTCGAGGCTTTTAATAAAACTCTCGTACAAATCCTAAAGAAAACATTAGACGAAAATAAAAGAAATTGGCACGAGAAGTTGTTAGAAGCCTTATGGGCCTACAGGACGACTTTCAGAACTCCCATCCAGTCTACGCCTTACGCCTTAGTGTACAGGTCCGAGGTTGTTCTACCCTTAGAGGTTCAGTTTCCATTTCTCTTTAAACATTTGAGATTGGAACCCGTTTCCATTTCTCTTTAAACCTTCGAGATTGGAACCAGTTTTCATTTCTCTTTAGACCTCCGAGATTGGAACCGGTTTTGCATTTCTCTTTAGACCTTCGAGATTGGAACCAGTTTCCAATTCTCTTTAGACCTTCGAGATCGGAACCAGTTTCCATTTCTCTTTAGACAATCGAGACTGGAACCAGTTTCCATTTCTCTTTAAACCTTCGAGATTGGAACCAGATTCCAATTCTCTTTAAACTTTCGAGACTGGAACCAGATTCCAGTTCTCTTTAAACCTTCGAGATTGGAACCAGTTTCCAATTCTCTTTAGACCTTCAAGACTGGAACTAGATTCCAGTTCTCTTTAAACCTTTGAGATTGAAACCAGATTCCAATTCTCTTTCAACCTTCGAGATTGGAACTAAATTCTAATTCTCTTTAAACCTTCGAGATTGGAACTAGTTTCCATTTCTCTTTAGTCCTTCGAGATTGGAACCAAATTACAATTCTCTTTATACCTTCGAGATTGGAACCAGTTTCCATTTCTCTTGAAACCTTCGAGACTGGAAACAGATTCCAGTTCTCTTTAAACCTTCGAGATTGGGAGCAGATTCCAATTCTCTTTAAACATTCGAGATTGGAACCAGATTCCAATTCTCTTTAAACCTTCGAGATTGGAACCAGTTTCCATTCCTCTTTAAACCTTCGAGATTGGAACCAGTTTCCATTTCTCTTTAAACCTTCGAGATTGGAACCAGTTTCCATTCCTCTTTAAACCTTCGAGATTGGAACCAGTATCCATTCCTATTTAAACCTTCGAGATTAGAACCAGATTCCAATTCTCTTTACACCTTCGAGATTGGAACCAGTTTCCATTTCTCTTTAGACCTTTGAGATTGGAACCAGTTTCCAATTCTCTTTAGACCTTTGAGATTGGAACCAGTTTCCATTTCTCTTTAGACCTTCAAGATTGGAACTAGTTTCCAGTTCTCTTTAAACCTTCGAGACTGGAACCAGATTCCGGTTCTCTTTAAACCTTCGAGGTCGGAACCGGATTCCGGTACTCTTTAAACCTTCGAGATCGGAACCAGATTTCAGTTCTCTTTAAACCTTCGAGACTGGAACCAGATTTTAGTTCTCTTTAAACCTTCGAGACTGGAACCAGATTCCAGTACTCTTTAATCCTTCGAGACTGGTACTAAATTCCAGTTCTCTCCTTTCGAGGTCGGTACCAAATTCCAACTCTCTTCCCAAGATTGATACCAAATTTCAACTCTCTCCTTCCGAGGTTGGTACCAGATTCTAGATCTTATTTCGAGATCAGTACCTAAATTCTGATTCTCATCCTTTTCAATCGATACTTAAACTCTGATTCTCACTCCGAGGCTGGTACTAAATTCCAGTTCTCTTCGCAATCCCGAGGTTGGAACCTAGGTTCCAACTCTCATTTCAAATCCAGATTTCCTTAAATTGATTTTAAATTAAACCTCAATTGAAATTAAAACTCAGAACAAATTGAAATCTAAACTCTCACATTAAAAAAAACTAGGAATAAAAAATGAAATGAAATCTAAATCAAATTTCCCCAGATCTTATGATATGGAATTCACCTCTTTTTCTTTTCCCCAGTGAGAGTTCAGGGATCTCAAGTCTTGGAGATATACTCGATACTCCCCAGTGGAAATTTGTTTCTACTCTGTTCTAGGTGTGTCTCTTAAACATGTGTGTTGGTTTTGTTGATCTCTTCGGTCAACGCTGATCTATAAAAAAATACCTATTTCTTTATGTCTTAATTCTTATTAATTTCTAAGGATATTATGCTTTAATGAAAGGTATTTTTTGTATTTTTGGATGTAGGTAATGTAAAAAGGTCTAAGAAGGAAAAAGGAGCAAAAATGAGCAAAAATGGAGCAAAATACCAAAAGTATAAAAAAATATGGCCTGACGCCTAGGCGCCAGACTTGATACGAAAACTGTCAAGTTTTTGATAAAGTTTGATCAGTTATTTTGACGGAGTGAGCGGTTATTGGACATTCTAGAAGGCTGGCAGTTGTTCCTTGATAATAGTACATGTGATACATTGCATTTGGACGCTCCAAAAAGGTTTTAATCGCGAAGAGGTGTGAGCCAAAGTGAAGAGGTGCGAAGAACTGGACGCGGTGTCCAGTGCCTAGGCACCTGATTCCGGCGCCTAGGCGCCAGACCGACCTTCTAGAAGATTCATTGAATGTGGACATATTTTGAAGAGGTGCCTCAAGGCAACTCTTGGAGCCTTAAATAGAGGTCCAATTCTTCAGAAAACGTGCCCCTTCCATTTGTACCCCTTTCTCTTATCTACTTTAAGATCTCTCATCATTAGAGAGAGAATTAGAGAGAAATTTAGGGCCACTTTTGTTTAGTTTAGTAAGTTTATTTTCAAGTTATTGCATCTGGAGTTCATTACACTGTGGATTCAATAAGAATCAGAAGATCGTAGAAGAAATATTTGAGATAAGTATATTTTATATTTGATTCAAAGTTTAATTATCATGTTTTGTTATTTATTTTCAATGTGTTCTGAGTAGTTAGTGACTTTCTTACTTTAATTATGAAGAGATAGATAAGATAATATAAAGATTCGATGGAGAATTAAAATTCAAAATATTTTCAAAACATTGTGATGACATTAATACCTGATCTTACTTTACTTTTTAAATTGACTGTTTGAATTGTTAAAACCTGTTGAAGAGTTTAAAAACCATGTAGGAGAAGAACTCTTAACTTGTAAATGTCACATGAATCCTTGGGTAGTCGAAGGCCATGTGCGGGCTATTCATAGTGAAGTGCAAATAAATAGGAAGATAATATTTAAAGGGCGTAGAATTGATAAGTTTTTAAAGTGACAGACTAAATTCTTATAATTTGATTTATAGACTAGGAAAGGGTCACTAGTAGGGCCGACCATAGCCACTCTTGGACATTTAGAAGTGTGAGCCTAGATTAACCCATTCTACTAACAATACATTCGAACCTATTCTGTAAATTAGTGAATGTTCTTTGCACCTCGATCAGAGGGTAAAAAATAGAAATTCTTCTATTTGACACAATACCAAAAATTAAATTTTCCAACGAATATTAAATTATCTTAAAAATCTTAGATTAATTGAAGGAAAGAAAGTTGTTTATTTTTATAGAGTTTATAAAATCATTTTCTTATTATTGTTTTCTTTAAATTGAATCTAGTAAATTTATAGTAATTTATAATCAAAATAAAAATATTTTACTATTATATTTCTCTTTCGCTTCATAGAAAATTTATTTCTATAAATCTTCCACAGTGGGATCGATACTGGGGTCTTTGTTTAAAAACCCTATATTACTTGAAACGATACATATACTTGCGTAGTACCCCTACTGTATAAAAATATTACTTATATAATTTTAATTTTATACCCTAGCCGCTATTTATAAATCGAGTCAAAGCTTTTTGGCTATCTTTTGGAAGCAACATCACTGCGTTTTAAAAGGGAAGCAAATTCAAAAATTTTGGCGAGTCAAAGCTTTTTTGTCGGGTCAAGTTTTTGGCGCCGTTGCCGGGAAAGAAATTAAAGCTAGAAAGAAATAAAATAATTATATTTTATTGCTTGTTTTATGCAAAAATTTGGTTCTGAAGGATTAATACCTTTAGATTCTGAATTGGAAAGAACAATTAGAAAAATTAAAAAGGGAAGCAAATTCAAAAATTTCAAGAAATGGCTACTTTATAAAATCCAATTGAACTTAATGATCAAAATGTTTATAAACCATTAAGGGATTATGCTAACCCTACAGTTGATGAACTTCATAGTAGTATTCAAATACCCACTGTAGATGCTAATTCTTTTGAACTTAAACTGTCTATTATTCAAATGGTGCAAAATAATCAATTTAGTGGATCACCAAATGAGGATCCAAATTTACATCTTGTTAGTTTTTTAGAACTTTTTGCTACCTTTAAATATAACAATGTTTCGATGATCTTTATTAGACTTAGACTCTTTCCTTTTTCTTTAAGAGATAAAGCAAAGATGTGGTTAAACTCATTAGCGACCGGTTCTATTAAAAAATGGGCTGAAATGGCACAAAAATTCCTTGCTAAATATTTTCCTCCTTCTAAAACTGCTAAATTAAGAAAAGATATTACTTCGTTTAGTCAATTTGACGTGTAGACAATATATGAAACTTGGGAAAGATTTAAAGAACTATTAAGAAAATGTCCTCATCATGCTTTACCTGATTGGTTGATTATTCAAACATTTTATAATAGATTAATTGGATCTTTAAAATTAATTATTGATCTTCTTCTTTGGAGGTTCTTTAATGTCTAAATCATTTGAAGAAGCTTACACTTTAATTGAAGAAATGGCTAATAACAATTTTCAATGGCCTTACGAAAGGATTGACCACTAAAAGATGGCTAGTATTCGAGATAATGAAGCCTTTTCTATCTTAGCTTCACAAGATTCTTGCAATATCTAAGAAATTAGGTAATTTTGCAATTAATATTTCGCATAATAACTCTGCTAATATTGAAGATTCTCAAACTATTGAAACTTTACAAGCTATTGCAAGTAAAAATAATCCTTATTCAAATTATTATAATCCTGGGTGGAAAAATCATCCTAATTTTAACTAGAGTAATTCACAACAACAATGGGGTAATAATCAATCTCATCCCACTGGAAATTGGAATAATCAAGTTAATTCAAATTATAAACCTCCTGGATTTAATAATCAACAAAAAAAGTTACCAATAGAAGAATTAATTATGCGAATGAATAATCGATTACAAAATTAAAATACTTGCTATTCGTAATATTGAAAATCAAATGGGGGCAAATTGCTACTTTAATTAATAACGGACATGTAGGAACACTTCTAGTAATGTTGAAATCAATCCAAAGGAAGCTGGAAAAGAACATGAACAAATTAAAGTCAGTGCAGACTTAGAAGTGGAAAGGAATTAAAAAAAAGATTGCAGAATGAAATTGAAAAAGAGATTGAGGTTGAAGAGATTGAAAAACCTAAAGAAACTCTCTCTCCTAGTCAAGATCGATCATTATACACATTAATGTGTAAGTTGAAAAACCACCACCACCTTTTCCTCGAAGACTTAAACAACGAAACTTGATCATCGATTTTCTAAGTTCTTTGAAATTTTTAAGAAACATACTATTAACATACCTTTTACTGAAGCTTTGGAACAAATGCCAACTTACACAAAATTTTTGAAGGATATTTTAAGCAAAAAATGAAAATTTGAAGCTTTTGAAACTAATGCATTAAGTGAAGAATGCAGTGCAATAATTCAAAAGAAATTACCTGAAAAGCTTAAGGATCCTGGAAGTTTCACTATACCCTGTGCTATTGGAGAAAAATTTTACGGAAAAGCTTTATGTGATTTAGGAGCAAGTATTAATCTCATGCCATTTTCTATCTATCGATGATTGGATTTAGGAGATATTGCTCCCACCACTGTAACTCTTCCGTTAGCTGATAGATCTATCACTTATCCTAAAGAAGTTATAGAGGATGTCCTTGTTAAAGTGGATAAACTTATCTTCCCTGTAGATTTCATAGTACTTGATATGGAAGAAGATAAAGAGATATCTATTATTTTAGGAAGACCTTTTCTAGCTACCAGACGAGCTATGATTGATGTATAAAAAGGAGAATTAACCATGAGAGTCGATGATCAAGAAATTAAATTCAATGTTCTTAAATCGATGAAGTACCTACGATAAAGAGAAATGTTATCAAATGGATATAATTGATTATTTAATTAAAAAACAATATCAAGAAAAATGTAAAGTTATTTCTGAAGAAAATTTTGAATTTTTAACTAATGAAGATGAAATAGTAGAAGAAGAAGAGACTCATTTTATTAAAGATAATTTGGAAACTTTAGACATAACTCAAAATGATATACTTTTACCCTCAATTAAAAAAGCACCTGAACTGGAATTAAAAATGTTACCTTCTCATTTAAAATATGCTTTTCTTGGAAATTCGTTAAATCTACCTATTTTTATTTCTTCTGAACTGAGTAAAGATCAGGAAGAAAAATTACTAGGTGTGTTAAAGAATTATAAGAAAGCTTTTGGTTGGACTATTGCTGATATAAAAGGAATAAGCCCTTCCATTTGGATGCATAGAATTTTAATGGAAGAAAATTTTAAACCTACTTATAGAATCGCAAAGAAGATTAAATCCTATTATGAAAGAGGTTGTTAAAAAAGAAATTATTAAGTGGTTAGATGCTTGGTATTATTTATCCTATTTCGGATAGTCGATGGGTAAGTCCTATTCATTATGTTCCGAAGAAAGGAGGAATAACTGTCATTGTTAATGATAAAAATGAACTTATTCCTACAAGACAAATTGCTGAATGGCGAATTTTTATTGACTATAGGAAACTAAATAAAGCCACTAGAAAGGATCATTTTCTTTTACCTTTCTTGGATCAAATGCTCGATAAATTAGCTGGACACTCATATTTCTGTTTTTTGGATGGATATTCTAGTTATCATCAATTACTTATTGCTCCTGAGGACCAATAAAAGACAACATTTACAAGTCCTTATGGAACATTTGCTTTTAGAAGAATGCCTTTTGGCTTACGTAATGCACCTGCAACTTTTCAAAGATGTATGATGTCAATATTTTGTAATTTGATTGAAAAAGGAATTGAAATATTCATGGACGATTTTTCAGTCTTTGGAACTTCTTTTGAATCTTGTTTGGAAAACATAGCCAAAGTTACGAAAAGATGCGAAGAAACAAATTTAGTTCTTAAGCGGGAAAAATGTCAATTCATGGTCACGAGAATGCATTGTACTTGAACACAAAGTATCATGGAAAGGGATGGAAGTAGATCGAGCAAAAGTGAAAATTATTGCTTGAATTGCAACCACCTACTATCATTATCGATGTGAGAAGTTTTCTAGGTTATGCTTGGATTTTATAGAAGATATATAAAAGATTTTTCTAAAATTGCTAAACCTCTTTGTCATTTATTAGAAAAGGATGCACAATTTGAATTTAATGAAGAATGTATTAATGGTTTTAATATTCTAAAAGAAAAATTAATAATGCACTTTATCATTGTTGCACTTCGATTGGAATAAATCTTTTGAATTAATGTGTGATGCAAGTGATTTTGCAATTGGAGCTGTATTAGGACAAAAATATGAGAAAGTTTTCAAAGTTGTATATTATGCTAGTAAAACTCTCACTGAAACACAAAGAAATTACACTACCACTGAGAAAGAGCTTCTAGCTATAGTATATGCCTTTGATAAATTTAGACCTTATCTTCTTGGTACTAAATGCATAGTTCATACTGATCATTTTGCTATGAAATAACTAATATCTAAGAAGGATTCTAAACCTAGACTTATAAGATGGGTTTTACTTCTACAAGAATTTGATTTTCAAATAGTAGATAGAAAAGGAACTGAAAACCAAATTGCTGATCATTTGTCTAGAATTAAAAATGATATTATTTCGGAAGAAAATATAAATGAGAAATTCAACGATGAATCTTTATATGTTATTCAAAGATACAAAACACCGAGGTATGCTTGATATTGTTAATTATTTAGTTAGCAATATTTTACCTTATGACTTGGATAATAAATTTATTAAGAAATTTAAATATGATGCTAAATCTTATATTTGGGAAGAACCTCATTTATTTAAAATTGGTAAAGATTACGTGATTCAAAGATGTGTACCTTATGAGGAAACTTTTGCTATTATTCAAAAATGTCATGATTCGATTTTGGAGGACACTTTGGCATAGATAAAACTGCATTTAAAATTTTAAATTCTGGATTTTATTGGCCTACCTTATTTAAAGATGTGAGACAATATGTGAAAACATGTGATCGATATCAAAGGATGGGAAATATATCTAGGAAAGATGAAATGTCGTTAAACTATATATTGGAAGTTGAAATTTCTGATATATGGGGAGTAGACATTATGGGACCATTTGTTCCATCATCTGGAAAAATTTATATTTTATTAGCAGTTAATTATGTTTCAAAGTGGATTGAAGTTGTTGCTTTACCAAACCGTGATTCCAAAAGTGTTTTAAAATTCTTAAAGAAAATGATATTTTCAAGATTTGGAATGCCTAAGGTAATTATCACTGATGGTGGAAGTCATTTCAGGAATATAAGAATTCAATCATTACTTCGAAAATTTGGAATCAAACATAGAATTGCAGCTGCTTATCACCCTCGAACTAGTGGAATAGCTGAAGCATCAAACGAGAGAAATTAAAAGAATTTTAGAAAAGGCTGTTAATCCTAAAAGAAGCTGATTGGGTTGATAGACTTGATTACGCATTATGGGCTTATTGAACGGCTTATAAGACACCAATCGGAATGTCACCTTACCGGTTAATTTATGGTAAACATTGTCACTTACACTGTAGAACTTGAACATAAAGCTTATTGGGCGATAAAGGAGTTTAATTTTAATTTGAATAAAGCAGGAGAAAAATGATTATTGCAATTAAATGAGATGGATGAAATTAGAAACGAATCATATGAAAATGCGAGGATTTATAAAGTGAAAACGAAGATGTTGCATGATAAGAAAATTTCAGAAAAAATTTTTTAGCCTGGACAAAAAGTTTTACTGTTTAATTCTCGTTTAAGACTTTTTCCTAAAAAATTAAGATCTAAATGGATTGGATCTTATTTTGTTGAGAAAGTATACCATTATGGAGCTGTGGATATTAAAGATCCCAAAACTGGAAAAATTTTTAAAGTAAATGGATTAAGATTGAAGCCTTATTTGGGAAATATTAAGAAGATTTATAAAGAGTCTTATGAATTGAGTCAACCTGATTAAAGATTTACTTAATTCGGGCTGACGACGTTAAACCAAGCGCTTTGTGGGAGGCAACCCATAATTATCTTGTGTTTTTGTGTTTTAATGTAAGGTTATGCCTGGATCTTGATTAATTTTATAGTACTTTAGAAAAATTTGATGCTCATAAGTCTTGATTGACTTAGGCTGAAAATTATTTTGAGGTATGTAAGATTTAAAAATAGGATCACTCTATTTTGAATATGAGTAAAAAGGAGATCAAGTTAACCTTCATTATGATTGCTTACGATGTGAGTTGTTGAGTCTAAATTACTCTTACCAGTATAGTATACTTATCTTGGAGAACGAAATTTTGAAAATTTGACGATTAGGTGAAACAGAGTTGAACATAGTTCCGGCGCGTAAGCTCCAGAATTCGGCGCCTAAGCACCAGAATCAACTATGTATCAATAGGTCCGGCGTCTAGGCGCCAGATTCGGTGCCTAAGCGCCACGGTTACTGGGTCGTGTAAAAATAAAAAATTTTCAGTTTTTCACACGATTTTCCCCTTTAAATCTACCCATCTTCTTCCCTAACCATCAAGCAATCAAAATTACATCCCTTACATTTCATTCTTGAGAGATTTGAGAAATTTTTGAAGAAATGGAAAGGAGAAATCATGGAGAAGAGGTTAGGGACAAGGTCTCGAGGATCCTCAACCCTACTTCGATGGTTTCATCGCTTGTAAGTTTAGAGAAAATTTCTAGTCATTTAGATAAGTTTGAAGAAGATTTTAAAAGGATTGGAGATCGCCTTCATGAGATGTTTCATCAAGTTGAGCATCTAGAATGGCAAATGAAACTTCAATTTGATCATATTGTGGCTTATCAAGATGCTCAAGTTGAAATGTATGCGAAGAACAAGTGGATTGATGAAAAGACGGCTACGAATTTCCTGAGAGCGTTAGTCTTCTTTCAAAGTGGAATACACAATTTCCCTTGTGAAGATTAGAATATTCTGGTAAAGAGATAGTTATTATGGTTTGTTGAGTCGTTGTATCGATTTAGAGAATTGATTGTGATTGTTAGTGTATTTACTTTCATGTTCAATGTGTGTTGTATTTGCTTTGAACTTGTTATGATTGAGAGTGTATTAGGAACTTGAATCAAATGTAGTACTTATCTGGAATGTATTGAGTCAAAATTGAAGATTTTAAATGGAAATTAGTGAGTTTGATTGAAAACCTTATGTTTGATTGGTGGATTCAATATTTAATTTTTATAAACTTTTGAAAAATGTTGTGGAAGTTAGAAACTGAAGCCCTACTCTGATATGAGTAATTGGAAGTTAAATTTATGAATTTTGGTAGAAAAATAAATTAAAAAAAATTTTTTTTGTGAAAGGCGAGTCTGGCGCCTAGGCGCCAGAATTCGGCGCCTAGGCTCCAGAATTCGGCGCCTAAGCGCCAGTTCGGCCTGCTACTCGAAAATTACCATTTAAACCCCCAAAAGCCATTTTTGACGCCTAAGCTTCATCTTCTTCCCCATTTTCATGAAAATACATCCTCTAGATCCATTTTGAGGTCAAAACATCAAGGATTTGAGCGCGAAACCACTCGATTTCTTCTTCTCAAGGTCAGATCTACACTTTAAACCATTTATTTTCGATTTTCACCATAGATTTCCCTCAGTTTTGCTAAGAACCCAAAATTTGAAAAAATATTCAATTTTTAGTTATTTCTTTGGATTTTTAAACTTATTTTAAGTTTTATAAACTTAAAAAGAGTTTAAATCTTTGATTCCTAAATTAGTTCTTGTTTTCTTTCACGTTTAGATGGCTCCAAAATCTAAGCGCGAAAAAGGACAAGAAAATTTTGGTAGCAGCAAATTTCCAACTGCGGCTGCGCATTTTCGCTTCCACGAACTTGAGTCGTCGAGAAAGTTCATCTCGAAACAAAGTTTTTATCATCCTGGGGAGATGATCGAAAACACTTATCGTTGCGCACAATCTGCGATGATTTTGTTACTTCACTGCTTATTCTTTGTTATTCCGATTGTTCGAGAATTTTTGCAAATTTTCCGGATGCCGAAGATTCGAAGTCTTTGTTAGAGGAATCAAAGTAGGATTTACTCCGAAAGAATCAACATATTTTATGGCACCACTACCGACTATTGAGTGCTATTATGTCCGGATTATCACCATCGAGGGAGATTTGGACATGATTATTGCTTATACGACTAACGGTGCTTGGATCTTGGAAGATCAAGAATGGAAAGAGGGTAAACTTCAAATCCTCTAAATTAAATGGTGTATCTAAAGCATGACACTACTTTATTTCTGCAAGATTGTTACCTTCCAACCACCTGAGTGAAGTGACTAGAGATCGAGCGATCTTAAATTACTGCATTCAGGAGAAGAAGCCTATTGATGTCGGAAGCATTATTTAGGATTCTCTGGAGTCTACTGCGAGATCTAGCACTTCTGTTGGATTGGGATTCCCTTCTTTGATTTATTCGTTATGTGTTAATGATGGAGTCACTACCGATATTTACGAGGAGAAGGCCGAAGTCTACTAAGCCGATTAGGCGGGAGAGTGTTAGTATACTATGATCGTCTTCAAGGGAAGAAATCGACCGCTCCTTCTACTTCTGCACATACTTCAGGTAGACCTTCTACTTCTAGACAATCTACTTCTGCTGAGCCACCATCAGATTTCTGGGAATCAATGCATGATCCGTTTTTAGAACTGCAGCAGGAGTTGTTTCAGACTCACTGCAGGATAGATACTATTGACAAGAAACTGGATCATCTTTCTGACTATACCCAGAGGAAGAGTAGTTACGATGCAGAGTATGATGAAGCCCTAGTCAGATTTCTGAAGGGTGAACGTGATGTTAGTTTTCCAACTTTTCCTAGCTTTACACCATATATTGATGCTAAGGACGTTGAGTTTTCCTTTGGTGATGATGATGACGATGAGGCGACAGCTAGTGATTAGGAGTAGAGAGATCTTTATGTAGTGCAACTCTATTGTTAGTTTTTTTTTTTGGATTGTTTGTTAGTTTTATGTTTGATGTGTATTGTTTAGTTTATGTACTTGTGTGGATGGATTCTGTTGTGTTGAGACTGAATTTAGAGTTAATTTATATGTTGTTTTAGTTTAATGTTTAGTACTTAATTATTTTGCTCAGTTTTAATTCTTTTCAAATTTAATATCATCATAAAATTAGCCTGCTTACCTTTCTATATACATGCTTCAATTTTATCTTAATTATTCATAAAAGCATGTTTAGAAGTTAATTTTTCTTTTTAAGATTGTTTTTTTTTACATACTTACTAAAAATACTTATGATTTTCTTTCTCTCATACTTTCAAATTATCATAGTATACCAAAACTTAAGTTTGGGGGAAGAGAAAATCCATTCAAAATTAAATTTTTTTTGTTCTTAAAGAGCTAATACTTTCTTAAAAATAGAAACTTTTTAACATAACTTAAGGAATGAAGAATTTATTTGAGATCACTTTTATTTTTGAAATTATAAACAATTTAGTGAAAATTAACCAATATTTTACTAACTTTGATTGATTTTAAGAATAGAATTATTTAACTTAAAGAAGAATGAGAAAAAGAAAATTTCTATTCATGATAGAAATAATAGAATTTTAGAAATATTAAGTAATAAAAAATTATCACTTGAAAAAGAAAAGATTGGAATTCCTTTTGAATTCTTATTTATGTTATAATAATTAAGTGGAAATGTATAAGTTTTGAAATTATAAGTTAAGGATAGTGAAGTTCAAAACCATTTACAGACTATCCAGATATAGTAATCCTCTCTATAAAAAAAAAGAAAAGAAAAGAAAAAAAAAGATAGAGAGGAGAAGCTTGAGGAAATGCCTAATCAAAAATTGGCTTCACTTAAATTATCTTATAGGAAGAAAACTAATTACATACTTTACTTAATTTTTATGCATAAATATTTATTTAGAAAGATTTTTCAAGAAGATCTTTTTCTTGTAAATAATCTATGAAAGCTTAATATAATAGACTTCTATTATTTTCAAAATGAATGAAAAGTTTGAAGTCTTATGATTTGGTAGTTAAATATTCTTTAAATTCTTCAAATTAAACCTAGTTAGTGAAATTGGGTTAATAATTTACTAAAGACTTTATAAAATCAAAAATTATAAGGAATCTTAAATATTTATCTTTTATTTCCAAAAGTTATATTTTATGTAGTAAAAAGAGTTACTTGAGGACAAGTAACATTTATGTTTGGGGGATTTTGATCTATACAAAAATACCTATTTCTTTATGTCTTAATTCTTATCAATTTCTAAGGATATTATGCTTTAATGAAAGGTATTTTTTTATATTTTTGGATGTAGGTAATGTAAAAAGGTCTAAGAAGGAAAAAGAAGCAAAAAGGAGCAAATATGGAGCAAAATACCAAAAGTATAAAAAAATATGGCCTGGTGCCTAGGCGCCAGAAACTCGATACGAAAACTGTCAAGTTTTTGACAACGTTTAATTAGTTATTTTGACGGAGTGAGCGGTTATTGGACATTCTAAAAGGCTGGTAGTTGTTCCTTGATAATAGGACATGTGATACATTGCATTTGGACGCTCCAAAATGGTTTTAATCGCGAAGAGGTGCGAGCCAAAGTGAAGAGGTGTGAAGAACTGGACGCGGTGTCCGGCGCCTAGGCGCTGGCCCGACCATCTAGAAGATTCATTGAATGTGGACATGTTTTAAAGAGGTGCCTCAAGGCAACTCTTGGAGCTTATAAATAGAGGTCCAATTCTTCAGAAAACGTGCCCCTTCCATTTTTACCCCTTTCTCTTATCTACTTTAAGATCTCTCATCCTTAGAGAGAGAATTAGAGAGAGAAATTTAGGGCCACTTTTGTTTAGTTTAGTAAGTTTATTTTCAAGTTATTGCATCTGGAGTTCATTACACTGTGGAGTTAGTAAGAATCAGAAGATCTGTAGAAGAAATATTTGAGATAAGTTTATTTTATATTTGATTCAAAGTTAATTATCATGTTTTGTTATTTATTTTCAATGTGTTCTGAGTAATTAGTTACTTTCTTACTTCAATTATGAAGAGATAGATAAGATAATATAAAGATTAGATGGGGATTTAAAATTCAAAATATTTTCAAAACATTGTGATGACATTAATACCTGATCTTACTTTACTTTTTAAATTGGCCGTTTGAATTGTTAAAACCTGTTGAAAAGTTTAAAAACCTTGTAGGAGAAGAACTCTTAACTTTTAAATGTGACATGAATCCTTGGGTAGTCGAAGGCCATGTGCGGGCTATTCATGGTGAAGTGCAAATAAATAGGAAGATAATATTTAAAGGGCGTAGAATTGATAAGTTTTTAGAGTGACAGACTAAATTCTTATAATTTGATTTATAGACTAGGAAAGGGTCTAGAAGTGTGAGCCTAGATTAACCCATTCTACTAACAATACATCTGAACCTATTCTGTAAATTAGTGAATGTTCTTTGCACCTGGATCAAAGGGTAAAGAATAGGAATGCTTCTATTTGGCACAATACCATAAATTAAATTCTCCAATGAATATTAAATTATCTTAAAAATCTTAGATTAATTGAAGGAAAGAAAGTTGTTTATTTTTATAGAGTTTATAAAATCAATTTCTTATTATTATTTTCTTTAAATTGCATCTAGTAAATTTATGGTAATTTATAATCAAAAGAAAAATATTTTTACTATTATATTTCTATTTCGCTTTATAGAAAATTTATTTCTATAAATCTTCCCTGTGGGATTGATACTGGGGTCTTTGTTTAAAAACCCTATATTACTTGAAACGGTACGTATACTTGCGTAGTACCCCTAGTGTGTAAAAATATTACTTATATAATATTAATTTTATACACTAGCTGCTATTTATAAATCGAGTCAAAGCTTTTTGGCTATCATTTGGAAGCAACATCACTGCATTAAGCGCGGCGGTTGGGTCAAACGCCAATACGCGCGGTGTGCTTGGTTAGCACACCCCACCTATTGGTGGTCCATTTGTTGACCTCATTTTTGATGAGGTCTTTTCTCTTCTCTCTCCTTAGTACTTAGGATCTATCCTTAGGCTTTCCCTTTGACTATCTTAGAGGACTAGAAATGGAAACCACCACTTAGAAATTTAAATACCTCTTAACTCCCTGCAAACCTCATAAGTTTGATTGTAAACCCCTAAGTCACCTAGAGGGTTAAGATCAAATGTGGAGGTTTAAAGGATGAGTTCCTTATAGGACTCTTTGGCCTTAGGACTACCCTGGGTGGCCTGGTCTCGTGAGGGTTGACCTGCACACATTACACTTTCACACACATTCTAAATCCTAAAACCATTCATACCGAGCTTGACTTCCTGACTCATGTAGGTAATTCATATGGATGGATCTTAACCCATGAGCCCTTAGCTACGAGGATTAGGAATAACATAGTGAATGCCTCAAATGAGTCCTCCATGGCTCTTATGGGCTTGATATGGCTTCATGGCTCAACTAAAGTGATTCCATTCTTCTCAAACTTGATCAATCTTTATTTTTCCAAAATTACAATTTTTGATCCCCGGGACTCTACACCCACTAACCTACCAAATGTCCTTGAAGCTACCCAAAATTTGCAAAATCACCTAAATTACCCAAAATTTCTCAAAACCAATCCTAAACATTTCACACCATTCAAATTGATCATACTTAGCCAAATATACCAAAATTTCCAAAAATACCCCCCAAATACCCTCCAAATACCCAAAATGCCCTTCTTAACCAAAAATCCATAAATTCCAAAAATTCCCAGAAATTTCCAAAAAATCCCAAATATTCCCAATTTCATTTTGTTTAACTACACAATAGGCCAAATTCGTCAACTTAACCCACTTTTACCAAAACCCCCAATTTGACCCATTTTTAACCCAAGTGGACCTAATGTCCCACCAAATCAACCCAATTGATCCCAAATTTAACCCAATTCAATTCTAAACTTCAATTCAACATCTCCAATATCAATTTAGACCAAATCCAAGCCCAATTTGATTAACATTTGGATCCAATTCCAATTTGAAGCTTAAAGCCCAATTTTGGCCCATGACCTAAACTTAGCCTAAACCAACCCAACTCAACTCCAATTAAACCCAAATCTTTTCCTAAACCTTCCTAACATCCCCACAAACAAAAAACTAACAAGATTTGCCCCAAATTTGAACCTAAACTCCACCCAAACCTAACCCCAAATCGAAATCCCCATTTTTGGCCTAAACGCAAACCTAAACCAAATGGGCCCAAATATCAAAATCAAGGCCCAACCAAAGTTGAAAACTCTTTGTAGCACTCCCATAAACATTTCTCAACATTAATTTTACATTAAATATAACATTAGCCCAAGATAGCCCAAGTTAGTCCTTTTTGACCCACTTTGGCCTCTTTACCAAAAAAATCTCAAATCAAACCCAATTCAACTCCAAATCACCTCAAAAGTGTTTCAAATCACTCATGACACTTCCCTAAATTAAACCCAACATTTTTTTGGCCCAATCCTTCACAAAATTTCCATCCACCAATTTGTTTTCAAACCCAAAGGCTCACTTTCTTAAACCATTCTAAAAGCCCATCTTCACCAAATTTAAAAAGCCTAAATTTCCAATCCAAGGCCCATATGACATTCCTCTTCATAATGCATTCAATTAAAATCTTCCCTAAGTTTCAAAGTCATCATTAAACCATTCCAAAATCAAGCTTCATCCAAATTTTCATTAAGATATCAAAAAATCCCAAAATCCTTTCTCAGGCAAATGAGTCAACTTTTTCCAAGCTAAATGTGAGCCTTGGAGACATGTTTGAGCCACATGCAAGCCATGTGAGTTGTGTCCATGTCACCATACCATCTTGGGCAAAAGGAGGAGCCTCTTTCTTGATTCCCTTAGAGTGATTAAGCACTCCCATGTTTCCCCTAACCCATGCTTAAGCTTAATTATACTTGGATTTTGACTTGACCTCACTAATCAAGCTGAATCAAGGGAGCTTTTCTCAGCCTAAATTAGACCATGGAAAGATAAACCAAGCCCAACCCCATGCTTTGACCAATTTGAACCCAAGCTCCTCTATTTAAGCTTCATTTATGGCCAAAAGAGAAAAAAAGAGAAGGATTACCTTGGGGAGACCTTGCCAAATTGTTCCTGAAACTTCTCCAAGCACTCCTAAGCTCAATCAAACCATTTCCAATTGAGGCCTCACCTCTTGGACAAAGGTATCAAAATTTTCTCCTCTAACCGAGCTTATTTTAAATTTCTGTAAATATTCACATTCTTTAAGTTTATCATCATCGTATAGATGTGTGCTACTCGATTAGACGAACATTTTAAAAAAAATTCATTCAATTTCGTTCAGAATCGAGGGAGTTATTAAGGTTTTAAGGTGGACGGTTTTGGGTGAATAGCACTAGGAGAGAGGAGCAGAAGCCGTCCGATCAGGCGTGTATCAGACGAACGACCCTGATGGAGTCGGACATAAATCCGTCCGTGAATGCGCCACCACAAAAATGACGCCAGCCAGTAGCAGCGCGACACGTGTCCTTTGAGCGGGAAATGGATTTTTTGGTCTTTTTTTGACACAAAACTTCAAAAAATCATAACTTTGCCTAGAAAACTCCAAAAAATAAAATAAAAATGCCCTCTTGCTCAGTGAATAGAGGAAAATAATTTGGAAAAAGAATTGAGTTAATTTGATGAGTATTTTATTTTTAATTAATTATTTACTCATTTTAGTATTTTAATTCTCCATTTGCATAGACAATTCACCATGGCATGAGACCATAGGGCTTTTGAAGCCTCTAATCTGGGGAACATTCCCTGAATTTTTCAAGTTAGAGGCTATCTCTATGGTAAGTTATGTATTTTTCAAGTTTATGTTACTGTTTTTGGTAT
Source organism: Papilionanthe hookeriana x Papilionanthe teres (assembly GCA_022702705.1). Lineage (NCBI taxonomy): Eukaryota > Viridiplantae > Streptophyta > Magnoliopsida > Asparagales > Orchidaceae > Papilionanthe > Papilionanthe hookeriana x Papilionanthe teres. Next base: position 23,966,512 of record CM040434.1, on the reverse strand, counting down.
TTTAACTCCATTAATTAGCATGTTGCTTTAAAAATTCTAGGAAAATTTGGGGAGGTTTTTTAGTACTAGAGGACCCTAGGATAATTATATTTTGAGTTAATTCATTAAGAACAACCCTATTTGGCCTAATTACTCAAAACTAAATTTTAATTAGTTAGGGTTAACCACACATCAAAAGAACTTGAAAATAATTCTTCACTGATCTTTAGGATCAGAGGGACCTCACATAAAAATTTGAAATCAATTAGAAATGTTTAACCCCACTAAATGAATTAATCAAGTCACATAACCAAAATTAAACTTTAAAAATTCACAACTCCAAAAAAACACTTTAAAAATTCACCAAATTGGTTTTGGGGCTTCTCTGATATCAGAGGAGTCGTAGAAAATTGAAATTGGAATTTATTAAAAATCTTTATTGTTCACCATATTTTAATATTTTAAATAATTAAAATATGATAAAAATTATAAAAATATTAAAAATCATAAAAAATGTCATAAACCAAATATTTTTCCTAAGCCTCAAAGTAAAGATATTGAATTTTAAATGCTTAAGACAATTTTTAATATTAAAAATGAATATTTAACCTTTTCACTAAATTAATTCTAATAAATCAAAGAAAAATAAAAAAATTATAAAATTTATTTCTCTGAACTCCTTGAGGTCAGAGAGATTTATGAAAAATATAAAACTTAATTTTCAAACTTTATTTTATTTTATAATTAATTAACACTTCAAAACTTAAAATAATTATAATAAATAAAATATAATTAAAAAAATCACCAAAATTGGTCAAAATGGTCCTCTGGTCATTAGGAACATTCCATAATTTTCTTAAGGATAGAAACCCTTCTTTGGTCATGTTGTTGAATTTCCATTGAAAACCCTTATTTTTCACAAAAATAATTATATAAATTAAATTAAATTCAAAAAATCATATATTCTCCTCTAATGTCTTAATTGACATATGAGTAAAGTGACACAAAAATTTCAAGTTCATTTGAGCTTAATTTGATGAGTTATGATATAAATAAGCCTAAAGCGGCATAAATGTAATTAAAAGATTATAACCCTAATTAACATTTAGGTTTAATCAAGGGGAGGGTAAAATGTTTGATCTTAAAATTTTCATTAGAAGATTGAAACCTAGAGAATTAAGGGGTAGAAACCCATTAATCATCTTGAAAAAATTTAAAGTAAACCTTAATTAATTAAACAATTTGAATTTTGGAAGAATAAATTAAAATTTGGATTATTAAAATGGGGATATAATTTAGAGAGACTGTAATAATTTAAACTAAAACCCCTAAATGAATAATATTTAACTTTTAATTAAATTTAAAGTGATAATTGAAGTTAATAATTTAATAATTAAAAGGAAAGTGAACCTTAATCAAATTAAAACTTAAAACATTAAATAATTTGATAATTAAATTGAAATAAATTTAAAAAAAATAAAAAAAAATTATTTATTTCAAAAATCACTTGAAAACAAACTTAAAACAAATTTGAAACATTAAAAATCAATTTCATAAAAATAATTTTTAATTAAATAATCAAACCAATTAAAAATTAATCCAGAATATTGCAATTAAATTAAAATTAAATCATTAAAGTCTAAATTAAATAATTTAAACTCCTCTTTTAATTCAAATGGTTTAAAACATTTAAGAATAAAACAACTTGATTCGCCTTAAATCACCTTAAATCATCAATTCCAAACTTAAATTTATTAAAATTTTATAGCTAAATTAAATCACCTTAAATCATCAATTCCAATTTTAAATCATTAAATTCTTTAATAAATTGATTCGCCTCCTAAAGGTTTTCAATATTATAACTCTTAAGTAAAGCATCAAGTGAAATGTCACTTTACTTATAGGATAATCAAATGCCCTAAATTCACTAAGCAAGAGTTAAAACTTAACTAAAAATTTCTGGATGATTGATTCATCTCTACAATAAAAGTTCATTTAGACTCGAAATAATCTCAGAAGTATTGAAAAGTTGTTTAGAACCCGTTCAAAGCACTTCCTCAGTACAATGAGGTGTTTCAAAAAGAATAATTGAATTTATTTTTTCTTTGATGAATAAAATCATCCTTAAACAAAATGCAAGAACCTAAACGTCATAGGAGATGACTAGCAATAGGATTAGGAATTTGGTAGACAACCAAAACCCTTCCCTTAGCTTTACCTAGGTACTTGTTATAAATATTTAAATGCCTTAACATATGTTTTAAGTGCAGCTTGGAATGACGAGAAGACCCTCTAGGTACGCTTTTATTTTATTGCAATTTATTTATATGAGCTGCACTTTACTTTTCTTGCATGTTAAACAAGATTGTTGCATGAAAACTAAAACCTTTAGGATAGCCACAAAACTAAAACCAAAACTAAATTAAAAGTCAAAAAAAGATAAAATTCACTGCCACAACATTTCAAAAGATAAAACAACTCAAAATTTAATCACAAAAAAAACAACAAAACTGCAATTGCAATTAAATTAAAACATATCGTTGGATGATCGGGAATACCTCGGATGATGTAATATACGTGTTGCTAATGGGATTTCGCATGGTCTAAATAAAAGTGTGGAACTCATTCAGTTGAGTTTAGCAAATTCATCTAGACTAAGTAAATTCGATAAAAATAACGGTGCCAGAATCTTAACCGGTGTTGTTATAATCAACTTTAAGATTCCCCTAATAAAACATTAAAGACATTTGGATTTTAAGATCTCTAAACCAAAACACTTCTCTCATCTCCTGATTTTCACTTTCTAAAACTAAACCTCTGCAACGACAAGGAGCTTGGAGCATGGTGGGCAGCACGACCATCATCATCAGTAAAACCTGAGTCTACTTCAGCAAAACTTTCCTTAGAATTAAATAACCAAGCCATAGGATTTTGAGGTAGTTTGCTTAGTGCAACATAAATCCTCAACCTTTTCGTTAGACATTTGTATAATCATGTTATGCAAATTAAGTCCTAACTGGTCTTACGATTCCGAGGTAGTTGTTCGATACGACATAAACCCTCACATCTTCAAGGCTATTTGTATGATTGTGTCAAACAAATATAAGTCCTAATTAATTAAAATTGGCAAGATGCAACATTAAATAAACTCTTAAATTGAAGCCAAATAATAGGATAGTTTGGGAAGTTGCCAAGATTCTTCTTGGATTCTCAGCTTCTCCTACTTCTCTTCCTTTGGACTCTTAAAATAAACTGTTCCGAATTTGAGCTAATCCCTATTGAAATTTCCAAAATCCAATCCTTTGAAAACCTTAAACTTTGAAATTCTTGAGAAGCAAAACCACCTGATCATTATCGAGAGTTTTCTCAAATGATTCCCGTCATTTAAGATGTAATTAACTATAGGGGCTTGCCCTTATAGGAAACTTTAAGAACCAAGGTAATATAAACCCTGCTTAATTCATTTATATTAAGTAGGGGAACTTGTCGGCTTATAAAATTGGTTCACAGACCAAATGGATGTCACAAATCTTCTTGTTTATTTAATCGAGTCTCATCATCAAGCAGTGTGTCTATTCTTCAGGATAGATACACGGTTTGTGGTGTAGTGCTCATTTATATAAACTATTTGGGTTGTGAGATCTGTTTGATTTCATATCTTAAAATTTTTAAACTTAAAATTATTTTAAAAAAAAATTAAATGCTACTTTCAAATTATATATATATTTAAATTAAATTTAAAATTTAAAATTCACCGACAACTTCTGTAGGCGACCCTTTTTTTAAAAATACAACACACAAACCTAAAAATATGCCAACAATGATCAACCAAAGATTTCTCGAATTCTTGCTTCTCTCATTTGGACTCTCCTTACTTTACCACTCAAAAACTCTCTAAACCCCTCACTTAGACTCACCTTTTCTCTATCCAGAAATCTCTCTTACATACCTCCAATTTAATACACTATTTTCTCTTTAAGACTTAGTTTAAATCACTCTTAAGCAGGTTGAACAACTCCCCACGTCACAGGGATGAATTACTCTGTCTCAGGTAGTTTATGGCACCTGGGTGCCAGTCTCTTAGTTTTGCTGTTTGGGATTGGGCTCCTAGATGCCCAAAAATTTGGAACCAAGGTGCTACGGAAGTGGTGGATAAGTGCCCAATGACTATTGCCAGCCTCTTAGGTTCCCTGTGTTGGGACTAACGCCTAGGCACCCAAGACTTCTGGCACTTGGCGCCATTCTATTATAGCCTTATCCGCTTTTAACACTTGTTTCTCCTACAATAAAAATAAAAAATACATTTCTTTAAAGTGTAATTTTATCCATAAAATTGTGGCAAAATATAAGAAAATTTAAGCATTCTTTTCTACACATCAATTAATTAGCTAACTCATTTAGTTAGAGAACCAAAGTGATGTTGTTAAGTGATGCGGGTGGACTTTTATATTGCAAGAATTTATGAACTCAAATTTATATATATTTATAATAATTTTGTAAAGTCCAAGCATTCACCGCAAGTATACGTATCGTATCAAGTAATACATGGCTCTAATGGAGTCCTGGTTATCGATCCCACAGGGAAGTGACGAAGTAAAAAGTAAGAGTTTCACAGTAGATAATGTAGTACTGAATTCCAATACTTAAATTTCAATTAATGTTTAATTTTTACTTCTACTAACAAGATGTATAAAACAATAACAATTAAGCAAACTACAATTACTTGAAAATAGAATTAACTAACAGACACACACTAAGTTATATATTTGAAAGGTTTTGATATATAAGAAAAGTATCTTTCTTCTTGCAACGAGAATATGATTTATGGATGATATGGAAAGATTATCTATGGTATTGTGCCAAATAGGAGCATAAATGTTTCTTTACCCTCAAAAGAGTTCCCCCTCTTTCAAGCATAAAAAGAACATTGACATATCCTAAGTTTAGTCACTAAATCTAAGGCTAGGCTGGGAGGATACTGGCTCTCACTATGGAGCTCCCACTCACCCTTCACCTGAAGGCTAACCTTCAAGTTTAGTTACTAATCTTAGGACCAAATTGGGGATCTCAGTCTGTCACCCTGAAACCTCCAATTTAAAATCCATTAAAACATATTTTCCTATTTATTTGCACTCAATTCCCATGAACTACACAATTCATCCATAGATATTGAATGGATTCTTCATTATTGTTGTAGGACACTAAATCCTTTCAGAGTTAATGTTTTACAACATATTTTAACAATTCAATTGGCCAGATCGAAAAGTAAATTAAGTTGAAATGAAAAACCATCATAATTTATTCATTACGTTAAAAGCACTTCAAATCCACATTAACACATCATCACATCTCTATGGAAGAAGAAAGACAAAAGAGACTACTCACAATTCATGAAGAAGATACAATAAAACATGGATTTTATATATAAAAGAAAAGTCATACAAACCACAAAAGAAAATAAAACTTATCTCTTTCTCTTCCCTAATGCAATTCCCTTGAAGTTCCTTTGAATCCTTTTCTCTCTTCTTTGCAACACTGAATTCCCTCTTTAGAATGGAAAGGGAGATACAATCTCTCACTTTACTCCTTCTCTTTCACTCCTTAGAGAAGAATTCATCTCAAATTCTCACTTCTACTCTCTCTCTTCTAAGCCCTCACACTCAACACACACTAGACTCTCCCTAAGAACAACACTAGAACTCTCCAAAACCACCATTTTCATCCAAAAATAGTTACTTATAAGTTAGAAACGAAATCCCGAGAGTTTCCAAAGGCATCCATTCAAAAAGTAGCCAAAACTCTTCAAATTTGAAATCCACTGTTGACCTCATTTTTGATGAGGTCTTCTTTTCTTCTTTTAGTACTTAGGATCTAGCCTTAGGCTTTTCCTTTGACTATCTTAGAGGACTAGAATTGGGATCCACCACCTTTTAGAAATTCAAACCACTTCTTAACTCCCTGCAAACTCCACAAACTTGATCGTAGACCCCTAATCACCTAGAGGGTTGAAATCGAATGTGGAAGTTTAAAGGATGAGTTCCTATGGGACTTTTGGCCTTAGGACCGCCTACAGGTGGCCTGAGTGCGAGTGAAGGGGCTGACTTACACACACACTACACCTATACACTACACTTTCACACACCTATACCTAACCCGACCTCCCGACTCATGTAGGTGATTCACATGGATGGTCTTTAACCCCTAATCCTTGGTTAGAGGTTAGGAACAACATAGTGGATGCCTCGAATGGGTCCCTTCATGGCTCATGTGAGCTTGATGTGGCTTCATGGCTCAACCAAAATGATTTCATTCCACTCAAATTTACCCGATCTTCAATTTTCCAAATTTTTAATTTTTGACCCCCGGGACCCTACACCCGCTTAGCCTACCCAAAACCCTTAAAATTACCCAAATTTCTCAAAAATTTCCAAATAACCCAAAATTCCCCAAAATAAATCCCAAACATTTCCATACCACCCAAATTGATCATTTACAGCAAAAAATACCAAAAATTCCAAAAAACCTCCCAATACCCTCCAAATACCCAAAATACCCCTCTTAACCCAAAATCCCAAAAATTCAGAAAATTCCCAGAAAATTCCAGAAAATCCCAAATATTCCCAATTTCATTTTATTCTACTACACCATGGGTCGATTTTGTCAATTTACCCTACTTTTGTCAAAACCCCAAATTTGACCCATTTTAACCCAAAGTGAACCCGATGTCAAACCAAACCTATCCAATTGACCCAAATTCTGGTCCAATTCAATTCTAAACTTCAATTCAACATTCCCGACACCAATCTAGACCAAATCCAAGTCTAATTTGATTGACATTTGGATCCGATTTCACTTTTGACCTTAAAACCCGATTTGGACCCATGACCCGAACTTAGCTCAAACTCACCCGATTCAACTCCAATTAACCCCAAATCTTTTCTAAATCTTCCTTAGCATCCCCACAAGCAAAAACCTAACATGATTTGCCCAAAAATTTGGACCTAAGCCCCCTTAAAAAGGTTTTAACCCTTTTAATGCTTCACCTTAATCCATGTTTAATCAAAATATTCATGGATGGTGACTTCTCCACCCTTTCCTAGCTGATCCATCTGATCTTCCCTCAGCCCAAATCAACCATGGGGAGGTGAACCAAGCCCAAAAGGTGGGTTGACCCATTTGAACCCAAAATGAGCTCATCCCCCATTCCATTTCAATTCAACTCCTTTACACATGTCCATGGCCGATTAGTCGCACAAACCTCCAGCCACGACCTCCACGACCTTGAGGGTGACCCGACCACAGCCGGCCAGCCACCACGGCCGCCGGAAACCACCGGGCCGAGAGCTCACATGTGAGCCGACTTTGGAATTCTTCCTTGCTTAGCTGCCCCATCCCCGGTGGCCATTGGAGGCTGTTCTTCTCTTGCCGAGAGCAGGCGATCCCAAGCCCTAACTCTCCCGGGAGGCCCTCCACCCTCTCTATTTAAACACCACCCCTCTCGGCCATGAGAGGTGCTTTGAAACAAACCTTAAGGAAACTCGCCAAAATTGTTCCGGACTCCTCCCTATACATAGAGCACTTGATCCCCACTGAGATCCCCTTGCCATTTCTTCTCTGCGAGCTCGATTTCGAGTTGAAATCCAAGCCCAAAACCGGGACACTTCTCCACGAGTGAGCCAATCCCCGAATTGATTGGTTCTACACCTTCACCGGACCGAGGGAAGGTGTCCACCGACAAAAGCCCCATCTCCGGGCCACCCGGTTGCTCCGACCTCCAAGCTTTGTGATCGGGCTTGGTCGAAATCACACCTAGACGATTCACCGAGACCAGGAGACTTCATCCGGAGCTTGCGGGATCCAATCGAAGGTGCAACAACCCTCGGATCGAAGCCACACTTCTGCGAGTAAAGGTATGAGCTAATTCTTCATCCCGAGCTTCGGAGATTCTCCATTTCAAATGCTTTAATTTCGATGCATGATCACCGTATAGATGTGTTCGTCTCTTCGAGACGAATCCATAGAGCATAAGAACATGAAAATCCATTGAGTATCGAGTGAGATATTAGGGATTTATTGTGGACGGCTCTCGGGTGAGGACACTTGGGGACGATGAATGGATGCCGTCCATTCAATAAACGCGCGGACGGACGGCCAGGATCGCATCGGATCAGGAGACGGTACGAGAACCGCGGGGCTCGGGCTGCCGACTCAGATGGCGGCGTCGAATGGGAGCGCGACGCGTGTGCGTTCGGAGGCTGCCGAGGGTTGACGCGGCGCCGCGTGGATAAATAGAAAATTAGGGATTTTTCTGATTTATTTAATTCCCTAAACTTCAAAAATTCATAACTTTGTGTAGAAAAATCAGAAAAATAAAATAAAAATACCCTCTTGCTCAGTGAACAGAGGAGAATAATGTGGAATAATTTATTTACTCTCTGCATATTTTTAATTCTCCATGCATGTATACAATTCACCATGGCATGAGACCATAGGGCTTTTGAAGCCTCTGAATTTGGGAACATTTCCTGAATTTTCCAAAGTCAGAGGCCATCCCTATGAAAAGTTATTGATTTTTCAAATTCATGTTACTTGTTTTGAGTATTTTAATTCAAATAAATAGCATGTTGTGAAATAAATTCTAGGAAAATTTGGTGATGTTCCTTATGACCGGAGGACCACTAGGAAAAATAGGTTTTGAGTTAGTTCATTTAAAACAACCCTAATTGGCTTAAACACCCAAAATGGATCTCTAATTAATTAGAGCTAACCATACATCAAATTGACTTGAAATCAATTCTCCACTGACCTTTAGGATCAGAGGAACCCACCATAAAAATTTGAGGTCAATTGAACTTGGTTAGCCCTACTAAATGGGTTGATTAAGCCATTTAGCCATTTTAAACTTTAAAAATTCATAACTTTCAAAATACCCTTCAAAAATTCTCCAAATTGGTTTTGGAGCCTCTCTGATATCAGGGGAACTTAAGAAAATTAAAATTTCAATTTTCTAAAAAGTTGATTTTTAATATTATTTTAATATTTTAATAATTAAAAAATAATAAAAATCCCCAAAATAATGAAATTCACCAAAATGTCACATTTTGAATTTTAATCACTTAGGAACAAATACCATATTTTTCTTAGGTCTATTTAGTAAGATATTAAATTTTAAAGCTCTAGGGTAATTTTAAAATTAAAAAAATGTATTTTCTAGCATTTTCACTAAAATAATTATAATAAATCATAGAAAAATCAGAAAATTGTAAAATTTCATTCTCTGATTTTCTTGATATCAGAGAGATTTTTGAAAAATATAAAATTCATTTTTCAACATTTATTTTATTTTTAAATTAATTAACACTCCAAAACTTAAAATAATTATAATAAAAATAATATAATTTAAAAAAACACCAAAATTGGTCCAAGTGGTCCTCTGGTCATTAGGAATATCCCCTAATTTTCTTAAGGACAGAAACTTTCCCTTGGTTATGTTATTAAATTTTCCTTGGAAATCTCTATTTTCTACCAAAAATAATTATATAAATAAATTAAATACAGAAAAATCACATTTTCTCCTCTCATGTCTTTATTGACATATGAGTGAAGTCACATAAAAATTTCAAGTTCATTTGAGTTCAATTTAATGAGTTATGAAATTATTAAGCTTAAAGGCCAAAATGGTAATTAAAATTTTAACCCTTAATTAAAACTTTAGGTTTAATAAAAAATTAATAAGTAAAATATTTGATCCTAATTTGATTTGGATGATTGAAATTTAAATAATTAAAGGGTAGAAACTCATTAAACAATTTTAAAATAATTAAACCTTAATTAAATAATTGATTAAATTTGGAGGAATAATAAAATTGGAATTATTAAAATAGGGATATTATTAGGAAGATATTTATTCTTTAATTTAAAAATCCCTAAATTAATTACCTTATTAATATTCAATTCTTAATTAAAATGATAAATCAAATTCAAAACATTAAAAGACTTAATCATTAAACTAAAATTAAATTATTAAACTCTTTTAAAATTTCAATTAAAATTAAAAAATAAAATTAAATTAAATTAAGTAAATTAAATTAAATTAAATTAAATTAAATTAAATTAAATTAAATTAAAATTAAAAGTTGAATTAAATTAAATTTAATTAAATTAAATTAAATAAACAAATTAAATTAAATTAAATTAAATTAAATTAAATCAAATTAAATTAAAATTAAATCAAATCAAATTAATTTAATGTAACATCAAATCAAACTAAATTGAATTAAATTGAATTAAATTAAATTAAAGATTAAATTAAATTAAATTAAATTAAGTTGAATTAAATATAACATCACCAAAGACATAAAGAATTCAAAATAAATCTAAAGTAACTTGAACACTATTCCAAATTTAAACCCATTAATGGAAATTAAACTAAATCACAAATCATTTGAACACCATTTTGCCCTCGAAAGCTTTGGTTACCATAACTCCTAAATAGAACATTAAATGAAATGTTACTTCACTTATAGGATATTCAAATGTTCTAGTTCACTGAGCAAGATAACAACAAAACTTGAAATTTTCGGACGATTAATTCATTTGTATAATTAAATTCATTTGGACTTAAAACAATCCTATCGGTATTGAAAAGATGTTTAAGATTCTTCTTAAGCACTTCCTCGATATGATAGGATACTTATAAGAACAATTGAACTTAATTATTCTTTGATGAAGAAAATCGTCCTCAAACTAAAACACGAGAACCTAGACGTCATAGGAAATGACTAGCTATAGGATTAGGAATTTGGTAGAAAACCATAATCCTTCCCTTAGCTTTACCTAGGAACTTGCTTAAATATTCTAATTGTGTTTTAAGTGCAGCTTGGGATGACGGGAAGACCCTCCAGGTACGCTTTTATTTTATTGCAATTTACTTTCTTGCAATTTACATTATTGCGATTTATTTAGCTCGCATTGCACTTACTTTTCTTGCATGATAAACAATCGTTGCATGAAAACCCACACCTTTAGGATAGTCCCTAAAGCCGAAACCAAAACTAAGTTAAAAGTCATTACAAGATAAAATTCACCGCCACAACATTTCAAAATATAAAACAACTCAAAATTTAATCACAAACAGAACACAAAACTACAATTACAATTAAATTAAAACGTCCTGTTGGATGATCGGGAATACCTCGGATGATGTAACCTACGTGTTGCTAACGGGATTTCCCACAGTCTACATGAAAGTGTGGAACTCATTCAATTGAGTTTAGCAAATTCATCTGGACTAAGTGAATCCGATAAAAATAACAATGCCGGAAGGATGGAACCGTGGTATCTTAACCGGTGTCGTTATAATCAACTTTAAGATTTGTTTTAATTAAAACGTAAAAAACACTTGGAAATTAAGATTTTCTCCAAACCAAAACACTTTTCTCATCCCCTGATTTATGACTTCTAAAATTGAACCTCTGCAACAATAAGGAGCTCGGAGCATGGTGGGCAGCACGGCCATCGTCATCAGCAAAACTCGAGTCTACTTCAAGAAAACTTTCCTAGAATTAAATAACAAAGCCATAGGACTTCGAGGTAGTTTGCTCAGTACAACATAAATCCTCAACCTCTTCGTTAGGCATTTGCATGATCATGTCATGTAAATTAAGCCCTAACCGGTTTTAGGATTCCGAGGTAGTCGTCCGGTACGACAATAAACCCTTATATCTTCGAGGCTATTTGTTTGATTTTATCATACAAATATAAGCCCTAATTAATTAAAATTGGCAAGATCAAAACATTTAAATAAATATTAGGACTTTCCTAAACTCAATCCAAACAATAGGATAGTCGGGAAATTACCGAAGTTCGCTTTGAATGCGTGATTTCTCCTACTTTTCTTCTTTTGGATTCCCAAAACAAAATGTTCCAAATTTGATCCATTCCTATTGAAATTCCAAAATTCAATCCCTTGAAAACTTAAACTTTGAAATCCTTGAGAGCAGAATTATTGATTATTATCGAGAGTTTTCTTAGGTGATTCCCATCACTTAAGATGTAATTAACTATAGGGGCTTGCCCTTATAGGGAATTTTAAAGAACCCGAGTAATATAAACCTCGTTTAATACTTTCATATTAAGCGGGGAATTTGTCGGCTTATAAAATTGGTTCGCAGACCAAACGGATGTCACAAATCTTCTAGTTTATTTAATCGAGCCCCACCATCAAGTAGTGTGTCTATCCTTAGGGATAGATACATGGTTTATGGTGCGGTGCTCGTTTATATAAACTATTTGGGATATGAGTTCGGTTTAATCTCATATCTTAAAACCTTCAAATTTAAAATTATTTTCAAAATCAAATATTACTTTTCAAAATTATTTATTTAAATTAAATTAAAATTCGCCGACAACTTCTGTTAGGCGACCCCCTTTTCAAAAATAAAACACACAACTAAAAAAAATAAGCCGTACAATTTCTGGCGACTCCGCTAGGGACAATTCCTCTCTCCATTATAATCAGATAATTCTGCTTTCAAAAATCGTTAGTGTATCCATGTCCTTAATGGGTCAAACTACCCATCTTTCCGTTGGAATACTATGTTCATTTCTACCTTGGACAAGTATAGCCAACATTCTCTCGGATTTAGGAGCCACTTGTTTAGACACCCCTAAACGAGAGAGGTTCCGAGATCCTTTTACCTCATTTTTGAGGTGGGGTGGCCCCCGATAGGTGTTAGTTTAGGAGTGATCCTTCGAGTCGAGAAGTCTTGCATAAGACTTTCTTTTCCTTTCCAATTTCGATTCGATTCCTTACCTTCTCTACACCTTTGAACATTCCGTTATGAATAAACGAACCCTCTAATAAATGATTCTTTTAACAAATGATTCCTTCTTATAAATACATGAACAAGAATAAGTTCGGACTCTTTTTCAATTCTTTCTTTTCGTCCTAAAGAAAAGAAGCATAACTTGGGACCGACAACCGAATCTACCTGCGGAAATGGAAGCCCCAAAGCCGATTTTCTCCTTCACCAACGGACTCGGACTTCGCTGTCTATAAGGATGAGCTGCCCGACAATGGGATCATCCGATTTGGACAAGGATTTGAAAACACGAATGTCAAGATCACCGACGTCTCCCTCTTTGCACTGACGAACAAGGTATCTGAAGCTGAGAAGCCGTCGCCAGATTCGACCTTAGGTCGACCCAAGAGTTTCCTCCTCGCAAAGGATCCCGATCGAGAGGAATACTCGCCTGTCCGCGAGGGACTCGTTCTTACTACCCCCACCGGTCTAGTTGTTTCTGCACCTACCCCGACTTTTGCCAAATTAAAGGGGAAAGAAATCCGGAATTATGGTGAACCTGTTACGCGTGGAGGGTAAAGATCTTCTGTAAGACCTTCGTTTTCGAAATCGGGTCCGGTTCAAAGATTCCATCACCGACAAGGACCCAAAGAAGAAACGGAAGAAGAAGGATCGCTAGAGAAGCCAGAGCTGCTGAAATTGCTTTCCTGGAGGAAATCCCAGAGCTGCCAGAATATACACCGCTGCCAGAATATACACCGCTACCTGAATACATACCACTTTTGGGAGGAAGTAGGTTCCATCCCCTCTCCGTTGCAGAGGACGAGGAAAATGTTCGCAAGATTGCTGCCGCATTACCTCAGCCCGCATATTACAACGATAGCCGCAAGAAAAGGACTAGAACTACGCCGTTTGCTCGACTGCAAACTTTGGTAGAAAAGTTAGCAAAGAAGGAAAACTGTCCCGTATCGGAGATTCTACGAAGGATAGGGCGGGTGCCAGTCAAATCCCGTCTTGGGCCCCGAGTAGAACCCGCCGTCATGACAGAAAAGCCAAGCAAAAGAATGAAGGCTAGTCCGCCTGTCATCGTCTCAGGATTACAGATTAAGGAGGATACCACCTTCCGGCATTTGGTCGACGGACCATACGGTCCTAGACCTTCGCTGCTAGAAGGATGGTATGGCGTCCCACTGCTTGGGCGGTTGAGATTGAAACAACAACCCAGAAAGAAAGTCTCGCCGGAGACTTGAATCTGAAGAAAGTGCTACTACGATAAAGGGGACCTGGCAGCTATCGCATGACAACCGCGAAGACACACAGAAAGCCCCGCTAGAAGATGCCATGGAAAAGTTAAGAACCGATATCCGACGATTGGCAAAAGAAAGAGAAGAAAAGTTCGGAGACGTGATTGATTCATCAGAATTCATGGACGACGAATATGCAGAAATCAACATGGTCGAAACACGAGCTTCATCAGCTTCGCAAGATGCTCCTGCAGCCGCAGAAAGAGAGGAGCCGAACTTATGAGAAGGCGACTTCGGGAGAAAGACGACACGATCGCTCGAATGGCGAAAAGGATGGAAGAGATGGTCGGTAGCTCCGGCCACTCTCCGAGTCAAGTGCAACCACAAAGAGAGACACCCCCGAGAGGTCATTCACATTATAGACGGAGGAAAGGAGATTACATCCGTCGATGGGGATGATCAGTCGAAAAAGGATACAACACAAAGTATGATCCACGAAAAGGATATCAAGAACTTGGTGGAACAGCGAGTGCGAGAAGCCTTAGCACAATCGAAGAGCGGGACATCCATTCGGACGGGTAGACCTTACACGGAAGAATTCGACGCCGTCCAATACCGAAAGGCTTCGTACCACCTCTGTTCAAGACCTTCGACGGAGCCGGGAACCCCGACGGCATGTTGCACACTTTCGTGCCGGTTGTTGCAATGCCGGCGGGAGCGATGCATTACTCTTCCGACGGTTCGTCGGCAGTCCGTCGAGAATCGCCTTCGGCCGGTATGCGGAGTACCAAATGGTTCGGTGAAGACATTCTCGGAACTAGAGAACCTCTTCATCAAGCGATTCGCCGGAGCTCGGCACCACATCACTATAGGTGATTTAGTGGTAGAGAAACAAAGGCCGAATGAAACTTTGGTGGATTACATACTTCGATGGAGGAACTTAAGCATGAAGTGTGAACCACGACTACAAGAACAACATGCGATCGGCATCTTACTTAAAAGCATTCATGGCCCGATAGCACTTCTCCTCAAAGGATTCACTATTAAGACTTTCGAGAAGTTGTTAAGCAAGGCGGAAGCTTGCAAGAAGAGGCGAAGCAATTAAGTTTCGCCGACAAGACGGACAAGCAAAAGCACGTCGAAGACTTTTGAAAAGAAAGCGGGATCGTTGCGAGCGGTTGACAAAGGCAAGCAACCAATGCAAATACCACCGAACGACCGCAACGAACCACAACGGAATTACCGACAACCCGGCCCGGCTATCGGTCATCTCCACGAGTATGAACAACCGCCTCGTCAGCAACGTACATTAACGGAGCTTCGAGCGGGGAATATCCGTTCAAGAATGAAGCGATGCCGAAAATGTTTCGTAGTCCGATGAAGACTCCGGATTTCCAGCTGCCGAGCCTAAAAGACCGAGAGGAAGTCAACAAGAAAGGTGATCCCAACTTTTGCCCCTACCACCGGATGCTTGGGCACAAGATAGAAGATTGCATTACCTTCAAAAGTTGGCTCGACGACAACCTTCGGAAAGGGAATATAACGATTCCGAAGGAGTACATGAAGGAACCCCGAAAGGAGGTTCCGTTAATGTTATCTCAACCGATCCCATCATTCCGATAGATCCCTATACGATCGACGATGGATGGACTACCGCACTGGACGAGGTCCTCAAAAAAGATTTTTGACAGCATCCAAACCGCCTCGGTGCAAGCTTCAATTCGGAGTTCGAGACTCGTTAAGCCGGTACTATCACTTGCGATAGAAGAACCACCTCGACGGGAGACGATTGAAGAGAAGAAGAAAATCGACGAAGAAGAGAGGACCGAGACTCCTAAGGCTAGACTAGGGGCTGCTTATCCTAGGATAGTTGTTTCCGATTCGGGGGAGAAATCCCTCGAACCTCCGATTTTGTATGATTATCCGCTCACTTCGGTGGGATCATATAATGATAAGGGTGATGGCGTTGGCTACGTTTTGACTGTTTCTAACGATTACGTAACTAGAGACAATCCGGATATCGATTTTGATACCAACGACAATTCTCAAATCATACACGATCTCGACCAGCAAAATAACGAAGAAGGCATCCATAAAGGAGGCTACGAGAGTTCAACAAGCAACGAATCTATCTGCGAGTTTCGAGGAGCTCCAGTCACGATAGAGTTAGAGCCTTCAGATTCTGAGGATAATCCGGAAGAGCCTGTCATTCCGATTTAGAAGGAGACACCGACAAGCTCAACACTAGATTCAGAAGAAATTACAGAAGTCAACTTAAGAAGTGGAAGAGTTCTACCTCCGAGAACGGGTCCAAAGGACAAAGGAAAGCAAGTGGTTGTTCAAGAAGAACCAACCCCGGCAGAAGAAATACCCATTCGGGAAGAAGCCGAGACACATGGAAATAAAGTGGACTACAACGTGCTAGCCCATCTTAGGAAACTACCGGCCAAACTGAGCATTTACGACGCTCTCATCTTATCAAAGGAGATGAGAGAAGCTCGATCAAAGCCTTACTTGATCCGGAAATTTGCTTGGCTCAAATGGCGGAGATTCCTTAGATGAGGTTTGCTCGTTAAAGGAACAGCGAGGTGTTACCTTCACGGACAATGACCTACTACTTGGGACAGTAGACCACAACCGACCGTTGTACATTTTAGTTACAATCGGGAAGTTTACGCTCTCCAGAGTATTGGTGGATCCAGGAGCATCAATCAATATAATGAGTCTTCGAACACTAGCATACTTGGAAATTGATGCTCGTGAGCTCGAGGCCGACAAAATGTTATTAAGAGGATTCAACCAGAAAGGAGAAATGGCCCTCGGATCAATAACACTACTAATGAAGACCGGTGACTTAGCAAAGACAACCGCAAAATTTCACATAATTGATTCAGAAACGTCGTTCAACGCTCTACTAGGCCGACCATGGATACATGAAAACAGGATGGTACCATCATCTCTACATCAGTGCATCAAATACTACGATGGAGGGGAACAGTGCATCAAAGGTGACTTACAACCATTCTCCGTACATGAGATCGGAATCCATGAAGATGAAGCTTATTATGCGCCTCCGAAGAAAATAATCTTCTCCAGAGATACCGTAACAAATGAAGCAAAGAAAGTTCGGGACAACGAAGAACCCGAAGTTCTAGTCCAACAGTCACTCACCACTCCCTTCCGGCGAGATGGTGAAGGTTTCTCCACAACTCGCATCCGAGGTCGAGGCCGGGGACGAGGTCGTGGTAGAGACGCTAGGACAGTTGGACAGAGGAAACCAGCCATCAATGTTGATTGGGAAGATAGTTCTGAAGAAGAAAAAGAAATCAAGCAAGAAGCAGCAACAATAAGTCGGAAGAAGCCGCAATTCAAAATCTCCCTCGAAGATGAAAAGAATGAAGAATACAAATCAATGTACGAAAAGATTAACCACTACGTGCATACTATGACCCTAACCCCGATCCATTCTAATAAGATCGAGGGAATAGTGGTCAAAGAGGTACGTAGCGACGGTGCAAAGCCAATCAAATTCTACCGTGGTGCTTCTTCCTCCAAAACCGAAAATAATGTACAATTCGAAGATGTCACTTCATCGGAATTAATGGAATTACCTTTTGAGTGGTACTCTCCCCGTGTTCAAAATTTAATTCAACGTGGTTTCTTACCTCGACAATGGACAAAAGGTCAATCACAACGTTTTGAAAAATTATGGAATAATTACGGTCGTCCACCCAATTCAAAGCATGGTCTCGGATTCGGCACGGTAGGGTCGGTTGACGATACCGAATTTTGCTTGGTTGTCACTTGCGAGTCCAATGAAAACCGCATGGAAACTACGAGACGAACTCGAAGATTTACAAATTGGAGACGCTCCACCAGAATTCGAAGAAGAAATCAAATCTACAATAGACGAGTTAACGGAAGTTAACTTAGGTACTAGAGAAGAGCCTAGACCTACCTTTGTTAGCTCCTTACTCAATAAAGAAGACTCCGAAGAAATAATCAAATTATTAATGGAATTTAAAGACTATTTTGCTTGGAACTATGACGAGATGCCAAGATTAGCTCCGAGAGGTTGCGATCCATAAGCTAGGAGTGGATCCTACTTCGTCCTGGTCGGAGAAGGTCCCGGAAGAATGCGTCTAGAAATCGAACAACAAGTCATAGCCGAAGTTAAAAAGCTAATAGACGCCAGATTTGTCCGTGAAGAACAATACCCGACTTGGTTAGCCAATGTGGTGCCGGTCGAGAAGAAGAATGGTCGGATCGGAATCGTGTGGACTTCGGAGATTTAAACGAGGCATGTCCAAAGAATGAATTCCCTCTACCGATCCCGGAACCGATGATCGACATTGCTTTGACACATGAGATATTCTCATTCATGGATGGATCTTCGGGATACAACCGGATAAAAATGGCTCCAGAAGATGAAAAGCTTACGGCATTCGAACGCCGATCGGAGTATTTTGCTACACGGTGATGCCATTCGGATCGAAGAATGCAGGAGCAACCTACCAGAGAGCAATGACAAGAATTTTTGATGATCTCATCCACAATCAAGTCGAATGCTACGTGGACGATGTGGTCATAAAAAGCAAAGTAAAGGAAAACCACTTGTATGATTTGAGAATTGTTTTCGAACGATTAAGACAATTTAACCTTAAGATGAATCCCTTAAAATGCGCCTTCGGCGTCACCTCCGGGAAATTCTTAAGATTCGTTGTCCGACATCGTGGAATTGAAATCGACCCGGAAAAGAATAAAGCTATCTTAGAAATGCCGCCTCCCAAAACCTTAAAACAACTACGATCTTTTCGAGGGAAGTTGGCATATCTTCAACGGTTTATCTCAAACTTGTCAGGTAGGTGTCAGCCTTTCTCGGCACTAGTTAAAAAGGACGCCAAATTTATTTGGGAAGAGAAATGCCGAAAGGCCTTCGAGGACATTAAACAATATTTAATGACACCTCCTGTCTTAGCGAGCCCCGGTCTCGGGTAGACCGCTGATACTTTACACCGCGGCTTTAGACGACTTCTCGGAACCCCGTTAGCCTGGGTCGATGATGAGGGTAAAGAAAATGCTCTTTACTACTTAAGCCGTCGTTTACTTCCGACGGAAGTAAGGTATCCCGCAATTGAAAAGCATTGTTTGGCCTCGATCTTCGCCGCTCAAAAGCTCGGGCACTACATGCTTTCTCATAAGATCAACTCGATCTCGAAATTTAATCCATTGCAATACTTGATGACTCGTCCAACACTTTCCGGCGGACTTGCCGGATGGTCAATGATATTATTGCAATTCGATATAACTTTCGTGCCTCTTCGTGCCGTAAAGGGACAAGTCTTAGTAGACTTCCTCGCAGACACCCTTTGCCGGCCGAATCTCCTCTCGATGACGATCCGCCGGATGAACAAATAATGAATCTAGAAGACCTCGACGATCGACGTTGGGAATTATATTTCGACGGAGCATCTTCGGCGCACAAAGACGAAGAATCGCAAGTGATAGTGCCCGGTAAGGCGGGAATCGGGCTAATCTTTATAACACCGGAGCGGGGGATGTTAAGATACTCCTACCACTTGACGAACCGTGTACAAATAATGAAGCGAGATACGAAACCCTCATAACAGGATCGGAATTAACCATTCAAATGGGGATAACGGACATCAACATCTACGGGGATTCACGAGTTAATCATTCAACGGATCGCCGGACAAGATGTAATTTTAAAGCCAAGACTCGAGCAATACTTCCAGGTATGCCATACGAGTTGTTGGAACAAATTCCGAATGTGACGATCTACAAAATTCCCAGGAAAGAAAATGCTTTAGCGGATGTGTTAGCTCGCCTCGCAAAAGAATTTGCCTCGTTTGTAAGATGAGTCGCTGGAAGTGTCGGCTCACTGGACGTCGAGTCCTATCATAGTTCAACATAGACACAATACACAAATCGAAAAAGAAAAAGAATCGGTTGCAACAGAGTGACGTAGAAAACACGGAAGATTGGCGACAACCATTAATAGACTACCGCAAGCAGGAAAGCTACCGGACGATAGGTCGCTAGCCCATCGGATCAAGAAAAGAACTCGTCCTACGCATTAATAAACAACACATTGTACGTGAAGGTCTTTTGATCAAATGTGGCTAAGGTGCCTAAGCGGGTCCGAGGCCCGTGAAATTGTTAAGGAGGTGCATTCGGGACTCCGTGGCGCTCACCGGTCGGGTCCGAAGATGAAAATAAAAATTAAAAGACTAGGGTACTACCGGCCCTCGATGATGACTCGATCGCATGAAAATCGCCAAAAGCCGTCACCAATGCCAAGTGCATGGAGTAGTTCTACACCAACCTCCAAATGTGCTACATCCGACAATTGCGTCGTGGCCATTTGAATGTTGGGGCACAGATATAGTGGGTCCGATAGAACCACCATCTTCAAAAGGACATCGCTTCATTCTTGCGGCTACAGATTACTTTTCCAAGTGGGCAGAGGCGGTTCCACTTAGAGAAGTGAAAGCACACCACGTGCTACGGCTTTTCTAGAACCAAGTTGTCTACCGTTTCGGAGTGCCGCGCAGATCATCTCGGATAATGGGTCGGCATTCGAAGCACGCAAATTAACAATTTTGTCGGAGACACGGAATCGACCGGCGATACTCAACAATTTACTACCCAAGAGCAAACGGCCTCGCCGAGGCTTTTAATAAAACTCTCGTTCAAATCTTAAAGAAAACCTTGGACGATAATAAGAGAAATTGGCACGAGAAGTTGTTAGAAGCCTTATGGGCCTACCGGACAACCTTCGAACTCCTACTCAAGCTACACCTTACGCTCGCGGTGTATGGGTCCGGGCGATGTTACCTTTAGAGGTTCGACTTCCTTCACTCGAATTGCGATTGCAAATAAGATCACGACGAAGAGAACACCAAATTACGACTTGAAGAATTAGAAAGCCTCGGAAGGGAAAGGCTTGCAGCGCAACGGAATTTAGAATTATACCAAGCTAAGATGGTTCAAGCCCATGACAAGCCGGTCCGCCCAAGAACCTTCAAAGTTGGTGACTTAGTTCTCGTTCTCAAGAGACCTATTCTTGCACATCGCAAGATAGGAGGAAAATTTGAACCCACTTGGGAAGGACCATTTGTGGTTGAAGCAAGATAATCGGGAGGTTCCTACCGGCTAGTGAATTGCCGGGGAGAACGACATATGCTTCCGATCAACGGACGATACTTGAAAAAGTATTACGCTACCTGATGTTTCGAAGGAATGAATTCTTCATCCCTAAGAAACACGGGTGAAGTAATTACTTATGATTGGGTCCGAACCAAAAAAAAATAATAATAATAATAATAAAATGTGCTAAAATAAATAAAGTCATGATAATAAAGTTTTCCTTGTTTTCTTTTTCAAATCAAAATCTCTTCCCTGATCTTATCCTACTTCATTCCTGTTAAATTTGAAAATAAAAAAAATATATATAAAAAAATATGTCTTTAATAAACATTTTCTTAATGTTCTTGTTCTTAGTATAGCCCCTGATCATTTTCCTTGTCTTTACACAGGGAAATGTCGAGCGG
The DNA here is from genome assembly GCA_022702705.1 of Papilionanthe hookeriana x Papilionanthe teres. NCBI lineage: Eukaryota > Viridiplantae > Streptophyta > Magnoliopsida > Asparagales > Orchidaceae > Papilionanthe > Papilionanthe hookeriana x Papilionanthe teres. The sequence continues at coordinate 23,944,912 of CM040434.1, read as the reverse complement.
GCGGTTGGTCCTGAACTTTAAGAATGGCGTAAGCCTTGCACTCGATTAAAAGAGGGTGAAAGATGGAGCGATAATCGAGATTGACTCAGATTTCGCACCAGCAGGCCTACAGTACGAGGAAAGTGACTGGGTCCCAGTTGACCGAGAAGAACTGCCCGGGCAGATAGTGATGAAAGTGGGTGGCCCAAGCCACCAATCCAGTAGCAAGAAAAGAAAAGCAAACACTTGTTGACCTCATTTTTGATGAGGTCTTCCCTTCTTCTTTTTAGTGCTTAGGATCTAGCCTTAGGCTTTTCCTTTGACTATCTTAGAGGACTAGAATTGGGACCCGCCTTTTAGAAATTCAAACCACTTCTAAACTCCCTGCAAACTCCAGAAACTTGACTATAGACCCCTAATCACCTAGAGGGTTGAAATCAAATATGGAAGTTTAAATTATGAGTTCCTATAGGACTCTTTGGCCTTAGACCGCCTCACAGGTGGTCCGGTGCAGTGAAGGGCTGACTTACACATACACTTACATACACACTACACTTACACACTACATTTCCACACACTTCCTAAAACCACACCCATACCCAACTTAACCTCCAGACTCATGTAGGTGATTCACATGGATGGTCCTTAACCCCTAAGCCCTTGGCTAAGAGGGTTAGGAACAACATAGTGAATGCCTCAAATGAGTCCTTTCATGGCTCATATGGGCTTGAAATGGTTTCATGGCTCAACCAAAATGATTTCTTTCCACCTAAATTCACCCAATCTTCAATTTCCCAAATTTTCAATTTTTGACCCCCGGGACCCTACACCTACTAAACCTACCCAAAACCCTTGAAATTACCCAAATTTTTGCAAAATTTCCAAATTACCCAAAATTTTCCAAAATCAATCCCAAACATCTCCACATCACTCAAATTGATCATCCATACCCAAAAATACCAAAAATTCCAAAAATACCCCCCAATACCCTCCAAATACCCAAAATACCCTTCTTGGCCTAAAAATCCAAAAATTCAGAAAATTCCCAGAAAATTCCAAATAATCCTAAATATTCCCAATTTCATTTTGTCCAACTACACCATGGGCCAATTTTGTCAATTTACCCTACTTTTGTCAAAACCCCCAATTTCACCCATTTTAACCCAAAGTGAACCCAATGTCAAACCAAACCTATCCAATTGACTCCAAATTCTGGTCCAATTCAATTCTAAACTTCAATTGAACATTCCCAATACCAATCTAGACCAAATCCAAGTCCAATTTGGTTGACATTTGGATCCAATTCCACTTTTGGCCTTAAAGCCCAATTTGGACCCATGACCCAAACTTGACCCAAACTCACCCAATTCAACTCCAATTAACCTCAAATCTTTTCTAAATCTTCCTTAACATTCCCACAAACAAAACCCTAACATGATTTGCCCAAAATTTGAACCCAAACCCCACTCAAACTCAACCCAAGGTTAAAAGGCCCATTTTTGACCTAAGCCCAAACCTAACCCAAATTCAACCCAATTCAAATCCAAATTATCCCCAATTTGTTTCAAATCACTCATGACACATCCATGAGCTAAACCCAACAATTATTTGGCCCAACCTCTTTACAAAATTCCCATCCATAAATTCATTTGTAAACTTAAGGGCCCATTCCTTAAACCCTCCTAAAAGCCCATTTCCTTCAAAATTCAAAAGCCCAAATCATCCTAAAGCCCACATGACACTTACCCTCATCATCCATTTGATCAAAATCACCCCTAAGTTGCAAAATCATCAATTAAACCATTCCAAATCAAGCCACATGTCAAATTACCCCCTAAATGCCAAATATTTCTAAAACCCTTTTTCATGAAATAAGCCAACCTTTTCCCAAGCCAAATGGAGCCATGAACAAGCCATTCTCAAGCCACATGAAGCCATGAGGGCTTTAACTTGTCATTAGTCCATTTATGGCATGAAGAGGGGGATCTCTCTTAAGCCTCCCTTAAGCCTTTTTTACCTTAAGCATGTCACACTCTAAACCATGCTTTGCCACCTAATCCTTGATGGAGACTCCACCACACATGGGAGGTTGACCCACCTAACCTCCTCAGCCCAAAACCAGGTCTTGGGGAGGTGCACCCAACCCATTTGCATGGGTTGACCAAAATAAGCTAAAATGGCCCCTTCCCCTTTCTACTTTGATTCAACCACTTTACACATGGCATTTGCCAATCGCTTACACTAAACCCCGGCCACCGACCCACCCGACCAAGATGGTGACCATTGCTCGGCCGGCCGGCCACCAGGCCGCCGGAAAACACCATGGCCGAGAGCTCACATGTGAGCCAACATTGAAATTCTCACTTGCTGAGCTGCCCCATGCCTAGTGGTCACCATGGCTCGTTCTTCTCCTCACCGGAGCAATGTCGATCCCAAGCCCTAATTCCCCCTGGGAGGCCCCCCAGCCAGCTCTATTTAAACTCCACCCCTCTCGGCCATGAGAGAAAAGAGAAGCATAAACCTTGCCAAAACTCTGCCAAAATTGTTCCAGACCCTTCTCCACCCTTAGAGCACTTGATCCCCAGTGAAATCCCCCTGCCATTTCTCCTCTCGTAAGCTCGATTTCGTAGTTGAAATTCCACCCAAAACCAGGACACTTCTCCACGGTGAGCCAATTCCCAAATTGATTGGCTCTACACCTTCACCGTACCAAGAGAAGGTGTCCACCATCAAAAGTCCCATCTCCAGTACCACCCAGCTTGCCCTGAGCCTCCAAGCTTTGTGATCGGGCTTGGTCGAAATCTTATCCGGACAATTCACTGGACCAGGAGACTTCATCCGGAGCTTGCGGGACCCAATCGAAGGTGCAACAACTCTCGGATTGAAGCCACACTTCTGCGAGCCAAGGTATGAGCTAACTCTTCATCCCGAGCTTCTGAAGATTCTCCATTTCAAATGCCTTAGTTTCAATGCATGTTAACCGTATAGATGTGTTCGTCTCTTCAAGACGAATCCATAGAGTATAAGAACGTAAAAATCCATTGAGAATCGAGTGAGATCTTAGGGATTTAGTGTGGACGGCTCTCGGGTGAGAACACTTGGGGACGATGAACGGATGCCGTCCATTCAATACACGCGCGGACGGACGGCTCGGGATGGCGTCGGACCAGGAGACGGTACGAGAACCGCGGGGCCCGGGCTGCTGACTCAGGTGGCGGCGTCGAATGGGAGCGCGCCGCGTGGTCTTTCGGAGCTGCCGAGGATGCGCTGGCGCCGCGTGGATAAATAGAAAAAATAGGGTATTTTCTGATTTATTTAATTCCCTAAACTTCAAAAATTCATATCTCTGTGTAGAAAAATCAGAAAAATAAAATAAAAATACCCGCTTGCTTAGTGAAGAAAGGAGAATAATGTGGAAAAGAAATCACTTAATTTCATCAAATATTTTATTTTTTATAATTTATTTACTCTCTGCATTGTTTTAATTCTCCATGCATGCATACAATTCACCATGGCATGAGACCATAGGGCTTTTGAAGCCTCTGAATTTGGGAACATTCCCTGAATTTTCCAAAGTCGAGGCCATCCCTATGAAGAGTTCTTGATTTTTCAAGTTCAGAGTCACTCGTTTTTAGTATTTTAATTCCAGTAAATAGCATGTTGTGATATAAATTCTAGGAAAATTTGGTGATGTTCCTTATGACCAGAGAACCCTAGGAAAAATAGGTTTTGACTTAGTTCATTTAAAACAACCCTAATCGGCTTAAACACCCAAAATAGGTCTTTAATTAATTAGAGTTAACCAGGCATCAAATTGACTTGAAATCAATTCTCCACTGACCTTTAGGATTAGAGGAATCCACCATAAAAATTTGAGGTCAATTGGACTTGGTTAGCCCCACTAATTGGGTTGATTAAGTCACTTAGCCATTTTAAACTTTAAAAATTTATAACTTTCAAAATACTTTTCAAAAATTCACCAAATTGGTTTTGGAGCCTCTCTGATATCAAGGGAATCTAAGAAAATTAAAATTTTAATTTTCTAAAAAAGTTGATTTTTAATAATATTTTAATATTTTTAATAATTAAAAAATAATAAAAATCACAAAAATAATAAAATTCATCAAAATGTTACATTTTGAATTTTAATCACTTAGGAACAAATCCCACATTTTTCTTAGGTCTATTTAGTGAGATATTGAATTTTAAAGCCCTAGGGTAATTTTAAAATTAAAAAAAATGTATTTTCTAGCATTTTCACTAAAATAATTATAATAAATCATAGAAAAATTAGAAAATTGCAAAATTTGCTTCTCTGGTTTCCTTGATATCAGAGAGATTTTTGAAAAATATAAAACCCATTTTTCAACATCTATTTTATTTTTAAATTAATTAACACTCCAAAACTCAAAATAATTATAATAAAAATAGTATAATTCAAAAAATCACCAAAATTGGTCCAAGTGCTTCTTTGGTCATTAGGAATGTCCCCTAATTTTCTTAAGGACAAGAACTTTCCCTTGGTCATGTTATTAAATTTTCCTTGAAAATCTCTATTTTCCACCAAAAATAATTATATAAATAAATTAAATACAGAAAAATCACATTTTCTCCTCTCATGTCTTTATTGACATATGAGTGAAGTCACATAAAAATTTCAGGTTTATTTAAGTTCAATTTAGTGAGTTATGAAATTATTAAGCTTAAGGGGTAAAATGGTAATTAAACTTTTAACCCTTAATTAAAACTTTAGGTTTAATAAAAAATTAACAAGTAAAATATTTGATCTTAATCTGATTTGGATGATTGAAATTTAAATAATCAAAGGGTAGAAACTCATTAAACAATTTTTAAAATGATTAAACTTTAATTAAATAATAGATTAAATTTGGAAGAATAATAAAATTGGAATTATTAAAATAAGGGATATTTATTAGGAAGAGATTTATTCTTTAATTTAAAAATCCCTAAATTAATCATCTCATTAATATTCAACTCTTAATTAAAATGATAATTCAAATTAAAAATATTAAAAGACTTAATCATTAAACTAAAATTAAATTATTAAACTCTTTCAAAAATTTCAATTAAAATTAAAGATAAAACTAAATTAAAAATTAAATTAAATTAAGTAAATTAAATTGGATTAAATTAAATTAAATTAATATTAAATTAAATAATTAAATAAAATTAAATTAAGTCAATTAAATTAAATTAAATTAAATTAAATTAAATTAAAATTAAATTAAATTAAATCAATTAAATTAAATTAAATTAAATTAAGATTAAATTAAATAATTAAATTAAATTAAATTAAACAATTAAATTAAATTAAATTAAATTAAATTAAATTAAATAATTAAATTAAATTAAATTAAACAATTAAATTAAATTAAATTAAATTAAATTAAATTAAATTGAATAATTAAATTAAATTAAATCAAATCAAATTAATTAAACACCAAATCAAATTAAATTGAACTATATAAAACTAAATTAAAACTCAATTAAATTAAGTTGAATTAAATATAACATCACCTAAGACATAAAGAATTCAAAATAAATGTAAAGCGACTTGAACACTATTCCAAATTTAAACCCTTTAACTTAAATCGAATCATTTGAATACTAATTTACCCTTGAAAGCTTTGATTATTATAACTCCTAAATGGAACATCAAATGAAGTGTTACCTCACTCATAGGATATTCGAATGTCCTAGTTCACTGAGCAAGTTAACAAGACTTGAAAACCTCGGACGATCGATTCATTTATATAATTAAATTCATTTGGACTTAAAACAATCCTAGAAATATTGAAAAGATGTTTAAGATTCTTCTTAATCACTTCCTCAATATGATAGGATATTTATAAGAACAATTGGACTTAATTGTCCTTTGATGAAGAAAATCGTCCTCAAACAAAAACACAAAGAACCTAGACGTCATAGGAGTTGATTAGCTATAGGATTAGGAATTTGGTAGAAAACCATAACCTTTCCCTTAGCTTTACCTAGGAACTTGCTTAAATATTCTAATTGTGTTTTAAGTGCAGCTTGGGATGACGGGAAGACCCTCCAGGTACGCTTTTATTTTATTGCAATTTACTTTCTTGCAAATTACTTTCTTGCAATTTACTTTATTGCAAATGCATTTTACTTTTCTTGCATGATTAAAACAACTCGTTGCATGAAAACCCACACCTTTAGGATAGTCCCTAAAAGCTGAAACCAAAACTAAGTTAAAAGTCATTGCAAGATAAAATTCACCGCCACAACATTTCAAAATATAAAACAACTCAAAATTTAATCACAAACGAACACAAAACTACAATTGCAACTAAATTAAAACGCCTCGTTGGATGATCGGGAATACCTCGGATGATGTAACCTACGTGTTGCTAACGGGATTTCCACGGTCTAAATGAAAGTGTGGAACTCATTCGGTTGAGTTTAGCAAATTCATCTGGACTAAGTGAATCCGATAAAAATAATGATGCCGGAAGGATGGAACCGTGGGATCTTAACCGGTGTCGTTATAATCAACTTTAAGATTTGTTTTAATCAAAATAAAAAAAACACTTGGAAATTAAGACTTCTCTAAACCAAAACACTTCTCTCATCCCCTGATTTATGATTTCTAAAACTAAACCTCTGCAACAACAAGGAGCTTAGAGCATGGTGGGCAGCACGGCCATCGTCGTCAGCAAAACTTAAACCTACTTCGACAAAATCTTCTTAGAATTAAAACAACAAAGCCATAGGATTTCGAGGTAGCTTGCACTAGTGCAACATAAATCCTCAACTCTTCGTTAGGCATTTGCATTGCAAATTAAGCCCTAACCGGTCTTAGGATTCCGAGGTAGTCGTCCGATACGACATAAACCCTCACATCTTCTAGAGCTATTTGTTTGATTTTATCATACAAATATAAGCCCTAATTAATTAAAATTGGCAAGATTGAAATACTAAATAAACATTAGGACTTTCCTAAATTTAAGCCAAACAATAGGATAGTCGGGAAATTACCGAAGTTCACTTCGAATCAGTGATTTCTCCTACCTTTCTTCCTTTGGATTCACAAAACAAAATGTTCCAAATTTGATCCATTCCCTATTGAAATTCCAAAATTCAATCTTTGAAAACTTTAAACTTTGAAATTCTTGAGAGCGAATTATTGGTTATTATCGAGAGTTTTCTTAGGTGATTCCCGTCACTTAAGATGTAATTAACTATAGGGGCTTGCCCTTATAGGGAATTTTAAAGAACCCGAGTAATATAAACCTCGTTTAATGTTTTCATATTAAGCGAGGGAATTTTGTCGGCTTATAAAATTGGTTCGCGGACCAAACGGATGTCACAAATCTTCTAGTTTATTTAATCGAGCCCCACCGTCGAGCGGTGTGTCTATCCTTAGGGGTAGATACACGGTTTGTGGTGCGGTGCTCGTTTATATAAACTATTTGGGATGTGAGATCGGTTTAATCTTATATCTTAAAACCTTCAAATTTAAAATTATTTTCAAAATCAAATACTACTTTTCAAATTATTTATTTTAATTAAATTAAAATTCGCCGACAGCTTCTGTTAGGCGACCCCTTTTAAAAAAAAAATCATCACACAACTTAAAAAAAAATAGTGCCGACAGATTTCTGGCGACTCCGCTGGGGATGGTTCCTCTCTCCATTATAATCAAATAATTCTGCTTTCAAAAATCGGTAGTGTATCCATGTCCCTAGTGGATCAAACTACCCTTCTTTCCGTTGGAATACTATGTTCATTTCTATCTTGAACAAGTATAGCCAACATTCTCTCGGATTTAGGAGCCACTCGTTTAGACACCCCTAAACGGAGAGGTTCCGAGATCCTTTTACCTCATTTCCGAGGTGGGGTGGACCCCGATAGGTGTTAGTTTAGGAATGATCCTTCGAGTCGAGAAGTCTTGCTTAAGACTTTCTTTCCCTTTCCAACTCTGAATCGGATTCCTTACCTTCTCTACACCTTTGAACGTTCCGTTCTAAATAAACAAACCCTCTAATAAGTGATTCTTTTAACAAATGATTCTTTTTTTATAAATACATGAACAAAAAATGAGTTCGGACTCTTTTTAATTCCTTTCTTTTCGTCCTGAAGAAAAGAAGCATAACTTGGGACCGACAACCGAATCTACCTCGCGAAATGGAAGCCCCGAAGCCGATTTTCTCCTTCACCAACGGACTGGACTTCGCCGTCTATAAGGATGAGCTTGCCCGACAATGGGGTCATCCGATTCGGACGAGGATTTGAAAACACGAACGTCAAGGTCACCGACGTCTCCCTCTTTGCACTGACAAACAAGGTATCTGAAGCTGAGGAGCCACTGCTTGAGTTCAACCTTAGGTCGGCCCAAGAGTTTCCTCCCCTGCAAAGGGTCCCGACCAGGAGGAGTACTGCCGTCCGCAGGAGGACTGCTCTTACTACCCCCATCGGTCTAGTTGTTTCGCACCTACCCCGACTTACGCCAAATCAAAGGGGAAAGAAATCCGGAACTATGGTAAACTCTGTTACCGTGGAGGGTACGGATCTTCTCGTAAGACCTTCGTTTTCGAAATCGGGTCCGGTTCAAAGATTCCGTCGCCGACAAAGACCCAAAGAAGAAATAGAAATAGAAGGATCGCCGGGGAAGCCGGAGGCTGCCGAGATTGCCTTCCGGAGGAAATTCCGGAGTTGCCGGAATATACACCGTTACCGGAATATACACCACCGCTCGACTACATACCACTTTTGGGAGGAAGCGGGTTCCATCCCCTCTCCGCCGCAGAGGATGAGGAGAATGTTCGCAAGATTGTTGCCACATTACCTCGACCCGCATACTACAACGATAGCCGCAAGAAAAGAACTAGAACTACGCCGTTTGCTCGACTGCAAACTTTGGTAGAAAAGCTAGCAAAGAAGGCATCCATCAAGGAGGCTACGAGAGTTCAACAAGCAACGGCTCTATCTGTGAGTTTCGAGGAGCTCCAGTTACGATAGAGTTAGAGCCTTCAGATTTTGAAGATAATCCAGAAGAGCCAGTCATTCCGATTCAGGAGGAAACACCAGCAAACTCAACACTAGATTCGGAAGAAATTACAGAAGTCAACTTGAGAAGTGGAAGAGTTCTACCTCCGAGAATGGGTCCAAAAGACAAAGGAAAGCGGTGGTTGTTCAAGAAGAACCAACCCCGGCGGAAGAAATACCCATTCGAGAAGAAGCCGAGACGCATGAGAATAAAGTGGACTACAACGTGCTAGCCCATCTTAGGAAACTACCGCCAAGCCGAGCATTTACGACGCTCTCATCTTATCAAAGGAGATGAGAGAAGCTCGATCGAGGCCTTACTTGATCCTGAAATTTGCTTAGCACAAATGGCCGGAGATTCCTTAGATGAGGTTTGCTCGTTAAAGGAACGACGAGGTGTTACCTTCACGGACAATGACCTACTACTTGGGACGGCAGATCACAACCGAGCCGTTGTACATTTCGATTACTAATTGGGAAGTTTACGCTCTCCGAGTATTGGTGGATCCGGAGCATCAATCAATATAATGAGTCTTCGAACACTAGCATACTTGGAAATTGATGCTCGTGAGCTCGAGGCCGACAAAATGTTATTAAGAGGATTCAACCGGAAAGGAGAAAGAGCCCTCGGGTCAATAACGCTATCGATGAAAACCGGTGACTTAGCAAAGACAACCGCAAAATTTCATATAATCGATTCGAAACGTCGTTCAACACTCTACTTGGGCCTACCATGGATACATGAAAACGAGGATGGTACCATCATCTCGCACCGGTGCATCAAATATTACGATGGAGGGGAACAGTGCATCAAAGGCGACTTACAACCATTCTCCGTACATGAGATTGGAATCCATGAAGATGCAGCTTATTATGCACCGCCAAAGAAAACGATCTTCTCCAGAGATACTGTAACAAATGAAGCAAAGAAAGTTCGAGACAACGAAGAACCTGAAGTTCTAGTCCAACAGTCACTCACCACTCCCTTCCGGCGAGATGGTGAAGGTTTCTCCACAACTCGCATCCGAGGTCGAGGCGGGGACGAGGCCGTGGTAGAGACACTAGGACAATTGGACAGAGGAAACCAGCCATCAATGTTGATTGGGAAGATAGTTCTGAAGAAGAAAAAGAAATCAAGCAAGAAGCAGCAACAATAAGTCGAAAGAAGCCGCAATACAAGATTCTCCTCGAAGATGAAAAGAACGAAGAATACAAATCAATGTACGAGAAGATTAACCACTACGTACATACTATGACCCTAACTCCGATCCATTCTAATAAGATCGAGGGTATGGAGGTCAAAGAGGTACGTAGTGACGGTGCAAAGCCGATCAAATTCTACCGTGGTGCTTCTTCCTCCAAAACTGAAAATAATGTACAATTCGAAGATGTCACTTCATCAGAATTGATGGAATTACCTTTTGAGTGGTACTCTCCCTGTGTTCAAAATTTAATTCAACGTGGTTTCTTACCTCGACAATGGACAAGAGGCCAATCACAACATTTTGAAAAGTTATGGAATAACTCCGGTCGTCCTCCCAATTCAAAGTATGGACTCGGATTCGGCACGGTAGGGTCGGTTGACGATACCGAATTTTGCTTGGTTGTCACTTGCAAGTCCAATGAAAACCGCATGGAAACTATAGACGAACTCGAAGATTTACAAATTGGAGACGCTCCACCGGAATTCGAAGAAGAGATCAAATCTACGATAGATGAGTTGATGGAAGTTAACTTAGGTACTAGCGAAGAACCTAGACCTACCTTTGTTAGCTCCTTACTCAATAAAGAAGACTCCGAAGAAATAATCAAGTTATTAATGGAATTTAAAGACTGTTTTGCTTGGAACTACGATGAAATGCCAGGATTAGCTCCAGAGGTCGTAGTTCATAAGCTAGGAGTGGATCCTACTTCGTTCCGGTCGGACAAGGTCCCGGAAGAATGCGTCTAGAAATCGAACAACAAGTCATAGCCGAAGTTAAAAAGCTAATAGACGCTAAATTTGTCCGTGAAGAACAATACCCGACCCGGTTAGCCAATGTGGTGCCGGTCGGAAGGAAGAATGGTCGGATCGGAATTTGTGTGGACTTCGGAGATTTAAACAAGGCATGTCCAAAAGATGAATTCCCTCTACCGATTCCGAATTGATGATCGATATTGCTTCGACACATGAAATATTCTCGTTCATGGATGGATCTTCGGGATATAACCGGATAAAAATGGCTCCGGAAGATGAAAAGCTTACGGCATTCGAACGCCGATCGGAGTATTTTGCTATACGAGTGATGCCATTCGGATCGAAGAACGCGAGAGCAACCTACCAAAGAGCAATGACAAGAATTTTTGATGATCTCATCCACAATCAAGTCGAGTGCTACGTGGACAATGTCGTCATCAAAAGCAAAGTAAAGGAAAACCACTGTATGATTTGAGAATTGTTTTCGAACGATTAAGACAATTTAACCTTAAGATGAATCCCTTAAAATGCGCCTTCGGCGTCACCTCCGGAAATTTTTAGGATTCGTTGTCCGACATCGTGGAATTGAAATCGATCCGGAGAAGATTAAAGCTATCTTAGAAATGCCGCCTCCCAAAACCTTAAAACAATTACGATCTTTTCAAGGAAGGCGACATATCTTCGACGCTTTATCTCGAACCCGTCGGGTAGGTGTCGGCCTTTCTCGGCACTAGTTAAAAAGGACGCCAAATTTATTTGGGAAGAGAAATGCCGAAGGCCTTCGAAGACATTAAACAATATTTAATGACACCTCCTGTCTTAGCGACCCGGTCTCGGGTAGACCGGCGATACTTTACACCGCGGCTTTAGACGACTCTCTCGGAGCCCTGTTAGCCGGAGTCGATGATGAGGGTAAAGAAAATGCTCTTTACTACTTAAGCCGTCGTTTACTTCCGACGGAAGTAAGGTATCCCGCAATTGAAAAGCATTGTTTGGCCCTGATCTTCGCCGCTCAAAAGATCAGGCACTACGTGCTTTCTCATAAGGTCAACCTAATCTCGAAGTTTAATCCATTGCAATACTTGATGACTCGTCCAACACTTTCCGGCAGACTTGCCAGATGGTCAATGATATTATTGCAATTCGATATAACTTTCGTGCCTCCGCGTGCCGTAAAGGGACAAGTCTTAGCGGACTTCCTCGCAAGCACACCTTTGCCGGCCGAATCTCCTCTCAATGATGATTTGCCAGATGAACAAATAATGAACCTAGAAGACCTTGACGATCGACGTTGGGAATTATATTTCGACGGAGCATCTTCAGCACACAAAGACGAAGAATCGCAAGTGATAGTGCCCGGTAAGGCAGGAATCGGGCTAATCTTTATAACACCGGAGCGGGGATGTTAAGATACTCCTACCACTTGACGGAACCATGTACAAACAACAAAGCGGAATATGAAGCCCTCATAACGGGATTGGAATTAACTATTCAAATGGGGATAACGAGACATCAACATCTACGGGGATTCACGGTTAATCATTCAACGGATTGCCGGACGGTACGAATTTTAAAGCCAAGACTCGAACAATACTTCCGAGTATGTCATACAGTTGTTGGAACAGATTCCAAATGTGACAATCTACAAAATTCCTAGAAAAGAGAATGCTTTAGCGGATGCTTTAGCCTGTCTCGCAAAAGAATTTGCTCGTTTGCAAGATGAATCGATGGAAGTGTCGGTTCACGGACGTCGGGTCCTATCACGGTTTGACATAGACACAATACACAAATCGAAAAAGAAAAAGAATCGAGTTGCGACGAGTGACGGAAAACACGGAAGATTGGCGGCAGCCATTGATGGACTACCGCAAACAGGAAAACTACCGGATGATAGGTCGTCGGCCCATCGGATCAAGAAAAGAACTCCGTCCTACGCATTAATAAACAACACATTATACGGAAGGTCTTTTGATCAAATGTGGCTAAGATGCCTAAGCGGGTCCGAGGCCGTGAAATTGTTAAAGAGGTGCATTCGGGACTCGTGGCGCTCACCGGTCGGGTCCAAAGATGAAAATGAAAATTAAAAGACTAGGGTACTACGGCCCTCGATGATGACCGATCGCATGAAAATCGCCAAGAGCCGTCATCAATGCCGAGTGCACGGAGTGGTTCTACACCAACCTCCAAATGTGCTACACCCGACAATTGCGTCGTGGCCATTTGAATGTTGGGGCACGGATATAGTGGGTCCGATAGAACCACCATCTTCAAAAGGACATCGCTTCATTCTTGCGGCTACGGATTACTTTTCCAAGTGGGCGAAGCGGTTCCACTTAGAGAAGTGAAAGCACACCACGTGCTACGGTTTTCAAGAACCAAGTTGTCTACCGTTTCGGAGTGCCGCGCGGGATCATCTCGGATAATGGGTCGGCATTCGGAAGCACACAAATCAACAATTTTGTCGGGAGACACGGAATCGGCCGGCGATACTCGACAATTTACTACCCAAGAGCAAACGGTCTCGGCGAGGCTTTTAATAAAACTCTCGTTCAAATCTTAAAGAAAACCACGGACGATAATAAGAGAAATTGGCACGAGAAATTGTTAGAAGCCTTATGGGCCTACGGGACAACCTTCGAACTCCTACTCGAAGCTACACCTTACGCTGCGGTGTATGGGTCCGAGGCGAGTGTTACCTTTAGAGGTTCGGCTTCCTTCACTCGGAATTGCGAGTTGCGAAACAAGATCACGACGAAGAAAACGCCGATTACGACTCGAAGAATTAGAAAGCTTGGAAGGGAAAAGACTTGCAGCGCAACGGAATTTAGAACTATACCAAGCTAAGATGGTTCAAGCCCATGACAAGCCGAGTCCGCCCGAGAACCTTCAAAGTTGGTGACTTAGTTCTCGTCCTCAAGAGACCTATTCTTGCACACCGCAAGATAGGAGGAAAATTTGAACCCACTTGGGAAGGACCATTTGTGGTTGAAGCAGTATACTCAGGAGGTTCCTACCAGTTAGTGAATTTCCAGGGAGAACGACATATGCTTCCGATCAACGGACGATACTTGAAAAAGTATTACGCTACCTGATGTTTCGAAGGAATGAATTCTTCATCCCTAAGAAACACGGGCGGAGTAATTACTTATGATTGGGTCCGAACCCAAAAAATAATAAAATGTGCTAAGATAAATAAAATCATGATAATTAAGTTTTCCTTGTTTTTTTTTTCAAATCAAAATCTCTTCCCTCATCTTATCCTACTTCATTCCTGTTAAATTTCAAAATATAAGAATAATAAAAAAATGTATCTTTAATAAACATTTTCTTAATGTTCTTGTTCTTAGTACAACCCCTGATCCTTTTCCTTGTCTTTTCGCAGGGAAATGTCGAACGGGCGGTTGGTCTTGAACTTTAAGAATGGCTTAAGCCTTGCACTCGATGAAAAGAGGGTGAAAGATGGAGCGATAATCGAGATCGACTCGGATTTCGCACCAGCGGGCCTACAGTACGAGGAAAGTGACTGGGTCCCAATTAACCGAGAAGAACTACCCGGGCAGACAGTGATGAAAGTGGGTGGCCCAAGCCACCAATCCAACAACAAGAAAAGAAAGGCAAATACTGAAGAAGACAAGAAAATGAAGTCCGTAGTCGCTACAGCGGAGGGCAGGCTTGTCAGCGCCGCGCCCACAGAGATTCAAGAAGTGCGGAGAGCCACTCTCACAGCCACGCAACGAAGAAATAAGAATCGCCGCATCCGTAAGATGTTAACAAAACTAGCCGCGGACCAGCGCGACGAGACAATTGCTAATGCCAGCACACACATTTCAAGGACACCGATTCACCGGGAACTCGAAGAAAGGAGGCCGGCTCCTACAATAACAAAAAGAACCGGGGAAATCTCCGGAAGATCGAAGAAAGAAGGCTACCACGCCACCGGATAGAACCACCGGCGAGTGCATGACCTTGTTGCGAAGCAACCCCGGGGATGTCCCGACGAGCATCATCCCCGAGGAGCCGAGGTATGCGGGGGAACGTGAAGGGATTGAACCATATATCCCACAATATGTCACAAGGCCTCGCCATCCGCGGATCATTCCGGAATACGAGTCCGGAAAGGATGCAAAATGTTGAAAAGAAAACTTTCGAATACTTCGAGAGAATTAAAGGAAGAAGAATCAACATACTAGAAGGCCTCGAGCTACACACCGACGTATTCTCGGAGTATGAACAACGGCAAATCGTGGATCGTATCCGGGATCCGAAGAGAATGGGCCGAGCGAGCCGCCTAAGGGAAAACACATACTCGGAACCCCGGAGATGGATGCCGGGGAAAGGAAGAATCACAATACAATGCGGAGCTGCTACAACTTTGTCGAAGACAGAAAGGAAACCCACCGGGGATACTCCGTCATGGGCAAGTAGATCCGATGCCATTAGTCATCAAGAGAATGGTAAAAAGATTGATAACATGGAGAGTACTTGTCAGCAAATTGCATACCCAATAGCTGCATTATCAACATCTACAAACGGGGTGATCGCATACCCCCACATATTGATCACCACGACTTCGTCGGACCTTCTGCACGGTCTCTTTCCCGAATGAGTGTAACATCATGTTCGGATCGACCTCCGGATAGCGAGGCCGGGTGAGTTCCGAGGGCCGGTAAAGATACCTTTACCGGTGGGTTCCGTCATGATACCGCAAGGTAACGGAGCGAGATATCGCAAAGCATCGCATACCGGGAGTGCCGGTGGAGCGAATCTCGGTTAATTTCGGGAGGATGGACGACGACAAAATACCTTACCATTTCCAACCGGACCCGAGTTGGAGAACCTCCGACCTTACGAGCCGTGAGTTACATGGGAAATATCACACCTCCAACGTACATCCAGTCGGCATCCTTGCCAAGGATGACTTGGAAGGTGATGTTATTGACCATGTACCTCACTATTCGGACATGGATTTTTGACGGATGCTTCTTTTGATGGATCAACAAAGATCATACACGATCCGTTTTGAGTCTACATGGATTGTATGAAATATATTCCGGATCGAGTTGTACGACGTATTTTCAACATGATTGGAATGAAAGTGACCATGTCACGTTTTTGGCCTTCACCTCTTTTGTGCAAATTGATTGGGAAACGCCATTAAAGTTAAATGAACTTCGAACAAAGAACAAAAAAGAAATAAAACAAAAAAAAAGAATAAAAGAAAACTTTCTAAAAAAAAAAATCTGAAAAATGACAAACACCAAATTCACATGAACATTAAATAAACGATAAAATAAAATAAATCATTAAAAGATAAACGAAATCAACATCTCAAATTCCATCCTTCCAAACTTCAAATCAAATTTGATCTTTCCAAATTCCAAATCCAATCTCGATCAAGTTTCAAACTTGATCTTCCAAATTTCAAATCAAATCTTAAATCAAATTTCAATCGAGTTCAAACTCATCCTTCCAAATCTCAAATTCAATCTTTCCAGATTCTAAATCTCTATCAAATTTCAAATCCACTCTCGATCAAATTTCAAATTTGATCTTTCCAAATTCCAAGTCAAATCCTCAATCAAATTTCAAATCCACTCTCGATCAAATTTCAAATTTGATCTTTCCAAATTCCAAGTCAAATCCTCAATCAAATTTCAAATCCACTCTCGATCAAATTTCAAATTTGATCTTTCCAAATTTCGAATCAAATTCTCAATCAAATTTAAACTCTTTTGGGTCGAGAATTTTTACATCCAAGACCTGCATTGCTTTAGGATTCTTTTCCTATTGCACTCTGAAATACATCAAAATCAAACTCTTTTGGGTCGAGGATTTTTACATCCAAGACCGCTACTTGCTTTAGGATTCTTTTCCTATTGCACTCGAAATACATCAAAATCAAACTCTTTTGGGTCGAGGATTTTACATCCAAGACTCGCATCGCTTTAGGATTCTTTCCCTATTGCACTGAAATACATCAAATTCAAATCAAACTTTTGGGTCGAGGATTTTACATCCAAGACTGCACTGCTTTAGGATTCTTTCCCTATTGCACTGAAATACATCAAATTCAAATCAAACTTTTGGGTCAAGAATTTTACATCCAAGACTGCACTGCTTTAGGATTCTTTCCCTATTGCACTGAAATACATCAAATCAAATTCCCGGGGTTAAGGATTTTACATCCGAGACTGCATTGCTTTAGGATTCTTTCCCTATTGCGATGAAATACATCAAAAATCAAACTCTTGAGGTTAAGGATTTTATATCCAACACCACTTTGCTTTGAGATCTCTTCTCATTGCAACGATTCAATCTAATCAATTCGATTTTCTTTCGAGGTTGAAGATATTACATCTAAAACCCCAGAATTACAATTTTCATTTCAAATCAAATCCTTCAAATTAATTTTGACAAACTTCAATCTAAATTGAAACTCCAAATTGAAATCTAAGCTCACACATCAAAACTTAAACTAAAACAAAATAAAATCGAAATTCCCCAGGTCATGTGATTTGGGATTCACCTCCTTTTCCTTTCCCCAGCGAGAGTTCAAGAATCTCCGGTTCCAGAGATATACTTGACACTCCCCAGCAGAAACTCTTCTACTTCGTCCTAAGTTCGTCACTTGGACATCCGTGTTGGTTTTGTTGATCGCTTCGGTCAACACCAATACGCGCGGTGTGCTCCGTCGGCTCACCACACCTATTGGGGGTCCATTTGTTGACCTCATTTTTGATGAGGTCTTCCCTTCTTCTTTTTAGTGCTTAGGATCTAGCCTTAGGCTTTTCCTTTGACTATCTTAGAGGACTAGAATTGGGACCCGCCTTTTAGAAATTCAAACCACTTCTAAACTCCCTGCAAACTCCACAAACTTGACTATTGACCCCTAATCACCTAGAGGGTTGAAATCAAATATGGAAGTTTAAAGGATGAGTTCCTATAGGACTCTTTGGCCTTAGGAGCGCTCACAGGTGGTCCGGTCCAGTGAAGGGGCCGACTTACACATACACTTACATACACACTACACTTACACACTACATTTCCACACACTTCCTATAACCACACCCATACCCAACTTAACCTCCCGACTCATGTAGGTGATTCACATGGATGGTCCTTAACCCCTAAGCCCTTGGCTAAGAGGGTTAGGAACAACATAGTGAATGCCTCAAATGAGTCCTTTCATGGCTCATATGGGCTTGAAATGGTTTCATGGCTCAACCAAAATGATTTCTTTCCACCTAAATTCACCCAATCTTCAATTTCCCAAATTTTCAATTTTTGACCCCGGGACCCTACACCTACTAAACCTACCCAAAACCCTTGAAATTACCCAAATTTTTGCAAAATTTCCAAATTACCCAAAATTTTCCAAAATCAATCCCAAACATCTCCACATCACTCAAATTGATCATCCATACCCAAAAATACCAAAAATTCCAAAAATACCCCCCAATACCCTCCAAATACCCAAAATACCCTTCTTGGCCTAAAAATCCAAAAATTCAGAAAATTCCCAGAAAATTCCAGAAAATCCTAAATATTCCCAATTTCATTTTGTCCAACTACACCATGGGCCAATTTTGTCAATTTACCCTACTTTTGTCAAAACCCCCAATTTCACCCATTTTAACCCAAAGTGAACCCAATGTCAAACCAAACCTATCCAATTGACCCAAATTCTGGTCCAATTCAATTCTAAACTTCAATTCAACATTCCCAATACCAATCTAGACCAAATCCAAGTCCAATTTGGTTGACATTTGGATCCAATTCCACTTTTGGCCTTAAAGCCCAATTTGGACCCATGACCCAAACTTAACCCAAACTCACCCAATTCAACTCCAATTAACCTCAAATCTTTTCTAAATCTTCCTTAACATTCCCACAAACAAAACTCTAACATGATTTGCCCAAAATTTGAACCCAAACACCACTCAAACTCAACCCAAGGTTAAAAGGCCCATTTTTGACCTAAGCCCAAACCTAACCCAAATTCAACCCAATTCAAATCCAAATTATCCCCAATTTGTTTCAAATCACTCATGACACATCCATGAGCTAAACCCAACAATTATTTGGCCCAACCTCTTTACAAAATTCCCATCCATAAATTCATTTTTAAACTTAAGGGCCCATTCCTTAAACCCTCCTAAAAGCCCATTTCCTTCAAAATTCAAAAGCCCAAATCATCCTAAAGCCCACATGACACTTCCCCTCATCATCCATTTGATCAAAATCACCCCTAAGTTGCAAAATCATCAATTAAACCATTCCAAATCAAGCCACATGTCAAATTACCCCCTAAATGCCAAATATTTCTAAAACCCTTTTTCATGAAATAAGCCAACCTTTTCCCGAGCCAAATGGAGCCATGAACAAGCCATTCTCGAAGCCACATGAAGCCATGAGGGCTTTGACTTGTCATTAGTCCATTTATGGCAAGAAGAGGGGATCTTTCTTAAGCCTCCCTTAAGCCTTTTTTACCTTAAGCATGTCACACTCTAAACCATGCTTTGCCACCTAATCCTTGATGGAGACTCCACCACACATGGGAGGTTGACCCACCCGACCTCCTCGGCCCAAAACCAGGTCTTGGGGAGGTGCACCCAACCCATTTGCATGGGTTGACCAAAATAAGCTAAAATGGCCCCTTCCCCTTTCTACTTTGATTCAACCACTTTACACATGACATTTGCCAATTGCCTACACTAAACCCCAGCCCTGACCCACCTGACCAAGATGGTGACCATTGCACGGCCGGCCGGCCACCAGTGCTGCCGGAAAAACCATGGCCGAGAGCTCACATGTGAGCCAACATTGAAATTCTCACTTGCTGAGCTGCCCCATGCCTAGTGGTCACCATGGCCGTTCTTCTCCTCACCGGAGCAGCTGATCCCAAGCCCTAATTCCCCCAGGAGGCCCCGACCGACTCTATTTAAACTCCACCCCTCTCGGCCATGAGAGAAAAGAGAAGCATAAACCTTGCCAAAACTCCGCCAAAATTGTTCCGGACCCTTCTCCACCCTTAGAGCACTTGATCCCCAGGTGAAATCCCCTGCCATTTCTCCTCTCGTAAGCTCGATTTCGGAGTTGAAATTCCACCCAAAACCGGGACACTTCTCCACGGTGAGCCAATTCCCAAATTGATTGGCTCTACACCTTCACTGGACCAAGAGAAGGTGTCCACCATCAAAAGCCCCATCTCCGGACCACCCGGTTGCCCTGACCTCCAAGCTTTGTGATCGGGCTTGGTCGAAATCTTATCCGGACAATTCACCGGACTAGGAGACTTCATGCTGGAGCTTGCTCGGGACCCGATCGAAGGTGCAACAACTCTCGGATTGAAGCCACACTTCTCCGAGCCAAGGTATGAGCTAACTCTTCATCCCGAGCTTCTGAAGATTCTCCATTTCAAATGCCTTAGTTTCAATGCATGTTAACCGTATAGATGTGTTCGTCTCTTCAAGACGAATCCATAGAGTATAAGAACGTAAAAATCCATTGAGAATCGAGTGAGATCTTAGGGATTTAGTGTGGACGGCTCTCGGGTGAGAACACTTGGGGACGATGAACGGATGCGCGTCCATTCAATACACGCGCGGACGGACGGCTCGGATGGCGTCGGACCGAGAGACGGTACGAGAACCGCGGGGCCCGGGCTGCCGACTCAGGTGGCGGCGTCGAATGGGAGCGCGCCGCGTGGTCTTTCGGAGGCTGCCGAGGATGCGGCGGCGCCGCGTGGATAAATAGAAAAAATAGGGTATTTTCCGATTTATTTAATTCCCTAAACTTCAAAAATTCATATCTCTGTGTAGAAAAATCAGAAAAATAAAATAAAAATACCCTCTTGCTCAGTGAAGAAAGGAGAATAATGTGGAAAAGAAATCACTTAATTTCATCAAATATTTTATTTTTTATAATTTATTTACTCTCTGCATTGTTTTAATTCTCCATGCATGCATACAATTCACCATGGCATGAGACCATAGGGCTTTTGAAGCCTCTGAATTTGGGAACATTCCCTGAATTTTCCAAAGTCGGAGGCCATCCCTATGAAGAGTTCTTGATTTTTCAAGTTCGAGTCACTGTTTTGAGTATTTTAATTCCAGTAAATAGCATGTTGTGAAATAAATTCTAGGAAAATTTGGTGATGTTCCTTATGACCAGAGAACCCTAGGAAAAATAGGTTTTGACTTAGTTCATTTAAAACAACCCTAATTGGCTTAAACACCCAAAATAGGTCTTTAATTTATTAGAGTTAACCAGGCATCAAATTGACTTGAAATTAATTCTCCACTGACCTTTAGGATCAGAGGAATCCACCATAAAAATTTGAGGTCAATTGGACTTGGTTAGCCCCACTAATTGGGTTGATTAAGTCACTTAGCCATTTTAAACTTTAAAAATTTATAACTTTCAAAATACTTTTCAAAAATTCACCAAATTGGTTTTGAAGCCTCTCTGATATCAGGGGAATCTAAGAAAATTAAAATTTCAATTTTCTAAAAAAGTTGATTTTTAATAATATTTTAATATTTTTAATAATTAAAAAATAATAAAAATCACAAAAATAATAAAATTCATCAAAATGTCACATTTTGAATTTTAATCACTTAGGAACAAATCCCACATTTTTCTTAGGTCTATTTAGTGAGATATTGAATTTTAAAGCCCTAGGGTAATTTTAAAATTAAAAAAAATGTATTTTCTAGCATTTTCACTAAAATAATTATAATAAATCATAGAAAAATCAGAAAATTGCGAAATTTGCTTCTATGGTTTCCTTGATATCAGAGAGATTTTTGAAAAATATAAAACCCATTTTTCAACATCTATTTTATTTTTAAATTAATTAACACTCCAAAACTCAAAATAATTATAATAAAAATAGTATAATTCAAAAAATCACCAAAATTGGTCCAAGTGCTTCTCTGGTCATTAGGAATGTCCCCTAATTTTCTTAACGACAGGAACTTTCCCTTGGTCATGTTATTAAATTTTCCTTGAAAATCTCTATTTTCCACCAAAAATAATTATATAAATAAATTAAATACATAAAAATCACATTTTCTCCTCTCATGTCTTTATTGACATATGAGTGAAGTCACATAAAAATTTCAAGTTCATTTAAGTTCAATTTAGTGAGTTATGAAATTATTAAGCTTAAGGGTAAAATGGTAATTAAACTTTTAAACCTTAATTAAAACTTTAGGTTTAATAAAAAATTAACAAGTAAAATATTTGATCTTAATCTGATTTGGATGATTGAAATTTAAATAATCAAAGGGTAGAAACTCATTAAACAATTTTTAAAATGATTAAACTTTAATTAAATAATAGATTAAATTTGGAAGAATAATAAAATTGGAATTATTAAAATAAGGGATATTTATTAGGAAGAGATTTATTCTTTAATTTAAAAATCCCTAAATTAATCATCTCATTAATATTCAACTCTTAATTAAAATGATAATTCAAATTCAAAATATTAAAAGACTTAATCATTAAACTAAAATTAAATTATTAAACTCTTTCAAAAATTTCAATTAAAATTAAAGATAAAACTAAATTAAAAATTAAATTAAATTAAGTAAATTAAATTGGATTAAATTAAATTAAATTAATATTAAATTAAATAATTAAATAAAATTAAATTAAGTCAATTAAATTAAATTAAATTAAATTAAATTAAATTAAAATTAAATTAAATTAAATCAATTAAATTAAATTAAATTAAATTAAATTAAATTAAATTAAATTAAGATTAAATTAAATAATTAAATTAAATTAAATTAAACAATTAAATTAAATTAAATTAAATTAAATTAAATTAAATAACTAAATTAAATTAAATTAAACAATTAAATTAAATTAAATTAAATTAAATTAAAATAATTTGAATAATTAAATTAAATTAAATCAAATCAAATTAATTAAACACCAAATCAAATTAAATTGAACTATATAAAACTAAATTAAAACTCAATTAAATTAAGTTGAATTAAATATAACATCACCTAAGACATAAAGAATTCAAAATAAATGTAAAGCAACTTGAACACTATTCCAAATTTAAACCCTTTAACTTAAATCAAATCATTTGAATACTAATTTACCCTTGAAAGCTTTGATTATTATAACTCCTAAATGGAACATCAAATGAAGTGTTACCTCACTCATAGGATATTCAAATGTCCTAGTTCACTGAAGCAAGTTAACAAGACTTGAAAACCTCGGACGATCGATTCATTTATATAATTAAATTCATTTGGACTTAAAACAATCCTAGAAATATTGAAAAGATGTTTAAGATTCTTCTTAAGCACTTCCTCAATATGATAGGATATTTATAAGAACAATTGGACTTAATTGTCCTTTGATGAAGAAAATCGTCCTCAAACAAAAACACAAAGAACCTAGACGTCATAGGAGTTGACTAGGCTATAGGATTAGGAATTTGGTAGAAAACCATAACCTTTCCCCTAGTTTTACCTAGGAACTTGCTTAAATATTCTAATTGTGTTTTAAGTGCGGCTTGGGATGACGGGAAGACCCTCCGGGTACGCTTTTATTTTATTGCAATTTACTTTCTTGCAATTTACTTTCTTGCAATTTACTTTATTGCAAATGCATTTTACTTTTCTTGCATGATTAAAACAACTGTTGCATGAAAACCCACACCTTTAGGATAGTCCCTAAAACTGAAACCAAAACTAAGTTAAAAGTCATTGCAAGATAAAATTCACCGCCACAACATTTCAAAATATAAAACAACTCAAAATTTAATCACAAACAGAACACAAAACTACGATTGCAACTAAATTAAAACGCCTCGTTGGATGATCGGGAATACCTCGGATGATGTAACCTACGTGTTGCTAACGGGATTTCCCACGGTCTAAATGAAAGTGTGGAACTCATTCGAGTTGAGTTTAGCAAATTCATCTGGACTAAGTGAATCCGATAAAAATAATGATGCCGGAAGGATGGAACCGTGGGATCTTAACCGGTGTCGTTATAATCAACTTTAAGATTTGTTTTAATCAAAATAAAAAAAACACTTGGAAATTAAGACTTCTCTAAACCAAAACACTTCTCTCATCCCACGATTTATGATTTCTAAAACTAAACCTCCGCAACAACAAGGAGCTTAGAGCATGGTGGGCAAGCACGGCCATCGTCGTCAGCGAAACTTAAACCTACTTCAAGCAAAATCTTCTTAGAATTAAAACAACAAAGCCATAGGATTTCGAGGTAGCTTGCCTAGTGCAACATAAATCCTCAACTCTTCGTTAGGCATTTGCATTGCAAATTAAGCCCTAACCGGTCTTAGGATTCCGAGGTAGTCGTCCGATACGACATAAACCCTCACATCTTCTAGTGCTATTTGTTTGATTTTATCATACAAATATAAGCCCTAATTAATTAAAATTGGCAAGATTGAAATACTAAATAAACATTAGGACTTTCCTAAATTCAAGCCAAACAATAGGATAGTCGAGAAATTACCGAAGTTCACTTCGAATCAGTGATTTCTCCTACCTTTCTTCCTTTGGATTCACAAAACAAAATGTTCCAAATTTGATCCATTCCTATTGAAATTCCAAAATTCAATCTTTGAAAACTTTAAACTTTGAAATTCTTGAGAGCAGAATTATTGGTTATTATCGAGAGTTTTCTTAGGTGATTCCCGTCACTTAAGATGTAATTAACTATAGGGGCTTGCCCTTATAGGAATTTTAAAGAACCCGAGTAATATAAACCTCGTTTAATGTTTTCATATTAAGCGAGGGAATTTTGTCGGCTTATAAAATTGGTTCGCGGACCAAACGGATGTCACAAATCTTCTAGTTTATTTAATCGAGCCCCACCGTCAAGCAGTGTGTCTATCCTTAGGGGTAGATACACGGTTTGTGGTGCGATGCTCGTTTATATAAACTATTTGGGATGTGAGATCGGTTTAATCTTATATCTTAAAACCTTCAAATTTAAAATTATTTTCAAAATCAAATACTACTTTTCAAATTATTTATTTTAATTAAATTAAAATTCGCCGACAGCTTCTGTTAGGCGACCCCTTTTAAAAAAAAAAAACATCACACAACCTAAAAAAAAATAGTGCCGGCAACACTAAAGAAGACAAGAAAATGAAGTCTGTAGTCGCTACAGCAGAGGGCAGGCTTTTCAGCGCCACACCCACAGACATTCAAGAAGTTCGAAGAGCTACTCTCACAGCAACACAACGAAGAAATAAGAATCGCCGTATCCGTAAGATGTTAACCAAACTAGCTGCGGATCAGCGCGACGAGACAATTGCTAATGCCAGTACATACACTTCAAAGACACCGGTTCACCAGGAACCTGAAGAAAGGAGGCCAGCTCCGGGATAACAGAAAGGACCAGGGGAATCTCACGAAGATCGGAAGAAAGAAGGCTACCACGCTACCAGATAGAACCACCAGTAATGCATGACCTTGTTGCAGAAGCAACCCCGGGGGATATCCCGACGGACATCATCCCTGAGGAGCCGAGGTATGCAGGAAAATGTGAAGGGATTGAACCGTATATCCCACAATATGTTACCAGGCCTCGCCATCTGCAGATCATTCCGGAATACGAGCTGGAGAGAATGCAGAATGTTGAAAAGAAAACCTTTGAATACTTCGAGAGAATTAGAGGCAGAAGAATCAATATACTAGAGGGCCTCGAGCTACATACAGACGTATTCTCAGAGTATGAACAACAGCAAATCGTGGATTGCATCCGGGATTTGAAAAGAATGGGCCGAGCAGGCCGCCTAAGGGAAAACACATACTCAGAACCCCGGAGATGGATGCCAGGGAAGGGAAGAATCACAATACAATGTGGATGCTGTTACAACTTTGCGGAGGACAGAAGGGAAACCCACTCGGGGATACTCCGTCATGGGCAAGTGGATCCGATGCCATTAGTCATCGGGAGAATGGTAAAGAGATTGATAACATGGAGGGTACCGCCAGGCGGATTGCATACCCAATAGCCGCATTATCAACATCTACGAGCGGTGGTGACTGCATACCCCCATACATAGATCACCACGACTTTGTCGGACCTTTCGCACGGTCTCTTTCCCGAACGAGTGTAACATCATGTTCGGATCCGACCTCCGGATAGCAGGCCCAGTGTGAGTTCCGCGGGCCGGTTGAAGATACCATTACCGGTAGGTTCCGTCATGATGCCGAAGGGCAACGGAGCGGATATCGCTAAGCATTGCATACCAAGAGTACCAGTGAAGCGGATCTCAGTTACTTTCAGAAGGATGGACGACAGGAAGACACCTTACCATTTCTAGCCAGACCCGGAGCTAGAGAGCCTCCGGCCTTACGAGCTGTGAGTTACATGGAGAATATCACACCTCCAATGTACATCCATACGACATCCTTGCCAAGGATGGCTTGGAAGGTGATGTTATTGACCATGTACCCCACTATTCAGACATGGATTTTTGACAGATGCTTCTTTGGATGGATCAACAAAGATCATACATAGTCCATTTTGAGTCTACATGGATTGTATGAAATGTATTCCAGATCGAGTTGTATGATGTATCTTCAACATGATTGGAATGAAAGTGACCATGTCACATTTTTGGCCTTCACCTCTTTTGTGCAAATTGGTCGGAAACGCCATTAAAGTTAAATGAACTTCGAACAAAGAACAAAAAAGAAAAAAAAAGAATAAAAGAAAACTTTCCTAAAAAAAAAATCTTAAAAATGACGAACACCAAATTCACATGAACATTAAATAAACGATAAGATAAAATTTGAATCATTAGAAGATAAACAAAATCAACATAAATGTTAAATCAAATCTCAAATCAAATTCTCAATCAAATTTCAAGTCCAATCTCGATCAAATTTCAAATTTGATCTTCCAAATTTCAATTCAAATCTAAATCAAATCTCAAATTCAATCTTTCCAGATTTCAAATCTCAATTAAATTCAAACTTTTGGGTCGAGGATTTTACATCCAAGATCGCATTGCTTTAGGATCCTTTCCCTATCGCAATGAAGTACATCAAATTCAAACTTTTGGGTCGAGGATTTTACATCCAAGACTGCATTGCTTTAGGATCCTTTCCCTATCGCAATGAAATACATCAAAATCAAATTCTTGAGGTTAAGGATTTTACATCCGAGACTGCATTGCTTTAAGATTCTTTCCCCATCTCAATGAAATACATCAAAATCAAATTCTTGAAGTTAAGGATTTTACATCCGAGACTGCATTGCTTTAGGATTCTTTCCCCATCGCAATGAAATATATCAAAATCAAACTCTTGAGGTTAAGGATTTTACATCCAAGACCGCATTACTCTGAGATCTCTCCTCATTGTAATGATCCAATCCAATCGATTCGATCTTCTTTTGGGGTTGAAGATGTTACATTTAAAACCTCAAAATTCCAATTTTCATTTCAAATCAAATCCCTTCAAATTAATTTTGACAAACTTCAATCTAAATTAAAACTCAAAATCTAAACTCGCACATCGAAACTTAAATTCAAACAAAATGAAATCTAAATTGAAATTCCCCCAGATCATGTGATTTGGGATTCACCTCCTTTTCTTTTCCCCAGCGAGGGTTCAGGAATCTCCGGTTTCAGAGGTATGCTTGACACTCCCCAGCGGAAATTCTTCTACTTCGTCCTAAGTTTGTCACTTGGACATCTGTGTTGGTTTTGCCGATCGTTTCGGTCAACACCAATACGCGCGGTGTGCTCCTTCAGCTCACCACACCTATTGGGGTCCATTTGTTGACCTCATTTTTGATGAGGTCTTCTCTTCTTCTTTTAGTACTTAGGATCTAGCCTTAGGCTTTTCCTTCGACTATCTTAGAGAACTAGAATTGGGATCCACCACCTTTTAGAAATTCAAACCACTTCTTAACTCCCTGCAAACTCCACAAACTTGACTGTAGACCCCTAATCACCTAGAGGGTTGAAATCAAATGTGGAAGTTTAAAGGATGAGTTCCTATAAGACTTTTTGGCCTTAGGACTGCCCTGGGTGGCTTGGTCTGGTGAAGGGGCTGACTTACACACACACTACACCTATACACTACACTTTCACACACCTATACCTAACCTGACCTCCTGACTCATGTAGGTGATTCACATGGATGGTCTTTAACCCCTAAGCCCTTGGGCAAGAGGGTTAGGAACAACATAGTGGATGCCTCGAATGGGTCCCTTCATGGCTCATGTGGGCTTGATGTGGCTTCATGGCTCAACCAAAATGATTTCATTCCACTCAAATTTACCCAATCTTCAATTTTCCAAATTTTTAATTTTTGACCCCCGGGACCCTACACCCGCTTAGCCTACCCAAAACCCTTAAAATTACCCAAATTTCTCAAAAATTTCCAAATAACCCAAAATTCCCCAAAATCAATCCCAAACATTTCCATACCACTCAAATTGATCATTTACAGCAAAAAATACCAAAAATTCCAAAAAACCTCCCAATACCCTCCAAATACCCAAAATACCCCTCTTAACCCAAAATCCCAAAAATTCAGAAAATTCCCAGAAAATTCCAGAAAATCCCAAATATTCCCAATTTCATTTTATTCTACTACACCATGGGTCAATTTTGTCAATTTACCCTACTTTTGTCAAAACCCCAAATTTGACCCATTTTAACCCAAAGTGAACCCAATGTCAAACCAAACCTATCCAATTGACCCAAATTCTGGTCCAATTCAATTCTAAACTTCAATTCAACATTCCCAACACCAATCTAGACCAAATCCAAGTCTAATTTGATTGACATTTGGATCCAATTTCACTTTTGACCTTAAAACCCAATTTGGACCCATGACCCAAACTTAGCTCAAACTCACCCAATTCAACTCCAATTAACCCCAAATCTTTTCTAAATCTTCCTTAGCATCCCCACAAGCAAAAACCTAACATGATTTGCCCAAAAATTTGGACCTAAACCCCACTCAAATTCAACCCAAAGCATTAAGGCCCAATTTTGACCTAAACCCAAACCTAACCCAAATGAGCCCAAACCCCAAAATCAAAGCCCAACCAAAGTCAAAACCTCTTTGAAACACTCCCATAAACATTTCTCAATATTAATTTTACATCAATTTCAACCCTAGCCCAATATTGGCCCAACTTGGCCCACTTGGACCTATATTGGCCCATTCACCAAAAGAGCCCAAATTCAACCCAATTCAAACCCAAATCACCCCCAATTTGCTTCAAGTCACTCATGACACATCTATGAGCTAAACCCAACAATTATTTGTCCCAAGCCTTTACCAAAATTTCATCCCAAAATCCATTTTAAAATTCAAAAGCCCATTTTCCTAAACCATTTTAAAAGCCCATCTAAAACCATTTCAAAAAAGCCCAAAATCCACCCTAAAGCCCACATGACATCTCCATTTGCCATCCACTTAATTAAATCCATTACCTAAGTCCTAAATTCATCATCAAATGATTCCAAATCAAGCCTCATGCCAAATCACCCCTAAATACCAAAAATTTTCTTACATCCATTTCCATGAAATTGACTTTACTTTTCCCAAGCCAAAGGTGAGCCATGCAAGCCATGGACAAGCCACATGAAGCCATGGAAGGCTTGACATGTGATCAAGCCACTAATGGCAAAAGGAGGAGCCTCTTTTAAGCCCCCTTAAAAAAGTTTTAACCCTTTTAATGCTTCACCTTAATCCATGTTTAATCAAAATATTCATGGATGGTGACTTCTCCACCCTTTCCTAGCTGATCCATCTGATCTTCCCTCGACCCAAATCAACCATGGGGAGGTGAACCAAGCCCAAAAGGTGGGTTGACCCATTTGAACCCAAAATGAGCTCATCCCCCATTCCATTTCAATTCAACTCCTTTACACATGTCCATGGCCAATTGATCGCACAAACCTCCACCCCGACCTCCCCGACCTCGAGGGTGACCTCGACCCTGGCCGGCCAGCCACCACAGCCGCCGGAAACCACCAGGCCGAGAGCTCACATGTGAGCCAACTTTGGAATTCTCCCTTGCTGAGCTGCCCCATCCCCAGTGGCCATTGGAGCTGTTCTTCTCTTGCCAAGAGCAGCTGATCCCAAGCCCTAACTCTCCCCGGGAGGCCCTCCACCCTCTCCTATTTAAACACCACCCCTCTCGGCCATGAGAGGTGCTGAAACAAACCTTAAGGAAACTCGCCAAAATTGTTCCGGACTCCTCCCCATACACGAGTACTTGATCCCCACCGAGATCCCCCTGCCATTTCTTCTCTGTGAGCTCAATTTCAGAGTTGAAATCCAAGCCCAAAACCAGGACACTTCTCCACAGTGAGCCAATCCCCAAATTAATTGGTTCTACACCTTCACCAGACCAAGGGAAGGTGTCCACCAGCAAAAGCCCCATCTCCAGGCCACCCAGTTGCTCCAGCCTCCAAGCTTTGTGATCGGGCTTGGTCGAAATCACACCTAGACGATTCACCAGACCAGGAGACTTCATCTGGAGCTTGCTGGGATCCAATCGAAGGTGCAACAACCCTCAGATCGAAGCCACACTTCTCTGAGCAAAGGTATGAGCTAATTCTTCATCCCAAGCTTCTGGAGATTCTCCATTTCAAATGCTTTAATTTCAATGCATGATCACCGTATAGATGTGTTCGTCTCTTCAAGACGAATCCATAGAGCATAAGAACATGAAAATCCATTAAGTATCGAGTGAGATATTAGGGATTTAGTGTGGACGGCTCTCGGGTGAGGACACTTGGGGACGATGAACGGATGCCGTCCATTCAATACACGCGCGGACGGACGACCAGGATCGCGTCGGATCAGGAGACGGTACGAGAACCGCGGGGCCCGGGCTGCCGACTCAGATGGCGGCGTCAAATGGGAGCGCGACGCGTGTGCGTTCGGAGTCGCCGAGGTTGACGCGGCGCCGCGTGGATAAATAGAAAATTAGGGATTTTTCTGATTTATTTAATTCCCTAAACTTCAAAAATTCATAACTTTGTGTAGAAAAATCAGAAAAATAAAATAAAAATACCCTCTTGCTTAGTGAACAGAGGAGAATAATGTGGAAAAAAAATTATTTAATTTCATCAAGTATTTTATTTTTAATAATTTATTTACTCTCTGCATATTTTTAATTCTCCATGCATGTATACAATTCACCATGGCATGAGACCATAGGGCTTTTGAAGCCTATGAATTTGGGAACATTCTTTGAATTTTCCAAAGTCAGAGGCCATCCCTATGAAAAGTTATTGATTTTTCAAATTCATGTTACTGTTTTGAGTATTTTAATTCAAATAAATAGCATGTTGTGAAATAAATTCTAGAAAATTTGGTGATGTTCCTTATGACCAGAGAACCCTAGAAAAAATAGGTTTTGAGTTAGTTCATTTAAAACAACCCTAATTGGCTTAAACACCCAAAATGGATCTCTAATTAATTAGAGCTAACCATACATCAAATTGACTTGAAATCAATTCTCCACTGACCTTTAGGATCAGAGGAACCCACCATAAAAATTTGAGGTCGATTGAACTTGGTTAGCCTCTACTAAATGGGTTGATTAAGCCATTTAGCCATTTTAAAAAATTCATAACTTTCAAAATACCCTTCAAAAATTCTCCAAATTGGTTTTGGAGCCTCTCTGATATCAGGGGAACTTAAGAAAATTAAAATTTCAATTTTCTTAAAAAGTTGATTTTTAATATTATTTTAATATTTTAATAATTAAAAAATAATAAAAATCACAAAAATAATGAAATTCACCAAAATGTCACATTTTGAATTTTAACCACTTAGGAACAAATCCCATATTTTTCTTAGGTCTATTTAGTGAGATATTAAATTTTAAAGCTCTAGGGTAATTTTAAAATTAAAAAAATGTATTTTCTAGCATTTTCACTAAAATAATTATAATAAATCATAGAAAAATCAGAAAATTGTAAAATTTCATTCTCTGATTTCCTTGATATTAGAGAGATTTTTGAAAAATATAAAATTCATTTTTCAACATTTATTTTATTTTTAAATTAATTAACACTCCAAAACTTAAAATAATTATAATAAAAATAATATAATTCAAAAAATCACCAAAATTGGTCCAAGTGGTCCTCTGGTAATTAGAAATATCCCCAAATTTTCTTAAGGACAGAAACTTTCCCTTGGTCATGTTATTAAATTTTCCTTGGAAATCTCTATTTTCTACCAAAAATAATTATATAAATAAATTAAATACAGAAAAATCACATTTTCTACTCTCATGTCTTTATTGATATATGAGTGAAGTCTCATAAAAATTTCAAGTTCATTTGAGTTCAATTTAATGAGTTATGAAATTATTAAGCTTAAAGGGCAAAATGGTAATTAAAATTTTAACCCTTAATTAAAACTTTAGGTTTAATAAAAAATTAATAAGTAAAATATTTGATCCTAATTTGATTTGGATGATTGAAATTTAAATAATTAAAGGGTAGAAACCCATTAAACAATTTTAAAATAATTAAACCTTAATTAAATAATTGATTAAATTTGGAGGAATAATAAAATTGGAATTATTAAAATAGGGATATTATTAGGAAGATATTTATTCTTTAATTTAAAAATCCCTAAATTAATTACCTCATTAATATTCAATTCTTAATTAAAATGATAACTTAAATTCAAAACATTAAAAGACTTAATCATTAAACTAAAATTAAATTATTAAACTCTTTTAAAATTTCAATTAAAATTAAAAAATAAAATTAAATTAAATTAAGTAAATTAAATTAAATTAAATTAAATTAAATTAAAATTAAATTAAAATTAAAAGTTGAATTAAATTAAATTAAATGAAATTAAATAAAATAAACAAATTAAATTAAATTAAATTAAATTAAATTAAATCAAATTAAATTAAAATTAAATCAAATCAAATTAATTTAATGTAACATCAAATCAAACTAAATTGAATTAAATTGAATTAAATTAAATTAAAGATTAAATTAAATTAAATTAAATTAAGTTGAATTAAATATAACATCACCAAAGACATAAAGAATTCAAAATAAATCTAAAGTAACTTGAACAATTATTCCAAATTTAAACCCATTAATGGAAATTAAACTAAATCACAAATCATTTGAACACCAATTTGC
Organism: Papilionanthe hookeriana x Papilionanthe teres; assembly: GCA_022702705.1. Classification (NCBI taxonomy): domain Eukaryota; kingdom Viridiplantae; phylum Streptophyta; class Magnoliopsida; order Asparagales; family Orchidaceae; genus Papilionanthe; species Papilionanthe hookeriana x Papilionanthe teres. Next base: position 23,911,772 of record CM040434.1, on the reverse strand, counting down.
CCTCGAAAGCTTTGGTTACCATAACTCCTAAACGGAACATTAAATGAAATGTTACTTCACTTATAGGATATTCAAATGTCCTAGTTCAGCTGACGAAGATAACAACAAAACTTGAAATTCTCGGACGATTAATTCATTTAGTATAATTAAATTCATTTGGACTTAAAACAACCCTATCGAGTATTGAAAAGATGTTTAAGATTCTTCTTAAGCACTTCCTCAATATGATAGGATACTTATAAGAACAATTGAACTTAATTATTCTTTGATGAAGAAAATCGTCCTCAAACCAAAACACTGAGAACCTAGACGTCATAGGAAATGACTAGCTATAGGATTAGGAATTTGGTAGAAAACCATAATCCTTCCCTTAGCTTTACCTAGGAACTTGCTTAAATATTCTAATTGTGTTTTAAGTGCAGCTTGGGATGACGGGAAGACCCTCCAGGTACGCTTTTATTTTATTGCAATTTACATTATTGCGATTTATTTAACTGCATTGCACTTACTTTTCTTGCATGATAAACAACTGTTGCATGAAAACCCACACCTTTAGGATAGTCCCTAAAACTGAAACCAAAACTAAGTTAAAAGTCATTACAAGATAAAATTCACCGCCACAACATTTCAAAATATAAAACAACTCAAAATTTAATCACAAACAGAACACAAAACTACAATTACAATTAAATTAAAACGTCCTGTTGGATGATCGGGAATACCTCAGATGATGTAACCTACGTGTTGCTAACGGGTGTCGGCATATTTTTAGGTTGTGTGTTATTTTAAAAGGGGGGTCGCCTAACAGAAGCTGTCGGCGAATTTTTAATTTAATTAAAATAAATAATTTGAAAAGTAGTATTTGATTTTGAAAATAATTTTAAATTTGAAGGTTTTAAGATATGAGATTAAACCGATCTCACATCCCAAATAGTTTATATAAACGAGCACCGCACCACAAACCGTGCATCTATCCCTAAGGATAGACACACTGCTTGACGGTGGGGCTCGATTAAATAAACTAGAAGATTTGTGACATCCGTTTGGTCTGCGAACCAATTTTATAAGCCGACAAAATTCCACTGCTTAATATGAAAACATTAAACAGGGTTTATATTACCTGGGTTCTTTAAAATTCCCTATAAGGGCAAGCCCCTATAGTTAATTACATCTTAAGTGATGGGAATCACCTAAGAAAACTCTCGATAATAATCAATAATTCCGCTCTCAAGGATTTCAAAGTTTAAGATTTTCAAGGGATTGAAATTTGGAATTTCAATAGGGAATGGATCAAATTTGGAACATTTTGTTTTGGGAATCCAAATGAAGAAAAGTAGGAGAAATCACAGATTCGAAGTGAACTTCGGTAATTTCCCGACTATCCTATTGTTTGGCTTGGATTTAAGAAAGTCCTAATATTTATTTAAATGTTTTGGTCTTGCCAATTTTAATTAGTTAGGGCTTATATTTATATGATAGAATCATACAAATAGCCTTGAAGATGTGAGGGTTTATGTCGTACCCAACGACTACCTCGGAATCCTAAGACCGGTTAGGGCTTAATTTGCAATGCAAATGCCTAACGAAGAGTTGAGGATTTATGTTACACTAGGCAAACTACCTCGAAGTCCTATGACTTTGTTGTTTAGTTCTAGGAAAGTTTTGTTGAAGTAGACTCGGTTTTGCGATGACGATGGCCGTGCTTGCCCACCATGCTCCGAGCTCCTTGTTGTTGCAGAGGTTCAATTTTAGAAGTCATAAATCGGGGATGAGAAAAGTGTTTTGGTTTAGAGAAAATCTTAATTTCCAAGTGTTTTCAATATTTTAATTAAAACAAATCTTAAAGTTGATTATAACGACACCGGTTAAGATCCCACGAGTTCCATCCTTCCGCATCATTATTTTTATCGGATTCACTTAGTCCGGATGAATTTGCTAAACTCAACCGAATGAGTTCCACACTTTCATTTAGACCGTGGAAAATCCCGTTAGCAACACGTAGGTTACATCATCCGAGGTATTCCCGATCATCCAACGAGACGCTTTAATTTAGTTGTAATTGTAGTTTTGTGTTCCGTTTGTGATTAAATTTTGAGTTGTTTTATATTTTGGAATGTTGTGGCTGTGAATTTTATCTTGCAATGACTTTTAATTTAGTTTTGGTTTCGAGTTTTAGGGACTATCCTAAAGGTGTGGGTTTTCATGCAACAGCTTGTTTATCATGCAAGAAAAGTAAGTGCAATGCAGTTAAATAAATTGCAATAATGTAAATTGCAAGAAAGTAAATTGCAATAAAATAAAAGTGTACCTGGAGGGTCTTCCCATCATCCCAAGCTGCATTTAAAACACAATTAGAATATTTAAGCAAGTTCCTAGGTAAAGCTAAGGGAAGGGTTATGGTTTTCTACCAAATTCCTAATCCTATAGCTAGTCATTTCCTATGACGTCTAGGTTCTTGTGTTTTGGTTTGAGGACGATTTTCTTCATCAAAGAACAATTAAGTCCAATTGTTCTTATAAATGTCCTATCATATTGAGGAAGTGCTTAAGAATAATCTTAAACATCTTTTCAATATTTCTAGGATTGTTTTGAGTCCAATTGGGTTTAATTATACAAATGAATTAATCGTCCGAGGTTTAGTTAAGTTTTGTTGTTATCTTACTCAGTGAACTAGGACATTTGAATATCCTATAAATGAAGTAACATTTCATTTAATGTTATGTTTAGGAGTTATGATAACTAAAGCTTTTGAGGGTAAATTGATATTCAAATGGTTTGTGATTTAGTTCAATTTACATTAATGGGTTTAAATTTGGAATAATGTTCAAGTCGCTTTATATTTAATTTCTTTCTGTTTTAGTGTGATGTTATTTAATTCAATTTAATTTAATTTAATTTAATTTAATTTGTTTAATTTAATTTAATTTGATTTAATTTAATTTAATTTAATCTTTAATTTAATTTAATTTTTTTTTAAAAATCTTAATTTAATTTAATTTAATTTGATTTAATTTAATTTAATTTGATTTAATTTAATTTAATTTAATCTTTAATTTAATTTAATTTTTTTTTAATATCTTAATTTAATTTAATTTAATTTAATTTAATTTAATTTATTTAATTTAATTTAATTTTAATTTAATTTTATTTTTAATTTTAATTGAAATTTTTAAAAGAGTTTAATAATTTAATTTTAGTTTAATGATTAAGTCTTTTAATATTTTAAATTTAAGTTATCATTTTAATTAAGAATTGAATATTAATGAGATGATTAATTTAGGGAATTTTAAATTAAAGAATAAATCTCTTCCTAATAATATCCCTATTTTAATAATTCTAATTTTATTATTCTTCCAAATTTAATCAATTATTTAATTAAAGTTTAATCATTTTAAATTGATTAATGGGTTTCTACCCTTTAATTATTTAAATTTCAATCATCCAAATCAGATTAGGATCAAATATTTTACTTGTTAATTTTTTATTAAACCTAAAGTTTTAATTAAGGGTTAAAATTTTAATTACCATTTTACCCTTTAAGCTTAATAATTTCATAACTCACTAAATTGAACTCAAATGAACTTGAAATTTTTATGTAACTTCACTCATATGTCAATAAAGACATGAGAGGAGAAAATATGATTTTTCTATATTTAATTTATTTATATAAATTTTTTTGGTAGAAAATAGAGATTTTCAAGGAAAATTTAATAACATGACCAAGGGAAAGTTTCTGTCCTTAAGAAAATTAGGGGACATTCCTAATGACCAGAGGATCACTTGGACCAATTTGGGTGATTTTTTGAATTATATTATTTTTATTATAATTATTTTAAGTTTTGGAGTGTTAATTAATTTAAAAATAAAATAAATGTTGAAAAATAAATTTTATATTTTTCAAAAATCTCTCTAATATCAAGGAAATCAGAGAAGCAAATTTTGCAATTTTCTGATTTTTCTATGATTTATTATAATTATTTTAGTGAAAATGCTAGAAAATACATTTTTTTAATTTTAAAATTACCTTAAAGCTTTAAAATTTAATATCTCACTAAATAGACCTAAGAAAAATTTGGGATTTGTTCCTATGTGATTAAAATTCAAAATGTGACATTTTGGTGAATTTTATTATTTTTGTGATTTTTATTATTTTTTAATTATTTAAAATATTAAAATATTATTAAAAATCAACTTTTTTAGAAAATTGAAATTTTAATTTTCTTAGGTTCCCCTGATATCAGAGAGGCTCCAAAACCAATTTGGTGAATTTTTGAAAGGTATTTTAAAAGTTATGAATTTTTAAAGTTTAAAATGGCTAAGTGGCTTAATCAACCCAATTAGTGGGGCTAACCAAGTCCATCGACCTCAAACTTTTATGGTGGATTCCTCTGATCTTAAAGGTCAGTAGAGAATTGATTTCAAGTCAATTTGATGTATAGTTAGCTCTAATTAATTAGAGATTCATTTTGGGTGTTTAAGCCAATTAGGGTTGTTTTAAATGAACTAACTCAAAACCTATTTTTCCTAGGGTCCTCTTGTCATAAGGAACATCACCAAATTTTTCTAGAATTTATTTCACAATATGCTATTTATTGGAATTAAAATACTCAAAACAACAACATGAATTTGAAAAATCAATAACTTTTTATAGGGATGGCCTCCGACTTTGGAAAATTCAAGGAATGTTCCCAAATTCGGAGGCTTCAAAGCCCTATGGTCTCATGCCATGGTGAATTGTATACATGCATGGAGAATTAAAAGTATGCAGAGAGTAAATAAATTATAAAAAATAAAATACTTGATGAAATTAAATGATTTCTTTTCCACATTATTCTCCTCCGTTCACCGAGCAAGTGAGTATTTTTATTTTATTTTTCTGATTTTTCTACACAGAGTTATGAATTTTTGAAGTTTAGGGAATTAAATAAATCAAAAATTACCCTAATTTTCTATTTATCCACGCGGCGCCAACTCATCCTCGGCATCTCCGAAACGCCGCGTGTCGCGCTCCCATTAGACGCCGCCACCTGAGTCAGCAGCCCGGGCCCCGCGGTTCTCGTACCGTCTCCTGGTCCGACGCCATCTGAGCCGTTCGTCCGCGCGTGTATTGAATGGACGGCATCCATTCATCGTCCCCGAGCGTCCTCACCCGAGAGCCGTCCACACTAAATCCCTAAGATCTCACTCGATACTCAATGGATTTTCATGTTCTTATGCTCTATGGATTCGTCTTGAAGAGACGAACACATCTATACAGCCTATCATGCATTGAAATTAAAGCATTCGAAATGGAGAATCTCTAGAAGCTCGGGATGAAAAATTAGCTCATACCTTTGCTCGGAGAAGTGTGGCTTCAATCCGAGAGTTGTTGCACCTTCGATCGGATCCCGGCAAGCTCCGGATGAAGTCTCCCGGTCCAGTGAATTGTCTGGTGTGATTTCGACCAAGCCCGATCACAAAGCTTGGAGGTCGGAGCAACCGGGTGGCCTCGGAGATGGGGCTTTTGTCGGTGGACACCTTCCCTCGGTCCAGTGAAGGTGTAGAACCAATCAATTTGGGGATTGGCTCACCGTGGAGAAGTGTCTCGGTTTTCGGTGGAATTTCAGTTAGGAAATTGGATTTTATCGAGTGGGGATTAGGGCAAATTGACACCGGGCTCAACTCGCTCTAAGGGTGGAGAAGGGTTTGGAACAATTTTGGCAGAGTTTCGGCAAGGTTTGTGTAACTCTCCTCCATGGCCGTGAGGGTGAGGGGTTTAAATAGGAGAGGCTGGAGAGCCTTCCAGGGGGAGTTGAGGCATGGGATCAGCTGCTCTGGTGAGGAGAGAAACAACAATAGTGACCATTTGGCATGGGGCAACTCAGCAAGTGGGAATTCCAAACTTTGGCTCCTCCCAAGGTCTCGGCCATGGTGTTTTCCGGTGATCCAGGCGGCTGGCCGGCAGGCATGGGTCACCCTCGGGTCCAGTGGGTCGGGGTCGGAGGTTTGTGCAATCAATCTGGCAATTGCCATGTGTAAAGGCTTTGAATTAAAATGGAATGGGGAGGGGGTCATTTTGGCCTTAATTTGGTCAACCCATTGGTTTGGGTTGGGTGCACCTCCCCATGGCCTCGATTTTGGCTGAGAGGATTAGTTGGGTCAGCCAAGGGAGAGTGGTGTGGTCTCTAACCATGATGAGGTGGCTAAACATGGTTTAGTGTGTGACATGCTTAAGGTAAAAAATGCTTAATGAAAGATTAGGAAAGTGGCCCCTCCTTTTACCATTAATGGCATGGTCACATGTCAAGCCTTCCATGGCTTCATGTGGCTTGTCCATGGCTTGCATGGCTTGTCTTTGGCTTGGGGAAAGTTGAGTCAATTTCATGGAAATGGGTTTTAAGAATTTTGGATATTTTGGTGAAAATTTGCATGAAGCTTGAATTGGAATGGTTTAATTGATGATTTTGAAACTTAGGGGTGATTTTGATTAAATGGATGATTAGGGGAAATGCCATGTGGGCTTTGGATGGATTTGGGCTTTTGAATGTGGTGAAGTGCGCTTTTAGGAAAGTTTAAGGGGAATGGGCTTTTTTGATTTTAGGATGGGCATTTGGGTAAAGATTTTGTGAAGAGCTTTGTCAAATAAATATCATAATTGGTTTAGGGATGTTCTATGAAGGGCTTGGAATCAATTTGGTGTGATTTGGAGTTGAATTGGTTTGAATTTGGATTTATTTGGTAAGTGGGCCTATGTAGGTCAAATTGGGCTAACTTGGGCTAATGTTGGGCTAGGGTTGAAATTGATATAAAATCAATGTTGAGAAATGTTTATGAGGTTTTGACTTTGGTTGGGCTTTTATTTTGGGGTTTGGGCTTATTTGGGTTAGGTTTGGGTTTAGGTCAAAATTGGGCCTTTTGGTTTTGGGTTGAATTTGAGTGGGGTTTGGGTCTAAATTTTGGGCAAATCATGTTAAGGTTTTGTTTGTAGGGATGTTAAGGGAAGTTTGGAAAAGATTTTGGGTTAATTGGAGTTGAATTGGGTGAGTTTGGGTTAGGTTTGGGTCATGGGTCCAAATCGGGCTTTAAGGCCAAAAGTGAGATTGGATCCAAATGTCAATCAAATTGGGCTTGGATTTGGTCTAGATTAGTATTTGGGATATTTAATTGAAGTTTAGAATTGAATTGGACCAAAATTGGGGTCAATTGGGTAGGTTTGGTTTGACATTGGGTTCACTTAGTGGTTAAAATGGGTCAAATTGGGGGTTTTGACAAAAGTAGGGTAAATTGACAAAATTGGCCCATGGTGTAGTTGGACAAAATGAAATTGGGAATATTTGGGATTTTCTGGAATTTTCTGGGAATTTTCTGAATTTTGGATTTTTAGGTCAAGAGGGGTATTTTGGGTATTTGGAGGGTATTGGGAGGTTTTCTTGGAATTTTTGGTATTTTTGGGTATGGATGATCAATTTAAGTGATGTGGAAATGTTTGGGAATGATTTTGTAGAATTTTTGGATAATTTGGAAATTTTGAGAAATTTGGGTAATTTCGGGGGTTTTGGGTTGGCTAAGCAGGTGTAGGGTCCCGGAGGTCAAAAATTGAAAATTTGGAAAATTGAAGATTGGGTGGATGTAAGTGGAAAGAAGTCATTTTGGTTGAGCCATGAAGCCATGTCAATCCCATGTGAGCCATGAAGGGACCCATTTGAGGCATTCACTATGTTGTTCCTAACCCTCTTAGCCAAGGGCTTAGGGGTTAAGGACCATCCATGTGAGTCACCTACATGAGTCAGGAGGTCAAGTTAGGTATGGGTGTGATTTTAGGAGGTATGTGGAAGTGTAGTGTGTAGGTGTAGTGTATAAATGTAGTGTGTGTGTAAGCCGGCCCCTTCACTCGGACCGGGCCACCTGAGGCGATCCTAAGGCCAAAGGGTCCTATAGGAACTCATCCTTTAAACTTCCACATCCGATTTCAACCCTCCGGGTGATTAGGGGTCTACGGTCAAGTTTGTGGAGTTTGCGGGGAGTAAAGAAGTGGTTTGAATTTCTAAAAGGTGGGTCCCAATTCTAGTCCTCTAAGATAGTCGAAGGAAAAGCCTAAGGCTAGATCCTAAGTACTAAAGAGAAGAAGAGAAGACCTCATCAAAAATGAGGTCAACAAATGGACCCCAATAGGTGTGGTGAGCCGACGGAGCACACCGCGCGTATTGGTGTTGACCGAAGCGATCAACAAAACCAACACAAACATCCAAGTGACAAACTTAGGATGAAATAGAGGAGTTTTCGCTGGGGAGTAGCAAGTATATCTCTGAAACCGGAGATTCCTAAACTCTCGCTGGGGAAAGGAAAAGGAGGTGAATCCCAAATCACATGACCAGGGGGAATTTCGATTTAGATTTTATTTTGTTTCAATTTAAGTTTTGATGTGTGAGTTTAGATTTCAATTTGGAATTTCAATTTAGATTGAAGTTTGTCAAGATTAGTTTGAAGGGATTTGATTTGAAATGAAAATTGGAATTCTGAGGTTTTAGATGTAACATCTTCAACCTCGAAAGAAAATTGAATTGATCGGATTGAATCATTGCAATGAGGAGGGATCTCAGAGCAATGCGGTATTGGATGTAAAATCCTTAACCTCAAGAGTTTGATTTTGATGTATTTCATCGCAAAAGGGAAAGAATCCTAAAGCAATGCGATCTCCGATGTAAAATCCTCGACCCAAAAGTTTGAATTTTGATGTATTTCGGTGCAATAGGAAAAGAATCCTAAGCGATGCGATCTTGGATGTAAAATCCTCGACCCAAAAGTTTGAATTTTGATGTATTTCGATGCTGATAGGAAAAGAATCCTAAAGCGATGCGATCTTGGATGTAAAATCCTCGACACAAAAGTTTGAATTTGATGTACTTCGAGTGCAATAGGGGAGAATCCTAAAGCGATGCGATCTTGGATGTAAAATCCTCGACCCAAAAGGTTGAATTTGATGTATTTCGAGTGCGATAGGAAAAGAATCCTAAGCGAGTGCGAGTCTTGGATGTAAAATCCTCGACCCAAAAGTTTGAATTTGATGTATTTCAGAGTGCAATAGGAAAAGAATCCTAAAGCAGTGCAGTCTTGGATGTAAAATCCTCGACCCAAAAGTTTGAATTTGATGTAGTTCAGTGCAATAGGAAAAGAATCCTAAAGCAGTGCAGTCTTGGATGTAAAATCCTCGACCCAAAAGTTTGAGTTTGATGTATTTCAGTGCAATAGGAAAGAATCCTAAAGCAAGTGCGGTCTTGGATGTAAAATCCTCGACCCAAAAGTTTGAATTTGATGTATTTCAGGTGCAATAGGAAAAGAATCCTAAAGCAAGTGCGGTCTTGGATGTAAAATCCTGGACCCAAAAGTTTGAATTTGATGTATTTCAGGTGCAATAGGAAAAGAATCCTAAAGCAATGCAGTCTTGGATGTAAAATCCTGGACCCAAAAGTTTGAATTTTGATGTACTTCAGTGCACTAGGAAAAAATCCTAAAGCAGTGCAGTCTTGGATGTAAAATCCTCGACCAAAAAGTTTGAATTTGATGTATTTCAGTGCAATAGGAAAGAATCCTAAAGCAGTGTAGTCTTGGATGTAAAATCCTCGACCTAAAAGTTTGAATTTGATGTATTTCAGTGCAATAGGAAAAGAATCCTAAAGCAGTGCAGTCTTGGATGTAAAATCCTCGACCCAAAAGTTTGAATTTTGATGTATTTCAGTGCAATAGGAAAAGAATCCTAAAGCGATGCAGTCTTGGATGTAAAATCCTCGACCCAAAAGTTTGAATTTGATGTATTTCAGGTGCGATAGGAAAAGAATCCTAAAGCAATGCGATCTTGGATGTAAAATCCTCGACCCAAAAGTTTGAATTTGATGTATTTCGAGTGCAATAGGAAAAGAATCCTAAAGCGGTGCGATCTTGGATGTAAAATCCTCGACCCAAAAGTTTGAATTTGATGTATTTCGAGTGCAATAGGAAAGAATCCTAAAGCGAGTGCGATCTTGGATGTAAAATCCTCGACTCAAAAGTTTGAATTTGATGTATTTCAGGTACGATAGGAAAAGAATCCTAAAGCGAGTGCAGTCTTGGATGTAAAATCCTCGACCCAAAAGTTTGAATTTTGATGTATTTCAGTGCAATAGGAAAAAAATCCTAAAGCAGTGCAGTCTTGGATGTAAAATCCTCGACCTAAAAGTTTGAATTTGATGTATTTCAGTGCTATAGGAAAAGAATCCTAAAGCAATGCAGTCTTGGATGTAAAATCCTCGACCCAAAAGTTTGAATTTGATGTATTTCAGTGCAATAGGAAAAGAATCCTAAAGCAGTGCAGTCTTGGATGTAAAATCCTCGACCCAAAAGTTTGAATTTGATTGAGACTTGAAATCTGGAAAGATTGAATTTGAGATTTGGAAGGATGAGTTTGAACTCGATTGAAATTTGATTTAAGATTTGATTTGAAATTTGGAAGATCAAATTTGAAACTTGATCGGGAGTGGATTTGGAATTTGATTGAGAATTTGATTTGTGATTTGAAAAGATTGAAATTTGATTTGGAATTTGGAAAGATTGAATTTGAAATTTGATTGAGAATTTGCTTTGTGATTTGATTTAACATTCATGTTGATTTCGTTTATCTTTTAATGATTCAAATTTTATTTTATCGTTCATTTAATGTTCACGTGAATTTGGTACTGTAGGCCTGCTGGTGCGAAATCCGAGTCAATCTCGATTATCGCTCCATCTTTCACCCTCTTTTCATCGAGTGCAAGGCTTACGCCATTCTTAAAGTTCAGGACCAACCGCCCGTTCGACATTTCCCTGCGAAAAGACAAGGAAAAGGATCAGGGGCTGTACTAAGAACAAGAACATTAAGAAAATGTTTATTAAAGAAATTTTTTTTATATATTTTTTTTATTTTCGAATTTAACAGGAATGAAGTAGGATAAGATCAGGGAAGAGATTTTGATTTGGAAAAGAAAACAAGGAAAACTTTATTATCATTATTTTATTTATTTTAGCACATTTTATTATTTTTGGGTTCGGACCCAATTATCAGTAATTACTTCGCCTGTGTTTCTTAGGGATGAAGAATTCATTCCTTCGAAACATCAGGTAGCGTAATACTTTTTCAAGTATCGTCCGTTGATTGGAAGCATATGTCGTTCTCCCTGGCAATTCACTAGCTCGGTAGGAACCTCCCGAGTATACTTGCTTCAACCACAAACGGCCCTTCCCAAGTGGGTTCAAATTTTCCTCTTATCTTGCGGTGTGCAAGGATAGGTCTCTTGAGAACGAGAACTAAGTCACCAACTTTGAAGGTTCTTGGGCGGACCCGGCTTGTCCCGGGCTTGAACCATCTTAGCTTGGTATAGTTCTAAATTCTGCTGCGCTGCAAGTCTTTTCCCTTCCAAGCTTTCTAATTCTTCTAGTCGTAATTTGGCGTTTTCTTCTGCCGTGATCTTGTTTGCAACTGCAATTCTGAGTGAAGGAAGGCTCGAACCTCTAAAGGTAACACTCGCCTCGGACCCATACAGCAGAGCGTAAGGTGTAGCTTGAGTAGGAGTTCTGAAGGTTGTCCGGTTGGCCCATAAGGCTTCTAACAATTTCTCGTGCCAATTTCTATTATTATCGTCCAAGGTTTTCTTTAAGATTTGAACGAGAGTTTTATTAAAAGCCTCAGCGAGGCCGTTTGCTCTTGGGTAGTAAATTGTTGAGTATCGCCAGTCGATTCCGTGTCTCCCGACAAAATTGTTGATTTGCGTGCTTCGAATGCTGACCCATTATCCGAGATGATCCTGCGTGGTACTCCGAAACGGTAGACAACTTGGTTCTTGAAAAGCCGTAGCACGTGGTGTGCTTTCACTTCTCTAAGTGGAACCGCCTCGCCCACTTGGAAAAGTAATCCGTAGCCGCAAGAATGAAGCGATGTCCTTTTGAAGATGGTGGTTCTATCGGACCCACTATATCTGTGCCCCAACATTCAAATGGCCACGATGCAATTGTCGGATGTAGCACATTTGGAGGTTGGTGTAGAACCACTCCGTGCACTTGGCATTGGTGACAGCTCTTGGCGATTTTCATGCAATCGGTCATCATCGAGGGCCGATAGTACCCTAGTCTTTTAATTTTCATTTTCATCTTCGGACCCGACGGTGAGCGCCACGGAGTCCCGAATGCACCTCCTTAACAATTTCACGGGCCTCGGACCCGCTTAGGCACCTTAGCCACATTTGATCAAAAGACCTTCCGTACAATGTGTTGTTTATTAATGCATAAGACGAGTTCTTTTCTTGATCCGATGGGCTAGCGACCTATCGTCCGGTAGCTTTCTCGTTTGCGGTGTAATCTATCAATGACTCGTCGCCAATCTTCTGTGTTTTCACGTCACTGCTGCAACCGATTCTTTTTCTTTTTCGATTTGTGTATTGTGTCCATGTCGAGTCGTGATAGGACTCGACGTCCGTGAGCTGACACTTCCATCGATTCAACTTGCAAACGGGCAAATTCTTTTGCGAGACGGGCTAAAGCATCGCCTAAAGCATTTTCTTTTACGGGAATTTTGTAGATTGTCACATTTGGAATCGTTCCAATGTACTGTATGGCATACCGAAAGTATTATTCGAGTCTTGGCTTTAAAATTCCGTATTGTCCGACGATCCGTTGAATGATTAACTGCGAATCCCCGTAGATGTTGATGTCCGTTATCCCCATTCGAATAGCTTAATTCCAGATCCCGTTATGAGGGCTTCATATTCCGCTTCGTTGTTTGTACATGGTTCGTTAAGTGGTAGGAGTATCTTAACATCCCCCGCTCCGGTGTTATAAAGATTAGCCCGATTCCCGCCTTACCGGGCACTATCACTTGCGATTCTTCGTCTTTGTGTCTTGAAGATGCTCCGTCGAAATACAATTCCCAACGTCGATCATCAAGGTCTTCTAGGTTCGTTATTTGTTCATCCGGCAAATCATCATTGAGAGGAGATTCGCCGCGAAAGGGTGCGCCTGCGAGGAAGTCTGCTAAGACTTGTCCCTTTACGGCACGCGAGAGGCACGAAAGTTATATCGAATTGCAATAATATCATTGACCATCCGGCAAGTCCGCCGGAAAGTGTTGGACGAGTCATCGAGTATTGCAATGGATTAAACTTCGAGATCGAGTTGACCTTATGAGAAAGCATGTAGTGCCCGAGCTTTTGAGCGGCGAAGATCGAGGCCAAACAATGCTTTTCAATTGCGGGATACCCGACTTCCGTCGGAAGTAAACGACGGCTTAAGTAGTAAAGAGCATTTTCTTTACCCTCATCATTGACCTGGCTAACAGGGCTCCGAGAGAGTCGTCTAAAGCCGCGGTGTAAAGTATCGACGGTCTACTCGAGACCTGGGGCTGCTAAGAAAGGAGGTGTCATTAAATATTGTTTAATGTCCTCGAAGGCCTTCGGCATTTCTCTTCCCGAATAAATTTGGTGTCCTTTTTAACTAGTGTCGAGAAAGGCCGACACCTACTCGACGAGTTTGAGATAAAGCGTCGAAGATATGCCGACTTCCCTTGAAAAGATAGTAGTTGTTTTAAGGTTTTGGGAGGCGGCATTTCTAAGATAGCTTTAATCTTTTCCGGGTCGATTTCAATTCCACGATGTCGGACAACGAATCCTAAGAATTTCCGGAGGTGACGCCGAAGGCGCATTTTAAGGGATTCATCTTAAGGTTAAATTGTCTTAATCGTTCGAAAACAATTCTCGAATCATACGAGTGGTTTTCCTTTACTTTGCTTTTGATGACCACATCGTCCACGTAGCATTCGACTTGATTGTGGATGAGATCATCAAAAATTCTTGTCATTGCTCTCTTGTAGGTTGCTCCTGCGTTCTTCGATCCGAATGGCATTACTTGTGTAGCAAAATACTCGATCGGCGTCACGAATGCTCGTAAGCTTTTCATCTTCCGGAGCCATTTTTATCCGGTTGTATCTCGAAGATCCATCCATGAACGAAAATATTTCATGTGTTGAAGCAATGTCGATCATTAATTCGGGATCGGTAGAGGGAATTCATCTTTTGGACATGCCTTGTTTAAATCTGCGAAGTCCACACAAATTCGATCCGACCATTCTTCTTTCGGTCGGCACCACATTGGCTAACCAAGTCGGGTATTGTTCTTCACGGACAAATCTGGCGTCTATTAGCTTTTTAACTTCGGCTATGACTTGTTGTTCGATTTCTAGACGCATTCTTCCGGGACCTTGTCCGGCGGGACAAAAGTAGGATCCACTCCTAGCTTATGGACTGCGACCTCCGGAGCTAATCACGGCATCTCGTCATAATTCCAAGCAAAACAGTCTTTAAATTCCATTAATAATTTGATTATTTCTTCGGAGTCTCCTTTATTGAGTAAGGAGCTAACAAAGGTAGGTCTAGGCTCTTCACTAGTACCTAAGTTAAATTCCGTTAACTCATCTATTGTAGATTTGATTTCTTCTTCGAATTCTGGTGGAGCGTCTCCAATTTGTAAATCTTCGAGTTCTTACTGTAGTTTCCATGCGAGTTTTCATTGGACTTGCGAGTGACAACCAAGCAAAATTCGGTATCGTCAGTCGACCTACTGTGCCGAGATCCGAGTCCATGCTTTGAATTGGGTGGACGACCGGAGTTATTCCATAATTTTTCAAAATGTTGTGATTGGCCTTTTGTCCATTGTCGAGGTAAGAAACCACGTTGAATTAAATTTTGAACACGGGGAGAGTACCACTCAAAAGGTAATTCCATTAATTATGATGAAGTGACATCTTCAAATTGTACATGATTTTCAGTTTTGGAGGAAGAAGCACCACGGTAGAATTTGATTGGCCTTGCACCGTCATTACGTACTTCTTTGACCACCATACCCTCGATCTTGTTAGAATGGATCGGGATTAGGGTCATAGTATGTACGTAGTGGTTAATCTTCTTGTACATTGATTTGTATTCTTCGTTCTTCTCATCTTCGAGAGAGATCTTGAATTGCGGCTTCTTCTGACTTATTGTCGGCTGCTTCTTGTTTGATTTCTTTTTCTTCTTGGAACTATCTTCCCGATCAACATTGATGGCTGGTTTCCTTTGTCCAGTTGTCCTAACGTCTCTACCACGGCCTCGTCCCCGGCCTCGACCTCGGATGCGAGTTGTGGAGAAACCTTCACCATCTCGCGGAAGGGAGTGGTGAGTGAGCTGTTGGACTAGAACTTCGAGTTCTTCGCTGTCTCGAACTTTCTTTGCTTCATTTGTTACGGTATCTCCGGAGAAGATCGTTTTCTTTGGCGGTGCATAATAAGCTGCATCTTCATGGATTCCAATCTCATGTACGGAGAATGGTTGTAAGTCGCCTTTGATGCACTCGTTCCCCTCCATCGTAATACTTGATGCATCGATGCGAGAGATGATGGTACCATCTTGTTTTCATGTATCCATGGTCGGCCCGGTAGAGCGTTGAACGACGTTTCGAATCGATTATGTGAAATTTTGCGGTTGTCTTTGCTAAGTCACCGGTCTTCATCGATAGCGTTATTGACCCGAGGGCTCTTTCTCCTTTACGGTTGAATCCTCTTAATAACATTTTGTACGCTCGAGCTCGCGAGCATCGATTTCAAGTATGCTTTAGTGTTCGAAGACTCATTATATTGATTGATGCTCCTGGATCCACCAATACTGCGGAGAGTGTAAACTTCCCGATTGTAGCCGAAATGTACAACGATCGGTTGTGATCTGTCATCCCAAGTAGTAGGTCATTGTTCGTGAAGGTAACGCCTGCTTGTTCCTTTAACGAGCGAACCTCATCTAAGGAATCTCCGGCCATTTGAGCTAAGCAAATTTACTGGATCAAGTAAGGCCTTGATCAGAGCTTCTCTCATCTCCTTTGATAAGATGAGAGCATCGTAAATGCTCAGTTTGGCCGGTAGTTTCCTAAGATGGGCTAGCACGTTGTAGTCCACTTTGTTCTCATGCGTCTCGGCTTCTTCTCGAATGGGTATTTCTTCTGCTGGGGTTGGTTCTTCTTGAACAACCACACGCTTTCCTTTGTCTTTTGAACCCATTCTTGGAGGTAGAACTTTTCCACTTCTCGAGTTGACTTCGTAATTTCTTCGAATCTAGTGTTGAACTTGTCGGTGTCTCCTCCCGAATCGGAATGACAGGCTCTTCCGGATTATCTTCAAAATCTGAAGGCTCTAACTCTATCGTAACTGGAGCTCCTCGAAACTCACAGATAGATTCGTTGCTTGTTGAACTCTCGTAGCCTCCTTGATGGATGTCTTCTTTGTTATTTTGCTCGTCGAGATCGTGTATGATTTGAGAATTGCTGTTGGTATCGAAGTCGATGTCCGGATTGTCGCTAGTTACGTAATCGTTAGAAACGATCGAAAACGTAGCCAACGCCATCACCCTTATCATTATATGATCCCACCGAAGTGAGCGAGATAATCATACAAAATCGAGAGGTTCGAGGGATTTCTCCCACGAATCGGAAACAACTATCCTAGGATAAACGGCCCCTAGTCCAGCCTTAGGAGTCTCGGTCCCCTCTTCTTCGTCGATTTTCTTCTTTTCTTCAATCGTCTCCTGTCGAGGTGGTTCCTTTATCGCAAGTGATAGTACGGTTTAATAGGTCTCGAACTACGAATTGAAGCTCGCACGAAGCGGTTCGGATCTTCGTCTAAAATCTTCTTCGAAGACCTCGTCCGAGGCGGTAGTCCATCCATCGTCGGTTGCATAGGGATCTATCGGAATGACGGGATCGGTTGAGATAACATTGACGGAACCTCCTTTACGGGGTTCCTTCATGTACTCCTTCGGGATTGTTATATTTCCTTTCGAAGGTTGTCGTTGAGCCAACTTTTAAAGGTAATGCAATCTTCATCTTGTGCCCAAGCATCCGATGGTAGGGGCGAAAGTTGGGATCACCATTCTTGTTGATTTCCTCCGGTCTTTTAGGTTACGGCAGTGGAAATGCGGAGTCTTCATTAGAGCTACGGAACATTTTCGATCTTGCTTCATTTTTGAACGGATATTCTCTGCTCGGAAGCTACCTTAATGTACGTTGCGGACGAGGCGGTTGTTCATACTCGCGGAGACGGCGATAGATTGGACCGGGGTTGCTTGGTAATTCTGTTGTGGTTCTTTGCGGCCGTTCGGTGGTATTTGCATCGGTTGCTTGCCTTTATCAGTCTGCCGCGATGATCCCGGATTTCTTTTCGAAGGTCTTCACCGGCTTACGCTTGTCCGTCTTGTCGGCAAAACTTAATTGCTTCGCCTCGTCTTGCAAGCTTCCGGCCTTGCTTAACAACTTCTCAAAAGTCTTAATAGTGAATCCTTTGAGGAGAAGTGCTTATCGGGCCGTGAATGCTTTTAAGCAAGATGCTGATCGCATGTTGTTCTTGCGAGTTGTGGTTCACACTTCATGCTCAAGTTTCTCCATCGAAGTATGTAATCCACCAAAGTTTCATTCGGCCTTTGTTTCTCTACCACTAAATCACCTATAGTGATGTGGTGCTGAGACTCCGACAAATCGCTTGATGAAGAGGCTCTCTAGCTGCGAGAATGTCTTCACCAGAGCCATTGGGTAATTCGCATACCGGTCGAAGGCGATTCCGATAGACTGGCGACGAGCCATCGGAAGAGTAACGCATCGCTCCCGCCGGCATTGCAACAAGCGGCACGAAAGTGTGCAACATGCTTGTCGGGGGTTCCGGTTCCGTCGAAGGTCTTGAACGAGAGGTGGTACGAAGCCTTTCGGGTATTGGACGGCGTCGAATTCTTCGGGTAAGGTCTACCCGTCCGAATGGATGTCCCATTCTTCGATTGTGCTAAGGCTTCTCGCACTCGCTTGTTCTACCAAGTTCTTGATTTCCTTTTCGGGGATCATACTTTGTGTTGTATCCTTTTAGCTGGTCATCCCCATTGACGGATGTAATCTCCTTTCCTCCGTCTACAATGTGAATGACCTGCGGGGTGTCTCTCTATGTGGTTGTACTTGACTGCGGAGAGTGGCCGGAGCTACGGCCATCTCTTCCATCCTTTTCGCCATTTGAGCGATCGTGTCATCCTTTTCCCGAAGTCGCCTTCTCATCGGTTACGGCTCCTCTCTTCTGCTGGTTGCAGGGAGCACCTTGCGAAGGCGATGAAGCTCGTGTCTCGACCATGTTGATTCTGCATATTCGTCGTCCATGAATTCCGATGAATCGATCTCATCTCCGAACTTTTCTTCTCTTTCTTTTGCCAACCGTCGGATATCGGTTCTCGGCTTTTCCATGGCATCTTCTAGCGGAGCTTTCGTGTGTGTCTTTGCGGTTGTCATGCGATAGGCTGCCGGGTCCCTTTTCACGAGTTCCCTTTATCGCGGTAGCACTTTCTTCGGATTCCGGCCTCCGGCGAGACTTTCTTTCTCGAGCTGCTGCTTCGATCTTAGTCGCCCGGTAGTGGGACGCCATACCATCCTTCTAGCGGCGGAAGGTCTAGGACCGGATGGTACGTCGGCCAAATGCTTTGGAAGGTGGTATCCTCCCTAGTCTGTAATCACGAGACTACGACGGGCGGACTAGCCTTCATTCTCTTGCTTGGCTTTTCCGTCATGACGGCGGGCTCTACTCGGCGCCCAAGACGGGATTTGAGCGGCACCCGCCACATCCTTCGTAGAATCTTCGATACGGGCGAGTTTTCCTTCCTTGCTAACTTATCTACCAAAGTTTGCGGTCGAAGCAAACGGCGTAGTTCTAGTTCTTTTCTTGCGGCTATCGTTGTAGTATGCGGGCTGAGGTAATGTGGCGGCAATCTTGCGAACATTCTCCTCATCCTCTGCGGCGGAGAGGGGATGGAACACGCTTCCTCCCAAAAGTGGTATGTAGTCGAGCAGCGGTGTATATTCGGTAGCGGTGTATATTCGGCGGCTGCGGAATTTCCTCAGGAAGGCGATTTCGGCGGCTACGGCTTCTCCGGCGAACCTTCTGCTTCGTTTCTTCTTTGGGTCCTTGTCGGTGACGGAATCTTTGAGCTCGGACCCGATTTCGAAAACGAGAAGGTCTTACGAGAAGATCCGTACCCTCCACGGTAACGGGTTTACCATAGTTACGGATTTCTTTCCCCTTTGATTTGGCGGAAATCGGGGTAGGTGCGGAAACAACTAGACCGAGTGGGGGTAGTAAGAACGATCCTCCTGCGGACGGCGGTACTCCTCCTAGTCGGGATCCTTTGCGGGGAGGAAACTCTTGGGTCGACCTAAGGTTGAACTCGAGCGGCGGTTCCTCGGCTTCGGATACCTTGTTCGTCGGTGCGAAAGAGGAGACGTCGGTGACCTTGACATTCGTGTTTTCAAACCCCTGTCCAAATCGGATGATCCCATTGTCGGGCGGCTCATCCTTATAGACGGCGAAGTCCGAGTCAGGTTGGTGAAGGAGAAAATCGCTTCGGGGCTTCCATTTCGCGGGGTAGATTCGGTTGTCGGTCCCAAGTTATGCTTCTTTTCTTTAGGACGAGAAGAAAGGAATTGAAAAGAGTCCGAACTCATTCTTGTTCATGTACTTATAAGAAGGAATCATTTGTTAAAAGAATCACTTATTAGAGGGTTTGTTTATTTAGAACAGAATGTTCAAAGGTGTAGAGAAGGTGAGGAATCCGATTCAGAGTTGGAAAGGAAAAGAAAGTCATAAGCAAGACTTCTCGACTCGAAGGATCATTCCTAAACTAACACTATTAGGGGTCCACCCCACCTCAAAATGAGGTAAAAGGATCTCGGAACCTCTCTGTTTAGGGGTGTCTAAACAGTGGTTCCTAAATCCGAGAGAATGTTGGCTATACTCATTCAAGATAGAAATGAACATAGTATTCCAACGGAAAGAAGGGTAGTTTGATCCACAAAGGACATGGATGCACTACCGATTTTTGAAAGCAGAATTATCTGATTATAATGGAGAGAGGAATTTTCCCCAGCGGAGTCGCCAGAAATCTGTCGGCATATTTTTAGGTTGTGTGTTATTTTAAAAGGGGGGGTCGCCTAACGAATGTGTCGGCGAATTTTTAATTTAATTAAAATAAATAATTTGAAAAGTAGTATTTGATTTTGAAAATAATTTTAAATTTGAAGGTTTTAAGATATGAGATTAAACCGATCTCACATCCCAAATAGTTTATATAAACGAGCACCGCACCACTAAACCGTGTATCTATCACTAAGGATAGACACACCGCTTGACGAGTGGGGCTCGATTAAATAAACTAGAAGATTTGTGACATCCGTTTGGTCCGCGAACCAATTTTATAAGCCGCGAAAATTCCACCGCTAATATGAAAACATTAAACGGGGTTTATATTACACAGGTTCTTTAAAATTCCTATAAGGGCAAGCCCACATAGTTAATTACATCTTAAGTGATGGGAATCACCTAAGAAAACTCTCGATAATAATCAATAATTCTGCTCTCAAGGATTTCAAAGTTTAATATTTTTAAGGGATTGAAATTTGGAATTTTAATAGGGAATGGATCAAATTTGGATCATTTTGTTTTGGGAATCCAAAGGAAGAAAAGTAGGAGAAATCACAGATTCGAAGTGAACTTCGGTAATTTCCCGACAATCCTATTGTTTGTCTTGGATTTAAGAAAGTCCTAATATTTATTTAAATGTTTTGGTCTTGCCAATTTTAATTAGTTAGGGCTTATATTTATATGATAGAATCATACAAATAGCCTTGAAGATGTGAGGGTTTATGTCGTACCCAACGACTACCTCGGAATCCTAAGACCGGTTAGGGCTTAATTTGCAATGCAAATGCCTAACGAAGAGTTGAAGATTTATGTTGCACTAGGCAAACTACCTCGAAGTTCTATGGCTTTGTTGTTTAGTTCTAGGAAAGTTTTTTGAAGTAGACTCGAGTTTTCTTGATGACGATGGCCGTGCTTGCCCACCATGCTCCGAGCTCCTTGTTGTTGCGGAGGTTCAATTTTAGAAGTCATAAATCGGGGGATGAGAAAAGTGTTTTGGTTTAGAGAAAATCTTAATTTCCAAGTGTTTTCAATATTTTAATTAAAACAAATCTTAAAGTTGATTATAACGACACGGTTAAGATCCGACGGTTCCATCCTTCGGCATCATTATTTTTATCGGATTCACTTAGTCCGGATGAATTTGCTAAACTCAACTGAATGAGTTCCACACTTTCATTTAGACCAGTGGGAAATCCCGTTAGCAACACGTAGGTTACATCATCAGAGGTATTCCCGATCATCCAACGGGACGCTTTAATTTAGTTGTAATTGTAGTTTTGTGTTACGTTTGTGATTAAATTTTGAGTTGTTTTATATTTTGGAATGTTGTGGCTGTGAATTTTATCTTGCAATGACTTTTAATTTAGTTTTGGTTTCAGTTTTAGGGACTATCGTAAAGGTGTGGGTTTTCATGCAACGAGTTGTTTATCATGCGAAAAGTAAGTGCGATACGATTAAATAAATTGCTAATAATGTAAATTGCGAAAAGTAAATTGCAATAAAATAAAAGCGTACACGGAGGGTCTTACCAGTCATCCCAAGTTGCACTTAAAACACAATTAGAATATTTAAGCAAGTTCCTAGGTAAAGCTAAGGGAAGGGTTATGGTTTTCTACCAAATTCCTAAATCCCATGGCTAGTCATTTCCTATGACGTCTAGGTTCTTGTGTTTTGGTTTGAGGACGATTTTCTTCATCGAAAGAACAATTAAGTCCGATTGTTCTTATAAATGTCCTATCATATTGAGGAAGTGCTTAAGAATAATCTTAAACATCTTTTCAATATTTCTAGGATTGTTTTGAGTCGAATTGGGTTTAATTATACAAATGAATTAATCGTCCGAGGTTTAGTTAAGTTTTGTTGTTATCTTACTCGATGAGCTAGGACATTTGAATATCACTATAAATGAAGTAACATTTCATTTAATGTTCTGTTTAGGAGTTATGATAACTAAAGCTTTTGAGGGTAAATTGATATTCAAATGGTTTGTGATTTAGTTCAATTTACATTAATGGGTTTAAATTTGGAATAATGTTCAAGTTGCTTTATATTTAATTTCTTTCTGTTTTAGGTGATGTTATTTAATTCAATTTAATTTAATTTAATTTAATTTAATTTGTTTAATTTAATTTAATTTGATTTAATTTAATTTAATTTAATCTTTAATTTAATTTAATTTTTTTAAATCTTAATTTAATTTAATTTAATTTGATTTAATTTAATTTAATTTGTTTAATTTAATTTAATTTGATTTAATTTAATTTAATTTAATCTTTAATTTAATTTAATTTTTTTTAAATCTTAATTTAATTTAATTTAATTTAATTTAATTTAATTTATTTAATTTAATTTAATTTTAATTTAATTTTATTTTTAATTTTAATTGAAATTTTTAAAAGAGTTTAATAATTTAATTTTAGTTTAATGATTAAGTCTTTTAATATTTTAAATTTAAGTTATCATTTTAATTAAGAATTGAATATTAATGAGATGATTAATTTAGGGAATTTTAAATTAAAGAATAAATCTCTTCCTAATAATATCCCTATTTTAATAATTCTAATTTTATTATTCTTCCAAATTTAATCAATTATTTAATTAAAGTTTAATCATTTTAAATTGCTTAATGGGTTTCTACCCTTTAATTATTTAAATTTCAATCATCCAAATCAGATTAGGATCAAATATTTTACTTGTTAATTTTTTATTAAACCTAAAGTTTTAATTAAGGGTTAAAATTTTAATTACCATTTTACCCTTTAAGCTTAATAATTTCATAACTCACTAAATTGAACTCAAATGAACTTGAAATTTTTATGTAACTTTACTCATATGTCAATAAAGACATGAGAGGAGAAAATGTGATTTTTCTGTATTTAATTTATTTATATAATTATTTTTGGTAGAAAATAGAGATTTTCAAGGAAAATTTAATAACATGACCAAGGGAAAGTTTCTGTCCTTAAGAAAATTAGGGGACATTTCTAATGACCAGTGGATCACTTGGACCAATTTTGGTGATTTTTTGAATTATATTATTTTTATTAGAATTATTTTAAGTTTTGGAGTGTTAATTAATTTAAAAATAAAATAAATGTTGAAAAATGAATTTTATATTTTTCAAAAATCTCTCTGATATCAAGGAAATCAGAGAAGCAAATTTTGCAATTTTCTGATTTTTCTATGATTTATTATAATTATTTTAGTGAAAATGCTAGAAAATACATTTTTTTTAATTTTAAAATTGCCTTAAAGCTTTAAAATTTAATATCTCACTAAATAGACCTAAGAAAAATGTGGGATTTGTTCCTATGTGATTAAAATTCAAAATGTGACATTTTGGTGAATTTTATTATTTTTGTGATTTTTATTATTTTTTAATTATTAAAAATATTAAAATATTATTAAAAATCAACTTTTTTAGAAAATTAAAATTTTAATTTTCTTAGGTTACCCTGATATCAGAGAGGCTCCAAAACCAATTTGGTGAATTTTTGAAAGGTATTTTAAAAGTTATGAATTTTTAAAGTTTAAAATGGCTAAGTGGCTTAATCAACCCAATTAGTGGGGCTAACCAAGTCCAATTGACCTCAAAATTTTATGGTGGATTCCTCTGATCCTAAAGGTCAGTGGAGAATTGATTTCAAGTCAATTTGATGTATAGTTAGCTCTAATTAATTAGAGATTCATTTTGGATGTTTAAGCCAATTAGGGTTGTGTTAAATGAACTAACTCAAAACCTATTTTTCCTAGGGTCCTCTGGTCATAAGGAACATCACCAAATTTTCCTAGAATTTATTTCACAATATGCTATTTATTGGAATTAAAATACTCAAAATAGCAACATGAATTTGAAAAATCAATTACTTTTTATAGGGATGGCCTCT
This sequence comes from Papilionanthe hookeriana x Papilionanthe teres, assembly GCA_022702705.1. Taxonomy (NCBI): domain Eukaryota; kingdom Viridiplantae; phylum Streptophyta; class Magnoliopsida; order Asparagales; family Orchidaceae; genus Papilionanthe; species Papilionanthe hookeriana x Papilionanthe teres. The sequence continues at coordinate 23,887,886 of CM040434.1, read as the reverse complement.
GACTTTGGAAAATTCAGGGAATGTTCCCAAATTCAGAGGCTTCAAAAGCCCTATGGTCTCATGCCATGGTGAATTGTATACATGCATGGAGAATTAAAAGTATGCAGAGAGTAAATAAATTATAAAAAATAAAATACTTGATGAAATTAAATAATTTCTTTTCCACATTATTCTCCTCCGTTCACTGAGCGAGAGGGTATTTTTATTTTATTTTTCCGATTTTTCTACACAGAGTTATGAATTTTTGAAGTTTAGGGAATTAAATAAATAAAAAATACCCTAATTTTCTATTTATCCACGCGGCGCCAACTCATCCTCGACATCTCCGAAACGCCGCGTGTCGCGCTCCCATTCGACGCCGCAACTCGAGTCGGCACGGCCGGGCCCCGCGGTTCTCGTACCGTCTCCCGGTCCGACGCCATCCGAGCCGTTCGTCCGCGCGTGTATTGAATGGACGGCATCCGTTCATCGTCCCCGAGCGTCCTCGCCCGAGAGCCGTCCACACTAAATCCCTATGATCTCACTCGATACTCGATGGATTTTCATGTTCTTATGCTCTATGGATTCGTCTCGAAGAGACGAACACATCTATACGGCTATCATGCATTGAAATTAAAGCATTCGAAATGGAGAATCTCTAGAAGCTCGGGATGAAAAATTAGCTCATACCTTTGCTCGGAGAAGTGTGGCTTCAATCTGAGAGTTCTTGCACCTTCGATTGGATCCCAGCAAGCTCCAGATGAAGTCTCCTGGTCTGGTGAATTGTCTGGGTGTGATTTCGACCAAGCCCGATCACAAAGCTTGGAGGCTGGAGTAACTGAGTGGCCTGGAGATGGGGCTTTCTGTTGGTGGACACCTTCCCTCGGTGCGAGTGAAGGTGTAGAATCAATCGATTTGGGGATTGGCTCACTTGTGGAGATGTGTCCCGGTTTTGGGTGGAATTTCGGTTAGGAAATTGGATTTTATCGGTGGGGATTAGGGCAAATTGACATCGAGGCTCAACTGCTCTAAGGGTGGAGAAGGGTTTGGAAAAATTTTGGCAGAGTTTCGGCAAGGTTTGTGTAACTCTCCTCCATGGCCGTGAGGGTGAGGGGTTTAAATAGGAGAGGTTGGAGAGCCTTCCAGGGGGAGTTGAGGCATGGGATCGAGCCTGCTGCGGTGAGGAGAAGAACAGCCATAGTGACCATTTGGAATGGGGCGGCTCGGCAAGTGGGAATTCCAAACTTTGGCTCCTCCCAAGGTCTCGGCCATGGTGTTTTCCGGCGATCCAGGCGGTTGGCCGGCAGGCATGGGTCACCCTCAGGTCCAGGTGGGTCAGGGTTGGAGGTTTGTGCAATCAATTGGAAATTGCCATGTTTAAAGGCTTTGAATTAAAATGGAATGGGGAGGGGGTCATTTTGGCCTTAATTTGGTCAACCCATTAGTTTGGGTTGGGTGCACCTCCCTATGGCCTCGATTTTGAGCCGAGAGGATCGGTTGGGTCGGCCAAGGGAGAGTGGTGTGGTCTCTATCCATGATGAGGTGGCTAAACATGGTTTAGTGTGTGACATGCTTAAGGTAAAAAATGCTTAATGAAAGATTAGGAAAGGGGCCCCTCCTTTTACCATTAATGGCATGGTCACATGTCAAGCCTTCCATGGCTTCATGTGGCTTGTCCATGGCTTGCATGGCTTGTCTTTGGCTTGGGGAAAGTTGAGTCAATTTCATGGAAATGGGTTTTAAGAATTTTGGATATTTTGGTGAAAATTTACATGAAGCTTGATTTGGAATGGTTTAATTGATGATTTTGAAACTTAGGGGTGATTTTGATTAAATGGATGATGAGGGAAATGCCATGTGGGCTTTGGATGGATTTGGGCTTTTGAATGTGGTGAAGTGGGCTTTTAGGAAAGTTTAAGGGGAATGGGCTTTTTTGATTTTAGGATGGGCATTTGGGTAAAGATTTTGTGAAGAAATTTGTCAAATAAATGTCATAATTGGTTTAGGGATGTTCTATGAAGGGCTTGGAATCAATTTGGTGTGATTTGGAGTTGAATTGGTTTGAATTTGGATTTATTTGGTAAGTGGGCCTATGTAGGTCAAATTGGGCTAACTTGGGCTAATGTTGGGCTAGGGTTAAAATTGATATAAAATCAATGTTGAGAAATGTTTATGGGAGTGTTTCAAAGAGGTTTTGACTTTGGTTGGGCTTTGATTTTGGGGTTTGGGCTTATTTGGGTTAGGTTTAGGTTTAGGTCAAAATTGGGCCTTGTGGTTTTGGGTTGAATTTGAGTGGGGTTTGGGTCTAAATTTTGGGCAAATCATGTTAAGGTTTTGTTTGTAGGGATGTTAAGGGAAGTTTGGAAAAGATTTTGGGTTAATTGGAATTGAATTGGGTGAGTTTGGGTTAGGTTTGGGTTTAGGTCAAAATAGGGCCTTAAGGCCAAAAGTGAGATTGGATCCAAATGTCAATCAAATTGGGCTTGGATTTGGTCTAGATTGGTATTTGGGATATTGAATTGAAGTTTAGAATTGAATTGGACCAAAATTGGGGTCAATTGGGTAGGTTTGGTTTGACATTGGGTTCACTTAGGGTTAAAATGGGTCGAATTGGGGTTTTGACAAAAGTAGGGTAAATTGACAAAATTGGCCCATGGTGTAGTTGGACAAAATGAAATTGGGAATATTTGGGATTTTCTGGAATTTTTTGGGAATTTTCTGAATTTTGGATTTTTAGGTCAAGAGGGGTATTTTGGGTATTTGGAGGGTATTGGGAGGTTTTCTTGGAATTTTTGGTATTTTTGGGTATGGATGATCAATTTAAGTGATGTGGAAATGTTTGGGAATGATTTTGGAGAATTTTTGGATAATTTGGAAATTTTGAGAAATTTGGGTAATTTCGGGGTTTTGGGTAAGCTAAGCGGGTGTAGGGTCCCGGGGGTCAAAAATTGAAAATTTAGAAAATTGAAGATTGGGTGGATGTAAGTGGAAAGAAGTCATTTTGGTTGAGCCATGAAGCCATGTCAAGCCCATGTGAGCCATGAAGGGACCCATTTGAGGCATTCACTATGTTGTTCCTAACCCTCTTGCGCGAGGGCTTAGGGGTTAGGGACCATCCATGTGAGTCACCTACATGAGTCGGGAGGTCAAGTTAGGTATGGGTGTGGTTTTAGGAGGTATGTGGAAGTGTAGTGTGTAGGTGTAGTGTATAAATGTAGTGTGTGTGTAAGCCGGCCCCTTCACTGCGACCGGGCCGCCGTGGGCGATCCCAAGGCCAAAGGGTCCTATAGGAACTCATCCTTTAAACTTCCACATCCGATTTCAACCCTCCGGGTGATTAGGGGTCTACGATCAAGTTTGTGGAGTTTGCGGGGAGTTAAGAAGTGGTTTGAATTTCTAAAAGGTGGGTCCCGATTCTAGTCCTCTAAGATAGTCGAAGGAAAAGCCTAAGTGCTAGATCCTAAGTACTAAAGAGAAGAAGAGAAGACCTCATCAAAAATGAGGTCAACAACGGGATTTCCCACGGTCTAAATGAAAGTGTGGAACTCATTCAATTGAGTTTAGCAAATTCATCTGGACTAAGTGAATCCGATAAAAATAACAATGCCGGAAGGATGGAATCGTGGGATCTTAACCGGTGTCGTTATAATCAACTTTAAGATTTTTTTAATTAAAACGTAAAAAACACTTAGAAATTAAGATTTTCTCCAAACCAAAACACTTTTCTCATCCCCTGATTTATGACTTCTAAAATTGAACCTCTGCAACAACAAGGAGCTCGGAGCATGGTGGGCAGCACGGCCATCGTCATCAGTAGAAACTCGAGTCTACTTGACAAAACTTTCCTAGAATTAAATAACAAAGCCATAGGACTTCAAGGTAGTTTGCCTAGTACAACATAAATCCTCAACCTCTTCGTTAGGCATTTGCATGATCATGTCATGTAAATTAAGCCCTAACCGGTTTTAGGATTCCGAGGTAGTCGTCCGGTACGACAATAAACCCTCATATCTTCGAGGCTATTTGTTTGATTTTATCATACAAATATAAGCCCTAATTAATTAAAATTTGCAAAATCAAAACATTTAAATAAATATTATGACTTTCCTAAACTCAAGCCAAACAATATGTTAGTAGGGAAATTACCGAAGTTCGCTTTGAATCTGTGATTTCTCCTACTTTTCTTCTTTTGGATTCCCAAAACAAAATGTTCCAAATTTGATCCATTCCCTATTGAAATTCCAAAATTCAATCCCTTGAAAACTTAAACTTTGAAATCCTTGAGAGCGAATTATTGATTATTATCGAGAGTTTTCTTAGGTGATTCCCATCACTTAAGATGTAATTAACTATAGGGGCTTGCCCTTATAGGGAATTTTAAAGAACCCAGGTAATATAAACCCTGTTTAATACTTTCATATTAAGCAGAGGAATTTTTCGGCTTATAAAATTGGTTCGCAGACCAAACGGATGTCACAAATCTTCTAGTTTATTTAATCGAGCCGCACCATCAAGCAGTGTGTCTATCCTTAGGGATAGATACATGGTTTATGGTGCGGTGCTCGTTTATATAAACTATTTGGGATATGAGATCGATTTAATCTCATATCTTAAAACCTTCAAATTTAAAATTATTTTCAAAATCAAATATTACTTTTAAAAATTATTTATTTAAATTAAATTAAAATTTGCCGACAACTTCTGTTAGGCGACCCCCTTTTCAAAAATAAAACACACAACTAAAAAAAAATAAGCCGTACATCCACCGACCTTAGGAGCCGGCGGCGCTCGATAGGTTGTCAGCGGTGCTCTATCATCCAAATAGTTGCTGACCTCTCAGGAAAATGGCGCCGGTGGTGCCAGAAGATGTTTTTCTCCTTTTTGCTCCTTTTTGCTTTAAATTCGTTCTTTTCGATTCTTTTCGCTCCAATCACCTAAAATCATCATACCTGCAATAAATCATGAAAAATACCATTTTTTAAAGTGCAATATCACCAAAAATGAGTAAAATTATATAGAAAAAATAGTATATATTTTTGGTGCATCAAAATCCCCCAAACTTAACTATTACTTGTCCTCAAGTAATCCATTTACTACATAAAAATATAACTCTAGGTAATGCACTTTTCTCCTGTAAGACACTAATATTTTTCATTCAAAAGAATATATTGGTTAGACTTTTAAAAAGGAATTTAGTAACTCAGGTCAACACTACAGGTATAACAATATTCAGCAATCAAGTCTAAGGGTTGTAGTCTTCTATTTTTTTCAAGATAAACCGTAATTTGGCACATTAAGAGTGCCGTGAAAGATTATGTGAAAAAGGAGTTCATGCAAACTTCATCCGAATCTAGGCCAATACTTTAAATATAAATTCAGAAATGAAATCAAGTTCTCCCTTTAGGGTAACTCAAGTGAAGACAGTTTTTGATTAGGCATCTCCTCAAGCTTCTCCTCATTATTATTTTTCTTTCTTTTTCTTTTTTCTTTTTTTTGGGATTTTTTTAGTCATTCTTTTCTTTTCTTTCCATTTTTTTTCTTTTTTTTAGATGAGGATTACTATATCAGGATAGCCTTTAATGATTTTTAACTTCACTCACTTCTTTCTAAAGTTCAAAATTGAGATACCTCCTTACTTTATAATTAGGTACGAGCTTTTTTATTCATCATAAAGTCACAATCTCTTCTTAACACACAATACTTTAAGTCTCTTAACATTTCAAAAATACAGTTTTCTTTACATTAAATAGTTAACTATAATCAAATCCTTTCATACCAAATATCTTACTTCTATAAAATTAACCTTTATTACTAAAACTTTCATCCAATCCTTCCATAATATTCAACTGAAATAAAAAAAGTTTTAGTTACTTACAGTAAGGTTCAACTATGAGAAGTTATGCTAATAAATGTTTTTTTGAAATATAATAATTGAGAACAAATATAAGTTAATATTTTTCTACCCTCCCCCAAACTTAAATTTGTCAATAAATTTGAAACAGTAGAGAGTAAAAGAAACTAACCTTTTTGTGCTGGGATTTTGAAATCATCAACAGCTATCTGGTATTAGTTAAAATTTACAACTAGCAGGCATGAAACAGTTAGTAGAAGTGATATATAAATATTTTAAACATTTGTAAGGTGAAGAGAAATTAACTTTAAACATCTAAACATCCAACAAAACATCATAATACTAAACAAACTATCACATCATTGCACAGTTCATTTAACAATTTCAATTTTTTTTTATAACAACATAACAGTACCACCAACAGAGTTACATATCACATGAAAAGCAAATAACTACTACATCACAACAATAAAACACTACACAACAAGAAAAATAGAAACAAAAAACAAACAATCTACCAATCTTCGTCACCAGGTTCATCAGCAGGGTCAGCAGGATCAGGTCTATACGGTGTATAGCTGGGGCAGATAGGAAATATCACATCAGTCTCCCCCCTCATGAATCTGACCTGAGCATTATGATAGGTAATATTGAGCTCAAATCTTCTTCTCATATAATCTTCATTCACATCATTTCTAGCCTCAAACACATCCATCCTACCATAGAGTCTATCCACACTAGCACTCTGTAATCTCAGCTGCTCCATAATATCAGATAATTTCGGGGGCTCAGATGTAGATGGAATGTCATAACTCGTAGTAGGAATATCAGTACTTCTCCTCTCATCTCGGGATCCCACATGAGACTCATTAGTAGGATAATAGTCTTTGTAATAGGTCTCAGGGTATAGCTATCTCTTCAGAACTGCTAAACTCTACTCTAGACTGAACACACAGGGCATGAACTAGGGCAGGATGTCCTAATCCACCAGTGGTCTCACCTTTAGCAATAGTCTGAATGTTCTTGAAGATAATAGCCCCAATATCAATCTTTCTCATCTTCCGAATACAATAGTTCAAAATTGTTCTATCCTTTGTAACTTCGCTGAGTGATAAAAAGGTAACAGTCTTGCAGAGTTGAAATAGTGACAAACTTTTGATGCAACATTTAAGTTGGAAGCAGAGAAGTTAATCTTCTATTTTTGACTTACTTTCCATCCCCTCTTCCATCCATCTAAAAATCAATCACTTCTCTCATATTTGCCTCTCGAGAATGGTTCCCGAGTCTGATAGAATGCATTAATACGTTGAGGAGTAAATTCAACCATTCTTCCTTTAACTATCACATACTTAGTCTCAGTTTAGGGCACATTTGAATAGAATTCTCTAGCAATGCCAATAACAACATTAACAGTAAAATAACAAAATCTCTCTCAGTTCCATTCTGCAATTAACTGTTCTACAGATCCACCAGGATTATCAAAAGTTCAATCCTGGATACACTTCTTATTGTAAAGGTAAGAGTTAAAGCAAAATTTCACTTTAATATTAACAAATTTTTCTTCATCAAAATTCATTTTTCTCTTCCCTTTACTCATCTTTGGAGCCATGTGAATTTCTAAAAATTTGCAAGAAAATTCCAATAACTTTCAAATTCACATTGTAACAAACTCCAAATTCTATTCTAAATGAGCAAGAGTAAATTTCATCATAGGAAATCTCAAAATTTGTTCAAAAATCCAAAAATTTCAATCTTAGCAATGTGAGAGATTCCCATGGTGAAAATAAAAAAAATTTAACTCAAAGTGAAGCTCTTACGAAGAGAAGTGTAGACCAGGTCTCGAAAAGCTTTGAAATCACTTCAAATCCGAGATCTAGCAAGCCCTAAGTCTTTAAAATCGTGAAAAGGAGGAGGAAGACGAAAGCAATGGAAAAAACAACGGGTCCCAGGGTCAAAATTGCGAAAAAAATGATTTTTAGTATTTTTCTGTACTTGGGCGCCGGCGGCGCTCGATAGGGCGCCGACGACACTCAATAAGGCGCTAGCGGCTCTCTATTTATTAAAAATGCCAAAACTCTCTGAATTTGGGCACCGGCGGTGCCCATTCTGGCACCGGCGACTCCAGTCCAAACATTTTTCTGGGTCAAAAATTTTTTTCGTAATTTCAATCGTTTCGACCTCCAAAATTACATTTAACACTTCATTAAGCATCTAGTTCATCACACAAGGAATAACTAACACAATTCATACACAAATAATACAAAACATACTTTTATATATAAAATCCACGTTACATCATAAATACTAAATATGTTCATCAAATTAAACCAACAACTCTTTAGATTTTTAGTGTTGCAAGTACGCTACGATAAGCAAACACTAAAATCTAAGCACACAAAGAAAGTAAGCATAGAAAATCCAAATTCAAATTACAAAGTAAAGCAAAGTCAATACTAAACACACCAAACACAATTAAGCAAAGTAAACCAAACACACATTAAACATAAGTAGAATCCAGTAATCACTCCACATTGGTTTCGGAACCATCTTCCTTTCTAATATATTCAATAGATTGTTGATGCACAAACAAATTATAGAATGGGAGAAATGAGAATTCATCAAATGAATCCTCAACAATTAAAGTGTTCTTCTTCATCAGATTAATCAGGCCCATCTTAATTCGACCATTGTGATCAAATTGTTCCTTCATCCTCCAATCTATATGATCAAATAAATCAGAAATATTATTGATTGGATTCTTAACATTCTGTACCTCTTTTTCCAACTGTTTGATCCTCTTTAGTGTCACTCTCGAATTTTTAGGAAGATAGGGTTGAATCAGTTGTGAAGTCTGAGTTGGTTGATCAGCAAGCAGATTCATATCATCTTCATCTCCTACTGTTTGGTAGTCATAATGATTAGTTGGATCAATAGGTCTCCATGGAAGAAGAACCTTTTCTCAACTCTCATATGGAACTTGTGATTGACTACCCATATTCAGATCCATGAATAATTAATCCCATAACTGATTTCATAATTATATTACCAATGTCAATCGGCCTCTAGTTTGAATACAGAAATTTAAAATGGGACTTTCCTTGGTTACCTTGCTAATCTTCAAAGTTGGAAATAAATTTGCCGAAATAAAGTAATGCAACTGCTTTGACACCGAATTTAATGATGCAGAAGTGAAAAAATATATCCAGTTTCTCTAACTTCCCAATCTTCATTCTCATCTGTTAAGTAACGATACACATCATTTATATTATCATTAATGGCATTGCAATTAGAATAATGGTAAATAGGTACATTCTTAATCATAAAGAGATCATTAATTCTCGTAGGAGTGAATTGCACAAACCTACCTCACACAAAGATAAATTCTTAGTTGATCCTGCGAAGATTTGCATAGAATTCCTTCACAATGGAACGACTACGGTAGTGGTAGTGTAGTAAAGCACTTCCAAATGTCTTTCCTTAATTATCTCTTTAATTCTTGTAGTAGGATTATCCATACCTCGATTTAGGAAGCCTCTTTCCTTGATAATCCTCCTCTTCATCATCACATTGTTAAATAATCATTTCGCCTCAAAACTTATAAACTTCCTTCGGTTAAAAATGTGAGATCGAGGGGTTTCTATAGAGTAGGAATCCATGGGATGCGAATTGGGAATGGTAAGTTTTGTTTTTCTGGAGTTTGGAAGTCTAAAATGGAGTTTAGGGAGTTATAAGGATGAAGATCCCAGTTAAAACCACAAAAAATCACATTTTGAAACTCCAAAAATCGTCAACAGGTTTGGGGCGCCAGCGATGCTCAAACCCAAAATTCAACAATTCTTTCTGTAATTAGGCGCCGGCGGCGCCAGTGGTAAAAAAATCTCACTAAACTTCGTTTGGCCCAAAATATTCCAATATCTCGATTCGATCCAACATTTATCAATTTTAAAAGTATTTAGGAGCGACTAAGATTCAAAAATAACTATCTAAAAAGCACAAGTACAACAAACAAGCAAACATACCGCAAAGATACATATAGGTTGCCTCCTATAAAGCGCTTGGTTTAACGTCGTCAGCCCGATAAACCATTCAGCTAATTGAGATGGCTAAGCATTAAAACCTTTTTGAATTCAGTTTGCAACCCGTCAAAGTAAGGCTTTAATCGATGGCCATTAACTTTAAAAATTATTTTAGTATCAGGATCCTTAATATCAACAGCTCCAAAAGAATGAACTTTACAATTGTAAAAGGTCCTAACCATCTAGACTTGAGCTTTACAAGAAATAACTTTAATTTTGTGTTGTATAACAAAACTTTTTGTCCAAATTCCAATTCCTTTTTCAATATCTTCTGATTATGTTACAATTTCATTCTAATCTCTTCCATTTCATTCAATTGCATAAATCTCTTCTCACTAGCATTTTTCAAATTAAAATTCAACTCTTTTATCGCCCAATATGCTTTATGCTCCAATTCAACCAGTAAATGGCAAGTCTTACCAAACACTAGTCTATAAGGAGACATTCCAATAGGGGTTTTAAAAGCATTTCTAATAGCCCATAAATCAGTATCTAATCGTGTAGACCAATCTAATTTATGATTATCCACAGTTTTCTCCAAAATTCTTTTAATTTCATGATTAGACACTTCTGCTAAACCACTTGTCTGGGGATGATAAGCAGTAGAGATTCTATGAATAATATTATATTTCTCAATCAATCTCTTAATTTGATTATTCCTGAAATGGGTTCCACCATCAGTTATAATCACTCTCGGTATTCCATATCTTGTAAATATATTTTTCTATAAAATTTTTAAAACCATTTGAGCGTCACATCTTGGTAAAGCAATATCTTCAATCCATTTTGAGACATAATCAACTGCAACCAGTATATATAAATTTCCAAATGAAGGAGTAAATGGTCTCATAAAATCTAATCCCCATACATAAAAACTTTCAACTTCCAAATTATAATTTAGAGGATTTCATTTCTTCTAGAGATATTACCCACTCTCTGACATCGATCACATGATTTAATATATTTGTAAACATCCTTAAAAAGAGTACGCCAATAAAATCCAGATTGTAAAATTTTAAAAACAGTTTTATCAACACCAATATGACCTCCAAATTCAAAATCATGACATTGTTGAATAATCAAATTCGTTTCTTCTTGTCGCATACATCTCCTGATAATCAGATCATTACACTGTTTGTATAGATAGGGCATCATTCCAAAAATAAAATCTTGCATCATATTTAAACTTCTTTTGTTGTTGCCTTGATAAATCAGGTGGTACAATATCACTTACAATATAATTCACAATATCAGCATACCAAGGCAAATTTCTTCCCATAATAGTATAAAGTTGTTCATTAGGGAAAATTTATGTAACTTCCTTCTCAAATTCAGATAATTTATGATACTCTAATTTTGACAAATGATCAGTTATTTGGTTATCAGATCCCTTCCTATTAACTATCATAAAATCAAATTCTTGCAGAAGAAGTATCCATCTAATCAGTCTAGGTTTCACTTCCTTCTTTTGCATTAAATATTTAATAGCCGAATGGTTTGTATGCACAATACTTTTAGCTCCAATTAAATAAGGTCTAAACTTTTTAAAAGCAAATACTATAGCTAATAACTGTCTTTTAGTAGTGGTATAATTAATTTGAGTTTCATTAAGATTTTTACTAGCATAGTAAATGACTTTGAAAACTTTATCATGCCTTTGCCCCAATGCTACTCCGATCGCATAATCACTAGCATCACACATGAGTTCAAATGGTTTATCCCTATCTGGTGAACCAATTATAGGTGCAGTGATTAATTTCTCTTTCAATAATTCGAAAGCACTCAAACAATCATCATTAAAATCAAACTTTCTATCATTTTCTAGAAGTCGACACAAATGTTTAGTAATTTTAGAAAACTCTTTAATATATCCCCTGTAAAATCCAGTGTGTTCTAAGAAACTCCTCACCCTCTCACGGTAGTGGGTGGTGGTAATCTCTCAATCACTCTAATTTAAGCAGGATCGACCTCCATAGCATATTCAAACATTTTATGCCTAAGCAAAATTCCTCTTGCAACCATAAATTGACATTTCTCCCAATTCAGAACTAAATTTTTTTCTCGCAAAGCTCCAAAACTTTTGCTAAGTATTCCAAGAGAATTTCAAATGAAGTCCAGAATACAGAGAAACCATTCATAAAAACTTCTATTCCATTATCTGTCATACTACTGAAGATAGACATCATACATCTATGAAATGTTGGAGTTGCATTACATAGTCCAAAAGGCATTCTTCGAAAAGCAAAGGTTCCATGAGGGCTAGTAAGTTTTGTCTTTTCTTGATCCTCAGGAGCAGTAGCTATTTGATGGTCACCAGCATATCCATCCAGAAAGCAGTAGTACTTGTGTCCATCAAGTCTATCCAGCATTTGATCGAGAAAAGGAAGAGGAAAGTGATCTTTTAGGGTGGCGGCTGTCGGCACTATTTTTAGGTTGTGTTGTATTTTTAAAAGGGGTCGCCTAACAGAAGTTGTCGGCGAATCTAAATTTTAAATTTAATTTAAATATATATATGATTTAGAAAGTAGTATTTGATTTTGAAAATAATTTTAAATTTGAGATTGAACCAATCTCACATCCCAAATAGTTTATATAAACGAGCACCGCACCATAAACCATGTATCTATCCCTAAGGATAGACACACTGCTTGACGGTGGGGCTCGATCAAATAAACTAGAAGTTTTGTGACATCCGTTTGGTCTGCGAACCAATTTTATAAGCCGACAAATTCCCTCGCTTAATATGAAAGTATTAAACAGGGTTTATATTACTCAGGTTCTTTAAATTCCCTATAAGGGCAAGCCCCTATAGTTAATTACATCTTAAGTGACGGGAATCACCTAAGAAAACTCTCGATAATAACCAATAATTCGCTCTCAAGAATTTCAAAGTTTAAGGTTTTCGAAGATTGAATTTTGGAATTTCAATAGGGAATGGATCAAACTTGGAACATTTTGTTTTGTGAATCCAAAGGAAGAAAGGTAGGAGAAATCACTGATTCGAAGTGAACTTCGGTAATTTTCCGACTATCCTATCGTTTGGCTTGAGTTTAGGAAAGTCCTAATACTTATTTAAATGTTTTGATCTTGCCAATTTTAATTAATTAGGGCTTATATTTGTATGATAAAATCAAACAAATAGCATTCAGAAGATGTGAGGGTTTATTGTCGTATCGGACGACTACCTCGGAATCCTAAGACCAGGTTAGGGCTTAATTTGCAATGCAAATGCCTAACGAAGAGTTGAGGATTTATGTTGCACTATGCAAGACTACCTCGAAGTCCTATGGCTTGGTTATTTAATTCTAGGAAAGTTTCGCTGAAGTAGGTTCGAGTTTCTGTGACGACGATGGCCGTGTCGCCCACCATGCTCCAAGTTCCTTGTTGTTGCGGAGGTTTAGTTTTAGAAATCATAAATCGGGAGATGAGAAAAGTGTTTTGGTTTAGAGAAAATCTTAATTTCCGAGTGTTTTTTACGTTTTAATTAAAACAAATCTTAAAGTTGATTATAACGACACCGGTTAAGATCCCACGGTTCCATCCTTCCGGCATCATTATTTTTATCGGATTCACTTAGTCCGGATGAATTTGCTAAACTCAGTCGAATGAGTTCCACACTTTCATTTAGACCGTGGGAAATTCCGTTAGCAACACGTAGGTTACATCATCCGAGGTATTCCCGATCATCCAACGGGACGTTTTAATTTAGTTGTAATTGTAGTTTTGTGTTACGTTTGTGATTAAATTTTGAGTTGTTTTATATTTTGAAATGTTGTGGCGGTGAATTTTATCTTACGATGACTTTTAACTTAGTTTTGGTTTCGGTTTTAGGGGCTATCCTAAAGGTGTGGGTTTTCATGCAACGAGTTGTTTTATCATGCAAGAAAAATAAACGCGATTGTAATAAAGTAAATTGCAATAATGTAAATTCTTTGGAAAATAAATTGCGGGAAAGTAAATTGCGATAATACAAATGCGTACACTGGAGGGTCTTCCCAGTCATCCCAAGCTGCACTTAAAACACGATTAGCATACTTAAGCAAGTTCCTAGGTAAGGCTAAGGGAAAGGTTATGGTTTTCTACCAAATTCTAATCCTATAGCTAGTCATTTCCTATGACGTCTAGGTTCTTTGTGTTTTGGTTTAAGGACGATTTTCTTCATCGAAAGAATAATCAAATTCGATTGTTCTTATAAATGTCCTATCATATTGAGGAAGTGCTTAAGAAGGATCTTAAACATCTTTTCAATATTTCTAGGATTGTTTTAAGTCCAAATGAATTTAATTATATAAATGAATCGATCGCCAGAGGTTTTCAAGTTTTGTTAACTTGCTCAGGTGAACTAGGACATTTGAATATCCTATGAGTGAAGTGACACTTCATTTAATGTTTTATTTAGGAGTTATAATAACTAAAGCTTTCGAGGGTAAATTAGTATTCAAATGATTTGATTTAAGTTAAAGAGTTTAAATTTGGAATAGTGTTCAAGTTGCTTTAAATTTATTTTCTTTAATTTAATTGAGTTTGATTTAATTTGATTTGATGTTTAATTAATTTGATTTGATTTAATTTTAATTTGATTATTTAATTTAATTTAATTCAATTATTTAATTTAATTTATTTAATTTAATTTAATTTGATTTAATTCAATTTTATTTAATTAATTTAATTTATTTAATTTAATTTAATTTAATTTAATTTAATTTAATTTAATTTTTAATTTAATTTAATTGTTAATTTAATTTAATTTAACTTAATTTAATTTAATTTAATTTAATTATTTAATTTAATTTAATTTAATTATTTAATTTAATTTAATTTAATTATTAAATTTAATTTAATTTAATTTAATTGCTAAATTTAATTTAATTTTAATTTAATTTATCTTTAATTTACTTTATTTTTAATTTTAATTAAAATTTTAAAAGAGTTTAATAATTTAATTAAGTCTTTTAATGTTTCAAATTTGAGTTATCATTTTAATTAAGAGTTGAATATTAATGAGATAATTAACTTAGGGACTTTTTAAATTAAAGAATAAATCTCTTCCTAATAAATATCCCTTATTTTAATAATCCCAATTTATTATTCCTCCAAATTTAATCTATTATTTAATTAAAGTTTAATCATTTTAAAATTATTTAATGGGTTTCTACCCTTTAATTATTTAAATTTCAATCATCCAAATCAGATTAAGATCAAATATTTTACTTGTTGATTTTTATTAAACCTAAAGTTTTAATTAAGGGTTAAAAGTTTAATTACCATTTTACCCCTTTAGCTTAATAATTTCATAACTCACTAAATTGAACTCAAATGAACTTGAAATTTTTATGTGACTTCACTCATATGTCAATAAAGACATGAGAGGAGAAAATGTGATTTTTCTGTATTTAATTTATTTATATAATTATTTTTGGTGGAAAATAGAGATTTTCAAGGAAAATTTAATAACATGACCAAGGGAAAGTTTCTGTCCTTAAGAAAATTAGGGGACATTCCTAATGACAAGAGAAGCACTTGGACCAATTTTGGTGATTTTTTGAATTATATTATTTTTATTATAATTATTTTAAATTTTGGAGTGTTAATTAATTTAAAAAATAAAATAAAAATTGAAAAATGGATTTTATATTTTTTAAAAATCTCTCTAATATCAAGGAAACCAGAGAAACAAATTTTGCAATTTTCTGATTTTTTTATGATTTATTATAATTATTTTAGTGAAAATGCTAGAAAATACATTTTTTTAATTTTAAAATTACCCTAGGGCTTTAAAATTCAATATCTCACTAAATAGACCTAAGAAAAATGTGGGATTTGTTCCTAAGTGATTAAAATTCAAAATATGACATTTTGGTGAATTTTATTATTTTTGTGATTTTTATTATTTTTTAATTATTAAAATATTAAAATATTATTAAAAATCAACTTTTTTAGAAAATTGAAATTTTAATTTTCCTAGGTTTCCCTCATATCGGAGAGGCTCCAAAACCAATTTGGTGAATTTTTGAAAAGTATTTTAAAAGTTATGAATTTTTAAAGTTTAAAATGGCTAAGTGGCTTAATCAACCCGATTAGTGGGGCTAACCAAGTCCAATTGACCTCAAATTTTTATGATGGATTCCTCTGATCCTAAAGGTCAGTGGAGAATTGATTTCAAGTCAATTTGATGCATGGTTAACTCTAATTAATTGAAGACCTATTTTGAGTGTTTAAGCCGATTAGAGTTGTTTTAAATGAACTAAGTCAAAACCTATTTTTCTAGGGTTCTACGATCATTAGCAACATCACCAAATTTTCCTAGAATTTATTTCATAACATGCTATTTACTGGAATTAAAATACTCAAAACGATGACACGAACTTGAAAAATCAAGAACTCTTCATAGGGATGGCCTCGACTTTGGAAAATTCGGGGAATGTTCCCGAATTCGGAGGCTTCAAAAGCCCTATGGTCTCATGCCATGGCGAATTGTATGCATGCATGGAGAATTAAAACAATGCGAGAGAGTAAATAAATTATAAAAAATAAAATACTTGATGAAATTAAGTGATTTCTTTTCCACATTATTCTCCTACGTTCCTCTGAGCGAGAGGGTATTTTTATTTTATTTTTATGATTTTCCTACACGAGAGATATGAATTTTTGAAGTTTAGGGAATTAAATAAATAAGAAAATACCCTAATTTTCTATTTATCCACGCGGCGCCGGCGCATCCTCGGCGGCTCCGAAAGGCCACGCGGCGCGCTCCCGATTCGACGCCGCCACTCGAGTCGGCGGCCGGGCCCCGCGGTTCTCGCACCGTTTCTGGTCCGACGCCATCCGAGCCGTTCGTGCGCGCGTGTATCGAATGGACGGCATCCGTTCATCGTCCCCAAGTGTTCTCGCCGAGAGCCGTCCACACTAAATCCCTAAGATCTCACTCGATTCTCGATGGATTTTTACGTTCTTATACTCTATGGATTCGTCTTGAAGGGACGAACACATCCATACTGGCTAACATGCATTGAAACTAAGGCATTTGAAATGGAGAATCTCCGAAGCTCGGGATGGAGAGTTAGCTCATACCTTGGCTCGGAGAAGTGTGGCTTCAATCCGAGAGTTGTTGCACCTTCGATTGGGTCCGACGAAGCTCCGGATGAAGTCTCTCGGTGCAGGGAATTGTCCGGATATGATTTCGACCAAGCCCAGATCACAAAGCTTGGAGGAGTCGGAGCAACTGGGTGGCACGGAGATGGGGCTTTTGTTGGTGGACACCTTCCCTTGGTGCGGTGAAGGTGTAGAGCCAATGAATTTGAGAATTGGCTCACTTGTGGAGAAGTGTCCTGGTTTTGGGTGGAATTTCGACTACGAAATTGAGCTTACGAGAGGAGAAATGGCGGGGGGATTTCCTTGGGGATCAAGTGTTCTAAGAGTGGAGAAGGGTACGGAACAATTTTGGCGAGTTTTGGCAAGGTTTGTGCTTAGCTCCTTCCATGGCCGAGAGGGGTGGAGTTTAAATAGGAGAGGGTGGAGGGCCTCCGGGGGAGTTGAGGCATGGGATCGAGTGCTGCGGTGAGGAGAAGAACGACCATGGTGGCCATTGGGCATGGGGCAACTCGGCGGTGAGAATTCCAAGCTTGGGCTCACATGATGCTCTCGGGTGTGGTGTTTTCCGGCGATCCGGGCGGGTGGCCGTGCAGGCATGGGTCACCATCTTGACCGGGGAGGTCGGGGCTTGGCAATGGTGAAGTCGATTGGGCTTGGACATGTGTAAAGTGTTTGGATTAAAATGGAATGGGGAGAGGCCATTTTGGCTTGAAATTGGTCAACCCATTGGTTTGGGTTGGGTTCACCTCCCCATGGGCTGGTCTTGGGTGAGAAGATCGGTTAGGCTAGCTGGTCGAAGGTGGTGATGTCCTTATCCAAGAATATTTGGATTAAATCTTGGTTAAGGGGAGACATGCTTAAGGCTAATGACTTTTAGGAGATGGTTAAAGGACCTCCTCCTTTTGCCATTAATGGCATGGTCACATGCCAAACTCTCATGGCTTCATATGGCTTGTGAATGGCTCATCCTTGGCTCCATTTGGCTTGGGAAAAGGTTTGGTCGATTTCATGAAAATGGGTTTTAAGAATTTTGGATGTTTTGATGGAAATTTGTATGAAACTTGATTTGGAATAATTTGATGGTGAATTTAGGACTTAGGTAATGGATTTAATTAAGTGGATGACAAATGGAGATGTCATGTGGGCTTTAGGGTAGATTTGGGCTTTTGAATGTGGTGAAGTGGGCTTTTAGGAAAGTTTAAGGGAAATGGGCTTTTGATTTTAGGATGGGCATTTGGATAAAAATTTTGTGAAGAACTTTGTCAAATAAATGTCATAATTGGTTTAGGGATGTTCTATGAAGGGCTTGGAATCGGTTTGATGTGATTTGGAGTTGAATTGGTTTGAATTTGGGTTTATTTGGTAAGTGGGCCTATGTAGGTCCAGAGTGGGCCAAATTGGGCTAATGTTGGGCTAGAGTTGAAATAAATGTTGAGAAATGTTTATGGGGGTGTTAAGGAAGGTTTAGAAAAGATTTGGGGTTAATTGGAGTTGAATTGGGTTAGTTTGGGCTAAGTTTGGGTCATGGGTCCAAATTTGGGCTTTAAGGCCCAAAGTGAAATTGGATCCAAATGTCAATCAAATTGGACTTGGATTTGGTCTAGATTGGTATTGGGGATGTTGAATTGAAGTTTAGAATTGAATTGGACCAGAATTTGGGTCAATTGGATAGGTTTGGTTTAACATTGGGTCTACTTTGGGTTAAAATGGGTCAATTTGGGGGTTTTGACAAAAGTAGGGTAAATTGACAAAATTGACCCATGGTGTAGTTGGACAAAATGAAATTGGGAATATTTAGGATTTTCTGGAATTTTCTGGGAATTTTCTGAATTTTTTGATTTTTAGGCCAAGAAGGGTATTTTGGGTATTTGGAGGGTATTGGGGGGTATTTTTGGAATCTTTGGTATTTTTGGATATGGATGATCAATTTGAGTGATGTGGAGATGTTTGGGATTGATTTTGGAAAATTTTGGGTAATTTGGAAATTTTGCGAAAATTTGGAGTAATTTGAGGGTTTTGGGTAGGTTTAGTAGGTGTAGGGTCTCGGGGGTCAAAAATTGAAAATTTGGAAAATTGAAGATTGGGTGGATGTAAGTGGAAAGAAGTCATTTTGGTTGAGCCATGAAGCCATGAAGCCATGAAGCCATGTCAAGCCCATGTGAGCCATGAAGGGACTCATTTGAGGCATTCACTATGTTGTTCCTAACCCTCTTAGCCGAGGGCTTAGGGGTTAAGGACCATCCATGTGAATCACCCACATGAGTCGGGGAGGTTAAGTTGGGTATGGGTGTGGTTTTAGGAAGTGTGTGGAAATGTAGTGTGTAAGTGTAGTGTAAGTCGGCCCCCTCACTGGACCAGGGCCGCCGGGGTAGTCCTAAGGCCGAAGAGTCCATAGGAACTCATCCTTTAAACTTCCACATTTGATTTCAACCCTCTAGGTGATTAGGGGTCTATAGTCGAATTTGTGGAGTTTGCGAGGAGTTTAGAAGTGGTTTGAATTTCTAAATGGCGGGTCCCGATTCTAGTCCTCTAAGATAGTCAAAGAAAAAGCCTGAGGCTAGATCCTAAGCACTAACAGAAGAAGGGAAGACCTCATCAAAAATGAGGTCAACAAATGGATCCCCAATAGGTGTGGTGAGTGACGGAGCACACCGCGCGTATTGGTGTTGGCCGAGCGATCAACAAAACCAACACGAATGTCCAGTGACGAACTTAGGACGAAGTGAAGAGTTCTGTCTGGGGAGTGTCGAGTATATCTCCGGAACCGGAGATTCTTGAACTCTCGCTGGGGAAAGGAAAAGGAGGTGAATCCCAAATCACATGACCTGGGGAATTTTGATTTAGATTTTATTTTGTTTCAATTTATGTTTTGATGTGTGAGCTTGGATTTTAGTTTGGAATTTCAATTTAGATTGAAGTTTGTCAAAATTAATTTGAAGGATTTGATTTGAAATTGAAATTGGAGTTCTGAGGTTTTAGATGTAACATCTCCAACCTCGAAAGAAAATTGAATTCATTAGATTGAATCGTTGCAATGAGAATAGATCTCAGAGCAAAGTGGTGTTGGATATAAAATCCTTAACCTTAAGAGTTTGATTTTGATGTATTTCATTGCGATAGGGAAATGATCCTAAAGCGATGCGAGTCTCGGATGTAAAATCCTTAACCCGGGAATTCGATTTGATGTATTTCGGTGCAATAGGGAAAGAATCCTAAAGCGATGCGGTCTTGGATGTAAAATCCTTAATCCCGAGAATTTGATTTGATGTATTTCGGTGCGATAGGGAAAGAATCCTAAAGCGGTGCGGTCTTGGATGTAAAATCCTCGACCCGAAAAATTGAATTTTGATGTACTTCGGTGCTGATAGGAAAAGAATCCTAAAGCGGTGCGGTCTTGGATGTAAAATCCTCGACCCAAAAGTTTGAATTTTGATGTATTTCGGTGCGATAGGAAAAGGATCCTAAAGCGGTGCGGTCTTGGATGTAAAATCCTCGACCCAAAAGTTTGAATTTGATGTATTTCGGTGCGATAGGAAAAGAATCCTAAAGCGATGCGGTCTTGGATGTAAAATCCTCGACCCAAAAGGTTTGAATTTTGATGTACTTCGGTGCGATAGGAAAAGAATCCTAAAGCGGTGCGGTCTTGGATGTAAAATCCTCGACCCAAAAGTTTGAATTTTGATGTATTTCGGTGCGATAGGAAAAGAATCCTAAAGCGGTGCGATCTTGGATGTAAAATCCTCGACCCAAAAGGTTTGAATTTTGATGTATTTCGGTGCGATAGGAAAAGGATCCTAAAGCGGTGCGATCTTGGATGTAAAATCCTCGACCCAAAAGTTTGAATTTTGATGTATTTCAGTGCAATAGGAAAAGAATCCTAAAGCAGTGCAGTCTTGGATGTAAAATCCTTGACCCAAAAGGTTTGATTTGATATTTGATTCGAGATCTGGAAGAAATTGGATTTGAATTTGATTGAGACTTGAAGCCTGGAAAGATTGAATTCGGAATTTTGGAAATTTGGAAGGATGAGTTTGAACTCGATTGAAATTTGATTTAAGATTTGATTTGAAATTTGGAAGATCAAGTTTGAAACTTGATCGAGATCGGATTTGGAATTTGATTGAGGATTTGATTTGAAATTTGTAAGGATGGAATTTGATTTTGAAGTTTGGAAGGATGGAATTTGAGATTTGTGTTGATTTCGTTTATCTTTTAATGGTTCAAATTTTATTTTATTGTTTATTTAATGTTCATGTGAACTTGGTGTTTGTCATTTTTCAGATTTTTTTTTTTAGAAAGTTTTCTTTTATTCTCTTTTTTTGTTTTATTTCTTTTCTGTTCTTTGTTCGAAGTTCATTTAACTTTAATGGCGTTTCCCAATCAATTTGCACAAAAGAGGTGAAAGCCAAAAACGTGACATGGTCACTTTCATTCCAATCATGTTGAAAATACGTCGTACAACTCGATGCGGAATATATTTCATACAATCCATGTAGACTTAAAACGGATCGTGTATGATCTTTGTTGATCCATCGAAAAGAATCATCTGTCGAAAATCCATGTACGAATAGTGAGGTACATGGTCGATAACATCACCTTCCAAGCCATCCTTGGCAAGGATGCCTGAGCTGGATGTACGTTGGAGGTGTGATATTTCCCATGTAACTCACGGCTCGTAAGGCGGAGGTTCTCTAGCTACGGGTGCGGTTGGAAATGGTAAGGTATTTTGCTGTCGTCCATCCTCACGAAAGTAAGCGAGATTCGCTCCACTGGCACCCACAGTATGCGATGCTTTGCGATATCTGCTCCGTTACCTTGCGGTATCATGACGGAACCCACCGGTAAAGGTATCTTTGCGGCCCTCGGAACTCACCCGGGCTCTGCTATCCGGAGGTCGGATCCGAACATGATGTTACACTCATTCAAGAAAGAGGCCGTGCGAAAGGTCGACGAAGTCGTGGTGATCGATATGTGGGGGTATGCGGTCACCTTGTTTGTAGATGTTGATAATGCGGCTATTGGGTATGCAATCTGCTGGCGGTACCCTCCATGTTATCAATCTTTTTACCATTCTCTTGATAAGCGATGGCATCGGATCTACTTGCCCATGACGGAGTATTCCGGTGGGTTTCCCTTCTGTCTTCGACAAAGTTGTAGCGAGCATCCGCATTGTAATGTGATTCTTCCTTTCCACGGCATCCATCTCCGGGGTTCGAGTATGTATTTTCCCTCGGGCGGCTGCTCGGCCCATTCTTTTCGGATCCGGATACAATCCACGATTTGTTGTTGTTCATACTGCGAGAATACGTCGGTGTGTAGCTCGAGGCCTTCAGTATGTTGATTCTTCTTCCTTTAATTCTCTCGAAGTATTCGAAAGTTTTCTTTTCAACATTACGCATCCTCTCCGGCTCGTATTCCGGAATGATGCAGATGGCGAGGCCTTGTGACATATTGTGGGATATATGGTTCAATCCCTTCACGTTCCCCGCATACCTCGGCTCCTCGGGGATGATGCACGTCGGGACATCCCCGGGGTTGCTTCTGCAACAAGGTCATGCACTTCTGTGGTGGTTCTATCCGGTGGCGTGGTAGCCTTCTTCATTCGATCTTCGGAGATTTCCACTGGTTCTTTCGTTATTCTAGGAGCTGGCCTCCTTTCTTCGAGTTCTGGTGAACCGGTGTCCTTGAAATGTGAGTGCTTGGTATTAGCAATTGTCTCGTCGCTGGTCCGCGACTAGTTTTGTTAACATTTTACGGATACGGCGATTCTTATTTCTTCGTTGCGTGGGCTGTGAGAGTAGCTCTCCGAACTTCTTGAATCTCGCGGGCGCGGCGGCTGACAAGCTTGCCCTCCGTCTGTAGCGACTACGGACTTCATTTTCTTGTCTTCTTCGGTGTTTGCTTTCTTTTCTTGTTGTTGGATTGGTGGCTTGGGCCACCCACTTTCATCACTTGTCTGTCCGGGCGGTTCTTCTCGGTTAGCGGGACCCGGTCACTTTCCTCGTCTTGTAGGCTGCTCGGTGCGAAATGCGAGTCGATCTCGATTATCGCTCCATCTTTCACCCTCTTTTCATCGAGTGCGAGGCTTACGCCATTCTTAAAGTTCAAGACCAACCGCCCGTTCGACATTTCCTGCGAAAAGACAAGGAAAAGGATCGGGGGTTATACTTAAGAACAAGAACATTAAGAAAATGTTTATTAAAGATACATTTTTTATTATTCTTATATTTTAACGGGAATGAAGTAGGATAAGATCGGAAAAGGGACTTTGATTTGGAGAAGAAAACGAGGAAAACTTTATTATCATTTGTTTATTTATTTTAGCACATTTTATTATTTTTGGGTTCGGACCCGATCACGAGTAATTACTTCACTCGTGTTTCTTAGGGATGAAGAATTCATTCCTTCGAAACATCGGGTAGCGTAATATTTTTTCAAGTATCGTCCGTTGATCGGAAGCATATGTCGTTCTCCACGGCAATTCACTAGGCGGTAGGAACCTCCCGAGTATCTTGCTTCGACCACGAAGCGGTCCTTCCCGAGTGGGTTGAAATTTTCCTCCTATCTTGCGGTGTGCGAGAATAGGTCTCTTGAGAACGAGAACTAAGTCACCAACTTTGAAGGTTCTTGGGCGGACCGGTTTGTCATGGGCTTGAACCATTTTAGCTTGGTATAGTTCTAAATTCGTTGCTGTCTGCAAGTCTTTTCCCTTCCGAGCTTTCTAATTCTTCGAGTCGTAGTACGGCGTTTTCTTCGTCGTGATCTTGTTTGCAAGCTGCAATTCGAGTGAAGGAAGGCTGAACCTCTAAAGGTAACATTGCCTCGGACCCATACACCGGAGCGTAAGGTGTAGCTTGAGTAGGAGTTACGAAGGTTGTCCGGTAGGCCCATAAGGCTTCTAACAATTTCTCGTGCCAATTTCTCTTATTATCGTCCAAGGTTTTCTTTAAGATTTGAACGAGAGTTTTATTAAAAGCCTCGGCGAGGCCGTTTGCTCTTGGGTAGTAAATTGTCGAGTATCGCCGGTCGATTCGTGTCTCTCGACAAAATTGTTGATTTGTGTGCTTCGAATGCGGCCCATTATACGAGATGATCTGCGCGGCACTCCGAAACGGTAGACAACTTGGTTCTTGAAAAGCTGCAGCACGTGGTGTGCTTTCACTTCTCTAAGTGGGACTGCACGCACTTGGAAAAGTAATCTGTAGCTGCAAGAATGAAACGATGTCCTTTCGAAGATGGTGGTTCTATTGGACCCACTATATACGTGCCCCGACATTCGAATGGCCGCGACGCAATTGTCGGGTGCGGCACATTTGGAGGTTGGTGTAGAACCACTCCGTGCACTTGGCATTGGTGACGGCTCTTGGCGATTTTCATGCGGTCGGTCATCATCGAGGGCCGGTAGTACCCTAGTCTTTTAATTTTCATCTTCATTTTTGGACCCGGTCGGTGAGCGCCACAGAGTCTCGAATGTACCTCTTTAACGATTTCACGGGCCTCGGACCGCTTAGGCACCTTAGCCACATTTGATCAAAAGACCTTCGTACAATGTGTTGTTTATTAATGCGTAGGACGAGTTCTTTTCTTGATACGATGGGCAGCGACCTATCGTCCGGTAGCTTTCTGTTTGCGAGTAGTCTATCAATGGTCGTCGCCGATCTTCGTGTTTTACGTCACTTCTTCATGCTGATTCTTTTCCTTCTTCGATTTGTGTATCATGTCTATGTCAAGTTGTGATAGGACTCGACGTCAGTGGATCGACACTTCCATTGATTCATCTTGCAAACAGGCAAATTCTTTTTGCGAGACGGGCTAAAGCATCTCTTAAAGCATTCTCTTTTCTAGGAATTTTGTAGATTGTCACATTTGGAATCGTTCAACAATTTGTATGGCATCTTGGAAGTATTGTTCGAGTCTTGGCTTTAGAATTACGTCTTGTCAGCGATCTGTTGAATGATTAGCTTGTGAATCCCGTAGATGTTGATGTCCGTTATCCCCATTTGAATGGTTAATTCCAATCCCGTTATGAGGGCTTCGTATTACGCTCGTTGTTTGTACACGGTTACGTCGAGTGGTAGGAGTATCTTAACATCCCCGCTCGGTGTTATAAAGATTAGCCGATTCTGCCTTACGGGCACTATCACTTGCGATTCTTCGTCTTTGTGTCTTGAAGATGCTCCGTCGAAATATAATTCCCAACGTCGATCGTCGAGGTCTTCTAGGTTCATTATTTGTTCATCGGCGGATCGTCATTGAGAGGAGATTCGGCGGCAAAGGATGTCTTTGCGAGGAAGTCTGCTAAGACTTGTCCCTTTACGGCACGCAGAGGCACGAAAGTTATATCGAATTGCGATAATATCATTGACCATCGGCAAGTCCGCCGGAAAGTGTTGGACGAGTCATCGAGTATTGCAATGGATTAAACTTCGAGATTAGGTTGACCTTATGAGAAAGCATGTAGTGCACGAGCTTTTGAGCGGCGAAGATCGGGGCCGAACAATGCTTTTCGATTGCGGGATACCTTACTTCAGTCGGAAGTAAACGACGGCTTAAGTAGTAAAGAGCATTTTCTTTACCCTCATCATTGACACAGGCTAACGGGGCTCGAGAGAGTCGTCTAAAGCCGCGGTGTAAAGTATCGGCGGTCTACACGAGGCCAGGGCTGCTAAGACGAGGAGGTGTCATTAAATATTGTTTAATGTCTTCGAAGGCCTTCGGCATTTCTCTTCCCGAAATAAATTTGGCGTCCTTTTTAGCTAGTGCTGAGAAAGGCTGACACCTACGACGGAGTTTGAGATAAAGCGTCGAAGATATGCCGACTTCCCTTGAAAAGATCGTAGTTGTTTTAAGGTTTTGGGAGGCGGCATTTCTAAGATGGCTTTAATCTTCTCCGGGTCGATTTCGATTCCACGATGTCGGACAACGAATCCTAAGAATTTCCGGAGGTGACGCCGAAGGCGCATTTTAAGGGATTCATCTTAAGGTTAAATTGTCTTAATCGTTCGAAAACAATTCTCGAATCATACGGGTGGTTTTCCTTTACTTTGCTTTTGATGACGACATCGTCCACGTAGCACTCGACTTGATTGTGGATGAGATCATCAAAAATTCTTGTCATTGCTCTTTGGTAAGTTGCTCCTGCGTTCTTCGGTCCGAATGGCATCCTTTGTGTAGCAAAATACTCCGATCGGCGTTACGAATGCTGTAAGCTTTTCATCTTCGGAGCCATTTTTATCTGGTTGTATCACGAAGATCCATCCATGAATGAGAATATTTCATGTGTCGAAGCAATATCGATCATCGGTTCTGGAATCGGTAGAGGAATTCATCTTTTGGACATGCCTTGTTTAAATCTGCGAAGTCCACACAAATTCGATCGACCATTCTTCTTTACGGTGGCACTACATTGGCTAGCCAAGTCGGGTATTGTTCTTCGCGGACAAATTTAGCGTCTATTAGCTTTTTAACTTCGGCTATGACTTGTTGTTCGATTTCTAGACGCATTCTTACGGGACCTTGTCGGTCGGAGCAGTAGGATCCACTCCTAGCTTATGGTACCGACCTGCGGAGCTAATCCCGGCATTTCATCGTAGCTCCAAGCAAAACGAGTCTTTAAATTCCATTAATAACTTGATTATTTCTTCGGAGTCTTCTTTATTGAGTAAGGAGCTAATAAAGGTAGGTCTAGGCTCTTCGTCTAGTACCTAAGTTAACTTCCGTTAACTCATCTATTGTGGATTTAATTTCTTCTTCGAATTACGGTGGAGCGTCTCGATTTGTAAATCTTCGAGTTCGTCACGTAGTTTCCATGCGGTTTTCATTGGACTTGCAAGTGACAACCAAGCAAAATTCGGTATCGTCGGCCGACCCTGCTGTGCCGAATCCGAGTCCATACTTTGAATTGGGTGGACGACGGAGTTATTCCATAACTTTTCAAAATGTTGTGATTGGCCTTTTGTCCATTGTCGAGGTAAGAAACCACGTTGAATTAAATTTTGAACACGGGGAGAGTACCACTCGAAAGGTAATTCCATTAATTCGATGAAGTGACATCTTCGAATTGTACATTATTTTCGAGTTTTGGAGGAAGAAGCACCACGGTAGAATTTGATCGGCTTTGCACGAGTCACTACGTACCTCTTTGACCTCCATACCCTCGATCTTATTAGAATGGATCGGAGTTAGGGTCATAGTATGTACGTAGTGGTTAATCTTCTCGTACATTGATTTGTATTCTTCGTTCTTTTCATCTTCGAGGGGATCTTGTATTGCGGCTTCTTTCGACTTATTGTCGTTGCTTCTTGCTTGATTTCTTTTTCTTCTTGGAACTATCATCCCGATCGACATTGATGGTTGGTTTCCTCATCCCGGTGTCCTAGCGTCTACTACCACGACCTCGTCCCCGGCCTCGACCTCGGATGCGAGTTGTGGAGAAACCTTCACCATCTCGCCGGAAGGGAGTGGTGAGTGGCTGTTGGACTAGAACTTCAGGTTCTTCGTTGTCTCGAACTTTCTTTGCTTCATTTGTTACGGTATCTACGGAGAAGATTGTTTTCTTCGGCGGTGCATAATAAGCTGCATCTTCATGGATTCCAATTTCATGTACGGAGAATGGTTGCAAGTCACCTTTGATGCCTTGTTCCCCTCCATCGTAGTACTTGATGCAACTGGTGTAGAGATGATGGTACCATCCTGTTTTCATGTATCCATGGTCGGCCCGATAAAGCGTTGAACGACGTTTCGAATCGATTATGTGAAATTTTGCGGTTGTCTTTGCTAAGTCACCGGTCTTCATCGATAGCGTTATTGACCAGAGGGCTCTTTCTCCTTTACGGTTGAATCCTCTTAATAACATTTTGTCGGCCTCGAGCTCGCGAGCATCGATTTCCAAGTATCTTAGTGTTCGAAGACTCATTATATTGATTGATGCTCCTGGATCCACCAATACTGCGGAGAGCGTAAACTTTCCGATTATGGCCGAAATGTACAACGGTCGGTTGTGATGCGCGTCCCCAGTAGTAGGTCATTGTCAGTGAAGGTAACACCTCGGCTTGTTCCTTTAACGAGCAAACCTCATCTAAGGAATCTCCGAGCCATTTGAGCTAAGCGAATTTCCGGATCGAAGTAAGGCCTTGATCGAGCTTCCCTCATCTCCTTTGATAAGATGAGAGCATCGTAAATGCTCGGTTTGGCCGGTAGTTTCCTAAGATGGGCTAGCACGTTGTAGTCACTTTGTTTCCATGCGTCTCGGCTTCTTCTCGAATGGGTATCTCTTCAGCTGGGGTTGGTTCTTCTTGAACGACCACTGCTTTCCTTTGTCTTTTGGACCCATTCTTGGAGGTAGAACTTTTCCACTTCTTAGGTTGACTTCGTAATTTCTTCGAATCTAGTGTTGAGTTTGTCGGTGTCTCCTCCTGAATCGGAATGGTCGGCTCTTCGGATTATCTTCCAAATCCGAAGGCTCTAACTCTATCGTAAGCTGGAGCTCCTCGAAACTCGCGAGATAGAGCCGGTTGCTTGTTGAGCTCTCGTAGCCTCCTTGATGGATGTCTTCTTCGTCATTTTGATCGTCGAGATCTTGTATGATTTGAGAATTGTTGTTGGTATCGAAATCGACGCCGGATTGTCGCTAGTTACGTAATCGTTAGAAACGGTCGAAAACGTAGCCAACGCCATCACCCTTATCATTATATGATCCCACCGAAGTGAGCGAGATAATCATACAAAATCGGAGGTTCGAGGGATTTCTCCCCGAATCGAAACAACTATCTAGGATAGCGGCCCCTAATCCAGCCTTAGGAATCTCGGTCCCCTCTTCTTCATCGATTTTCTTCTTCTCTTCGATTGTCTCTGTCGAGGTGGCTCTTCTATCGCGAGTGATAGTACCGGCTTAATGGGTCTCGAACTACGAATTGAAGCTCGCACGAAGCGGTTCGGATGTTGTCTCAAATCTTCTTCGAAGATCTCGTCCAGGCGGTGGTCCATCCATCGTCAGTTGCATAGGGATCTATCGGAATGACGGGATCGGTTGAGATAACATTGACGGAACCTCCTTTACGGGGTTCCTTCATGTACTCCTTCGGGATTGTTATATTTCCTTTCCGAAGGTTGTCATTGAGCCGACTTTTAAAGGTAATGCGATCTTCTATCTTGTGCCCGAAGCATCCAGATGGTAGGGGCAAATGTTGGGATCACCTTTCTTGTTGACTTCCTGCGGTCTTTTGGGCTCCGGCAGTGGAAATGCTGGAGTTTTCATTAAGCTACGGAACATCTTTGGTGCTTGCTTCATTCTTGAACGGATATTCTGCTGCTCGAAGCTCCCTCGATGTACGTTGCGGACGAGACGGTTGTTCATGCTTGCGGAGACGATCGATAGTTGGACCGGGGTTCTTTGGTAATTTTGTTGTGGTTCTTTGCGGCCGTTACGGTGGTATTTGCATCGGTTGTTTGCCTTTGTCAGCTCGCTGCAACGATCCCGGATTTCTTCTCGAAGGTCTTCACCGGCTTACGCTTGTCAGTCTTGTCGGCAAAACTTAATTGCTTCGCCTCTTCTTGCAAGCTTCCGGCCTTGCTTAACAACTTCTCGAAAGTCTTAATAGTGAATCCCTTGAGGAGAAGTCTTTATCGGGCCGTGAATGCTTTTAAGCGAGATGCTGACTGCATGTTGTTCTTGCGAGTTGTGGTTCACACTTCATGCTTAAATTTCTCCATCGAAGTATGTAATCCACTAGAGTTTCATTCGGCCTTTGTTTCTCTACCACTAAATCACCTATAGTGATGTGGTGCTTGAGACTCCGACAAATCGCTTAATGAAGAGGCTCTCTAGCTACGAGAATGTCTTCTACGGATCCGTTGGGTAATTACGCATACCGGTCGAAGGCGATTCACGACGAGGCGCTAACGGAGCGTCGGAAGAGTAGCGCATCGCTCCCGCCGGCATTGCAACAGCGGCACGAAAGTGTGCGACATCTTGTCGGGGGTTCCGGTTCCGTCGAAGGTCTTAAACGAGAGGTGGTACGAAGCCCTTCGGGTATTGGACGGCGTCGAATTCTTCGGGTAAGGTCTACCCGTCCGAATAGATGTCCCGTTCTTCGATTGTGCTTGGGGCTTCTCGCTTCTGCTGCTCTACCAAGTTCTTGATATCCTTTTCGGGGATCATACTTTGTGTTGTATCCTTTTTCGGTTGGTCATCCTCAGTTGACGGATGTAATCTCCTTCCCTCCGTCTACGATGTGAATGACTTACGGGGGTGTCTCTCTATGTGGTTGTACTTGACTTTGGAGAGTGGCCGAGCTATGGCCATCTCTTCCATCCTCTTCGCCATTTGAGCGATCGTGTCGTCCTTTTCTGAAGGCTGTCTCTTCATCGGTTCAGGCTCCTCTCTTTCTGCGGTTGCGGGAGCACCTTGAGAAGATGATGAAGCTCGTGTCTCGACCATGTTGATTTCGCATATTCGTTGTCCATGAATTCCGATGAGTCGATCTCATCTCCGAACTTTTCTTCTCTTACTTTTGCCGATCGTCGGATGTCGGTTCTCGGCTTTTCCATGGCATCTTCTAGCGGAGCTTTACGTGTATCTTTGTGGTTGTCATGCGATGGTTGCGGGTCCTTTTTCACGAGTCCCCTTCATCGCGGTAGCGCTTTCTTCGGATTCGAAGCCTCCTGGCGAGACTTTCTCTCTCGGGCTGTCGTTTCGATCTCGGCTGCCCCGTAGTGGGACGCCGCACCATCCTTCTAGCGGCGGAAGGTCTAGGACCGGATGGTGCGGTGACCGAATGCTTTGGAAGGTGGTATCCTCCTAATCGCGCAATCCCGATACTACGACGGGCGGGCTAGCCTTCATTCTCTTGCTTGGCTTTTCTATCATGACGACGGGCTCTACTCGGGGCCCGAGACGGGATTTGGCCGGCACCCGTCCTATCCTTCGTAGAATTTCCGACACGGGGCGAGTTTTCCTTCTTTGCTAGCTTTTACTGCAAAGTTTGCGGTCGAGCGAAACGGCGTAGTTCTAGTTCTTTTCTTGCGGCTATCGTTGTAGTATGCGGGTCGAGGTAATGCGGCGGCAATCTTGCGAACATTCTCCTCGTCCTCTGCGGCGGAGAGGGGATGGAACCTGCTTCCTCCCAAAAGTGGTATGTAGTCGGGCGGTGGTGTATATTACGGTAGCGGTGTATATTACGGCAACTCCGGAATTTCCTCGGGAAGGCAATCTCGGCGGCTACGGCTTCCACGGCGATCCTTCTATTTCTATTTCTTCTTTGGGTCTTTGTCGGCGACGGAATCTTCGAAGCTTGGACCCGATTTCGAAGACGGAAGGTCTTACGGGAAGATCCAGTACCCTCCACGGTAACGGGTTTACCATAGTTACGGATTTCTTTCCCCTTTGATTTGGCGAAGTCGGGGTAGGTGCGGAAACAACTAGACCGAGTGGGGGTAGTGAGAACGGTCCTCCTGCGGACGGCGGTACTCCTCCTAGTCGGGATCCTTTGCGGGGGAGGAAACTCTTGGGTCGACCTAAGGTTGAACTCGAGCGAGTGGTTCCTCGGCTTCGGATACCTTGTTCGTCGGTGCGAAGAGGGAGACGTCGGTGACCTTGACGTTCATGTTTTCGAATCCTTGTCCGAATCGGATGACCCCATTGTCGGGCGGCTCATCCTTATAGACGGCGAAGTCCGATCCGTTGGTGAAGGAGAAAATCGGTTTCGGGGCTTCCATTTACGCGAGGTAGACTGCGGTTGTCGGTCCCGAGTTATGCTTCTTTTCTTCGGGACGAAAAGAAAGGAATTGAAAAGAGTCCGAACTCATTCTTTGTTCATGTATTTATAAAAAAAAAATCATTTGTTAAAAGAATCACTTATTAGAGGGTTTGTTTATTTAGAACGGAACGTTCGAAAGGTGTAGAGAAGGTAAGGAATCCGATTCGAGTTGGAAAGGAAAAGAAAATCTTAAGCAAGACTTCTCGACTCGAAGGATCATTCCTAAACTAACACTATTGGGGGTCCACCCCACCTCGAAATGAGGTAAAAGGATCTCGGAACCTCTCTGTTTAGGGGTGTCTAAACGAGTGGCTCCTAAATCCGAGAGAATGTTGGCTATACTTGTTCGAGATAGAAATGAACATAGTATTCCAACGGAAAGAAGGGTAGTTTGATCCATTAGGGACATGGATACACTACCGATTTTTGAAAGCGAAATTATTTGATTATAATGGAGAGAGGAATAGTCCCAGCGGAGTCGCCGAAATTGTCGGCCTTATTTTTAGGTTGTGTTGTATTTTTAAAAGGGGTCGCCTAACGAAGTTGTCGGCGAATCTAAATTTTAAATTTAATTTAAATATATATATAATTTAGAAAGTAGTATTTGATTTTGAAAATAATTTTTAAATTTGAGATTGAACCGATCTCACATCCCAAATAGTTTATATAAACGAGCACCGCACCATAAACCATGTATCATCACTAAGGATAGACACATTGCTTGACGGTGGGGCTCGATCAAATAAACTAGAAGTTTTGTGACATCCGTTTGGTGCCGTGAACCAATTTTATAAGCCGACAAATTCCCTGCTTAATATGAAAGTATTAAACGGGGGTTTATATTACACAGGTTCTTTAAAATTCCATATAAGGGCAAGCCACTATAGTTAATTACATCTTAAGTGACGGGAATCACCTAAGAAAACTCTCGATAATAACCAATAATTCACGCTCTCGAGAATTTCAAAGTTTAAGGTTTTCGAAGATTGAATTTTGGAATTTCGATAGGGAATGGATCGAAACTTGGAACATTTTGTTTTGTGAATCCGAAGGAAGAAAGGTAGGAGAAATCACCGATTCGAAGTGAACTTCGGTAATTTCCGACTATCCTATCGTTTGGCTTGAGTTTAGGAAAGTCCTAATACTTATTTAAATGTTTCGATCTTGCCGATTTTAATTAATTAGGGCTTATATTTGTATGATAAAATCAAACGAAATAGCACTAGAAGATGTGAGGGTTTATTGTCGTATCGGACGACTACCTCGGAATCCTAAGGCCGGTTAGGGCTTAATTTGCAATGCAAATGCCAACGAAGAGTTGAGGATTTATGTTGCACTAGGCAAGCTACCTCGAAGTCCTATGGCTTGGTTATTTAATTCTAGGAAAGTTTCTTTGAAGTAGGTTCGAGTTTCTTGACGACGATGGCCGTGCTGCCCGCCATGCTCCGAGTTCCTTGTTGTTGCGAGAGGTTTAGTTTTAGAAATCATAAATCGGGAGATGAGAAAAGTGTTTTGGTTTTAGAGAAAATCTTAATTTCCGAGTGTTTTTTACGTTTTAATTAAAACAAATCTTAAAGTTGATTATAACGACACAGGTTAAGATCCACGGTTCCATCCTTAGGCATCATTATTTTTATCGGATTCACTTAGTCCGGATGAATTTGCTAAACTCAGTCGAATGAGTTCCACACTTTCATTTAGGCCAGTGGGAAATCCGGTTAGCAACACGTAGGTTACATCATCCGAGGTATTCCGATCATCCAACGGGACGTTTTAATTTAGTTGTAATTGTAGTTTTGTGTTACGTTTGTGATTAAATTTTGAGTTGTTTTATATTTTGAAATGTTGTGGCGGTGAATTTTATCTTGCAATGACTTTTAACTTAGTTTTGGTTTCGGTTTTAGGGGCTATCCTAAAGGTGTGGGTTTTCATGCAACGGTTGTTTTATCATGCGAGAAAAATAAACGCGATTCTGCAATAAAGTAAATTGCGATAATGTAAATTCTTTGGAAAATAAATTGCGGGAAAGTAAATTGCGATAATACGAAATGCGTGCACTGGAGGGTCTTCCCGTCGTCCAATGCTGCACTTAAAACACAATTAGCATACTTAAGCAAGTTCCTAGGTAAGGTTAAGGGAAAGGTTATGGTTTTCTACCGAATTCCAATCCTATAGCTAGTCATTTCTATGACGTCTAGGTTCTTTGTGTTTTGGTTTAAGGACGATTTTCTTCATCGAAGAATAATCGAATTCGATTGTTCTTATAAATGTCCTATCATATTGAGGAAGTGCTTAAGAAGGATCTTAAACATCTTTTCGATATTTCTAGGATTGTTTTAAGTCAGAATGAATTTAATTATATAAATGAATCGATCGTCGAGGTTTTGAGTTTTGTTAACTTGCTCGGTGAACTAGGACATTTGAATATCCTATGAGTGAAGTGACACTTCATTTAATGTTTTATTTAGGAGTTATAATAACTAAAGCTTTCGAGGGTAAATTAGTATTCAAATGATTTGATTTAAGTTAAAGAGTTTAAATTTGGAATAGTGTTCGAAGTTGCTTTAAATTTATT
Source organism: Papilionanthe hookeriana x Papilionanthe teres (assembly GCA_022702705.1). Classification (NCBI taxonomy): domain Eukaryota; kingdom Viridiplantae; phylum Streptophyta; class Magnoliopsida; order Asparagales; family Orchidaceae; genus Papilionanthe; species Papilionanthe hookeriana x Papilionanthe teres. The sequence goes on along the minus strand of CM040434.1, from coordinate 23,853,557 downwards.
TTCTTTAATTTAATTGAGTTTGATTTAATTTGATTTGATGTTTAATTAATTTGATTTGATTTAATTTTAATTTGATTATTTAATTTAATTTAATTCAATTATTTAATTTAATTTATTTAATTTAATTTAATTTGATTTAATTCAATTTTATTTAATTAATTTAATTTATTTAATTTAATTTAATTTAATTTAATTTAATTTAATTTAATTTAATTTTTAATTTAATTTAATTTAACTTAATTTAATTTAATTTAATTTAATTGTTTAATTTAATTTAATTTAATTATTTAATTTAATTTAATTTAATTATTAAATTTAATTTAATTTAATTTAATTGTTAAATTTAATTTAATTTTAATTTAATTTATCTTTAATTTACTTTATTTTTAATTTTAATTAAAATTTTAAAAGAGTTTAATAATTTAATTAAGTCTTTTAATGTTTCAAATTTGAGTTATCATTTTAATTAAGAGTTGAATATTAATGAGATAATTAACTTAGGGACTTTTTAAATTAAAGAATAAATCTCTTCCTAATAAATATCCCTTATTTTAATAATTCCGATTTATTATTCCTCCAAATTTAATCTATTATTTAATTAAAGTTTAATCATTTTAAAATTATTTAATGGGTTTCTACCCTTTAATTATTTAAATTTCAATCATCCAAATCAGATTAAGATCAAATATTTTACTTGTTGATTTTTATTAAACCTAAAGTTTTAATTAAGGGTTAAAAGTTTAATTACCATTTTACCCCTTTAGCTTAATAATTTCATAACTCACTAAATTGAACTCAAATGAACTTGAAATTTTTATGTGACTTCACTCATATGTCAATAAAGACATGAGAGGAGAAAATGTGATTTTTCTGTATTTAATTTATTTATATAATTATTTTTGGTGGAAAATAGAGATTTTCAAGGAAAATTTAATAACATGACCAAGGGAAAGTTTCTGTCCTTAAGAAAATTAGGGGACATTCCTAATGACCAGAGAAGCACTTGGACCAATTTTGGTGATTTTTTGAATTATATTATTTTTATTATAATTATTTTAAATTTTGGAGTGTTAATTAATTTAAAAAATAAAATAAAAATTGAAAAATGGATTTTATATTTTTTAAAAATCTCTCTGATATCAAGGAAACCAGAGAAACAAATTTTGCAATTTTCTGATTTTTCTATGATTTATTATAATTATTTTAGTGAAAATGCTAGAAAATACATTTTTTTAATTTTAAAATTACCCTAGGGCTTTAAAATTCAATATCTCACTAAATAGACCTAGGAAAAATATGGGATTTGTTCCTAAGTGATTAAAATTCAAAATATGACATTTTGGTGAATTTTATTATTTTTGTGATTTTTATTATTTTTTAATTATTAAAATATTAAAATATTATTAAAAATCAACTTTTTAGAAAATTGAAATTTTAATTTTCCTAGGTTTCCCTAATATCAGAGAGGCTCCAAAACCAATTTGGTGAATTTTTGAAAAGTATTTTAAAAGTTATGAATTTTTAAAGTTTAAAATGGCTAAGTGGCTTAATCAGCCCAATTAGTGGGGCTAACCAAGTCTAATTGACCTCAAATTTTTATGATGGATTCCTCTGATCCTAAAGGTCAGTGGAGAATTGATTTCAAGTCAATTTGATGCATGGTTAACTCTAATTAATTGAAGACCTATTTTGAGTGTTTAAGCCGATTAGAGTTGTTTTAAATGAACTAAGTCAAAACCTATTTTTCCTAGGGTTCTCTGGTCATAAGCAACATCACCAAATTTTCCTAGAATTTATTTCACAACATGCTATTTATTGGAATTAAAATACTCAAAACGGTGACTTCGAACTTGAAAAATCAAGAACTCTTCATAGGGATGGCCTACGACTTTGGAAAATTCGGGGAATGTTCCCAAATTCGGAGGCTTCAACAGCCCTATGGTCTCATGCCATGGTGAATTGTATGCATGCATGGAGAATTAAAACAATACGGAGAGTAAATAAATTATAAAAAATAAAATACTTGATGAAATTAAGTGATTTCTTTTCCACATTATTCTCCTACGTTCATTTGAGCAAGAGGGTATTTTTATTTTATTTTTATGATTTTCCTACACGAGAGATATGAATTTTTGAAGTTTAGGGAATTAAATAAATAAGAAAATACCCTAATTTTCTATTTATCCACGCGGCGCCGGCGCATCCTCGGCGGCTCCGAAAGGCCACGCGGCGCGCTCCCATTCGACGCCGCCACTTGAGTCGGCGGCCGGGCCCGCGGTTCTCGCACTGTTTCTGGTCGACGCCGTCCGAGCCGTTCGTGCGCGCGTGTATCGAATGGACGGCATCCGTTCATCGTCCCCGAGTGTTCTCGCCGAGAGCCGTCCACACTAAATCCACTAGATCTCACTCGATTCTCGATGGATTTTTACGTTCTTATACTCTATGGATTCGTCTTGAAGAGACGAACACATCTATACGGCTAACATGCATTGAAACTAAGGCATTTGAAATGGAGAATCTCCGAAGCTCGGGATGGAGAGTTAGCTCATACCTTGGCTCGGAGAAGTGTGGCTTCGATCCGAGAGTTGTTGCACCTTCGATTGGGTCCCAGCAAGCTCCGGATGAAGTCTCTGCAGTGCGGGGAATTGTCCGGATATGATTTCGACCAAGCCCGATCCACAAAGCTTGGAGGTCTGGAGCAAGCCCAGGTGGCCTGGAGATGGGGCTTTTCTTGGTGGACACCTTCCGCTTGATGCAGTGAAGGTGTAGAGCCAATCGATTTGAGAATTGGCTCAGCTGTGGAGAAGTGTCCTGGTTTTGGGTGGAATTTCGACTACGAAATTGAGCTTACGAGAGGAGAAATGGCGGGGGGATTTCCTTGGGGATCAAGTGTTCTAAGAGTGGAGAAGGGTACGGAACAATTTTGGCGAGTTTTGGCAAGGTTTGTGCTTAGCTCCTTCCATGGCCGAGAGGGGTGGAGTTTAAATAGGAGAGGGTGGAGGGCCTCCCGGGGGAGTTGAGGCATGGGATCGAGCTGCTGCGGTGAGGAGAAGAACGACCATGGTGGCCATTGGGCATGGGGCAACTCGGCGGAGTGAGAATTCCAAGCTTGGGCTCACATGATGCTCTCGGGTGTGGTGTTTTCCGGCGATCCGAGCGGTGGCGGCGGGCATGGGTCACCATCTTGACCGGGGAGGTCGGGGGCTTGGCAATGGTGAAGTCGATTGGGCTTGGACATGTGTAAAGTGTTTGGATTAAAATGGAATGGGGGAGAGGCCATTTTGGCTTGAAATTGGTCGACCCATTGGTTTGGGTTGGGTTCACCTCCCCATGGCTGGTCTTGGGCTGAGAAGATCGGTTAGGCTAGGCTGAGTCGAAGGTGGTGATGTCCTTATCCAAGAATATTTGGATTAAATCTTGGTTAAGGGGAGACATGCTTAAGGCTTAATGACTTTTAGGAGATGGTTAAAGGACCTCCTCCTTTTGCCATTAATGGCATGGTCACATGCCAAACTCTCATGGCTTCATATGGCTTGTGAATGGCTCATCCTTGGCTCCATTTGGCTTGGGAAAAGGTTTGGTCGATTTCATGAAAATGGGTTTTAAGAATTTTGGATGTTTTGATGGAAATTTGTATGAAACTTGATTTGGAATAATTTGATGGTGAATTTAGGACTTAGGTAATGGATTTAATTAAGTGGATGACAAATGGAGATGTCATGTGGGCTTTAGGGTAGATTTGGGCTTTTGAATGTGGTGAAGTGGGCTTTTAGGAAAGTTTAAGGGAAATGGGCTTTTGATTTTAGGATGGGCATTTGGATAAAAATTTTGTGAAGAACTTTGTCAAATAAATGTCATAATTGGTTTAGGGATGTTCTATGAAGGGCTTGGAATCAGTTTGATGTGATTTGGAGTTGAATTGGTTTGAATTTGGGTTTATTTGGTAAGTGGGCCTATGTAGGTCCAAGTGGGCCAAATTGGGCTAATGTTGGGCTAGAGTTGAAATAAATGTTGAGAAATGTTTATGGGGGTGTTAAGGAAGGTTTAGAAAAGATTTGGGGTTAATTGGAGTTGAATTGGGTTAGTTTGGGCTAAGTTTGGGTCATGGGTCCAAATTTGGGCTTTAAGGCCCAAAGTGAAATTGGATCCAAATGTCAATCAAATTGGACTTGGATTTGGTCTAGATTGGTATTGGGGATGTTGAATTGAAGTTTAGAATTGAATTGGACCAGAATTTGGGTCAATTGGATAGGTTTGGTTTAACATTGGGTTCTACTTTGGGTTAAAATGGGTCGATTTGGGGGTTTTGACAAAAGTAGGGTAAATTGACAAAATTGACCCATGGTGTAGTTGGACAAAATGAAATTGGGAATATTTAGGATTTTCTGGAATTTTCTGGGAATTTTCTGAATTTTTTGATTTTTAGGCCAAGAAGGGTATTTTGGGTATTTGGAGGGTATTGGGGGGTATTTTTGGAATCTTTGGTATTTTTGGATATGGATGATCAATTTGAGTGATGTGGAGATGTTTGGGATTGATTTTGGAAAATTTTGGGTAATTTGGAAATTTTGCAAAAATTTGGGTAATTTCAAGGGTTTTGGGTAGGTTTAGTAGGTGTAGGGTCTCGGGGGTCAAAAATTGAAAATTTGGAAAATTGAAGATTGGGTGGATGTAAGTGGAAAGAAGTCATTTTGTTTGAGCCATGAAGCCATGAAGCCATGAAGCCATGAAGCCATGTCGAGCATATGAGCCATGAAGGGACTCATTTGAGGCAATTCAACTATGTTGTTCCTAACCCTCTTAGCCGAGGGCTTAGGGGTTAAGGACCATCCATGTGAATCACCCACATGAGTCGGGGAGGTTAAGTTGGGTATGGGTGTGGTTTTAGGAAGTGTGTGGAAATGTAGTGTGTAAGTGTAGTGTAAGTCGGCCCCTCGCGGACCGAGCCGCCGGGGGTAGTCTAAGGCCGAAGAGTCCTATAGGAACTCATCCTTTAAACTTCCACATTTGATTTCAACCCTCTAGGTGATTAGGGGTCTATAGTCGAATTTGTGGAGTTTGCGGGGAGTTTAGAAGTGGTTTGAATTTCTAAAAGGCGGGTCCCGATTCTAGTCCTCTAAGATAGTCGAAAGAAAAGCCTAAGGCTAGATCCTAGCACTAACAAGAAGAAGGGAAGACCTCATCAAAAATGAGGTCAACAGCGGCATTTAATTTCCTATAGTTAATACAAATTCATCATCCATTAATTTTTCTTGTGGGTATAATTTCATTACATTCATTCACTTCAACATTCACTCCTCCTTTTTTTGTACACAATGTATTGGACTCACTCAAGCACTATCCAAAGTAGGATAAATAATTCCAGCATCTAGCCATTTTAAGATCTCTTTCTTAACTACTTCTTTCATTATTGGATTCAATCTACTCTGCGGATCAACTCTCGGTTTATGTTCTTCATTTAATAAAATTCTGAGCATACAAATCGAATTATTGATTCCTTTAATATCTGCTAAAGTCTATCCAAAAGCTTTCTTGTATCTTTTTAAAATTTTCAACAACTTCTGTTCTTGATGATCGTTTAACTCCGAAGATACAATAACTGGCAGGAAAGATGATTCTCTTAAAAACATATACTTCAAATGATTAGGGAGAATTTTCATCTCAAGTTCAAGATGTTTTATAATAGATGGAATTAAGCTTTTATTCCCACCTTCCGTAGTGTCTAATACTTCAAATCTCTCCTGAACATACTCCGAATCTTCATTCTTCTTACTATCTGAATTTTCTTCATTTTCAATTTATTCTTCAAATACTCTACTTCTTTTTCAAATATATTTTCAAAATGATTATTTCTCAAATATTCACAGACCTCCATCCAAAAGCATTCGTTATCTTTTTCCATTGAGGGATACTTCATAGATTTCAAAATATTAAATGTCACCTCTTGATCATTAACTCTCATAGTTAATTCTCATTTTTGAACATCTATCACTGCTCTTCCAGTAGAATGGAATGGTCTTCCCAAAATTATTGAAATTTCTTTATCTTCCTCCATATCAAGTATAATAAGATCCACAAGAAAGATAAATTTATCTATTTTCACTAACACATCTTCCACCACTCCTTTAGGGTAAATAATGGAACGATCAGCCAACTAAAGATTCACAGATGTAGGAGAAGTTTCTCCAGTTCCCAACCTTTTGAAAGTTGATAAAGGCAAAAGATTAATTCTAGCTCCCATATCACATAAGGCTTTTCCGAAAAAAATTTCACCTATAGCACACGGAAGAGTGAAACTACCAGGATCTTTAAGTTTTTTTGGAAGCTTATTCTCAATAATTGCACTACACTCTCTGCTAAGTGCAACAGTTTCATGATCTGTAAATTTTCTTTTCTTTTTCAGAATATCCTTCATAAACTTGGCATATTCAGGCATCTGTTCTAATGCTTCAACAAAAGTAATATTTATTGTTATTTTCTTAAGGATCTCCAAAAATTTTCCAAATATGTTATCCCTGTTTTGTTTCTTCAATCTTTGAGGAAATGGAGGTGGTGATTTTTCAACAATTATCTTCATTGACTCAAGAGGATATTCCAAGTTTGGATAAATCTTATTTGAACCTTTTTCAATTTCTACCTTCTCCTTTTCTATTTCAACTTCTTTTTGTACTCTTGTCTCAAATTCTTTTCCACTCCTTAATTGAATAACCTTAAGTTATTCTTTGTTTTGATTTTTTGCATTGATCTCAACATTACTAGGAAGAGTTCCAGAAGGTCTATTATTAAGTGCAATGAAAATATGCCCCAATTGATTTTTAATATTTTTCATAGCAACACCTTGAGTTTGTAATTGATTTCCCATATTCAGAATCATTTCTTCAGTAGACAACTTCTTATCCTTAAATTGTGGATTACTATTAAAGCCATGAGGATAAGATGGTTTAGATATGGTACTTCCTTGATTGTTCGAATTTCCAACTGGATTTATAGAACTGTTCCCCCAATGTGGGTTAACATTGGCATTACTATTATTCCAATTGAAATTTGGGTGATTCATCCAACGAGGATTATAATAATTCGAATAAAGATTGTTAGATCTATTAATAGCGTTCAAAGTCTCATAAGGTGTTTGAGATTCTATTATCTGTCCAAATGAATTTTCCTCTAACACTTGAGGTGGTTGAGAATAATTCATTCCATACTGATCTATTTTCTTAGAAAGGGCTGCAATTTGAGAAATTATCATAGTCATCATATCAGAATCATGAACACTAGCTACTCTTTTAAGATTTTCCCATTCAGATGACCATTAAAAATTATTAGTAGTCATTTCTTCAATTAAGGTGTATGCTTCATTAAAAGGTTTTGACATTAACGATCCACCAGCAGCAACATCTATAATGGATCTCAATGATCTCATTAATCCATTATAAAATGCTTGAATTATTAACTAATCTAGTAACACATAATGTGGGCACTTCCTAAGAAGATCTTTAAATCTCTCCCAAGCTTCATATATTGATTCTCCTTCAAACTAACCAAAAGATGTAATATCATTTCTTAACTTAGCAGTCTTTAATGGAGGGAAATATTTTGATAGAAACTTTTGAGCAAATTCTCCCCAAGTTCTAATAGATCCAGGTGCTAAAGAATTTAACCACTCGTTAGCTTTATTGCTTAATGAAAAAGGAAAAAGTCTAAGTCTGACAGTATCACTCGACACTCCATCATATTTAAAAGTTTCACACAGTTCTAGAATACTAGCGAGATGTAAATTTGGATCCTCATTAGGTGTTCCTCCAAATTGATTATTTTGTACCATTTGGATAATAGCAGGTTTAAGTTTAAATGAATTAGCAGCAACATCAAGATTTTGAATAGTGGTATGAATTTCATCTGCTGTTGGGTTAGCATAATCTCTTAAAGGTCTTGGCAAATTTCCAATATCATTTCTCTGATTATCTTGATTATTCACCATTTCACAGGAATTTTTAGTTTGTTTTTGTTGTTTTCTAATTTTTCTAACAATAAACTCTAACTCCGAACCGTAAAGTACTAAACATATAGATCCACTACGATGCATATAAAATCACACAAATACTTTAAAAAGTAAACAAACACACACAATTACACACTACAAAGTAAAGGTTTTCAGTTACTATATTATCAATAAATACTATTTATACTTCCTTCATTTCTTCTTACTTACTTACCTACTTAGTTACTTCCCTGACAAAGACACCAAAAACTTGATGCGAGCGGACTTTTATATTGCAAGAATTTATGAACTCAAATTTATATATATTTAGAATGATTTTTTAATATCCAAGCATTCAACGCAAGTATAAGTATCGTATCAAGTAATATAGGGCTCTAATGGAGTCCTAGTTATCGATCTCATAGGGAAGTGACGAAGTAAAAAGTTAGAGTTTCACAGTAGATAATGTAGTACTGAATTCCAATACTCAAATTGCAATTAATGTTTAATGTTTACTTCTACTACCAAGATGCAGAAAACAATAACAATTAAGCAAACTACAATTACTTCTAATATCTTTAAAATAGAATTAACTAACAGACATACACTAAGTTATATATTTGAAAGGTTTTGATATATAAGAAAAGTATATTTCCTCTTGCAACGAGAATTTGATGTATGGATGATATAGAATGATTATCTATGTTATTGTGCCAAATAAGAGTATACATGTTTCTTTACCCTCAAAAGAGTACCCCTCTTCTAGACATGAAAAGAACATTGACATATCCTAATTTTAGTCACCAAATCTAAGGCTAGGCTGGGAGGATACTGGCTCTCACTACGAAGCTCCCACTCACCCTTCACCTGAAGGCAAACCTTCGAGTTTAGTTACTAATCTTAGGAGCAAATTGGGGATCTCAGCCTGTCATCCTGAAACCTCCAATTTGAAGTCCATCAAAACACATTTCCCTATTTATTTGCACTCAATTCCCATGAACTACGCAATTCGTCCATGGAAAATGAATGGATTCTTCATTATTGTTGTAGGACACTAAATCCTTTTAAAGTTAATGTTCAATAGCATATTTTAACAATTCAATTGGCCAGATCGAGAAGTAAATTAAGTTTGAAATGAAAAACCATCACAATTTCTTCATTACATTAAAAGAGCTTCAAATCCACATCAACACATCATCACATCTTTATGCCAGAAGAAAGTCAAAAGAGACTACTCAGAATTCATGAAGAAGATACAATAAAACATGGATTTTATATATAAAAGAAAATTCATACAAACCACAAAAGAAAATACAACTTATCTTTTTCTCTTCCCCAATGCAATTCCATTAAACTTCCTTTGGATTCTTTTCTCTCTTCTTTGCAACACTCAATTCCCTCTTTAGAATGGAAAGAAAGAAGCAATCTCTCACTTTACTCCTTCTCTTTCACTCCTTAGAGAAGAATTCCTCTCAAATTCTCACTTCTACACTCTTCTCTTCTAATCCCTAACACTCACCACACACTATAATCTCCCTAAGAACCACACTAGAATTCTCCAAAACCACCATTTTCATCCAAAAGTAGTTACTTATAAGTTAGAAACAGAATCCTAAGAGTTTCCATAGGCATCCCTTCAAAAAGTTGCCAAAACTCTTCAAATTTGAAATCCACCAACATTGGGCACCGGTGCGCCCGATAGGGCACCTGATGCTCTCTATTGTCCAAATAATTGCTAAGCTCTCGGGAAGATGGCGTTGGTGGCACCAGAAGCTGTTTTCATCCTTTTTGCTTGTTTTTGCCCCGAATTCGTTCTTTTTCACATCTTTTCACTCTGAATTCATTACTTTTCGCTTCTTTTCACTTCAATCCCCTAAAATCATCATACCTACAACAAATCATGAAAAATATCTTTCTTTAAATTACAATATCACCAAAAATGAATAAAATTATATAGTAAAAATAGTATATATTTTTGGTGCATCACTAAGTAATACGAAGGTGAAAATAAAGGGAATAAATGCGAAGCAAGTAAAGGTCATAAGATTAAGGAGTGAAAAAAAGTTAGAAAAAGTAACTAGGAAGGAGTCATGTTTAGAAGAGACTAAACTTAAGCTTGAATGGCTTGGTGAAAAACATACCCTCAAAATTAGGAAATTCTCACTCCTTTACTAGGAAAAAATAATAGTGACTGATCCCGCTTTGATTAGCAGACGAATATTGGTATATTTATACTTGTGATTATCAGATTATACTTATATTTCTGATAAAATATTTCTTTCATTGCAATTGCACCAATAACTTGGTTCCGATGTAAATAAGAATACAATAGTGATATTTAAATTTAGGAATTCTACGCAAGTATATGTATCGTTATCAAGTAATATAAAACTTTCTGATTAAGCCACGATATATCGATCACATGGGTAAAAATTTTGGATATTAAAAGATAAAAAGGTTTTTAGGCACCCCAGTTCATTTTAACACTTTCTTCATTTTTACTCCAAATTTGATCCTTTTCTACCTTTTGGCATATTTAGTCCATTTAAGTGTACCTGAAAGAAAAACACACAAATTCCTTCCATTAAAGTGCAATGCCATTAAAAATATGTATAAAAATGTGCATAAAAATATTATATATTTTAAGTATATCAGTGACCAACATCACTTTTTTCCGTAGAGATTCTAAAAGAGTAATGTAGATCAACCGTTCGCCAAATTTCTAGAAGTATTTAAGAAGCTTATGATTACATCCACTTTATTGAATATTTTATAAAAGATGCCTAGTTATAGAAAATTCATGAAGGATATCCTAGAAAAGATGTAATCCGGGTTATTTTAGACTTTAGTCCTAACAAAAGATTGCAATTCCATTATTTAAGGACAACTTTCATAGAAATTCAGGATTTAGGAAATTTTAATATTCCTTGTGATATAGATGAAATATTATTTTTGAAAGTTGTATGTTATTTAGGGGCTAATACTAAACTTATGGATTATACATCATTAATAAACTGAGTTTAGAAGAACTATAACCAACCCCAGTTAGTTGATTGATGGCCTAAAGCTTGTCATGAGACAAGTGACCAAGAATGTAAGTATACGTGTCAAGCAATATGCAGCTTTATGAGTTAGTTTTTCAATGATACGAGGAAATTTTTAAGATAAATTTTAACTGGTGTGTTGATTATACTAACATATGGAACCTAGTTTGACATGATCCAAAATACAAAAATAAAATCCTATAATCATATGAAAAATACTAAGTGAATCAAATAGAAAGATCAAAAAAAAACTGGATGCATGAAGTTGGAGTGTCCTTCAGAGGGAAAGAGGCTCATGCTTATGTGATTTAGGTGTTACATGATTTTCCTAGGAACCTCCCAATGTGATAGCTCTAAACCAAAGCTAATAATTCTTCTTAGCCTATTTCTAGGTCATAAGAAGTGTTGGAAATCATATTACAAATAAGTGGGGCTTAAACATGAAGTGTTTCCTAATAATATTAGATCCTCACTCTAGGTTACAAACCCCTAATGCCAGTATTCCTATTTAACTAAATTTATGAGTTAACTAAGTCATTAGGCAATGGAAAGAAGTTCTAGATCATGAATATTATTAACCTTTTAAAATGCCAGATCAGGATTATACGAAGTTGTAAAAGTTAACCCAACAACTTTGTTTCATGATAAACATAAGAAATGTAATGTGAATTCACATTTAAGAATACAATGAAAAGTAAATATCTAACTTCATAGAAGCATAAAGAGAAATTAGTAACGAGGCATGCAAGAGAAAAGCCAAAAGCAAGTCTTGGAACTCATTTACAACATATATGAAAAGTAAAAACTTAGAACAATATTTTCCTCTCCACACAAGCATGATCCTCACCATACAATGAATATGCTGCAAGCTCTCTCTCTCTCTCTCTCTCATGCAAGCTACAATCCCTCATTTATAAACCCTCTCAAAAATAGCAAGAAAACACAAAGAACACATAATAAGAGCCTTCTACCTTCAAGGAGGAAGTGAGAAACCTCTACGGTACTCAACATAACTCTCCTCTCATAAAAAACTTAGGTTAGAGTCCTCCATGGATGCCCTAAGATGTGCCCGTGAGTTATATTTTAAAGCGCTCATGCAAATATGGCTTGGAAGGTCTTTCCATGTTGAGAAAAGGCTTTAGCAGCATGACCACACCTGTTTTTTGCATAGCCACACCATTTTGGTCAAAGAAGTAGCATGAACATGCCATATTATGGCATAACCATGCCTAAATGTTACATAGCTACACTATCCAATTAAGAAGTTGGAATAATTATGTTGCTTTTGAAGGTGGTTATGAGAGTTTGGCTCCCATGACTTCATTATTTTCTCTCATAATAATAAATGTTTGTTCCCTTTTAAATAGAAACAACACTCCTAACCTTACACAAGAAATAAAAAGTGATAAATATGGAAGAAAATGTAGGATTAAATATAATAAAGAACATATAATTTTAGCACATACCAATTCCCCAAAACTTACCTATTACTTTCTCTCAAGTAATCCCATAACTCCACTGTGAGCAAATTGTCGCCAGTAGTTCTCATGTAGACTTCCAGATTTTTTACCTAGAATAAAAAAATGTTTTAAGTGATATATAAATCACTTTTTCATGTTGGAAAGTTACTAATTTTTAATACCCTATCCTTTCTTCAATACCCCTCTTCCTAAGCCTAAGAACACCTCAAAATTTTTATTCTTTTGTGATTGAAATATTAAAAACTTTCAAATATATTTTTAAATAAATTAAGTTTCATTCAACCAACATATCATAACTAAAACAGTTTTCTTAAATATAATATTTTAAGAATCACATTAAGAAAGATTTGAAGTCTTTTTAATTTAAGATAAATTTGATATTTCTTTTTTTTATTTTTATGCTCACCTCAAGCTTCTTCTCTGAGGGATTGGCAACTTGTTTTTATCTTGTTTGAACAAGTCCTTTCACACTTTTTAGCTTTTTCTTTTCATTTCTTTTTCTTTTTTTGTTCCCATCCCCCATCCTGAGAAACTATATATGTTTGAGAGCACTTGTTTTATTTTTTGTGATGGTCTAATTTCCATAATTGATAATTCTGAAGTTCTTAAGACAAACCAGCGACATATTATATTCAAGGAAAATGTTAAGACTCAATAAAATTGGTTGGACACAAAATTAAAGGCTTAAATTATCTTTGGTTAACAATTAATATTTTAGTAATAACGTTTTAATCATTGTGAGACTTCTTAGGGTTTAGCTGGAAGTGGTTAAAGTGAAGCACTAATTTTTTTAGAAATTAATTTTAATCTCCCCTCTAAAGGAGAATTTTAATTCTAATAAATTTAGTATATAATCTAATTAAATTATAAAGACTCCCATGATAATTCATTTTTGGAATTATAATAAATAGCTCACTTATGAGAATTACTCTAAGGAAAGTATATCTGCATAACTCTCTCTCCAAACTTATCTTCTATCACATGTAAGCCATAAGAACAATTACAAGAAAAGAAAAAAGCATAGTATGTAACTCAAGACATAGCATTTACAGTAAAGATCAATTTTGCTCATACATAAACATAAAGCACAATATAACAGTATCATATATAATATAAAACATTCTTTAAAAAAAGGAAAACAAGCTGTGGAACAAGTGTAAATCACTTGAAAATTTAACAACACATAATGCATCAATTATAACATTGAAACATGGATTTAGGTCATAAATTAGCATGAATCCATAAGCGATAAAGTCTAAAAATAACTTAGAGAATCTACTATCAAATACATGTTATTAAATGTCCTCCAAACATCAATAAGTCATTTCATCATTAAAAATAGAACCAAAATAAATGAGAAATATAATAGTGTCCATCATCTCACCACTTGTAACTTTATTTCTCCCTCATCTGGTCATCTCCCTCACTATAGATCTGGAATGGTGATGATGTCGGAAATGTAGTAGACCTATGCACCTTCTGTGTTGTGAGAAGCAATGATGTATACAGTCATAATATTAATTGTGCTTGGCAGTGTAGAAGTGTGATTGGGTGTGTTGATTATGAAGCTCCCACTCCATAATGCTTTGTACTATCACTAGCATATACAAATGCTCGGTTAGCTGACTACTATATGGTTTGAGTCAAGGTGCTGAGTGACAATGAAAAGAACTTTTCCTTCACTCATGAGTAGCCATGAAAACTAGGACATATGAAGAGACAAAAGCCTTAGTAATGGGATTGGTACAAGAACTACTTTTCATCCCCTCAAAGTTCACCTTGTTCACACATAAGGCAGTAATTAGTGTAGGGTATCCTAATCCTACCTTGGTCTTGCCACTAGAAATGTATACTATAGATTGTTGGAAATTTAATACACATCTATGGTACTCCCTTGCTATAAATAGAAATTTAGGATAGCCTGGTCCTTCATAACATTGACATGTCACTTAGTGAGTAGTAAGCAAACTACAACAAAATAGTGCCATGCTTGGGATGTCTCGTTTAAGTGGGTTAGTTGAAAGTTTACGATGCTCTCATCCTCAACCATAGATCCAGTTTTCTACTAAATTGTGGAGTTAACAAGAAACTTGATAATGTCCTAATAATTTAGAGATAAGAATCTATCTTAATCACAGTTGGGAATATTTGAAAGGTCTTAAAGGTAATTAATGGTGGTTCGTTGAACGGTGATCCACATAAAAATTACTTGTTTCTAATGCACATTTTATAAGTATTTTATGTACACTTTTTATGATATTGCACTTTAAAGGAAGATATTTTGCATGTTTTTGGTTTCAAGTATATGGAATGAACATTTAGAGAAAATGAGGAGAAAATGGAGAAAAAATTGAGCTACTTTGTGTTTCACTATAGCTCCACCTTGGCACCATAGCACCACCCTACAGAAATATTTGGCACTATAGCGCTAGTAACCAACTTTCTAGATACATTATATTTGGCCAAATTTTGAAGAGGTGCTTGAAGCAACCAATGGTTATTTTCAGCGTTCTATTAAAACAAAACTATTTGGCCGAAAATCAGAGACTTCTAAGAGACTTTAGAGAGACATTTTAGAGATTTAGAGATGAATTATAGTGTTTTTTTTTGTTGTGTGTGAGTGTTTGTGAGTAATTATTGTGCAAGAGTTTAGATATTGTTGTGAGGAAACTCCAAAAATTTGCTTGGGGAGAAGACATAAGGTACTTTGTATTTGTATTTAATCTTTTATTGTAAGGCTTGGATTTCAATGCAAATGATGTGTTTTTATTTAATCTCCTTGAATTCTGAGTAGTTCCATTTATTTCTTCTTGCATATGGAAATTAATCTATTTGGTATGAATGTGATTCAAAAACTTATTTTTAATCTTAAAAATTGTAATGATATTTTTACTGATTCTTCATTTACTTTGCAAATTGGCCACTTATGAGATTAAAATTTGTTGAGAAACATAA
This sequence comes from Papilionanthe hookeriana x Papilionanthe teres, assembly GCA_022702705.1. Lineage (NCBI taxonomy): Eukaryota > Viridiplantae > Streptophyta > Magnoliopsida > Asparagales > Orchidaceae > Papilionanthe > Papilionanthe hookeriana x Papilionanthe teres. Next base: position 23,838,099 of record CM040434.1, on the reverse strand, counting down.
TGACCTGGAGGGCTATGATTTCACCCAACTTGTGCATACCAAACTTCATTCTGGGCATAATCGTTGCAATCTTCTAAGGGGAAGTGCAAATAAATAGAGAGATAAATTTTGATGGCGTAGAATTGATTTTTATAAAGTGATGGCTAGATTATTTTATCAAATTAGTTTAGATTATGGATCATAAGGGTCTCTAGCATGTCCTATAGAGAGGGCATAGTGAGTAATATGGAGGTGAGTGGCCAGAATCTACTCAACACTACTACACAAGCTGGTGAAAAACTCTAAATTAGTCAATATTCTTTCTAGCACCTGGAGGGGGTAAAGAATAGGAATGCTTCTATTTGTGACAATATATTATCTTATTTTTTGTCACTTAACTCCTACACAAGTTAACATCTATTTGCAAGGAGAAAGATCTTTCAATAATATTTGAACTCGTGAATTTACTTTATTAAACTTTTTACACTTCGTTGTTGCTTCCTTTTTAAATTTAGTAGTAACTTTTTGCAATCATATCAACATTGTTCTCTGTTGACCTCATTTTTGATGAGGTCTTCTCTTCTTCTCTTTAGTACTTAGGATCTAGCCTTAGGCTTTTCCTTTGACTATCTTAGAGGACTAGAATTGGGACCCACCTTTTAGAAATTCAAACCACTTCTTAACTCCCTGCAAACTCCACAAACTTGATCGTAGACCCCTAATCACCTAGAGGGTTGAAATCAAATGTGGAAGTTTAAAGGATGAGTTCCTATAGGACTCTTTGGCCTTAGGACCGCTCTCAGGTGGCCCGGTGCAGTGAAGGGGTCGACTTACACACACTACACTTATACACTACACCTACACACTACACTTCCACATAACTCCTAAAACCACACCCATACCTAACTTAACCTCCTGACTCATGTAGGTGATTCACATAGATGGTCCTTAACCCCTAAGCCCTTGGCTAAGAGGGTTAGGAACAACATAGTGAATGCCTCAAATGAGTCCCTCCATAGCTCATATGGGCTTGATATGGCTTCATGGCTCAACCAAAATGACTTCTTTCCACTTACATTCACCCAATATTCAATTTCCCAAATTTTCAATTTTTGACCCGGGACCCTACACCCGCTTAGCCCACCCAAAACCCACGAAATTACCCAAATTTCTCAAAATTTCCAAATTATCCAAAATTCTCCAAAATCATTCCCAAACATTTTCACATCACTTAAATTGATCATCCATACCCAAAAATACCAAAAATTCCAAGAAAACCTCCCAATACCCTCCAAATACCCAAAATACCCCTCTTGACCAAAAAATCCAAAAATTCAGAAAATTCCCATAAAATTCCAAAAAATCCCAAATATTCCCAATTTGATTTTGTTCAACTACACCATGGGTCAATTTTGTCAATTTACCCTACTTTTGTCAAAACCCCCAATTTGACCCATTTTAACCCTAAGTGCACCCAATGTCAAACCAAACCTACCAAATTGACCCCAATTTTGGTCCAATTCAATTCTAACCTTCAATTCAACATCCCCAATACCAATATAGACCAAATCCAAGCCAAATTTGATTGAAATTTGGATCCAATCTCACTTTTGGCCTTAAAGCCCAATTTGGACCCATGACCTAAACCTAACCCAAACTCACCCAATTCAACTCCAATTAACCCCAAACCTTTTCTAAATCTTCGTTAACATTCCCACAAACAAAACACTAACATGATTTGACCAAAATTTAGACCCAAACCCCACTCAAATTCAACCCAAGGTTAAAAGGCCCATTTTTGACCTAAACCCAAACCTAACCCAAATGAGCCCAAACCCCAAAATCAAAGCCCAACCAAAGTCAAAACCTCTTTGAAACACTCCCATAAATATTTCTAAACATTAATTTTACATCAATTTCAACCCTAGCCCAACATTAGCCCAACTTGGCCCACTTGGACCCATATAGGCCCACTTACCAAATAAACCCAAATTCAAACCAATTCAACTCCAAATCACACCAAATTGATTCCAAGCCCTTCATAGAACATCCCTAAACCAATTATGAAATTTATTTGACAAAGTTCTTCAAAAAATTTTTACCCAAATGCCCATCCTAAAATAAAAAATCCCATTCCCTTAAACTTTCCTAAAAGCCCACTTCACCACATTCAAAAGCCCAAATCTACCCTAAAGCCCACATGACATTTCCATTTGTCATCCACTTAATTAAAGCCATTACCTAAGTCCTAAATTCACCATCAAATTATTCCAAATCAAGTTTCATACAAATTTCCATCAAAATATCCAAAATTCTTAAAACCCATTTCCATGAAATTGACCCGAAGCTTTTCCCAAGCCAAATGGAGCCAAGGATGAGTCATTCACAAGCCATATGAAGCCATGAAAGTTCGGCATGTGACCATGCCATTAATGGCAAAAGGAGGAGGTCCTTTAACCATCTCCTAAAAGTCATTAGCCTTAAGCATGTCTCCCTTAACCAAGATTTAATCCAAATATTCTTGGATAAGGACATCACCACCTCTTGACCGGCTAGCCTAGCCGATCTTCTCAGCCCAAGACCAGCCATGGAGAGGTGAACCCAACCCAAACCAATGGGTTGACCAATTTCAAGCCAAAATGGCCTCTCCCCTATTCCATTTTAATCCAAACACTTTACACATGTCCAAGCCCAATTGACTTCACCATTGCCAAGCCCTGACCTCCCTGGTCAAGATGGTGACCCATGCTTGCCGGCCAGCCGCCTGGATCGCCGGAAAACACCACACCCGAGAGCTCACATGTGAGCCAACTTTGAAATTCCACCTTGCTGAGCTGCCCCATGCCCAATGGCCACCATGGCTGTTCTTCCCATGACCAGAGCAGCTGATCCCAACCCTTGGCCATCCCTGGGAGGCTCTCCAGCCACCTCTATTTAAACTCCACCCCTCTCGGCCATGAGAGGAGCTGAGCACAAACCTTGCCGAAACTCTGCCAAAATTGTTCCAGACCCTTCTCCACCCTTAGAGCAGTTGATCCCCAGTGTCAATTTGCCCTAATCCCCACTGATAAAATCCAATTTCCCAGCCGAAATTCCACCCAAACCGGGACACTTCTCCACGGTGAGCCAATTCCCAAATTGATTGGTTCTACACCTTCACCGGACCAGGGAAGGTGTCCACCACAAAAGCCCCATCTCCGGGCCACCCGGTTGCTCCGGCCTCCAAGCTTTGTGATCGGGCTTGGTCGAAATCACATCCGGACAATTCACCGGACCGGGAGACTTCATCGCGGAGATTGCTGGGATCCAATCGAAGGAGCAACAACTCTCGGATTGAAGCCACACTTCTCCGAGCAAAGGTATGAGCTAATTCTTTATCCCGAGCTTCTGGAGATTCTCCATTTCAAATGCCTTAATTTCAATGCATGTTAACCGTATAGATGTGTTCGTCTCTTCAAGACGAATCCATAAAGCATAAGAACATGAAAATCCATTGAGTATCGAGTGAGATCTTAGGGATTTAGTGTGGACGGCTCTCGGGTGAGGACGCTCGGGGACGATGAACGGATGCCGTCCATTCAATACACGCGCGGACGAACGGCTCAGATGGCGTCGGACCGGGAGACGGTACGAGAACCGCGGGGCCCGGGCCGCCGACTCGGGTGGGGCGTCGAATGGGAGAGCGACGCGTGTGCTTTCGGAGTCGTCGAGGGTTGACGCGGCGCGGCGTGGATAAATAGAAAATTAGGGTATTTTTCTATTTATTTAATTCCCTAAACTTCAAAAATTCATATCTCTGTGTAGAAAAATCGGAAAAATAAAATAAAAATACCCTCTTGCTCAGTGAACAGAGGAGAATAATGTGGAAAAGAAATCATTTAATTTCATCAAGTATTTTATTTTTTATAATTTATTTACTCTTATTTTAATTCTCCATGCATGTATACAATTCACCATGGCATGACACCATAGGGCTTTTGAAGCCTCTGAATTTGGGAACATTCCCTGAATTTTCCAAAGTCAGAGGCCATCCCTATGAAGAGTTATTGATTTTTCAAGTTCATGTTACTGTTTTGAATATTTTAATTCCAATAAATAGAATGTTGTGAAATAAATTCTAGGAAAATTTGGTGATGTTCCTTATGACCAGAGAACCCTAGAAAAATAGGTTTTGACTTAGTTCATTTAAAACAACCCTAATTGGCTTAAACACCCAAAATAGGTCTTTATTTAATTAGAGTTAACGAGGGATCAAATTGACTTGAAATCAATTCTCCACTGACCTTTAGGATCAGAGGAATCCACCATAAAAGTTTGAGGTCGATTGGACTTGGTTAGCCCCACTAATTGGGTTGATTAAGCCACTTAGCCATTTTAAACTTTAAAAATTCATAACTTTTAAAATACCTTTCAAAAATTCACTAAATTGGTTTTGGAGCCTCTCGATATCAGGGGAACCTAAGAAAATTAAAATTTCAATTTTCTAAAAAGTTGATTTTTAATAATATTTTAATATTTTTAATAATTAAAAAATAATAAAAATCACAAAAATAATAAAATTCACCAAAATGTCACATTTTGAATTTTAATCACTTAGGAACAAATCCCACATTTTTCTTAGGTCTATTTAGTGAGATATTAAATTTTAAAGCTTTAAGGTAATTTTAAAATTAAAAAATGTATTTTCTAGCATTTTCACTAAAATAATTATAATAAATCATAGAAAAATCAGAAAATTGCAAAATTTGCTTCTCTGATTTCCTTGATATCAGAGAGATTTTTGAAAATTATAAAATCCATTTTTTAACATTTATTTTATTTTTAAATTAATTAACACTCCAAAAATTATAATAATTATAATAAAAATAATATAATTCAAAAAATCACCAAAATTGGTCCAAGTGGTTCTCTGGTCATTAGGAATGTCCCCTAATTTTCTTAAGGACAGAAACTTTCCCTTGGTCATGTTATTAAATTTTCCTTGAAAATCTCTATTTTCTACCAAAAATAATTATATAAATAAATTAAATACAGAAAAATCACATTTTCTCCTCTAATGTCTTTATTGGCATATGAGTGAAGTCACATAAAATTTCAAGTTCATTTGAGTTCAATTTTGTGAGTTATGAAATCATTAAGCTTAAAGGGTAAAGTGGTAATTAAATTTTTAACCCTTAATTAAAACTTTAGGTTTAATAAAAAATTAATTAACAAGTAAAATATTTGATCCTAATCTGATTTGGATGATTGAAATTCAAATAATTAAAGGGTAGAAACCCATTAAACAATTTTAAAATAATTAAACCTTAATTAAATAATTGATTAAATTTGGAAGAATAATAAAATTGGAATTATTAAAATAGGGATATTATTAGGAAGAGATTTATTCTTTAATTTAAAAATCCCTAAATTAATTATCTCATTAATATTCAATTCTTAATTAAAATGATAACTCAAATTTAAAATATTAAAAGACTTAATCATTAAACTAAATTTAAATTATTAAACTCTTTTAAAAAAAAATTTCAATTAAAATTAAATAAAATTAAATTAAAATTAAATTAAATTAAATTAAAAATAAAATTAAATTAAATCAAATTAAATTAAATTAAACAAATTAAATTAAGTTAAATTGAATTAAATTAAATAAATTAAAATTAAAATTAAATTAAATTAAAATAAATTAAATTAAAATTAAAATTAAATTAAATTAAATTAAATTAAATTAAATCAAATTAAATTAAATTAAATTAAATTAAATCAAATTAAATTAAATCAAATCAAATTAAATTAATTTAACATCAAATCAAACTCAATTGAATTAAATTAAATTAAAACTCAATTAAATTAAATTAAATTAAATTAAATTAAATTAAATATAACATTACCTAAAACGAAAGAAATTAAATATAAAGCAACTTGAACACTATTCCAAATTTAAACCCTTTAACTTAAACCAAATCATTTGAATACCAATTTACCCTCGAAAGTTTTAGTTATCATAATTCTTAAACAGAACATTAAATGAAATGTTACTTCACTTATAGGATATTCAAATGTCCTAGTTCACTGAGCAAGATAACAACAAAACTTGAATTCTCGGACAATTAATTCTTTTATATAATTAAATTCATTTGGACTTAAAACAATCCTAGAAATATTGAAAAGATGTTTAAGATTCTTCTTAAGCACTTTCTCAATATGATAGGACATTTATAAGAACAATTGAATTTAATTATCCTTTGATGAAGAAAATCGTCCTTAAACCAAAACACAAAGAGCCTAGACGTCATAGGAGATGACTAGCTATAGGATTAGGAATTTGGTAGAAAACCATAACCCTTCCCTTAGCTTTACCTAGGAACTTGCTTAAATATTCTAATTGTGTTTTAAGTGTAGCTTGGGATGACGGGAAGACCCTCCAGGTACGCTTTTATTTTATTGCAATTCACTTTCCTGCAATTTACTTTCTTGCAAATGCACTTTACTTTTCTTGCATGATAAACAACTGTTGCATGAAAACTCTCACCTTTAGGATAGACCCTAAAACTGAAACCAAAACTAAGATAAAAGTCATTGCAAGATAAAATTCACCGCCACAACATTTCAAAATATAAAACAACTCAAAATTTAATCACAAACGGAACACAAAACTACAATTACAACTAAATTAAAACGTCCCGTTGGATGATCGGGAATACCTCGGATGATGTAACCTACGTGTTGCTAAGGGGATTTCTCACGGTCTAAATGAAAGTGTGGAACTCATTCAGTTGAGTTTAGCAAATTCATCTGAACTAAGTGAATCCGATAAAAATAATGATGTCGGAAGGATGGAACCGTGGGATCTTAACCGGTGTCGTTATAATCAACTTTAAGATTTGTTTTAATCAAAACACAAAAAACACCTGGAAATTAAGATTTTCTCTAAACCAAAACACTTTTCTCATCCCCTGATTTATGATTTCTAAAACTAAACCTCTGCAACAACAAGGAGCTCGGAGCATGGTGGGCAGCACGGCCATCGTCGTCGGCAAAACCCGAGTCTACTTCAGCAAAACTTTCCTAGAATTAAATAACCAAGCCATAGGATTTCGAGGTAGTTTGCACTAGTGCAACATAAATCCTCAACCTTTTGTTAGGCATTTGCCTTGCAAATTAAGCCCTAACCGGTTTTAGGATTCCGAGGTAGTTGTTCGATACGACATAAACCCTCACATCTTCGAGGCTATTTGTTTGATTCTATCATATAAATATAAGTCCTAATTAATTAGAATTGACAAAATCAAAACATTTAAATAAATAATAAGACTTTCTTAAATCCAAGCCAAACAATAGGATAGTCGGGAAATTACCGAAGTTCACTTCGAATCTGTGATTTCTCCTACTTTTCTTCCTTTGGATTCACAAAACAAAATGTTCCAAATTTGATCCATTCCCTATTGAAATTCCAAATTTCAATCCTCGAAAATCTTAAACTTTGAAATTCTTGAGAGCGGAATTATTGATTATTATCGAGAGTTTTCTTAGGTGATTCCCATCACTTAAGATGTAATTAACTATAGGGGCTTGCCCTTATAGGGAATTTTAAAGAACCTGAGTAATATAAACCTCGTTTAATGTTTTCATATTAAGCAGGGGAATTTTGTCGGCTTATAAAATTGGTTCGCGGACCAAACGGATGTCATAAATCTTCTAGTTTATTTAATCGAGCCCCACTCGTCAAGCGGTGTGTCTATCCTTAGGGATGGATACACGGTTTGTGGTGCGGTGCTCGTTTATATAAACTATTTGGGATGTGAGATCGGTTTAATCTCATATCTTAAAACCTTCAAATTTAAAATTATTTCCAAAATCAAATACTACTTTTCAAATTATTTATTTTAATTAAATTAAAAAAAAAAATTCGCCGACAGCTTCTGTTAGGCGACCCCCCTTTTTAAAATAAAACACAACCTAAAAATATGCCGACATTCTCTTGTCTATTTGAACTGCAAATTAGATAGAAATATTGCAAGTTGACTTTAAGAATTAAGTTTTCCTCGTGGGATTGATACTGAAATTTTAAAAGAAAATCCTATATTACTTGAAATGATACATATACTTCATAGTACCCCTAGTGTGAAAATTTATTATATATTTTTGAAATCATTACATCTATTCTAACTAGCCACTAAATAAAATTTTGGACATATTTATGGCAATATTTTGGATATTAAAAATACACGTAATTACGGATCGGGTCAAGTTTTTGGCGTCGTTGCCGGAAAAAGCAACATAACTTTTTAACTTTGGAATTTTACTTGAACTATGAAATTTTTTTAGTGTTTTATTTTATTAAAAAAGCTAAAAAAAATTTAAACAAAATTAAAAAAACTAAAAAAACCAAAATGTTTTTATTTTTACTGTGCTACTTTATTTTTTGAAATTTTCACTTTGTATATTTGTAGTTATGGATTTGAAGGTTTAGTGGCTTACAATTGTGGCTTGGAAAAACTATAATAAGAATTAAAAAACAAGGAAGATTTCATAATTTTTAAGAAAATAAATACATTGCAAAATAATATCAAAATTCAAACCGCTGAAAATGAACATCATAATTTACAAAACATTTAAATGACTTTGCAAACCCTACTATAGATAAAATTCATTTAAGTATTCAAACTCCTACTGAAGAGGCTAACTCATTTGAACTTAAACCTTCAATTATACAAATGGTGCAAAATAATCAGTTTGGGGGAACACCATCTGAGGATCCAAATTTACATTTAGCAAGCTTTTTAGAACAGTGTGCTACATTTAAATATGATTACGTATCAAGTGATGTCGTTAGACTTTAACTTTTCCTTTTTCAATTGTTGATAAAGCTAAGATGTGGTTAATATGGTTAGCACCTGGAATTATTAGAACTTGGGGTGATTTAGCACATAAATTTTTATCTAAGTATTTTCTACCATCAAAAAATGCTAAACTTAGAAATGACATTACTTCCTTTACTTAGTATGAAAAAGAGTCATTATATGTAGCTTGGGAAAGATTGAAGGAGCTCCTTAAAAATTGTCCACATCACGCTCTACCAGACTGGATAATAATTTAAACTTTTTATAATGGGTTAGTAGGATCACTTAGATCTATCATAGATGCTGCTGCTGGAGATTGATTAATGTCTAATCTGTTTGATGAAGCTTATTCATTAATTGATGAAATGATTAAAATAGTTTTCTATAGCCTTCTGAATGGGTAAATCCTAAAAAAGTAGTCAGTATTCATGATAATGTTGCTATTTCAATGGTTGCATCTCAAGTTGATGTATTATCTAGGAAGATAGACCAAATTGGAAAGAATTTTTCTCCAACACTCATGTGATTGAGGAAAATTCATTTAAACACATGATGGATTCTCGCACTTCATTGGAAACTATAAATGCTATCAATAAAACTAATAACCCATATTGTAATTGTTACAACCCACGTTGGAAAACCATCTAAACTTTAAATAGAATAATAATTCTAGTGGTGGAAGTCAACAATGGTAGAACGCTCAAGTAAACCCATTTGGAAACTAGAACAACTAGGGTAGTGTTAACTATAGACCTACTTATCCTCCTTGCTTTAGTAACCAACAAGTTAAAGAGAAGAAGTTGTTTATGGAAGAAGTGGTGTTATATATGGGTAATCAATTACAAAATCAAAGTGTTGCTATTCGAAACATAAAAAATCAACTAAGACAAATTGCTAACGCACTTAGCAGTAGGCCTCAGGGAACACTTCTTAGTAATGTTGAGGTAATCATAAAGATTAAAGTAAAGAGCAAGAGCAAGTCAAAGCTGTCCAACTAAGAAGTGGATATGAATTAAATAATGGAGTTAAAAAAGAAATTAAAGCTGAGCGAGAAGTTAAAGAAATAAAGAAAAATATTCCTAAGGAAGCAGAAATACCTGTCTCTCCAACTAATATTAATTTTAAAAGACCACCACCATCTTTTCCTCAAAGATTTAGATAGCAGAAATTATATCATCAGTTTTCAAGATTTTTTGAGATATTTAAGAAGCTTATAATTAATATCTCTTTTGCAGAAGCTTTGGAACAGATGCCAAGTTATGCTAAATTTATGAAAGAAGTTGTAAATAAAAAGATGAAGTTTGAAGATTATGTGACTGCTGCACTTAGTGAAGAATTTAGTGTAATAATTTAGAAAAAGCTTCCTCAAAAACTCAAAGATCCTGGTAGCTTTACCATACCTTATGCAATTAAAGAAAATTTTTGTGGAATATCTTTATGTGATTAAGAGAGAGTATTAACCTTATGCCATTATATATATTTAGAAGTTTAGGTTTATAAGAAATATCTCCCACTACTGTAACCTTACAGTTAGCTGAACAATTTATCATTTATCCTTAAGGGTTATAGAGGATATTTTGGTTAAAGTGAATAAATTTATCTCTCCTGTTGATTTCATTCTGTTAGATATGAAATGGAATAAAGAAATTTCTATTATTTTGGGGAGACATTTCCTTGCTACCAGACGTGCAATGATTGATGTGCAAAAAAAAAAAAAGAATCAACCATGAGATTAAATGATCAAGAAGTTACATTTAATGTTCTTAGAACAATGAAGTATCCTGATGGAAAATGTTATATAATGGATATCATTGATTATATGACTTTTAATCATTTTCAAGACAAATGTGAAGTCATAATGGATCAAAAAGATGAAGTCAATTCAGAACACAACAACAGGAAGTTGAAACTGAAAGTGATTTTGAGAATGAATCGAATGAATTGATTACTGAGGTTTCAAATTATGTTCAGGAAAATTTTGAAATTTTAGACACTACTGAGAATAGTATACCTCTGATGCCATCTAATCAAAAACCTCTTGAACTAGAGATGAAGGTTCAACCTAATCATTTAAAGTATGTATTTTTGGGGAACTCATCCACATTACCAATTATTATATCTTCAGATTTAACTACAGAACAAGAAGAAAAATTATTGGAGACATTGAAGAATCATAAAAAAAACCTTTTGACGGACATTAGATGATATTAAAGGAATCATCCTTCAATCTATATACACCAAATTTTGATAGAAGATAATTATAAGCTTAGGGTTGATCCTAAAAAGGAGATTAAATCATATAATGAAAGAGGTTGTTAAGAAAGAAAATTTTAAATTGGTTGGATGTTGGAATTATTTATCCAATTTTAGATAGTTCTTGGGTTAGTTCTATTCATTGTGTTCCTAAGAAGAGATGAGTGACTGTAGTTGTTAATGAAAAGAGATAATTAATTTCATTAAGGCAAGTTACTTGATGGCGAATTTTTGTTAATTATAGAAAATTAAATGTCACTGCTAAGAAAAATCACTTTCCTTTACCTTTTCTGGATCAAATGATGAATAAACTAGCTGGGCACCGTTATTTATGTTTTTTGGATGGATATTCTGGATACCACCAAATACCTATTACTCCTGAGGATCAAAAGAAAATAAATTTTACTATTCCATTGATCCTTGATTACAATATACAAGAATTTAATCATTTAATTTTCTTGTTTAAATTTCTTCCTTTACAACGGTGCCAAAAACTTGACTCTAAAGAAAAGTAAGGTTTCAATTATGTATTTAAATATTAAGGATTTTACGCTAGTATATGTATCGTTATCAAGTAATTTGGAGCTTTCTAATTAAGTCCCAAATATCGATCCCACAGATATCACAGTAAATCACAGTAGTTTTCAAGAGATGTTCAAGTCTACAATAACACGCTCTAGCTCAAAAGGTCGATAAAGGATTGGTTTTAATTAAATCCTACAATTATTACTACAATACTACTTCTAAACCAAAATTCTTAATGAAAATCAGAAATTTGGGTTTATATATATTAAAATTACTCTTCCTCATGCAATTAAATTAGTGACATATATTAAAGTAAAACAAGTAGTGAGAGAGATTGTGATAAATAAGAGCAATTATATTCTTTACCCTTACTTGGATCTATACTGAACATAGGTTAATCTAATACTTTAAAATCATGAAGATGGGTTAGGCAGAGATGATACTAACTTTCACTCTAGAGTTCTCTCTTCTCCCTCCACCTAGGGGCTAACATCTCATATCAAAACTTAAAACATCAAACCAAATTGGGGGCTTTATCTTATCACTCTAAAGTCCTATAATTTTAAAACTATTAAAGTATATCTCCCTATTTATTTGCACTCAATTATATGGACTACATTATCACCCATATGATCTCATGTAATTCTTTCCAATAGTTGACTGAGATAATGCTGCATTGATTCTTACATGTTCTCACAACAAATTTTAATATGCAAGTTGATTAAGTTTACATGTAAATGAAGAACAATGTAAAATCACCACAATATATTCTCACTATACTCAATTCTATATCCTACACATGCATACTAATTCATTGTAAGAGGGAAGAGTAAAAAAAAACAACTCACTACACATGGAGAAACAATAAGAACTTTCATTGAATAAGACTTATTACTTTCCCTTACCTGAAGAGATGTATAATTTTTTAAAATAATTTTTAAAAGAGCCTTAAATGTTTGAAAATAAAAATTCTAAGAATCCTTAATTTTTCAAAAATACATTTTATCCTACTAAAGATAGTTATTCATTTTCACATGTTCTCCACTAAATATCCTTAACTCTAGGCTCACCCTTTTCACTAAAAATATCAACTAAGTTTTTCTACTCCATTTATATACTTAAAATTTTAACATTATTAAGATGACTCCACATAACAAAAATCATGAGAAATAAAATACAAATTTATTTGTAGTTGTTTTGAAAACAAGTAAGGTTTAAATTTGAAACATTTTTCTTTTCCCCTCAAACTTAAGCTCAAACATGTGTGACAATGAAGTACAAAAATATGCGGCAGGGAAATATCATTTTTACAATATACTACACATCCTAAAAAAATATCAACAAATAGTACTTGGTATAATATTGCTGTAGAAATTAAATCTAGCCAAACATGCTTGACATAACACTATAAAAGAATTTTGAATTGTATAATAGGTACAAACTAAAGATTAAACAGGAACACATTTTGAAACTTATAAAGCAATTGATGGATGCAAAAAAGTTTAAAATATTAAGAAAATTTTTGTAGTCTCCAATGAATAATTCAACTTGACTCACAGACATAGACACATAAAATCCAATACATAGACTCATAGATTTCATAAACAAACAACAACTGAGGTTAATTTGATCTCTCTTCTAGTTACATTTCCCTTCCTCACTTTCAATTTGTAACGGAAGAAACTACACTAATAACCTGGGTGTATTATAAAATTTTTCATATGGTTATCACCCTTGGATCAGAATTCCCCTATTATAAAAACTCATGAGCTTCAAATTTCAGGTTTACTCTAACTCTAAGGTATACAAAATCTGGTAAATAAAGGTTGTGTAGTTCATCCATATGTTGTTTACTAAGTAAGTTCATGACCTTACTCAATAAAGACAAAGTCAGATAAAAAAAGTAATAGAGTTGACATGGAGTGGTTAAAGTCCAAACTCTACATGCTTCAAGGTAATGCTCAGCTCCGGTTGAGAACTAAGTTGTATCAGACTTGTCACCCTGCCACAAATAGAAGTCGTATAAAAATTCAGTCATGATCAAGGCATAACCTCATAACATTAACCCAAACCACTCTTACACATCAAACAAGGATCCAAGTCCAACATCTCACTATTATCCAATCCAACATAACAATAATCACACTAAAACTAAAACAAAGATAACCATGGGTTGACTCCCACGAAGCACTTAGTCTAACATCGATGACCCGATATATCCAATATTTACTCTGGTTTCCCCAGCATCATAATCTCATTCATTTTGTTTGTAAACCACGAAATATGTTATTTTGTGATTTTGCATAACTCTTTCTTATCTTGTGATTGAGTCGAATCTGAAGATATAAGGACTTGTGGTATATATAAATTCCATAAATACTTAGGCTTTAAAATTGTATGGGGTACATTCATCTTAGGTTCATGAGATTTTTCAACAGATGGAATTAAAATTTTACTACTTTGGTAACGTCCATCATTTCATACCTCTTGAACATACACAAAGTTTTATTTAAATAATGTTTTCAACTAATCACAAAAGTTCATCTTGATCTCATCTGTTAACTTACTCTCATAAATTTCTTGGAAATGGTCTTTAGTTAGATAATCAATTTCATCGATCCAAAAACATCATCATCTTTTCTTTCAGTTGGATATTTCATAGTCTTTAATACATCAAAAGTTACTTCCTGGTCATTAATATTCATAGTCAACTCTCCTTTTTTGCACATCTATCATAGCTTGTCGAGTAACAAAAAAAGATAAATTTGGAATAATACAATAAAATCCAAAGGAAAGATAAATTTATCCACTTTAACAAGCACATCTTCTATAACACCTTTTGGAATCGATCAGCTAACCTAAGAGTTACAATAGTGGGAGAAATATCAGCAAAACCTAACCTTTTAAATATAGATAGAGGCATCACATTAATGCTCACTCCTAAATCACATAAAGCTTTTTCACATGATTTTCTCCAATTGCATAAGGAATTGTAAAGCTACAAGGATCTTTATGTTTCTGAGGAAGCTTTTTCTAAAGTATATCACTACACTCCTCACTTAGTGCAATTGTCTCGTAATCCCTATGTTTCCTTTTCTTATTTAATATCTTCTTCATAAACTTTTCATAACTTGGCATATGTTCCAAAGCATCGGTGAAAGGAATATTTATTGTTAACTTCTTAAGTACTTTCATAAATTTTAAAAATTGTTTATCCAACTTACGCTGTCTAAGTCTTTGAGGAAATGGAGGTGGTGGTCTTTATAAATTAATTTTAGTTGAAGATATTAATTTTTCCAGATCCTTAGAATAATGTTCCTTAGATCTTTTAGTTTCTTTTGTTTCTCTCACAACTTCTTTCTCTTTTCTAACCACATCTTCTATCTCTCTTCGACTTCTTAATCGGACAACCTCTACTTATTCATTAGTGTTCTCTTTAGGATTGATCTCAATGTTGCTAGGAAGTGTTCCTTGGGGTCTATACTAAGTGAATTAGTAATTTGTCCCAATTGATTCTCTATGTTTCTAATCACAACATTTTGACTTTGCAACTGGTTTCCCATTTGCAATACCACTTCATTAATAGACATCTTCTTATCTTCAAATTGTTGATCATTGTTATAGTACGACAGATATGAAGGTCTATAGTTTGTGTTCCCCTGATTACTCTAACTTCCATTAGGATTTGTATAATTATTTTCCCATTGTTAGTTTCCACCTCTAATAGTATGATTTCAGTTAAACTTAGGATGGTTCTTCCCACCTGGGCTGTAAAAGTTAAAATATGGATTGTTTATGGTATTTAAAATCTCATATGATAAGTTAGAATCAATCATATGCCCTAATGAACTTTCCTCACTTACTGGAGTAAATTAAGGTTGGTTCATTCCAAATTGGTTCAACTTTCTTGATATTGCAGCAACCTGATATGTAAGAATTGAAATCGCATCTATATCATGAACATGTCGGCATATTTTTAGGTTGTGTGTTATTTTAAAGGGGGGTCGCCTAATAGAAGCTGTCGGCGAATTTTTAATTTAATTAAAATAAATAATTTGAAAAGTAGTATTTGATTTTGAAAATAATTTTAAATTTGAAGGTTTTAAGATATGAGATTAAACCGATCTCACATCCCAAATAGTTTATATAAACGAGCACCGCACCACAAGCCGTGTATCTATCCTAAGGATAGACACACGCTATGACGGTGGGGCTCGATTAAATAAACTAGAAGATTTGTGACATCCGTTTGGTCTGCGAACCAATTTTATAAGCCGAACAAAATTCCCCTGCTTAATATGAAAACATTAAACGGGGTTTATATTACTCGGGTTCTTTAAAATTCCCTATAAGGGCAAGCCCCTATAGTTAATTACATCTTAAGTGATGGGAATCACCTAAGAAAACTCTCGATAATAATCAATAATTCGCTCTCGAGGATTTCGAAGTTTAAGATTTTCGAGGATTGAATTTTGGAATTTCAATAGGGAATGGATCAAGTTTGGAACATTTTGTTTTGGGAATCCAAAGGAAGAAAAGTAGGAGAAATCACAGATTCGAAGCGAACTTCGGTAATTTCCCGACTATCCTATTATTTGGCTTGGATTTAGGAAAGTCCTAATATTTATTTAAATGTTTTGATATTGCCAATTTTAATTAATTAGGACTTATATTTATATGATAGAATCATACAAATAGCCTCGAAGATGTGAGGGTTTATGTCGTATCAGACGACTACCTCGGAATCCTAAGACCGGTTAGGGCTTAATTTGCGATGCAAATGCACTAACGAAGAGTTGAGGATTTATGTTGCACTAGGCAAACTACCTTGAAATCCTATGGCTTTGTTATTTAGTTCTAGGAAAGTTTCTTTGAAGTAGACTCGGAGTTTTGCTTGATGACGATGGCCGTGCTTTGCCCACCATGCTCCGAGCTCCTTGTTGTTGCGAGTTTTAGTTTTAGAAGTCATAAATCGGGAGATGAGAAAAGTGTTTTGGTTTAGAGAAAATCTTAATTTCCAAGTGTTTTTTATGTTTTAATTAAAACAAATCTTAAAGTTGATTATAACGACACCGGTTAAGATCCCGCGGTTCCATCCTTCCGGCATCATTATTTTTATCGGATTCACTTAGTCCAGATGAATTTGCTAAACTCAACTGAATGAGTTCCACACTTTCATTTAGACCGTGGGAAATCCCGTTAGCAACACGTAGGTTACATCATCCGAGGTATTCCCGATCATCCAACAGGACGCTTTAATTTAGCTTTCATGAAAGATAACTTTAAGGCTAAACATGGAAAAAATTTAGAAATAGGCAGACATGAAGTTTTGTGAAAAATTAAACAACATGCATATGAATTTGAAAATCTATGTAAAGAAAGAAGAAAACTAAACAAGATGCATGTATGTGTGGCATCTTAGGCTAAGCTTGAGAAGGGTGAAGAATTTTTTGAAGCTTAAGTATTCAAAAAATAAGAGGGAGGGGGAAGAAACTTACCTTGCTTTAGAGGAGTGGATGGAAGAACTTGAAGAAGCCCTTGTTAAAGCTCACGGCTAGGAAGATTTGGGTAGGGTGTGGCTTGCTTGGAAGAAGAAGAAGGAGAGGAGGGAGGAGAATGGGAGCTCACGGCTAGGAGAGGAAGTAAGTGAGTAGGATGTTGAAGTGAGTAAGGTTCTGTTTGGCGCAGCTGCAGATTATCCAGATTATCTGGAAAAGCAAATTATCCTGATAATCTACTGATAAGCTGATTGTCCAGATAATTTGTCTGTCTGTTTGGTTTGAGTGTTTGGAAAACAGCTGAATTGCAGTTGTTTGTAGCTCAATGACAAATCCGCCCCTTGTTCTGAATAAGTTGTTAAGCTGTTTTGTTTCCGCGGTTTGAGACCGGTTGATTTGCAACAATTTATCAAAAAATGGCTTTAAAACAGTGTATACTAGATCTAATGAACAGCTTGACTTTCATCTACAGAGAACAGCTTGACTTTTCCAGAGGACTAATAACCCAAATGAAGCATTACTTTACTGATTACAAGATGAGAACAGATTCTAGAGGTTCTTTGAGGTCTAAAATTATCCTCTTGAGCAAGCACTAATTATCGGCACACTCTAATCTTGTAGAAATTGCTTCGGATGCGGAAACAAGTATGATAGAGGCACGCAAGCGACAAGACGAGTGCGAAGTCGGAAGACGATACCTTCTCATATGTGATCACCTACGTTGGGGAGCACACATGTGGAGGCGAGAAAGCGAACAATCCTAGATGCGAGAGAATCATGTGTTACCATCTTTGAATCTAACACCGTCGATGGCATCGAAACAAGAGATTCCACGTTCTTCCTTCCCATCTCCACAACATAAAAATAAGGATGAAGGAAGCAAAATCACTTCCAACAGTTCACCTTCAAACTTCTTTGAGCTTCCAGAGGAGTTACAGAAGCCATCCATGATAGGATTAGAACCCGACTGGAGTGATACATGGCCGGGCTTGCGATGTGCGACGCCAAAGATGGAAATGCAGATCGAGCGACGGAGGGAGCCACAGATCGAACGATAGAGGGAGCCACAAATCGAGTGATGCCGAAGATAGTTATTAGGAGATGCAGATCGAGTGACGCCAAAGAAGGAGGGAGACGCAGATCGAGCGAGGGAGTGCTGCGATGTGCGGGATCGGGGAGGGAGATGAGTTTGAGTAGTGGCTTCCCCCCTCGGGTGTTTATAATCTTTCGTCGTATGAAAACGCGGATCGCGGGGTAGTGACCGCGTTCCACTTCTAATAGTAAATTGGAAACTCCATTTTAGAATAAGCTGTGGAAATGGGATTTCCAAACAGACTATTGCGTTTTGAAAAGCCACCTCTTGGAAATAATCCCTCCCAAAAGCACCCTAAGTGAGTAAGACTAGGTGTGTGTGTGTGTAAAAAATGGGATGGTGAGGGATTTTTTTAGAGGGGCTCTTGGCTAGAATTCAAAGAAGGAGTGAGGGAGAGGTGAGGTGGAGGTATGATGAAGGTAAGGAGGAGGTGAGGTGGGTAGGCTTTAGGATTGCGGGTAGAGTGAGGGAGAGGTGAGGGAGAGGAGAGGTGTTTTTTTTGTTTATTTTATTTTATTTATTTATTTTTATTATTTTATTTTATATATAAATATATTTATTTTAGGGCTGCCATGAGGTTAATTTGGTTAATTTTGGTTTAATTTGGTTTGATTTGAATTATTAGTTCAATTAGGTTCATTTAGGTTTGGGTTAGCTTAACTTGGGTTAGAGCTTGAATAAAGCCCAAGTGCCTTGATCAATATTTTCCACGTGATTGTAATGCAGATCTTTCATGAAGACATAAAGTGGTTTTGAGCTCATTTGGATGTTCAATTTTGGTATGGATAGGATTTTTGATTATTTTGGACCATACCGAGTTTGGGTCAAGTTATCTTGAGTTTGAGTGGGAATGAGGTCTAGAAGTCTTCAAAAATAGTTTAGATATGGATGTCTCAAAGATTTTTCATGAAGACATGAAATGGTTTTGACAAAGTTTGGAGGGTCAATTTGGTGGATTTAGGACATGTGTTCAATTTTTGTCAAAATTAGAGGTTTTGGTCTGAAATGGATTTAGGTAAGACTTGAGCTCAAATTGTGGAAAATTGATGATTCAATTCAGTTTAAGGAGGTGTTATAAAGAGTTTGGGATTGAAATTTGGGAGGAATTGATTGACATTGGGTTTATTTAGGGGACTTGAGTCACTTAGACCAATTTGGGGATTTTGATCAAACTCGATTAAATTGGCAAAATTTGCTTATGGTGTAGTTAAACAAAATAAAATTAGAAATTTTTAGGATTTCTTGGATTTTTTTGGGAATTTTTTGGAATTTTTGGATTTTTGGGCAAAAAGAGTATTTTGGCAATTTTGGGTAATTTTGGTCAATTTGAGTGGTAAGGGATATCTTGGAATGACTTTTAGGGAATTTTGGTGAATTTGAAGAATTTTGGGTAATTTAGGGCATTTTGGGAGGCCAGGGGCCAAAAAATTGAAATTTTGGAAAATAGAAGCTTAGTTTGAGATGAATGTCATGAGATGGTTTAAATTAAGTTATGGACCAAGGGTCACTCACATTTGGTCCTCTATGTATTGGCACTAGTCAAACCCTATCTTGATGCCAAGAGTTGAGTAGAAGAGTTTCCAAAGGTTTGGGGGAATGTGTGCATGTGAGTGGTGAACTCCAGACCTCCCTCAGGGCAAATCCTAAGGTTTGGCCACCTATAGGAGACTTCCCCTAGGATTCTTTGTGCTTGCCTTTTTCCTACCAAAAGGTGGAGGTTAGGCCTTATGCATATGAAAACCCCTAGTGAAGCAAGAAGAGTTTTGAATTTCTATGGTGAGGGTTCCATGACTAGCCTTCTAAGAAAGTCACCAGGAGAGTCCTATGGCTAGAGCCTAGGCTATTCTAAAGAGATACTAGACCTCAACCAAAAGTGAGGTCAACAAATGGACCCCCAATAAGTCTGGTGTGTTGGGCAAGCACACTGCACGTATTGGTATTGACCAACGAGATCAACAAGACCAACACAACTGTCTGAGTGAAAACTTAAGATAGGACAAAGAGTTTAGCAAGTGAGTTTCCGCTGGGGATTGTTTGGTTGAAGACCTTCCAATCCAGGGACTCTCATTGGGAAAGAAGGATGGAATACCTTTCAGCTAGAGCTGTGAATTTCAAGCTTCCAAACTCTGAAGGAATCCGAACCGATTTGATTTGAAAAGGGGAATGAAGAATTTGATTCCAAGTTTCCGCTTAAATTTTGGTTTAAAACTTTGTTTTGAATTTGAAGTTTGGAATTTTGTTTTTGTTTTTTTGAATTTAATTTTAGGATTTGAATTTGTGGGAATTTAAAATTTTAAGCGAAAGCAGAATTTCGATACCGCTCGCAGGAGGAGAATTAGAATTTAGGTATTGACTCGGAAGGATGAGTACTGGAATTTAGGTACCAGCCTCAGGACTGGAAGCCGGTATTTAGGTACTGACCTTGGCAAGATGAGAATCAGAATTTAGGTACTGACCTCAGAGGGAGAGAACTGGATTTTTTGTACCAGCCTTGTAAATGAGAATCAGAATTTAGCTACGGACCTCGGAATTCAAGGAAAATTTTCTTTTTTGGGAATTCAGACGACTAAGCTCCGACCCCAGAATTTCATGGAAGGCAGAAAATATCTCGGACGGAAGACGGAAATTTAAGAAATTTTTGGGAAATCGGACGACTAAGCTCCGATCCCAGAATTTCATGGAAGGCAGAAAAATATCTCGGAAGGGAGATGAAAATTTAGGGAATTTTTTTTTGGGAAATTGGACGCCTAAGCTCCTACCCCAAAATTTCATGGAAGGCGGAAAAATATCTAGGAATAGAGATGGAAATTTAGGGAATTTTTTTTTGGGAAATTGGACGCCTAAGCTCCGACCCCAAAATTTCATGGAAGGCGGAAAAATATCTAGAAATGGAGATGGAAATTTAGGGAATTTTTGGGAAATCGGACGACTAAGCTCTGATCTCAGAATTTCATGGAAGGCGAAAAAATATCTCAAAAGGGAGATGGAAATTTAGGGATTTTTTTTTGGGGAAATCGGACAACTAAGCTCCGACCCCAGAATTTCATGGAAGGCGGAAAAATATCTCGGAAGGGAAATAGAAATTTAGGGAATTTTTGGGAAATCGGACGACTAAGCTCCGACCCCAGAATTTCATGGAAGGTAGAAAAATATCTCGGAAGGGAGATGGAAATTTAGGGAATTTTTTTTTTGTTGTTTCACTTTGTTTATTTTTGAATTTGTTTCATTTGTTTTCATTTCTTTTCATTTTCATTTCACTTCATTTGATTTTGTTTTGACTTTCCATTTCATTTTCATTTTTCGTTTCTTTTTAGTTAATTTCATTTTCAATTTTCATTTTTTTAATCCTTTTTTCTGTATCATCATTTTTTTGGGAACCAACGGGTGGTTCAATGGCTTTCGATCGTTGCATTGAAAGAAACATTTCTGAAAAGTCAGAAAATCTTCATTGATTCATCTTAAAAGAAATACAAGCGATCGACACTAACAAGCATCTAAAGCGATCACGTGTACAAGGCTGAACAAAGGCGATCGCGTGTACAAAGGCGATCATGTGTACAAAGCGAACAAAATAGGTGTATCATGTCATCAGTGCTGCTGCGGAAGTGCGACAACAAGCTGTTGCGCTCTGCAT
This sequence comes from Papilionanthe hookeriana x Papilionanthe teres, assembly GCA_022702705.1. Lineage (NCBI taxonomy): Eukaryota > Viridiplantae > Streptophyta > Magnoliopsida > Asparagales > Orchidaceae > Papilionanthe > Papilionanthe hookeriana x Papilionanthe teres. The sequence goes on along the minus strand of CM040434.1, from coordinate 23,816,277 downwards.
GTAGCTATAGTAGCGTTCGCCTACGAGAGTTCTTTGCGGAGGACGGAGCCGACACTGCCAAGGTTACGCTCCTGAACAAAAGTCCCCTTGCGAACACCCGGAGGTACCACCGTCACAGTGGCAAAGGACGAAGGTTCTCCAGCTCCTGATCCGGTTCATGGAAGAACGACGCTTTGTCTTCATCCATTCTCTTGAAGGTGACTGGCACCCTTTTTCCTGCAACTCCGGGGATGTAGTGTTTTGCCAAATCCCCTCCATTTCCTTTTAAGACCAGCACTGATCCGACTAGCAAGGGAATCTCAACAGAACCTCAGAATTCACCTGGTCCAACTATCCAAATTTCACGTCTAAACAAAATATTGCATTCACTCATAAAGAAGACCGTGCAGAAGGGCCTCACGAAGTCGTGGTGGTCAATATGAGGAGGGATGCAGTCCCCATCCTCATAAATATTTATAATGCAGCTGTTTGGGATACAGTCTGCAGGCAGTATGTGCCAATCAACCATCCTCCTGATCATCATCATCTTTATTTGTGGTGGTATCTGATCCACCTCATCATGTTGTAAAATCCCCGGGGGGTTTCCCTGTCGATCTCTAGCAAAGTTGTAGCAGCAACCACACTAAATAGTGACCCTGCCTTTTCCTCTCTGTCATTTAGATGGCTTCGTATACGTTCTGGGCTTCAAGTGACCTGCTTTTCCCTTGGTCTTGAGAGCTTTGACGCAATCCAAAATATCTTCTTCATCTTCTTTTGAGAACACATCAGTATAGAGCTCGAGTCCTTCAAGGATGTTGACCCATTTTCCTTGAATATCCTCGTAATGCTCAAATTCCTTTTTTTTATTCTTCGTATCTTTGCCATGATGTAGTACGGGACTCCTTGTGGAGGCGGAAAAACATACTCTGGTACGTATGGCTCCACACTCGGAAATTCCCTACTCTGAAGTAGCATCGAGGCGGCTGCATATGCCTCGAAGGTGTCGTATTCCTCAAGCTGTAGAACATGGCATTCTGGGCATTCTGAAAATGCCCCTATATCTGAAGGCAGCCTGGGCAAGCTCGAGTTGCAAATCGAGCATCCGGCGAAAACTTCCTTCATTGGATCCCATGTCAGAACGGGCTCCTCGATGGTTTCGGCTCGATATACGTGCGCGGAGAGCTGTCCTCGGTCTCTTTCATTTCTCGCGAGATGAAATTCTTCTAGCACAGGCGGTAGCTCAGCGTCTGACTCCCTAGCCCGTCTTCTCTCCATCCTTTCCAGGAGGTGGCGCTTGCAGCAATTTCTATTTCTTCTGCTTGTATTTGCTAACGGAGCGTTTGAAATTCTGCCAGCTGAAGCGGCAACCAGATCACCTTGTGGAGTGGTGATCATGGATGGGACATCAGTGCGTCTCTCAGTAAGGAGGTGCGAGTCAACAGAACCTTTGGTTCCCCCATGTCCTGAGGTTTGTCCGACCTCCCTGCGACTGAATTTCTTCATTGGCTTCATTTTCTACGTTCGCTTCAGTATACATTTCTAGATGTGAGGTCGAAGCCGTATCAAAGAGCAAACACCGACTCGAAACTCGACACTTTCTACACAAGTAAACAAGGGGAAATGTCAGCGAGTGGTGTTGTGCAAGTACAAAATCAAATTATCATTTACTTTAAACAAGTTTTAGCAATTAACTTGATGCCATTATTTTATTTAATGTTTTTATAAAAATTAGATTTAGAATTTGGCAAACTTGTTTTCATTTTGTGGGAAGATTTCTTTTATTTTATGCTTTTTTTTTTATTATTACAAAATTTTGGACCCAGTCACAGACACTAGCCCTATAGCTATTATTGAAACAAATATCCATTTTTTTTCAGTCTTTTCATGTCGCGTAATATTTCTTTAAAAATCGTCCATTGATGGGCAACATGGGTCTATCCCTTTGAGAATCCACCAACTGGTAAGATCCTCCTATGTAGACCTTCTCCACCACAAATGGTCCTTCCCAGGTTGGTTCAAATTTTCCACCTATTTTGCGGTGTGCAAGAATAGGCCTTCTAAGAACGAGCACGAGGTCACCAACTTTGAATGACCTCAGGCGGACCAATTTATCGTGGGCTTGACTCATCTTCGCTTGGTAGAGTTCCAAGTTCTGTTGTGCGAGCAATCTTTTTTTTCAAGGCTTTCCAATTCTACAAGTCGTAACTTGGCATTCACTTCTGTTGTAATTTGATTGGCAACGGCAACCCGGAGCGACGGTAGCTGAACTTCTAGCAGAAGAACTGCCTCGAACCCGTACACAAGAGTGTAAGGCATAGACTGTGTCGACATCCTGACTGTCGTCCTGTAATCCCACAAAGCTTCTAGTAGCTTCTCGTGCCATCCTCTTTTATTGTCGTCGAGCGTCTTCTTCAGAATCTGAACAAGAGTTTTATTGAAGGCTTCTGCCAAGCCATTTGCTTTAGGGTAGTAGATCGTCGAGTATCTCTAATCTATCTCGTGTCTTCTGACGAAGTTGTTGATTTTTGTGCTCTTGAAAGCGAACCTATTTTTGAAGATGATTCTACACGGTACACCGAAACGGTAGACGATTTGATTCTTGAAGAACTGTAAAACTTGCTGCGCTGTGATTTCCCGTAGTGGAACTGCTTCTGCCCACTTGGAAAAGTAGTCTGTAGCGGGGAGTATAAACCTATGTCCTTTTGATGGAGGAGGGTCTATCAGGCCCACTATGTCCGTACCCCAGCACTCGAATGGCCACGAGGTAATCGTTGGGTGTAGAACATTCGGAGGCTGGTGCAAGACTACTCCATGCACCTGACACTGATGGCATCTCTTAGCTACGTCCATGCAATCTGTCATCATTGCTGGCTAATAGCATCCGAGTCTTTTGATTTTCATCTTCATTTTCGGTCCTGACTGGTGAGCACCACACAATCCAGCATGTACTTCTTTGACAATTTTACGTATGCACGCTCTGCTCAGACATCTCAGCCACATCTGGTCGATGGATCTCATATATAGAACATTATCGATCAGGGCATACGATAAAGCCCTCTTCTCAATCCGGTGCGTTACTGACTTATCTTCTGGTAGCTTTCCGGTTTGCAAATATTTCATTAATGGGCGACGCCGATCTTACGTATCTTCGCCACTTGCGGCAAGCTGTCTTTTCTTTTTCAATTTCATGTAGTTTGTCGAGGTCGATGCGAGACAACACTGCTTGTCCTTGTCTTGTAATATCTATAGAATATTTGGGTGGACAAGCCAATTCTTTAGCGAGTTTTGCTAAAGAGTCCGCATGGGCATTGTCTGCTCGAGGAATCCTATAGAATATCACATTCGGAATTTGCTCGAGTAACTTCATTGTATACCGGTGGTATTCTTTTAATATCGGCTTTAGAATTTTGTACTGTCCTGCCACTTACTGGATGACGAGCTGTGAGTCACCATAAATGGAAATGTCTGTTATATTCATTAGTATTGCTAATTCCAAGCCGGTGATTAGGGTTTCATACTCTGCTTCATTATTGGTACACGGCTCTGTTAAGTGGTAAGGAAACCTCAGCATGGTCCGATCTGGTGTCACGAAGATTAAACCAATTCTTGCTTTGCCTGGTATAACTGTTCCTGATCCTTTGTCTTTTCGAGCTGATGACGCTCCATCAAAGTACATTTACCAATGTTGAGCATTGGGATCTTCTATCTGTAGTATCTGCTCATCTGGTAACTCATCATTGAGTGGGGACCCAGTTTGGCGAGTGGGTGCTGCTGCGAGAAAATGCAGAGAATGCGCCCTTTGATAGCGCGAAGGGGTACGAAGGTTATATCGAATTGCGATAATATCATTGACCACCTTGCTAAGCGTCCGAAAGCGTTGGTACGGTCATCAAATATTGTAAAGGATTAACCTGCGAAATCAGGTTGACTTTATGAGACAACATGTAATGTCTGAGCTTTTGAGTGGTAAAAACCAAAGCTAGACAATGTTTCTCGATAGGAGGATACTTTACCTCCGCGGGTATTAGGCGTCGACTCAAGTAGTAGAGTGCATTCTCTTTACCCTCATCATTGACTTGGGCAAGTAGATCTCTGAGAGACTCATCTAACACCGCGGTATAAAGTATCAACGGTCTACTCGGGATAGGGGCTGCTAAAACAAGAGGTGTCATTAGATATCATTTAATATCTTCGAAAGTCTACTGGCACTTTTCTTCCCAAATAAATTTGGCATCCTTTTCAATTAATGCCAAGAAAGGCTAACACCTACCCGACAGATTAGGTATAAAGCGCCTCAGATATGCCAGTTTTCCTTGAAATGAAAGTAGTTGTTTCAAGGTTTTAGGGGGAGGCATTTCTAAGATGGCTTTAATCTTCTCTAGGTCGATTTCGATTTCCTGATGACGGACAACGAATCCTAGAAATTTCCCAGAGGTAACGCCAAAACCATACTTTAAGGGATTCATCTTCAGATTATATTGTCGTAATCGTTCAAATACAATCCTCAAATCATATAGGTGGTTTCCTTTTATCTTGCTCTTGACGACCAAATCATCCACATAGCATTCCACTTGGTTGTGAATGAGGTCATTGACCACAAGAAAATATACTACAAATTTTATACCAATTTCATATGAAATTGTACTTTAAAGAAAGGTATTTTCTTTGTTTTATTGCAGGAATGAAGAATTATAAGTATTGAAAGCAAAAAGCACAAAAGAAGCGGATTTGGAGCAAAAAGGACTCAATTTGATGAAAAATCAACTATCCCGCCGACGGCGAGATCGAGCCCGCCGACAGCGAGATCGGTGCGGTTAGCACACCTTGTAGAAGCCCGCTGACGGTGGGATCGAGCCCGCCGACGGCGAGACAGTTGAAAAGAGCCAGATAGAATGAACCTGGACGCTTTTTGAAGAGGTGCTTAAGCAACCTTTGAAGATTTGACACCTTCTATAAATAAAGGTATTTTAAAAGTTATGAATTTTTAAAGTTTAAAATGGCTAAGTGGCTTAATCAACCCAATTAGTGGGGCTAACCAAGTCCAATTGACCTCAAATTTTTATGGTGGGTTCCTCCGATCCTAAAGGTCGGTGGAGAATTGATTTCAAGTCAATTTGATGCATGGTTAACTCTAATTAATTAGAGACCTATTTTGGGTTTTTAAGCCAATTAGGGTTGTTTTAAATGAACTAACTCAAAACCTATTTTTCCTAAGGTTCTCAGGTCATAAGGAACATCACCAAATTTTCCTAGAATTTATTTCACAACATGCTATTTATTGGAATTAAAATACTCAAAACGACAACATGAATTTGAAAAATCAATAACTTTTCATAGGGATGGCCTCCGACTTTGGAAAATTCAGGGAATGTTCCCAAATTCAGAGGCTTCAAAAGCCCTATGGTCTCATGCCATGGTGAATTGTATACATGCATGGAGAATTAAAAGTATGCAGAGAGTAAATAAATTATAAAAAATAAAATACTTGATGAAATTAAATGATTTCTTTTCCACATTATTCTCCTCTCTTCACTGAGCAAGAGCGTATTTTTATTTTATTTTTCTGATTTTTCTACACAGAGATATGAATTTTTGAAGTTTAGGGAATTAAATAAATAGAAAAATACCCTAATTTTCTATTTATCCACGCGGCGCCGCGTCGACCTCGGCGGCTCCGAACGCACACGCGTCGCGCTCCCATTCGACGCCGCCACCGAGTCGGCGGCCCGGGCCCCGCGGTTCTCGTACCGTCTCCGGTCCGACGCCATCTGAGCCGTTCGTCCGCGCGTGTATTGAATGGACGGCATCCGTTCATCGTCCCCGAGCGTCCTCACCCGAGAGCCGTCCACACTAAATCCCTAAGATCTCACTCGATACTCAATGGATTTTCATGTTCTTATGCTCTATTGATTCGTCTTGAAGAGACGAACACATCTATACGGCTATCATGCATTGAAACTAAGGCATTTGAAATGGAGAATCTCCAGAAGCTTGGGATGAAGAATTAGCTCATACCTTTGCTCAGAGAAGTGTGGCTTCAATCTGAGAGTTGTTGCACCTTCGATTGGATCCCAGCAAGCTCCGGATGAAGTCTCCCGGTCGCAGTGAATTGTACGGATGTGATTTCGACCAAGCCCGATCACAAAGCTTGGAGGGCTGGAGCAACGGGGTGGCTCGGAGATGGGGCTTTTGTCGGTGGACACCTTCCCTTGGTACGGTGAAGGTGTAGAATCAATTAATTTGGGAATTGGCTCACCTTGTGGAGAAGTGCCCGGTTTTGGGTGGAATTTCGGTTGGGAAATTGGATTTTATCGGTGGGGATTAGGGCAAATTGACACTGGGATCAACTCGCTCTAAGGGTGGAGAAGGGTCCGGAACAATTTTGGCGAGTTTCGGCAAGGTTTGTGCTCGGCTCCTCTCATGGCCGTGAGGGGGTCGGGTTTAAATAGAGGTGGTCGGAGAGCCTCCCGGGGATGGACAAGGGTTGGGATCGATCTGCTCCGGTCATGGGAAGAACGACCATGGTGGCCATTGGGCATGGGGCGGCTCGGCGAGGTGGAATTTCAAAGTTGGCTCACATGTGAGCTCTCGGGTGTGGTGTTTTCCGGCGATCCGGGCGGGCGGCCGGCGGGCATGGGTCACCATCTTGACCAGGGAGGTCAGGGCTTGGCAATGGTGAAGTAAATTGGGCTTGGACATGTGTAAAGTGTTTGAATTAAAATGGATTGGGGAGGGGGTCATTTTGGCCTTAATTTGGTCAACCCATTGGTTTGGGTTGGGTGCACCTCCCCATGGCCTCGATTTTGGGCTGAGAGAATCGGTTGGGTCGCCAAGGGAGAGTGGTGTGGTCTCCATCCATGATGAGGTGGCTAAGCATGGTTTAGTGTGTGACATGCTTAAGGTAAAAAAGGGGTTAAGGAGGATTAGGAAAGGGGCCCCTCCTTTTGCCATTAATGGCTTGATCACATGTCAAGCCTTCCATGGCTTCATGTGGCTTGTCCATGGCTTGCATGGCTCACCATTGGCTTGGGAAAAGGTTTGGTCAATTTCATGAAAATGGGTTTTAAGAATTTTTGGTAATTTGATGGAAATTTGTATGAAACTTGATTTGGAATAATTTGATGGTGAATTTAGGACTTAGGTAATGGATTTAATTAAGTGGATGACAAATGGAGATGTCATGTGGGCTTTAGGGTAGATTTTGGGCCTTTCGATGTGGTGAAGTGGGCTTTTAGGAAAGTTTAAGGGAAATGGGCTTTTGATTTTAGGATGGGCATTTGGATAAAAATTTTGTGAAGAACTTTGTCAAATAAATGTCATAATTGGTTTAGGGATGTTCTATGAAGGGCTTGGAATCAATTTGATGTGATTTGGAGTTGAATTAGTTTGAATTTGGGTTTATTTGGTAAGTGGGCCTATGTAGGTCCAAGTGGGCCAAGTTGGGCTAATGTTGGGCTAGGGTTGAAATTAATATAAAATCAATGTTTAGAAATGTTTATGGGGGTGTTTCAAAGAGGTTTTGGCTTTGGTTGGGCTTTGATTTTGGGGTTTGGGCTCATTTGGGTTAGGTTTGGGTTTAGGTCAAAAATGGGCCTTTTAGCCTTGGGTTGAATTTGAGTGGGGTTTGGGTCTAAATTTTGGGCAAATCATGTTAGTGTTTTGTTTGTGGGAATGTTAAGGAAGATTTAGAAAAGGTTTGGGGTTAATTGGAGTTGAATTGGGTGAGTTTGGGTTAGGTTTAGGTCATGGGTCCAAATTGGGCTTTAAGGCCAAAAGTGAGATTGGATCCAAATGTCAATCAAATTGGGCTTGGATTTAGTCTAGATTGGTATTTGGGATATTGATTTGAAGTTTAGAATTGAATTGGACCAAAATTAGGGTCAATTGGGTCGGTTTGGTTTGACATTGGGTGCACTTAGGGTTAAAATGGGTCAAATTGGGGGTTTTAACAAAAGTAGGGTAAATTGACAAAATTGGCCCATGGTGTAATTGGACAAAATGAAATTGGGAATATTTGAGATTTTTTGGAATTTTCTGGGAATTTTCTGAATTTTTGGATTTTTAGGCCAAGAGGGGTATTTTGGGTATTTGGAGGGTATTGGGAGGTTTTCTTGGAATTTTTGGTATTTTTGGGTATGGATGATCAGTTTAAGTGATGTGGAAATGTTTGGGATTGATTTTGGAGAATTTTAGGTAATTTGGAAATTTTTGAGAAATTTGGGTAATTTCGAGGGTTTTGGGTAAGGTTAGCGGGTGTAGGGTCCGGGGTCAAAAATTGAAAATTTGGGAAATTGAAGATTGGGTGAATTTAAGTGGAAAGAAATCATTTTGGTTGAGCCATGAAGCCATATCAAGCCCACATGAGCCATGAAGGGACTCATTTGAGGCATTCATCTATGTTGTTCCTAACCCTCTTGCGCAAGGGCTTAGGGGTTAAGGACCATCCATGTGAATCACCCACATGAGTCAGGAGGTCAAGTTAGGTATGGGTGTGGCTTTAGGAGGTATGTGGAAGTGTAGTGTGTAGATGTAGTGTATAAGTGTAGTGTGTGTAAGTCAGCCCCTTCACCAGACCAGGCCACCCAGGGCAGTCCTAAGGCCAAAGAGTCCTATAGGAACTCATCCTTTAAACTTCCACATTTGATTTCAACCCTCTAGGTGATTAGGGGTCTACGATCAATTTTGTGGAGTTTGCGGGGAGTTAAGAAGTGGTTTGAATTTCTAGAAGGTGGGTCTCGATTCTAGTCCTCTAAGATAGTCGAAGGAAAAGCCTAAGGCTAGATCCTAAGTACTAAAGAGAAGAAGAGAAGACCTCATCAAAAATGAGGTCAACACATCTCTATAGAAAGTTATGTATTTTTCAAGTTTAGATCATTGTTTTTGGTATTTTAATTCCAATAATTAGCATATTATTTAATAAATTCTAGAAAAATTTGAGGAAGTTTCTTAGGACCAGAGCACCCTGGGATAATTATATCTTGGGTTAATTCATTAAGAATAATCCTAATTGGCCTAATTACTCAAAATTAAACTTTAATTAATTAGGGTTAACCACACATTAAAATAACTTGAAAACAATTCTCCATTGATCTTTGGGATTAGAGGGACCTCACATAAAAATTTAAAATCAATTGGAAATGTTTAGCCCCACTAAATGGATTAATTAAGCCACATGAGCAAAATTAAACTTAAAAAATTCATAACTTCATAAATACATTTCAAAAATTCACCAAATTAGTTTTGTGAGCTCTCTGGTATTAGAGGAGTTTATAAAAATTAAAATTGGAATTTTTTAAAATTTTTCATTTTTAATGGTATTTCAATATTTAAATAATTAAAAAATAATCAAAATCACAAAAATATTAAAAATTATAAAAATGTCACATTTTGACTCCTAATCACTTAGGAACAAACCAAATATTTTTCCCAAGTCTCTAAGTTAAGATATTGAATTTTAAATGCTTAAAACAATTTTTAAAATTAAAAAATCTAGTTTCCAACTTTTTCACTAAATTAATTCCAATAAATGAAAGAAAAATCAAAAAATTGTAAAATTTTTTTCTATGAACTCCTTGAGGTCAAAGAGATTTAAGAAAAATATAAAATCTATTTTTCAATTTTAATTTTATTTTATAATTAATTAATACTCTGAAAATCAAAATAATTATAATAAATAAAATATAATTTAAAAAATCACCAAAATTGGTCCAAGTGGTCCTTTGTCATTAGAAATATTCCATAATTTTCTTAAGGACAGAAACCTTTCCTTGGTCATGTTATGGAATTTCCATTGAAAATCTCTATTTTTCACTAAAAATAATTATATAAATAAATCAAATTCAGAAAAATCACATTTTCTCCTCTAATGTGTTAATTGACATGTGAGTGAGGTGAAATAAAAATATCAAGTTTATTTGAACTCAATTTAGTGAGTTATGAAAGAAATAAGCCTAAAAGGGCATAAAGGTAATTAAAGAATTTAAACCCCTTTTTTAAAATTTTAGGTTTAATTAAAGTGGGGGGTAAAATATTTGATTTTATCTTTCTTGGATGATTGAAACTTTGGGAAATTAAAAGGGTAGGAACCCATTAATCACTCTTAATAAACCAAAAAATGAAACTTTAATTATTTAAACAATTTAAATTTTGGAAGATTAATGAAAATTTGAATTATTAAAATTAGGGATATAACTTGAGAGGATATTAATTCTTTAATAAAAATCCCTAAATAAATCATTTCAATAATATTTAACTCTTAATTAAGATTAAAATGATAACCCAAACTAAGTAAATTAAAAATTAAAAATAATAACCCTTAAATTGAAGGAAAGCTCAAAATATTAAGTGGTTTAACAATTAAATTAAATTAAATTAAATTAAATTAAATTAAGTAAAAATTAAATTAAAATTAAAATTAAATTAAATTAACAGTTTAACAATTAAATTAAATTAAATTAAATCTAAAATATTGAAAATAAATTAAATTAAATTAAGTTAAAACCAATTAAAATAAATTTTAATTATATTAAATTAACATCATTCGATAATAAAAGTAAAACAAGTTTAAAATATTAAGATCACTTAAAGTATAAAGATTTAAACCAAAAATAATTTGAACACTATTCCAAACTTAAAATTATTAATTAAAACCTCATAATTAAACTAAATCACTTTAAACCATTAACTTAAACTTCAATTAAGAATGGTTAAATTCTTTAACAAACCAACTTGCCCCTAAAGGCTTTAACTATTATAACTCTTAAATGGAGCAATAAGTGAGATGTCACTTCACTCATAGGATAATCAAACATCCTTGTTCACTGAGCAAGAAACCAAATTTAACTAGAACCTTGGATGATTAAGTCATCTGTACAATAAAATTCATTTGGACTCGAAATGATCCCAGAAGTATTGAAAAGATGTTTAGGACCCGTCCTACACATTTCCTCAATATGATGGGATATTTTAGAAGAACAATTGAATTTAATTGTTCTTTGATGAAGAAAATTATCCTTAAACAAAACAATGAACCTAGACGTCATAGGAGATGACTAGTTATAGGATTAGGATTTTGGTAGACAACCAAAACCTTCCCTTAGCTTTACCTAGGTACTTGTTGAAATATTTAAATGCCTTAACATGTGTTTTAAGTGTAGCTTGGGATGACGGGAAGACCCTCCAGGTACGCTTTTATTTTATTGCAATTTACCTTTGTTGCAATTTACTTACATGCACTGTACTTTACTTTTTCTTGCATGTTAAACAAGACTGTTGCATGAAAACTAAAACCTTTAGGATAGTCCCCAAAACTGAAACCAGAACTAAATTAAAAGTCACCAAAAGATAAAATTCACCGCTACAACATTCCAAAATATAAAACAACTCAAAATTTAATCACAAACAGAACAACAAAACTACCATTACAACTAAATTAAAATGTCTCGTTGAATGATTGGTAATACCTCAGATGATGTAACCCACGTGTTGCTAACGAGATTTCCCACGGTCTAAATGAAAGTGTGGAACTCATTCAGTTGAGTTTAGCAAATTCATCTAGACTAAGTGAATTCGATGAAAATAACGGTGTCGGGATGACGGAACCGTGGGATCTTAATCGGTTCTGTTTAAACAACTTTAAGATTTGTTTTAATTAAAATATTAAAAATATTTAGACTTTAAGATTTCTAAACCAAAACACTTCTCTCATCTCTTGATTTTCACCTTCTAAAACTAAACCTCTACAACAAACAAGGAGCTCGGAGCATGGTGGGCAGCATAGCCATCTTCATCAGCAAAACTCGGGTCTACTTCAGCAAAACCTTTCTTAGAATTAAATAACCAATCCATAGGACTTCGAGGTAGTTTGCCTAGTGCAACATAAATCCTCAACTCTTCGTTAAACATTTGCATAACCATGTTATGCAAATTAAGCCTTAACCGGTCTTAGGATTCACGAGGTAGTCGTTCGGTACGACATAAACCCTCACATCTTCGAGGCTATTTGTGTGATTATTTCATATAAATATAAGTCCTAATTAATTATAATTGGCAAGATTGAAATATTAAATAATTTTCCCTAATTTAAGCGAAACAATAGGATAGTTTGGGAAGTTGCCAAGATTCTTCTTGGATCTTCAGCTTCTCTTACTTTTCTTCATTTAGATTCCCAAAATAAACTGTTCCGAATTTGAGCTAATCCCTATTGAAATTTCAAAAATCCAAACCTTTGAAAACCTTAAACTTTGAAGCTCTTGAGAGCAAAACCACTGATCATTATCGAGCGTTTTCTTAAATGATTTTCGTCATTTAAGATGTAATTAACTATAGGGGCTTGCCCTTACAGGGAACTTTAAGAAGTCAGGTAATATAAACCCTATTTATTTTATTTGTATTAAGCAGGGGAACATGTCGGCTTATAAAATTGGTTCGCAGACCAAATGGATGTCACAAATCTTCTAGTTTATTTAATCGAGCCCCATCATAAAGCAGTGTGTCTATTCCTCGGGATAGATACACGGTTTGTGATGCGGTGCTCAAATAAACTATTTGGAATGTGAGATCGGTTTGATTTCATATCTTAAAATTTTCAAAGTTAAAGTTATTTTCAAAATCAAATACTACTTTCTAAATTATATATATATATATATATATATATATATATATATATATATATATATATATATATATATATATATATATATAAATTAAATTTATAATTTAAAATTCACCGACAACTTCTGTAGGCGACCATTTTTTTAAAATTAAACTTACAACCTAAAAATATGCCGACAAAGTTATTACCCACTATGAGGGTAAACAAAGTCTCGAAGGACTGCGCAATTTTAAATTATTGTATTCAATCTGGATTGCCTATCGATGTTGGATCTATCATTGTGAAGTCTGCATTAGGATTAATTGTGAATGGATCGACTCATGGACTCGGACACCCATCAACAATTTTTGCTTTATGTAGTCAGTATCAAGTTTCCTACGAAGCTTGGGAAAAGTGGTGTTACCCTGGAAACCATTAGATCCAACATATATGTTTCCTACTTTAGATAACAATGATGATATAACAATTATCTCTGATCAAGCATCTCAAAACAATCCTTTAATCAGGCCTTTGACAGATAAAACTAACCTGATTCTACGAAAAATTAAAGGATTGGAGAATGAATTACAGAATGTGATGAATTCTATTGATAATATCTCGATTTATTCGATCACATAGTTGGAGAATGAAGGAGCTTTTCGATCATTCAGGACATCTGGAGGCAAGTTTCATACGATTGTTAAGACATAAGGGATGGATTGAAGAAGATTCTACAGAAGAATTCCCATTCAGGTCTTTCTACAATCTATTTGTGCACCGACGATCTATTGGGATTATCAGGGAAGAAGTTAGTTCAGATTCCAATGAGTAGCAGAGATTTATCCTTATTTTATTTATGTGTGTTGATTTGAACTTAGTTTTTAATATAATTTGGATTTTACAAAGTTAATCTTTGTTTATATGAGATTGTATGTTGTTTGTTTAGTCTCAGCATTTAGAGTATTGTGGTATGGATTGCAATGCTGAGTTAGATGTGTTTTGGTTAATTTTCTAAGTCAATTGTTAGTTTTGTGGTATTTGAAGTTTGTAAGTTCATGGATTTCATTTATAAAAGTTATAATATTTGTGTTGTGTAAACCTTATATGAGTCAGTAGAATATCGAATCTTAGAAAAATATATCAAATTAAGTGACTGAACATTAGAACAAGGCTTAATTAAATTGAACATAATTGAAAATATAAAAATTTTTAAAAATTCAGAAATCCCGCTGACGGCGAGATCGACCCTGTCGACGGCAAGATTTTCCCTAAACTTTGGTCTTGCTGAATTAATTAGCTCGCCGACAGCTAGATCGTGAAATGTATTATATTTTAACCGATCAACCGACACTATTCATCATCCTCTTTCTCAAAACTTCAAAAAACCTACCTAGGGCATGATAGATCTGGGATTTGGAACAATTTCAAGATATTTTAACACTGGATTTCATCTTCCCTTGGTAAGAGCTTCACTCTTATGTAAAAACTTTTTATTTTCACCATGAATTTCTTCTACATTGAGGATTTTGAGAAAATTTTGAAATGTGAAGAAAAAACTTGGAGAAATTCATGGAATTTGATTTAGATTGATTTTAGTAATATTAGGAAGCCATTTTAGTAATATTTTGGAGATTAGTTAAGATTTTTGTGAATTTCATAGATCGAAAAAAAAATGGCTCCACGACAAAGAAGACGATTGGATTACGATAAAAACTGATTTGTGAATGCAAGGGCACAGTCAAGATTTTTTCACAACATTCAAGCTAGGAAATGCATTCAAGATCAAGTTTTTAAAAATCCAGGAGGAGAAGTGGAATGAATAATCAAGGAAAGAGGATGGGAGAACTACGTTACACCACGAAATAGAGCTGCACGGTGGAAATAGTTCAAGAATTCTATGCCAATCGACGACGATAGAAGATGCACCAATCAAGGTGAGAGGATTTTTGGTTGATTTCGAGTGCTGCTAGAATCAATTCGTTTTATGAAGTACGAGACTTGCACACCAGGGAGTATGATACTTTTGGTACTATGGAAGTACCACTGGAAGAAGTGCTAGACTTTCTCACTGACACGTAAGGAGTTTGGAAGATCAAGCAGGGAGAAAGGGTAAATTTTCCTCTGTCTATGTTGAATGCGTTGTCTAAAGCCTGACATTATTTTATATGTTCTGCTCTGTTACCCACGTATCACCATAGTGAGGTAACAAGAGATAGAGCAATTATGAATTTCTGTATTCAGAATCAGAAGAGTATTAATGTGGGAAATGTAATTTGCAAGAATATATTAGCCACTGCTAGAAGTGAGAGCGGAGGAGGACTAGGACACCCTGGTCTGATTTATACACTCTGTCAATTACTGGGGTAGAGGCAAGAGATGATTAGGAATGGGTGGAGCCTATGAAACCCATTACTCCAGCTAATATTAAAACCTATGAATCCCACGAAAGATGGAGATCTGGATCAAGGAGTTATGTACCTTCTTCGAGTAGAGATATTCCCTCTCCAAGTTATGACCCTCCTACTTACAGTTCCCCTACCCTTCATGATCTGATGAATTAGATGACCCTGTAGAGAAAGATTTTTGAGAAGATAGAAGAGAAACTGGAGCATATTAATCAGAGAATTGGAGGATTAGAGCGAAGGCATGATTATGACAGTGAGTATCTGCAGAGACATTCGGAGTTTGAGATAGCTTATTATGATGCTGATAATCATTACAGGAGAGTAGAGCTTGATGTTATATTTCCTGAATGCCCCCACTACAGTCATTACCAGCCTACTCAACCCATTGATCAAGGAAATGACGATATAGTTTGGGACTTTGATGCGGAAGATTAGATTCTATGTTTATTTGTTTAGTTATTTGACTTATAAACTTTGATGTTATGATTGATTGTATGCTTTTCTTAAAACTTTAGTATTAATGTTTAGTTTATGAAATTGATTATGATGTGGTGTAGATCTTTTTAAACATTGTTGTTAAAGTTATATAGTTTTTAAATTTTTAATGTTTTCAGACTGATATTGTAATCTTGGATTGGATTAGTAAATGTATGTGGATGTAGTGTGATATTTTAGTATAAAATGTGGTAGTATTGTGTTAAACTTCTTTACCCAGCAATTTCTTTAATATTATGTGTGTAGAAAGTTATTAACAGCACAGGTAATTAAGTGATGAAAAGAACCTGCAGAACTTCTGTTGACCTCATTTTTTATGAGGTCTTTTCTCTTCTCTCTCCTTCGTACTTAGGATCTAGCCTTAGGCTTTCCCTTTGAATATCCTAGAGGACTAGAAATGGAAACCACCATTTATAAATTCAAACACCTCTTAACTTCCTACAAACCCCATAAGTTTGATTGTAAACCCCAAGTCACTTGGAGGGTTAAGATCAAATGTGGAGGTTTAAAGGATGAGTTCCCTATAGGATTCTTTGGCCTTAGGACTACCCTGGGGGGCCTGGTCTGGTGAGGGTTGACCTGCACACATTACACTTTCACACACATTTCAAATCCTAAAACCATTCATACCTAGCTTGACTTTCTGACTCATGTAGGTAATTCATTTGGATGGACCTTAACCTCGAGGCCCTTGGCTAAGAGGGTTAGGAACAACATAATGAATGCCTCAAATGAGTCCTCTCACGGATCTTATGGGCTTGATATGGATTCATGGTTCAACCAAAGTGATTCCATTCTACTCAAACTTAATAAATCTTTATTTTTCCAAAATTTCAATTTTTGACCCCCAGGGCCCTACACCCACTAAACCTACCAAATGTCCTTGAAGCCACAAAAATTTAAAAAATTACCTAAATTACCCAAAATTCCTCAAAATCAATCCTAAACATTTCCCCCCACTCAAATTAATCATTCTTAGCCAAATATACCAAAATTTCCAAAATACCCCCCAATACCCTCCAAATACCCAAAATGCCCTTCTTAACCAAAAAAATCCATAAATTCCAAATATTCCCAGAAAATTTCAAAAAATCCCAAATATTCCTAATTTCATTTTGTTCAACTATACCATAGGCCAATTTCTTCAATTTAACCCACTTTTACCAAAACTCTCAATTTGACCCATTCTTAACCCAAGTGAACCCAATGTCCCACTAAACCAACCCAATTGACATCAATTTTGATCCAATTCACTTCTAAACTTCAATTTAATATCCTCAATATCAATATAGACCAAATCCAAGCCCAATTTGATTAAAATTTGGATCCAATTCCAATTTGAAGCTTAAAACCCAATTTTGGCCCATGACCTAAACCTAGCTCAAACCACCCCAATTAGCCCCAAATATTTTCCTAAACCTTCCTAAAATCCCCAAAAACAAAAAACTAACAAGATTTTCCCCAAATTTTAACCTAAACTCCACCCAAAACCAACCCAAAACCAAAATCCCAATTTTTGGCCTAAACCCACCATAAACCCAAATGGGCCCAAATCTCAATATCAAAGCCCAACCAAAGTTGAAAACTCTTTGTGAAACTCCCATAAATATTTCTCAACATTAACTTTACATCAAATCTAACATTAGCCCAACCTTAGCCCAAGTTAGCCCAATTTGACCCACTTTGGCCCCTTTACCAAAAAAGTCATAAATCAAACCCAATTCAACTCCAAATCACCTTAAATTTGTTTCAAATCACTCATGAAACATCCCTAAACTAATCCCAACATTTGTTTCGCCCAATCCTTCACAAAATTTCCATCCACCAATTTGTTTTCAAACCTAAAAGCCCACTCCCTTAAAGCATTTAAAAGCCCACTTCCACCAAATCCTTAAAGTCCAAAATTGGCTTTAAAGCCCACATGGCAATTTATTTTCATCATAACTTTAATTGATATCACCCCTAAGTTTCAAAATCATCATTAAACCATTCCAAATAAAGCTTCATCCAAATTTCCACCAAAATGCCAAAATTCATAAAATCCTCTTTCATTAAATTGACCAAATATTTTCCCAAGCCAAATGAAGCCATGGAGCCATGCATAAGCCATATGCAAGCCATGGGAGTCACTTTACACATCACCATGTCATTTATGGCAAATGGAGGGGGCCTCTCTCTTAATCCTTCATTAAGCTTTTAACCCCATTCATGTCACACTCTAAACCAAGCTTAGCCACCTCACCATGGAAAGAGACCTCACCACTCTATCTTGGCTGACCCAAACGATTCCTCTCAGCACAAAGTCAAGCCTTGGGGAGGTGCACCTAGCCTAAACCATGCCTTGGACCAAAATGAGCCCAAAATTATCCTTCCCCCCTTTCCATTTAAATCAAACCTCAGACACATGGCCAAACTCCATTGCTTGCACCAAATTCAAGCCCTGACCCCCCTGACCCTGAGGGTGACCCGTGCCTGGCCGGCCAGCCACCACAGTCGCCGGAAAACACCAAGTCGAGAGCACCCATTTGATTCAAAAAATTCAAACTCACTAGCTGAACTGTCCCAACTCAATTGGACTTCGTAGCTGTTCTTCCCTTAACCAAGGCAGCTGATCCCAAGCCCTAACTCCCCCTGGGAGGCCCTCCAACCATATCTATTTAAACCCACCACCTTCTCGGCCAAACAAGGTGATGAACCAGAATTAAACAAAACTCTGCCAAAAATTCTCCAGGTCCTTCTCCTAACCTAGAGCAATTGATCCCCAGTGCCCTTCTGCCCTAATCCCCTTTGACAGAGCTCAATTTCTCAGTAAAAAATCCACCCAAAAACCAGGACAACTCTGAAACCTCCACCAAAATCAAATTAAACTCACCCACACTTGCACAGGATCAAGAGAAGGAGTACCTCAGTGGAAGCCCCCTCACCAGGCCAGCCATTCTCTCTATCGGCCATGCTTTGAAATTGGGCTTGGTGGAAGTTGTACCTAGGCAATTCCCTAGAGCCAGAGACTTCATCTAGAGCCTCCTTAGGTGCAATCGAAGGTGCCACAACTCTCTGATTTAAGCTTCACTTCTCAGAGCCAAGGTATAGACCTCTCCTTTCTCCCGAGCTTCCAGTGATTCTCCATTTTGATTTACTTAATTTCATAGCATGTAAATCGTATGGATGTGTTCGTCTCTTCTAGAAGAATCCATAGAGCATAAGAACACAAAAATTTGTTGAGAAATGAGAGAGTTCTTAGGGTTTTAGTGTGGACGGTCACGGGTGCACACCAGTCGTAGACGATGACCAGGCGCCGTCCGATCAAGCGTGTATCGAGTGGACGTTCCAGATTGCGCCGGACCAGAGAACAGTACGTGAACCGTGGGCCCCCGGAGAGCTGAGTCGGATGGCGACGTCGAATGGGAGCGCGCCGCGTGAACTTTCGAAGCTACCAAGGATGAGTCGGCGCCACGTGGATAAGTAGATAAATATGAATTTTTTGATTTATTTAAATACCCAGAACTTAGAAAATCCATATCTTTGTGTAGAAAAATTATAAAAATAAACTAAAAATACCCTCTTGCTCAGTGAACAGAGAAGAATAATGTGAAAAAAGAATTGAGTTAATTTGATGAGAATTTTATTTTTAATTAATTATTTACTCATTTTAGTATTTTAATTCTCCATTTGCATAGACAATTTACCATGGCATGAGACCATAGGACTTTTAAAGCCTCTAATCTTGGGAACATTCCCTGAATTTTTTAAGGTCAGAGGCCATCTCTATGGAAAGTTATGTATTTTTCAAGTTTATGTCATTGTTTTTGGTATTTTAATTCCATTAATTAGCATATTTCTTAGAAAATTCTAGGAAAATTTGAGGAAGTTTCTTAGGACCAGAGGACCCTAGAATAATTATATTTTGAGTTAATTCATTAAGAATCACCCTAATTGACCTAATTACTCAAAACTAAACCTTAATTAATTAGGGTTAACTACACATTAAAAGAACTCGAAACAATTCTCCACTGATCTTTAGGATTAGAGGGATCTCACATAAAAATTTGGAATCAATTGGAAATGCTTAACCCCACTAAATGGATTAATTAAGTCACATAACTAAAATTAAACTTTAAAAATTAATAACCCCATAAATACACTTTAAAAATTTACAAAATTGATTATGGGGCCTTTCTGATATCAGAGGAGTCTTAGAAAACTAAAATTGGAATTTTCTAAAAATCTTCATTTTTCACTATATTTTAATATTTTAAATAATTAAAAAATAATAAAAATCATTAAAATAATAAAAATCATAAAAATGTCACATTTCACCTCCTAATCACTTAGGAATAAACCAAATATTTTTCCCAAGTCTCAAAGTAAAGATATTGAATTTTAAATGATTAAAACAATTTTTGAATTAAAAAATGAATTTTCCAACCTTTTCACTAAATTAATTCTAATAAATCAAAGAAAATCATAAAATTATAAAATCTAATTCTCTGAACTCCTTGAGGTTAGAAAGATTTAAAAAAAATATAAAACTTAATTTTAACCTTTATTTTATTTTATAATTAATTAACACTCTAAAACTCAAAATAATTATAATAAACAAAATATAATTCAAAAAATCATCAAAATTGGTCCAAGTGGTCCTCTAGTCATTAGGAACATCCCATAATTTTCTTAAGGACAGAAACCTTTCCTTGGTCATGCTGTTGAATTTCCATTAAAAATCCCTATTTTTAATTAAAATAATTATATAAATTAAATTAAATTCAAAAAAATCATATATTCTCCTCTAATGTCTTAATTTACATATGAATAAAGTGACAAAAAAATTTCAAATTCATTTGAGCTCAACTTAGTGAGTTATGAAATAAATATGCTTAAGAGGGGCATAAATGTAATTAAAGGATTTTAACCCTAGTTAACAATTTGGTTTAATGAATTGGCAGGGGGGTGAAATATCTGATTTTAAATTTTCATTAGAAGATTGAAACCTAGAGAATTAAGGGGTAGAAACCATTAATCATCTTGAAAATATTTAAAGTAAACCTTAATCTAATTGAATTTAAAGTGATAATTGAAATTAATAATTGAATAATTAAAAGGAAAGTGAACCTTAATTAAATTAAAGCTTAAAACATTAAATAATTTGATAATTAAATTGAAATAAATTTAAAACATCAAAAAGAATAATTAATTTCAAAAATCACTTGAAAACAAACTTAAACAAATTTGAAACATCAAAATCAATTTCACAAAAATAATTCTTAATTAAAAAAAAATCAAACCAATTAAAAGTTAATCTAGAATGTTGCAATTAAATTAAAATTAAATCATTAAAGTCTAAATTAAATAATTTAAAAAACTCCTCTTTCAACTCAAATGATTTAAAACACTTAAGAATAAAACAACTTAAACACTATTCCAAAGTTAAAATTCTTAAAATTTTATAACTAAATTAAACCACTTTAAATCATCAATTTTAAATCATTAAATTCTTTAACAAACTGAGTTGCCCTTAGAGGCTTTCGTTATTATAACTCTTAAGTAAAGCATCAAGTGAAATGTCACTTTACTTGTAGGATAATCAAACATCCTAATTCACCGAGCAAGAAAAAAAACTTAACTAAATTCTTGGATGATCAACTCACCTAAACAAAGAAATTCATTTGGACTCAAAATAATCCCAGAAGTATTGAAAAGATGTTTAGGATTCGTCCAAAGCACTTCCTTAATATGATGGGATGTTTTAGAAGAGCAATTGAATTTAATTCTTCTTTGATGAAGAAAATCATCCTTAAACAAAATACAAGAACCTAGAAGTCATAGGAGATGACTAGCAATAGGATTAGGAATTTGGTAGACAATCAAAACCTTTCCTTTAGCTTTACCTAGGTACTTATTATAAATATTTAAATACCTTAACATGTGTTTTAAGTGCAGATTAGAATTACGAGAAGACCCTCCAAGTACGTATTTATTTTATTGCAATTTATTTATATGAGCTGCACTTTACTCTTCTTGCATGTTAAACAAGATTGTTGCATGAAAACTAAAACCTTCAGGATAGCCACAAAACTGAAACCAAAACTAAATTAAAAGTCACAACAAGATAAAATTCACCACCACAATATTTCAAAAGATAAAATAACTCAAAATTCAATCACAAACAGAACAACAAAACTACAACTATAACTAAATTAAAACGTCTTGTTGGATGATCGAGAATACCTCGGATGATGTAACCTACGTGTTGCTAATGAGATTTCCCACGGTCTAAATGAAAGTGTGGAACTCATTTAGTTGAGTTTAGCAAATTCATCTGGACTAAGTGAATCCGATAAAAATAACGGTGCCGGAATGATGAAACTGTGGTATCTTAACTTGTGTTGTTATAATCAACTTTAATATTCCCCTAACAAAATATTAAAAACACCTGGACCTTAAGACTTCTAAACCAAAACACTTCTTTCATCCCCTGATTTTCACCTTCTAAAACTAAACCTCTGCAACAACAAGGAGCTTGGAGCATGGTGGGCAGCACAGCCATCTTCATCAGCAAAACCTTTTCCTAGTTTTAAATAACTAAGCCATAGAATTTCGAGGTAGTTTGCTCAGTGCAACATAAATCCTCAACTTTCTGTTAGGCATTTGCATAATCATATTATACAAATTAAGCCCTAACCGGTCTTAGGACTCCGAGTTAGTCGTTCGGTACGACATAAACCCTCACATCTTCGAGGCTATTTATTTGATTATGTCATACAAATATAAGTCCCAATTAAGTAAAATTGGCAAGATGCAACATTAAATAAACTCTTAAATTGAAGTCAAACAATAGGATAGTTTGGGAAGTTGCCAAGATTCTTCTTGGATCCTCAGCTTCTCCTACTTCTCTTCCTTTGGACTCTTAAAATAAACTGTTCCAAATTTGAGCTAATCCCTTTTGAAATTTCTAAAATCCAATCCTTTGAAAAACTTAAACTTTGAAATTCTTGAGAGCAAAACCACTGATCATTATCAAGAGTTTTCTTAAGTGATTCTCATCACTTAAGATGTAATTAACTATAGGGGCTTGCCCTAATAGGGAACTTTAAGAACCCGGGTAATACAAACCCTGCTTAATTCAATTATATTAAGCAGGGGAACTTGTCGGCTTATAAAATTGGTTCGCAAACCAAACGGATGTCACAAATCTTCTAGTTTATTTAATCGAGCCCCATCATCAAGAAATGTGTCAATTCTTCGGGATAGATACGCAGTTTGTGATGCGGTGCTCGTTTATATAAACTATTTGGGTTGTGAGATCGGTTTGATTTTATATCTTAAAATTTTTAAACCTAAAATTATTTTCAAAATCAAATGCTACTTTCCAAATCATATATATATATATTTAAATTAAATTTATAATCTAAAATTCACCGACAATTTCTGTAGTTGACCCCCTTTTCAAAACACTTAACCTAAAAATAAGTCGCATAACTTCAAAAGAAGAAACACCAAAAGCTTGAAGGTATGATTTAAAAATTACAGTTTATTTCCTTTTCACCCTATATGTTTAGATAGAAAAACTTAAGTTTAGGGGAGGGAAAAATACAAATTTAATTATTAAATTTTTCTCAATTTATATTTTCAAAAATTATTATAAAATGATTTTCTGTAGTAATTTTAATTCACTAAACTAGAATTAATTTATTTAATTATTATAGAAAGTTAAGAGAAATACTTTTAATGATTAACTAATTTTATAGATTAAGGATATTTAGTATAAGAGAATAAGAATATAGTTAACTATTTATAGTAAAGAAAACTATATTTTCAAATATAAAATTCTTAGGTATTTAGTTGAGAAAAAAAAGATTGAAACTCAATGAAGTAAAATCATTGAAATACATATAAGAGAAGTAAATATTTCCAATTTCAAATTTAGGAAGAGGAAAATCAAGTTCAAAATTATTAACAGGCTAACCAAAAATAGTGATCCTCACTTAAAAAAAGTAAAGAAAATGGATTGAAAATCAATCCAGAAAGAAAAAAAGAAATATATATATATATATATATATATATATATATATATATATATATATATATATATATATATATATATATATATATATATATATAAAGTGAGGAGAAGCTTGAGGAGATGCCTTATCAAAAATTGGCTTCATTTGAATCAACCTAAAGGGTAAACTTCAATTACATTTCTGAACTTATATATATATAGATTAGTATTTTACTAAGTAGTGCTTTCATGAAATTCCTATCATCTGAATAAGTAATTTAATATTGAAAAGTATAATCATTCTTGAAATAAATAGAAGACTAGAAATCTTAAACTTGAGAACTAAATAGCCTTATATTTATAGAATTAGTTTAATTATTTTAAAATATTTCTAGAAAACTTTACTATAATACTTATTTGAATCAAATTCATAGTCATTCTGAATTAAAACCTTACTACAAATAATCATTACTTTTATGTAGTATCTAATTACTTGAGGACAAGTAATAGTTAAGTTTGGGGGATTTTGACCACAAAAAAATATATTGTCAATTTTATACCAATTTCATATGAAATTGCACTTTAAAGAAATGTATTTTCTTTGTTTTATTGCAGGAATGAAGAGTTATAAGTATTGAAAGCAAAAAGCACAAAAGAAGCGGATTTGGAGCAAAAAGGACTCAATTTAATGAAAAATGAACTTTCCCGCCGACAGCGAGATCAAGGCCGCCGACGACGAGATTTTCCTGAGAGTTTTTTAATATTTTATAAAGAGCCTACGGACGGTGAGATCGAGCCCGCCGACAACGAGATCGGCGCGGTTAGTCCACCTTCTAGAAGCCGCTGATGGTGAGATCGAGCCCGCCGACGGCGAGACAGTTGAAAAGAGCCAGATACAATGAACCTGGATGCTTTTTAAAGAGGTGCTTAAGCAACCTTTGAAGATTTGACTCTTTCTATAAATAGAGACGATTTCTGTCTCTTTAGTGTGTCATTTTTTGGTGTCTTTTAGTGTCGTTTTAAAGTCATTTGTGTTGGAGTGTAAATCAGAGAGTCTTAGTGAGTTTAATTAAGTGTGTTGTACTAGAAGGAAGAGTCAAAGGAACTTCAAGGAGTCTTCTTGGAGAGAAGAATTGAGATAAATATATTAGTTATTGTTTGTTAACTTTAATGAAATCCATGCTTTGTGTTATTTTTCCCATGCTTTCTGAGTAGTTTCCTTAGTCTTTTTTCATGTTGTTGAGATTATCTGAAGTGACGAATCAAAGTAACTGTGCCTAAAATTATTAAATAAAAATTGTGATAATCTTTTACTTAAAGCTTAATTTACTTTCAATTTGGCCAATTGATTTGTTAGCATATGTTGAATTATCAACTATAGTAAAGATTACATTCGAGATTCAAGGAAGTCAAAAGCCTTGGAAGGAGGGTGCAAAAAATAGGGAAATATTAACTATCGGGCGTAGAATTGGACATTTTAGTGTGACAGACTAAAATATTCAATTCAGTCCTATTGTTTGAGAGCTGAAGTGTAGATGTTAGCCCTCGGGCGAGGGAACGTGGGAGCTACGAAGTGGCGGCCGGTATCCTCCCGGCCTAGCACGCGGATTCGGTAATCAAACATAGGACCGATCGATGTTCTTTGTACCTGGACCAAAGGGTAAAGAATAGGAATGCTCCTATTTTGCACAATACAAACTCTAAACTACTTTAATTCATCATTCACTTAATTCTCTCAACAAGGAGAAAGATGTTTTTCTAAATTAGAATCTTACATTTAAACCTTTTTTAGCAATAGTTTTAGTATAAGTGTTCTTAATTTCCGTATACTAGCTTGGTAAGTAAGTCTACTTTAATTTTTCTTTGAAATTCTCTAACTTCCCTGTGGGATCGATATCTTGGACTCATTTAGAGCCCTTTATTACTTGATAATGATATGTATACTTGCGTAGTATCCACATTATAAATCATAATTTTCATAAAAGAATCATCAGTGTAAATACATATATTTGGTGCGGGATCAAGTTTTTGGTGTCGTTGTCAATATCAATAACAAATTTTTGTAAGTATAAATATCAAAAGTGGGACAGTCATCAAAGATCCTCGTCATTGCTCTTTGGTATGTAGCTCCTGTGTTCTTCAGTCCAAACGACATCATCGTGTAGCAGTAAATCCCGATAGGAGTTCTGAAAGCTGTGAGCGCTGCGTCTTCTGGTGCCATCTTGATCTGATATTACCCTGAAGACCCATCCATAAAGGAGAAAGTTTCATATGTCGACGCGATGTCCACCATTAGTTCCGGTATCGACAACGGGAATTCATCTTTTGGACATGCTTTGTTTAAGTCACTGAAGTCGACACACACTCGAATTTGTCCATTTTTCTTTTTCACCAGCACAACATTAGCTAACCATGTCGGATACTGTTCTTCTCGAAAAAAATTAGCGTCTATTAATTTCTTGATTTCTGCTGTAACTTGCTGTTCTATCTCGAGGCACATCCTTCTGGGAGCTTGCTTTACTGGCATCACATTCTTATCCACTCCGAGGCAGTGAGCTGCGACCGCCGGAGATAGTCCTGGCATTTCATCATAGCTCCAAGCAAAGCAATCTTTGAATTCTAATAGTAACCGGACCAAGTCTACAACCTCTTCTTCGTTGAGTAACGAACTTATGAAAGTCGGCCGGGGCTGCTTCTCAGTCCTGAGATTGATTTCTCTTAATTCATCGACTGTTGATTTGATTTTTTCTTCGAATTCTGGCAGAGCATCGCCTATTGGCTGATCTTCATATTCATCTTGAATGTCCAAGCAATCCTCTTTTGACTGACTAGTAACAACCATGCAAGATTCTGAGTCATCAATGAGTCCGAGCGTACCAAACCCAAGACCTTCTTTCGAATTGAGTTTCTTTCCTTCTACATTCCATAATTTTTTGAATGATTGTAACTTATCTTTTGTCATTTTCTTTGACACATATCCTTGTTGAATTAACTTTTGTACACAAAATGAAAAGTAGCCAAAAGGTAATTCCATTAATTCATTTGAGTCATTTTCTTCAAGAATTACACAAGGTTCAGAAATAGAAGGGGAAGCTTTGCAAAACTTGATCGGTTTAAAACCATCGTTATTAACTTCCTTGACATCTATACTCTCTACCTTTTGAGAATGAACATAGTGGTTAATCCGATCGTACATAATGGTTAATCCGATCGTACATCGATTCGTATTCATCCTTTGCTTCGTCGTGCAGAGAGATCTCGAACTGAGGCTTCTTCTGACTTATCATCATTGTTTCTTTATCTTCTTCGGAGCTTCCCTCCATGTCGATGTTGATTGTTAGCTTTGTCTATTCAACAATCTGGGAAATTCTTCCTGGACCACGTCCCCGGCTTCGACCTCGGATGCGTGGGCTAAAAGAACTTTTACAAACTCGTTGAGAAGGAGTGGTATGAGATTGTTGAACTGGAGCCATACGGTCTCATCCTTATAGTTCCTTTGAGTCTTCAATTTTTCTTATCACAATGTCTCTTGAAAATACTATTTTCTTCAGAGGAGCATAGTAAGCGGCGTCTTCATGGATGCCCACTTCATGTATTGAAAACGGCTATAGATCCCCTTTAATGCAATGTTCTTGTCCATCTTTGTAGTATTTGATGCACTGGTGAAGCGACGACGGGACCATATTGTACTTATGGAGCCACGGTAGACCAAGCAGGGTATTGAACGAAGTATCTGCATCGATGACATGAAATTTTGCAGTTGTTACTAGATTTCTGACTTTCATTTGTAGCGTTATAGATCCGAGGGCTCTTTCTCCTTTATGATTGAAACCTCTTAACCTCATTTTATCCATTGAAAGCTCTCGGGCGTCGATGTCCAAGTAAGCTAACGTCCGTAGACTCATTATATTGAGCGATGCTCCAGGATCTACTAAGACTCTGGAAAGCACGAATCTGCCGATGATGACAGAAATGTAGAGTGGACGATTGTGATCGGCTGTGCTGAGTAGCAAATCTTCATCTGTGAAAGTTACGCCGAGTTCGTTCCTTTATGGTGCAAACTCCATCTGAGGATGTGCTAGCTAACTGCGCTAAGCAAATGTCAGAATCAAGTAGAGCCTTGATCAAAATTTCTCTCATCTCCTTTGACAGGATCAGAGCATCGTAAAAACTTAGTTTGGCTGACAACTTCCTGAGATGAGCTAACACGTTGCAATGCACTTTATTTGGGTTTTCAACTTCATTTCAAACTTGTATCTCTTTAGTAGCTGGAGGTATTTCTTCTTGAGTGACTATCTGCTTTCCTTTGTCCACTGGAGTTGTTCTCAGAGGTAGCACCTTGCCACTCCTTAAATGCACTTCCGTTATTTCTTCTTCTTCGGACCCAGAGGTCCTTACGTATACGAGAAGTCCAAGCCGATGTCAAGTGAATCTCCTTTGCACTCGAGGACTGGCTCCTCACTTCTCGTACTGTCGTAGCCGGTGCTGTCGATATCTTCTTTATCTTTGCTGGAAGTTAATATGATTTGAGGATCATTTTGGGAATCAAATTCGGGGTTAGATAGGTTGTGATTAGTTACGTCATCACTAGAGATAGAAAGAACGTAGCCAACATCATTCCTATCATTATTACGAGACCATGGAGGGATACAAAAATAATGATACAAAGTCTTATATATATATATTATTCATTTAATTTTTTTATATTTTAGTAGTATTTATTTAGATTTAGTATAGTGTAGTTATATCATTTAAATTTAGTGTAGTTATTTATTTGAAATTTAGTATAATTATTTTTTAATAGTTTAAATTTAATATAGTTATTTTTACAAGTTTAGTATGGTTATTTTAAATTTCATATAGTTGCTTTAAATTTGTTATAGTTTATTTTAAATTTAGTATAGTTTATTTTAAATTTAGTATAGTTTATTTTATTATGTCACTTATTTATATATAATTTATTTACATTATTATAAACATTATTTATTTAGTGTATATAATTTTTTTACAATATATTTAACATTAATTTATATATTATTTAGTACATATAATTCATTCACATTTATTTATATTATTAATTTACATATATGTAATTTATGTAGTTATTTTAGTAGTACGTTTGTTCATTATTATTTTCATTATGTCATTTTAAAATTTTATTTCATTTTCTTTCTCTTATTTTTATTTTATCATTATGTTTATTTCTCTTTTCTCTTTTATTTTTATTTCCTTTATGTTATATATTTTTTTTTAATTTTTAAAATTTATTTTTTAAGATGATAAAAACTAGGTGGTAGATTTGTAATTATTGAAACTAGTGAGCCTAAATAATTGGATAATTTGCATGAAAAAGAAATCCTAAGGCTAAACATGGAAAGATTAAAAAACTAAATAGCTTGCATGAAAGATAATTTTAAGGCTAAACGTGGAAAAATTTAGAAATAGACATACATGAAGATTTGTGAAAAATTAAACAACTTACATATGAATTTGAAAATCTATGTAAAGGAAGAAGAAAACTAAACAAGATGCATGTAAGTGTGGGATCTTAGGCTAAGCATGTGTACGGCTTATTTTTAGGTTGTGTGTTGTATTTTGAAAAAAGGGTCGTCTACAGAAGTTGTCGGCGAATTTTTTTATATTTTAAATTTAATTTAAATATATATATATAATTTAGAAAGTAGTATTTGATTTTGAAAATAATTTTGAGTTTGAAAATTTTAAGATATGAAATATCAAACAGATCTCACATCCCAAATAGTTTATATAAACAAGCACCGCATCTCAAACCTTGTATCAATCCCGAAGAATAGACACACTGCTTGACGATGGGGCTCGATTAAGTAAACTAGAAGATTTGTGGCATTCGTTTGGTCTGTAAACTAATTTTATAAGCCGATAAGTTCCCCTGCTTAATATAAATAAATTAAGCAGGGTTTATATTACCTGGGTTCTTAAAGTTCCCTATAAGGGCAAGCCCCTATAGTTAATTACATCCTAAGTGACGGGAATCACTTAAGAAAACTCTCGATCATGATCAGTGGTTTTGCTCTCAAGAATTTCAAAGCTTAAGGTTTTCAAAGGATTGGATTTTGGAATTTCAAAAGGGGGTGAATCAAATTTGGAACAGTTATTTTCAGGAGTCCAAAGGAAGAGAAGTAGGAGAAGCTGAGGATCCAAGAAGAAATCTTGGCAACTTCCCAAACTATCATATTGTTTGGCTTCAATTTGGGAGTTTATTTAATATTTCGATCCTGCCAATTTTAATTGATTAGGACTTATATTTGTATGATATAATCACACAAATAGCCTCGAAGATGTGAGGATTTATGTCGGACCAAACAAATACCTCGGAATCCTAAGACCGGTTAGGACTTAATTTGCATAAAATGATTATGCAAGTGCCTAACGAAAAGGTTGAGGATTTATGTTGCACTAAGAAAACTACCTCAAAATCCTATGGCTTTGTTGTTTAAAACTAGGAAAGGTTTTGCTGAAATAGATTCAAGTTTTGCTGATGACAATGGCTGTGCTGCCCACCATGCTCCGAGCTCCTTGTTGTTGTAGAGGTTTAGTTTTAGAAATCATAAATCAGGAGATGAGAGAAGTGTTTTGGTTTAGAAAAAATCTTAAAATTCAAGTGTTTTTTAGTGTTTTAATTAAAACAAATCTTAAAGTTATTTAAACAGAACCGATTAAGATCTCACAGTTCCGTCATCCCGACACCATTATTTTCATTGAATTCAATTAGTCCAAATGAATTTGCTAAACTCAACTGAATGAGTTCCACACTCTCATTTAGACCGTGGGAAATCCCGTTAACAACACGTGGGTTACATCATCCTAGGTATTCCCGATCATTCAACGAGACATTTTAATTTAGTTGTAATTGTAGTTTTGTTTTTCTGTTTGTGATTAAATTATGAGTTGTTTTATATTTTGAAATATTGTGTCGGTGAATTTTATCTTGCAATGACTTTTAATTTAGTTTTGGTTTCAGTTCAGGGACTATCCTAAAGGTTCTGGTTTTCATGTAATAATTTTATTTATCATGCAAGAAAAGTAAAGTACAGTGCATGTAAGTAAATTGCAGAAAATTAAATTGCAATAAAAGCGTACATAGAGGGTCCTCCCGTCATCCCAAGCTGCACTTAAAACACTTGTTAAGGCATTTAAATATTTCAACAGCTAGGTAAAGGTAAGGGAAGGGTTTTGGTTGTCTACCAAATTCCTAATCCTATAACTAGTCATCTCCTATGACGTCTAGGTTCTTGGTTTGGTTTAAGGATGATTTTCTTCATCAAAGAACAATTAAATTTAATTGTTCTTCTAAAACATCTCGTCATATTGAGGAAGTGCTTAGGACGAGTCCTAAACATCTTTTTAATATTTCTAGGATTGTTTTGAGTCCAAGTAAATTTAATTGCACAGGTGAATTAATCATCTAGGAGTTCAGTTGAACTTTGTTTCTTGCTCAGTGACCTTAGGTATTTGATTACCTCATGAATGAAGTGACATCTCACTTAATACTCTATTAAAGAGTTATAATAATTAAAGCCTTTAAGGGCAAGTTAGTTTATCGAGAATTTTAATCATTCTTAATTTAAGGTTTGAGTTAATGGCTTAAAGTATTTTAATTTAATTATGGGGTTTTAATTAATAATTTTAAGTTTGGAATAGTGTTCAAATTATTTTAGATTTAATTCTTAATGATTTCATTTAGATTTGCTGTTAAATGATTTTTAATTTAATTTAATTTCAATTTGATTTTAATTTAAACTTAATTTAATTTAATTTTAATTTTAATCAAATTTTAATTTAATTTAATTTTAATTTAATTTAATTTTAATTTAATTTTAATTTAATTTTAATTTAATTTCAATTTTAATTTAATTTAAATTTATTTAATTTTTAAATTTTATTTTATTTTAATTTAATTTTAATTTAATTTGATTCAATTTTAGTTTTAAATTTAGTTTTAATTGTTGATTTGGATTATTATTTTAATTTTTTTTAATTAAGAATTAAATATTATTAAAGTGAATAATTTAGGGATTTTTAAATTAAAAAATAAATGTCCTCTTAATAATATCCCTATTTTAATAATCCAAATTTAAATATATTATTTCCAAAATCTAAATCATTTAATTAATTAAAGTTTCATTTTTGATATTTTCAAAATGTTCAATGAGTTTCTACCCCTTAATTTCCCTGAGTTTCAATCATCCAAGAGAAAATTAAGATCAAATATTTTACCTCCCCATTTTGATTAAACCTAAAGTTTAATTAAGGGTTAAAATTTTTAATTACCTTTATGCCCTTTTAAGCTTATTTATTTCATAACTCACTAAATTGAGCTCAAATGAATTTGAAATTTTTATGTCACCTCACTCACATGTCAATTAAGACATTAGAGGAGAAAATGAGATTTTTTTTAATTTAATTTATTTATATAATTATTTTTAGTAGAAAATAAGGGTTTTCAAAGAAAAATCAACAACATGACCAAGGAAAGGTTGTTGTCCTTAAGAAAATTATGGGATGTTTCTAATGACCAAATGACCACTTAGACCAATTTTAGTAATTTTTTAATTATATTTTATTTATTATAATTATTTTGAGTTTTAGAGTATTAATTAATTATAGAATAAAATTAAAGTTGAAAAACATATTTTATATTTTTCTTAAATCTTTCTGACCTCAAGGAGTTTAGAGAAATAAATTTTATAATTTTCTGATTTTCCTTTGATTTATTAGAATTATTTTAGTGAAAAATGTTGAAAATTCATTTTTTAATATTAAAAAATTACATTAAGCCTTTAAAATTCAATATTTTATCCTAGGGACTTAGGAAAAATATTTGGTTTGTTCCTAAGTGATTAAGAATCAAAATGTAACATTTTTATGATTTTTAATATTTTTATGATTTTTATTATTTTTTAATTATTTAAATATTAAAATATTGTGAAAAAATCAACTTTTCTAGAAAATTCCAATTTTAATTTTCTTGAAATCCCTTGATATCAGAGAAGCTCCAAAATCATTTTTGTGAATTTTTGAAAAGTATTTTTGGATTTATGAATCTTTAAAGTTCCATTTTGCTTATGAGGTTTAATTAATCCATTTGGTGGGATTAATCAAGTCCAATTGATTTCAAATTTTTATGTGAGGTCTCTCTGATTCTAAAGATCAGTGGAAAATTGTTTTCAAGTTAATTTGATGTGTGGTTAACCCTAATTAATTCAAATTCAATTTTAGGGGTTTAGGCCAATTAAGGTTATTATTAATGAATTAACTCAAAATATATTTTTCATAGGGACCTCTGGTCCTAAGGAACATCACCAAATTTTTCTAGAATTTATTTTACAACATGCTAATTATTGGAATTAAAATACCTAAAAAAGTAACATGAAATTGAAAATTCAATAACTTTTCAATGAGATGGCCTCTAACCTTGAAAAATTCAAGGAATGTTCCCAAGATCAGAGGCTTCAAAACCCCTATGGTCTCATGCCATGGTGAATTGTCTATGCAAATGGAGAATCAAAATACTGAAAATAGTAAATAAATTATTAAAATTAAAATACTCATCCAATTAACTTGATTTCTTTTCCACATTATTCTCCTCTATTCAATGAGCAAGAAGATATTTTTATTTTATTTTTGTGATTTTTCTATGCAAAGATATGAATTTTTGAAGTTCTGGGCATTTAAATAATTCAAAAATACCCTATTTATCTACTTATCCGACTCGGCGCCAGCGCAACATCGGTAGCTCCGAAAGCCCACGCAGCGCGTTCCCATTCGACGCCTCCATCTGACTCAGCTGTCCAAGGGCCCGCGGTTCATGTAACATTCCCTGGTCCGGCGCAATCTGAACCGTCCGCTCGATTCACGTGCGATCCAACGGCTCCCGGTCATCGTCTATGACTGGTGTGCACCCGTGACCGTCCACACTAAAACCCTAAGCTCTCACTCGATTCTCAATGGATTTTCATGTTCTTATGCTCTATAGATTCGTCTTGAAGAGACGAATACATCCATATGGTTTATAGGCTATTACATTAACCTAAACAAAATGGAGAATCACTAGAAGCTCGGAAGGAAGAGTGAGTTCATACCTTTGCTCAGAGAAGTGAAGCTTCGATCTGAGAGTTGTGTCACCTTCGATTGAGTCCAGGCAAGCTCCAGATGACGTATCT
This sequence comes from Papilionanthe hookeriana x Papilionanthe teres, assembly GCA_022702705.1. Lineage (NCBI taxonomy): Eukaryota > Viridiplantae > Streptophyta > Magnoliopsida > Asparagales > Orchidaceae > Papilionanthe > Papilionanthe hookeriana x Papilionanthe teres. The sequence continues at coordinate 23,782,605 of CM040434.1, read as the reverse complement.
AGCTCTACAGAATTGTCTAGGTATGAAAGTGACCAAGGCCGATCACAAAGCTTGGAGGCTGGAAGCAATGGCTGGCCTGGTGAGGGGGCTTTTATTGGGGAACTTCTCCTCTTGGTCTGGTGAAGTTGTATGACCAATAAATTTGGAGATTGGCTCACTGTGGTGAAGTGTCCTATTTTTTATGGTGGATTTTCAACTCAGAAATTGAGCTTTGTTAATGGGGATTAGGGCAAAGGAACACTGGGGATCAACTACTCCGGGTTAGGAGAAGGTCCTTGAGGAATTTTGGCAGAGTTTCCTTAAGGTCTGGTTCATCTCTCTTTTTTTGGCCAAGAGGTGAGTGGGTTTAAATAGACATGGCTGGAGGGCTTCCCAGGGTCAATTTGAGGTTGGGATCAGCTGCTCAGGGGAGGAGAAGAAGAGCTCTGGTGTCCACTAGGGTTGAGACAGCTCAACAAGGGAGAATTGAATTTTTTGGCTCACATGGAGCTCTCGGTGTCGGCATATTTTTAGGTTGAGTGATGTATTTTTTTGAAAAGGAGGTCGCCTACAGAAATTGTCGGCGAAATTTAAATTTTAAATTTAATTTAAATATATATATATAATTTAGAAAGAAGTATTTGATTTTGAAAATAATTTTAAATTTGAAAAATTTAAGATATGAAATCAAACCGATCTCACATCCTAAATAGCTTATATAAACGAGCACCGCATCACAAACCGTGTATCTACCCCGAAGAATAGACACACTGCTTAATGATAGGGCTCGATTAAATAAACTAAAAGATTTGTGACATCCGTTTGGTACGCGAACCAATTTTACAAGCCGACGAGTTCCCAGCTTAATACAAAGAAATTAAGCGGGGTTTATATTATCCGGGTTCTTAAAGTTCCCTATAAGGGCAAGCCCCATAGTTAATTACATCTTAAATGACGGGAATCATTTAAGAAAACTCTCGATAATGATTAGTGGTTTTGCTCTCAAGAATTTCAAAGTTTAAGGTTTTCAAAGGATTGAATTTTAGAAATTTCAATAGGGAATGGATCAAATTTGGAATAGTTTATTTCAGGAGTCCAAAGGAAGAGAAGTAGGAGAAGCTGAGGATCCAAGAGGAATCTTGGCAACTTCCCGACTATCCTATTGTTTGGCTACAATTTGGAAATTTACTTAATGTTTCCATCCTGCCAATTTTAATTAATTAGGACTTATATTAGTATGACATAATCATACAAATAGCCTCGAAGAGGTGATGGTTTATGTCGTACCGAACGACTACCTCGGAATCCTAAGACCGGTTAGGGCTTAATTTACATAACATGATTATGCAAATGCCTAACGAAAAGTTGAGGATTTATGTTGCACTAGCGAAACTACCTCGAAATCCTATGGCTTTGGTTGTTAATTCTAGGAATGTTTAGTCGATGTAGAGTTGTTTCTGTTGACGAAGATGGCCGTGCTCGCCCACCGTGCTCCAAGCTCCTTGTTGTTGCGAGAGGTTTAGTTTTAGAAGTCATAAATCGAAAGGATGAGAGAAGTGTTTTGGTTTAGAGAAAATCTTAAAATCCAAGTGTTTTTTAATATTTTAATTAAAATAAATCTTAAAGTTGATTATAACAACACCGGTTAAGATCCCACGGTTCCATCCTTCCGGCATCGTTATTTTTATCGGATTCACTTAGTCCAGATGAATTTGCTAAACTCAACTGAATGAGTTCCACACTTTCATTTAGACCGTGGGAAATCCCCTTAGCAACACATAGGTTACATCATCCGAGGTATTCCCGATCATCCAACAAGACGTTTTAATTTAATTGTAGTTGTAGTTTTGTTGTTTTGTTTGTGATTAAATTTTGAGTTGTTTTATATTTTGAAATGTTGTGGCGGTGAATTTTATCTTGTAATGACTTTTAATTTAGTTTTGGTTTCGGTTTTAGGGACTACCCTAGAGGTTTTGGTTTTCATGCAACGAGTTGTTTATCATGCAAGAAAGGTAAAGTGCATTTGCAATAAAGTAAATTACAATAAAGTAAGTTGCAATAAAATAAAAGCGTACCTGGAGGGTCTTCCCATCATCCCAAGCTGCACTTAAAACACATATCAGAGCATTTAAGTATTCCAACAAGTACCTAAGTAAAGCTAAGGTAAAGATTTTGGTTGTCTACCAAAGTCCTAATCCTATAGCTAGTCCTCTCCTATGACGTCTAGGTTCTTGTGTTTTGGTTTAAGGACGATTTTCTTCATCAAAGAACAATTAAGTTCAATTGTTCTTATAAATATCCTATCATATCGAGGAAGTGCTTAAGACGAGCCTTAAACAACTTTTCAATATTTCTAGGATTATTTTAAGTCCAAGAGAATTTAATTATACAAATGAATTAATCGTCCGGGAGTTCAAGTTTTGTTATCTTGCTCAGTGAACTAGGACATTTGAATATCCTATAAGTGAAGTAACATTTCACTTAACGCTCCGTTTAGGAGTTATGACAACAAAAGCTTTCGAGGGCAAATTGATATTCAAATGGTTTATGATTTAATTTAATTTCAGTTAATGGGTTTAAGTTTGGAATAGTGTTCAAGTTGCTTTATATTTATTTTCTAATTTCTTTATGTCTTAGGTGATGTTATTTTTAATTCAATTTAATTTAACTTTAATTTAATTTAATTTGGTTTAGTTTTAATTTTAATTTAATTTATTTAATTTAATCTAATTTTAATTTTAACTAGATTTTATTTTTTATTTTAATTTAATTTAATTTAATTTAATTTAATATGATTTAATTTAATTTAATTTAATTTAATTTGATTTAATTTGATTTAATTTAATTTAATTTAATTTAATTTAATTTAATTTAATTTAATTTGATTTAATTTGATTTAATTTAATATGTTTTAATTTAATTTAATTTTATTTAATTTAATTTTAATTTTATTTTATTTTTAATTTTATTTTAATATTTTATTTTTTATGTTTTAAAGATGATTTAATTTTAATTGTTAAAGTATTAATTTAATTGAAATTTAAAAAGGATTTAATTTAAATAATTTAACTTTAATTAAATTTAATGATTAAGTCTTTTAGTATTTTAAATCTTAAATTTGGATTATCATATTATTGAGATGATTAATTTGGGGATTCTTAAATTAAAGAACAAATCTCTTCCTAATAATATCCCTATTTTAATAATTCCAATTTTATTATTCTTCCAAATTTAATTAATTATTTGATTAAGGTTTATTTTAATTATTTTTAAATTGTTTAGTAGGTTTCTTCCTTTAATTATTTAAATTTCAATCATCCAAATCAGATTAAGTTCAAATATTTTACCTTTTCATTTTATTAAGCCTAAAGTTTTAATTAATGGTTAAAATTTTAATTACCATTTTGCCCTTCATGCTTACTAATTCCATAACTCACTAAATTGAGCTCAAATGAATTTGAAATTTTTATGTGACTTCACTCATATGTCAATAAAGGCATTAGAGGAGAAAATGATATTTTTCTGTATTTAATTAATTTATGTAATTATTTTTGGTAGAAAATAAGGATTTCCAAGGAAAATTTAATAATATGACCAAGGGAAAGTTTCTATCCTTAAGAAAATTATGGGACATTTCTAATGACAAGAGGACCACTTGGACCAATTTTGGTGATTTTTTGAATTATATTCTTCTTATTATAATTATTTTGAGTTTTGGAGTATTAATTAATTTAAAAATAAAATAAAGGGTAAAAAATGAATTTTATATTTTACAAAAATCTCTCTGATATCAAGGAAATCAGAGAATTAATTTTTGCAATTTTCTGATTTTTCTTTGATTTATTAGAATTATTTTAGTGGAAATGCTAAAAAATACATTTTTTTAATTTTAAAATTACCTTAGGGCTTTAAAATTTAATATCTCATCATATAGACTTAAGAAAAATATGGGGTTTGTTCCTAAGTGATTAAAATTCAAAATGTGACATTTTGGTGAATTTTATTATTTTGTGATTTTTATTATTTTTTAATTATTAAAAATATTAAAATAATGCAAAAAATCAACTTTTTTAGAAAATTGAAATTTTAATTTTCTTAAATTCCCCTGATATCAGAGAGGCTCCAAAACCAATTTGGTGAATTTTTGAAAAGCATTTTGAAAGTTATGAATTTTTTAAGTTTAATTTTGGCTAAATGGCTTAATCGACCCATTTGATAGGGCTAACCAAGTCTAGTTGACTTCAAACTTTTATGGTGGGTTCCTCTGATCCTAAAGGTCGGTGGAGGATTGATTTCAAGTCAATTTGATGTATGATTAGCTCTAATTAATTAAAACTCCATTTTGGGTGTTTAAGCCAATTAGGGTTATTCCAGTGAGTAAACTCGAACCTATTTTTCCTAGAGTTCCTCCGGTCGTAATAAACATCACCAAATTTTCCTAAAATTTATTTCACAATATGCTAATTATTGGAATTAAAATACTCAAACTAGCAACCTAGAGTTGAAAAATCAATAACTCTTCATATGGATGGCCTCGACTTTGGAAAATTCAGGGAATGTTCCCAAATTCGGAGGCTTAAAAGCCACATGGTATCATGCCATGAGTGAATTGTATACATGCATGGAGAATTGAAAATGTGCAGAGAGTAAATAAATTATTAAAAATCAAATACTCAATGAAATTAAATGTTTTCTTTTCCATATTATTCTCCTCTGTTCACTGAGCAAGAGGATAATTGTATTTTATTTTTACGATGTTTCTACACAAAGTTATGCATTTTTGAAGTTTAGGGTCAAAAATAAATAAAATATTTCATTTTCCCGCTCAATCGCCACGTGTCGCTCCCTGATTGGGCGGCGCGGTTACGTTCATGGATGCGGCTACCGTCCAGACTCCATCGGCATCGTCCGTTGGATACACGCCTGATCGGACGGCTGCTACTTCTCTCCCCTAGTTTTATTCACCCAAAACCGTCAAACTTCAAACCTTGATATCTCCCTCGATTCTGAACGAAATTGAATGAATTATTTTTTAAAATGATCGTCTAATCGAGTAGCACACATCTATACGGTGATGATATACTTAAAACATGTGAATAATTACAGAAAATTAAAACATGCTCGGTTGGAGGAGAAAAAATTTGATACATTTGTCCAAGAGGTGAGGCCTCGATTGGAAATGATTGGATTGAGCTTAGGAGTGCTTGGAGAAGCTTTGGGAACAATTTGGCGAGTTTACCCAAGGTAATCTTTTTTCTCTTCCACTTGGTCATGGAGGTGGGGTTTAAATAAGGAAGGTTATGGTGGAGCTTGGGTGGCCATGAGGGTTGGATTGGTTCATTCATCGAGGTTTTTGGCTGAGGAAAACTCACATGATTGAGCTTGATCTTGGTGCGATCAATTGGGTTATGCCATGTGTAAAGTCGAGGATTTAAATGGCATGGGTGTAAGGAGCATTTTTGGTCCAATTTGGGTCAATTCATGGTTTTGGATTGGTTCACTCACCAAGGCTTGATTTGGGCTGATGTGAGATCATTTGGGTCAGCCTCACATATGTGGTGAAGTCCCCATCCAAGGTGAGGTGGCCAATTTTGGTTAAAGTGTATCATGAATGGGGTTAAAAAAGGTTTAGTGAAGGCTTAAGAAAGGCTCCCCTCTCCTTGCCATAAATGGCATGGTGAGGTGGAAAGGGCTCCCCATGGCTTGCATATGGCTTATGCATGGCTCCATGACTTCATTTGGCTTGCTCATGGCTTGGGGAAAAGGTTGGCTCACTTGCATGGAAAAGGGTTATTTGGAATTTTGAAAACTTTGGATTCCATTGATGGGATTTTTCATGATGCTACAAATGGGTTGATTTCATGATGGTTTAAGACTTTGGTCAAATAGGATTATCAAAGGAATGATGAAGAAAAGGTTTCATGTGGGCTTGGAAATGGACTTTGGGCTTTTAAAATTTGGGAAAGGTGGGCTTTTAGGAAGGTTTAAGGGAGTGGGCTTTTAGGTTAGATAATGGGCTTTTGAATAGAAAAATTTGCAATGGGCCATGCTAAATAAATGTTGAGTTTTGTCTAAGGATGTGTCATGATTGATTTGAAACAAGTTTGGAGAGATTTGGGTTTGAATTGGGTTGGATTTGGGCTTCTTTGGTAAAGGGGTTAATGTAGGTCAAATTGGGCTAACTTGGGCCAATGTTGGGCTAGGGTTGAAATTGTTGTAAAATTAATGTTGGGAAATGTTTATGGGAGTGTTTCAAAGAGGTTTTGACTTTGGTTGGGTTTTGATTTTGGGGTTTGGGCTTATTTGGGTTAGGTTTGGGTTTAGGTCAAGATTGGGTCTTTTAGCTTTAGGTTGAATTTGAGTGGGGTTTGGGTCTAAATTTTGGGAAAATTATGTTAGTGTTTTATTTGTATGGATGTTAAGGAAGGTTTAGAAAAGGTTTGGGGTTAATTGGAGTTGAATTGGGTGAGTTTGAGCTAAGTTTGGGTCATGGGTTCAACTTGGGCTTTAAGGTCAAAAGTGAAATTGGATTCAAATGTCAATCAAATTGGGTATGGATTTGGTCTAGATTAGTGTTGGGGATGTTGAATTGAAGTTTAGAATTGAATTGGACCAGAATTTGGGTCAATTGGGTAGGTTTGGTTTGACATTGGGTTTACTTTGGGTTAAAAATGGGTCAAATTGGGGATTTTGATAAAAGTGGGGTAACTTGACAAACTTGGCCCATGGTGTAGTTAGACAAAATGAAATTGGGAATATTTGAGATTTTTTGGAATTTTCTGGGAATTTTCTGAATTTTTGGATTTTTTGGCTAAGAGGGGCATTTTGGGTATTTGGAGGGTATTGGGGGGTATTTTTAGAATTTTTGGTATTTTTGGCTATGGATGATTAATTTGATTGGTGAGGAAATGTTTAGGAATGGTTTTGGAGAATTTTGGGTGATTTGGAAATTTTGGAGGATTTGGGTAATTTCAAGGGTTTTGGGTAAGTTAGGCGGGTGTAGGGTCCACAGGGTCAAAAATTAAAAATTTAAAAAATTAAAGATTGGGTAATTGTAAGTGGAATGAAATCATTTTGGTTGAGCCATGAAGCCATATCAAGCCCACATGAGCCATGAAGGGACTCATTTGAGGCATCCACTATGTTGTTCCTAACCTGCTAGCCGAGGGCTTAGGGGTTAAGGACCATCCATGTGAATCACCTTCATGAGTCAGGAGGTTAAGTTAGGTATGGGTGTGTTTTTAGGAGGTGTGTAAAAGTGTAGTGTATAGGTGTAGTGTGTGTGTAAGTCAGCCCTCCACCAGACCAGGCCACCCAGGGCAGTCCTAAGGCCAAAGAGTCCTATAGGAACTCATCCTTTAAACTTCCACATTTGATTTCAACCCTCTAGGTGATTAGGGGTCTACAATCAAGTTTGTGGAGTTTGCGAGGAGTTAAGAAGTGCTTTGAATTTCTAAGTGGTGGGTCCCAATTCTAATCCTCTAGGATAGTCGAAAGGAAAAGCCTAAGGCTAGATCCTAAGTACTAAAGAGAAGAAGAGAAGACCTCATCAAAAATGAGGTCAACAAATGGACCCCCAATAGGTGTGGTGTGCTAACCAAGCACACCGCGTGTATTGGCGTTGACCGAAAAGATCAAAAAAACTAACACAGATGTCCAAGTGACAAACTTAGGACGAAGTGGAAGAATTTCCGCTGGGGAGTGTCAAGTATATCTCTGAGATTGGAGATTCCTGAACTCTCGTTGGGGAAAGGAAAAGGAGGTGAATTCCAAATCACATGATCTGGGGGAATTTTGATTTAGATTTCATTTTGTTTCAGTTTAAGTTTTGATGTGTAAGTTCAGATTTTAGCTTGAGTTTTAATTTAGATTGAAGTTTTGTTAAAATTAATTTTTGAGGGATTTGAATCTTGAAATGAAATTCAAAATTTCGTGGTTTTAGATGTAACATCTTCAACCTCAAAAGAAAATTGAATTGATTGAATTAAATCATTACAATGAGGAAAGAACTTAGAGCAATGCGGTATTGGATGTAAAATCCTTAACCTCAACAGTTTGATTTTGATGTATTTCATTGCAATAGGGAAAGAATCCTGAAGCAATGCAGTCTCGGATGTAAAATCCTCAATCCCAAGAATTTGATTTTGATGTATTTCATTTCGATAGGTTAAAGAACCTAAAGCAATGCAGTATCGGATGCAAAATCCTCAACCCCAAAAGTTTGATTTTGATGTATTTCATTACGATAGGGAAAGAACCTAAAGCAATGCAGTCTCGGATGTAAAATCCTCAACCCCAAAAGTTTAATTTTGATGTATTTCATTGCGATAGAGAAAGAATCCTAAAGCAATGCAGTCTCAGATGTAAATCCTCAACCCCAAAAGTTTAATTTTGATGTATTTCATTGCGATAGGGAAAGAATCCTAAAGCAATACAGTCTCGGATGTAAAATCTTCAACCCCAAAAGTTTGATTTTGATGTATTTCATTGCAATAGGGAAAGAATCCTAAAAGCAATGCAGTCTCGGATGTAAAATCCTCAACCCCAAAAGTTTGATTTTGATGTATTTCATTACAATAGGGAAAGAATCCTAACACTATGCAGTCTCGGATGTAAAATCGTCAACCCCAAAAGTTTGATTTTGATGTGTTTCATTGAGATAGGGAAAGAACCTAAAGCAATGCAGTCTCGGATGTAAAATCCTCAACCCCAAAAGTTTGATTTTGATGTTAATTGATTTTGCAAAGATTTATAGTGTTGATTTGAAAAGTGTGGAATTTTGGTGTTTCGAGAATTTCATGAAAGTTGTAAAAGATTTTTATGGAAAGAAACAAATTAGGAGGGAATATGTAGATGCTACATATCCCATTCAAAAGAGTTGATTGAGAGTTGCTGGTTTGGATTGGATATAATTCCTCGCCACTAGATTCGAATCGAAAACCTCGTGGCTCCATGTCGATGGAATCGACCGCTTCCATCCCGGACAAAGGAGAGAGTAGAACGGATTGGATTTCGGATTTGGAAGGTTAGGTTTGAATTTGATTGAGATTTGATTTGAGATCTGGAAGGTTGAATTTGAATTTGATTGAGATTTGATTTGGAATCTGGAAAGTTGAATTTGAATTTTTGAATGAGATTTGATTTGAAATTTGGAAAGTTGAATTTGAATTTGATTTGAAATTCGTGTTCATTTTGTTTATTTTTTAACGATTTATCGTTCATTTAATGTTCATGCGAATTTGGAGTTCATCATTTTTTTTTTAGATTTTTAAGGAAAGTTTTTCTTTTATTCTTTTTGTTTCTTTTACGTTCTTTGTTCGAAGTTCATTTAACTTTAATGGTGTTTCCCGATCAACTTGCACAAAAGAGGTGAAGGCCAAAAATGTGACATGGTCACTTTCATTCCAATCATGTTGAAGATACATCATACGACTCGATACGGAATACATCTCATACAATCCATATAGACTCGAAACGGACTATGTATGATCTTTGTCGATCCATCCAAAAGGTATACTATCAAAAATCCATGTACGAATAGTGAGGTACATGGTCGATAACATCACCTTCCAAGCCATCCTTGGCGAGGATGTCGTATGGATGTACTTTGGAGGTGTGATATTTTCCATGTAACTAACGGCTCGTAAGGCGGAGGCTCTCTAGCTCCGGGTGCAGGCTGGAAGTGGTAAGGTGCTTTCTGTCATCCATCCTTCGAAAGTAACTGAGATCCGCTTCATTTGTACTCCTGGTATGCAATGTTTAGCGACATCTGCTCCATTGCCCTTCAGTATCATGACGGAACCTACCGGTAATAGTATCTTTACTGGCCCTCGGAACTCACCTGGGCATGCTATCCGGAGGTTAGAACTGAACATGATATTACATTCGTTCAGAAAAGAAACTGTGCAGAAAGGTCTGACAAAGTCGTGGTGATCTATGTGCGGGGGTATGCGGTCACCCTTCTTGTAAATGTTAATGATGCAAGCTGTTGGGTATGCAATACTGCGCGTACCCTCCATTCTATCATTCTTTTTACCATCCTTTTGATGACTAATGGCATTGGATCCACTGGCCATGACGGAGTATCCCCGGTGGGTTTCCCTTCCTGTCTTCTGTGAAGTTGTAGCAGCATCCACATTGTATTGTAATTCTCCCTTTCCCTGGCATCCATCTCCGGGGTTTCGAGTAAGTGTTTTCTCTTAGGCGGCCCTCTCGGCCCATTCTTTTCAAATCTCGAATGCAGTCCACGATTTGTTGTTGTTCGTATTCTGAGAACACGTCTGTATATAGCTCGAGGCCTTCTAGTATATTGATCCTCCTGCCTCTGATTCTCTCGAAGTATTCAAAAGTTTGCTTCTCGACATTCCGCATTCTTTCTAGCTCGTATTCGGAATAATCCGCAAATGGCGAGGCACGGTGACGTCTTGTGGGATATATGGCTCAATCCCTTCGCGTTCTCCTGCAAACCTCGCGCTCCTCGGGGATGGTCTCCGTCGGGACATCCTCCGGGGTTGCTCTGCAACAAGGTTATGCATTGCGGGTGACTTTATGCGGTGGCGTGGTAGCCTTCCTTCTTCGATCTTTTTGAGATTTCCACGGTCTCTTACGTTATCCTCGGAGCTGGCCTCCTTCCTTCAGGTTCCTAGTGAACCGGCGTCCTTGAAGTATATGCACTGGCAGTAGCAACTGCCTCGTCGCGCTGGTCCGCTGCTAGTTTAGTTAATATCTTGCGAATACGGCGATTTTTATTTCTTCACTGAGTTGTTGTGAGAGTAGCTCTTCGTACTTCTCGAATTTACGTAGGAGCGGCGGCGACAAGCACGCCTTCTGCAGTAGCGTCTACGGACTTGATTCTCTTGTCTTCTTCGGTGTTTGTTTTCCTTTTCTTCTTCTTTGGATTGGTGGCTTGGGCCACCCACTTTCATTCTTGTCGGCTGGGCGGTTCCTCTCGATCAGTGGGACCCGAGTCACCTTCCTCGTATTGCGGGCCCTGCCGGTGCGAAGTACGAGTCGATCTCTCATTATCGCTCCATCTTTCACCCTCTTTTCGTCGAGTGCGAGGCTTACGCCATTTCTAAAGTTCGGGACCGACCGCCCGTTCGACATTTCCCTGCGAAAAGACAAGGAAAAGGATCATGAGGTCATACTTAAGAATAAGAACATTAAGAAAATGTTTATTAAATACGGTTTTTTTATTACTTTTTGTATTTTTAAATTTAACGGGAATGAAGTGGGATAAAATCGGGAAAGAGATTTTGATATGGAAGAGAAAACAAGGAAAACTTTATTATCATGATTTTATTTATTTTAGCACATTTTTTATTATTTTTGGGTTCGGACCCCAGTCATAAGTAACTACTTCACCCGTGCTTCTAGGGATGAAAAATCCATTCCTTCGAAACATTAGGTAGTGTAATACTTTTTCAAGTATCGTCCATTGATCGGAAGCATATGTCGTTCTCCTTGGCAATTCACTAGCTGGTAGGAGCCTCCTGAGTAGACTGCCTCAACCACGAACGGCCCTTCCCAAGTGGGTTTAAATTTTCCTCCTATCTTGCGGTGTGCGAGAATAGGTCTTTGAGAACGAGAACTAAGTCACCAACTTTGAAGGTTCTTGGGCGGACCAATCTGTCATGGGCTTGAACCATCTTAGCTTGGTATAGTTCTAAATTCTAGCTGTGCTTGCAAGTCTTTTCCGTCCGAGGCTTTCCAATTCTTCTAGTCGTAATTTGGCATTCTCTTCTATTGTGATTTTGTTTGTAAGCTGCAATCTCGAGTGAAGGAAGTTTGGACCTCTAAAGGAACACTTGCCTCGGACCCATACACCGGAGCGTAAGGTGTAGCTTGAGTAGGAGTTACGAAGGTTGTCCGGTAGGCCCATAAGGCTTCTAATAACTTCTCGTGCCAATTTCTCTTATTATCGTCCAAGGTTTTCTTTAAGATTTGAACCGAGTTTTATTAAAAGCCTCGAGCCAGAGTCGTTTGCTCTTGGGTAGTAAATTCTTGAATATCGCCGAGTCGATTCCGTGTCTCACGACAAAATTGTTGATTTGTGTGCTTCGAATGCGACCGATTATACGAGATGATCTTGTGTGGCACTCCGAAACGGTAGACAACTTGGTTCTTGAAAAGCTGTAGCACGTGGTGTGCTTTCACTTCTCTAAGTGGAGCTGCCTCCGCACTTGGAAAAGTAATCTATAGCCGCAAGAATGAAGCGATGTCCTTTTGAAGATGGTGGTTCATTGGACCCACTGTATACGTGCCCTAACATTCAAATGGCCACGACGCAATTGTCGGATGTAACACATTTGGAGGTTGGTGTAGAACCACTCCGTGCACTTGGCATTGGTGACAGCTCTTGGCGATTTTCATGCAGTCGGTCATCATTGAGGGCCAGTAGTACCCTAGACTTTTAATTTTCATTTTCATCTTCGGACCCGGCTGGTGAGTGCCACGAGTCTCGAATGCACCTCTTTAACAATTTCACGGACCTCGGACCCGCTTAGGCACCTTAGCCGCATTTGATCGAAAGATCTTACGTATAACGTGTTATTTATTAATGCGTAGGACGAGTTCTTTTCTTGATCGATGGGCTAACGACCTATCATCTGGTAGTTTTCCTGTTTACGGGTAGTCGATTAATGGTCGTCGCCAATCTTCGTGTTTTTACATCCTTGTTGCAACTGATTTTTCTTCTTTTTCTGATTTGTGTATTGTGTCTATGTCGAGCTGTGATAGGACCCGACGTCCGTAAACTGACACTTCCACTGATACATCTTGCAAGTAGGCAAATTCTTTTGCGAGGCGGGCTAACGCATCTGCTAATTTGAAAAGTAGTATTTGATTTTGAAAATAATTTTAAATTTGAAGGTTTTAAGATATGAGATTAAACCGATCTCACATCCCAAATAGTTTATATAAACGAGCACCGCACCACAAACCGTGTATCTATCCACAAGGATAGACACATCGCATGACGGTGGGGCTCGATTAAATAAACTAGAAGATTTGTGACATCCGTTTGGTACTGCGAACCAATTTTATAAGCCGACAAAATTCCCTCGCTTAATATGAAAACATTAAACGGGGTTTATATTACACAGGTTCTTTAAAATTCCCTATAAGGGCAAGCCCCTATAGTTAATTACATCTTAAGTGATGGGAATCACCTAAGAAAACTCTCGATAATAATCGATAATTACGCTCTCGAAGGATTTCGAAAGTTTAAGATTTTCGAGGGATTGAATTTTGGAATTTCAATAGGGAATGGATCAAGTTTGGAACATTTTGTTTTGGGAATCGAAAGGAAGAAAAGTAGGAGAAATCACAGATTCGAAGCGAACTTCGGTAATTTCCCGACTATCCTATTGTTTGGCTTGGATTTAGGAAAGTCCTAATATTTATTTAAATGTTTTGATCTTGCCAATTTTAATTAATTAGGACTTATATTTATATGATAGAATCATACAAATAGCCTCGAAGATGTGAGGGTTTATGTTGTATCAGACGACTACCTCGGAATCCTAAGACCGGTTAGGGCTTAATTTGCAATGCAAATGCCTAACGAAGAGTTGAGGGTTTATGTTGCACTAGGAAAACTACCTCGAAGTCCTATGGCTTTGTTGTTTAGTTCTAGGAAAGTTTTGCTGATGTAGATTCAAGTTTTGCTGACGCGATGGCCGTGTTGCCCATCATGCTCCGAGCTCCTTGTTGTTGCAGAGGTTTAGTTTTAGAAGTCATAAATCAGGGGATGAGAAAAGTGTTTTGGTTTAGAGAAAATCTTAATTTCCAAGTGTTTTTTTTTATGTTTTAATTAAAACAAATCTTAAAGTTGATTATAACGACACCGGTTAAGATCCCGCGGTTCCATCCTTCGGCATCATTATTTTATCGGATTCACTTAGTCCGGATGAATTTGCTAAACTCAAGCTGAATGAGTTCCACACTTTCATTTAGACCGTGGGAAATCCCGTTAGCAACACGTAGGTTACATCATCCGAGGTATTCCCGATCATCCAACGGGACGTTTTAATTTAGTTGTAATTGTAGTTTTGTGTTCTGTTTGTGATTAAATTTTGAGTTGTTTTATATTTTGAAATGTTGTGGCGGTGAATTTTATCTTGCAATGACTTTTAGCTCGGTTTTGGTTTCGGTTTTAGGGACTATCCTAAAGGTGTGGGTTTTCATGCAACGAGTTGTTTATCATGCAAGAAAAGTAAGTGCGATGCGATTAATGAAATTGCAATAATGTAAATTGCAAGAAAGTAAATTGCAATAAAATAAAAGCGTACACTGGAGGGTCTTCCCGTCACTCCAAGCTGCACTTGAAACACAATTAGAATATTTAAGCAAGTTCCTAGGTAAAGCTAAGGTAAGGGTTATGGTTTTCTACCAAATTCCTAATCCTATAGCTAGTCATTTCCTATGATGTCTAGGTTCTTGTGTTTTGGTTTGAGGACGATTTTCTTCATCAAATAATAATTAAATTTAGTTGTTCTTATAAACATCCTATCATATCGAGGAAGTGCTTAAGACAAATCTTAAACATCTTTTCAATATTTCTAGGATTGTTTTAAGTCTAAATGAATTTAATTATATAAATGAATTAATCGTCTGGGGATTCAAATTTCGTTGTTATCTTACTCAGTGAACTAGGACATTTGAATATCCTATAAGTGCAGTAACATTTCATTTAATGTTCTATTTAGGAGTTATGATGACTAAAGCATTTGAGGGTAAATTGGTGTTCGGATGGTTTGTGATTTAGTTTAATTTGATTAATGAGTTTAAATTTGGAATAGTGTTCGAGTTGCTTTATATTTAATTTCTTTCTGTTTTAGGTGATGTTATATTTAATTCAATTTAATTTAATTTAATTGAGTTTTAATTTAATTTAATTCAATATAGTTCAATTTAATTTGATTTGATGTTTAATTAATTTGATTTGATTTAATTTTAATTTAATTTGATTTAATTTAATTTAATTTAATTTAATTTAATTTGATTTAATTTAATTTAATTTAATTTAATTTAATTTAATTTAATTTAATTTAATTTAATTTAATTTAATTTGTTTAATTTAATTTAATTTGATTTAATTTAATTTAATTTAATTTAATCTTTAATTTAATTTAATTTAATTTAATTTAATTTATTTAATTTAATTTAATTTAATCTTTAATTTAATTTAATTTATTTAATTTAATTTAATTTAATTTAATTTAACTTAATTTATTTAATTTAATTTGTTTAATTTAATTTAATTTTATTTTTTAATTTTAATTGAAAAATTTTTAAAAGAGTTTAATAATTTAATTTTAGTTTAATGATTAAGTCTTTTAATATTTTAAATTTGAGTTATCATTTTAATTAAGAATTGAATATTAATGAGATAATTAATTTAGGGATTTTTAAATTAAAGAATAAATCTCTTCCTAATAATATCCCTATTTTAATAATTCCAATTTTATTATTCTTCCAAATTTAATCCATTATTTAATTAAAGTTTAATCATTTTAAAATTGCTTAATGGGTTTCTACCCTTTAATCATTTAAATTTCAATCATCCAAATCAGATTAGGATCAAATATTTTACTTGTTAATTTTTTATTAAACCTAAAGTTTTAATTAAGGGTTAAAAAAAAAATTTAATTACCACTTTACCCTTTAAGCTTAATAATTTCATAACTCACTAAATTGAACTCAAATGAACTTGAAATTTTTATGTAACTTCACTCATATGTCAATAAAGACATGAGAGGAGAAAATGTGATTTTTCTGTTTTTAATTTATTTATATAATTATTTTTGGTAGAAAATAGAGATTTTCAAGGAAAATTTAATAACATGACCAAGGGAAAGTTTCTGTCCTTAAGAAAATTAGGGGACATTTCTAATGACCAGAGGACCACTTGGACCAATTTTGGTGATTTTTTGAATTATATTATTTTTATTATAATTATTTTAAGTTTTGGAGTGTTAATTAATTTAAAAATAAAATAAATGTTGAAAAATGAATTTTATATTTTTCAAAAATCTCTCTGATATCACGGAAATCAGAGAAGCAAATTTTGCAATTTTCTGATTTTTCTATGATTTATTATAATTATTTTAGTGGAAATGCTAGAAAATACATTTTTTAATTTTAAAATTACCTTAAAGCTTTAAAATTTAATATCTCACTAAATATACCTAAGAAAAAATGTGGGATTTATTCCTATGTGATTAAAATTCAAAATGTGACATTTTGGTGAATTTTATTATTTTTGTGATTTTATTATTTTTTAATTATTAAAAATATTAAAATATTATTAAAAATCAACTTTTTTAGAAAATTGAAATTTTAATTTTCCTAGGTTCCCCTGATATCAGAGAGGCTCCAAAACCAATTTGGTGAATTTTTGAAAGGTATTTTAAAAGTTATGAATTTTTAAAGTTTAAAATGGCTAAGTGGCTTAATCAACCCGATTAGTGGGGCTAACCAAGTCCAATTGACCTCAAACTTTTATGGTGGATTCCTCTGATCCTAAAGGTCGGTGGAGAATTGATTTCAAGTCAATTTGATGCATGGTTAACTCTAATTAATTAAAGACCTATTTTGGGTGTTTAAGCCGATTAGGGTTGTTTTAAATGAACTAAGTCAAAACCTATTTTTCCTAGGGTTCTCTGGTCATAAGAAACATCACCAAATTTTCCTAGAATTTATTTCACAACATGCTATTTATTGGAATTAAAATACTCAAAACAACAACTTGAATTTGAAAAATCAAAAACTTTTTATAGGGATGGCCTCTGACTTTGGAAAATTCGGGGAATATTCCCAAATTCGGAAGCTCAAAAGCCCTATGGTCTCATGCCATGGTGAATTGTATACATGCATGGAGAATTAAAAGTATGCGAGAGAGTAAATAAATTATAAAAAATAAAATACTTGATGAAATTAAATGATTTCTTTTCCACATTATTCTCCTCTGTTCACCGAGCGAGAGGGTATTTTTATTTTATTTTTTCGATTTTTCTACACGAGTTATGAATTTTTGAAGTTTAGGGAATTAAATAAATCAAAAAATACCCTAATTTTCTATTTATCCACGCGGCGCCAACTCATCCTCGGCATCTCCGAAACGCGGCGTGTCGCGCTCCCATTCGACGCCGCCACTCGAGTCGGCGGCCGGGCCCGCGGTTCTCGTACCGTCTCTGGTCCGACGCCATCCGAGCCGTTCGTCCGTGCGTGTATTGAATGGACGGCATCCGTTCATCGTCCCCGAGCGTCCTCGCCCGAGAGCCGTCCACACTAAATCCACTAAGATCTCGCTCGATACTCGAAAAGATTTTCATGTTCATATGCTCTATGGATTCGTCTTGAAGAGACGAACACATCTATACGGCTATCATGCATTGAAATTAAAGCATTCGAAATGGAGAATCTCTAGAAGCTCGGGATGAAAAATTAGCTCGAACCTTGGCTCGGAGAAGTGTAGCTTCAATCCGAGAGTTGTTGCACCTTCGATTGGATCCCGTGAAGCTCCGGATGAAGTCTCCGGTGCAGTGAATTGTCTAGGTGTGATTTTGACCAAGCCCGATCACAAAGCTTGGAGGTTGGAGCAAGCTGGGTGGCTCGGAGATGGGGCTTTTGCTGGTGGACACCTTCCCTTGGTGCGGTGAAGGTGTAGAACCAATCGATTTGGGAATTGGCTCATTGTGGAGAAGTGTCCTGGTTTTGGGTGGAATTTCGGTTGGGAAATTGGATTTTATCGGTGGGGATTAGGGCAAATTGACACTGGGGATCAACTGCTCTAAGGGTGGAGAAGGGTTTGGAACAATTTTGGCAGAGTTTCGGCAAGGTTTTTTGCAACTCTTCTCCATGGCCGTGAGGATGAGGGGTTTAAATAGGAGAGGCTGGAGAGCCTTCCAGGGGGAGTTGAGGCATGGGATCAGCTGCTCTGGTGAGGAGAAGAACAGCCATAGTGACCATTTGGCATGGGGCGGCTCGGCGAGTGGGAATTCCAAACTTTGGCTCCTCCCGAGGTCTCGGCCATGGTGTTTTCCGGCGATCCGAGTGGCGGCCGGCGAGGCATGGGTCACCCTCGAGTCCGGGTGGGTCGGGGTTGGAGGTTTGTGCAATCGGTGGCAATTGCCATGTGTAAAGGCTTTGAATTAAAATGGAATGGGGAGGGGGTCATTTTGGCCTTAATTTGGTCGACCCATTGGTTTGGGTTGGGTGCACATCCCCATGGCTTTGATTTTGAGGCTGAGAGGATCGGTTGGGTCGACCAAGGGAGAGTGGTGTGGTGTCTATCCATGATGAGGTAGCTAAACATGGTTTAGTGTGTGACATGCTTAAGGTAAAAAAAGCTTAACGAAAGATTAGGAAAGGGGCCCCTCCTTTTACCATTAATGGCATGGTCACATGTCAAGCCTTCCATGGCTTCATGTGGCTTGTCCATGGCTTGCATGGCTTGTCTTTGGCTTGGGGAAAGTTGAGTCGATTTCATGGAAATGGGTTTTAAGAATTTTGGATATTTTGGTGAAAATTTGCATGAAGCTTGATTTGGAATGGTTTAATTGATGATTTTGAAACTTATGGGTGATTTTGATTAAATGGATGATGAGGGGAAGTGCCATGTGGGCTTTGGATGGATTTGGGCTTTTGAATGTGGTGAAGTGGGCTTTTAGGAAAGTTTAAGGGGAATGGGCTTTTTGATTTTAGGATGGGCATTTGGGTAAAGATTTTGTGAATAACTTTGTCAAATAAATGTCATAATTGGTTTAGGGATGTTCTATGAAGGGCTTGGAATCAATTTGGTGTGATTTGGAGTTGAATTGGTTTGAATTTGGATTTATTTGGTAAGTGGGCCTATGTAGGTCAAATTGGGCTAACTTGGGCTAATGTTGGGCTAGGGTTGAAATTGATATAAAATCAATGTTTAGAAATGTTTATGGGAGTGTTTCAAAGAGGTTTTGACATTGGTTGGGCTTTGATTTTGGGGTTTGGGCTCATTTGGGTTAGGTTTGGGTTTAGGTCAAAATTGGGCCTTTTAACTTTGGGTTGAGTTTGAGTGGGGTTTGGGTCTAAATTTTGGGCAAATCATGTTATTATTTTGTTTGTGGGAATGTTAAGGAAGATTTAGAAAAGATTTGGGGTTAATTGGAATTGAATTGGGTGAGTTTGGGTTAGGTTTGGGTCATGGGTCCAAATTGGGCTTTAAGGCCAAAAGTGAGATTGGATCCAAATGTCAATCAAATTGGGCTTGGATTTGGTCTAGATTGGTATTTGGGATATTGAATTGAAGTTTAGAATTGAATTGGACCAAAATTGGGGTCAATTGGGTAGGTTTGGTTTGACATTGGGTTCACTTAGGGTTAAAATGGGTCAAATTGGGGGTTTTGACAAAAGTAGGGTAAATTGACAAAATTGGCCCATGGTGTAGTTGGACAAAATGAAATTGGGAATATTTGGAATTTTCTGAAATTTTCTGGGAATTTTCTGAATTTTTGGATTTTTAGGTCAAGAGGGGTATTTTGGGTATTTGGAGGGTATTGGGAGGTTTTCTTGGAATTTTTGGTATTTTTGGGTATGTATGATCAATTTAAGTGATGTGGAAATGTTTGGGAATGATTTTGGAGAATTTTGGATAATTTGGAAATTTTGAGAAATTTGGGTAATTTCGGGGGTTTTGGGTAGGCTAAGCGGGTGTAGGGTCCCGGGGGTCAAAAATTGAAAATTTGGAAAATTGAAGATTGGATGGATGTAAGTGGAGAGAAGTCATTTTGGTTGAGCCATGAAGCCATGTCAAGCCCACATGAGCCATGAAGGGACTCATTTGAGGCATTCAGCTATGTTGTTCCTAACCCTCTTGCCGAGGGCTTAGGGGTTAAGGACCATCCATGTGAATCACCTACATGAGTCAGGAGGTCAAGTTGGGTATGGTTGTGGTTTTAGGAGGTATGTGGAAGTGTAGCGTGTAGGTGTAGTGTATAAATGTAGTGTGTGTGTAAGCTAGCCCCTTCACTGGACCGGGCCGCCGGGGCGATCCTAAGGCCGAAGAGTCCTATAGGAACTCATCCTTTAAACTTCCACATTTGATTTCAACCCTCTAGGTGATTAGGGGTCTACGGTCAAGTTTGTGGAGTTTGCGGGGAGTTAAGAAGTGGTTTGAGTTTCTAAGTGGTGGGCCCCGA
The DNA here is from genome assembly GCA_022702705.1 of Papilionanthe hookeriana x Papilionanthe teres. Classification (NCBI taxonomy): domain Eukaryota; kingdom Viridiplantae; phylum Streptophyta; class Magnoliopsida; order Asparagales; family Orchidaceae; genus Papilionanthe; species Papilionanthe hookeriana x Papilionanthe teres. The sequence goes on along the minus strand of CM040434.1, from coordinate 23,762,446 downwards.
TTCTAATCCTCTAAGATAGTCGAAGGAAAAGCCTAAGGCTAGATCCTAAGTACTAAAGAGAAGAAGAGAAGACCTCATCGAAAATGAGGTCAACAAATGGACCTCAATAGGTGTGGTGAGCTGACGGAGCACACCACACGTATTGGTGTTGACCGAAGCGATCAACAAAACCAACACAAACGTCCAAGTGACAAACTTAGGACAAAGTAGAAGAGTTTCCGCTGGGGAGTGTCAAGTATATTTCTGAAACCGAAGATTCCTGAACTCCCGTTGGGGAAAGGAAAAGGAGGTGAATCCCAAATCACATGACCTGGGGGAATTTCGGTTTAGATTTTATTTTGTTTCAATTTAAGTTTTGATGTGTGAGTTTAGATTTTAGTTTGGAGTTTCGATTTAGATTGAAGTTTTTGTCAAAATTAATTTGAAGGGATTTGATTTGAAATGAGAATTGGAATTCTGAGGTTTTAGATATAACATCTTCAGCCTCGAAAGAAAATTGAATTGATCAGATTGAATCATTGCAATGAGGAGAGATCTCAGAGTAATGCAGTGTTGGATGTAAAAATCCTTAACCTCAAGAGTTTGATTTTGATGTATTTCATCGCAATAGGGAATGAATACTAAAGCAATGCAGTCTCGGATGTAAAATCCTCAACCCAAAAGTTTGAATTTTGATTTATTTCAGTGCAATAGGAAAAGAATCCTAAAGCAGTGCGGTCTTGGATGTAAAATCCTCGACCCAAAAGTTTGAATTTTTGATGTATTTCGAGTGCGATAGGAAAAGAATCCTAAAGCGAGTGCAATCTTGGATGTAAAATCCTCGACCCAAAAGTTTGAATTTGATGTACTTCGGTGCGATAGGGAGAATCCTAAAGCGAGTGTAGTCTTGGATGTAAAATCCTCGACCCAAAAGTTTGAATTTGATGTATTTCGGTGCGATAGGAAAAGAATCCTAAAGCGGTGCGGTCTTGGATGTAAAATCCTCGACCCAAAAGTTTGAATTTGATGTATTTCGGTGCGATAGGAAAAGAATCCTAAAGCAGTGCGAGTCTTGGATGTAAAATCCTCGACCCAAAAGTTTGAATTTGATGTACTTCGGTGCAATAGGAAAAGAATCCTAAAGCGGTGCGGTCTTGGATGTAAAATCCTCGACCCAAAAGGTTGAATTTGATGTATTTCGGTGCAATAGGAAAAGAATCCTAAAGCGATGCGGTCTTGGATGTAAAATCCTCGACCCAAAAGTTTGAATTTGATGTATTTCGGTGCAATAGGAAAAGAATCCTAAAGCGGTGCGATCTTGGATGTAAAATCCTCGACCCAAAAGTTTGAATTTGATGTATTTCGGTGCAATAGGAAAGAATCCTAAAGCGGTGCGATCTTGGATGTAAAATCCTCGACCCAAAAGTTTGAATTTGATGTATTTCGGTGCAATAGGAAAAGAATCCTAAAGCGAGTGCGGTCTTGGATGTAAAATCCTCGACCCAAAAGTTTGAATTTTGATGTATTTCGGTGCGATAGGAAAAAATCCTAAAGCGAGTGCGATCTTGGATGTAAAATCCTCGACCCAAAAGTTTGAATTTGATGTATTTCGGTGCGATAGGAAAAAATCCTAAAACGAGTGCGATCTTGGATGTAAAATCCTCGACCCAAAAGTTTGAATTTGATGTATTTCGGTGCGATAGGAAAGAATCCTAAAGCGGTGCGGTCTTGGATGTAAAATCCTCGACCCAAAAGTTTGAATTTGATGTATTTCGAGTGCAATAGGAAAAGAATCCTAAAGCGAGTGCGGTCTTGGATGTAAAATCCTCGACCCAAATGTTTGAATTTTGATGTATTTCGGTGCGATAGGAAAAGAATCCTAAAGCGATGCGGTCTTGGATGTAAAATCCTCGACCCAAAAGTTTGAATTTGGTGTACTTCAGTGCAATAGGAAAGAATCCTAAAGCAGTGCAGTCTTGGATGTAAAATCCTCGACCCAAAAGTTTGAATTTGATGTAATTGATATTTTGATTCGAGATCTGGAAGAAATTGAATTTGAATTTGATTGAGACTTGAAATCTGGAAAGATTGAATTTGAGATTTGGAAGGATGAGTTTGAACTCGATTGTAATTTGATTTAAGATTTGATTTGAAATTTGGAAGATCAAATTTGAAACTTGATCGAGAGTGGATTTGGAATTTGATTGAGAATTTGATTCGTGATTTGAAAAGATTGAAATTTGATTTGGAATTTGGAAAGATTGAATTTGAAATTTGATTGAGAATTTGATTTGTGATTTGATTTAACATTTATGTTGATTTTGTTTATCTTTTAATGATTTAAATTTTATTTTATCGTTTATTTAATGTTCACGTGAATTTGGTGTTCGTCATTTTTAGATTTTTAAAGAAAGTTTTCTTTTATTCTTTTTTTTATTTCTTTTATGTTCTTTGTTCGAAGTTCATTTAACTTTAATGGCGTTTCCCAATCAATTTGCACAAAAGAGGTGAAGGCCAAAAATGTGACATGGTCACTTTCATTCCAATCATGTTGAAGATACATCATATAACTCAATCTGGAATATATCTCATACAATCCATGTAGACTCAAAACGGACTATGTATGATCTTTGTCGATCCATCAAGAGAAGCATCTGTAAAAAAATCCATGTTTGAACAGTGGGGTACATGGTTAATAACATCACCTTCCAAGCCATCCTTGGCAAGTATGCCGGCTGGATGTGCGTTGGAGGTGTGATATCTCCTATGTAACTCACGGCTCGTAAGGCGGAGGTTCTCTAGCTACGGGTCCGGTCGGAAATGGTAAGGTGTCTTGCTTGTCGTCCATTCTCCCGAAAGTAGCGAGATCCGCTTCACTGGCACTCCTGGTATGCAATGCTTAGCGATATACGCTCCGTTGCCCTTCGGTATCATGACGGAACCTACCGGTAAAGGTATCTTTCTCGGCCCTCGGAACTCACCCGGGCCTGCTATCCGGAGGTCGGATCCGAACATGATGTTACACTCGTTCGGGAAAGAGAGCGTGCAGAAAGTTACGACGAAGTCGTGGTGATCTATATGTGGGGGTATGCGGTCACCCTGTTTGTAGATGTTGATAATGCGGCTATTGGGTATGCAATCTGCTGGCGGTACCCTCCATGTTATCAATCTTTTTACCATTCTCTTGATGACTAATGGCATCGGATCTACTTGCCCATGACGGAGTATTCCCGGTGGGTTTCCCTTCTGTCTTCGACAAAGTTGTAGCGACATCCGCATTGTATTGTGATTCTTCCCTTCCACGGCATCCATCTCCGGGGTTACGAGTAGGTATTCTCCCTTAGGCGGCCTGCTCGGCCCATTCTTTTCAAATCCGGATACAATCCACGATTTGCTTGTTGTTCATATTCGAGAATACGTCGGTATGTAGCTCGAGGCCCTCTAGTATGTTGATTCTTCTTCCTTTAATTCTCTCGAAGTATTCAAAGGTTTTCTTTTCAACATTTTGCATTCTCTCCGGCTCGTATTCCGTAATGATGCTGAGATGGCGAGGCCTTGTGACATATTGTGGGATATATGGTTCAATCCCTTCACGTTCTCCTGCATACCTCGGCTCCTCAGGGATGATGCCTGTCGGGACATCCCCCGGGGTTGCTTCTACAACAAGGTCATGCATTATTGGTGGTTCTATCCGGAGGCGTGGCAGCCTTCTTTCTTCTGATCTTTTGGGGATTTCCCTGATTCTTTCTGTTATCCTAGGAACTGGCCTCCTTTCTTCGGGTTCTCGGTGAGCCGGTGTCCTCGAAGTGTATGTCTCGGCATTAGCAAGCTCGTCTCGTCGCGGCGGTCGCGGCTAGTTTTGTTAACATCTTACGGATACGGCGATTCTTATTTCTTCATTGCGTGGGCGTGAGAGTAGCCCTTCGAACTTCATGAATCTCTGTGGGCGCGGCGGCGACAAGCTGCCCTCCGCCTGTAGCGACTACGGACTTCATTTTCTTATCTTCTTCGGTGTTTGCTTTTCTTTTCTTGTTGTTGGATTGGTGGCTTGGGCCACCCACTTTCATCACTTTTTGCCCGGGTAGTTCTTCTCGGTTAACTGGGACCCAGTCACTTTCCTCATACTGTAGGCCTGCTAGTGCGAAATCCGAGTCAATCTCGATTATCGCTCCATCTTTCACCCTCTTTTCATCGAGTGCAAGGCTTACGCCATTCTTAAAGTTCAGGACCAACCGCCCGTTCGACATTTCCCTGCGAAAAGACAAGGAAAAGGATCGAGAGGCATGTACTAAGAACAAGAACATTAAGAAAATGTTTATTAAAGATACATTTTTTTAATATATATATTTTTTTTTCAAATTTAATAGGAATGAAGTAGGATAAGATCAGGGAAGAGATTTTGATTTGGAAAAGAAAACAAGGAAAACATATTATCATGACTTTATTTATTTTAACACATTTTATTATTTTTGAGTTCGGACCCGATCATAAGTAATTACTTCGCCCGTGTTTCTTAGGGATGAAGAATTCATTCCTTCGAAACATCGGGTAGCGTAATACTTTTTCAAGTATCGTCCGTTGATCGGAAGCATATGTCGTTCTCCACTGGCGATTCACTAGGCTGGTAGGAACCTCCCGAGTATACTTTTTCGACCACGAAACGGTCCTTCCCAAGTGGGTTCAAATTTTCCTCCTATCTTGCGGTGTGCGAGAATAGGTCTCTTGAGAACGAGAACTAAGTCACCAACTTTGAAGGCTCTTGGGCGGACCGGTTTGTCATGGGCTTGAACCATCTTAGCTTGGTATAGTTCTAAATTCCGTTGCGTCTGCAAGTCTTTTCCCTTCCAAGCCTTCTAATTCTTCGAGTCGTAATTTGGCGTTCTCTTCCGTCGTGATCTTGTTTGCAAGCTGCAATTTTGAGTGAAGGAAGGCTGAACCTCTAAAGGTAACATCTGCCTCGGACCCATACACCGGAGCGTAAGGTGTAGCTTGAGTAGGAGTTACGAAGGTTGTACGGTAGGCCCATAAAGCTTCTAACAATTTCTCGTGCCAATTTCTCTTATTATCGTCCGAGGTTTTCTTTAAGATTTGAACGAGAGTTTTATTAAAAGCCTCGGCGAGACCGTTTGCTCTTGGGTAGTAAATTGTTGAGTATCGCCGGTCGATTCCGTGTCTCACGACAAAATTGTTGATTTGTGTGCTTACGAATGCGACCCATTATACGAGATGATCTGCGCGGCACTCCGAAACGGTAGACAACTTGGTTCTTAAAAAGCGTAGCACGTGGTGTGCTTTCACTTCTCTAAGTGGAACCGCCTCTGCCCACTTGGAAAAGTAACTCTGTAGCCGCAAGAATGAAACGATGTCCTTTTGAAGATGGTGGTTCTATTGGACCCATTATATACGTGCCCCGACATTCGAATGGCCACGACGCGATTGTCGGGTGCGGCACATTTGGAGGTTGGTGTAGAACCACTCCGTGCACTTGGCATTGATGACGGCTCTTGGCGATTTTCATGCGGTCGGTCATCATCGAGGGCCGGTAGTACCCTAGTCTTTTAATTTTCATTTTCATCTTTGGACCCGGTGGTGAGTGCCACGGAGTCCTGAATGCACCTCCTTAACAATTTCGCGGGCCTCGGACCCGCTTAAGCACCTTAGCCACATTTGATCAAAAGACCTTCGTACAGATGTGTTGTTTATTAATGCGTAAGACGGAGTTCTTTTCTTGATCGATGGGCTAGCGACCTATCGTCCGGTAGCTTTCTGTTTGCGAGTAATTCATCGATGGTCGTCGCCTGATCTTCGTGTTTTTACGTCACTTCTTCTAGTTGATTCTTTTTCTTTTTCGATTTGTGTATTGTGTCCATGTCGAGCTTGTGATAGGACTGACGTCCAGTGAGCCGACACTTCCATCGATTCATCTTGCAAACAGGAAAATTCTTTTGCGAGACGGGCTAAAGCATCTGCTTAAAGCATTTTCTTTTACGAGAATTTTGTAGATCGTTACATTTGGAATCTGTTCCAACAATTTGTATGGCATCTTGGAAGTATTGTTCGAGTCTTGGCTTTAAAATTCTGTATTGTCTGGGGATCTGTTGAATGATTAACTGCGAATCCACGTAGATGTTGATGTCTGTTATCCCCGTTTGAATAGTTAATTCCAGTCCCGTTATGAGAGCTTCGTATTCTATTTCGTTGTTTGTACACGGTTGTGTCAAGTGGTAGGAGTATCTTAACATCCCCCGCTCCGGTGTTATAAAGATTAGCCCGATTCCTGCCTTACCGGGCACTTATCACTTGCGATTCTTCGTCTTTGTGTCTTGAAGATGCTCCGTCGAAATATAATTCCCAACGTCGATCATCGGGGTCTTCTAAGTTCATTATTTGTTCATCCGGCAAATCGTCATTGAGAGGAGATTCTGCTAGGCGAAGGGTGTCTTTGCGAGAAAGTCCGCTAAGACTTGTCCCTTCACGCACGCGAAGGCACGAAACTTATATCGAATTGCGATAATATCATTGACCATCTGGAAAGTCTGTCGGAAAGTGTTGGACGACTCATCAAGTATTGCAATGGATTAAACTTCGAGATCGGGTTGACCTTATGAGAAAGCATGTAGTGCACGAGCTTTTGAGCGGCGAAGATCGGGGCCGAACAATGCTCTTCAATTGCGGGATACCTTACTTCCGTCGGAAGTAAACGACGGCTTAAGTAGTAAAGAGCATTTTCTTTACCCTCATCATTGACACAGGCTAACGGGGCTCCGAGAGAGTCGTCTAAAGCCGCGGTGTAAAGTATCGACGGTCTACTCGAGGCCGGAGCTGCTAAGACGGGAGGTGTCATTAAATATTGTTTAATGTCCTCGAAGGCCTTACGGCATTTTTCTTCCCGAATAAATTTGGCGTCCTTTTTAACTAGTGTCGAGAAAGGCTGACACCTACACGACGGGTTTGAGATAAAGCGTCGAAGATATGCCGGCTTCCCTTGAAAAGATCGTAGTTGTTTTAAGGTTTTGGGAGGCGGCATTTCTAAGATAGCTTTAATCTTTTCCGGGTCGATTTCAATTCCACGATGTCGGACAACGAATCCTAAGAATTTCCGGAGGTGACGCCGAAGGCGCATTTTAAGGGATTCATCTTAAGGTTAAATTGTCTTAATCGTTCGAAAATAATTCTCAAATCATACAGGTGGTTTTCCTTTACTTTGCTTTTGATGACCACATCGTCTACGTAGCATTCGACTTGATTGTGGATGAGATCATCAAAAATTCTTTTCATTGCTCTCTGGTTGGTTGCTCCTGCGTTCTTCAGTCCGAATGGCATCACTGTGTAGCAAAATACTCCGATCGGTGTTACGAATGCTTTGTAAGCTTTTCATCTTACTGGAGCCATTTTTATCCGGATGTATCCCGAAGATCCATCCATGAATGAAAATATTTCATGCGTTGAAGCAATGTCGATCATTAATTCTGGGATCGGTAGAGGGAATTCATCTTTTGGACATGCCTTATTTAAATCTTTGAAGTCCACACAAATTCGGATCTGACCATTCTTCTTTCTGACTGGCACCACATTGGCTAACCAAGTCGGGTATTGTTCTTCACGGACAAATTTAGCGTCTATTAGCTTTTTAACTTCGGCTATGACTTGTTGTTCAATTTCTAGACGCATTCTTACGGGACCTTGTCGATGGGAGCAGTAGGATCCACTCTAGCTTATGAGCTGCGACCCACGGAGCTAATCACGGCATCTCATCGTAGCTCCAAGCAAAACGAGTCTTTAAATTCCATTAATAACTTGATTATTTCTTCGGAGTCTTCTTTATTGAGTAAGGAGCTAACAAAGGTAGGTCTAGGCTCTTCGCTAGTACCTAAGTTAACTTCCATTAACTCATCTATTGTAGATTTAATTTCTTCTTCGAATTCTGGTGGAGCGTCTTCAATTTGTAAATCTTCGAGTTCGTCTGTAGTCTCCATGCAGTTTTCATTGGACTCGCAAGTGACAACCAAGAAAAATCTAGTATCGTCAACTGACCCTACTGTGCTGAATCCGAGTCCATGCTTTGAATTGGGTGGACGACCGGAGTTATTCCATAATTTTTCAAAATGTTGTGATTGGCCTTTTGTCCATTGTCGAGGTAAGAAACCACGTTGAATTAAATTTTGAACACGGGGAGAGTACCACTCAAAAGGTAATTCCATTAATTCGATGAAGTGACATCTTCGAATTGTACATTATTTTCGGTTTTGGAGGTAGAAGCACCACGGTAGAATTTGATTGGCCTTGCACCATCGTTACGTACCTCTTTGACCACCATACCCTCGATCTTGTTAGAATGGATCGGGGTTAGGGTCATAGTATGTACGTAGTGGTTAATCTTCTCGTACATTGATTTATATTCTTCATTCTTTTCATCTTCGAGGGAGATCTTGAATTGCGGCTTCTTCTGACTTATTGTCGCTGCTTCTTGCTTGACTTCTTTTTCTTCTTCAGAACTATCTTCCCAATCAACATTGATGGCTGGTTTCCTTTGTCCAACTGTCCTAACGTCTCTACCACGGCCTCGTCCCCGGCCTCGACCTCGGATGCGAGTTGTGGAGAAACCTTCACCATCTCGCCGTAAGGGAGTGGTGAGTGGCTTGTTGGACTAGAACTTCAGGTTCTTCGTTGTCCCGAACTTTCGTTGCTTCATTTGTTACGGTATCTCTGGAGAAGATTGTTTTCTTTGGCGGTGCATAATAAGTTGCATCTTCATGGATTCCAATCTCATGTACAGAAAATGGTTGCAAGTCACCTTTGAAGCATCTGTTCCCCTCCATCGTAGTATTTGATGCAACGATGCGGAGACGATGGTACCATCCTGTTTTCATGTATCCATGGTCGGCCCGAGTAGAGCGTTGAACGACGTTTCGAATCGATTATGTGAAATTTTGCGGTTGTCTTTGCTAAGTCACCGGTCTTCATTAGTAGCGTTATTGACCCGAGGGCTCTTTCTCCTTTACGGTTGAATCCTCTTAATAACATTTTGTACGCTCGAGCTCGCGAGCATCGATTTCCAAGTATGCTAGTGTTCGAAGACTCATTATATTGATTGATGCTCCTGGATCCACCGATACTGCGGAGAGCGTAAACTTCCCGATTGTAAGCCGAAATGTACAACGGTCGGTTGTGATCTGGCATCCCAGTAGTAGGTCATTGTCCAGTGAAGGTAACGCCTCGCTTGTTCCTTTAACGAGCGAAACCTCATCTAAGGAATCTCCGGCCATTTGAGCTAAGCAAATTTCTGGATCAAGTAAGGCCTTGATCAGAGCTTCTCTCATCTCCTTTTATAAGATGAGAGCATCGTAAATGCTCAGTTTGGCCGGTAGTTTCCTAAGATGGGCTAGCACGTTGTAGTCACTTTGTTCTCATGCGTCTCGGCTTCTTCTCGAATGGGTATTTCTTCTGCCGGGGTTGGTTCTTCTTGAACAACCACCGCTTTCCTTTGTCTTTTGGACCCATTCTTGGAGGTAGAACTTTTCCACTTCTCGAGTTGACTTCGTAATTTCTTCGAATCTAGTGTTGAACTTGTCGGTGTCTCCTCCTGAATCGGAATGACGGGCTCTTCGGATTATCTTCAAAATCTGAAGGCTCTAACTCTATCGTAACTGGAGCTCCTCGAAACTCACAGATAGATCCGTTGCTTGTTGAACACTCGTAGCCTCCTTGATGGATGTCTTCTTCATTATTTTGCTCGTCGAGATCGTGTATGATTTGAGAATTGCTGTTGGTATCGAAGTCGATGTCCGGATTGTCGCTAGTTACGTAATCGTTAGAAACGATCAAAACGTAGCCAACGCCATCACCCTTATCATTATATGATCCCACCGAAGTGAGCGGATAATCATACAAAATCGAGAGGTTCGAGGGATTTCTCCCCGAATCGGAAACAACTATCCTAGGATAAGCGGCCCCTAGTCAGCCTTAGGAGTCTCGGTCCCCTCTTCTTCGTCGATTTTCTTCTTTTCTTCGATCGTCTCTGTCGAGGTGGTTCCTTTATCGCGAGTGATAGTACCGGTTTAACGAGGTCTCGAACTACGAATTGAAGCTCGCACGAAGCGGTTCGGATCTTTGTCTAAAATCTTCTTCGAAGACCTCGTCGAGAGCGGTAGTCCATCCATCGTCGGTTGCATAGGGATCTATCGGAATGAAGGGATCGGTTGAGATAACATTGACGGAACCTCCTTTACGGGGTTCCTTCATGTACTCCTTCGGGATTGTTATATTTCCTTTCCGAAGGTTGTCGTTGAGCTCGACTTTTAAAGGTAATGCAATCTTCATCTTGTGCCCGAAGCATCGATGGTAGGGGCAAAAGTTGGGATCACCGTTCTTGTTGACTTCCTCTCGGTCTTTTAGGTTACGGCGGCTAGAAATTTGGAGTCTTCATTAGGCTATGGAACATTTTCGATGCTTGCTTCATTTTTGAACGGATATTCTGCGCTCGAAGCTCCTCGATGTACATTGCGGACGAGACGGTTGTTCATACTACGGAGACGGCGATAGTCTGGACCGGGGTTCTTGGTAATTCTGTTGTGGTTCTTTGCGGCCGTTTTGGTGGTATTTGCATCGGTTGCTTGCCTTTATCAAGCTAGCTGCGATGCTCCAGGACTTCTTTTCGATGGTCTTCACCGGCTACGCTTGTCCAGTCTTGTCGGCGAAACTTAATTGCCTCGCCTCTTCTTGCAAGCTTCCGGCCTTCCTTAACAACTTCTCAAAAGTCTTAATAGTGAATCCTGCGAGGAGAAGTGCTTATCGGGCCGTGAATGCTTTTAAGCAAGATGTCGGTCGCATGTTGTTCTTGCGGTTGTGGTTCACACTTCATGCTTAAGTTTCTCCATCGAAGTATGTAATCCACCAAAGTTTCATTCGGCCTTTGTTTCTCTACCACTAAATCACCTATAGTGATGTGGTGCGAGCTCCGACAAATCGCTTGATGAAGAGGCTCTCTAGCTGCGAGAATGTCTTCCCCGAGCCATTGGGTGATTCGCATACCGGTCGAAGGCGATTCTCGACGGACTGGCGACGAGCTGTCGGAAGAGTACGCATCGCTCCCGCCGGCATTGCAACAAGCGGCACGAAAGTGTGCAACATGCTTGTCGGGGGTTCCGGTTCCGTCGAAGGTCTTGAACGAGAGGTGGTACGAAGCCTTTCGGGTATTGGACGGCGTCGAATTCTTCGGGTAAGGTCTGCCCGTCCGAATGGATGTCCCGTTCTTCAATTGTGCTAAGGCTTCTCGCACTTCTGTTCTGCCAAGTTCTTGATATCCTTTTCGGGGATCATACTTTGTATTGTATCCTTTTTAGCTGGTCATCCCCATTGACGGATGTAATCTCCTTTCCTCCGTCTACGATGTGAATGACCTGCGGGGGTGTCTCTGCATGTGGTTGTACTTGACTGCGGAGAGTGGCCGGAGCTACGGCCATCTCTTCCATCCTTTTCGCCATTTGAGCGATCGTGTCGTCCTTTTCTCGAAGTTGCCTTCTCATCGGTTCCGGCTCCTCTCTTTCGCGGTGCTGCGGGAGCACCTTGCGAGGCGATGAAGCTCGTGTCTCGGCCATGTTGATTTTTGCATATTCGTCGTCCATGAATTCCGATGAATCGATCTCATCTCCGAACTTTTCTTCTCTTTCTTTTGCCAAGCCGTCGGATATCGGTTCTCGGCTTTTCCATGGCATCTTCTAGCGGAGCTTTACGTGTGTCTTTGCGGTTGTCATGCGATAGGCTGCAGGGTCCCTTTTTCACGAGTTCCCTTTATCGCGGTAGCACTTTCTTTAGATTCCGGCCTCTGGCGAGACTTTCTTTCTCGAGGCTGTCGCTTGATATTAGCTTGCCGGTAGTGGGACGCCATACCATCCTTCTAGCGGCGGAAGGTGCAGGACCGGATGGTGCGTCGGCCCGAATGCTTTGGAAGGTGGTATCCTCCCTAGTCTGTAATCACGAGACTACGACGGGCGGACTAGCCTTCATTCTCTTGCTTGGCTTTTCCGTCATGACGGCGGGCTCTACTCGGGGCCCAGACGGGATTTGGCGGCACCCGCCCTATCCTTCGTAGAATCTCCGATGCTGGGCGGTTTTCCTTCCTTGCTAACTTTTCACCAAAGTTTGCGGTCGAGCGAACGGCGTAGTTCTAGTTCTTTTCTTGCGGCTATCGTTGTAGTATGCGGGGCTGAGGTAATGTGGCGGCAATCTTGCGAACATTCTCCTCATCCTCGCGGCGGAGAGGGGATGGAACACGCTTCCTCCCGAAAGTGGTATGTAGTCGAGCGGCGTTGTATATTCGGTAGCGGTGTATATTACGGCGGCTACGGAATTTCCTGCAGGAAGGCAATTTCGGCGGCTACGGCTTCTCCGGCGATCCTTCTACTCTGTTTCTTCTTTGGGTCCTTGTCGGTGATGGAATCTTTGAGCTGGACCCGATTTTGAAACGAAGGTCTTACGGGAAGATCCGGTACCCTCCACGGTAACGGGTTTACCATAGTTACGGATTTCTTTCCCCTTTGATTTGGCGAGAAATCGGGGTAGGTGCGAAACAACTAGACCGGTGGGGGTAGTAAGAACGGTCCTCTGCGGACGGCGGTACTCCTCCTAGTCGGGATCCTTTGCGGGGAGGAAACTCTTGGGTCGACCTAAGGTTGAACTTAGCGGCGGTTCCTCGGCTTCGGATACCTTGTTCGTCGGTGCAAAGAGGGAGACGTCGGTGACCTTGACATTCGTGTTTTCAAATCCACGTCCAAATCGGATGATCCCATTGTCGGGCGGCTCATCCTTATAGACGGCGAAGTCCGGTCCGTTGGTGAAGGAGAAAATCGGCTTCGGGGCTTCCATTTCGCGGGGTAGATTCGGTTGTCGGTCTCGAGTTATGCTTCTTTTCTTTAGGACGAGAAGAAAGGAATTGAAAAGAGTCGAACTCATTCTTGTTCATGTACTTATAAGAAAGAATCATTTGTTAAAAGAATCACTTATTAGAGGGTTTGTTTATTTAGAACGGAATGTTCAAAGGTGTAGAGAAGGTGAGGAATCCGATTCAGAGTTGGAAAGGAAAAGAAAGTCTTAAGCAAGACTTCTCGACTCGAAGGATCATTCCTAAACTAACACCTATTAGGGGTCCACCCCACCTCAAAAATGAGGTAAAAGGATCTCAGAACCTCTCTGTTTAGGGGTGTCTAAACAGTGGTTCCTAAATCCGAGAGAATGTTGGCTATACTCATTCAAGATAGAAATGAACATAGTATTCCAATGGACAGAAGGGTAGTTTGATCCACTAAGGACATGGATGCACTACCGATTTTTGAAAGCGAGAATTATCGATTATAATGGAGAGAGGAATTTTCCCAGTGGAGTCGCCGAAATCTGTCGGCATATTTTTAGGTTGTGTGTTATTTTAAAGGGGGGTCGCCTAACGAAGTCTGTCGGCGAATTTTTAATTTAATTAAAATAAATAATTTGAAAAGTAGTATTTGATTTTGAAAATAATTTTAAATTTGAAGGTTTTAAGATATGAGATTAAACCGATCTCACATCCCGAAATAGTTTATATAAACGAGCACCGCACCATGAGCCAGTGTATCTATCCCTAAGGATAGACACACTGCTATGACGAGTGGGGCTCGATTAAATAAACTAGAAGATTTGTGACATCCGTTTGGTCTGCGAACCAATTTTATAAGCCGACAAAATTCCCTCGCTTAATATGAAAACATTAAATATGGTTTATATTACACAGGTTCTTTAAAATTCCCTATAAGGGCAAGCCCCTATAGTTAATTACATCTTAAGTGATGGGAATCACCTAAGAAAACTCTTGATAATAATCGATAATTCGATCTCGAAGATTTCAAAGTTTAAGATTTTCGAGGGATTGAATTTTGGAATTTCGATAGGGAATGGATCAAGTTTGGAACATTTTGTTTTGGGAATCCAAAGGAAGAAAAGTAGGAGAAATCACAGATTCGAAGCGAACTTCGGTAATTTCCCGACTATCCTATTGTTTGGCTTGGATTTAGGAAAGTCCTAATATTTATTTAAATGTTTTGATCTTGCCAATTTTAATTAATTAGGACTTATATTTATATGATAGAATCATACGAAATAGCCTCGAAGATGTGAGGGTTTATGTCGTATCGGACGACTACCTCGGAATCCTAAGACCAGGTTAGGGCTTAATTTGCAATGCAAATGCCTAACGAAGAGTTGAGGGTTTATGTTGCACTAGGCGAACTACCTCGAAGTCCTATGGCTTTGTTGTTTAGTTCTAGGAAAGTTTTGCGATGTAGATTCAAGTTTTCGCGACGACGATGGCCGTGCTTGCCCATCATGCTCACGAGCTCCTTGTTGTTGCGAGAGGTTTAGTTTTAGAAGTCATAAATCAGGGGATGAGAAAAGTGTTTTGGTTTAGAGAAAATCTTAATTTCCAGTGTGTTTTTTATGTTTTAATTAAAACAAATCTTAAAGTTGATTATAACGACACCGGTTAAGATCCCGCGGTTCCATCCTTCCGGCATCATTATTTTTATCGAATTCACTTAGTCCGGATGAATTTGCTAAACTCAGCTGAATGAGTTCCACACTTTCATTTAGACCGTGGGAAATCCCGTTAGCAACACGTAGGTTACATCATCCGAGGTATTCCGATCATCCAACGAGGACGTTTTAATTTAGTTGTAATTGTAGTTTGTGTTACGTTTGTGATTAAATTTTGAGTTGTTTTATATTTTGAAATGTTGTGGCGGTGAATTTTATCTTGCAATGACTTTTAGCTCGGTTTTGGTTTCGGTTTTAGGGACTATCCTAAAGGTGTGGGTTTTCATGCAACGGTTGTTTATCATGCAAGAAAAGTAAGTGCGATGCGATTAATGAAATTGCAATAATGTAAATTGCAAGAAAGTAAATTGCAATAAAATAAAAGCGTACCTGGAGGGTCTTCCCGTCACTCCAAGCTGCACTTGAAACACAATTAGAATATTTAAGCAAGTTCCTAGGTAAAGCTAAGGTAAGGGTTATGGTTTTCTACCAAATTCCTAATCCTATACTAGTCATTTCCTATGATGTCTAGGTTCTTGTGTTTTGGTTTGAGGACGATTTTCTTCATCAAAGAATAATTAAATTTAATTGTTCTTATAAACATCCTATCATATCGAGGAAGTGCTTAAGACAAATCTTAAACATCTTTTCAATATTTCTAGGATTATTTTAAGTCTAAATGAATTTAATTATATAAATGAATTAATCGTCCGGGGATTCAAATTTCGTTGTTATCTTACTCAGTGAACTAGGACATTTGAATATCCTATAAGTGCAGTAACATTTCATTTAATGTTCTATTTAGGAGTTATGATGACTAAAGCATTTGAGGGTAAATTGGTGTTCAGATGGTTTGTGATTTAGTTTAATTTCAATTAATGAGTTTAAATTTGGAATAGTGTTCAAGTTGCTTTATATTTAATTTCTTTCTATTTTAGGTGATGTTATATTTAATTTAATTTAATTTAATTTAATTGAGTTTTAATTTAATTTAATTCAATATAGTTCAATTTAATTTGATTTGATGTTTAATTAATTTGATTTGATTTAATTTTAATTTAATTTGATTTAATTTAATTTAATTTAATTTAATTTAATTTAATTTAATTTAATTTAATTTAATTTAATTTAATTTAATTTAATTTAATTTAATTTAATTTGTTTAATTTAATTTAATTTGATTTGATTTAATTTAATTTAATTTAATCGTTAATTTAATTTAATTTAATTTAATTTAATTTATTTAATTTAATTTAATTTAATCTTTAATTTAATTTAATTTATTTAATTTAATTTAATTTAATTTAATTTAATTTAATTTAACTTAATTTATTTAATTTAATTTGTTTAATTTAATTTAATTTTATTTTTGAATTTTAATTGAAAATTTTTTAAAAGAATTTAATAATTTAATTTTAGTTTAATGATTAAGTCTTTTAATATTTTAAATTTGAGTTATCATTTTAATTAAGAATTGAATATTAATGAGATAATTAATTTAGGGATTTTTAAATTAAAGAATAAATCTCTTCCTAATAATATCCCTATTTTTATAATTCCAATTTTATTATTCTTCCAAATTTAATCCATTATTTAATTAAAGTTTAATCATTTTAAAATTGCTTAATGGGTTTCTACCCTTTAATCATTTAAATTTCAATCATCCAAATCAGATTATGATCAAATATTTTACTTGTTAATTTTTTATTAAACCTAAAGTTTTAATTAAGGGTTAAAAAAAATTTAATTACCACTTTACCCTTTAAGCTTAATAATTTCATAACTCACTAAATTGAACTCAAATGAACTTGAAATTTTTATGTAACTTCACTCATATGTCAATAAAGACATAAGAGGAGAAAATGTGATTTTTCTGTATTTAATTTATTTATATAATTATTTTTGGTAGAAAATAGAGATTTTCAAGGAAAATTTAATAACATGACCAAGGGAAAGTTTCTGTCCTTAAGAAAATTAGGGGACATTCCTAATGACCAGAGGACCACTTGGACCAATTTTGGTGATTTTTTGAATTATATTATTTTTATTATAATTATTTTAAGTTTTGGAGTGTTAATTAATTTTAAAATAAAATAAATGTTGAAAAATGAATTTTATATTTTTCAAAAATCTCTCTAATATCAAGGAAATCAGAGAAGCAAATTTTGCAATTTTCTGATTTTTCTATGATTTATTATAATTATTTTAGTGGAAATGCTAGAAAATACATTTTTTAATTTTAAAATTACCTTAAAGCTTTAAAATTTAATATCTCACTAAATAGACCTAAGAAAAAATGTGGGATTTGTTCCTATGTGATTAAAATTCAAAATGTGACATTTTGGTGAATTTTATTATTTTTGTGATTTTTATTATTTTTTAATTATTAAAAATATTAAAATATTATTAAAAATCAACTTTTTAGAAAATTGAAATTTTAATTTTCTTAGGTTCCCCTGATATCAGAGAGGCTCCAAAACTAATTTGGTTAATTTTTGAAAGGTATTTTAAAAGTTATGAATTAATTAAAGTTTAAAATGGCTAAGTGGCTTAATCAACCCAATTAGTGGGGCTAACCAAGTCCAATTGACCTCGAACTTTTATGGTGGATTCCTCTGATCCTAAAGGTCAGTGGAGAATTGATTTCAAGTCAATTTGATGCATGGTTAACTCTAATTAATTAAAGACCTATTTTGGTGGATGGCCTCTGACTTTGGAAAATTCAGGGAATGTTCCCAAATTCAGAGGCTTCAAAAGCCCTATGGTCTCATGCCATGGTGAATTGTATACATGCATGGAGAATTAAAAGTATGCAGAGAGTAAATAAATTATAAAAAATAAAATACTTAATGAAATTAAATGATTTCTTTTCCACATTATTCTCCTGTGTTCAACGCGAGCGAGAGGGTATTTTTATTTTATTTTTCTGATTTTTCTACACAGAGTTATGAATTTTTGAAGTTTAGGGAATTAAATAAATCAAAAAATACCCTAATTTTCTATTTATCCACGCGGCGCCAACTCATCCTCGGCATCTCCGAAACGCCGCGTGTCGCGCTCCCATTCGACGCCGCCACCGAGTCGGCGGCCGGGCCCCGCGGTTCTCGTACCGTCTCCCGGTCCGACGCCATCCGAGCCGTTCGTCCGCGCGTGTATTGAATGGACGGCATCCGTTCATCGTCCCCGAGCGTCCTCGCCCGAGAGCCGTCCACACTAAATCCCTAAGATCTCACTCGATACTCGATGGATTTTCATGTTCTTATGCTCTATGGATTCGTCTTGAAGAGACGAACACATCTATACGGCTATCATGCATTGAAATTAAAGCATTCGAAATGGAGAATCTCTAGAAGCTCGGGATGAAAAATTAGCTCATACCTTGGCTCAGAGAAGTGTAGCTTCAATCTGAGAGTTGTTGCACCTTCGATTGGATCCCAGCAAGCTCCAGATGAAGTCTCCTGGTCTGGTGATAATCTAGGTGTGATTTCGACCAAGCCCGATCACAAAGCTTGGAGGCTGGAGCAACTGGGTGGCCTAGAGATGGGGCTTTTGCTGGTGGACACCTTCCCTTGGTCTGGTGAAGGGGTAGAACCAATCAATTTGGGAATTGGCTCCTCTGTGGAGAAGTGTCCTGGTTTTGGGTGGAATTTCGGTTGGGAAATTGGATTTTATCGGTGGGGATTAGGGCAAATTGACACTGGGGATCAACTGCTCTAAGGGTGGAGAAGGGTTTGGAACAATTTTGGCAGAGTTTCGGCAAGGTTTTTTGCAACTCTTCTCCATGGTCGTGAGGGTGAGGGGTTTAAATAGGAGAGGCTGGAGAGCCTTCCAGGGGGAGTTGAGGCATGGGATCAGCTGCTCTGGTGAGGAGAAGAACGGCCATAGTGACCATTTGGCATGGGGCAGCTCAGCAAGTGGGAATTCCAAAGTTTGGCTCCTCCCAAGGTCTCGGCCATGGTGTTTTCCGGCGATCCAGGCGGCTGGCCGGCAGGCATGGGTCACCCTCGAGTCCGGGTGGGTAAGGGTTGGAGGTTTGTGCAATCGATTGGCAATTGCCATGTGTAAAGGCTTTGAATTAAAATGGAATGGGGAGGGGGTCATTTTGGCCTTAATTTGGTCAACCCATTGGTTTGGGTTGGGTGCACCTCCCCATGGCCTGATTTTGGGCTGAGAGGATCAGTTGGGTCAGCCAAGGGAGAGTGGTGTGGTGTCTATCCGTGATGAGGTGGCTAAACATGGTTTAGTGTGTGACATGCTTAACGTAAAAAAAGCTTAATGAAAGATTAGGAAAGGGGCCCCTCCTTTTACCATTAATGGCATGGTCACATGTCAAGCCTTCCATGGCTTCATGTGGCTTGTCCATGGCTTGCATGGCTTGTCTTTGGCTTGGGGAAAGTTGAGTCGATTTCATGGAAATGGGTTTTAAGAATTTTGGATATTTTGGTGAAAATTTGCATGAAGCTTGATTTGGAATGGTTTAATTGATGATTTTGAAACTTAGGGGTGATTTTGATTAAATGGATGATGAGGGGAAGTGCCATGTGGGCTTTGGATGGATTTGGGCTTTTGAATGTGGTGAAGTGGGCTTTTAGGAAAGTTTAAGGGGAATGGGCTTTTTGATTTTAGGATGGGCATTTGGGTAAAGATTTTGTGAATAACTTTGTCAAATAAATGTCATAATTGGTTTAGGGATGTTCTATGAAGGGCTTGGAATCAATTTGGTGTGATTTGGAGTTGAATTGGTTTGAATTTGGATTTATTTGGTAAGTGGGCCTATGTAGGTCAAATTGGGCTAACTTGGGCTAATGTTGGGCTAGGGTTGAAATTGATATAAAATCAATGTTGAGAAATGTTTATGGGAGTGTTTCAAAGAGGTTTTGACATTGGTTGGGCTTTGATTTTGGGGTTTGGGCTCATTTAGGTTAGGTTTGGGTTTAGGTCAAAATTGGGCCTTTTAACTTTGGGTTGAGTTTGAGTGGGGTTTGGGTCTAAATTTTGGGCAAATCATGTTAGTATTTTGTTTGTGGGAATGTTAAGGAAGATTTAGAAAAGATTTGGGGTTAATTGGAATTGAATTGGGTGAGTTTGGGTTAGGTTTGGGTCATGGGTCCAAATTGGGCTTTAAGGCCAAAAGTGAGATTGGATCCAAATGTCAATCAAATTGGGCTTGGATTTGGTCTAGATTGGTATTTGGGATATTGAATTGAATTTTAGAATTTAATTGGACCAAAATTGGGGTCAATTGGGTAGGTTTGGTTTGACATTGGGTTCACTTAGGGTTAAAATGGGTCGAATTGGGGGTTTTGACAAAAGTAGGGTAAATTGACAAAATTGGCCCATGGTGTAGTTGGACAAAATGAAATTGGGAATATTTGAGATTTTCTGGAATTTTCTGGGAATTTTCTGAATTTTTGGATTTTTAGGTCAAGAGGGGTATTTTGGGTATTTGGAGGGTATTGGGAGGTTTTCTTGGATTTTTTGGTATTTTTGGGTATGGATGATCAATTTAAGTGATTTGGAAATGTTTGGGAATGATTTTGGTGAATTTTGGATAATTTGGAAATTTTGAGAAATTTGGGTAATTTCGGGGGTTTTGGGTAGAGTTAGCGGGTGTAGGGTCCGGGGGTCAAAAATTGAAAATTTGGAAAATTGAAAATTTGGAAAATTGAAAATTTGGAAAATTGAAAATTTGGAAAATTGAAAATTTGGAAAATTGAAAATTTGGAAAATTGAAAATTTGGAAAATTGAAAATTTGGAAAATTGAAAATTTGGAAAATTGAAAATTTGGAAAATTGAAAATTTGGAAAATTGATGATTGGGTGGATGTAAGTGGAAAGAAGTCATTTTGGTTGAGCCATGAAGCCATGTCAAGCCCACATGAGCCATGAAGGGACTCATTTGAGGCATTCACTATGTTGTTCCTAACCCTCTTAGCCAAGGGCTTAGGGGTTAAGGACCATCCATGTGAATCACCTACATGAGTCAGGAGGTCAAGTTGGGTATGGTTGTGGTTTTAGGAGGTATGTGGAAGTGTAGCGTGTAGGTGTAGTGTATAAATGTAGTGTGTGTGTAAGCTAGCCCCTTCACCAGACCAGGCCACCCAGGGCAGTCCTAAGGCCAAAGAGTCCTATAGGAACTCATCCTTTAAACTTCCACATTTGATTTCAACCCTCTAGGTGATTAGGGGTCTACAGTCAAGTTTGTAGAGTTTGCAGGGAGTTAAGAAGTGGTTTGAGTTTCTAAGTGGTGGGCCCCAATTCTAATCCTCTAAGATAGTCAAAGAAAAAGCCTAAGGCTAGATCCTAAGTACTAAAGAGAAGAAGAAAAGACCTCATCAAAAATGAGGTCAACATGACCTTATGAGAAAGCATGTAGTGCCTGAGCTTTTGAGCGGCGAAGATCAAGGCCAAACAATGCTTTTCAATTGGAGGATACTTTATTTTCGTTGGAAGTAAACGACGATTTAGGTAGTAAAGAGCATTTTCTTTACCCTCATCATTGACCTGTGCTAATAGGGCTCCGAGAGAGTCGTCTAAGGCCGCGGTATAAAGTATCAACGGTCTACACTGAGACTCGGGGCTGCTAAGACAGGGAGGTGTCATTAAATATTGTTTAATGTCCTCGAAGGCCCTACGACATTTCTCTTCCCAAATAAATTTGGCGTCCTTTTTAACTAATGCCGAGAAAGGTCGACACCTACCCGACAAGTTCGAGATAAAGCGTCGAAGATATGCCAACTTCCCTTGAAAAGATCGTAGTTGTTTTAAGGTTCTGGGAGGTGGCATTTCTAAGATAGCTTTAATCTTTTCCGGGTCGATTTCAATTCCACGATGTCGGACAACGAATCCTAAGAATTTCCTGGAGGTGACGCCGAAGGAACATTTTAAGGGATTCATCTTAAGGTTAAATTGTCTTAATCGTTCGAAAACAATTCTCAAATCATAAAGGTGGTCTTCCTTTACTTTGCTTTTGATGACCACATCAACCACGTACCATTCGACTTGATTGTGGATGAGATCATCGAAAATTCTTGTCATCGCTCTACGGTAGGTTGCTCCTGTGTTCTTCGGTCCGAATGGCATCACTCGTGTAGCAATATACTCCGATCGGCGTTACGAATCTTTGTAAGTTTTCATCTTCAGAGCCATTTTTATCCGGTTGTATCACGAAGATCCATCCATGAATGAGAATATTTCATGTGTTGAAGCAATGTCGATCATTAATTCGGGATCGGTAGAGGGAATTCATCTTTTGGACATGTCTTGTTTAAATCTCTGAAATCCACACAAATTTTGATCTGACCATTCTTCTTCCTGACTGGTACCACATTGGCTAACCAAGTCGGGTATTGTTCTTCACGGACAAATTTAGCGTCTATTAGCTTTTTAACTTCAGCTATGACTAGTTGTTCGATTTGTAAACGCATTCTTATAGAACCTTGTCTGACTGGAACAGAAGCAAGATCCACTCCTAGCTTATGGACTGAGACCTCTTGAGCTAAACCTGGCATCTCATCGTAGCTCCAAGCAAAACAGTCTTTAATTTCCATTAATAACTTGATTATTTCTTCGGAGTCTTCTTTATCGAGTAAGGAGCTAACAAAGGTAGGTCCAGGCTCTTCGCTAGTACCTAAGTTAACTTCCGTTAACTCATCTATTGTAGATTTGATCTCTTCTTCGAACTGCGGTGGAGCGTTTTCAATTTGTAAATCTTCGAAGTTCTTCGTAGCTTCCATGCGGTCTTCATTAGACTTGTAAGTGACAACCATGCAAAATTCGAGTATCGTCGGTCGATCCTCTTGTGCCGAATCCGAGACCATGCCTTGAATTGGGTGGACGACCGGAGTTATTCCATAAATTTTCAAAATGTTGTGATTGACCTTTTGTCCATTGTCGAGGTAAGAAACCAAGTCGAATTAAATTTTGAACACGGGGAGAGTACCACTCAAAAGGCAATTCCATTAATTCGATGAAGTAGCATCTTCAAGTTGTACATTATTTTCGGTTTTGGAGGAAGGAGCACCACGGTAGAATTTGATTGGCTTTGCACGCCGCTACGTACCTCTTTGACCACCATACCCTCGATCTTATTAGAATGGATCGGGGTCGGGGTCATAGTATGTACATAGTGGTTAATCTTCTCGTACATCGATTTATATTCCTCGTTCTTTTCATCTTCGAGAGAGATCTGAATTGCGGCTTCTTCCGAGCTTATTATCGTTGCTTCTTGCTTGATTTCTTTTTCTTCTTCAGAACTATCTTCCCAATCAACATTGATGGCTGGTTTCCTCTGTCCAACTGTCCTAACGTCTCGCCACGACCTCGTCCCGGGCCTCGACCTCGGATGCGAGTTGTGGAGAAACCTTCACCATCTCGGCTGTAAGGGAGTGGTGAGTGGCTGATTGGACTAGGACTTCGGGCTCTTCGTCGTCCCGAACTTCTTTTGCTTCATTCGTTATGGTATCTCCGGAGAAGATTGTTTTCTTCGGAGGTGCATAATAAGCTGCATCTTCATGGATTCCAATTTCATGTACGGAGAATGGTTGTAAGTCACCTTTGATGCATCGCTCCCCTCCATCGTAGTATTTGATGCACCGATGTAGAGATGATGGTACCATCCGGTTTTCATGTATCCATGGTCGGCCCAGGTAGAGCGTTGAACGACGTTTCGAATCGATTATGTGAAATTTCGCGGTTGTCTTTGCTAAGTCACCGGTTTTCATTAGCGGTGTTATTGATCCGAGGGCTCTTTCTCCTTTACGGTTGAATCCTCTTAATAACATTTTGTCTCGCTTCGAGCTCGCGAGCATCAATTTCCAAGTATGCTAGCGTTCGAAGATTCATTATATTGATTGATGCTCCTGGATCCACCAATACTGCGGAGAGTGTAAACTTTCCAATTGTAAGCGAAATGTACAACGGTCAGTTGTGGTCTGTTGTCCCAAGTAGTAGGTCATTGTCCGTGAAGGTAACACCTCGCTGTTCCTTTAACGAGCAAACCTTATCTAAGGAATCTCCGGCCATTTGAGCTAAGAAAATTTCTGGATCAAGTAAGGCCTTGATCAGAGCTTCTCTCATCTCCTTTGATAAGATGAGAGCGTCGTAGATGCTCAGTTTGGTCGGTAGTTTCCTAAGATGGGCTAGCACATTGTAGTCCACTTTATTTTCATGTGTCTCGGCTTCTTCTCGAATGGGTATTTCTGCTGTCGGGGTTGGTTCTTCTTGAACAACCACCTGCTTTCCTTTGTCTTTTGGACCCATTCTCGGAGGTAGAACTCCTCCACTTCGTAAGTTGACTTCTGTGATTTCTTCTGTATCTAGTTATGAGTTTGTTGATGTCTCCTTCTGAATTGGAATGACAGTTTCTTCTAGATCAGCTTCGGAGTCTGAAGGCTCTAACTCTATTGTGACTGGAGCTCCTCGAAACTCGCAAATAGATTCATTGCTTGTTGAAATCTCGTAGCCTCCTTGGTGGATGTCTTCTTTGTCATTGTGATCGTCGAGATTGTGTATGATTTGAGAATTGTTATTTGTATCGTAATCGACGTCCGGATTAGGTTGATTGTCGCTAGTTACGTAATCGTTAGAAACGATCGAAAACGTAGCCAACGCCATAACCCTTATCATTATAAGATCCCACCGGAGTGAGCGAGATAATCATACGGAGTCGGAGGTTCGAGGATTTCTCCCTCGAATCGGAAACAACTATCTAGGATAAGTAGCCCCTAGTCCAGCCTTAGGAGCCTCGGTCTTCTCTTCTTCGTCGATTTTCTTCTTTTCTTCGGTCGTCTCTTGTTGAGGTGGTTCTTCTATCGCAGAGTGATACTGCCGATTTGACGAGTTTCGAACTACGAATTGAAGCTCGCACCGAAGTGGTTTGGATGCGATTTAAAATCTTCTTCGAAGACTTTGTCCGAGCGGTAGTCCATCCATCGTCGATCGCATAGGGATCTATCGGAACAATGAGATCCGTCGAGATAACATTGATGGAACCTCCTTTACGGGGTTCCTTCATGTATTCCTTCGGGATTGTTATGTTCCCTTTTCGAAGATTGTCATTGAGCCGACTTTTGAAGGTAATACAATCTTCTATCTTGTGTCCGAGCATCCGGTGGTAAGGGCAAAAGTTGGGATCTCCTTTCTTATCGACTTCTTCGGTCTCTTGGGCTCCGGCGAGTTGGAAATCTGGAGTCTTCATCGAGCTGCGAAACATTTTCGGCGCTTGCCACATTCTTGAACGGATACTCCTCGCTCGAAGCTCCCTCGACATACGTTGTGGACGAGGCGGTTGTTCATACTTGTTGAGATGACCGATAGTTGGGTCGGGGTTGCTTTGGTAATCTCGTTGAGGTTGCTTGCGGCCGTTCGACGGTATTTGTATTGGTCGCTTGCCTTTATCGACTGCTGCAACGATCATGGACTTCTTTTCAAAAGTTTTCACGGGCTTCTGTTTGTCTGTTTTGTCGATGAAACTTAATTGCTTCGCCTCCTCTTGCAAGCTTCCGGCCTTGCTTAACAACTTCTCGAAAGTCTTAATAGTAAATCCCTTGAGGAGAAGTGCTATCGGGCCATAAAAGCTCTTAAGTAAAATGCCGACTGCATGCTGTTCTTGTAGCTGTGGCTCACACTTCATACTTAGATTCCTCCATTGAAGTATGTAATCCACCAAATTTTCGTTCGACTTCGCTTCTCTACCACTAAATCACCTATAGTGATGTGGTGCTTGAGCTCCGGCAAATCGCTTGATGAAGAGGTTCTCTAATTCTGAAAATGTCTTCACCGAACCGTTTGGTAATTCCGCATACCAATCAAAGGAGATACCTGATAGGCTGCTGACAAATTGTCTGAAGAGTAAAGCATCACTTCCGCCGGCATTGCAACAACTGGCACAAAAATGTGCAACATGCTGCCGAGGGTTTCTGGTTCCATCAAAGGTCTTGAACAGAGGTGGTACAAAGCCTTTCGGATATTGGACGGCGTCGAATTCTTCGGGGTAAGGTCTACCCGTCCGAATGGATGTCCCGCTCTTTGATTGTGCCAAGGCTTCTCGCACTTGCTTATTCCACCATGCTCTTGATATCCTTTTCGGAATCATGTTCAGGTAGAATCTTTCTTTGGGCGATCGTCTCGGTTAACGGATGTAATCTCTTTTCCTCCGTCCGTAATATGAATAACTTCGGAGGCGTTTCTCTTGGGGGTTGAACTTGACTGCGAAGAGTGGCTAGGGCTGCAGCCCATCTCTTCCATTCTTTTCGCCGATTGAGAGATTGTATCGTCTTTTTCTCGAATTTGTGCTCTTAATGATTCCGGTTCATCTCTTTCCACAGTGTGTCGGAGCACCTTGCGAAGGCGACGATGCTCGTGTTTCAACCATGTTAATTTCGCATATTCATCATCCATGAATTCTGACGAGTCGACTTCATCTCCTAATTTTTCTTCTCTTTCTCTTGCTAATCGCTGAATATCAGTTCTTAGCTTTTCCATAGCGTCTTCCAATGGTCTTTTTCGTGCGGTTTCGCAGTTATCATGCGATGGTTGTCGGGTTTCCTTTTTGGGAGTCCCCTTCATTGCAGTGGCGCTTTCTTCGGACTCGAGTCTCCTGACGAGACTTTCCTTCTTAGGTCGCTATTTTGGTCTTAATTGGCCGGTAGTGGGACGCCATACCATCCTTCTAGCAGCAGAAGGCCTAGGACCGGATGGTCTGTCGGCTGAATGCTGGAAGGTGGTATCCTCCCTAATCTGTAAACCTGAAACAACAACAGGTGGACTGGCCTTCATCTTCCGATTATGCTCTTCTGCAGCAATAGCAGGTTCTACTGGTGGCCCAAGACGGGATTTGGCTGGCACCCGTCCTATCCTTCTTAAAATCTCCGATACAGGACATTTCTCTTTCTTTGCTAACTTCTCAATCACAGTCTGTAGTCGGGCAAATGGTGTAATCCTAGCCCCTTTCTTTTCGTTGTCGCTATAGTATGCGGGTCGAGGTAATGTAGAAGCAATCCTGCGAACATTTTCCTCGTCGAGTTGCGACGGAAAGGGGATGGAATCTACTTCCTTCCAAAAGGGTGTATCTTCGGGCAATGTTATGTATTCGGGTAGTGGTGTGTACTCGAGGATTTCTTCTAAGAAGGTGACTTCGGCGGCTACGGCCTTCACGGCAATCTTCCCGCCTCTGTTTCTCCTGCGAGTCCGTGTTAGGGGTGGAACCCTTGAGTCGGACCCGATTTCAAAAATAGGTCTTGCACGGAAATCCGTACCCTCCACGGTAACATGCTCGTTACAAATTTGAACTTCCTTCCCCTTCAGTTTGGCGGGAGCCGAGGTAGGTGCAGAGACGACTAGACCAGTGTGGGTAGAGATAACGGTCCTCCTATGGACAGTAGTATTCCTCTCAGCTGGAATCCTTTGCAGGGGAGGAAACTCTTAAGTTGACCTAAGGTTGAACTCGATCAAAGGTCTTTCAGTTTCAGATACTTTGTCTGTTAGTGCGAAAAGGGTAACGTCAGTGATCTTGACATTTGTGTTCTTGAATCCTTGACCAAAGCCGGATGATCCCATTGTCGGGCGAGCTCATCCTTGTAAACGGCGAAGTCCAGGTCCATTGGTGAAGGAGAAAATCGGCTTTGGGGCTTCCATTTCCGCAAGGTAGATTCCGATTGTCGATCCCAAGTTATTCTTCTTCTCATCGGGACGAAAAGAAAGGAATCGAAAAGAGTCCGAACACATTCTTGTTCATGTATTTATAAGAAGGAGTTATTTGTTAAAAGAGTCATTCATTAGAGGGTTTGTTTATTAGGAACAGAATGTTCAAAGGTGTAGAGAAGGTAAAGAATCTGATTCAGAATTGGAAGGGAAAAGAAAGTTTTATGCAAGACTTCTTGACTCGAAGGACCGCTCCTAAACTAACACCTATTGAGGGGTCCACTCCACCTCAGAAATGAGGTAAAAGGATCTTGGAACCTCTCTGTTTAGAGGTGTCTAAACAGTGGCTCCTAAATCTGAGAGAATGTTGGCTATACTCGTTCAAGGTAGAAATGAACATAGTATTCTAACAGAAAAAAGGGTAATTTGATCCACTAGGGACATGGATACACTACCGATTTTTGAAAGCAAAACCATCTGATTAAAATGGAGAGAGGAACTAGTCCCCAGCGGAGTCGCCAGAAATTGTCGGCATATTTTTAGGTTGAGTGTTGTATTTTTTTGAAAAGGAGGTCGCCTACAGAAATTGTCGGCGAAATTTAAATTTTAAATTTAATTTAAATATATATATAATTTAGAAAGTAGTATTTGATTTTGAAAATAATTTTAAATTTGAAAAATTTAAGATATGAAATCAAACCGATCTCACATCCCAAATAGTTTATATAAACGAGCACCGCATCACAAACTGTGTATCTACCCCGAAGAATAGACACACTGCTTAATGATAGGGCTCGATTAAATAAACTAAAAGATTTGTGACATCCGTTTGGTCTGCGAACAAATTTTATAAGCCGACAAGTTCACCTGCTTAATACAAAGAAATTAAGCAGGGTTTATATTATCTGGGTTCTTAAAGTTCCCTATAAGGGCAAGCCCCTATACTTAATTACATCTTAAATGACGGGAATCATTTAAGAAAACTCTCGATAATGATTAGTGGTTTTGCTCTCAAGAATTTCAAAGTTTAAGGTTTTCAAAGGATTGAATTTTAGAAATTTCAATAGAGAATGGATCAAATTTGGAACAGTTTATTTTCAGGAGTCCAAAGGAAGAGAAGTAGGAGAAGCTGAGGATCCAAGAGGAATCTTGGAAACTTCCCGACTATCCTATTGTTTGGCTTCAATTTGGAAATTTACTTAATGTTTCCATCCTGCAAATTTTAATTAATTAGGACTTATATTAGTATGACATAATCATACAAATAGCCTCGAAGATGTGATGGTTTATGTCGTACCGAAAGACTACCTCGGAATCCTAAGACCGGTTAAGGCTTAATTTACATAACATGATTATGCAAATGCCTAACGAAAAGTTGAGGATTTATGTTGCACTAGCAAACTACCTCGAAATCCTATGGCTTTGGTTGTTAATTCTAGGAATGTTTAGCTGATGTAGAGTTGTTTTGCTGACGAAGATGGCCGTGCTGCCCACCGTGCTCCAAGCTCCTTGTTGTTGCAGAGGTTTAGTTTTAGAAGTCATAAATCAAAGGATGAGAGAAGTGTTTTGGTTTAGAGAAAATCTTAAAATCCAAGTGTTTTTAAATATTTTAATTAAAACAAATCTTAAAGTTGATTATAACAACATCGGTTAAGATCCCACGGTTCCATCCTTCCGGCATCGTTATTTTTATCGGATTCACTTAGTCCAGATGAATTTGCTAAACTCAACTGAATGAGTTCCACACTTTCATTTAGACCGTGGGAAATCCCGTTAACAACACGTAGGTTACATCATCAGAGGTATTCCCGATCATCCAACAAGACGTTTTAATTTAGTTGTAGTTGTAGTTTTGTTGTTACGTTTGTGATTAAATTTTGAGTTGTTTTATATTTTGAAATGTTGTGGCGGTGAATTTTATCTTGTAATGACTTTTAATTTAGTTTTGGTTTCGGTTTTAGGGACTACTCCTAGAGGTTTTGGTTTTCATGCAACGAGTTATTTATCATGCGAGAAGGTAAAGTGCATTTACAATAAAGTAAATTACAATAAAGTAAGTTGCAATAAAATAAAAGCGTACCGGAGGGTCTTCCCATCATCCCAAGTTGCACTTAAAACACATATCGAGCATTTAAGCATTCCAACAAGTACCTAGGTAAAGCTAAGGTAAAGATTTTGGTTGTCTACACGAAGTCCTAATCCTATAGCTAGTCCTCTCTATGACGTCTAGGTTCTTGTGTTTTGGTTTAAGGATGATTTTCTTCATCGAAGAACAATTAAGTTCGATTGTTCTTATAAATATCCTATCATATCGAGGAAGTGCTTAAGACGAGTCTTAAACATCTTTTCGATATTTCTAGGATTATTTTAAGTCCGAGAGAATTTAATTATACAAATGAATTAATCGTCAGGAGTTCGAGTTTTGTTATCTTGCTCGGTGAACTAGGACATTTGAATATCCTATAAGTGAAGTAACACTTCACTTAACGCTCCGTTTAGGAGTTATGACAATAAAAGCTTTCGAGGGCAAATTGATGTTCAAATGGTTTATGATTTAATTTAATTTCGAGTTAATGGGTTTAAGTTTGGAATAGTGTTCAAGTTGCTTTATATTTATTTTTGAATTTCTTTATGTCTTAGGAGATGTTATTTTTAATTCAATTTAATTTAACTTTAATTTAATTTAATTTGGTTTAGTTTTAATTTTAATTTAATTTATTTAATTTAATCTAATTTTAGTTTTAACTTGATTTTATTTTTTAATTTAATTTAATTTAATTTAATTTAATTTAATATGATTTAATTTAATTTAATTTGATTTAATTTGATTCGATTTGATTTAATTTAATTTAATTTAATATAATTTAATTTAATTTAATTTGATTTAATTTAATATGTTTTAATTTTATTTTATTTTATTTTATTTAATTTAATTTAATTTTAATTTTAATTTAATTTTATTTTTAATTTTAGTTTAATATTTTATTTTTTATGTTTTGAAGATGATTTAATTTTAATTGTTAAAGTATTAATTTAATTGAAATTTTAAAAGGATTTAATTTAAATAATTTAACTTTAATTTACTTTAATGATTAAGTCTTTTAGCATTTTAAATCTTAAATTTGGATTATCATATTATTGAGATGATTAATTTAGGGATTCTTAAATTAAAGAACAAATCTCTTCCTAATAATATCCCTATTTTAATAATTCCAATTTTATTATTCTTCCAAATTTAATTAATTATTTGATTAAGGTTTATTTTAATTATTTTTAAATTGTTTAGTAGGTTTCTTCCTTTAATTATTTAAATTTCAATCATCCAAATCAGATTAAGTTCAAATATTTTACTTTTTCATTTTATTAAGCCTAAAGTTTTAATTAATGGTTAAAATTTTAATTACCATTTTGCCCTTCAAGTTTACTAATTCCATAACTCACTAAATTGAGCTCAAATGAATTTGAAATTTTTATGTGACTTCACTCATATGTCAATAAAGACATTAAAGGAGAAAATGATATTTTTCTGTATTTAATTTATTTATGTAATTATTTTTGGTGGAAAATAAGGATTTCCAAGGAAAATTTAATAATATGACCAAGGGAAAGTTTCTGTCCTTAAGAAAATTATGGGACATTTCTAATGACCAGAGGACCACTTGAACCAATTTTGGTGATTTTTTGAATTATATTCTTTTTATTATAATTATTTTGATTTTTGGAGTATTAATTAATTTAAAAATAAAATAAAGTTTGAAAAATGAATTTTATACTTTTCAAAAATCTCTCTGATATCAAGGATATTAGAGAATCAATTTTTACAATTTTCTGATTTTTCTTTGATTTATTAGAATTATTTTAGTGGAAATGCTAAAAAATACATTTTTTTAATTTTAAAATTACCTTAGGGCTTTAAAATTTAATATCTCATCATATAGACTTAAGAAAAATATGGGGTTTGTTCCTAAGTGATTAAAATTCAAAATGTGACATTTTGGTGAATTTTATTACTTTTGTGATTTTTATTATTTTTTAATTATTAAAAATATTAAAATAATGCAAAAAATCAACTTTTTAGAAAATTAAAATTTTAATTTTCTTAAATTCCCCTGATATCAGAGAGGCTCAAAAACCAATTTGGTGAATTTTTGAAAAGCATTTTGAAAGTTATGAATTTTTTAAGTTTAATTTTGGATAAATGGTTTAATCAACCCATTTGATAGGGCTAACCAAGTCTAATTGACTTCAAACTTTTATGGTGGGTTCCTCTGATCCTAAAGGTCAGTAGAGGATTGATTTCAAGTCAATTTGATGTATGATTAGCTCTAATTAATTAAAACTCCATTTTGGGTGTTTAAGCCAATTAGGGTTATTCCAGTGAGTAAACTCGAAACTTATTTTTCGTTGGTTCCTGCGGTCATAATAAACATCACCAAATTTTCCTAGAATTTATTTCACAATATGCTAATTATTGGAATTAAAATACTCAAACTAGCAACCTAGAGTTGAAAAATCAATAACTCTTCATAGGGATGGCCTCGACTTTGGAAAATTCAGGGAATGTTCCCAAATTCAGAGGCTTCAAAAGCCCTATGGTCTCATGCCATGGTGAATTGTATACATGCATGGAGAATTGAAAATGTGCAGAGAGTAAATAAATTATTAAAAATCAAATACTCAATGAAATTAAATGATTTCTTTTCCGCATTATTCTCCTCTGTTCACTGAGCAAGAGGGTATTTTTATTTTATTTTTATGATTTTTCTACACAAAGTTGTGCATTTTTTAAGTTTAGGGTCAAAAATAAATAAAATATTTTGTTTTCCCGCTCAATCGCCACGTGTCGCTCCCTGATTGGCTGGCGCGGTTCTGTTCATGGATGCAGCTACCGTCCAACTCCATCAGCGCCGTCCGTTGGATACACGCCTGATCGGACGGCTGCTGCTTCTCTCCCCTAGTTCTATTCACCCAAAACTGTCAAACTTCAAACCTTGATATCTCCTTCGATTCTCAACAAAATTGAATGATTTTTTTTTTAAATGATCTTCTAATCGAGTAGCACACATCTATACGGTGATGATATACCTAAAAAATGTGAATAATTACAGAAAACTAAAACATGCTCGGTTGGAGGAGAAAAAATTTGATACCTTTGTCCAAGAGGTGAGGCCTCAATTGGAAATGATTGGATTGAGCTAAGGAGTGCTTGGAGAAGCTTTGGGAACAATTTGACAGAGTTTACCCAAGGTAATCTTTTTTTCTCTTCCACTTGGTCATGGAGGTGGGGTTTAAATAAGGAAGGTTATGGTGGAGCTTGGGTGGCCATGAGGGTTGGCTTGGTTCATTCATCAAGGTTTTTTGGCTGAGGAAAACTCACATGATTGAGCTTGATATTGGTGCAATCAATTGGGTTATGCCATGTGTAAAGTCAAGGATTTAAATGGCATGGGTGTAAGGAGCATTTTGGTCCAATTTGGGTCAATTCATGGTTTTGGCTTGGTTCACTCACCAAGGCTTGATTTGGGCTGATGTGAGATCAATTGGATCAGCCTCACATATGTGGTGAAGTCCCCATCCAAGGTGAGGTGGCCAATTTTGGTTAAAGTGTATCATGAATGGGGTTAAAAAAGGTTTAGTGAAGGCTTAAGAAAGGCTCCCCTCTCCTTGCCATAAGTGGCATGGTGAGGTGGAAAGGGCTCCCCATGGCTTACATATGACTTATGCATGGCTCCATGACTTCATTTGTCTTGCTCATGGCTTGGGGAAAAGGTTGGCTCACTTGCATGGAAAAGGGTTATTTGGAATTTTGAAAACTTTGGATTCCATTGATGGGATTTGTCATGATGCTACAAATGGGTTGATTTCATGATGGTTTAAAACTTTGGTCAAATAGGATTATCAAAGGAATGATGAAGAAAAGGTTTCATGTGGGCTTGGAAATGGACTTTGGGCTTTTAAAATTTGGTAAAGGTGGGCTTTTAGGAAGGTTTAAGGGAGTGGGCTTTTAGGTTAGATAATGGGCTTTTGAATAGAAAAATTTGCAATGGATCATGCCAAATAAATGTTGAGTTTTGTCTAAAGATGTTTCATTATTGATTTGAAACAAGTTTGGAGTGATTTGGGATTGAATTGGGTTGGATTTGGGCTTCTTTGGTAAAGGGGTTAATGTAGGTCAAATGGGCTAACTTGGGCCAATGTTGGGCTAGGGTTGAAATTGTTGTAAAATTAATGTTGGGAAATGTTTATGGGAGTGTTTCAAAGAGTTTTTGACTTTGGTTGGGTTTTGATTTTGGGGTTTGGGCTTATTTAGGTTAGGTTTGGGTTTAGGTCAAGATTGGGTCTTTTAGCTTTGGGTTGAATTTGAGTGGGGTTTGGGTCTAAATTTTGGGCAAAATTATGTTAGTTTTTTTTATTTTTGGGGATGTTAACGAAGGTTTAGAAAAGGTTTGGGGTTAATTGGAGTTGAATTGGGTGAGTTTGAGCTAAGTTTGGGTCATGGGTTCAAATTGGGCTTTAAGGTCAAAAGTGAAATTGGATTCAAATGTCAATCAAATTAGTCTTGTATTTGGTCTAGATTAGTGTTGGGGATGTTGAATTGAAGTTTAGAATTGAATTGGACCAGAATTTGGGTCAATTGGGTAGGTTTGGTTTGACTTTGGGTTCACTTTGGGTTAAAAATGGGTCAAATTGGGGATTTTGATAAAAGTGGGGTAAATTGACAAAATTGGCCTATGGTGTAGTTAGACAAAACGAAATTGGGAATATTTGGGATTTTCTGGAATTTTGTGGGAATTTTCTGAATTTTTGGATTTTTTGGCTAAGAGGGGCATTTTGGGTATTTGGAGGGTATTGGGGGGTATTTTTGGAATTTTTGGTATTTTTGGCTATGGATGATCAATTTGATTGGTGAGGAAATGTTTAGGAATGGTTTTGGGCAATTTTGGGTGATTTGGAAATTTTGGAGGATTTGGGTAATTTCAAGGGTTTTGGGTAGGCTAGGCGGGTGTAGGGTCCCTGGGGTCAAAAATTAAAAATTTAAAAAATTAAAGATTGGGTAATTGTAAGTGGAATGAAATCATTTTGGTTGAGCCATGAAGCCATATCAAGCCCATATGAGCCATGAAGCCATATCAAGCCCATATGAGCCATGAAGGGACTCATTTGAGAAGAAGAGAAGACCTCATCAAAAATGAGGTCAACACTCGACCATGGTGTTTTTTGGCTGGCAGGCGAGGCATGGGTCACCATCTGACTCAGTGGGGTAAGGGGTTGAATTTGGTGAAGTCAATTGGATTTTTACATGTGTAAAAAGCTTGATTAAAATGGAATGGGGGAGAGTGTATTTTGAGCTTGGTTTGGTCAATCCATGGAAATAGGCTTGGTGCACCTCCCCAAGACCTGATTTTGAGCTGAGGGAATCATTTAGGTCAGCTTGGAAGGGGTGGTGAAGTCTCCATCCAAGGTGAGGTGGCTAAGCATGGTTTAGAGTGTAACATGAGTATGGTTAAAAATGTTTAATGAAAGATTAAGAAAGGGTCCCCTCTTCTAACCATTAATGGCTTGGTGAGGTGGAAAGTGGCTTCCATGGCTTCCATGTGGCTTGTACATGGCTCAATGGCTCACATTTGGCTTGGAAAATGTTTGGTCAATTAATTTCATAAAAATGGATTTTAAGGATTTTGGATGTTTTGGTGGAAATTTTGATGAAGCTTCATTTGGAATTATTTGATCATTGGTTTAGGACTTAGGGATGATTTTAATTGAATGTATGATGTAGAGAAATGTCATGTGGGCTTTGGAATTTTTGGGCTTTTGGATTTGGTGGAAGTGGGCTTTTAGCATGGTTTAAGAAAGTGGGCCTTTAGGTTTAAAAATAAATTGGTGGATGGAAATTTTGTGAAGTATCATGCCAAATAAATGTTTCAATTGGTTTAGGCATGTGTCATGAATGGCTTGGAACAAGTTTAAAGTGATTTTGAATTGAATTGGGTTTAATTTGGGCTTTTTGGTAAAAGGGCCAAGGTGGGCCAAATTGGGCTAACTTGGGCTAAGGTTGGGCTAAAGTTGGAATTGATGTAAAATTAATGTTGAGAAATGTTCATGGGAGTGTCACAAACAGTTTTCAACTTTGGTTGGGCTTTGATTTTGGGATTTGGGCCCATTTGGGTTAGGTTTGGGTTTAGGTCTATTTAAGGGATTTTGGTTTTGGGTTAGGTTTGGGTGGAGTTTAGGTTCAAATTTTGGGCAAATCAAGTTAGTGTTTTGTTTATGAGGGTGTTAGGAAGGTTTTAGAAAAGATTTAGGGTCAATTGGAGTTGAATTAGATGGGTTTGAGCTAGGTTTAGTTCATGGGCCAAAATTGGGCCTTAGGCTTCAAATTGAAATTGGGCTCAAATTTCAATCAAATTGGACTTGGATTTTTTATAAATTGATATTGGGGATATTGATTTGAAGTTTAGAATTGAATTGGACCAGAATTGAGGTCAATTGGGGTGGTTTGGTTTGACATTGGGTTCACTTGGGTTAAAAATGGGTTAAATTGGAGGTTTTGGTAAAAGTGGGGTCAATTGGCAAAATTAGCCCATGGTGTAGTTGAACAAAATGAAATTGGGAATATTTGGGATTTTCTGGAATTTTTTGGGAATTTTCTGAATTTTTGGATTTTTGGTGTAAAAGGGTATTTTGGTAATTTCGGAGGGGTTTAGGGGTATTCTTAGAAATTTTGGTATTTTTGGTCAAAAATGGTCAATTTGAATGGTGGGAAATGTTTAGGATTGATTTTGAGGAGTTTTGGATAATTTAGGTGATTTTGTAAATTTTGGGTAGTTCCAAGGGCATTTGGTAGGTTTAGTGGGTCTGGGGCCCCGGGGGTCAAAAATTGAAATTTTGGAAAAATGGGGATTGATAAAAATGGAATCACTTTGGTTGAGTTATGAAGCCATATTAAGCCCATATAAGCCATGAGAGGACTCATTTGAGGCATTCACTATGTTGTTCCTAACCCTCTTAGCTAGGGGCTTAGGGGTTAAGGACCATCCATATGAATTTCCTACATGAGTCAGGAAGTCAAGTTGGGTGAGAGTGTGGTTTTGGGACTTGGAATGTGTGTGAGAGTGTAGTGTATGTGCAAGTCAACCCTCACCAGACCAGGCCACCCAGGGTATTCCTAAGGCCAAGAAGTCCTATAGGGAACTCATCCTTTAAACCTCCACATTTGACTTCAACCCTCTAGGTGATTAGGGGTCTACAATCAAGCTTGTGGGGTTTGTAGGGAGTTTATAAGTAGTTTGAATTTCTAAAGGGTGGGTTCCATTTCTAATCCTCTAAGATTAGTCAAAGGAAAAGCCTAAGGCTAGACCCTAAGTACTAAAGAGAGGAGAAAAAGACCTCATCAAAAATGAGGTCAACAATATGAGAAGGGTGAAAAATTTTTTGAAGCTTAAGTATTCATAAAATAAGAGGGAGGAGGAAGAAACTTA
Organism: Papilionanthe hookeriana x Papilionanthe teres; assembly: GCA_022702705.1. NCBI lineage: Eukaryota > Viridiplantae > Streptophyta > Magnoliopsida > Asparagales > Orchidaceae > Papilionanthe > Papilionanthe hookeriana x Papilionanthe teres. The sequence continues at coordinate 23,725,787 of CM040434.1, read as the reverse complement.
CCTTGCTTTGGAGGAGTTGATGGAAGAACTTGAAGAAGCCCTTGTTGAAGCTCACGGCTAGGAAGATTTAGGTAGGGTGTGGCTTGCTTGGAAGAAGAAGAAGGAGAGGAGGGAGGAGAATGGGAGCTCACGGCTAGGAGAGGAAGTGAGTGAGTAGGATGGTGAATTGAGTAAGAGAGTAAGAGTAGGTGTGTGTGTGTGTAAAAAATGGGATGGTGAGGGATTTTTTTAGAGGTGCTCAAGGCTAGAAGTCAAAGAAGGAGTGAGGGAGAGGTGAGGTGGAGGTATGATGAAAGTAAGGAGGAGGTGAGGTGGGTAGGCTTTAGGGTGGCGGGTAGGGTGAGGGAGAGGTGAGGGAGAGGAGAGGTGTTTTTTTTTTATTTATTTATTTATTTTTATTATATATATATATATATATATATATATATGTATATATATATATATGTATATATATATATATGTATATATATATATATATATATATATATATATATATATAGATAGATATATATATATATATATATATATATATATATATATATATATATATGTATGTATATATATATATATATATGTATGTATATATATATATATATCTACATATACATATATATATATGTATGTATGTACATATATATATATATGTATATGTACATATATATATATATATATATATATATATATATATATATATATTTTTTGCACCAATAATAATATTATATTAAGATGAAGAGTTGGTACATCTAACATGAGGAATCTTCATTAAGTCCCCATGTACAAGAGAACTAAATAAAGGAAAGCAAGAAATATCGAACTACAAATTACATTAAAGGAAGTAGAGGCGAGTAGATGCAAGCCAATTTGCGAGGCTGATTTCCTTCTCTATAAATGTGAGACCAAATAATGTGCATTGAATTAGTGATAGACTTGATCTTTTTTATCCAAATATGAAGGAACCAAGGTATTGCTGATTTACGTGTCAAAATCAGTAACAAAAGCATGGAATCAAATTCAAAATGAAGAAATTTTAACTTCAGTTTTTCAGTAATCTTTAAACCCCAAAAGACAGCAATAATTTCAGCTTCAAGTGCAGAACAAGCCATGATATGTATGTATGTATATATATATATGTATGTATGTACATATATATATATGTATGTATGTATATATATATATGTACATCTATATATATATATATATATATGTATGTATGTATGTATGTATATACATATATATGTATGTACGTACATACATAATATATATGTATGTACGTACATACATATATATTATGTATGTACGTACATACATATATATATATATATATATATATATATATATATTATTAGGGCTGCCATGAGGTTAATTTGGTTATTTTTGGTTTAATTTGGTTTGATTTGAATTATTAGTTCAATTAGGTTCATTTGGGTTTGGGTTGGCTTAACTTGGGTTAGATATTGTATGAAGCCCAAGTGCCTTGATCAATATTATCCAAATGATTGTAATGAAGATCTTTCATGAAGACATAAAGTGGTTTTGAGCTCATTTGGAAGTTCGATTTTGGTATGGATAAGATTTTTGATTATTTTGGACCATATCGGATTTGGGTTAAGTTATCTTGAGTTTGAGTGGGAATGTGGTCTAGAGGTCTTCAATAATAATGTAGATATGGTTGTCTCGAAGATTTTTCATGAAGACATGAAATGATTTTGACAAAATTTGGAGGGTCAATTTGGTGGATTTAGGACATGTGTTCAATTTGGGTCAAAATAGGGGGTTTTGGTCCGAAATGGATTTGGGTAAGACATGAGCTCAAATTATGGACAATTAATGATTCAATTCAGTTTAAGGAGGTGTTATAAAGATTTTGGGATTGAAATTTTGGAGGAATTGATTGACATTGGGTTTATTTTGGGGATTTGGGTCACTTAGACCAATTTAGGGATTTTGATCAAACTGGGTTAAATTGGCAAAATTTACTTATGGTGTAGTTGAACAAAATGAAATTGGGAATTTTTAAGATTTATTGGAATTTTCTGAGAATTTTTTGGAATTTTTGGATTTTTGGGCAAAAAGGGTATTTTGGCAATTTTGGGTAAATTTGGTAAATTTGAGTGGTAAGGGATATCTTGGAATGCTTTTGGGGAATTTTGGTGAATTTGAAGAATTTTTGGTAATTTAGGGCATTTTGGGAGGCCAGGGGCCAAAAAATTGAAATTTTGGAAAATTGAAGCTTGGTTTGAGATGAATGTCATAAGATGGTTTAAATTGAGTTATGGACCAAGGGTCACTCACATTTGGTCCTCTATGTATTGGCACTAGTGAAACCCTAGCTTGATGCTAAGAGTTGAGAAGAACCATCTACATGAGTTTCCAAAGGTGTGGGGGAATGTGTGCATGTGAGTGGTGAACTCCAGACCTCCCTCAGGGCAAGTCCTAAGGTCTGACCATCTATAGGAGACTTCCCCTAGGATTCCTTATGCTTGCCCTTTTCCTACCAAAAGGTGGAGGTTAGGCCTTAAGCATATGAAAACCTTTAGTGAAGCAAGAAGAGTTTTGAATTTCTATGGGGAGGGTTCCATGACTAGTCTTCTAAGAAAGTCACCAAGAGAGTCCTATGGCTAGACCCTAGGCTATTCTAAAGAGATACTAGACCTCAACCAAAAGTGAGGTCAACAATACAATAGTAAGATTTTTAGAAAAATCTTTGAATAATTCAAGTAAATTCTACAGGAATAAGATTATCTAGTAATCAAATCTAAGATTTCTAGCCTTCTATTCATTTCAAAAATTACTCAAGATTGTTTTATTATGGCATTTAAAAGAATTAAATGAAAAGAAGTGTTGACCTCATTTTTGATGAGGTCTTCCTTTCTTCTTTTTAGTGCTTAGGATCTAGCCTTAGGCTTTTCCTTTGACTATCTTAGAGGACTAGAATTGGGACCCGCCTTTTAGAAATTCAAACCACTTCTAAACTCCTCGCAAACTCCACAAACTTGACTATAGACCCCTAATCACCTAGAGGGTTGAAATCAAATGTGGAAGTTTAAAGGATGAGTTCCTATAGGACTCTTTGGCCTTAGGGCCCTTACTGGGTGGCTTAGTGCAGTGAGGGGGCTGACTTACACTACACCTACACACTACACTCCCACACACCTCCTAAAACCACACCCATACCCAACTTAACCTCCTAACTCATGTAGGTGATTCACATGGATGGTCCTTAACCCCTAAGCCCTTGGCTAAGAGGGTTAGGAACAACATAGTGAATGCCTCAAATGAGTCCTTTCATGGCTCATATGGGCTTGAAATGGCTTCATGGCTCAACCAAAATGATTTCACCCCACTCAAATTCACCCAATCTTCAATTTCCCAAATTTTCAATTTTTGACCCCGGGACCCTACACCTACTAAACTTACCCAAAACCTGAAATTACCCGAATTTTTGCAAAATTTCCAAATTACCTAAAATTTTCCAAAATCAATCCCAAACACCTCCACATCACTCAAATTGATCGTCCATACCCAAAAATACCAAAAATTCCAAAAATACCCCCCAATACCCTCCAAATACCCAAAATACCCTTCTTGGCCTAAAAATCCAAAAATTCAGAAAATTCCCAGAAAATTCCAAAAGATCCCAAATATTCCCAATTTCATTTTATCCAACTACACCATGGGCCAATTTTATCAATTTACCCTACTTTTGTCAAAACCCCCAAATTGACCCATTTTAACCCAAAGAACCTAGACGTCATAGGAGATGACTAGCTATAGGATTAGGAATTTGGTAGAAAACCATAACCTTTCCCTTAGCTTTACCTAGGAACTTGCTTAAATATTCTAATTGTGTTTTAAGTGCGGCTTGGGATGACGGGAAGACCCTCCAGGTACGCTTTTATTTTATTGCGATTTACTTTCTTGCAATTTACTTTCTTGCAATTTACTTTATTGCAAATGCATTTTACTTTTCTTGCATGATAAAACAAGCTGTTGCATGAAAACCCACACCTTTAGGATAGCCCCTAAAAGCTGAAACCAAAATTAAGTTAAAAGTCATTGCAAGATAAAATTCACCGCCACAACATTTCAAAATATAAAACAACTCAAAATTTAATCACAAACAGAACACAAAACTACAATTACAACTAAATTAAAACGTCTCGTTGGATGATCGGGAATACCTCGGATGATGTAACCTACGTGTTGCTAACGGGATTTCACCGGTCTAAATGAAAGTGTGGAACTCATTCGGTTGAGTTTAGCAAATTCATACGGACTAAGTGAATCCGATAAAAATAATGATGCGGAAGGATGGAACCGTGGGATCTTAGCCGGTGTCGTTATAATCAACTTTAAGATTTGTTTTAAATAAAACATAAAAAACACTTGGATTTTAAGATTTTCTCTAAACCAAAACATTTTTCTCAACTCCTGATTTATGATTTCTAAAACTAAACCTCTGCAACAACAAGGAGCTCGGAGCATGGTGGGCAGCACGACCATCGTCATCAGCAAAACCTGAGTCTACTTAAGCAAAACTTTCCTAGAATTAAACAACCAAGCCATAGGACTTCGAGGTAGCTTGCACTAGTGCAACATAAATCCTCGACTCTTCGTTAGGCATTTGCATTGCAAATTAAGCCCTAACCGGTCTTAGGATTCCGAGGTAGTCGTCCGATACGACAATAAACCCTCACATCTTCTAGGCTATTTGTTTGATTTTATCATACAAATATAAGCCCTAATTAATTGAAATTGGCAAGATTGAAATATCAAATAAACATTAGGACTTTCCTAAATTCAAGACAAACAATAGGATAGTCGGAAATTATCGAAGTTCACTTCGAATCGGTGATTTCTCCTACCTCTCTTCCTTTGGATTCACAAAACAAAATGTTCCAAAATTTGATCCATTCCCTATTGAAATTCCAAAATTCAATCTTTGAAAACCTTAAACTTTGAAATTCTTGAAAGCGAATTATTGATTATTACCGAGAGTTTTCTTAGGTGATTCCGTCACTTAAGATGTAATTAACTATAGGGGCTTGCCCTTATAGGGAATTTTAAAGAACCCAGGTAATATAAACCCTGTTTGATACTGTCATATTAAGCCGGGGAATTTGTCGGCTTATAAAATTGGTTCGCAAACCAAACGGATGTCACAAAACTTCTAGTTTATTTGATCGAGCCCCACCATCGAGCGTTGTGTCTATCCTTAGGGATAGATATACGGTTTGTGGTGCGGCGCTCGTTTATATAAACTATTTGGGGATGTGAGATCGGTTTAATCTCATATCTTAAAACTTTCAAATTTAAAAATTATTTTCAAAATCAAATACTACTTTCTAAATTATATATATTTAAATTAAATTTAAAATAAAAATTCGCCACACAACTTACGTTAGGCGACCACTTTTCAAAATAAAACACACGACCTAAAAAAATATAATGCCGACAATTTACAGGCGACTCATCTGGGAGAATTCCTCTCTCCATTATAATCGAATAATTCGCTTTCAAAAATCGGTAGTGTATCCATGTCCCTAATGGATCAAACTACCCTTCTTTCCGTTGGAATACTATGTTTATTTCTATCTTGAACAAGTATAGCCAACATTCTCTCGGATTTAGGAGCCACTTGTTTAAACACCCCTAAACGAGAGAGGTTCCGAGATCCTTTTACCTCATTTCGAGGTGGGGTGGACCCCAATAGGTGTTAGTTTAGGAGTGATCCTTCGAGTCGGGAAGTCTTGCTTAAGACTTTCTTTTCCTTCTCGAATCGGATTCCTTACCTTCTCTACACCTTTGAACATTCCGTTCTAAATAAACAAACCCTCTAATAAGTGATTCTTTTAACAAATAATTCCTTCTTATAAATACATGAACAAAGAATGCGTTCGGACTCTTTTCAATTCCTTTTCGTCCTAAAGAAAAGAAGCATAACTTGGGACCGACAACCGAATCTACCTTGCGGAAATGGAAGCCCCGAAACCGATTTTCTCCTTCACCGACGGACCTGGACTTCGGCTGTCTATAAGGATGAACTGCCCGACAATGGGGTCATCCGATTTGGACGAGGATTTGAAAACACAAACGTCAAGGTCACCGACGTCTCCCTCTTTGCACTGACAAACAAGGTATCTGAAGCTGAGGAGCCACTGCTTGAGTTCAACCTTAGGTCGACCCAAGAGTTTCCTCCCCTGCAAAGGGTCCCGACTAGGAGGAGTACTGCTGTCCGCAGGAGGACTGTTCTCACTACCCCCATTGGTCTAGTTGTTTCTGCACCTACCCCGACTTCTGCCAAATCAAAGGGGAAAGAAATCCAGAACTATGGTAAACCTGTTACCGTGGAGGGTACGGATCTTCCTGTAAGACCTTCTGTCTTCGAAATCGGGTCCGGTTCGAAGATTCCTTCGCCGACAAAGACCCGAAGAAGAAATAGAAATAGAAGGATCGCCGGGGAAGCCGGAGCTGCCGAGATTGCCTTCTGGAGGAAATTCCGAGTTGCCGAATATACACCGTTACCGAATATACACCCCTTGCTCGACTACATACCACTTTTGGGAGGAAGCGGGTTCCATCCCCTCTCCGCCACGAGAGGATGAGGAGAATGTTCGCAAGATTCTTGCCACATTACCTCGGCCCGCATACTACAACGATAGCCGCAAGAAAAGAACTAGAACTACGCCGTTTGCTCGACTGCAAACTTTGGTAGAAAAGCTAGCAAAGAAGGAAAACTGTCCCGTGTCGGAAATTCTACGAAGGATAGGGCGGGTGCCAGTCAAATCCCGTCTTGGGCCCCGAGTAGAACCCGCCGTCATGATAGAAAAGCCTAGCAAGAGAATGAAGGCTAGCCCGCCTGTCGTAGTATCAGGGTTACAGATTAGGGAGGATACCACCTTCCGAGCATTTGGCCGATGGACCATCCGGTCATAGACCTTCTGCTGCTAGAAGGATGGTGTGGCGTCCCACTACGGGGCGATTGAGGCCGAAACGACGGCCGAGAAAGAAAGTCTCGCCGGGAGGGCTGGAATGCGAAGAAAGTGCTACTTGCGATGAAGGGGACTCGTGAAAAAGGACCCGGCAACCATCGCATGACAACCACAAAGATACACGAAAGCTCCGCTAGAAGATGCCATGGAAAAGTTGAGAACCGACATCCGACGGTTGGCAAAAGAAAGAGAAGAAAAGTTCGGAGATGAGATCGACTCATCGGAATTCATGGACAACGAATATGCGAGAAATCAACATGGTTGAGACACGAGCTTCATCATCTTCTCAAGGTGCTCCTGCGGCCGCGAAGAGAGGAGCCGGGACCGATGAAGAGACGGCTTCGGGAAAAGGACGACACGATCGCTCAAATGGCGAAGAGGATGGAAGAGATGGCCGTAGCTCTAGCCACTCTCCAAAGTCGAAGTACGACCACATGAGAGACACCCCGGAAGTCATTCACGTCGTAGACGGAGGAAAGGAGATTACATCCGTCAATGGGGATGACCAGCTGAAAAAGGATACAACACAAAGTATGATCCCCGAAAAGGATATCAAGAACTTGGTAGAACAGCGGAGTGCGAGAAGCCCTAGCACAATCGAAGAACGGGACATCTATTCGGACGGGTAGACCTTACCGGAAGAATTCGACGCTGTCCAATACCCGAAGGGCTTCGTACCACCTCCGTTTAAGACCTTCGACGGAACCGGGAACCCCCGACGGCATGTTGCACACTTTCGTGCCGGTTGTTGCAATGCCGGCGGGAGCGATGCGCTACTCTTCCGACGGTTCGTTAGCGGTCACGTCGAGAATCGCCTTCGGCCGAGTATGCGGAATTACCCAACGGATGCCGTAAAGACATTCTCGAGCTAGAGAGCCTCTTCATTAAGCGATTTGTCGGAGCTCGGCACCACATCACTATAGGTGATTTAGTGGTAGAGAAACAAAGGCCGAATGAAACTCTAGTGGATTACATACTTCGATGGAGAAATTTAAGTATGAAGTGTGAACCACAACTGCAAGAACAACATGCGATCGGCATCTTGCTTAAAAGCATTCACGGCCCGATAGCACTTCTCCTCAAGGGATTCACTATTAAGACTTTTGAGAAGTTGTTAAGCAAGGCCGGAAGCTTGCAAGAAGAGGCGAAGCAATTAAGTTTTGCCGACAAGACGGACAAGCGTAAGCCGGTGAAGACTTTCGAAAAGAAATGCTGGGGTCGTTGCAGCGGTTGACAAAGGCAAACAACCGATGCAAATACCACCGAACGGCCGCAAGCAACCACAACAAAATTACCGGCAACCCCGGTCCAGCTATCGGTCGTCTCCGCGAGTATGAACAACCGTCTCGTCCGCAACGTACATTGAGGGAGCTTCGAGCGAGAGAATATCCGTTCAAAAATGAAGCAGATCGAAGATGTTCCGTAGCTTAATGAAAACTCCAGATTTCCAGTGCCGAGCCCAAAAGACCGGAGGAAGTCAACAAGAAAGGTGATCCCAACTTTTGCCCCTACCATCGAATGCTTGGGCACAAGATAGAAGACCGCATTACCTTCAAAAGTTGGCTCAACGACAACCTTCGGAAAGGAAATATAACAATCCCGAAGGAGTACATGAAGGAACCCCGGAAAGGAGGTTCCGTCAATGTTATCTCAACCGATCCCGTCATCCCGATAGATCCCTATGCAGCCGACGATGGATGGACTACCGCTCGGACGAGATCTTCGAAGAAGATTTTAGACAACATCCGAACCGCTTCGGTGCGAGCTTCAATTCGAGTTCGAGACCTCGTTAAGCCGGTACTATCACTTGCGATAGAAGAACCACCTCGACAGGAGACAATCGAAGAGAAGAAGAAAATTGACGAAGAAGAGGTGACCGAGATTCCTAAGGCTAGACTAGGGGCCGCTTATCCTAGGATAGTTGTTTCCGATTCGGGGAGAAATCCCTCGAACCTCCGATTTTGTATGATTATCTCGCTCACTTCGGTGGGATCATATAATGATAAGGGTGATGGCGTTGGCTACGTTTTGATCGTTTCTAACGATTACGTAACTAGCGACAATCCGGGCGTCGATTTCGATACCAACAACAATTCTCAAATCATACAAGATCTCGACGATCAAAATGACGAAGAAGGCATCCATCAAGGAGGCTACGAGAGTTCAACAAGCAACGGATCTATCCGTGAGTTTCGAGGAGCTCCGGTTACAATAGAGTTAGAGCCTTCGGATTTGGAAGATAATCCGGAAGAGCCAGTCATTCCGATTCGAGGAGGAGACACCGACAAACTCAATACTAGATTCGAAGAAATTACGAAGTCAACCTAAGAAGTGGAAAAATTCTACCTCCAAGAATGGGTCCAAAAGACAAAGGAAAGCAGGTGGTTGTTCAAGAAGAACCAACCCCGGCAGAAGACATACCCATTCGAGAAGAAGCCGAGACACGGGAGAACAAAGTGGACTACAACGTGCTAGCCCATCTTAGGAAACTACCGGCTAAGCCGAGCATCTACGATGCTCTCATCTTATCAAAGGAGATGAGAGAAGCTCCGATCGAGGCCTTACTTGATCCGGAAATTTGCTTAGCTCAAATGGCCGGAGATTCCTTGGATGAGGTTTGCTCGTTAAAGGAACAGCCGAGGTGTTACCTTCACGTACAATGACCTACTACTTGGGACGAGCGGATCACAACCGACCGTTGTACATTTCGGATTACAATTGGGAAGTTTACGCTCTCCGAGTTTTGGTGGATCCGGGAGCATCAATCAATATAATGAGTCTTCGAACACTAGCATACTTGGAAATTGATGCTCGTGAGCTCGAGGCCGACAAAATGTTATTAAGAGGATTCAACCGAGAAAGGAGAAAGAGCCCTCGGGTCAATAATGCTACCGATGAAGACCGGTGATTTAGCAAAGACAACCGCGAAATTTCATATAATCGATTCGAAACGTCGTTTAACGCTCTACTCGGGCCGACCATGGATACATGAAAACGGGATGGTACCATCATCTCTCGCATCGAGTGCATCAAATATTACGATGGAGGGGAACGAGTGCATCAAAGGAGACTTACAACCATTCTCCGTACATGAAATTGGAATCCATGAAGATGCGGCTTATTATGCACCGCCAAAGAAAACAATCTTCTCCGGAGATACCATAACAAATGAAGCAAAGAAAGTTCAGGACAACGAAGAACCCGAAGTTCTAGTCCAACAGCCACTCACCACTCCCTTCCGGCGAGATGGTGAAGGTTTCTCCACAACTCGCATCCGAGGTCGAGGCCGGGGACGAGGCCGTGGTAGAGACACTAGGACAATTGGACGAAGAAACCAACCATCAATGTTGATTGGGATGATAGTTCCGAAGAAGAAAAAGAAATCAAGCAAGAAGCGACAACAATAAGTCGAAAGAAGCCGCAATACAAGATCTCCCTCGAAGATGAAAAGAACGAAGAATACAAATCAATGTACGAGAAGATTAACCACTACGTACATACTATGACCCTAACTCCGATCCATTCTAATAAGATCGAGGGTATGGAGGTCAAAGAGGTACGTAGTGACGGTGCAAAGCCGATCAAATTCTACCGTGGTGCTTCTTCCTCCAAAGCCGAAAATAATGTACAATTCGAAGATGTCACTTCATCAGAATTAATGGAATTACCTTTTGAGTGGTACTCTCCTTGTGTTCAAAATTTAATTCAACGTGGTTTCTTACCTCGACAATGGACAAAAGGCCAATCACAACATTTTGAAAAGTTATGGAATAACTCCGGCCGTCCTCCCAATTCAAAGTATGGACTCGGATTCGGCACAGTAGGGTCAGTTGACGATACCGAATTTTGCTTGGTTGTCACTTGCAAATCCAATGAAAACCGCATGGAAACTACGGACGAACTCGAAGATTTACAAATTGGAGACGCTCCACCGAATTCGAAGAAGAAATCAAATCTATGATAGATGAGTTAACGGAAGTTAACTTGGGTACTAGCGAAGAGCCTAGACCTACCTTTGTTAGCTCCTTACTCAACAAAGAAGACTCCGAAGAAATAATCAAATTGTTAATGGAATTTAAGGACTGTTTTGCTTGGAACTACGATGAAATGCCAGGATTAGCCCCAGAGGTTGCAGTCCATAAGTTAGGAGTGGATCCTACTTCGTTCCGGTCGGACGAGGTCCCGGAAGAATGCGTCCGGAAATCGAACAACAAATCATAGCCGAAGTTAAAAAGCTAATAGACGCTAAATTTGTCCGTGAAGAACAATACCCGACTTGGCTAGCCAACGTAGTGCCGATCGAAAGAAGAATGGTCGGATCGGAATTTGTGTGGACTTCGAGAGATTTAAACAAGGCATGTCCAAAAGATGAATTCCCTCTACCGATTCCAAAGCCGATGATCGATATTGCTTCGACACATGAAATATTCTCATTCATGGATGGATCTTCGGGATATAACCGGATAAAAATGGCTCCGAGAAGATGAAAAGCTTACGGCATTCGAACGCCGATCGGAGTATTTTGCTACACAGTGATGCCATTCGGATCGAAGAACGCAGAACAACTTACCAAAGAGCAATGACAAGAATTTTTGATGATCTCATCCACAATCAAGTCGAATGCTACGTGGACGATGTCGTCATCAAAAGCAAAGTAAAGGAAAACCACTCGTATGATTTGAGAATTGTTTTCGAACGATTAAGACAATTTAACCTTAAGATGAATCCCTTAAAATGCGCCTTCGGCGTCACCTCCGGGAAATTCTTAGGATTCGTTGTCCGACATCGTGGAATTGAAATCGATCCGGAGAAGATTAAAGCTATCTTAGAAATGCCGCCTCCCAAAACCTTAAAACAACTACGATCTTTTCAAGGGAAGCCGGCATATCTTCAACGCTTTATCTCAAACCCGTCGGGTAGGTGTCGACCTTTCTCGGCACTAGTTAAAAGGACGCCAAATTTATTTGGGAAGAGAAATGCCAGAAGGCCTTCGAAGACATTAAACAATATTTAATGACACCTCCTGTCTTAGCGACCCCGAGTCTCGGAGTAGACCGGCGATACTTTACACCGCGGCTTTAGACGACTCTCTCGGAGCCTCGTTAGCCTAGTGTCAATGATGAGGGTAAAGAAAATGCTCTTTACTACTTAAGCCGTCGTTTACTCCCGACGGAAGTAAGGTATCCCGCAATTGAAAAGCATTGTTTGGCCCGATCTTCGCCGCTCAAAAGCTCGGGCACTACATGCTTTCTCATAAGGTCAACTTGATTTCGAAGTTTAATCCATTGCAATACTTGATGACTCGTCCAACACTTTCCGAGCGGACTTGCCGGAAGGTCAATGATATTATTGCAATTCGATATAACTTTCGTGCCTCGCGTGCCGTAAAGGGACAAGTCTTAGCGGACTTCCTCGCAGACACACCCTTTGCCGCCGAATCTCCTCTCAATGACGATCCGCCAAATGAACAAATAATGAGCCTAGAAGACCCCGATGATCGACGTTGGGAATTGTATTTCGACGGAGCATCTTCAGCACACAAAGACGAAGAATCGCAAGTGATAGTGCCGGTAAGGCGGGAATCGGGCTAATCTTTATAACACAGGAGCGGGGGATGTTAAGATACTCCTACCACTTGACGGAACCGTGTACAAACAACGAAGCGAATACGAGGCCCTCATAACGGGACCGGAATTAACTATTCAAATGGGGATAACGGACATCAACATCTACGGGGATTCACGAGTTAATCATTCAACGGATCGCCGGACAATACGAGATTTTTAAACCAAGACTCGAACAATACTTCCGGTATGCCATACAAGTTGTTGGAACAGATTCCAAATGTGACAATCTACAAAATTCCTAGAAAAGAGAATGCTTTAGCAGATGCTTTAGCCCGTCTCGCAAAAGAATTTGCCTGTTTGCAAGATGAATCGGTGGAAGTGTCGGTTCACGGACGTCGGGTCCTATCACGAACTTGACATAGACATGATACACAAATCGAAAAAGAAAAAGAATCGATTGCAGCGAGTAACGAAAAACACGGAAGATTGGCGACGGCCATTGATGAACTACACCGCAAACAGGAAAGCTACCGGACGATAGGTCGCTAGCCCATCGGATCAAGAAAAGAACTCGTCCTACGCATTAATAAACAACACATTATACGAAGGTCTTTTGATCAAATGTGGCTAAGGTGCCTAAGCGGGTACGAGGCCCGTGAAATTGTTAAAGAGGTGCATTCGGGACTCGTGGCGCTCACCGATCGGGTCCAAAGATGAAAATGAAAATTAAAAGACTAGGGTACTATCGGCCCTCGATGATGACCGACCGCATGAAAATCGCCAAGAGCCGTCACCAATGCCAAGTGCACGGAGTGGTTCTACACCAACCTCCAAATGTGCTACACCCGACAATTGCGTCGTGGCCATTTGAATGTTGGGGCACGGATATAGTGGGTCCGATAGAACCACCATCTTCAAAAGGACATCGTTTCATTCTTGCAGCTACGGATTACTTTTCCAAGTGGGCGTAGCCAGTTCCACTTAGAGAAGTGAAAGCACACCACGTGCTACGGCTTTTCAAGAACCAAGTTGTCTACCGTTTCGGAGTGCCGCGCGGGATCATCTCGGATAATGGGTCGGCATTCGAAGCACACAAATCAACAATTTTGTCGGGAGACACGGAATCGACCGGCGATACTCAACAATTTACTACCCAAGAGCAAACGGCCTCGGCGAGGCTTTTAATAAAACTCTCGTTCAAATCTTAAAGAAAACCTTGGACGATAATAAGAGAAATTGGCACGAGAAATTGTTAGAAGCCTTATGGGCCTACGGACGACCTTCGAACCCCTACTCGAAGCTACACCTTACGCTCGGTGTATGGGTCCGAGGCGAGTGTTACCTTTAGAGGTTCGGCTTCCTTCACTCGAATTGCAATTGCAAATAAGATCACGACGAAGAAAACGCCGGATTACGACTCGAAGAATTAGAAAGCTCGGAAGGGAAAAGACTTGCGGCGCAACGAATTTAGAACTATACCAAGCTAAGATGGTTCAAGCCCATGACAAACTGGTCCGCCCAAGAACTTTCAAAGTTGGTGACTTAGTTCTCATTCTCAAGAGACCTATTCTTGCATATCGCAAGATAGGAGGAAAATTTGAACCCACTTGGGAAGGACCGTTTGTGTTTGAAGCAGTATACTCGGGAGGTTCCTACCGGCCTAGTGAATTGCCGGGGAGAACGACATATGCTTCCAATCAACGGACGATACTTGAAAAAAGTATTACGCTACCCGATGTTTCGAAGGAATGAATTCTTCATCCCTAAGAAACACGGGTGAAGTAATTACTTGTGGTTGGGTCCGAACCCAAAAATAATAAAATGTGCTAAGATAAATAAAATCATGATAATAAAGTTTTCCTCGTTTTCTTCTCCAAATCAAGATCTCTTTCCGGATCTTATCCTACTTCATTCCTGTTAAATTCGAAAATATAAAAAAAAAATCTGAAAAATGACAAACACTAAGTTCACATGAACATTAAATAAACAATAAAATAAAATTTGAACCATTAAAAGATAAACGAAATCAACTTCAAAATCAAATTCCATCCTTCCAAACTTCAAAATCAAATTCTCAATCAAATTCCAAATCCACTCTCGATCAAATTTCAAATTTGATCTTCCCAAATCTCAAGTCAAATCCTCAATCAAATTCCAAATCCAATCTCGATCAAGTTTCAAACTTGATCTTTCAAATTTCAAATCAAATCTTAAATCAAATTTCAATCGAGTTCAAACTCATCCTTCCAAATCTCAAATTCAATCTTTCCAGATTTCAAGTCTCAATCAAATTCAAATTCAATCTCTATCAAATCTCAAATCCGATCTTCTAGATCTTACATCAAATCAAACTTTTGGGTCGAGGATTTTACATCCAAGACTGCACTGCTTTAGGATTCTCTTCCTATTGCACTGAAATACATCAAATCAAACTTTTGGGTCGAGGATTTTACATCCAAGATCGCACTCGCTTTAGGATTCTCTTCCTATCGCACTTGAAATACATCAAAATTCAAAACTTTTGGGTCGAGGATTTTACATCCAAGACTTGCACTTGCTTTAGGATTCTCTTCCTATTGCACTCGAAATACATCAAAATTCAAAACTTTTGGGTCGAGGATTTTACATCCAAGACTCGCACTTGCTTTAGGATTCTCTTCCTATCGCACTTCGAAATACACCAAAATTCAAAACTTTTGGGTCGAGGATTTTACATCCAAGACTGCATCGCTTTAGGATTCTCTTCCTCTTGCACTCGAAATACACCAAAATTCAAAACTTTTGGGTCGAGGATTTTACATCCAAGACTCGCACTCGCTTAGGATTTTCTTCCTATTGCACTGAAATACATCAAATCAAACTTTTGGGTCGAGGATTTTACATCCAAGACTGCACTGCTTTAGGATTCTCTTCCTATTGCACTGAAATACATCAAATCAAACTTTTGGGTCGAGGATTTTACATCCAAGACTGCATCGCTTTAGGATTCTCTTCCTATCGTACCTTTGAAATACATCAAAATTCAAAACTTTTGGGTAGAGGATTTTACATCCAAGACTGCATTGCTTTAGGATTCTCTTCCTATTGCACCTGAAATACATCAAAATTCAAAACTTTTGGGTCGAGGATTTTAAATCCAAGACTGCACCTGCTTTAGGATTCTTTTCCTATTGCACTGAAATACATCAAATCAAACTTTTGGGTCGAGGATTTTACATCCAAGACTGCACTGCTTTAGGATTCTTTTCCTATTGCACTGAAATACATCAAAATTCAACTTTTGGGTCGAGGATTTTACATCCAAGACTGCACTGCTTTAGGATTCTTTCCCTATTGCACTGAAATACATCAAATCCAAACCTTTTGGGTCGAGGATTTTACATCCAAGACTGCATTGCTTTAGGATCATTTCCCTATCGCAATGAAATACATCAAAATCAAACTCTTGAGGTTAAGGATTTTACATCCAACACCGCATTGCTCGAGATTTCTTCTCATTGCAACGATTCAATCTAATCAATTCAATTTTCTTTCGAGGTTGAAGATGTTACATCTAAAACCTCGAATTCCAATTTTCATTTCAAATCAAATCCTTCAAATTAATTTTGACAAACTTCAATCTAAATTGAAACTCCAAACTAAAATTTAAACTCACACATCAAAGCTTAAATTGAAACAAAATAAAATCTAAGTCGAAATTCCCCGCATCATGTGATTTGGGATTCACCTCCTTTTCCTTTCCCCGGCGAGAGTTCGAGAATCTCCGGTTTCGGAGATATACTCGACACTCCCCGGCGAAACTCTTCTACTTCGTCCTAAGTTCGTCACTTGGACATCTGTGTTGGTTTTGTTGATCGCTTCGGTCAACACCAATACGCGCGGTGTGCTCCGTCAGCTCACCACACCTATTGGGGGTCCATTTGTTGACCTCATTTTTGATGAGGTCTTCCTTTCTTCTTTTAGTGCTTAGGATCTAGCCTTAGGCTTTTCCTTTGACTATCTTAGAGGACTAGAATTGGGACCCGCCTTTTAGAAATTCAAACCACTTCTAAACTCCCTGCAAACTCCACAAACTTGACTATAGACCCCTAATCACCTAGAGGGTTGAAATCAAATGTGGAAGTTTAAAGGATGAGTTCCTATAGGACTCTTTGGCCTTAGGAGCGCCCACAGGTGGCTTGGTGCAGTGAGGGGCCGACTTACACTACACCTACACACTACACTCCCACACACCTCCTAAAACCACACCCATACCCAACTTAACCTCCTAACTCATGTAGGTGATTCACATGGATGGTCCTTAACCCCTAAGCCCTCAGGCAAGAGGGTTAGGAACAACATAGTGAATGCCTCAAATGAGTCCTTTCATGGCTCATATGGGCTTGAAATGGCTTCATGGCTCAACCAAAATGATTTCACCCCACTCAAATTCACCCAATCTTCAATTTCCCAAATTTTCAATTTTTGACCCCGGGACCCTACACCTACTAAACCTACCCAAAACCCTGAAATTACCCAAATTTTTGCAAAATTTCCAAATTACCTAAAATTTTCCAAAATCAATCCCAAACACCTCCACATCACTCAAATTGATCGTCCATACCCAAAAATACCAAAAATTCCAAAAATACCCCCCAATACCCTCCAAATACCCAAAATACCCTTCTTGGCCTAAAAATCCAAAAATTCGGAAAATTCCCAGTAAAATTCCAAAAGATCCCAAATATTCCCAATTTCATTTTATCCAACTACACCATG
The DNA here is from genome assembly GCA_022702705.1 of Papilionanthe hookeriana x Papilionanthe teres. Classification (NCBI taxonomy): domain Eukaryota; kingdom Viridiplantae; phylum Streptophyta; class Magnoliopsida; order Asparagales; family Orchidaceae; genus Papilionanthe; species Papilionanthe hookeriana x Papilionanthe teres. The sequence goes on along the minus strand of CM040434.1, from coordinate 23,708,470 downwards.
GGCCAATTTTATCAATTTACCCTACTTTTGTCAAAACCCCCAAATTGACCCATTTTAACCCAAAGAACCTAGACGTCATAGGAGATGACTAGCTATAGGATTAGGAATTTGGTAGAAAACCATAACCTTTCCCTTAGCTTTACCTAGGAACTTGCTTAAATATTCTAATTGTGTTTTAAGTGCAGCTTGGGATGACGGGAAGACCCTCCGGGTACGCTTTTATTTTATTGCGATTTACTTTCTTGCAATTTACTTTCTTGCAATTTACTTTATTGCAAATGCATTTTACTTTTCTTGCATGATAAAACAACTGTTGCATGAAAACCCACACCTTTAGGATAGCCCCTAAAACTGAAACCAAAATTAAGTTAAAAGTCATTGCAAGATAAAATTCACCGCCACAACATTTCAAAATATAAAACAACTCAAAATTTAATCACAAACAGAACACAAAACTACAATTACAACTAAATTAAAACGTCCTGTTGGATGATCGGGAATACCTCGGATGATGTAACCTACGTGTTGCTAACGGGATTTCCCACGGTCTAAATGAAAGTGTGGAACTCATTCGGTTGAGTTTAGCAAATTCATCCGGACTAAGTGAATCCGATAAAAATAATGATGCCGGAAGGATGGAACCGTGGGATCTTAACCGGTGTCGTTATAATCAACTTTAAGATTTGTTTTAAATAAAACATAAAAAACACTTGGATTTTAAGATTTTCTCTAAACCAAAACATTTTTCTCAACTCCTGATTTATGATTTCTAAAACTAAACCTCTGCAACAACAAGGAGCTCGGAGCATGGTGGGCAGCACGACCATCGTCATCAGCAAAACTCAGATCTACTTCAGCAAAACTTTCCTAGAATTAAACAACCAAGCCATAGGACTTCGAGGTAGCTTGCCTAGTGCAACATAAATCCTCAACTCTTCGTTAGGCATTTGCATTGCAAATTAAGCCCTAACCGGTCTTAGGATTCCGAGGTAGTCGTCCGATACGACAATAAACCCTCACATCTTCTAGAGCTATTTGTTTGATTTTATCATACAAATATAAGCCCTAATTAATTGAAATTGGCGAGATTGAAATATCAAATAAACATTAGGACTTTCCTAAATTCAAGACAAACAATAGGATAGTCGGGAAATTATCGAAGTTCACTTCGAATCGGTGATTTCTCCTACCTCTCTTCCTTTGGATTCACAAAACAAAATGTTCCAAAATTTGATCCATTCCCTATTGAAATTCCAAAATTCAATCTTTGAAAACCTTAAACTTTGAAATTCTTGAAAGCGAATTATTGATTATTATCGAGAGTTTTCTTAGGTGATTCCCGTCACTTAAGATGTAATTAACTATAGGGGCTTGCCCTTATAGGAATTTTAAAGAACCCGAGTAATATAAACCCTGTTTGATACTTTCATATTAAGCGAGGGAATTTGTCGGCTTATAAAATTGGTTCGCAAACCAAACGGATGTCACAAAACTTCTAGTTTATTTGATCGAGCCCCACCATCAAGCGGTGTGTCTATCCTTAGGGATAGATATACGGTTTGTGGTGCGGCGCTCGTTTATATAAACTATTTGGGGATGTGAGATCGGTTTAATCTCATATCTTAAAACTTTCAAATTTAAAAATTATTTTCAAAATCAAATACTACTTTCTAAATTATATATATTTAAATTAAATTTAAAATAAAAATTCGCCACACAACTTCTGTTAGGCGACCACTTTTCAAAATAAAACACACGACCTAAAAAAATATAATGCCGACAAGAAGTTTATGAGAACACTACTAGTAAGGATGTTAATTCACACATATAAGTTCAGGAAAGTAGTTACGTTTTTCCCTTTAGGTGGGTCCAAGTGAAGCCAATATTTGATTAGGCATCTCCTCAAGCTTCTCCTCACTCTTTTTTGTCATTTTCTTTTGCTTTTTCTTTTTCTTTTGTTTTTTCTTTTTCTTTTTTTTTAAGTGAGGATTACAGTATCTGGATAGCCTTTAATGATTTTAAACTACACCCTTCTCACCCTAAATTTGAAACTTACCACATCTTTACCCTAAAGACATTTCTTTAGCTTGTTAATGATTCATCATAGAGTCTCAGTCCTTTCCTATCACATAAAGTTTAAAATTCTTAATATTGCAAACATACATTTTTTCTTACTTTGAATAGTTGACTATAGTATTATTCTCTTATACCAAATATCTTAGCCTACAAAATTACTTTTCATTACCGAATACTTTCATTCAATTTTACAAAATACTTAAATAAAATCAAAATACAGTTATCTGAAATTGAGTTATATTACAGGAAATCATGTTAATAATTTTGAAGATAAATATTTTTTAAATGAGAAAAATTAATAGTTAATTCTTTCCCTCCCTCAAACTTAGATTTTTGAATATCAATACATTTTATATGGGAAGAAAGAAAATATGTAACTCATACCTCAATATGTTGGCTTTTCATACCTTTGAGTTTTAGCAAGTTTTCTTTTATAAATCAGAACAGTAGGCCTAAAATAATTAAGATCATTTCTATACACAAATATGGGTTAGAAATTTGTAAGAGAAGAAGTTTAACATGAAATATAAACTATGCACACAACATTAACATCCAATTGTTACTATCACCATTTAAACTAACAAACCAAACACATGAAAACACTATTATAACATCAGATACATCACAAATCACATAAAATATGCTACAAGCACAAAAAATATACATTACATCACAGAATCTAATCAGAAATAGTCTCAGGTACATCACAATTACAAAACATAAATACATAACTATGTACATCACAAACATCAGAGAGAGTCTCAGGTACACCACATACATCACAAATACACAGTACAATGAAAATTAAAACTAAAACTACCAATCTTCTTCTGCAGGAGCTCCACCATCATTAGGTTCTTCAGACTGGTATGGAGTATACTCAGGGTAGTAGGAAATACAGTGCTAGTGTCTCCCCTAAAAAATCTCATCTGTACGTCATGATAAGCTATTTCATTTTCTCTCCACCGCACTTGATAATCATCATTTACCTTGTTCCTTGCCTCTAGTCCCTCTACTCTGGTGTTCAACCTTTCCAACTGATCTGTAACATCATGCAGAGTAGGCTCCCAAGATGTAGATGGTCTATCATGACTAGAAGAAGGTTCATCAGCTTTCTTACTCCACTTCCAACTCACACGGGCTTCATATGTTTTCAAATTCAATTTGGTAATGGGCTTCAGGGGTTGAATCACCTCATCATTATCTTCAATCACTACACCTACCTGATTCATAAAGCATGAATCATGCTGGGTGTCCCAGTCCACATGTAGTCTCTCCTTTTGAATTTTTCAGAATACTTTTATGAATAATAGCCCCAATAATAATATTCTTCATACTCTGAATACATTAATTCAGAACAGCTCTATCAACAGCAACCTCACTGTGATGGTTGGTGGGCAAAAGTCTTGCAGAAATAAAATAATGACAGGCTTTCGAAACAGGATTCAAAGTAGAAAGGGGGAAATTAACTTTCATTCTCTGCTAACATTCCATTCGCCTTTTCCGTCAGTTAAATATTTATAATCTCATCCAATGCTTAATTCATGATAGAAAAATTTTCATATTCATAACGGTAAGGTGCTCTCAACTAATAAAATGCAGTTATGCTGGCAGGGGTGAATTCAATCATTTGGCCTCTAACCAGAATATATTCACTCTCAGAATAAGAAAGATTAGCATAAAATTACTTAACAATCCCTAGCATTGCTTTAGCAGTAAAACAACAGAAAATTTCTCATTGATGATTCGTAAACAAATCTTCAACCACACCTCTAGAATTTTCAAAGGATCTTTCCTGAATACACTTCTTATTGCTAAGTAATGTACTATAGCGTGAATAAGCCTTGAAATTCACAAATCTATTTTCATCAAACTCAAATTTTCTCTTCCCCTTTGAAACTCTTGGAACCATTTATCTAAAATCTTAAAATTGCAATGTAATGGACTCCATGATAAATTTTAAAATATAAGAACTTGAAATCCATGAAAAATCTTCAAAGTTTCTCCAAAAACTTCCAAATTTTAAATTTTTGTAATGTTGTAGATTTCCACTGTAAAAATCAAAATGTTTTAGGTTAAAGTGTTGCTCTTACCAAGAGAAGATAAAATCCAAAATTTTCCAGCCACGAAATCGCTTCAATCCAAATGCAAGTGAGCCCTAGGTACGAAAATCGGCCTTGGTTGGAGGTAGAAGACGATGGTTGGGCAAAAATGGGGGGTACCAGGGTTAAATCGCAAAAAAATTGGAGTTCAGGATTTTTTGTTGGCCGAGCATTGTTCACGATAGCGGCGGCACTGTTTTGTGCATTTTTCTACACTAATGGCAAAACTTTCTGCCTTTTGGCGCAGTCCGGCATTGGTGACAGCGTCGTTCGGCGCAAGTTCAAAAACTAGGTTTCCGACTTTCTTTTTCAATTTTGATCTTTTCAAGCCCACTCCGACGTCTAATTAATCTAATTAAGCATTGAATAACTTTCTAAAGCCATTGCAAATGATATTTTTCAACACAAAAAACACAAAATATTACTTTCATATATAAAATCCAAGTGTCAGACACATACACATAACACTAAACATTACACATTATCAAGCCACATAATCTAAAATTCAGTGTCACACACAACTACAACACACATAACGCTAAAAACTAAACAAGAAAGCATGTCCAAATATAATATCCAAATAAAGCAAGGCAAAGTAATCAGATACACAAACACAGAAATACAACAATCAAGTTTTCTTTCTTCCTCCAAATTATCATCAACTCTTAGATCTCCAATTAATTGAGCGTGAACGAACAGATTATAGAATGGATGAAATGGAAATTCTTCATTAGCATCCTCTTCAATCCAACCTTTCCCTTTTATCAATCGCGTCAGACATCCTTCAAGATATCCAGAATGATCAAAATACTCCTTCATTCTCTAATCCAGATGATCAAAGAAATCAAATAAATTGTTGATTTTATTCATCAGGTGTTGTACTTCCTTATCTAGTTTCTTAATTTTATTTAAGGTAATCTTTGAACTTTCAGGAAAGTAAGGAGGAATAGGAGTTGACCTCTGTGATGGTTGATCTTCAATGATGCTCATGTCATTTATATCACTAACTGCCAAGTTATTATATGCATTTACTGGGTCTATTGGCTTCCAAGGTAGAAGAACTCTTTCCCAATTCTCATATGGCACTTGTGATTTACTACAGAGGAGAAATATGGTGGAAGGATTTTCAAGCCCATACTTTGATTCGTGAAAGATAAATCCCAAAACAGATTTAACAATTAATGAACAAATATCCGTAAGCATCCCCATTTGAATATAGTAGTTCAAAATAGCACACTCCTTAGTTACTTTACTGATTTTCATAGTTGGGAACAATTTCACACAAATGAAATAATGTAAGTGTATCGACATAGGATTTAGCAATGTGGATGAGAAACTTACATACCTGCTATCTCTTATCTCCCATTCATCAATTTCGTCTGTCAGATATCTGCATATATCATTCATATTGTCCTTTGTCAGAGCAATTTTTGAATAGTGGCAGATTGGCACATTCTCAATCATATATAAATCATTAATATTTACAGGAGTAAATGTGATAAACCTCCCTCGCACATAGACTGATCCTTGGTTGATTCCATGAATATTTGCATAAAACTCCTTTACAACTGGGACAATTACGGTGGAAGTAGTATAACACAATACTTCCCAATATCTCTGAACAATAATTTCATCAATTCTAGTCGTAGGAGAATTTGTACATTGATTCACAAAGCCTCGTTCCTTTATCAATCTCATTTTTGAGATATTTTTGTTGAATAGACACTGCGCCTCGAAACTGACAAACTTTCTACGTTTGAAAACTTAAAATCTTGAAGTTTATATCGTGTCGGAATCCATTTGGGTAAGAATTTGGATCATACTCTTCGTTCCCTTGGTAGTTATTGCATCTACGGGCAGTTTTCGGGAGCTCTAATAAAGGATTTACTGCCTAGAACTGCTAAAACTCAAATTTAAAGACGAGAAATGGTTTTCTGAACGGCATTGTTAACAATGGCGTTCGCCGCTAGTTCAAACTTCACCAAACTTTACTTCTTCCAAATTCTTTCCGAGTTTTTATTTGATTTATTTCTAAAATATTATTAATGATATTTAAGGAAGAATAAGACTTGATTAAGTAACCAACAAAGAAAATTAACACATCAAACAAAGCAAACACTCAACAACTGTGGGTTGCCTCCCACAAAGAGCCTGATATAATGTCGTCAGCCTAACATAACTTTTATTTATTCAGGCTGATCCAACATTAAAACCTCTTTAAAATTAGGTCTATTTCCTTCAAAATATGGTTTTAATCTTTAGACATTAACTTTGAATATTCTTCCAGATTTAGGGTCTTCGATAATCATAGCTCCAAATTGATATAATTTTATGACAATGAAAGGTCCTGTCCATCTAGATTTATATTTCCCATAAAATAATTTCAATCTTGTATTGTATAATAAAACTTTTATCCTGGTTAAAATTCCTTTTTAAGAATTTTTCGATCATATCATATTGTTCTTCTTTCATTGTATATTCCATCATTATCATATGATTTATTTCTGATTTCATCTAATTCATTCAATTGCAACAGTCTTTTCTCACCAGCATCTTTCAAATTAAAGTTCAATTCTTTTATCACCTGATATGCTTTGTATTCTAATTCAACTAGCAAGTGACAGGTTTTTCCAAAGATTAATATATAAGGAGACATTCCGATAGGAGTTTTATAAGCAGTTCTGTATGCCCATAAAGTAATATCTAATCTAGCAGACCAATCTAATTTCTCAAGATTAATGACTTTCTCTAAATTTTTTTTTAATTTCATGATTAGATACATCTACTAAACCATTAGTTTGGGGATGATAAGCTGTAGATATTTTATGCATAATATTATATTTTTTCCACCAATCTCTGAATCAGATTATTCTTAAAATGGGATCCTCCATCAGTTATGATTACTTTAGGCATTCTATATGTTGTGAAAATATTTTGCATTAAAAACCTCGAAATGCTCTTGCATCACACCAAAGTAAAGTTATTGCCTCAATCCATTTTGATACATAATCAACAACAATCAGTATATATATATTTCCAAATGAAGGTAAAAATGGTCCTATAAAATCTAATCCCCGTGCATAAAAAATTTCAACTTCCAGAGTAAAATTAAGAGGCATTTCATTTCTTCTAGATATATTGCATATTCTTTAACATCAATCATAAGTTTTGATAATTGATAAATCTATAAACATCTCTGAAAAGTTTAGGCCAATAAAATCTAGATTGCAAAATCTTATGTGCAATTCTATTAATTTCAAAATATCCTCCAAATTTAGAATCATAACATTCTCGAATAATTCTTTCAGTTTCTTTATAAGGCACACATCTCCTAATAATAAGATATTTACATTGCATGTACATATAAGGAAGTCCCAGAAATAAAATTTAGCATCATGCTTAAATTTTTTCTGCTGTTGCATTGTTAAATCAGGTGGTAAAATATTACTAACAATGTAGTTCACAATATCAGCATACCACACTAAATTTCCTTCAATAATATTATGTAATTGCTTATCAGGAAAAGTTTCAGTGATTTCCTTTTTAAAGTCATTCAGATTAGGTTGTTCAAGTCTAGATAAATGATCAACTATTTGATTATCGATCCATTTTCTATTAATGATATCAAAATCAAATTCTTGCATTAAAAGCATCCATCGAACCAATCTTGGTTTGCATCCTTCTTTTGCATTCAGTATTTAATGGCAGAATGATCACTATGCACTATACATTTAATTCAAATCAAGTAAGATCTAAATTTTTAAAAGGCATAAACAATCTCTAATAACTCTCTTTCGGTAGTGGTGCAATTAATTTGAGCCTCAGTAAGAGTCTTACTAGCATAGTATATAACTTTAAACATTTTATCATGTCTTTGCCCAAAAACAACTCCAATAGCATAATCGCTCGCATCGCACATTAATTCAAATGGTTTCTCCCAATCAGGTGAAACTATTATAAGTGCAGCGATTAATTTTTCCTTTAATAGATTGAATGCTTTTAAACATTCATCGTTAAATCAAACTTTCTATCTTTTTCCAAAAGTTGGCATAGAGGCTTAGTAATTTTTGAAAAGTCTTTAGTATATCGCCCGTAGAATCCTACATGTCCCAAAAACCTTCTTACCCCTCTCACAGTTGTTGGAGGTGGTAATTTTTCTAAAATTTGAATTTTCGCAGGGTCTACTTCCATGCCATATTCAGATATTTTATGTCAAAGCAAAATTCCTCCTGCAACCATAAATTGACACTTTTCCTAGTTTAGGACTAAATTTTTTCTTTCGCATACCACTAAAAATTTTTCTAAGTTGCATAAGCATGCATCAAATGAATCTCCAAATGCTGAGAAATCATCCATAAACACTTCTATTCCATTGTTAATTAATTTGCTAAATATGGACATCATACATCTTTGAAATGTTGCAGGTGCATTACATAATCCAAAGGGCATTCTTCTAAAAGCAAAAGTTCCATAAAGGCTAGTAAATGTAGTCTTCTCTTGATCCTCAGGAGCAATAGATATTTGGTGATAACTGATATATCCATCTAAAAAGCAATAGTACTTATGTCTAGCAAGTCAGTCTAGCATTTGGTTTAAAAATGGTAAAGGAAAGTGATCTTTTCTGGTGGCGGCGTTTAATTTTCTATAATCAATACATATTCGCCAACCAGTGACTTGTCTTGTCGGTATAATTTCATTTCGATCATTTATGTCAGCATTCACTCTTCCTTTCTTAGGAACACAATGAATTGGGCTTACCCAAACACTATCAGAAATATGATATATAATTCCAGCATCTAACTACTTTAAAATCTCTTTTTTAACTACTTCTTTCATAATTGGGTTTAGTCTCATTTGTGGATCAACTCTAGATTTATGTTGTTCATCCAATAAAATTCGATGCATATAGATCGATGGACTGATTCCTTTAATATCAGTTATGGACCAACCAACCAAAAGCCTTTTTGTATCTTTTCAAGGTGTCCAATAATTTTTGTTCTTGATATTCATTTAAATCTGAAGATACAATGACTGATAAATTAGATGATTCTCCTAAAAACATATATTTTAGATGATTAGGGAGAATTTTCAGCTCGAGTTTAGGAGGATTAATGATAGATGGAATTAAATTTTTATCTTCGTTTTCCATATCATCCAATCTTTCAATTTTTTCCTAAACAAAGTATAACTTTTCATTTGTCATATCATCAAAATCATCTTCATTTTCACTTTCACATTCATCCTCAAATTCCACGATTTCTTCAAATACTTCTTTAAAATATTCTTCTCTCAAATAATCGCAGATTTCCATCTGAAAGCACTCATCATCTATTTTAGTTGAAGGGTATTTCATAAATTTCAGAATATTGAAAGTTACCTCTTGGTCATTAACTCTCATAGTTGATTCTCCTTTTTAAACATCAATCATAGCTCTCCTAGTAGCAAGAAATGGTCTTCCCAAAATAATTGGAATTTCTTTATCTTCCTCCATATCTAATACAATAAAGTCCACAGAAAAGATAAATTTTTCTACCTTTACTAATATATCTTTCACAACTCCATTAGGATAAGTCATAGAGCGATCAGCTAGTTGAAGAGTCACAGATGTAGGTGAAATTTCTCTTATTCCTAATCTTTTGAAAGTTGATAAAGGCATAAGATTAATACTAGCTCCAAGATCACATAAAGCTCTTTCAAAAAAATTTTTCTCCTATAGCACACGAGATAGTGAATCTACATGGGTCTTTAAGTTTTTATGGAAGCTTCTTCTGAATAATTACACTACACTGACCGCTATGTGCAATAGTGTTGTGGTCTTTAAACTTTCTTTCCTTTTTAAGGATATCCTTCATAAACTTTGCATAATCAGGCATCTGCTCTAATGATTCAACAAAGGGAATAGTAATCGTTAATTTCATAAGAATTTCCAAAAATTTTTGCAAATCTGTTATCCTTGTTCTGTTTCTTTAGTCTTTGAGGAAAAAGAGGGGGTGGTTTTTTAACAGTTATCTTCATTAGTTCTAGTGGATATTCGTCTAGATATATCTTATTAGAACATTTCTCAATGTTTACTTCCTCTCTTTCAATTTTGACTTCTTTTTGAACTCTTGATTCCAACTCTTTTCCACTCCTTAATTGAATAGCCTTAATTTTCTCTCTATTTTGATCTTTTGAGTTGATCTCAATATTGCTAGGAAGATTTCCAGAGTGTCTATTATTAAGCGCAGCAAAGATATGTCCCAACTGATTCTCAATGTTCTTCATTGCAACGTTTTGAGCTTGAATTTGATTTCCCATATTCTGAATCATTTCTTCAGTAGACAACTTCTTCACCTTAAATTATTGATTACCTATTAAAACCAGGAGGATAAGAAGATCTATAAATGGTATTTCCTTGGTTATTCAGATTTCCAACTGGATTCATAGGATTTTTTCCCTATTGCAGGTTAACAACAGCATTGGGGTTATTCTATTTAAAGTTTGGGTGATTCCTCCAACTAGGATTATAATAATTTAAATAAGAATTATTGATTTTATTGTTTTTGGCATTTAATGTTTCATAAGACATTTGAGAGTCTATCATTTTTCCTGATAAATTTTCTTCTAACGCTAGGGGTGTTGGAAAATAATTCATTACATATTGATCTATTTTCTTGGAAAGTGCAGCAATTTGAGAGACTATCATAGTTCTCGCATCAGAATCATGAATACCGGCTACTCTCTTAGGATTTACCCGCCCAGAGGGCCATTGAAAATTATTAATAGCCATCTCTTTAATTAATGAATATGCTTCATCACAAGGTTTTGACATTAATAATCCACTAGTAGTAACATCGATAATCGATCTCAATGATCCCACTAATCCATTATAAAAGGTTTTAATTATTAACCAGCATGGTAAAGCATGGTGTGGACACTTCCTCAAAAGATCTTTAAATCTTTCCCAAGCTTCATATATGGATTCTCCATCAAACTGACTAAAAGGTGTGATATCATTCCTTAGCTTGCAGTTTTGGAAGGAGAAAAATATTTTGACAGAAACTTTTGTGAAAACTCTAAGTTCTGATAGATCCAGGTGCTAAAGAATTTAACCATGCCTTAGCCTTATCCCTAAGTGAGAAAGGAAAAATTCTAAGTCTAACAACATCGTTTGACACTCCATCATATTAAAAGTAGCACATAGTTCTAGAAAACTAGCGAGATGTAAATTAGGATCTTTATTAAGTGTTCCTCCAAATTGATTACTCTGTACTATTTGGATAATAGCAGGTTTAAGCTCAAATGAATTAGCAGCTACATCAGAATTTTGGATAGTTAAGTGAATTTCATATGTTATTGGGTTAGCATAATCTCTTAAAGGTCTTGGTATATTTTCTTTTTGATTGTTTAGATTGTTTACCATTTTGTGAGGATTTGCAGATTGTTTTAGTTGTTTTCAAAATTTTTTAATAGTACGATCTAATTCAGAATTGTAAGGCACTAAACATATAGATCCGATACTACGCATACAAACACAATAAAACACACTAACAATAAACAGAAACACACAATTATGACTTACAATTCAAAGAATATTAGATTTCAAATACTACAAAATTAAAATTACTCCTTTTTTTTACTGTACCTCCCTGGCAACGGCACCAAGAACTTAGTGTGACTTTTTTAATTTGCCAAAATTAATGAACTCAGATTTAGATATATATATATATATATATATATATATATATATATATATATATATATATTGATTTAGTTTTATAATGAGTCACATAATTAAACGCAAGTATACGTATCGCTCAAGTAATATCGGGCTCTAGTGGAGTTCTGGAATATTGATCCCTCAGGGAGGCTTCAATTTGATAGCGTAGAATAGAAATCACTTATGGAATCACAGCACAATTGTAGGTAAGTTTAATTCTCAAAATAATGACAAACAGTTACAGTAACTATTTCTAACTAAATATGTTATAAACTCTAGCAAGTTAAACTAACACAAGACTAAATTTAAAATAAAGTTTAGTTGCAAGAAAGAGTCTTCCTGCTTTCCAATCATAATGTGATGATTATTGTGACATAGATCAGTGATGCGAATATATTGTGCCAAATAGGAGCAATTATATTCTTTACCCATATTTTAGCATATAAAGAACATTGGCTAATCATAGGTTTAGTCCCTGAATCCGTGGTTAGGCTAGCAGGATACTGGCTCTCACGCCAGAGCTCCCACTCCCTTCACTTGAAGGCTAACTCTCGTTTCGATTTCCAAACATTAGGACCAAATTGAGGATTTCAGCCTATCACTCTGAAATCTCCAATTCTACGCCCATCAAAGTATTTTTCTTATTTATTTTTACTTAATCCCCATGAACTACTCTCATTCATAGACATTAAATGTGACCTTGTCATTTGTTGTGGAACTCATAATCCTTCGGAAAAATATATTTCCCAACAAGTTTTAACAATTAAATTGACTAGATCAAAAAGTAAATGAAGTTCGAAGTGAAAATGCATCACAAATTCTCCATAATAAATCAGCACTTCATTTCCATATCACAACATCAACACATCACATGAAAAGGAGAAAGGCAAAAAAATCTACTCAAGACTCATGAGAAAAAGATGAAAAAACAAGGATTATATATATATATAAACAACGACATATAAACAGAGTAAAGTAAAGACAACTTATCTCAAACTCTTCCTCAAGCAAATCTCAAGGACTTCCTTTGAATCCTCTTCTTTCTTCACAACAACACACAATTCTTTCTTTAGATAAGTAAGGAAGAAAAAATCTTTCACTTTCCCTCTCCTCTTACACTCCTTAGAAGAGAAAAACATAAAACCTAACTTCCTAAACTAAGGGAGAAGACACTCTCTAAACTCTTCTTTCTTCTTCTTTTCTCTTCTCTTTTCTTCCCCCCTTTCAAACCTGGCTCCAAAGTGTTTAAATTCGGACTAAACCGAATTCCCAAGAGTTTTCTCAAGCAACCTTTCAAAATCTATCCAAATACATTGAATCTAGTTTAAAATCGGGATAGGGCGCAGTCCGAGGCTGGATAGGGAGCTGTTTGGTGCATTATTCTACCAAAACGGTCGCTACTCTCTGGAAAATAGTGCGGTCCGGCGCTGGTGACAGTGTCGTTCGATGCTAGTTCAATAAATTGCACTTTTGTCCATTTTTGCTTGAAATTTCCTTCTTTTTGTTTCCTTTTGCTCCAAAGGCCTAAAATCATTGTACCTGCATGAAATCATTAAAAATTGCTTCCTTTAAAGTGTAATATCATCAAAAATATGTATGAAATGGATAGTAAAAGCTATCAAATTTTTAGTGGATCAGTAACCCTTGGTTATTTTTCAGTGTTCTATTAAAAGGGAAAATTTTAGCCTGAAAATTAGAGACTTTGTAGAGACTTTAGAGAGATATTTTAGAGATTTAGATTTGAATTTTAGTCTTCTTTTTATTGTGTGTGAGCTTTTGGGAGTGATTTTTGTGTAAGAGTTTGGAGATTGTTGGGAGGAAACTCCATAATTTGCTTGGGGAGAAGACATAAAGTACTTTTTATTTGGCCTTAAATTTTTGTTGTAAGATTGGATTTCAATGCGAATAATGAGTTTTGTTTAATCTCCATGAATTCTGAGTTCCTTTTTTTTTCTCTTTGTATATGGGAATTAATCTTGTGGGATGAATGTGATTTATAAACTTCTTTTTACTCTTAAAAATTCTGATGGTATTTTCACTGATTTTTCATTTACTTTGAAAATTGGCCACCTGTGAAGTTAAAATCCATTGAGAAACATAAGACCTAAGATGGCTATGATTTCACCCAACTAATGAATACCACACTTCATTCTGGGCAGAGCCATTGTGATTTCTTAAAGGGAAGTGTAAATAAATTAGGAGATAAGTTTTAATGGGAGTAGAATTGAATTTTCTAGGGTGACAGCCTTGATTATTTTATCAATTTGGTTTAGAGTTTGGATCGTAAGGGTCCCTATTAGATTCTATAGAGAGGGCATAGAGGGTATGGAGGTGAGAGTCCAAAATTTGCTCAACACTACTAACCTGGGGTCGGGAGGCAGCAGGGTTTATATCATTGCGGAGCTTATATTATATATTTTTATAAATGATTATCAGAGTAAAATTAACAATTGTGTCCTCCCCCCTTTTATCAACGCAAGTACACGTATCGTTCAAGTAATAAAGGGCTCTAATGGAGTCCTAGATATCGATCCCACAGGGAAGTTTAGAGATTAAGAACTAATTTCAACAGATGCAATTACTATCTAGTGTACGGAAATAAAGAACGCTTATACTAAACTCTTACTTAATTTTTAAATAGAAGATTGCAATGTAGAAAAAGTATCTTTTTCTTGTTAAGAGAATTAAGTGAATGAATAATTAAACTAGTTTAGAATTATATTGTGCCAAATAGAAGCATTCCTATTCTTTACCCTTTGATCCAGGCATAAAGAATATTGACTAATCTTATGCTTGGTTACTGAATCTGCAGCTAGGTTGGGAGGATACTGGCTACCACTTCGAAGCTCCCACGTTCCCCTCACCTGAGGGCTAACATCTATACTTCAGCTTCCAAATGATAGGACCGAATTAAAGATTTTAGTATGTCACACTAAAATATTCAATTCTACGCCAGATAAATAATATTTTCCTATTTATTTGCACCCTCCTTCCAAGGCTTTTGACTTCCCTAAATCTTGGATGTAATCTTTACTATAGTTGATAATTCAACATATTTTAACAATTCAATTGGCCAAATTGAAAGTAAATTAAGATTTAACTAAAAATATCATCACAATTTTATTTAATATTTTAGGCACAACTAATTCAATTCTTCATTTCACAAAATCTTAACAAAAAGGAGAAAGACAGAGAAAACTACTCAGAATGCATAGGAAAAATAACACAAAACTTGGATTTCATTTAAAGTTATAAAATAATAAAAAAAACTTATCTCGAATCTTCTCCCCAAACAGACTCCTTGAAGTTCCTCTCCATAACTCTTCCTTCTTATACAAAACACTTAATTATACTTACTAATATACTCTAAAACACACTAATGCACACAGAATAGACTCATCACACATTACTGACTTTCACAAGACACATTTTTCAGCCTAAATTCGTCTATATTTAAAGAAGAAGGAATATATCCAAAGGTTGCTTAAGCACCTCTTCAAAAAGCGTCCAGATTCAATGTATTTGGCTTGAACCGACATTCTCGCTGTTGGCGGGCTTCTAGAACATTGGCTAACCACTAAGGCTCACTGTCGGCGGGCTCCTTTATAATATATTCAAAACTTTTGAGAAAATCACGCCGTCGGCGACCTATTCCTCGTCGTCGGCTAGCTAGTTCAATTTTCATCTCTTTTTAGTTCTTTTCGTTCTAGATTTGCTTCTTTTCAATCTTTTTGCTTCCAATACCTATAAATCTTCATACCTGCAAAAAAACATAGAAAATACCTTTTTTAAAAGTGTAATTTCATATAAAATTGGTATGAATTTCTTAATACATTTTCCTGTGGTCAACTACTACACAAGTTAGTGAAAAAACCTAAATCCCAATGTTTATTCCAATCACCGGAAGGGGGGTAAAGAATAGGAATGCTTCTATTTGTCATGATACATTAAATTATTTTTTGTCACTTGAATCCTACACAGGCTAACATCTCTTTGCAAGGAGAAAGATCTTTCCATAATATTCAAACTCGTTAGTTTACTTTATTAAACTTTTACACTTCATTGTTACTTTCTTTTTAAATTTAGTAGTAACTTTACATGCATATCAACATTCTTGTCTTGTCTATTTGATATGCAATTTAGGTAGAAATTTAGCAAGTTGATTTAAAAGTTACAACTTTTTCAGTGGGATCAATATTGAGATTTTTAAAGAAAATCCTATATTACATGAAACAATATGTATACTTGTATAGTACCCCTAGTGCGAAAATTTATTATATATTTCCTAAATCATTGCATCTATTCACACTAGCCGCTAAATATAATTTGAAAATTATTTTTGGCAATATTTGGTTATTAAAAATACATGTAATTACGGGTCGGGTCAATGGGACATACTTTCCCCACACAAAGACATTCTTGTACAATGATTCATTTGCAATTCTGTAGAACTTGCGGACTAGTGAGATTATGTCAAGAGTGGCCATCTAACAAATTGTTCTAAATTTTGACACACATGTTCCATTTCAACTCTATCCCTTAGGACTTGAAAAAATTTAAATGATATTAGTTTCTTCCGGGCTACTAAGTTTGAAAATTTTTGAGAGGCAGCTAAATAGATGAATCTCTCATTATTAAAACTAGATTCCCTCATACCATTCATCCTAAGTGCCATAGGGGTGAAGACAGAGGCTAGATTGGAGGTTATGAAGGTGATAGATGAAGCTACGACAATTAAGGAAGCTATGGGGAAACTTATGTGAAATAATTGAGATCAAGTTAAGAACTTATCTAACCCTTGAATAACCCTTGGACATACATGTTCTGGTTTTTTTTTAAACCTGAAGTCATTAGCTTGTCTAGTTGTCACCTTATAATTCTCTTTTTCAAATAGCCTTATTTCAGGGATCATCAAAATAATTTAGAGAAGAGAGGGTTTGGAAACTGAGAAAATGCGTCAAAATTAGAAAAAAAATAAAAAAGAACGTAGAGAACTTACAAAAATGTTATCTTCATTTGAAAGGTCAAGAGTGCATATCAAAAAATTTGATTGGACTAAGACACATTGAAGAATAATGGACATAAAGAAATATCCTACAGAAGTGACCCACATAACCAAAGAACCAAAATTTATAGTTTTTTTCTTGGCTCAATAGAGTCTCCATAAGGAATGTGTCCCTTTAGTTAATTACATCATGAGAGAAACCCATGAATATTCTCTATAAAGGAATCATGTTTATATTTTCTGTTGACAAGTGAATGGGAATATCAAAGCTGTATATTCATCTCAATTAATAGAATCTCAATGCATTTAGAGCAAACACTGGGCTATAAGGGAAGATGGTGAATTATTGTATTCCAATCGAGTGTTTCCTATTAATAAAAGGAGTCCTATGAAATAATCCTCTCATCTCAAATAAGGTCATGCTAATGCTTTAAGCACATACCAGGCCATAAAGCTGAATCTCCATGTCCCAAATAGGTGGATGTCTATCGGCAAATAGAGCCTACAAAATCGCATCAATGATTTTTCAATATAACAAAAAAGGCACAAAAGGGTTTTATTAATAATGGGAAAGAATATTCTAAGCAGGTAAAGATAATTGGGCCAGGTTTCAAGAAATCGATCATCCCAAACAATTAAGACTGTAAATCTACCTAGTCATTGAGGTAGTTAACCCAACCCAGCTAGTGAACTGTTGTTAGCATTTCATGTGTTGCATCATCCAAGGAATCTCTACAGCCCAAAAGTGAAAAGAAAGGAACATCTAATCTTCTATGGCCCCTCTTGGACGAAAAGGGTAGAAAAGGGACTTATAACGACTATGAAAATGACTAGAAAGCTGTTGGAATGAAAGGAAATTATAGATGTTGCTACAAAGGTAAACC
Source organism: Papilionanthe hookeriana x Papilionanthe teres (assembly GCA_022702705.1). Taxonomy (NCBI): domain Eukaryota; kingdom Viridiplantae; phylum Streptophyta; class Magnoliopsida; order Asparagales; family Orchidaceae; genus Papilionanthe; species Papilionanthe hookeriana x Papilionanthe teres. Next base: position 23,690,704 of record CM040434.1, on the reverse strand, counting down.
ATCTCACAAATGACTTGCACACCGTCTAGTTCGGGGGTACCTCTCTATCCCTGATCATTCTAGATAAGCACCTAACCTTGAAAATTTATGTTTTCTAGTTAAATTGAAGAAATAAGAGTAATCCTCCTCCGGAATCGCAAATATGATGTAGTTATCTAGGAAATGTTCTTAATATTAAAGCCTTATAAATATAATTTGGGAGATAGCCATGCATGCCGAATCATTTAAAAGAAAATAAAACATAAAGAACTCATTTAAATTTTATTCAATTTTAATCCTAAATTTAATGAAACTGAATTTTCTTTTTTGGATTTTTGTGAAAAAGACATTATTCTAATGAGTCTATGGGAATTTATGAATATCCCAGACAAATCATAATTACAAGAAAGTGAGAATTCAACACTCGGTGTAGGAAATAAGCACACCACATAAATAAATAAGACAGGTTGGGTGCCACTGAGTTGATAACATATTTATAAAAGATAAAAGGATGGTCATGCACTGTATATGCGTGCCTGATCCTAGATCTATATATCAAGGTATAGTCACAATTAAAGTAGAAGGCACATGCACACTGCTCTCCATCCTTCTCATGCGATTCCGCACCTCATGCACATAGGAATCCATGCTCGTATCTTATTTCTGATTTAGAGCCCTAAGGACTCTAGAAAATTTACATCTGAAAATTCCCAAAAAAAAACCTGGCCTGCAACACAAGGGTTAGCACAGGTTATTTACATGTGACCATAGTGAACCATGCCAGGTGGGAGGATAACTAAGTATTACCTGGAGAAAACATAGTAACTCAAATCATTTTAGCTCCACCGCATTTGACATGGCTCTCTACCAAAGACAGCTCTAATATACCGATGCGCTTGTCTCGAACCTGTAAGCATGCAAAATCAGAAAGATAAAATTTCTAGCTAGGCGCACATCATAGAAAAATAGTTGGGCAAATGAAAATTTCAACTAGCCCCTACCCTACTACAAACAAGCCTGAAAATTAAGGTTCCCTAATTACATGCATCTAACCTTGCTCAAAAATTGTGACTAAGGCTAGCATATATTTTAGATGGTGTTGTCATCCCTAGGCCCATCCAAGAATTATAGTGCATGTCACTAAAGATAATAAATTTATGCAAATAATAGAATTATAGTCTTTCCTTATATATGATCTAAGCTATGGATATTTAGTTTCAACAAACATGTTAAAACAAGATGGATAATGATATTAAAAATATACTTTTTTAATTTTAAATTATGTTTCAAGTGAAAATAAAACCTAAGTGGCACTTGTTAGATCTCTTAGAACCTTGGCACAAATATATGGATGTTGATCACGATACAATAATTAGTATTGCTCGCTAAGATATGCTCACAAAAGTGCTCGTCAAGGCATCAAAACCAACATCAATTCACTCACATGATAAAGATGATTTCTTAACCAAAGCAGAATAGCTAATTATCAGAAAAATTATAATGTGACTTAGCATAAGACAATTACTTAAGCTAGATGTGAGCAAACATGTACGATATGTAAAGGACTATCCCAATTTGTTGGTATTAATGTGAGAGAATAATTTAATATCACAAGTAAATATTTTATTTTATGGCTTTAGGAAATAAATACCTTAAGTGAAAGGCTTATGAATTTCTCCTTTTAGTTTATTATAAATAAATTAGTGTCAATTGACAGAGTTAGGCTTGCTCAAAGTAAATCACAAAATTGAAATTTTAATAACCAATTCAGATTTTTTATTACAAATAATTTACAATGTAAAATAAATATTGTGAAATATATAAAAATACTTCTATCAAAAACATTTTGCAGCATATAATGACTAGAAAATCATTATTAATTTTATCTTTGTCATTAAATTAATTTAACTGTAATAAAAAAATTGACGTAAACCTTGTATTGGTCATTATTTTTGCTCCACTGACAAATGCAACTCTATGATCAACTCTTATTGTTAAAATCTATTGGATTTTAAGGATGGGAAATTAAATATTTCTATATATATATATATATATATATATATATTCAATCCAAGCTCAAAATAGACTTTCATATAATTTCAATTTTAAGTAAAGTTTGAATCAAACTAACAGTACATTAAAAATGTGTCCGAGCTGATCTTGAGGAGATCTAAAGATCCATAGTGGAAGAGTACAATGAAGGACATACTGATAAAAGATTAGGAGACCCACTTATTCGACCAAGTGAATTTGTCAAAGTCAGGTCGAGGGAGGCCAAAGCTTACTGAGTCACGAAAGATGTTTGGATGACCAAATAAGATTCCTTCAGTTAGAAATAAGAGAATGAGACATCTAAGCCAACCGATACGAAGAAACTGGTTTCAGGAAAATTTTAGTCCCTCGGCATCTCTAATCATATAGGAGGTGTCCACAAGTTCTTTATCCGTTATTTTCACAAGTCAACAACCAGACTAACTCAATCGACCAATCGGTCTTGCCAAAACAATGCCAATTGAGATAAGTTGGCCGACAAGGTCGACTAAGCCAAGCCGACCACACCATCCAAGCTGAACCGAAGTCAAAGAAGCTCTGTCAACCATGCCAATGGACAACTGAGGAGCCATAGGGTAATATAACCAGAAAACCTAGAAAATCCCTTAATAAATTAGAGGCAAAAATAAAATATCACCATATTGCACAATATTTTCTATAATTAGGGAAATCATTTCATATACAAAGAAAAGCAAATATAGCCAATTTTAGACAGCAAATGTTGAGACAATTTACTATTTATTATAGTTTAGTCTTTTTTATGTATCTCTCTCTCTCTCTTTCTCTCTCCTTTTTACACTTTGCTCATTGGGAATGATTCATAGACAAATTAGGATGAAATATCCTAAAATTTGGGGTGAATATGGATTATTTCACAAGCAAGATGATGAGCAACCAACAAAGAAAAAACTCACAATGAAGACGCCAATAACATTACATGCGTGAGAAATTTGTTATACAAGTAGATCCATTAGTTATAGGATCAATTGTTGGATACAATTCGATGCAAAATGGCTAGGAAAAGAGATCATTATCTCTATGAGGAAGGTTCAAAGCCTAATATCCTGAGAACTTCCGTAGCCCTAAAAAGAGAAGGTGACTCCTAGTACTTCGATAGAGCTGGGTTGGCACCAATTGGTCTAAGACTCATTCAGGCCCACTGAGGTGCTCTGACAACCCAAGAACATGTTATCTTCGCATATCTATGAGGTTGAGCGCCATAGATGATCAGAATCGTAACATTAGATTCCTATAATGGCATGACAGATTCAAACAACCTCATGGCCTCATTTGAGTCTATTGTGTGTCTGCAGAGTATCGCTAACAATAAGAAATATTATTTATTTTTTACCACATTAACATAGTCGGCTCTCAAGTAGTTCAATGCATTGTAATTGAGAGTGATCATGTCCTTTGTTAAGTTTAAGCTAATGTTTGTGTCATAGTTTACTAGTTTCCATAATCATAAAAAGAACTAACTAGCCCTTCTAAAATCTTGATAAGGATGGAATAAGAGCCTTCACTCATTCATTACATGCTTCCAGAAATAGATGTTAGAAGTGTGCGACCTAGAACCCATTTTATCTCATGCCTCCCTAAATCAAAGGATGAAAGAAGGACTCCATTGGCATGATTTGATTCTGCAGTGATTAAAGATACTATCCAAGTTGTTAGAGATGGCCAATAACCCCATATTGGTCATAAAGTATAAATCCACCCCCATTTCCTCTAGAGCAGAGTCTTCCACTCTATGCGTATATAAGAGGGCCCCATCAGGTGATAGGCAAAGGCCCATAGATGATTTATGTCCTTCCACGTATCAAAAATGTGAAATGCTAAACCTCTCAAGGACCATAGGGTAATAGATTGAACCTGCAACAATGGGAGTCAGGCTTGATATCCTAACCAGTGGTTGGCTTAGTACAAAGAGCACCCACCATTAAACCATGAATTACTCAAGTAAACTTTATTGAGGTTTTCAAAGACCGAGATAGTAGATACCATCCAGAATGAAGATTACATCAAGAGAGAGCTTTTGATAAAAATTAGAGATTACCTCTATAACTACATGAACTACTGCACCTATCACCGGGACCACGACCACAACACGGAGGAATGCTGACACCTCCAAGGCCTAATAGAGGATCTAATCAAGTTTGAGAAAATTAAGGATATTGTAGTTGAAGGAGTAATGGAGCAAGTAATTTGGTAATCTTTGATAGAAGAAACTTTTTACTAGCGATAGCAACTCCATCCCATCCGAATTACCTATATTTTTCATTTCATCTTTAGAGGAGATGGAGAGTCATCCCACTGAGCCAATCTAAAGAGACTTCAATCAGGAGAACTACATGCAGCCACCTTGTATTCCAAATAAAGCATTCATCACCTTATTATCTTCACCAATAAGGATCTTCCCCTAAGGGAGAATCGCTAGAACAATGCCATCATCATCATTTCATTGATCAACAACTATCAGACTAGTAACATACTTATTGATACTATCAGCTCGATAATATATTTAGTCAAAATCAATATTCTATAAGATGGATCTCTGAAATGACTAGCTTAACATGGTAGTAGGCCCATTCTATATTTCTTTTAGAAAATGAAGAATTGACAGTGAACCATCACTCTATCAATCACTTTAGAAGAAAATTACAAACATTTTATGAACATAGAAATTTTTTGGTTGTTGACTCACCACTAACATACAATGCCATTTTTGGTAGCCTCTTAGTTAACTTTTTCAAGGTCATTACCTTGACTTTTTTGTTTGAATGTGATGTTCCTAGGCAATGGGGATGAAATCAATGTCCAAGGTAATCTCAAGCATTCTTACACCTACTGACTGCGAGCTGTCATAAGTGTCAAGCAAAAGTCACCCAAGCTCAACAATTAGAAAAAAGGTCTCTAGACAGAAGCCTAAAATTACTATGAGGCATTTTATTTAGTCACACAATTATACTTGTCAATCAAATAATATACAAAAATATATCAGCATATCAATCCCACAAGAATAGTGTTAAAATATTCTATTTGATGATGTTTTAGTTTACTAAACCGTTAGTCTATTTTGAAGTAATTAAATGCAAGAAAGGACTCTAATAGTCCTAAAATAATAGTAAACAATAATGGTAGGAAAAGAACTTGCATTTCTCAGAAATGCCAAGTTCATATTCATGTGACACTGATCAAGTGATTTCTCGAAGTTTTCCAATGGCACCCATGGTATTGCTAGCAGCTACGAATACATTTTTTCTCCTTAAGCCTTTGCTCAGGTAAAACAAAAACTAAAAAACCATAAAGATAAGTTTTTCTTAACCTTATGGAGTTTCCCAAGATTTTTTTTTATCCTTATCTAGTTAGATAATCCTAACTAGAATATTCTAGCTCTACTAGATTTTTTTCGCCTTAATCTAATCATTACACTAAATAATGGATAAAAATCATAGTTCATGAAGGATTCTAATATTCTTATACCATCCCATGAAAAATAAATGATAGTTGGAAAAATAATACATCAATATCACAAATTGATGAATCAAAAGTCGTCGAGGAAACCAAAAATATATAGAATGAAACAACAAGAAAATTACTTGCCTTAGATTATGAAAGTAAGGCTACTTACACTTATCAAATAAGAAAACATAAATACTTGTTTTTGAGGGAATAAAATGAAATACAGTGTGAAAGGTGCAAAAAATTCTCACTGATCCAATCAGTCCATTCAATAACTGTGATTTTCTTCGTTCAGTACAATTTACTTGATGATTCCTCTTATACAAATGCATTCAACCTCTCCTCACATAACTCATCAAAACCTCACAAAAAAACCTTAACAAAGAAGCATAAAGAAAAAACTACCATAGAAGTTCTCTCCTTCAAGGAAACAGAAGAGAACTCTAGAGTTTACATTAAAACCCTCAAATCTACTTAGAGAGCTTTCAAAGAATTACCTCTAGATCCCCAAGAAGTTTCCCTAGATTCCCATTTAGAGCCTTGGCCGACATCAGCATAAAATTTTTTTCCAAATTCAACTCTGGTTGTTCAGTGGTGTAACTATGCCCAAAACAAGCATGATTAAGATAGTCCTAGCATATTCACACCCAAATTTGGCATAGTTAAATAAGAAATTGCATGTGCATGCTTAGATCAAGCATGGTTGCACCATTTCTAGCTTCTTTTACTGTTTTGATTTTCTTTTATTTGCTCGACACCTATAACATACAAAGCATCACAAAAACTTTTCATGAGCATAACATTATGATAAATGATAAAATATAAAATATTTAATGCAGTGAGATAAAGTAAAGTTCCCTCATATCAATTTCCCCAAACTTATCTATTACTTGGCCTTATGTTATCCCATATCACAATGAGGACTAAAATGATGTTTAGAGACCTCATGCAAATTTCTCGATTCTTTAATTGGATTATACATATGTAAAAGAAGATAAAAATATCATTTGTGGTTAGGATTTTCATTAATTTCTAATAACCTTGTCTTTCCTTTAATTGCCCTCTTCCCAAGCCTAAGTAGATCTTAAAAATCTTAATTAAGTGGGATTGAAGTTTGCTCATTTCCAAAGAATATTTTTAAATTAATTTAGATTCAACTAACCAACCCAACATCACTTAGCATTTATCAAGAATATAATATCATCAAAATTTTATTAGAAGAGTTTTCATGTCTTATTACTTAGGAGATAACTTGTAGAATAATTTTAAATTTTTTTATCTTCACCTCTAGCTTCTTCTCAGGGAGGTTGGTCACTTGTTTTGATTTTTATTTTAAGTCAAGCCTTTCATAATTCTTTATTTTTTATTTTTTTCATTTTTCAAATCCACTTAGTATTTCTATCTCTGGTGATGCACATTTCTTTTAAGAATTTTTAATTTTTAATTTCTCTTAAATGATAATTATGAAATTCTTTCTAAACAGTCTCAATTAAATTGGTTAGATTGACAGTTAAAAGGCTTAAAATATCTCTGGTTAACTACTTATATCTTAACTACACCAAGTTAATAATTTTGCAATGTTTTAGGGTTCATATGATTTTTGTTAAAGTGTAAGACTCATTTGTCATGACATTAATGTCAAATGTTTCCTCTAATGAGTATTGACACTTCAATTTAAGTCATTACACAATCTAATTATGTTATCATGATTTGTAACAGGGGTCCTCAATTTAAAGCTAATAAACAGCTCACGTATGATAATTACTTCAAGGCAAGTAAACATGCATCACTCGCACCCCCAGCTTTATTTTCTATCCTATGTATGCCACAGGAAAAATTACAAGAAGAAAAAAAAGAACATATCATGTAATAATAAGGAATTGATACCAGACAATTCAATAAAATTAGAAATCATATTATTGAGATCAACACGTGTAAACTAACAAATCGGGCAAGGATTCAATCAAAAGTCATAAGAATCTTGCATAAGCATCGAAACCAAAGCACTCAAAAGTAAATTCAAATATAAATCACACAAAATTTTTTAAAAAAATCAAAATAATTCTAAAAAACAAAAATATGTTCAAAACATCAGTTAACACTTGGGTTTCCTTTCAAGACAGTGCTTAGTTTAACATCATCGGCCTGAGTTGAAAGCGCTCCTTCAAGACCAAAGTTTTATTTGAGTACTCCCCGATCAATCGACCAATATTTGGTTGATCCTGAAGTTTATATTAAACTCTTGATTTGATTTTATTTTTTGTAACTTTTCCCTCTCAGTTTGATAGTAGTCGTCTAAAGGGTATGCCGAGAGGTTATTATTATATTTCCTAAGGATATTTTTTTAAATATAGAATTCTCCCAATTAATTCACCAGTTCATTCCTCACAAGTTGCAATAAGTGGTTCCCTACGATGTAAACTAGGTTTTCCTAAATATTAGGTTGGATTATCTCTAAGTTTTTTAGATTCGGGATCTAACATGACTAGTTACTCTCCTACCCTAATGCTAACTTCTATCTCCTTCCTTTGGAGAAATATTATGGTTCGTCCTATAAGCTTAACTATCTTCTTAACAATACTATGGGTTACCATGAAAAGAAGAGAAATCGTTCTTCAGTCATGTTCCAAAAAAAGTCATCCAACTCAGCTAGCACTTCAGAGACCAACTCTTTAGATTAAATATGGTTATCTATCACCCCTAACATCATTTTGGGTTCATTTATTAATAGGCTAGTCAAAGCAGTCAAAAGATTAACCTAAACCTATTTAAAAAAATGGTTGAATGAGCTCGAGAAAATTAAGTAGATGTTCGTCCGTCTATTCTTTGGGCAGTCCAAACGACAAATTCCATAGTGACATAGAAAACAACATTTACAGTGTCACATGATATGGAGGCAATATTATCAGTTAAAGATAATCATCACAACTAAAGTGGTGATAGCCTCAAAATTTGTTGAAGAGGAATTCACTGAATGGCAAGAAGTAAATGATGAGGAAATAATGATTGTGCTTAACCTTAATAAGATGAAACAATCATATAAGCCCTTTGGCAAGAAAGGTAAAGAGGCAGACGGATCAATATTACAACAAACATGTCTGGTAAAGTCCTTCACACCTAGAGACCACGTGTTGATGAAAGCTCAATCATACATTGACTGGGCCATTCATCACTGACAAACAGATCACCCTAGTGCATAATTGCTTAAAACCTACACACGGAAAGGAGCCCTTCATACATAAAGAATAGATGACATAAAGAAATTCTTCCCTTAGAAAAAGTTTGTTTCTTGAATAGTAAAAAAATGTGTTATCATTCAAACACTTGTATTTCATTGTAAATTCCTTGAAATAAATAATCAAAACATTTACTAATGGTTCACATTATCCTAACTCCTAATTAAACTCATAGAAGGGATCGTCAAAATTTGACTGAAACACAACAAACTTGAACTAACCCACCAATCAAGCTTTCGTTTGAGTGACAAAACTGATAATGACGCACAATGTCAGATTGGTAAAACAATCAAATACCGAACTTGATATATGATGTCACAGGTACACAAGACTTCCAATCGATAAAATATTTCCAGAGCTAACAATGCCTCATAAACGCTCAATCAATAAGAATTATCTAAAAATGACTTGCAATGATGATTAATGTTTGATCGCAGATTGAGCATGAACTAACCCACAACACTAAAGCATCATTAAATCTTATGTCTCTTAACTGGAAGTGGGTCAAGCTCTCATGTTAATTTCCTACCAATTAGTGATAAGAACTGTGGTAGGCAGAGTATTAATATCTGCAACAGTGTGTCTCAATAGTTACCACCATAAATGATACAATAAGATCCATATAATATGCCTTGTGTAAGGTGCAGCAGGTTCAAGGCAATGACTTAATCAAGAGACCAAGATATAGGAAGTGTAAGACTTGAGCTGGGCGATAAATTAGTAAACTGATAAAAAAAAATATTCATAAAGATTTTTGACTCATCAATCAGGATAAATAAATGTCATAAGAAATATAAAATGTCAAGTAATGGTAAAGGGTAAGCAATTATGGTGAAAACCAAAAAAAAATTTAATTTATTTCATAACTGAAAAAATATAAGGAATTTCATGTGCATTTTTAACCAATATTTAAAAAATGAAAAAAAAAAACGTTCTAATGTTATAGAAGAGGTTTAAAGAGATTCAAATATTTAAAGATCCTCTGCAGTCTTCACCAATACCCTCTTCCTCTCCCTTCTCTAAGTCTAAAAGAAAATTAGTAAATCTTTGCAGATCGTCCAACTAAAAGGAAATTAGCTTTGCTTTTATCATCTGGCTAATGTTGAAAGACATTCCATGTATGAGTTGTGTAGTGAGAAGTTGAACTTGGTGAGAGTGAGAAGGGAGTTTAGCGAGGAACTCATCAGACATCTTCAGCATCTTCATCTTCTCCTTCAAGGATTGGTTCTTTCTCTAAGTTTCATGCAGTAACTCAAATCAATTGAGTATTTTGGCTTTAGTCCTTATTTCCCATTCTTTGCTCACTTTACCCTCTCCTTGGCAGCAAACAAATTTTCCTTAGTCTTCTAATGGATTGTTAATTAGATATGTGAAGCATCTATCAATTAATAACTTTCAGTCATCTAGTCCAAGCCCAAGAGATTGTCTTCCATGAGAATCTTTCTGAAAGCATGATAACATAAAACATTGGCGATAGCCAATGGCTACAAAGAAACAATAAAGGAATTTGAGTATCAACGTCAGCTCAGATCTTTAAAGTAAAATCGATCATTAGAGCTAGTGTCCACCTTTGCTTTCTTGTCTTCCATCTAAACTCATGTAAGTGGGAAGCTTGTGCACTTCATCTATGGAGGGAGAGGAAGTTAGACACTCATATCAATTTTAGGAGCTTTTCCCCTATAGTGATGGACCTTCTTTAAGCTTAGAGGCTCCAGCTTGGACTCAAGTTTTCTTTGGCTAACTAGATAAGGGTGACTGGTTTTATCCTTTGTGGACAACTCAATGAATTTCAAAGGGCCTAACAAAGAGATAAGTTATTTGGCTTCTTCTCTTTCTACCCAAGCCTCCCCCTTAATAACACTTGATTCCACTCTGTTCAGTTCCTTCAGAATTATAGTGTTGCACACCCAAGGGGCCAGTAACTAATAGAAAGCTTTTAGTGAGCATCATAAAAGATCTTCTCTCTATAGGAATTTACTTGCTAATAATGATCCCTTGGAAAATATTTGAAGACTCGGACATAAAATAAACCATTTTCGCAACTTTGAGATCACCACCTACACAAAAAACCAAGTTTTTCTTTCAGCCTACCACTGCAGCTTCAAAGGAGGTGGATTTAATATGTTTAGCCTCTTTAGCTTTCTTCTTTATACCTTGAGAGGCCACAACCGCCTAATGCTTGTCCTCCTGAGTGTTAAAGGCTGCTTAGTCCTCATTTGTCATTCCCTCGCATGCTTTCAATTGTTGCACTCAAATAATAATTACCATATCAAAATAATTTTGGACAAAAAGCTATTTCTCTTTGATCTCCACTGATTCCACTAATACCAAATCAAATACCTTCTTCTTTTACTTGGTGGGAGGTCCACCAATAGTATTTTTTAAGGATACCTTGGCCGAAGGGAGAAGAAGTGATGCAGAATAGAAGGTTCTAGCCCTTCACCTTATTTTATATCCCTAGTAGTGGTAACTTGTCAAGAGAGACAAACTTTAGATAACCGTCTGGACCAACCAGAAACATGAACAAAGAGGTGAAGGGCTCCATCGACCACAAAATTCCCTACCGATGATAATAAATGATGAAGTTCATGATGAAAATAATGGAATTCAATAAAAAATAAGTGAGAATGATTCCACAATTAATGAAAATGACCTAAAACTCTTGGAATAGAAGCTGCCTCAAGGCAAAGTAGAATGATCCTTATAGAAGATAAGTTTAGATCCATAAAGAGTGGTCACTTAGAAGTTTTCACCCATGACACAAAGTTTGATGGTGGGTATATATACACCTGTTTGTTGTATTTGATCCACCGCTCCTTTATTCATCATCAAATGGTTGGTTGAACAATCGACCAAAAAACATTTGGAAAGTACATGGAGCCGTAGAAGTTGAGGTCAAAGAGTAGAAAGTCTAAGGAATAAGGACAAACAAACAGGAAAAGTTAGTATAAACGTAACATCAATATTATATACAGAGAAACGGAAGAAGTGTAACCATTGAATAGAGGTCAAAATGATTTAACATAAATTTTGAAAATGTGTTGACATGAGGTTCACATCAATAAAGGACTCAAGATGGAAAAATAAATTGTATCTCATTAAAAAAAATAAAAAAATAAGCTCAGAGTTAGTCCGAGAGAATATTTTAAATGGAGAACGTCCATGGCTTTTGCTAAGACCTACTGCCTCAAAAGTAACATTTCATACAGAATGCCCCCAAATCTTGAACTAATTCACTTGATTTACCTCGTCTTATGTCCGAAGTACGAAGCATTTATCCGAAACGTCTAAATATTCCTAGTGAAAAGCTACCAACTCATCCTTCTTTTTCTCTAATTTCTTCACATGAGCAAACAATTGGCGTATCTCCTCACCTCAAAAAATTCCAACTGATTTAACAAAGAAGTTCTTGTATCGTTTAGGAGATGAGCTAGCAACCCAAAGGATGTCTAGCATTCAATAGATGCTTCTCCAAGATGACTCTTAAGGCAATTACCACTGGCCTTGATTGAGAGTCAACCACTCTCGGTCGGTGCCTAGGCAGCCTTTACTGACATCACGATCAGATTACCACATTTTTTTTTGGTGGAAATTCATTACCAAGGTATATTAGGCCATCTACAACTAATGCATCAAAGATTAGGAGACCCAAAAGAAAAATAAAACCTAACAAGTAGGATCTAATATCCTTATACAAAGGAGTTGATCCCACTCTGGTGATGTAACAAACATGACACCCTCACTAGATGGTAGCAGATCACTAGTAGCTTTCTACATGGTTTGTTCAATTGGCTTAAGTCGTAGTAGAAGGTTGATCCAACAGATTAATGGTTTGGTTGTCACCCGAATGTTCCCCAACTGGGGAATAAGGAATAAGGAATGATCCCAAAAACAACCTGATTTGCCAGCATTATCACTTTTCTTTTCTTAACAACACTTTCCTTCTTCTTTCCTTCAGGGTGCCACCTCTCCTTCCATCTTCCAAAGGCGGCAAGAAACATATCTTTGCTAGATACCAAGTAGAGATTTGGTGCATTCTCCATGATGACACTTGAAGGATGATCAATTCGGATACAAAGTAAAGATAAAAGAAAAAGAGTCCCATTACGCCTTATTTATAGGAACCAAATGAGCAAAATCAAAGGAGTTTAATTGTTGAATCATTTATTAAGAATAAATTTTATATAACTTTAGCATTAAATTTATTTATTCTTATAGAAGTATCGCTTTTAAGAATAAGAGATTTAGACAACTAAAATATACACATCGAAAATGTTCCAACGTTATCCTTGAAAGGATCTAACGGACCAAAAGAGAAGAGTACATGACAGAAGGGTTGACTAATCGAAGATCATGAGACCCAAATATCCAACCAAGTGCGGCCTTTAGAGCTAAAGCAAGCAAGTCCAAAGCTAACGGAGTTACGAGAGAAGATTGAATGAATTAAGTTTGAATCATTCATTTAGAAACAAGACAAAGAGTTATCCAAGGAAACAATCATGAAGAAGCCGACTCAGCTTCTCCAATCATACTGGTGGTGTCGAAAAACTCCAACATCAATTATCAAGTATCGACAACTAGACTAATTAGGCCGGTCGCACCAAACTTGTCAACCAGCAGTTAATCAAGCTCAGTTGATCGTCCTGACTAAAACAAGCCAACCAGACCGACCTTGTCGAATCGAAACCAAACAAACTCAAACGATATAGAGTAGTTGAGTGATAGGCTCATATATGTAGAATACATAGAATATCGTGTACATCTCCCATTAAAGAAGCATAACTATAATATCACCCTATCATACTATATTCCCTATAAATATGGAGATCATTTCATGTACAAAGAAGAACGTATATAGCTAATTTTAGCTGAAAAGACTTGAAAAGTTTTACACTATCAATAAAATTTACTCTTCATTACACTTCTCTCACTCCATTTTTATGCTCTACCAAATCAGAATTCAACATCAACTAAAAAAATAATTGTCCTCTAAACTTATTATTAATGCATATATTTATGGTGTGCACATACACGCACTCACAATTTAAAGCCATGTTGGGGGACTGTAATTATATACAAAAGGTATATTCCATTGTAGTAAGCAAAATAATTTTTCATAAACAGTTATTGTGAATCATACTATTTTTTCCCCGAAAAATTGAACCCTAACTTTCATACAATTAAACAATAAAATATTTGGCTGTCGACTGTAACATTCCACGGTTGAAATTTACAGCTACGTAAAAGATAATGAAAAGTCAACTCAAACAGACTTTACATACTGACAAATTGAGTCGTTGAAATTGTAACGCCAATTAACTTATCCGGTCTTATTTTATCGATTGCAGAAATATTTCGTTCCAATTCGGTAGCTTTGCTGTACCCAACTTTGACCTAGTGCTTCTCAGCGAAGCAATGCCAAACCGAAAGAAATGTCAAATTGTCAAATTGAAAGCCGTCTTGCTCGCTTCTACTAATTTAAATTACAAAGTTCAACTGATTTGGTCCAAGAACGCTTAAAATTGAAATTGAAAAATTAAAGTTCGGGTAAAATTCATAAAAGATTTAAGTAAACTATTTATATTATAAATATATTAAACCACTGATATTGATTATCATATGTTTAATGGTATTCAAAATATCATAAAAAAAATTAGACCTCTAACTGGCAAATCAATATATCTATATCTATGTATATAGATGGGTGTCATAGAGAGATTGTCCGCAGAGGTCTTGGCCGATGTTGGTACTCCAGCGGGGTTTGGATAAAAAAAAATGATTTTCCCAGTCATATCATGATTCTCTGGTTGAGTGCGGGGAACATCCATTTATCCGGAAGGGCGGGGAAGAAAGGCGGTAAACTCGCTATATTTATTTATGAGCATGACAATATATGCCTCTTTGCCTTGTGTAGTTTCGCATTGGTTGGCAAGTACCTTCACATGCATCCCAAGTTAGATCTCATTCGGAAAGTCTTTGATTGGTTTAAGTTGCTGGGTGATTGAAAAATTGGCTTACTTGATAGCCGATACATTCTAATAAAACTAACAAGGAAGGAAGATTATGCCTGGCCATTTGCTAAAAAATTATGCAAATTGAAAACAAAGTGATGAAGGTGCTTTAGTGGTCAGTGGACTTTGATCCACAGACTGAACGTTAATCAATTTATGTTTGCTTATTCACATAGTTTTTTTGTTTATTTCCATTTCCTTGTCTATTTTTTATGAATTTCATCTCCTGTCATGACTAATAGGTTCCCTATTGAATCTTTCAGTGAAGATGTGCTCCAGGATTTCAGTGACCTCTCGACGTGTGCTCTGTCACTGCGGACAACATATAGACTTTCTACAAACGCCACACAGAGTATCACGGAGAAGTGTGACTTCTTCCTGTGAACAGACAGTCCGACATATTACACTGCCGATAGTAATTGGGGTTGGATGGTATCTCTGAAGGATGACGAGCTCGTGACACATCGTTTGAATTCTAAAATTAATAATATCAAAATTTTAATTGTAATTTTAATAGCTTTTTTCTTTTTTCTAGTAATCTTAATACCACTGTTAAGTGAGGTGTGTATTTTTTTAGTACTGTTCTGAAGTGATTTTTTGCTTCTCAAATATCAAATATATTGTTTTGACAGTTCTATTACAAACAACATTACTGCATAGAGACGGAATGATCATTTATCCAGAAACAACTACAAAATAACAGTTTTCCAACAATACAAATCAAACAACCAGTTATTTTATCCGGATTAACAACAGATCAACAGCTTATCTGCAACTGCTGCTTATTACTAAGTTTTAGCTGCCGCAAACAGACCATATAACTTGTGATAACTAATTATAAAATGTCAGCCAATTCTATCTTTATTTTAGATTATTTTTTACATGACCAATTTTCCCCTTTTGATTTTTGATTTTAAAAAATGCTAAAATTTATTTTGCCTGTTTTTTTTTGTCAAACAATTAATTTTAATTATGCCCTCCTCTTGTGTCAGTTGGCTGTGCCATTAACTTCAAGCTTCAGCGCAACGGTATTAATGTTATGCAGAATTTTAAACAGGAGTCGTTACAAAATACTTTTCCAGTATAAGTTTACATTGATTTATACGCAAACTCTGCAATAAAAGGAAATATATTATATCTTGATTTATTCTTTTGTCTTAATTTTGTAACCAACTTTATAACCTACCATTAACTTATGTCAACTTTAGCTATCTTCATGTATAATCAAAACACAAGCATGAAATGGCAAGATTAAAGCATCAATCATGATCGATCTTCCAATATTTCTCCTAATTTGTCGTCTATTACATGCTTATAGACGATGCCATGCGACCAAGTCCAGCTTGGTCCACTAGCACCTGCAACTCTTCCTCCTCATCCACTCAATCTTCTCTCCCAACAAACTAGTGGATCGTCCTTCCCGCTGATCTCTTTCAACCAAATGTTCACCTTGTTCAACTGCAACAGCAAACCAAGAGCCAGATACAACAAGAAGGAACAGATCTAGAAACATTTAGAATAAGAATAGTGGTGTGAAAGAAAATTTCCCTAAACATTATGATACATTCTAAGATGTATTAAAATATGATTGTGGGTGGAGACTGAACAATGATGCAAGCGGCAATATTAGAGCACCAACAGATGATAGTAGGCAACAAATGGTAGCGTAAGGCCAGTAACGACAAGCTAAAAAAAAAATTTTGGTAGTGGGGACAGTGGTGAACGGTGGTGGTGAGAGGTTGTTGGCAATAGCAAACTGCAAATGAACGTTAACAAGTGTTAAATATTGGCGCAAGCGACATTAAGATGTTGGTTGAGAGCTTAATCTTTCACCTAAGAGGTCCTGGGTTCAAAATAACATCATCATATGACACTAATGGTAGCCATGTGAATGGAGCTAGGTCAGGGCGACGAATGGCAACAACAATTGATAGGGAAGGTGAGCTCACATGTTATGAGTTCTCCTTATATTTAGAATTCATCCAATTTTTGTGAATACCAATTATGGAGAAAAAAAAAATTTTTTTTTAGGGTATTCCAAAACTCCTGCACAAAAACTTTACATATTTAAACCCAACACCAAGAAAATCAAAATCACATTCCTTCTATTTTACACTAAAAAAATAATACTTAAAACAAGCAGTGACATAAGCGACTTTAGAATACTGAAAACATATGAGGTATTCCAAATGCATTGTGAATTTAGAATGCATTGCATTTCTTTTATTTTGCACTTCTAACTTTTGCAACAAAGTAAACTCTAAATCAAATCAAACAAGTTACAATTGCAGAGTGTACCATCTTACTCCTTAGCCCAACAGGTTTGAGCCACACCACACTGATTTGAAGAGTTTGACAAAAATCTACATCAAATTAATAATTAAATAAAAAAGAAATCTTTTATTATTATTATTTATTAAGAATTAATAAAATCATAATCAGTTAATATAGATTTCTTAAGGATTACTAATCATCTAGCTGTTAACCAATTAATTAGTCTTCACAATATAAATATAATTACTTATCGACTATTTAATTCCCATACCAATTATTTTACATACATTAACTTAACTATTACATGCTTAGTGCAAACAAATGTAATAAAGCAAGAAAACAATTATCTAATCTTGGGTAAATAAATACTAAATCAGTAAAATGATATTACAATCTCTATCAAGTATTTCTGATCTAATTAACAAGCATAATCATAATGAGATTGAACTGTAATGCCTTGTTTATTCTTAAATAACATTATTTGTAACATAGTTGCCTTTTGAAAATTAGTTCAAACATTAATAACATAATAAAAAAGAAGAGACTGTCCAAATTTCTAATATTCTATTCCTTTGCCTAGAAGTCAAAAGGATTTGAGACAATAACAAAAGTTAAGCAAAGTAACCATGCAGCAGTTTTATTAAGTACGAGTTTACCCAACCTCTGCTAACGTTGGAATTGCTTAGGACTAGAAAAATCATAATGTAGATATCTTGAAGGATAACTGATAAAACTTCATAACCAGAGCAGGAAGCAGGGGAGATAACTGTTTGAGAATGAATAAAATTTCTCTTAATCTGTGCAGACTGCAAACCCAATGGATCCCGGATGCATATTCATAGATCCATCTTACTTTTACTTAACCTTATAAGCCTCCAGCAGCTCTGGAAATTCATCACCGTACTTATATACACACTTCTTCAGAAAATTATTCTCACCCATGAACAAGATCGTTGAGAAGCTTAATTTTGTCTTCGCAAGTCCTCTTGTGGTCAAGATATTGAAGACAGCATATCTGGGAACAATCCTGTTTTCGAAACTAAGGCTTAAGACACTGGGCAGTGACGCCAGTCGATAGGGACCCCAGTTAAGATTCTTCATAAAGAAGGCCGTAACCTTCCTAATCTTTTCCTCAGAGACAAGCATGCAAAAAGGGGACCTTTTGAATGCAGAGAAGATCTCCTCCTGCGACCAGCCTAAGCTGCGGTAAAGATTCATCTTCCTCTCCCAGGTCGCTAGGGTAAGCCCAGAAACCACATTGATCCCGATAACAAACATGCATTTTGAGGGCTCCAACCCCATCTCCTCCACCAAAGTCGCCGATCTGCTAAACCGACTAGGTTCCTGCGTGATTGCTCTAGGGCACCATATGAAGAGTTTGGCTATGTTAGCGTCGCTGACGCCATGCTTTCTAAGCGTTTCCACATTGGGCAAAAAACGCCTATTGGGATCAAGAAGAAGGATCCAGGAGGAGCGGGCGATTGAAGAGGCGGCCGCTTGCCTGTCGCCATTATGAATTTTCAACAATAGATGAAGGTTGGGGCTGAGCTTCTTCTCCAGGCTAGACTTCAGAATAAAGGGGCACTTGGAGATGAGGTTCGTGATGGCAGTTCCGGTGAAACCCGCGGCAGTGAAAAGATTGATCTTGGGCTTGATGCATTTCTCCGCGTTAGAGTTGAATATAGACGGATGCTTGGTGGCGATGCTAGCGATCTGGGATTTTGTAAATCCATAGTTTTTGAGCAGGCTGAGAACGGATTCAGCATTTGCGGAAGACTTTAAGTTTGTCTTTGCGGCGGCGACGAGGACTGCCGAATGCGACAGGCCACAAGAGGTTCTGAGAAAGGATTCGATGATTTTCGAATCAGGTGATGAGGAGGAGATGGAGATTAGGGTTTTGGAATTGGGTTCATGGTGAAGGAGGCGCAGGGGTGACCGTCCGCCTTCGAGAAACCATAGGCGCAAAGGGGTTCGAAGTAGCCAAAAGCGAAGCATCTAGGGCATCCACGACCCCAATGTCTCCCCCCTTCAGGTCCAGCAAACTACGACTATGCTCCAGTGGCCTTTCAGCAACCGGCAAATTTCAGCATATGGCGAAATTTTTTGCATGCGGATCGCTTTATGTATTACTTCCTCTAATACTATCACACTCTCACTCAAAAATGTATGGAGTGGAGCTAATTTTTATTATTATTTTTAAAAAAAAAAAAATTTTTATTGGACGACGTAATATAAATGCAAAAATTGATCATCATTACTAAAATAAAACAGAGCGGATGAAAAAAAAATAATTATGTACTAATTTTAACATATAAGTTTATGATCCATTTAGCTAAAAAATAAAAATAAAACATAATTTGCTTTATCTTGAAATAGCTTGGATATATTATATTAAAATATGAAACAGGTCAATATTTTTGAAAAAACATTGAATTTTGATTATTTAATAACTTTAGGTATGGCTATAATTTTAAATGGCATTTTAGCTTCCTTTGAACATTAGCTATAATATGAGAGTTTATAGACATAGCATTATATGAGAAAACCAAAAAAAGAAAAAAGAAAAAAAGCCAATAGATCTAACATTGTTGAAGTGATTATAATAATTTATATTATATAGCTACATATGATGCCTTGTACTTGAAAAAAAAATGTTGATATAAAATGATATCCATAAACTTTGGAAGATAGCGTTCATGATGGATATTGAAGGAACCTTGAGATATTGTAATTATATTCATGAGACTAATGGTGATATGTTTGATCATTCTTCATAGAAGTAGAGAGGCTAGAGGTAATGTAATCCATCAAAAGCCTTGGAGTTGACATTGAGTGGTGACATTAGTGTTGATGACGATGAGCATTAGAATTGGTATTGATTATGGGCATATGTTTTAGTAGCATCAGTGTGCATCAATATTGATCTCAATAGTGCATTTGTCTTGTTGGTGATGGTGTGTATCTTCCTTTAGGTCAACAAACTACATCAATTTTATTAGAGACATCATATATTGATGTTACTTTTAATAAAGCATTGTAGCCTTATATGTAATTTTGTGGTTTGTTATTATTATTGTTAATATGCATCTGTCTACTTGGTGATTATGATCAGACCGTGGTAGTCGAGCATCTATATTCAGAAATAATAATAAAGTAATGGTGATATGGTACAGTTATTGGGTGATTATGGTGATTTTTGAGATTAATGATTGACTAGAGCCCTCTCCAAAGTTCAAGTTATGCCTCTTTCATATCTAAATGATGGTCTATTTGTAGAATTAAATTTTAAAATTTTGAGCCAAAAAATTCAAATGCTCTATTGAATAATCTTTATCAATTCTTTCAATCATAAAAAAATTTAAAAGCATTTAATTATTTTTATAAATTAAATTTAATGAGCTTAAGCTAATTGGATTAGACTCATAAAGTCGTTCATTTTGATTATAATAATGGAAGATTTAGAAATTGTTTGGCTCTATAATAATATAATAAAAATATTTATTTATGTGAGCACTCAATTTATGATCATTTATGGTGTCATTATTTTGACCTCATAAAAAATATTAATTTTATTGTAAATTTAATGAATAAAGATATTTACATCAAATTTGAACTTTATTATATGAATGTTTCTTGTAACCTATTATTTCTCTTTATTTTAAAATGCCAAAAATTTTGTTGTCCAAAAATAAATTAGATAGTTTAAAGTTTGTGAAAAAAAATAATAATAAAATCAATGTATAAATTTAGGTGGAATTATAGGTTGATTAGTTCTTTAAGTTGATGATATGATTTAGGTTTAAAATTGTTTAATTATTAAGTGAATTCATTGAGCATTTGTTTAGTTGCTTAGAGTCCCATTTTGAATTTGGGTTTCTTATGTTTAACAAGGGTTTGATTTAGGTTTTGTTTTAGTAAGATTAATGCATGAATTTAGGTTGATTAATAAGTTTAAATTGAAATTTATTTAATTGTTTGATTTTATTTTAATTTTTTTCACATTTGATTATGTTTAATTTTTTAATTAAAATTAAGTTCTAATTTATTTTAGTTTTAGTTTTCCTTCTAGTTTTAAGTAGAGTTGGGTTTTACATTGGGTTGGTATTTTTGTTTTACTTTGGGTTTGTATTTGGATTGATTTAAGTGCAATTGAATAGATGGGTTCAATTTTGGTTGAATTGAACTAATTTAATCTTTAATTTGATTTATTTTCATTCTAATTTGAATTTAGTTCACTTAAAGTTCAATATAAACTATAAGCAAATTAAGCTCGTTTTGCACCAAAGAGGTGGTCTAAAACAGCGGGTTAAATTTGATGAGGGTAGGCTCCTCTAGGCATTCTTTATGTGGCTAAACTAAGAATTTAATCTAACTAACCTAGTGCGTAGAGTGACCAAGAGATCAAAGGACATGTGTTAAGAATCAAACCAATTGTATTTTATTCTAAGGCAAGCAAGAACATTGGTTTGGCTCAAAATTGAGTCCAACCATCAACCAATCTTCTTGGGTTGCTAGTTCCCAAGGCTAGTTTCTAGGTACTGAGGACAGGTTGAAAGAAAAATATGCAGACTTCATATGAAATGAGATCAACAATGAGTTCGTCAAACCTATTATAGTTAATATTATAATTTGACTCAACATACATCAATTTGATTATCAATCAATAATGAAAGTGTCTTATAGTCTCACTCAATAACCTAAAGTTTTTAGCATTAAAAGTTAATTTGTTATATTCTTATAGTCTCATTCAATAACTTAATTTGTTATATTCAAATTTGAGTATATTCCTATCTCAATTAATAAACCTGTTAACATATCTTCCTCAAGCATAACCTAACTCTTCCAAAATTATTAAAGTGCGTATTCATTAAGTTCAAGATACATCAAATAATTCAAGAAAAAAAAAAACTCAAACTTTCAATTCATTTTATTATGCTAACAATTTTGATTAAACCATAAATTCAACTAAATATACTAGTTCATAATAAAAACAAATAAACAATATATAGAACATAAGGAAGAATAAAAGTATGTTTCTCTTAAACAATAATTTTCAACATTGTGCAATTTTGATTTTTAGGAATATTTTCTTTTTCTATTTATGAATGTACCAACATGAAAAATATGATGTTTTCTAACTCCAATCTCAGAAAAATCTAAATACAATTATCGGAGTTGAAAATTATGTTTTATAAAATATAATGTCCAAAGATTATTTTTTTATAAGGTAGAAATTTAAAAATGTTAACTTGATCAAAACTGTCAATTTATTGATTGCTTGCTTTGATAATTTTTAGTTTTAAATTTATCAAAATTAGACATTTTTTTTTTGTGCTCTCCTATTGATCTAGATCAATTAAAAATATAATATCATTTTAGTTTAAAAAAAAAATGAAGACACCGTTAAATAGTGATTATTGCTCTACATTACTAAGATAGAAAATCTTACAATGAGATCAAACAAATGAATTTCTTGCCTTTTTATTTTCTTGCACCACAAGAAATATTACTCCATGCGTCAGACCATCCTATCATCTTTTATACCTTCTAACCTCTGTTTATAATTTAGGAATTTTTCCTTGGCCACCTCTCTCTCTGGGAAAAAACTTGCCTACGGAAGACGGACGTAGTGTTGCGTGCGTCTTCCAATAGGAGATTGTCATGTCAGCGTCAAGGGCCCACTGACAAGTTAATATAAAAGAAATTATTTTTTAACGCTCCTGACCCGATGACCCCACTCGGGAGTGTAACACGGTTGTAACCCCGTTGTACCTCTCTCGTACACTCCCGCGGTAGGGGCTTATAACCGTGTTGTAACTTGTATGTACCCCGTGTGTAACTTGTCAATTCCACCGAGCTACGCTGGATGTAACCCTGGTGTAACTTAAGTGTAACCCGGTCCCCACTGTACCCCGCAAATAACTTTCGTATAACCCTGTTGTAACCCGGTGCCCGCGGTATCCCGGAAATAACCTTGAAGTAACCGATTCGGGTATCACGGATGTAACCTGAGTGTAACTTCTGTGTAACCTGATTTTCCTTTGTAACTTTCGATTAACCCCCTTATAACTTTTTGGTAACCTCCGTATAACCTATTAAATTGCTTATAACATAATGGCGTGGTAAAAAATTCGCAGTCGTAAGAAACCATTTTCGAAAAGGAAGCCATTTGCGAGCTACAAGGGTTCTCCTCATCTTCAACCTAAGGGCGTAGGGTTCGCAAGAAGGATTCACATTGCTTCATCTAAGAAAGATTAAATGGAGGACATCCCAGATGTTACGAATGCCAGCTTGGAAGAGGGTGATGTTGCTGCTATCGAAGAGGTGAGAAGTAGGAATCCGTAGAGAAGCAAGAATGTCAAGAGCCAAAGAAAATGGCGAAGGGCGCTCGCAAGAAGGCCAAAACTGGTTCTAGGTAATTTACAAGTTTTTCATTCTTAATACATGAAGCTAGGGTTTGGTATTGGAGGTTTACCGGGGACATTGATTTCTATGGATTTGTATTTGACATTTTTAGGAACGGTAAGTCATTGCTTTTGAACACGCTGCATTAATATTTTTCTTCATTCTGTTTTCTATGTGGAGAAGCAAGAGTTCGATGTTAAAATAATTTGTTATTTTCTTGTAGGCTGTTGAGTGCTAAACCAATGAATTGCAGATGTCGTCAATCAGCTATAAGAGTAGTACTAGATTAAATCAGACCAACCATCGAGGACGCCACATGGAATGAACTGGAGGCGATGAGCTTGGTTCAATTTTTGGACCTCCCTCTGTACCCTCAGGATCATATCTTAACAATGCACATTATTAATTGTTGGGATATTGATCGGAGGGCATTCATATTGGTATGGAAGGAGGTAACATTTGATGCAAACCAAGTTGCACTTCTGATAGGCATGCCTAATAGAGGCACACCTGCAAGCTGGTGTGATGCTCTGCCTGCTAGCATGAATGCAAGGAAAATAATGACGGCTCTACTGAGTTCTTCACCAGGGGAGTCATCCTGTCCTTTTTTGCAATTATTAATTAAGTTTTTAATGTCCAATTTACGTTTTCCATCGAACAACTTTAGAGTGTCAGAAGCGATGTGCACTATTTTTAATAATGTAGAAGCTTTCAGTTCCTATAACTGGCCTGCCACAGTATGTCGTTCTTTTACAGAGAAACTGAATGTCTCTGCTTTGAAAATAAGGAGGGACGAGCCACTGGATACTTATCTGGTTTTGTATTCCTCCTAACAGTTTGTTTTGTGCACATAATTCTTGGAAGCTCAATCACTTATCGTGAACATTTGTCTGGTTTATTTTTTGTTTAACGCAATTGTGGTTCTATGAGCACACCACATTGGTCCTCCCAGCAGTGCCTGATGTTAGACCACAAATGTTGAGGTGGCCAGCGAAAGTTAGGTGGAATGCTACAAAGATCTAACTAGCCTTTGAGAGGCTAAGACCTGTTGAGGTGAGTCATTTATTTCTTTAATAACAAGAAAGAAGTATTACATTCACGTGATAATTAACTTGACCTTTACTGTATGTGATTCTTTGCAGGTTTATGATTTTGTTGTTGATTTTAAAGACAGTGAGCATCGTTTTCTTGGCCATCTGCCTGAGGAACCATCAAGTCCCTCGAAGCCTCTCCCAGAATGGGGGACTCAGTCCAGAACACAACCCCAGTGTGTGTTGAGGTTGCTACTTCATTTCCATATCACGTTGGTCCTCAACCAATATATGGGGAGACATATCCACAGAGTACTCCTCGGACTGATTTTGAAGAGATTACTGAATTGTTAAAAGATCAGCACAAAATTTTCTTGCACTTTCAAGCTTCAATTCACTCTCATCTTATAAATCTTGAAAACACAATGACTGAGTTGAAATATGAGATATCTGAGCTAAAGAAAGTAATTATACAACCAAGCCATGAATTGACAATGAAATGGGGGAAAGTGTCCCCACAAAGAAGTTTGATTCAACGAATTAAGGCTAGAGAAGATAGAAGAAAGAGGACTCTATGTTCTCCATTCATGGTTTTCGAACGAAAGAAGAAGACAAAAATAACACACGAGGCAGATGAGGTAATAAGTATGGAAGCCTGCTATAATCAAATTCCCTTTTTATCTACTACGAATTGTTTATTTTTATTAATCAAAGCAACTTTCAATTAACACGTTGAAACATTAAACAAGTGGACACTACTGGAATTTGAGCAAGTTCCAAGTTGGCAAGATGAGCCTGAAGCCGTACAGAAGGGGGATTTGCCAGTTGAACAACAAATCACAACCGACGACATGAGTTCGGATCAACCAACTGCAACTTTTATTCAAATTGAATCACAAAAGGCTGTTGAGCAATATCCTGCCAAGGTTATAAAGTTTTTTTCAAGTTCTCACACACCGAATTTTAATATTGCTTATATAATTTGTTATTATCAACTATAAATTGTTTCCTTTTATTAATCAAAGCAACTTTCAATTAACAGGTTAAAACCTTAAACAAGGGGACACTAGAGGAATTTGAGCAAGTTCTAGGTGGGAAAGATGAGCCTGAAGCAGTATAGAAGGGGGATTCGCCAGTTGAACAACAAATCACAACCGCCGACATGATTTCGGATCCACCAACCGTACCTTTTATTCAAATTGATTGCAAGATGCAGATGAGCAGTATCCTGCCAAGGTTATAAAGTTTTTTTTTCAAGTTCTCACAAAACCGAAATTTAATATTGCCAATATATTTTGGTAGCTTCTTGTTTTATAGGTCTATTCAGCAGCACATGTTCTTCATTTTCCTGCTATACTAAAAATTCCACATTATATGCGGGAAATAATAGATATCTGCTGCAGCAAATTCACCGAGTTGTCAGTTTCACATTGGTTTATATGTTTACTCTAAGTTACTTTATATTTCAACATAATTGTAACATTAGTTTTGTTATTAAACACTTTATATGCCTAGTGTAGAGGGGACTTCATAATTTATGTGGGACATGTCTCCATGACTCGACGTTATCTGGATGAGCTACTCATGAACGGTTGGTTAGGAAACGACCATGTCGACTGTTTTGCTTTGTTGCTAGAAAATAGGAGATGCAACACCCCCATCTGTACAGATCATACTTATATGTGTCTCCATGCCATTTGGTAAAATCTAAATTGATGTTGTCTACATTTGCGCCTAAATACAACTAACAAGATCATTTGTTTAATATGACATTTTAATTTGAATGCAGTTGTATAAATCTGACAATGTTAAGTGTTTCGTTTAACACATCACGAAGGAGATTGTTGATAGTGTAAAGATACTGCTACTTCCAATTATCCATAATGACCATTGGACACTCCTTGTTGCATCTATGTAGGAGTGCAAATGAAGATTATATGACTCCTATGTAACAGAATCCATATGGGGTTTTCTGGAGACATTGTAAGCACGTGGACAAATGCATTGGATGAATTTATATGTAGTCAATGTTTATTCGTTAATGCATTGTTTTATTCTATTGTTCATGCATTTCCATTTTAAAATGTGCAGATTAAACATTTAATTAAGGATGTCGGTGAAGTGTTCACGACCGATTTGTGTAAATGGCCAGTTGTAATGCCCAGAAGCATACAAGCACAGTCCAATAGTCATGATTGTGGTGCCGTTGCCTGTGAATATATGGAGACACTTGTACATAAAGGAAAAATCAATTGGAAAGACAAACTTACATGGCAACAATCTATGACTATCTTCAAAGCGGAGATTGGATATGAGTTACGCAAATTTTCATTATCACGGATACCAGCAGATGTTACTGAAGAGCTTGCGGCCAAGCACCAGTCAGAAGAGACTTGATTTCTGAAATGGCCGCTTAACGTTTTATGCATGTCGTCCTTCTTTTATTTTTTTGGCTTTAACTTTCGGCTCTAACAACAGTATTTTGTAAGTTAATCAATTTAGGGCGTTACATTAGAGCTTTAAAAGCTGATGTTTTTGTAGCATATGTTAAACCTTGATGTGAAATTTGCATTGTTATGAGCTAGTGTAGTGGAAAATGGGTTTAGGTTCATTGGTATAACAAATTAATGTTTTTTCAGTCCCTTAGCTGAACCCTCATGCATTTAAACCTTTGGAAAAATCTCTTTGTTAATGTTATACAAATTATCATATGCTTTACAATTTATTTGGATTCCATGGGAAAAAAATGTATTCTTTGTGCTTGTCATCATTTTTTTCTTATTTTTTGTTGTTTAAGTATTGACTCTATTAACAACATTTTGTGGGTTGTGAATAATGCTAGAGCGTTACATCAGAAAATTAGATGCTGAATTTTTTGTGGCCTTTGTTAAACCTTGATATGAAATTTGCATTATTATGAGCGAGTGTAGTGGAAAATGGGTTTATGTTGATTAGAGTGGGAACAAACTAATGTTGTATTTTTTATTTTGCATCATCTTTTTTTAAATTATTGTTATCATTTTAATTTTTGTTTTGTGCTTTAACAACCATGATTGTTGGGCAGTAGATGTTAAATTAAGAGCTAGCCATGCAAACTATTATAATGATTCCAAGTTCTAATCATGGGTGGACTTAAACGTCACCCATACTTGACTCACTGAAACTTTACCTGATTGCGGTGGGAATTAAGCTATGATTTACTTGTTCTAAATTTAAGATTCAATTTACTACATTAAATTTCAAGATGTTGAATGAGAAGGCTAGAGAATTGACAGGATTAATGATTAGAAGAAGAGTAAAATTGGGTATGAGAAGGCTCGTCCTTATATTTACTTTCCATCTCTTTTCCACCTCTCTGGGCTAAGGAGTAAGGACATTATGTATGTCCTCCCTGCAAAACAGAGTTAGCACACCCTAATAACATGAAATTAAATATAAGGTGGCATTTGGTATGCATCCCTTCAAACAAAGTTAGCATAAGTATATTAGTTTGATGAGTTTGTCATTACTTCTTTTATTTAGGATGACCCAGTCAAGATGCCCATGGATTTCCATCATCTTGAGGTTGTCAGTTTCCCTGATCTACATAGTTAGAGAGGTGGAAAAACTAATGTCAGGCAACAAATTAGTATTTGATTGGTCGCCGGAATAGAAATCCCGTCGACTACCTTGAAAATATCTTTAATTTAATAAATATATAATTTTAAAAAGTAGTATTTTAATTTTTAAAATATGAGACTGAATCAATCTCATATATTTAATAGTTTAAATAATAAAGCACCACACCACATGCCATGCACCTATCTTGAGGAATAGACAATCACTTGATAATGAGGCTCAATTAAATAAACTAAATAATTTATGACATCAGTTTTGGTTTGTAAAACCATTATGTTGTCCGGAAACTTCCCTTATCTAATATGAAAGATCAAATAGGGTTTATATTATATGGGTTCTTTAGTTTCTATAAGGGCAAGCTTCTATAATTAATTACATCTTAGACGACCAAAATTGCCTAAGAAAACTCTCGTTTGAGATCAGATGTATTTGTCTTCAAGAATCTAACATTTAGAGTTTCAAGATTGGACATAAACAATTCAAATGGAATGGGATCAAATAAGAAAACTTATTATGGAATCCAAAAGAAGAAAGATAGGGGATGTCTAAGGCGAGCCTCAGTGTCATCCCAAACTATCCTATGGTTCGGCTTCAATTTCAAAGAGATATTATTAGATGTTCCATCCTACCAATTTTATTCTTTAAAAATTATAGTTGCATGATCTTGCAAGATAGGACTTACATCGTACCAAAAAACAATCTCAGAGCCTAAATAGAGTTAGGACTTATAGTGCATGATATGATCGTGCAAAATCCTAAAGATAGATTGAGGATTTACGTCGCACTAAGTGGACTACATCAAAGTCCTGTGGTTTATTGTTTAATTCTAAGGAAAAGATTGTTGATGTAGGTCTATTTCCTCTCTCGAATATTTTCTTCTGTGTGTCATCGTCATGTGATCTACTGAAAAATAACATTTTAATATTCATTTCATACCTATTTTTGATGGTATTGCACTTTAAAGAAAGGTATTTTTTATGATTTCAGGCAAGTATAATGATTTTAGGCTTTTGGAGCAAAAAGAAGCAAAAAGGAGCGAATTTAGAGCAAAAAGAAACAAATGTGCATTTTGTTGAACTAGCGCCTAACGGCACTATCACCAGTGCTGGACCACGTTATTTTACAGAGTTACGACTGTATTGGAGGAATAATGTGCCGAATGACGCCTTATCCAGTGCCAGACCGTGCCCTATCCCGATTTCAAACTATATTCAATGTATTTGGCTGGATTTTGAAGAGTTCCTTAAGGAAACTCTTGGGAATTTAGTTTTGGTCGAATTTAAACACTTTTGGAGTTAAATTTCAAAGGGGGGGGAGATGTGGAGAGAAGAGTTTAGAGTTTAGAGAAAGTTTCTTTCATTTTGTTTATGAAATTTAGGTTTTGTGTTTTCTCTTCTAAGGAGTGTAAGAGGAGAGGGAAAGTGATAGATTTCTTCTTCCTTATTTATCTAAAGAGAGAATTGTGTGTTGTTGTGAAGAAAGAAGAGGAGTCAAAGAAATTCCTTGAGATCCACTTGGGGAAGAGTTTGAGATAAGTTGTCTTTACTTTACTCTGTTGTATGACATTATTTTTATATATAAAATCCACGTTTTGTCATCTTTTCCTCATGATTCTTGAGTAGATTTCTTTGTCTTTCTCCTTTTCATGTGATGTGTTGATGTTGTGATATGGAAATGATGTGTCGATTTATTATGAAGAATTTGTGATGAGCTTTTCACTTCAAACTTCATTTACTTTTTGATCTGGCTAATTAAATTGTTAAAACTTGTTGTGAAACATAATTTTCGAAAGGATTATGAGTTCCACAATAAAAGTGAAGGTCACATTCAATGTCCATGAATGAGAGAAGTAGTTCATGGGGATTGAGTGCAAATAAATAGGAAAATATACTTTTATGGGTTTAGAGTGACAGGTTGAAATCCTCAATTTGGTCATAATGTTTGGAAACCGAAGTGCGAGTTAGCCTTCATGCAAAGGGAAGTGAGAGCTCTGAAGTGAGAGCCAGTTTCCTCCCAGTTTAACCATAAATTTTGGGACTAAACTTAGGATTACCCAATGTTTTTTATACGATGAAATATGGGTAAAGAATAAGAATGCTCATATTTGGCACAATACATTTGCATCACTGATCTATGTCGCAATAATCATCACATTTTGATTGAAAAGGAAGAAGACTCTTTCTTGCAACTGAACTTTGTTATAAATTTAGTCTTAGTTTAATTTTACTTTGGTAGAAATAGTAATTAAAATTATTTTTCTTTATTTTAAGAATTAAACTTACTTGCAATTGTGCTGTGATTCAATAAAAGTTTTCTGTGCTACGTCATAAAATAAAAACCTCCCTGTAGGATCGATATCCAGGACTCCAATAGAGCCTGTATTTCTTGAGCGATATGTATACTTGCGTTTAATTGTGTGACTCATTATAAAACTAAATCATTATATATATATATATATAAATCTGAGTACATAAATTTTGGCAAATTAAAAAAGTTGCACCAAGTTTTTTGTGTCGTTGCCGGGGAGGCAAGGTAGAAAAGGTAATTGCTAAAATTTAATTTTGTAGTATTTGAAATCTTATATTTGAATTGCAAGTCATAATTGTGTGTGTCTATTTATTTTTAGTGTGTTTATTCTGTTTGTATGCATAGTATCAGATCTATATGTTTAGTGCCTTACAATTCTGAGTTAGAGCGTACTATTAGAAAAATTCAAAAACAACAAAAACAATCTGCAAATCCTCATAAAATGGCGAGCAACTTAAACAATCAAAAAGAAAATGTACCAAGACCTTTAAGATATTATGCAATCCAATAGCAGATGAAATTCACTTAACTATCTAAAACTCTGATGTTGTCGCTAATTCATTTGAGCTTAAACCTGCTATTATCTAAATGGTACAGAATAATCAATTTGGAGGAACACCTAATGAAGATCCTAACTTATATATCGCTAGTTTTCTAGAGCTGTGTGCTACCTTTAAATATGATGGAGTGTCAAACGATGTTATTAGGCTTAGAATTTTTCTTTTTTCATTAAGGGATAAGGCTAAGGTGTGGTTAAATTCGTTAGCACCTGGATCTATTAGAACTTGGGAGAGCTTTCACAAAAGTTTCTGTCAAAATATTTCCCTCCTTTCAAAACTACTAAGCCGAGGAATGATACACATCTTTTAGTCAGTTTGATGGAGAATCCATATATGAAGCTTGAGAAAGATTTAAAGATCTTCTGAGGAAGTGTCGACACCATGCTTTACCAGACTGGTTAATAATTCAAACCTTTTATAATGGATTAGTGGGATCTTTGAGATCGATTATTGATGTTGTTGGTGGTGGATCATTAATGTCTAAACCTTTTGATGAAGCATATTCGTTAATTGAAGAGATGTCTACTAATAATTTTCAATGGCCCTCTGAGTGGGTAAATCCTAACAGAGTAGCTAGTATTCATGATTCTAATGTGACAACCATGATAGTTTCTCAAATTGTTGCACCTTACAAGAAAATAGATCAATATAGAACAAATTATTCTCCAATACCCCCAGTGTTAGAAGAAAATTCATCAGGACATATGATAGACTCTCATTGTCTTATGAAACCTTGAATGCCATAAATAAAAAAAGTCAATAATTCTTATTCGAATTATTATAATCCTAGTTGGAGGAATTACTCGAACTTTAATTGGAATAACACTAATGTTATTGTTAATCCGCAATGAGGAAACAATCCTATGAATCCAGCTGGAAATCCGAATAACCAAGGAAATACTAATTATAGATCTTCTTATTCTTCTAGTTTTAATAGTAATCAACAATTTAAGGAAAAAAAATTGTCTACTGAAGAAATGATTCTGAATATGGGTAATCAAATTCAAGCTCAAAATGTTGCAATGAAAAACATCGAAAATCAATTGGAACATATCTTTATTGCGCTTAAAAATAGACCTTCTGGGAATCTTCGTAGCAATGTTGAGATCAGCCCAAAAGATCAAAACATGGATCAAATTAAGGCTATTCAATTATGGAGTGGAAAAGAATTGGAACCAAGAGTTCAAAATGAAGTCAAAGTTGAAAGAGAGGAAGTGAACATTGAGAAAGGTTCTAATAAGATATATCCAGATGAATATCCGCTAGAACCAATGAAGATAACTGTTGAAAGACCACTTCCTCCTTTTCCTCAAAGACTAAAGAAATAGAACAGGGATAACAGATTTGCAAAGTTTTTAGAAATCTTAAGAAACTAACAATTAATATTCCCTTTGTTGAAGCATTAGAGCAGATGTCTGATTATGCAAAGTTTATGAAGGATATAATAAAAAAGAATAGAAAGTTCAAAGACAACGAGACTGTTGCACTTAGCGATGAGTGTAGTGCAATAATTCAGAAGAAGCTTCCTGAAAAACTTATAGACACAGGTAGTTTCACTGTCCCTTGTGTTATAGGTGAAAAATTTTTCGGAAGAGCTTTATGTGATCTTGGAGCTAGTATTAATCTTATGCCTTTATAAACTTTTGAAAAGATTGGGAATAGGAGAAATTTCACCTACATCTGTGACTCTTCAATTGGCTGATCGTTCTATCACTTATCCTAAAGGAGTTGTGGAAGATGTATTAGTAAAGGTGGATAAATTTATCTTTTATGTGGACTTTATTGTATTAGATATGGAGAAAGATAAAGAAATTCCAATTATTTTAGGAAAACCATTCCTTGCTACTGGGAGAGCTATGATTGATTTTCAAAAAGGAGAATTAACTATGAGAATCAATAACCAAGAAGTAACTTTCAATATTCTGAAATCTATGAAATACCCTTCAACTGAAAAAGATGATAAGTTATATCAAATGAAAATCTGCGATTATTTGAGAGAAGATCATTTTAAAGAAGTATTTTATGAAAATCCAGATTGTGAGGATGAATATGAAAGTGAAAATGAAGATGATTTGGATGATATGAAGAATAAAAAGTTAGGATTTGTTTAGGAAAAATTTAAAAGATTGGATACTATGGAAAATGAAGATAAAAGTTTAATTCTATCTATCATTAAGCCCCCTGAACTTGAGCTGAAAATTCTCCCTAATCATTTGAAGTATAATTTTTTAGGAGAATTATCTACTTTACCAGTCATTGTATCTTTGAATTTAAATGAATATTAAGAACATAAATTATTGGATACCTTAAAAAGATACAAAAAGGCTTTTAGTTGGTCCATAGCTGATATTAAAGGAATTAGTCCATCGATTTATATGCAAAGAATTTTTTTAAATGAACCATATAAGCCTAGAGTTGATCCACAAAGGAGACTGAAACCAATAATGAAAAACGTGGTTAAAAAAGAGATTTTAAAGTGGTTAGATGCTGAAATAATATATCTATTTCTGATAGTGTTTGTGTAAGTCCAATTCATTGTGTTCCTAAGAAAGGAGGAGTGACTATTGACGTTAATGATCGAAATGAAATTATATCGACAATACAAGTCATTGGATGGCAAATATGTTTTGATTATAGAAAAGATAACTTTCCTTTATCATTTTTAGACCAAATGCTAGACAGACTTGCTGGACACAAGTACTATTGCTTTTTAGATGGATATACCGGTTATCACCAAATACCTATTGCTCCTGAGGATCAAGAGAAGACTACATTTACTAGCCCTTATGGAACTTTTGCTTTTAGAAGAATGCTCTTTAGATTATGTAATGCACATGCAACATTTCAAAGATGTATGACGTCCATATTTAGCAAATTAATTGATGATGGAATAGAAGTGTTTATGAATGATTTCTCAGTATTCGAAGATTTATTTGATGCATGCCTATGCAACCTAGAAAAAGTTTTAGAGGTATGCGAAAGAACAAATTTAGTCCTAATATGGGAAAAGTATCAAGTAATGGTTGCAGGAGGAATTGTGCTTGGACATAAAATATCTGAATATGGCATGGAAGCAAATCCTGTAAAGATTCAAATTATTGAAAAACAACCACCTCCAACAACTGTGAGAGGGGTAAGAAGATTTTTGGGAAATGTAGGATTCTACAGGCGATATATTAAATACTTTTAAAAAATTACTAAGCCTCTATGCAAACTTTTAGAAAACGATAGGGTGTTTGATTTTAATGATGAATGCTTAAAAATTTTCAATCTATTAAAGGAAAAATTAAACCTATAATAGTTTCACCTAATTGGGAGAAACCATTTGAATTAATGTGTGATGCTAGCGATAATGCTATTAGAGTTGTTTTAGGGCAAAGACATGACAAAATGTTTAAAGTTAGATACTACACTAGTAAGACTCTTACTGATGCTCAAATTAATTACACCACTACTGAAAGAGAGTTATTAGTGATCGTTTATGCCTTTTAAAAATTTAGATCTTACTTAATTAGAGCTAATTGTATAATGCATACTGATCATTCTGCTATTAAATATTTAATGCAAAAGAATGATGCAAAACCAAGACTGATTCGATGGATGCTTTTAATGCAAGAATTTGATTTTGAGATCGTTAATAGGAACAGAGTTGATAATCAAATAGCTGATCATTTATCTCGACTTGAATAACTTAAGTTGGATGATATTGAAAAGGAAGTCACTAAAATTTTTCCTAATGAAAAATTATATAATATTATTGAAGGAAATTTACCGTGGTATGCTGATATTGTGAACTACATCGTTAGTAATATTTTGCTACCTGACTTAACAATGTAACAACAACAAAAATTTAAGCATGATGCTAAATTTTATTTCTGGGATGATCCTTATCTGTATAGCAATATAAAAATTTTATTATTAGGAGATGTGTGTCTTATGAAGAAACTGAAAGAATTATTCGAGAATGTCATGATTTTAAATTTGGAGGACATTTCAGAATTGATATAACTGCACATAAGATTTTGCAATCTGGGTTTTATTGGCCTACACTTTTCAGAGATGTTTATAGATTTATCAAAAATTGTGATTGATGTCAGAGAATAGGCAATATATCTAGAAGAAATGAAATGCCTCTTAATTTTACTTTGGAAGTTGAAATTTTTTATGCATGGGGATTAGATTTTATGGGACCATTTATACCTTCATTTGGAAATGTATATATATTAATTTTTGTTGACTAAGTATCAAAATAGATTGAGGCAATAACTTTACCTAGGTCTGATGCTAGATGTGTTTCGAGGTTTTTAATGAAAAATATTTTCACAAGATATGGAATGCCTAGAGTAATCATTATCGATGGAGGGTCTCATTTTAAGAATAATCTGATTCAGAGATTGTTGGAAATATATAATATGATGCATAGAATCTCTACAGCTTATCATCCCCAAACTAATGGTTTAATAGAGGTATCTAATCGTGAAATTAAATGAATTTTGGAGAAAGTCATTAATCCTGAGAAATTGGATTTGTCTGCTAGATTGGATACTGCTTTATGAGCATACATAACTGCTTATAAAACTCCTATAGGAATGTCCCCTTACAGATTAATCTTTGGAAAAACTTATCACTTGCTAGTTTAATTAGAATATAAAACATATTGAGCGATAAAGAAATTGAATTTTAATTTGAAAGATGCTGGTGAGAAGAGACTGTTGCAATTAAATAAATTGGAAGAAATTAGAAATGAATCATATGATAATGATAAAATATACAAGGAGAGAAGAAAAAGATGGCATGATTGAAGGATGGTTAAAAAGGAATTTAAACCAGGAAAAAAAGTTTTATTATATATTACAAGATTGAAATTATTTCTTGGGAAACTGAAATCTAGATGGACAGGAATTTTCATTGTCATAAAAATATATCAGTTTGGAGCTGTGATTATCAAAGACCGTAAATTTGGAAAAATATTCAAAGTTAATGGCCAACGATTAAAACCATATTTTAAAGGTAATAGACCTAATTTTAAAGAGATTTTAATGTTGAATCAACCTGAATAACTGGAAGTTATGTCGGGCCGACGACGTTAACCAAGCACTTTGTGGGAGGCAAACCACAGTTATTGAGTGTTTTCTTTGTTTGATATGTTATTTAAGTTTGTTTATTACTTATTTAAGTCTTATTCTTACTTAATTATCATTAACAACATTTAAGAAATGAATCGAATCGAAGTTTGGAAAGAATTTGGAAAAAGAGACATTTGGCGAAATTTGAACTAGCGCCGGACAGTGTGCTGTTCAAAAAACAGTTTATCGTCTTTAAATTCGAGTTTTGGCGATTCTAGGCAGTAAAACTTCCATTAGAACTCCCAAAAACCGCCCCTAGATGCAGGAACTACCTTATGAACGAAGATGAAGATACCAAATCTCGTCTAAATGGATTCTGACTCGATGGAAACTTCAAGATTTCAAGTTTTTAACCGAAGAAAGTTTGTCAGTTTCGAGGCGCAGTGCTTATTCAAAAAAAAATATCTCGAAAATGAGATTGATTAAGGAGCGAGGGTTTGTGTATCGAAGTACAAATTCTCCTACCACTAGAATTGATGAAATTATTGTTCAGAGACATTGGGAAGTATTGTGTTATACTACTACCACCGTAGTTGTTTCAGTTGTGAAGGAGTTGACCCGATTTTTCTATTTCCAAATACAAGGATTTGTTACCATTGCTAGAAAATTTAATTTCTGGCAAAGGCGCGAAACACTTGACCTGGAATAACTTGCTATATAGATGTGTACCAAATTTTAATTACGACAATAGCATTAAATAAAACTTGATTTACTACTGAATGCTAGGTCGTTAATGTTTAATAATTTTTAAATATATGTTTATATATCAAAATATAATTTTAAAAAAAAATATTTTATATACTTTTTGGGTACTACGCAAGTATACGTATCGTTTCAAGTAATATAGGGCTTTAAAACAAAGACCCCAGTATCGATCCCACGAGGAAAAAATATGGTAATAAATTTTTAAATATTGTATTTCAAAATCTTTTTGTATTTTAATCTATCTATAAATTACTTATAATATACTAGATGTAGATTAAGAAAACAATAATAAGAAAATGATTTTGTGAAAACTATATAAAACAACAACTTTCTTCCCTTCAATTAATCTAAGATTTTTAAGATAATTTAATATTTGTTGGAGAATCTAATTTATGGTATTGTGCCAAATAGAAGCATTCCAATTTTTTACCCTTTGATCCAGGTGCAAAGAATATTGGCTAATTTATAGGTCAGCTCCTAGTGACCCTTTCCTTATCTACAAATCAAATTATAAGAATTTATTCTGACACTCTAAAAACTTATCAATTCTACGCCTTTTAAATCTTATCTTCCTATTTATTTGCACTTCACCTTGAATAGCCCACACATGGCCTTCGACTACCCAAGGATTCAAGTGACATCTACAAGTTAAGAGTTCTTCTCCTTCTATGTCTCAAAACTCTTCAACAGGTTTTAACAATTTAAATGACCAATTTAAAAAGTAAAGTAAAATCAGGTATTAATATCATCACAATGTTTTGAAAATATTTTAATTTTCAATTCTCCATCGAGTCTTATATTATCTTATTTATCTTTTCATAATTGAAGGAAGAAAGTAAACTAACTACTCAGAATACATTGAATATAAACAACAAAACATAATAAATAAACTTTGAATCAAAAATAAAATACATATCTCAAATATTCCTTCTACAGATCTTCTGATTCCTACTGTCTCCATAGTGTAATGAACTTCAGATGCAACAACTTGAAAATAAACTCACTAAACTAAATAAAAGTGGCCCTAAATTTCTCTCTTTATTTCTCTCTCTGAGAGATCCTAAAGTGGCTAAGAGAAAGGGGTTACAATGGGGCACACGTTTTTCTGAAGAAATGGACTCCTATTTATAGGCTTCAAGGGTTGCCTTGAGGCACCTCCTCAAAACATGTCCACATTCAATGAATCTTCTAGAAGGTCTGTCTGGCGCCTAGGCACCAGAATCTGGCGCCTACGAGTCGGACACCGCGTCCAGTTCTTCGCACCTCTTCGCTTTGGCTCTCACCTCTTCGCGATTAAAACCGTTTTGGAGCGTCTAAATGCAATGTATCACATGTCCTATTATCCTGGAATAACTGCCAGTCTTCTAGAATGTCCAATAACCACTCACTCCGTCAAAATAACCATCCAAACGTTGTCAAAAACTTGACAGTTTCTGTATCAACTCTGGCGCTTAGGCGCCATCTTCTGGCGCCTAGAAGCCAGACCATATTTTTTATAATTTTTGCATTTTGCTCCATTTTTTCTCCTTTTTGCTCCTTTTTCCTTTTTGGACCTTTTTATATCATCTACATCCAAAAACACAAAAATACCTTTCATTAAAGCATAATATCCTTAGAAATTGATAAAAATCAAGGCATAAAAATAGGTATTTTTGTATGGATCAAAATCCCCCAAACATAAATGTTACTTGTCCTCAAGTAACTCTTTTTACTATATGAAATGTATAACCTTTAGAATAAAAGATAAATATTTAAGATTCCTTATAATTTTTGATTTTATAAAGTCTTTAGTAAATTATTAACCCAATTTCACTAACTAGGTTTAACTTTAAGAATTTAAAGAATATTCAACTACCAAATCATAAGATTTCAAAATTTTCATCCATTTTGAAAATAATAGAAGTTTATTATATTAAGATCTCATAGATTATTTACAAGAAAAAGATTTTCTTGAAAAATATTTCCTAAATAAAAATTCATGCATAAAAATTAAGTAAAATATGTAACTAGTTTTCTTTACATAAGATAATTCAAGTGAAGCCGATTTTTTATTAGGCATTTCCTCGAAGCTTCTCCTCTCTTCTCTTATTCTTTATATATATATATATATATATATATATATATATATATATATATATATATATATATATATATATATAAGATTACTATATACTGGATAGCGCTGTTAATGATTTTGAACTTCAATATCCTTAACTTATATTTTCAAAACTTATACATTTCCACTTAATTATTATAACATGAACAAGAATTCAAAAAGATTTTCAATCTTTTCTTTTTCAAGTGATAATTTTTTATTACTTAATATTTCTAAAATTCCATTATTTTTACTATGAATAGAAAAAATTCTTAATCTTATTCTTCTTTAAGTTAAATAATTCTATTCTTAAAATCAATCAAAGTTATTAAAATTTTGGTTAATTTCACTAAATTGTTTATAATTTCAAAAATCGAAGTGATGTTGAATAGATTCTTCATTCCTTAAGTTATGTTAAAGTTTTTATTTTAAGAAAATATTAGCTCTTTAAGGAAAAAAAATATAAATTTGAATGTATTTTCCCTTCCCCCAAACTTAAGTTTTGGTATATTATGAAATTTGAAAGTATGAGAGAAAGAAAATCATAATTTTAAAAAGGAAATTTTTTATAAGTATGTAAAAACGATCTTAAAAAGAAAAATTTACTTCTACTCATGCTTTTATGAATAAAAAAGATAAAATTGAAGCGAGTATAAAAAGTAAGCGAAGCTAATTTTTATGATTATACTAAATTTGAAACAAAATAAAAGTAGAGCAAAATTACTAATTATTAAACAGTAGACTGAAACAAACATATCATAAATTAACTCTAATCTCAATCTCAAACACAATATACTAAGAATATTCTAACAACAAATTCTTAACACTAATCAATCCACACAGGTACTTAAACAAATCAAAATACATCAAACATAAAACTAAACAAACAAACCAAACAATACAAAAAAACAAAGTAGCACAACATAGAGATCTATAAACTACTAGTCACTGGCTGTAGCCTCATCATCATCATCGTCACCAAAGGAAAACTCAACATCCTTAGGATCAACAAATGGTGTGAAACTAGGAAAAGTAGGGAAACTAACATCATGCTCACCCTTCAGAAGTCCGACTAGGGCTTCATTATACTCAAACATCATAGCTACTCTTCCTCTGGGTATAATCAGATAAATGATCAAGTTTCCTATCAATAGTATCAACTCTGCAGTGAGTTTGAAATAACTCCTGCTGCTGCTCTATAAACTGATCATGCATTGACTCCCAAAAACTCGATGGTGGCTCAGTGGAAGTAGAGGGTTGGGAAGTAGAAGGTCTACCTAGAGTAGGTGCAGAAGAAGAAGGAGCAGTCGATTTCTTCCCTCGAAGACGATCATAGATGCTAATGCTCTCCTGACCAATCGGCTTAGTAGTCTTCAACCTTTCCTATGAAATATCTGCAGTGACTCCATTGCTAATACATAATGAATAAATCAGAGATGGGAATCCTAGTCCAACAGAAGTGCTGGATCTCGCAGTAGAATCCACAGAATCATAAATAATACTGCCGACATCAATAAGCTTCCTTTCCTGAATGCAGTAGTTTAAGATTGCTCGATCTCTAGTCACTTCACTCAGGTGGTTGGAAGGTAACAATCTTGTAGAAATAAAATAGTGACATGCTTTAGAAATACCATTTAACTTGGAGGATTTGAAGTTTACCCTTTTTCCGTTCCTGATCTTCCAAGATCCAGTACCATCAGTCAAATGAGCAATGATCATATCCAAATCTCCCTCAGATGGTGATAATCCAGAATAGTAGCACTCTATAGTCGGTGACAGGACATAAAATACATTGATTCTTTCAGGATTAAATCCTACTCCGACACC
The DNA here is from genome assembly GCA_022702705.1 of Papilionanthe hookeriana x Papilionanthe teres. Taxonomy (NCBI): domain Eukaryota; kingdom Viridiplantae; phylum Streptophyta; class Magnoliopsida; order Asparagales; family Orchidaceae; genus Papilionanthe; species Papilionanthe hookeriana x Papilionanthe teres. The sequence continues at coordinate 23,650,016 of CM040434.1, read as the reverse complement.
TCTGACAAAAACTTCATAATCTTCGGCATCCAGAAAATTCATATAAAATTCTCGAACTATAGGGATAACATCAAAAACAGTGAAATAACAGAATCTTCGCCAATTGTGCGCAACGATAGTGTTTTCAATCATTTCTCCCGGATGATAGAAACTTCGTTCTGAAATGAACTTCCTCGACGTTGCAAATTCATTGAATCGAAAATGCGCAGCCGCAGTAGAAAATTTGCTGCTATCAAAGTTATCTCGTGCCTTCCCGCGTTTAGATTTCGGAGCCATCTAAACGTGAAAGAAAACAAGATCAAATTTAGGAATAAAAAATTTAAACCCTTTTTAAGTTTATAAAACTTAAAATAAGTTTAAAAATTCAAAGGAAATCACTAAAAATAAAAAAAAAATTTCAAAATTTCGGTTCTTAGCAAAACCTAGGGAAATCTATGGTGAAAATCGAAAAAAATTGGTTTAAAGTGTAGATCTGACCTTGAGAAGAAGAAATCGAGTGATTTCGCGCTCAAATCCTTGATTTTTTGACCTCAAAATGGATTCTAAAAGTTGATTTTCGCGAAAAATGGAGGAAGAAGAAGGCTTAGGCGTCGATAATGGCTTTTGGTGGTATTTAAGAAAATTTCTAGGTACAGGCCGAACCGGCGCTTAGGCGCCGAATTCTGGCGCCTAGGCGCCAGACTCGCCTTTCACAAAAAATTATTTTTAAATTTAATTTTCCACCAAAATTCATAAATTCAGCTTCCAGTTACTCACATTAGAGTAAAGCTTCAGTTTATAACTTCCAAAACATTTTCAAAAAAATTTTAAAAATTAAATAGTAAATCCACCAATCAAACATAAAGTTTAAATCAAACTTCACTAAATTCCATTTATAATCTTCAATATTGGCTCAATATATTCCAGATAAGTATCATTCTTGATTCAAGTTCCTAATACACACTCAAATACAACAATTTTTAAGCAAAAACAACACACATTGAACATGAAAGCAAATACACAAACAAACACAATCGATTCACTAAATCGATACAATGACTCAACAAACCAGATAATAACTATCTCATTACCAAAATCCTCTAATCTTTACAAGGGAAATTGTGTAGTCCGCTTAGAAAGAACACTAACGCTCTAGGGAAATCCGTAGCCGTCTTTTCGTCAATCCACTTGTTCTTCGCATACATTTCAACTTGAGCATCTTGATAAGCCGTAAAATGATCAAATTGAAGTTTCATCTGCCATTCTAGATGTTCAATCTGATGAAACATCTCATGAAGGTGATCTCCAATGCTTTTAAACTCCACTTCAAACTTATCCAAATGACTAGAAATTTTCTCTAAACTTACCGCGATGAAACCATTGAAGTAGAGTTGAGGATCCTTTGAGACCTTGTCCCTAGCTTCTTCTCCATGATTTCTTCCTTCCATTTCTTCAAAAATTTCTCAAATCTCTCAATAATGAAGTGCAATGGATGTAACTTTGATTGCTTGATGGTTAGAAATGAAGATGGGTTGATTTAAAGGTGAAAATCGTGTGAAAAATTGAAAATTTTTGTTTTCTGCACGACCCAGTAACCGTGGCGCTTAGGCGCCGAATCTAGCGCCTAGGTGCCGGACCTATTGATACATAGTTTAACTCTAGCGCTTAGGCGTTGAATCTTGGCGCCTAGGCGTTAGAACTATGTTCAACTCTGTTTTGCCTAATCGTCAAATTTTAAAGTTTCATTCTCCAAGATAGGTAAATTATACTGGTAAGAGTAATCTAGACTCAATAACACACATTAAAAACAATCATAATGAAGGTTAACTTGATCTCCTTTTTACTCATATTTAGAATAGAGTGATCCAATTTCTAAATCTTACATACTTCAAAATAATCTTCAGCCTAAGTTAACAAAGACTTATAAGCATCAAAAAAATTTTAAAGTAATATAAAATTAGTCAAGATCGAGGCATAAACTTACATTAAAACATAAAAATACTCAAAACAAATGATAATTATGGGTTGCCTCCCACAAAACACTTGGTTTAACTTCGTCAGCCCGACTTAAGTAAATCTTTGATCAGGTTAACTCAATTCATAAGCCTCTTTATAAATCATTTTAATATCTCCCAAATAAGGCTTCAATCTTAATCCATTTACTTTAAAATTTTTCCAGTTTTGGGATCTTTAATATCCACAGCTCCATAATGGTGTACTTTCTCAACTATATAGGGTCCAATCCATTTAGATCTTAATTTTCCAGGAAAAAGTTTGAAACGAGAATTAAACAGTAATACTTCTTACCCAGGCTCAAAAATTTTTCCTAAAATTTTCTTATCATGTAACATCTTCATTTTCTCTTTATAAGTCCTTGCATTTTCATATGATCCATTTCTTATCTCTTCCATCTCATTTAATTGCAATAATCGCTTTTCTCCTGCTTTATTCAAATTAAAATTAAACTCCTTTATCGCCCAATAAGCTTTATGTTCAAGTTCAACAGGTAAGAGACAATGTTTACCATAAATTAACTAGTAGGGTGACATTCCAATTGGTGTCTTATAAGCTGTTCTATAAGCCCATAATGCAGAATCAAGTCTATCAAACCAATCAGTTCTTTTAGGATTAACAGTCTTCTCTAAAATTCTTTTAATTTCTCTATTTGATACTTCAGCCATTCCACTTATTTGTAGGTGATAAGCAGTTGTAATTCTATGTTTGATTCCAAATTTTTGTAGTAATGATTGTATTCTTATATTTCTGAAATGACTTCCACCATCAGTGATAATTACCTTAGGCATTCCAAGTCTTGAAAATATCATTTTCTTTAAGAATTTAGAAACACTTTTAGAATCGCAGTTTGGTAAAGCAACAATTTCAATCCACTTTGAAACATAATCAACTGCTAATAAAATATAAATTTTTCCAGATGATGGAACAAATGATCCCATAAAATCTAAACCCCATATACCAAAAATTTCAACTTCCAATATATAGTTTAAAGGCATTTCATCCTTCCTAGATATATTTCCCATCCTTTGACATCGATCACATGTTTTCACATAATGTCTCACATCTTTAAATAAGGTAGGCCAATAAAATCCAAAATTTAAAATTTTAAATGCAGTTTTATCTATGCCAAAGTGTCCTCCAAAATCAGAATCATGACATTTTTGAATAATAGCAAAAGTTTCCTCATAAGGTACACATCTTCGAACATAGAATCTTTTCCAATTTTAAGTAAATGAGGATCTTCCCAAATATAAGATTTTACATCATATTTAAATTTCTTAATAAATTTGTTATCCAATTCATAAGGTAAAATATTGCTAACTAAATAATTAACAATATCAGCATACCAAGGTGTTTTGCATCCTTGAATAACATATAAAGATTCATCAAGAAATTTCTCATTTATATTTTCTTCCGAAATAATATCATTTTTAATTCTAGACAAATGATTAGCAATTTTGTTTTCAGTTCCTTTTCTATCTACTATTTGAAAATCAAATTCTTGTAGAAGTAAAACTCATCTTATAAGTCTAGGTTTTGAATCCTTCTTAGATAATAGATATTTAATAGCAGAATGATCGGTATGAACTATGCATTTAGTACCAGAAGATAAGGTCTAAATTTATCAAAAGCATATACTATAGCTAGAAGCTCCTTCTCAGTGGTAGTGTAATTTCTTTGTGTTTCAGTGAGCGTTTTATTAGCATAATATATAACTTTTAAAATCTTCTCATATTTTTTTTCTAATAGAGCTCCAATTACAAAATCACTTGCATCACACATTAATTAAAAAGGTTTATTCCAATTAGGTGCAACAATGATAGGTGCAGTTATTAGTTTTTCTTTTAAAATATTAAAAGAATTAATACATTCTTTGTTAAATTCAAATTTTGCATCTTTTTCTAATAAATGACAAAGAGTTTTAGCAATTTTAGAAAAATCCTTTATGTATCTTCTATAAAATCCAGCATGACCTTGAAAACTTTTCACATCAGTAACAGTAGTAGGTTGTTGCAATTCAGCAATAATTTTCACTTTCGCTCCATCCCTTTTTATGAAACTTTGTGACCAAGTACAATGTCTTCTATGACCATGAATTGACATTTTTCCCAGTTAAGAACTAAGTTTGTTTCTTCACATCTTTTCAGAACTTTGGAAATGTTTTCTAAACAAGATTCAAAAGAAGTTACAAAAATTGAAAAATTATCCATGAATATTTCAATTCCTTTGTCAATCAAATCACAAAATATTGACATCATACATCTTTGAAAAGTTGCAGGAGCATTACATAAACCAAAAGGCATTCTTCTAAAAGCAAAGGTTCCATAAGGACTTGTAAATATTGTTTTCTCTTGGTCCTCAGGAGCAATATGTAACTGATAATAACCGGAATATCCATCCAGAAAACAGAAATATGGGTGTCCAGCTAATTTATCGAGCATTTGATCCAAGAAAGTAAAGGAAAATGATCCTTTCTAGTGGCTTTATTTAATTTCCTATAGTCAATACAAATTCGCCATCCAGTAACTTGTCTTGTAAGAATTAGTTCATTTTTATCATTAACAATGACAGTTACACCTCCTTTCTTTAGAACACAATGAATAGGACTTACCCATTGACTATCCGAAATAGGATAAATAATACCAGCATCTAACCACTTAACAATTTCTTTTTTAACAACCTCTTTCATGATAGAATTTAATCTTCTTTGCGATTCAATAGTAGGTTTAGAATTTTCTTCCATTAAAATTCTATGCATACAAATGGAAGGGATTATTCCTCTTATATCGACAATAGTCAACCAAAAGCTTTCTTATAATTCTTTAACACACCTAGTAGTTTTTCTTCTTGATCTTTACTCAGTTCAGAAGAAATAATAACAGGTAAAGTTAACGAATTTCCAAGAAACACATATTTTAAATGTGAAGGTAACATTTTTAATTTCAGATCAGGGGATTTTTTTATTGATGGTAAAATTATATAATTTTGAGTTATGTCTAAAGTTTCCCAGTTATCTTTAATAAAATGAGTCTCTTCTTCTTCTACTTCTTCATTTTCATCAGTTAAAAATTCAAATTTTTCTTCAGAAATGACTTTATATTTTTCTTGATAATGTTTCTTAATTAAATAATCAATTCTATCCATTCGATAACATTTCTCTTTATCAGGGTACTTCATTAATTTAAGAACATTGAATTTAATTTCTTAATCATTAACTCTCATGGTTAGTTCTCCCTTTTGCACATCAATCATAGCTCGTCCGGTAGCTAGAAAAAGGTCTCCCTAAAATAATAGGTATCTCTTTATCTTCTTCCATATCGAGTACGATGAAATCTGCATGGAAGATAAATTTATCCCCTTTAACAAGGACATCCTCTATAACTCCTTTAGGATAAGTGATAGATCTATCAGCTAACTGAAGGGTTACAGTGGTGGGAGTAATATCTCTTAAATCCAATCTTCCAAAGATAGAAAATGGCATGAGATTAATACTTGCTCCTAAATCACATAAAGCTTTTCCACAAAATTTTTCTCCAATAGCACAGGGTATAGTGAAACTTACAGGATCCTTAAGCTTTTCAGGTAATTTCTTTTGAATTATTACATTGCATTCTTCACTTAATGCAACAGTTTCAAAATCTTCAAATTTTTGTTTCTTGCTTAAAATATCCTTCATAAATTTTTCATAAGTTGGCATTTGTTCCAAAGCTTCAGCAAAAGGTATGTTAATAGTAAGTTTCTTAAAAATTTCAAAGAACTTAGAAAATTGATGATCAAGTTTCTGCTGTTTAAGTCTTTGAGGAAAAGGTGGTGGTGATTTTTCTACTTCCACATTAATAGGTATAAAAGTCTAATCTTGACCAGGAGAGAGAGTTTCTTTAGGTTTTTCAATCTCTTTAACCTCAATCTCTTTTTCAATTTCATTCTGCAATCTTTCTTTTAATTCCTTTCCACTTCTAAGTTCCACAGCCTTAACAGTTCATGTTCTTTTCCAGTTTCCTTTGGATTAATTTCAACATTACTAGGAAGTGTTCCTACAGGTCTGTTATTTATAAAGTAGCAATTTGCCCCATTTGATTTTCAATATTACGAATAGCAGTATTTTGATTTTGTAATTGATTATTCATTTGTAAAATTAATTCTTTTATTGATAACTTTTTCTGTTGATTATTAAATCCAGAAGGTTTATAATTTGGATTAACTTGATTATTCCAATTTCCAGTGGGATGAGATTGATTATTATCCCATTGTTGTTGTAAATTATTCCAGTTAAAATTAGGATGATTTTTCCATCCAGGATTATAATAATTTGAATAAGGAATATTTTTACTTGCAATAGCTTGTAAAGTTTCAATAGTCTGAGAATCTTCAATATTAGTAGAGTTATTATGTGAAATATTAATTGCAAAATTATCTAATTTCTTAGACATTGCTGCTACTTGTGAAGCTAGGATAGAAAAGGCTTCATTATCGTGAATACTTGCCATATTTTTAGGATTAATCCTTTCGGAAAGCCATTGAAAATTGTTATTAGCCATTTCTTTAATTAAAGTGTAAGCTTCTTCAAATGATTTAGACATTAAAGAACCTCCAGCAGCAGCATCAATAATTGATTTTAAAGATCCAATTAATCAATTGTAAAATGTTTGAATAATTAACCAATCAGGTAAAGCACGATGAGGACATTTTCTTAATAGTTCTTTAAATCATTCCCAAGTTTCATATATTGTCTCCCTGTCGAATTGACTAAACGAAGTAATATCATTTCTTAATTTATCAGTTTTAGCAAGGAATTTTTGTGCCATTTCAGCCCATGTTTTAATAGAACCAGTTGCTAATGAGTTTAACCACATCTTTGCTTTATCTCTTAAGGAAAAAGGAAAGAGTCTAAGTCTAATAGCATCATCAGAAACATTATTATATTTAAAGGTAGCACAAAGTTCTAAAAAACGAACAACGTGTAAATTTGGATTCTCATTTGGTGTTCCACCAAATTGATTGTTTTGCACCATTTAAATAATAGACGGTTTAAGTTCAGAAGAATTAGCATCTATAGTGGGTATTTGAATACTACTATGAAGTTCATCAACTGTAGGGTTAGCATAATCCCTTAATGGTTTATTAACATTTTGATCATTAAGTTCAATTGGATTTTGTAAAGTAGCCATTTCTTGAAGTTTTTGAATTTGTTTTCCCTTTTTAATTTTTCTAATTGTTCTTTCTAGTTCAGAATCTAAAGGTATTAGTCCTTCAAAACCAAAACTTCGCATAAAAAAATAAAACAAGGAGTAAAATATATTTTTTTTAATATTTATTTTTTTTATATTTTAAATTTTTATATATTTTTTTATGTTTTTGGAAATATAATATTTAAAATCTATAATTTTTTATTCCTTCCTCGGCAACGGCTCCAAAAACTTCACCTAATTTTTGTATTTCCAAATATAAGGATTTGTTACCACTGCTAGAAAATTTAATTTCTGGCAAAGGCGCGAAACACTTGACCTGGAATAACTTGCTATATAGATGTGTACCAAATTTTAATTACGGCAATAACATTAAATAAAACTTGATTTGCTACTGAATGCTAGGCCGTTAATGTTTAATACTTTTTAAATATATGTTTATATAGCAAAATATAATTTTAAAAGAAAATATTTTATATACTTTTTGGGTACTGCGCAAGTATACATATCGTTTCAAGTAATATAGGGCTTTGAAACAAAGACCCCAGTATCGATCCCACGGGGAAAAATATGGTAATAAATTTTTAAATATTGTATTTCAAAATCTTTTTGTATTTTAATCTATCTATAAATTACTTATAATATACTAGATGCAGATTAAGAAAACAATAATAAGAAAATGATTTTGTGAAAACTATATAAAACAACAACTTTCTTCCCTTCAACTAATCTAAAATTTTTAAGATAATTTAATATTCGTTGGAGAGTCTAATTTATGGTATTGTGCCAAATAGATGCATTCCTATTCTTTACCCTTTGATCCAGGCGCAAAGAAAATTGGCTAATTTATAGATCAGGTCTGGATGTATTGTTAGTAGAATGGGTTAATCTAGGCTCACACTACTAGATGTCCAAGCATGGCTATGGTCGGCCCTACTAGTGATCCTTTCCATATCTATAAATCAAATTATAAGAATTTAGTCTGTCATTCTAAAAACTTATCAATTCTACGACCTTTAAATCTTATCTTCCTATTTATTTGCACGTCATCTTGAATAGCCCGCACATGGCCTTCGACTACCCAAGGATTCTTGTGACATCTACAAGTTAAGAGTTCTTCTCCTTCTAGGTCTTAAAACTCTTCAACGGGTTTTAACAATTTAGATGACCAATTTAAAAAGTAAAGTAAAATCAGGTATTAATATCATCACAATGTTTTGAAAATATTTTGATTTTCAATTCTTCATCGAATCTTATATTATCTTATTTATCTTTTCGTAATTGAAGGAAGAAAGTAAACTAACTACTCAGAACACATTGAATATAAACAGAAAAACATAATAAATAAACTTTGAATCAAAAATAAAATACTTATCTCAAATATTCCTTCTACAGATCTTCTGATTCCTACTGACTCCAAAGTGTAATGAACTCCAGATGCAACAACTTGAAAATAAACTCACTAAACTAAATAAAAGTGGCCCTAAATTTCTCTCTCTATTTCTCTCTCTTAGAGATCCTAAAGTGGCTAAGAGAAAGGGGTTACAATTGGGGCACACGTTTTTCTGAAGAAATGGACTCCTATTTATAGGCTTCAAGGGTTGCCTTGAGGCACCTCTTCAAAACATGTCCACATTTAATGAATCTTCTAGAAGGTTAGTTTGGCGCCTAGGCGCCGGAATCTAGCGCTTAGGCGCCGGACACCGCATCCAGTTCTTCGCACCTCTTCGTGATTAAAATCATTTTGGAGCGTCCAAATGCAATGTATCACATGTCCTATTATCTTGGAACAACTGCTAGTCTTCTAGAATGTCCAATAACCGCTCACTCCGTTAAAATAATCGTTCAAACGTTGTAAAAAACTTGACAGTTTCTATATTGAGTCTGGCGCTTAGGCGCCAACTTCTGGTGCCTAGGTGCAACGCCATATTTTTTATAATTTTTGTATTTTGCTCCATTTTTGCTCCTTTTTGCTCCTTTTTCCTTTTTGGACCTTTTTACATCACCTACATCCAAAAACACAAAAATACCTTTCATTAAAGCATAATATCTTTAGAAATTGATAAAAATCAAGCATAAAAATAGGTATTTTTTTATAGATCAGGAGTTCTATGCAAATCTTCATGGAATCAACCAATGATTAGTCTATGTGCAAGGTTGTTGGCATATTTTTAGATTTTAAATTTAATTTAAATATATATATTACTTGGAAAGTAGCATTTGATTTTGAAAATAATTTTAGGTTTAAAAAATTTTAAGATATGAAATCAAACCAATCTCACATCCCAAATAGTTTGTATAAACGAGCACCACATCACAAACCGTGTTTCTATTCCGAGGAATAGACCACTGCTAAATGATGGGGCTCGATTATATAAACTAGAAGATTTGTGACATCCGTTTGATCTATGAACCATTTTTATAATCCGATAAGTTCCCATGCTTAATATGAAGGAATTAAGCAGGGTTTATATTACTTGGGTTCTTAAAGTTCCCTATAAGGACAAGCCCCTATAGTTAATTACATCTTAAATGACGGGAATCATTTAAGAAAACTCTCGATAATGATCAGTGGTTTTGCTCTCAAGAATTTCAAAGTTTAAGGTTTTCAAAGAATTGGATTTTGGAAATTTCAATAAGGAATAGATCAAATTTAGAACAGTTATTTTTTGGGAATCAAAGGTAGAGAAGAAGGGGATGTCACAGACCCGAAGTGAACTTCGGTGACTTCTCGACTATCCTATTGTTTGGCTTCAATTTGAGAGTAGTCATTTGATGTTTCATCCTACCAATTTTAGTTAATTAGGACTTATATTTGTAATGACATAATCATACAAATAGCCTCGAAGATGTGAGGGTTTATATCATACCAAATGCCTACCTCGGAGTCCTAAGACGAGTTAGGGCTTAATTTGCATAACATGATAGTGCAAATGCCTAACGTGAAGTTGAGGATTTATGTTTCACTAAGCAAACTACCTCAGAATTCTATGGCTTTGTTATTTAATGCTAAGAAAGGTTTTGCTGAAGTAGATATAAGTTTTGCTAATAAAGATGGTCCAAACTCCTTGTTGTTGCGGAGATTTAGTTTTAGAAGGTGAAAATCAAGAGATGAGAGAAGTGTTTTGGTTTAGAAGTTTTAAGTTTCAGGTGTCTTTAATGTTTTAATTAAAACAAATCTTAAAGTTGGTTAAACAGATCCAATTAATATCCCACGATTCCGTCATCCCAGCACTGTTATTTTCATCGGATTCACTTAGTCCAAATGAATTTGCTAAACTCAACTGAATGAGTTCCACACTTTTATTTAGATCGTGGGAAATCTCATTAGCAAAACATGGGTTACATCATCTGAGGGATTCCCGATCATCCAACGAGATGTTTTAATTTAGTTGAAGTTATAGTTTTGTTGTTCTGTTTGTGATTAAATTTTGAGTTGTTTTTATATTTTGAATGTTGTGGTGGTAAATTTTATCTTGTATTGATTTTTAATTTAGTTTTGGATTTCAGTTTTGTGGATATCCTAAAGTTTCAGTTTTCATGCAGGGTGACATTCTTGTTTAACATTCAAAAGAAGTAAAGTACAATGGAGGTACTTGGAGGGTCTTCTCGTCATTTCCGGCTGCACTTAAAATACATGTCAGAGCATTTAAATATTTATAAGAAACACCTAGGTAAAGCTAAGGGAAGGTTCTGGTTGTCTACCAAAATCCTAATCTTATTGCTAGTCAATTCCTACGACGTCTAGGTCCTTATGTTTTGTTGAGGATGATTTAATTCACCAAAGAACCATTAAATTCAATTGTTCTTCTAAAACATTTCATCATATTGAGAAAGTGCTTAGGACGAATCCTAAACTTCTTTTTAATACTTATGAGATTGTTTCGAGTCCAAATGAATTTTATTGTACGAGTGATTTAATCATCCAAGAGTTTAGTTAAGTTTTGTTTCTTGCTCAGTGAAATTGGACATTTGATTGTCAGATGAGTGAAGTGACATTTCACTTAATGCTTCATTTAAGAGTTATGATAATGAAAGTCTTTAGGGACAACTTGGTTCATTAATGATTTTAACCAATCTTAATCGAAGTTTTGAGTTGAAGATTTAGTGTGATTTTGATTTAATTATAAAGTTTTAGTTAGTCCTTTTAGGTGTTTTAAATCATTTTGAGTTGAAAAAGTGTTCAAGCTGTTTAATTCAGTTAAACCTTTATGTTTTAAATGACCTTAATATTTTAGGTTAATTTTAATGTTTTAAAAAGATTTAATTTATGATGTTTTAATCATGAATTGTTCCAGGTTAATCTTTGATGTCATAAAGTTAATTTGATTTAAGTCTTAAACAATTTCAGGTTAATTTTAAGATCTTGAGTTTGTTTCAATTTGATTTTTAAATAATTTCAAATTAATCCAAATATCTTTTAATTTAATTATAAAATTTCAAAAATCATTCTCTTTTTTAAATTATTAGTTCCAATCATCATTTTTAGAGTCCCATTAATTTTTGTCTAAATAATATTTGATCAAATTATTGATTAGGGATTCAATTTAAAGAATTAAAATCTTTTTATATTCAAAATCCCTTAACCTTAATAATTCACATTTTTAATTAAATTCCAAGGTTTATATGATTTAATTAATAAAAGTTTCTTCTTTAAATGTTCAAGGTGATTAATGGGTTTCTACCCCTTAACTACTTTAGTTTCAATCATCTAATAAGAATTTAAGATCAAATATTTTATCCCTCCCTTTGGTTTAGCCTAAATTTTAGTTATGGTTAACATTCCTTAATTACCATTATGCCCCTTTAGGCTTATTTATTTCGTAACTCACTAAATTGAGCTCAAATGAACTTGAAATTTTTATGTCACCTCACTCACATGTCAATTAAGACATTAAAGGAGAAAAAGTGATTTTTCCATTTTTAATTTATTTTATATAATTATTTTTGTAGAAAGTAAGGGTTTTCAATGGAAATTCAACAACATAACCAAGGTAGGGTTTCTATCCTTCAGAAAATTATGAGATGTTCCTACTAACCAGAGGACCACTTGGACCAATTTTGGTGATTTTTAAATTTTATTTTATTTATTATAATTATTTTAAATTTTGATTAATTAATTATAAAAAAAAATTAAAGTTTAAAATTGAGTTTTATATTTTTCTTAAGTCTCTCTGAACTCAAGGAAGTCAGAAAAGCAAATTTTATATTTTCTGATTTTTCTTTGATTTATTAGAATTATTTGAGTGGGAAGGTTTGAAAATTCATTTTTTAACATTAAAAATTGCATTAAGCTTTTAAAATTCAATATCTTAACCTAGATACTTAAGAAAAATATTTGGTTGGCTCCTAAGTGATTAATGAACAAAATATGACATTTTTGCGATTTTTAATATTTTTGTGATTTTCTTAATTTTTTAATTATTAAAATATTGAAAAAGAGGTTAAAAATGAAATTTATTAGAAAAATCCAATTTAATTTTTTTAGACTCCTCTGATACCAGAGAGCCCACAAAACAAGTTAGGTGAATTTTTTAAGTGTATTTTAGGTTTTATGAATTTTTTAATTTTCAAAATAGCTATGTCACTTAATTAATTCATTTAATAAGTTAAATTAATTCCAATTGAGTTAAAATTTTTATGTGAGGTTCATCTGATCCTAAGTGATAGTGGAGAGTTGATTTCATATGATTTTGAGGTGTGGTTACTCCTAATTAATTAAAATTTAATTTTGAGGTTTTGGCCAAATTAGAGTTTATTTGATTGAAATAAATCCTGAGATAATTTTATGTTGTTCCACTGGTCAAAGGGAACACACCCTAATTTTTCTAGATTTTTCTAAGCAACCTAATAATTTTTCTAATTATTATAGTAAAACTAATGCATAAAATGGAAAAATAGATATCTCCTCATGGAGATCTTCCCTGACTTTAGAAAAATCAGGAAAGATCCACCATTATGCATGGAATAACATACCAAAATTTCAAGTTATTGTGAAGCTCCTACATGCATGAAGAATTGAAAGATTAAAAATACTATTTAATTAATTAAAAATAAAATGTACATCAAATAAATATGGAATTACATTATTCTCCTTAATTCAGTGAGCAAGAGGATATTTTTATTTTATTTTTTGTAGTTTGCTAGGCAAAGTTATGATTTTTTGAAGTTGTGTCAAAAATAGATCCAAAAAATCCATTTCCCGCTCAATCCACGTGTCAATCTCTTATTGGCCTGCGTGGTTCCTGTGGCAGCGCATTTAAGAACCGATTTCTGTTCGACTCCATCAGGGCTGTCCGTCCGATACACGCCTGATCGAACGGCTGCTGCTCCTCACTCCTAGTGCTATTCCCCCAAAACCGTCCACCTTTAAACCTTTAAATCTCCCTCGATTCTCAACAAAATTGAATGATTTTTTTTTAAATGATCTTCTAATCGAGTATCACACATCTATATGGTGATGATATACTTAAAGCATATGAATATTTATAGAAATTTAAAATAAGCTCGGTTGGAGGACAAATTTTTTATACCTTTGTCCAAGAGGTGAGGCCTCAGTTGGAAATGGTTTGATTGAGCTTAGGAGTGCTTGGAGAAGCTTTAGGAACAATTTGGTAGGGACTCCCCAAGGTAATCCTTCTCTTCTTGTCTTATGGCCATGAGAGGTGAGTTTAAATAAAGGAGCTTATGGGTAACCATGGGGGTTGGCTTGGTTCATTCACCAAGGTTTTTTGGCTGAGAAAAGCTCACTTGATTCAGCTTGAACTTGGTACAATCAATTAGGTTATGCCATGTGTAAAGGCATGGATTTAAGTGGTATGGGTCTAAGTGCCATTTTTTGGTCAATTTGAGTTAAAGCATGGATTTGTCTTGGTGCACCCTCCCATGGTTTGATTTGGGCTGAAAAGGATGATTTAGTCAGCCAAAAGAAATGGAGAAGTCCCCATCCAAAGTACTTGTGTCAAGTTTGGGTTAAGGTGTGTCATGGAAAGAGTTAAAAGTGCTTAAACATGGCTTAGGAAAGAGGCTTACTCCCTTGCTATTTAAGGTTTGGTGATGTGTAAAGAGCTTACATGGCTTACATATGGCTTGACACAATCTTCATGACTCACATTTGGCTCCTCCATGGCCCACCTTTGTCTTGGGAGCTTTCATGAAAGGGGATTTATGACTTTTGGGAGATTTGATGGAAAAATGTCATGAGGTTATATTTAGAATTATTTAATCATGAAATGAAACTATAGAGGGATAATTTTAATGAAATGGGTGATGGAAAGAAATGTCATGTGGGCTTGGATTGAAAACTTGGGCTTTAGAAATTGTTTTGGATGGGTTTTTAAAATGTTTTAATGAAATGGTCTTTTAGGTTTTAAGATAAACTTTTGGATAAAAATTAGGTAAAATATTGTGCCAAATAAATGTTGCATTTAGTTTAGGAATGTGTTATGAAGGTTTTAGAAAAGATTTGGTGTCATTTGGAGTTGAATTGGGTTTAATTTGGGTCTTTTAGTAATGAGGTCAAAGTGGGTCAAATTGGGCTAATTTGGGTTAAGGTTGGGCTAATGTTGGTTTTGATGTGAAATTAATGTTGCAAAGTGTTTATGAAGGTGTGAAAAAGAGTTTTCAATTTTGGTTGAGTCTTGATTTTGGGATTTGGGCTTGTTTGGCTTCATGATTGGTTTAGGCCAAATTGGAGAATTTTGGTTTGAGTTAGGTTTGGGTGAAGTTTGATTCCAAATTTGGGGTAAATTAATGTAGAGTTTTGTTTGTGGGATGTTAGGAAGATTTCAAAATAAATTTGGGGAAAATTGGGTGACATTTGGGTTGAATTTGGGGTGGATTGGGTTAGTTGGTCACTTTGAGCCTTAAGGGCCAATTTGGAATTATTTTATCAAACTAGGTAAAATTGAAAACATTAGAGTATGTGGTAGTTGAAGAAAATGATGTGGATAATATTTTGGAATTTTTGGGATTTTTTGATAATTTGTTGAATTTTTGGAATTTTAGGCTATTTGGGGTATAAGGAGGATACATGAAGAGTATTGGAGGCTATTTTGGAAAATTTTGGTATATTTGACCATGGATGATCAATTTGAGTGGTGGGGAATGTTTATGATTGATTTTGAGAAATCTTGGTTAATTTGATTTTGAGAAATCTTGGTTAATTTAGGCAATTTTGGGAATTTTGGACAACTTCAAGGGTATTTGTTAGGTTTGGTGGGTTTAGGGCCTTGGGATCAAAAATTGAAATTTGGGAAAAATAAAGATTGATTAGATGTGAGTAAAATGAAACCATTTTGATTGATCCATGAAGCCATGTTAAGCTCACAAGAGCCATGAGAGGACTCATTTTAGGCACTAAATATGTTGTTCCTAACCCTCTTAGCCAGGGGCTTAGGGGTTGGGGTCCATCCATATGAGTTTCCTACATGAGTCAGGAAGACAAGTTGGGTAAGAGTGATTTTAGGGTTTAGAATGTGTGTGAGAGTGTGGTTTGTGCAAGCTGGATCTCACCAAGACCAGGCTACCCAGGGTAATCCTAAGGCCAAAGAATCCTATTGGAACTTAATCCAAGAAAAAAAAGTATCTATCTTTAGTCTAGATTTCATGCTCATTTTATGAACATTTTTAATGATATTACACTATAAAGGAAGTAAATTTGCATATTTTTGTCTTCAAGTATAAAAATATGATTTTATAGAAAATGAAGCAAAAACTATGCAATTTTGAGACAAAATAAGCAAAGGAAGAAGATTTTAACTTAGTACATATTGATATATCTTTCTATGTTTAATATCTTTTATATTTCTCACATGTTTTTGGATGAAATTATACTTTTGAGAAAGGTTGTTTTTATGTCTATCTTGTAGGTGAAGAAGTTAGGAACACAACGCAACTGAAATGGGGCGAAACGAAGTTGAAACGGAGCCAAACTGAGCAAATGGTGGAGCTGCGCACAGGGTGACGTCTAGGCGCCAAAACCCGGCGCCTAGGCACCAGAATCATCCAGAAACGGTTATTGGATGGGATTTTGACGACTTTGGGAGTTTGTTGACCTCATTTTTGATGAGGTCTTCTCTTCTTCTTTTTAGTACTTAGGATCTAGCCTTAGGCTTTTCCTTTGACTATCTTAGAGGACTAGAATTGGGATCCCCAATCTAGAATTTCAAACCACTTCTTAACTCCTCGCAAACCCCACAAACTTGATCGTAGACCCCTAATCACCTAGAGGGTTGAAATCGAATGTGGAAGTTTAAAGGATGAGTTCTTATAGGACTCTTTGGCCTTAGGATCGCCTACAGGTGGCACGGTGCAGTGAAGGGGCTGACTTACACACACACTACACTCATACACTACACTTTCACACACCTCCTAAAACTACACCCATACTTAACTTGTCCTCCTGACTCATGTAGGTAATTCACATGGATGGTCCTTAACCTCTAAACTCTTGGCTAAGAGGGTTAGGAGCAACATAGTGAATGCCTCAAATGAGTCCCTTCATGGCTCATGTGGGCTTGGTATGGCTTCATGGCTCAACCAAAATGATTTCATTCCACTCAAATTCACCCAATCTTCAATTTTCTAAATTTTCGATTTTTGACCCCAGGACCCTACACCCGCCTAACCTACCCAAAGCCGCTGAAATTACCCAAATTTTCAAAATTTCCAAATCACCCAAAATCCCCCAAAATCAATCCCAAACATTTCCACATCACTCAAATTGATCATCCATACCCAAAAATATCAAAAATTCCAAGAATACCTCCCAATACCCTCCAAATACCCAAAATACCCCTCTTGACCTAAAAATCCAAAAATTCAGAAAATTCCCAGAAAATTCCAGAAACTCCCAAATATTCCCAATTTTATTTTGTTCAACTACACCATGGGCCAATTTTGTCAATTTACCCTACTTTTGTCAAAACCCCCAATTTGACCCATTTTAACCCTAAGTGAACCCAATGTCAAACCAAACCTACCCAATTGACCCAAATTCTGGTCCAATTCAATTCTAAACTTCAATTCAACATTCCCAACACCAATCTAGACCAAACCCAAGTCCAATTTGATTGATATTTGGATCCAATTTCACTTTTGGCCTTAAAGCCCGATTTGGACCCATAACCCGAACCTAACCCAAACTCACCCAATTCAACTCCAATTAACCCCAAATCTTTTCTAAATCTTCCTTAGCATCCCCACAAGCAAAACACTAACATGATTTTCCCAAAATCTAGACCCAAACCCCACTCAAATTCAACCCAAAGCTAAAAGGCCCAATTTTGACCTAAACCCAAACCTAACCCAAATGAGCCCAAACCCCAAAATCAAAGCCCAACCAAAGTCAAAACCTCTTTGAAACACTCCCATAAACATTTCTCAACATTAATTTTACATCAATTTCAACCCTACCCAACATTGACCCAACTTGGCCCACTTTGACCTATATTGGCCCATTCACCAAAAGAGCCCAAATTCAACCCAATTCAAACCCAAATCACCCCCAATTTGCTTCAAGTCACTCATGACACATCCATGAGCTAAACCCAACAATTATTTGGCCCAACCTCTTTACAAAATTCCCATCCATAAACTCATTTTTAAACTTAAAGGCCCATTCCTTAAACCATTTTAAAAGCCCATCTTTTACCACATCCAAAGGCCCAAAATTGGTCTCAAAGCCCATATGACATTTCCCCTCATCATACTTTCAATTAAACTCAATACCTAAGTCCTAAATTCATCATCAAATCATTCCAAATCAAATTTCATACAAATTTCCATCAAATTACCAAAAATTCCTAAAATCCATTTTCATGAAATTGACCAAACTTTTGCCAAGCCCAATGTGAGCCATTGAGGCCATGCATGAGCCACATGTGAGCCATGAAAGCCTTGGACACTCCACCATGCCATATTGGGTAAGAAGAGGGGGGGGGCTTTCCTTAATCCCTAAAGCTCATTAGCCTTAATCATGTTTCACCTAAACTTAAATTTAATCCAAATATATTTGGATGGAGACTTCTCCATGCCAAACCAGTCGATCCCTTTGATCCCCCATAGCATCCAAAGCCACCTTGAAGGGTGCACCAAGCCCAAATGGGTGGATTGACCCATTTAGACTCAAAACTAGCCATGCCCCATTCTACTTTGGATCAAAGCCTTTACACATGGCAATTGCCAATTTCTTGCACCAAGTCCCAGCCCTGATCCACCTGACCTTGAGGGTGACCCATGCCTGGCCGGCCAGCCACCAGGTCGCCGGAAAACACCATGGTCGAGAGCTCACATGTGAGCCAACTTTGGAATTCTCCCTTGCTGAGCTACCCCATCCCCAGTGGCCATTGTAGCTGTTCTTCTCTTGCCAAGAGCAGGTTGATCCCAAGCCCTAACTCTCCCTGGGAGGCCCTCCACCCTCTCCTATTTAAACACCACCCCTTCTCGGCCATGAGAGGTGCTGAAACAAACCTTAAGGAAACTCTGCCAAAATTGTTCCAGACTACTCCCCATACATAGAGCACTTGATCCCCACTGGAATCCCCCTGCCATTTCCTCTCTGTGAGCTCAATTTCAGAGTTGAAATCCAAGCCCAAAACCAGGATACTTCTCCACAGTGAGCCAATCCTCAAATTGATTGTTCCTACACCTTCACCAGACCAAGAGAAGGTGTCCACCAATAAAAGCCCCATCTCCGGAGCCACCCGGTTGCTCCGGCCTCCAAGCTTTGTGATCGGCTGTGGTCGAAATCCTACCTGAGCAATTCACCGGACTAGGAGACTTCATGTGGAGCTTGTCGGGATCCGATCGAAGGTGAAACAACCCTCGGATAGAAGCCACACTTCTGCGAGCAAAGGTATGGCCTCATTCTTCTTCCCGAGCTTCGAACATTCTCCATTTTTATTGAGTAAATTTCATCCCACATAAACCGTATGGATGTGTTCGTCTTCTCGAGACGAATCCATAGAAGCATAAGAACACGAAAATCCATCGAGTATCGAGTGAGATATTAGGGATTTAGTGTGGACGGCTCTCGGGTGAGGTCGCTCGTGGACGATGAATGGATGCCGTCCATTTAATACACGCGCGGACGGACGGTTCAGATGGCGTCTGACCAGGAGATGGTACGTGAACCGCGGGGCCCGGGCTGCTGACTCAAATGGCGGCGCCGAATCAGAAGACGACGTGTGTGCGTTCGGAGCTGCCGAGGATGGCGTGGCGCCGCGTGGATAAATAGAAAATTAGGATTTTTTTCTATTTTTTTAATTCCCTAAACTTCAAAAATTCATAACTTTGTGTAGGAAAATCATAAAAATAAAATAAAAATACCCACTTGCTCAGTGAACAGTGGAGAATAATGTGGAAAAGGAATCATTTAATTTCATCAAGTATTTTATTTTTAATAATTTATTTACTGTCTGCACTATTTTAATTCTCCATGCATGTAGGAAATTCACCATGGCATGAGACCATAGGGCTTTTGAAGCCTCCGAATTTGGGAACATTCCCTGAATTTTCCAAAGTCAGAGGCCATCCCTATGAGAAGTTATTGATTTTTCAAATTCATGTTACTGTTTTGAGTATTTTAATTCCAATAATTAGCATGTTGTGTAATAAATTCTAGGAAAATTTGGTGATGTCTCTTATGACCAGAGGACCACTAGGAAAAATAGGTTTTGAGTTAACTCATTTAAAATAACCCTAATTAGCTTAAACACCCAAAATAGATCCCTAATTAATTAGAGTTAACCATACATCAAATTGACTTGAAATCAATTCTCCACTGACCTTTAGGATCAGAGGAACCCACCATAAAAATTTGAAGTCAATTGGACTTGGTTAGCCTCTACTAAATGGGTTGATTAAGCCAATTTAATCAATTTAAATTTCAAAAATTCATAACTTTCAAAATACCTTTCAAAAATTCACCAAATTGGTTTTGGAGCCTCTCTGATATTAGGGGAATTTAAGAAAATTAAAATTTTAATTTTCTAAAAAAGTTTATTTTTAATATTATTTTAATATTTTTAATAATTAAAAAATAATAAAAATCACAAAAATAATAAAATTCACCAAAATGTCACATTTTTAATTTTAATCACTTAGGAACAAACACCATATTTTTCTTAGGTCTATTTAATGAGATATTAAATTTTAAAGCTCTAGGGTAATTTTAAAATTAAAAAAATGTATTTTCTAGCATTTTCACTAAAATAATTATAATAAATCATAGGAAAATCAGAAAATTACAAAAATTGATTCTCTGGTTTCCTTGATATCAGAGAGATTTTTGAAAAATATAAATTTCATTTTTCAACCTTTATTTTATTTTTAAATTAATTAATACTACAAAATTTAAAATAATTATAATAAAAATAATATAATTCAAAAAATCACCAAAATTGGTCCAAATGGTCCTCTAGTCATTAGGAATGCCCCCTAATTTTCTTAAGGACAGAAACTTTCCCTTGATCATGTTATTAAATTTTCCTTGGAAATCTCTATTTTCTACCAAAAATAATTATATAAATAAATTAAATACAGAAAAATCATATTTTCTCCTCTCATGTCTTTATTGACATATGAGTGAAGTCATATAAAAATTTCAAGTTCATTTAAGCTCAATTTAGTGAGTTATGAAATTATTAAGCTTAAAGGGCAAAATGGTAATTAAAATTTTAACCCTTAATTAAAACTTTAGGTTTAATAAAATTAACAAGTAAAATATTTGATCTTAATTTGATTTGGATGATTGGAATCTAAATAATTAAAGGGTAGAAACCCATTAAACAATTTAAAATAATTAAACCTTAATTAAATAATTGATTAAATTTGGGAAGAATAATAAAATTGGAATTATTAAAATAGGGATATTGTTGGGAAGAGATTTATCCTTTCATTTAAAAAATCCCTAAATTAATCATCTCATTAATATTTAATTCTTAATTAAAATGATAACTCAAATTTAAAATATTTAAAAAAAAAAAACTTAATCATTAAACTAAAGTTAAATTATTAAACTCTTTTAAAATTTCAATTAAAATTAAATAAATAAATTAAATTAAATTAAATTAAAAATTAAATTAAATAAATTAATTAAATTAAATTAAATTAAATTAAATTAAACAAACAAATTAAATTAAATTAAATGAATAAATTAAATTAAATTAAATTAAATGAATAAATTAAATTAAATTAAATTAAATTAAATTAAATGAATAAATTAAATTAAATTAGACTTAATTAAATTAAAACAAATTAAATTAAATTAAATTAAATTAAAACATATTAAATTAAATTAAATTAAATTAAATTAAATTAAATTAAATTAAATCAAATTAAATTAAAAATTAAATCAAATTAAATTAAATTAAAGGAAATTAAATCAAATTAAATTAATTTAACATCAAATCAAACTAAATTGAATTAAATTAAATTAAATTAAAATTAAAATTAATTTAAATTAAAGTTAAAATTAAATTGAATTAAATAACATCACCTAAAACAGAAAGAAAATTAAATATAAAGCGAACTTGAACACTATTCCAAATTTAAACCCATTAATTGAATTTAAACTAAATCACAAACCATTTGAATACCAATTTACCCTCGAAAGCTTTAGTTGTCATAACTCCTAAACAGAACATTAAATAAAATATTACTTCACTTATAGGACATTCAAATATCCTCGTTCACTGAGTAAGATAACAACAAAACTTAACTAAACCTCGGACGATTAATTCATTTGTATAATTGAATTCATTTGGACTTAAAAAAATCCTAGAAATATTGAAAAGATGTTTAAGATTTGCCTTAAGCACTTCCTCAATATGATAGGATGTTCATAAGAAAAATTGAACTTAATTGTTCTTTGATGAAGAAAATCGTCCTCGAAACCAAGATACAAGGAACTCAGACGTCATAGGAAATGACTAGCTATAGGATTAGGAATTTGGTAGAAAATCATAACTCTTCGCTTAGCTTTACCTAGGAACTTGTTTAAATATTCTAATTGTGTTTTAAGTGCAGCTTGGGATGACGGGAAGACCCTCCAGGTACGCTTTTATTTTATTGCAATTTATTTAATCGCATCGCACTTACTTTTTCTTGCATGATAAACAACTGTTGCATGAAAACCCACACCTTTAGGATAGTCCCTAAAACTGAAACCAAAATTAAACTAAAAGTCATTGCAAGATAAAATTCACCGCCACAACACTTCAAAATATAAAACAACTCAAAATTTAATCACAAACAGAACACAAAACTACAATTACAATTAAATTAAAACGTCTCGTTGGATGATCGGGAATACCTCGGATGATGTAACCTACGTGTTGTTAACGGGATTTCCCACGGTCTAAATGAAAGTGTGGAACTCATTTAGTTGAGTTTAGCAAATTCATCTGGACTAAGTGAATCCTATAAAAATAATGATGCTGGAAGGATGGAGCCAGTGGGATCTTAACCGGTGTCGTTATAATCAACTTTAAGATTTGTTTTAATTAAAACACGAAAAACACTTGGAAATTAAGATTCTCTCTAAACCAAAACACTTTTCTCATCTCCACGATTTATGACTTCTAAAACTAAACCTCTACAACAACAAGGAGCTCGGAGCATGGTGGGCAAGCACGGCCATCGTCGTCAAGCAAAACTCGAATCGTCATCAATAACTCGTCTTAGAATTAAACAACAAAGCCATAGAATTTCGAGGTAGTTTGTCCAGTGCAACATAAATCCTCAACTCTTCGTTAGGCATTTGCATTGCAAATTAAGCCCTAACCGGTCTTAGGATTCCGAGGCGGTCGTCGATACGACATAAAACCTCACATCTTCGAAATTTATTTGTATGATTTTATCATATAAATATAAGCCCTAATTAATTAAAATTGACAAAATCAAAACATTAAATAGACATTAGGACTTTCCTAAATTCAAGCAAAACAATAGGATAGTCGGGAAATTACCGAAGTTCGCTTCGGATCCGTAATTTCCCCTACCTTTCTTCCTTTGAATTCTCAAAACAAAATGTTCCAAACTTGATCCATTCCCTATTGAAATTCCAAAATTCAATCCTTTGAAAACTTAAACTTTGAAATTCTTGAGAGCGAATTATTGATTATTATCGAGAGTTTTCTTAGGTGATTCCCGTCACTTAAGATGTAATTAACTATAGGGGCTTGCCCTTATAGGGAATTTTAAAGAACCTAGGTAATATAAACCCTGTTTAATACTTTCATATTAAGCAGGGGAATTTGTCGGCTTATAAAATTTGTTCGCTGACCAAATGGATATCACAAATCTTCTAGTTTATTTAATCGAGCCCCACCATCGAGCAGTGTGACTATCCTTAGGGATAGATACACGGTTTGTGGTGCGGTGCTCGTTTAGGTAAACTATTCGGGATGTGAGATCAGTTTGATTTCATATCTTAAAAATTTTCAAATTTAAAATTATTTCCAAAATCAAATACTACTTTTCAAATTATTTATTTAAATTAAATTAAAAAAAATTCGCCGACAACTTCTGTTAGGCGACCCCTTTTTAAAATACCACACAACCTAAAAATAGTGCCGACAACTTCTGACGACTCCGCTGGGGACAATTCCTCTCTCCATTCTAATCAGACAATTCTGCTTTCAAAAATCGGTAGTGCATCCATGTCCCTTATGGATCAAACTACCCTTCTTTCCATTAGGGTACTATGTTCATTTCTACCTTGAACAAGTATAACCAACATTCTCTCGGATTTAGGAGCCACTGTTTAGACACCCCTAAACAGAGAGGTTCCGAGATCCTTTTACCTCATTTCTGAGGTGGGGTGGATCCCCAATAGGTGTTAATTTAGGAGTGATCCTTCGAGTCGAGAAGTCTTGCATAAGACTTTCTTTTCTTTTCCAACTCTGAATCGGATTCCTTACCTTCTCTACACCTTTAAACATTCCGTTCTAAATAAACAAACCCCCTAATGAATGACTCTTTTAACAAATGATTCCTTCTTATAAATATATGAACAAGAATGTGTTCGGACTCTTTCAATTCCTTTCTTTTCGTCCTAGTGAGAAGAAGCATAACTCGGGATCGACAACCAGAATCTACCCTGCAGAAATGGAAGCCCCAAAGCTGATTTTCTCCTTCACCAATGGACTGGACTTCGCCGTTTATAAGGATGAGACTTGCCCGACAATGGGATCATCCGGTTTGGACAAGGATTCGAGAACACGAATGTCAAGATCACCGACGTTTCCCTTTTCGCGCCGACAAACAAAGTATCCGAAACTAAGAAGCCGCCGATCGAGTTCAACCTTAGGTCAACCCAAGAGTTTCCTCCCCGCAAAAGATCCCGATCGAGAGGAATACTCGCCGTCCGCAGGAGGACCGTTCTTGCTACCCCCACCGGTCTAGTTGTTTCGCACCTACCCCGGCTTCGCCAAATTAAAGGGGAAGGAAATCCGGAACTATAGTGAACCCGTTACCGTGGAGGGTACGGACTTTCTCGTGAGACCTTCTGTTTTGAAATCGGGTCCGACTCAAGAATTCCATCACTAACACGGACCCAAAGAAGGAACGAAGTAGGAAGATTGCCGGGAAGCGCCGTAGCCGCCGAAGTTGCTTTCCTGGAGGAAATCCCGAAAACCCACGAGTACACACCACTACCCGAATACATACCATTGCTCGAAGATACACCCCTTTTGGAAGGAAGTAGATTCCATCCCCTTTCCGCCACAGCAGACGAGGAAAATGTCCGCAGGATTGTTTCTACATTACCTCGACCTGCATACTACGATGACAGCTGTCGGCATATTTTTAGGTTGTGTGTTTTATTTTGAAAAGGGTGTCGCCTAACAGAAGTTGTCGGCGAACTTTTAATTTAGTTTAAATAAATAATTTGAAAAGTAGTATTTGATTTTGAAAATAATTTTAAATTTGAAGGTTTTAAGATATGAGATTAAACCGATCTCACATCCCAAATAGTTTATATAAACGAGCACCGCACCATGAACCGTGTATCTATCCCTAAGGATAGACACACTCGCTTGATGGTGGGGCTCGATTAAATAAACTAGAAGATTTGTGACATCCGTTTGGTCCGCGAACCAATTTTATAAGCCGACAAATTCCCTCGCTTAATATGAAAGTATTAAACGAGGTTTATATTACTCAGGTTCTTTAAAATTCCCTATAAGGGCAAGCCCCTATAGTTAATTACATCTTAAGTGACGGGAATCACCTAAGAAAACTCTCGATAATAATCAATAATTCTGCTCTCAAGGATTTCAAAGTTTAAGTTTTCAAGGGATTGAATTTTGGAATCTCAACAGGGAATGGATCAAATTTGAAACATTTTGTTTTGGGAATTCAAAGGAAGAAAAGTAGGAGAAATCACAGATTCGAAGTGAACTTCGGTAATTTCCCTACTATCCTATTGTTTGGCTTAGATTTAGGAAAGCCCTAATATTTATTTAATGTTTTAATCTTTCCAATTTTAATTAATTAGGGCTTATATTTATATGACAGAATCATACAAATAGCCTTGAAGATGTGAGGGTTTATGTCGTATCAGACGACTACCTCGGAATCCTAAGACCGGTTAGGGCTTAATTTACAAGGTAAATGCCTAACGAAGAGTTGAGGATTTATGTTGCACTAGGCGAACTACCTCGAAGTCTTATGGCTTTGTTATTTGATTTTAGGAAAGTTTTGTTGAAGTAGGCTCGAGTTTTGCGATGACGATGGCCGTCGTCGCCCACCATGTTCCGAGCTCCTTGTTGTCACAGGGGTTTAGTTTTAGAAGTCATAAATCAGGGGATGAGAAAAGTGTTTTGGTTTAGAGAAAATCTTAATTTCCAAGTGTTTTCGGTATTTTAATTAAAACAAATCTTAAAGTTGATTATAACGACACCGGTTAAGATCCCACGGTTCCATCCTTCCGGCATCATTATTTTTATCGGATTCACTTAGTCCGGATGAATTTGCTAAACTCAACCGAATGAGTTCCACACTTTCATTTAGACCGTGGGAAATCCCGTTAGCAACACGTAGGTTACATCATCCGAGGTATTCCCGATCATCCAACAGGACGTTTTAATTTAGTTGTAATTGTAGTTTTGTGTTACGTTTGTGATTAAATTTTGAGTTGTTTTATATTTTGAAATGTTGTGGCGGTGAATTTTATCTTGCAATAATTTTTAACTTAGTTTTGGTTTCAGTTTTAGGGACTATCCTAAAGGTGTGGGTTTTCATGCAACGATTGTTTATCATGCAGAAAAGTAAGTGCGATGCGATTAATGAAATTGCAATAATGTAAATTGCAAGAAAGTAAATCGCAATAAAATAAAAGCGTACTCGGAGGGTCTTCCCGTCATCCCAAGCTGCACTTAAAACACAATTAGAATATTTAAGCAAGTTTCTAGGTAAAGCTAAGGGAAGGGTTATGGTTTTCTACCAAATTCCTAATCCTATAGCTAGTCATTTCTATGACGTCTAGGTTCCTTGTGTTTTGGTTTGAAGACAATTTTCTTCATCAAAGAACAATTAAATTCAATTGTTCTTATAAACATCCTATCATATTGAGAAAGTGTTTAAGAAGAATCTTAAACATCTTTTCAATATTGCTTAGAATTGTTTTAAGTCCAAATGGATTCAATTACACAAATGAATTAATCGTCCAAGAATCTCAAGTTTTGTTATCTTGCTCGGATGAACTAGGACATTTGAATATCCTATAGGTGAAGTAACATTTCATTTAATATTTTGTTTAAGAGTTATGATAACTAAAGCTTTTGAGGGTAAATTGGTGTTCAAATGGTTTGTGATTTAGTTTAATTTCCATTAATGGGTTTAAATTTGGATTAGTGTTCAAGTTATTTTAGATTTATTTTGAATTTTTTATGTCTTTGGTGATGTTATATTTAATTCAACTTAATTTAATTTAATTTGATTTAATTGAGTTTTAATTTAATTTAATTCAATTTAATTCAATTTAGTTTGATTTGATGTTACATTAAATTAATTTGATTTGATTTAATTTTAATTTAATTTGATTTAATTTAATTTAATTTAACTTAAATTTATTTAATTTAATTTAATTTTTAATTTAATTTAATTTAATTTAATTTAATTTAATTTAATTTGTTTATTTAATTTAATTTAATTTTTAATTTAATTTAATTTTAATTTAATTTTTAATTTAATTTAATTTTATTTAATTTGTTTATTTAATTTAATTTTTAATTTAATTTAATTTTAATTTAATTTTTAATTTAATTTAATTTTTAATTTAATTTAATTTAATTTAATTTAATTTAATTTTTAATTTAATTTAATTTAATTTAATTTTTAATTTAATTTTATTCATTTTAACTTTAATTAGAATTTTAAAAGAGTTCAATAATTTGATTTTAGTTTAATGATTAAGTCTTTTAATATTTTAAATTTGGTTTGATTTTTAATTAAGAATTAAACATTAATGAAATAATTAATTTAGGGATTTTTAAATTAAAGAATAAATCTCTTCCTAATAATATCCCTATTTTAATAATTCCAATTTTATTATTCTTCCAAATTTAATCAATTATTTAATTAAAGTTTAATCATTTTAAATTGCTTAATAGGTTTCTACCCTTCAATTATTTAAATTTCAATCATCCAAATCAGATTAGGATCAAAAATTTTACTTGTTAATTTTTTATTAAACCTAAAGTTTTAATTAAGAATTAAAAAAAAAATTAATTACCACTTTACCCTTTAAGCTTAATAATTTCATAACTCACTAAATTGAACTCAAATGAACTTGAAATTTTTATGTGACTTCACTCATATGTCAATAAAGACATGAGAGGAGAAAATGTGATTTTTCTGTATTTAATTTATTTATAAAATTATTTTTGGTGGAAAATAGAGATTTCCAAGGAAAATTTAATAACATGACCAAGGGAAAGTTTCTGTCCTTAAGAAAATTAGGGGACATTCCTAATGACTAGAGGACCACTTGGACCAATTTTGGTGATTTTTTGAATTATATTATTTTTATTATAATTATTTTAAATTTTGGAGTGTTAATTAATTTAAAAATAAAATAAATGTTGAAAAATGAATTTTATATTTTTCAAAAATCTCTCTGATATCAAGGAAATCAGTGAAGCAAATTTTACAATTTTCTGATTTTTTTATGATTTATTATAATTATTTTAGTGAAAATGCTAGAAAATACATTTTTTTAATTTTAAAATTACCCTAGAGCTTTAAAATTCAATATCTCACTAAATAGACCTAAGAAAAATATGGGGTTTGTTCCTAAGTAATTAAAATTTAAAATGTGACATTTTGGTGAATTTTATTATTTTTGTGGTTTTTATTATTTTTTAATTATTAAAAATATTAAAATAATATTAAAAATCAACTTTTTTAGAAAATTGAAATTTTAATTTTCTTAGATTCCCCTAATATCAGAGAGGCTCCAAAACCAATTTGGTGAATTTTTTAAAGGTATTTTGAAAGTTATGAATTTTTAAAGTTTAAAATGACTAAGTGGCTTAATCAACCCAATTAGTAGGGCTAACCAAATCCAATTGACTTCAAATTTTTATGGTGGGTTCCTCTGATCCTAAAGGTCAGTGGAGAATTGATTTCAAGTCAATTTGATGTATGGTTAGCTCTAATTAATTAGAGACATATTTTGAGTGTTTAAGCCAATTAGGGTTGTTTTAAATGAACTAACTCAAAACCTATTTTTCCTAGTGGTTCTCTGGTCATAAGGAACATCACCAAATTTTCCTAGAATTTATTTCACAACATGCTATTTATTGGAATTAAAATACTCAAAACAAGTAACATGAATTTGAAAAATCAATAACTCTTCATAAGGATGGCCTCTGACTTTGGAAAATTCAGGGAATGTTCCCAAATTCAGAGGCTTCAAAAGCCCTATGGTCTAATGCCATGGTGAATTGTATACATGCATGGAGAATTAAATGTATACAGAGAGTAAATAAATTATAAAAAATAAAATACTTGATGAAATTAAATGATTTCTTTTCCACATTATTCTCCTCTGTTCACTTAGCAAGAGGGTATTTTTATTTTATTTTTCTGATTTTTCTACACAAAGTTATGAATTTTTGAAGTTTAGGGAATTAAATAAATAAAAAAAACCCCTAATTTTCTATTTATCCACGCGGCGCCGCGTCATCCTCGGCATCTCCGAACGCACACGCGTTGCGCTCCCATTCGACGCCGCCATCCGAGTCAGCGCTCCCGGGGCCCGCTGTATCGCTCCGTCTTCTGATCCGATGCGATCTGAGCCGTCTGTCCGCGCGTGTATTAAATGGACGGCATCCGTTCATCGTCCCCGAGCGTTCTCAACCGAGAGCCGTCCACACTAAATCCCTAAGATCTCACTCGATACTCCATGGATTTTCATGTTCTTATGCTCTATGGATTCGTCTTGAAGAGACGAACACATCTATACGGTTATCATGCATCGAAATTAAAGCATTTGAAATGGAGAATCTCCGAAGCTCGGGATGAAGAATTAGCTCATACCTTTGCTCGCAGAAGTGTAGCTTCGATCCGAGAGTTGTTGCACCTTCGATTGGATCCTAGCAGAAGCTCCGCATGAAGTCTCCCGGTCCGGTGAATCGTCTAGGTGTAATTTCGACCACGACCGATCACAAAGCTTGGAGGTCGGGCAACCGGGTGGCCCTGGAGATGGGGCTTTTGCTCGGTGGACACCTTCCCTTGGTCCGGTGAAGGTGTAGAACCAATCAATTTGGGGATTGGCTCACCGTGGAGAAGTGTCCCGGTTTTGGGTGGAATTTCGGTTGGGAAATCGAGTTTTATCAGTGGGGATTAGAGGCAAATCGACACCTGGGGATCAACTCGCTCCGAGGGTGGAGAAGGGTTTGGAACAATTTTGGCGGAGTTTCGGCAAGGTTTGTGCAACTCTCTTCTCATGGCCGCGAGGGGGTTGGGTTTAAATAGAGGTGCCCTGGAGAGCCTCCCGTGGATGACCAAGGGTCGGGATCAGCCGCTCGGTCATGGGAAGAACGAGCCATGGTGGCCATTGGGCATGGGGCAGCTCAGCAAGGTGGAATTCCAAAGTTGGCTCACATGTGAGCTCTCGGGTGTGGTGTTTTCCGGCGATCCAGGTGGTTGGCCGGCAGGCATGGGTCACCATCTTGACCAAGGAGGTCAGGGCTTGGCAAAGGTGAAGTCAATTGAGCTTGGACATGTGTAAAGTGCTTGGATTAAAATGGTATGGGGGAGATGCCACTTTGGCTTGAAATTGGTCAACCCATTGGTTTGGGTTGGGTTCACCTCCCCATGGATGGTCTTGGGCTGAGAAGATCAGTTAAGCTAGCTGGTCAAGAGGTGGTGATGTCCTTATCCAAGAATATTTGGATTAAATCTTGGTTAAGTGGAAACATGCTTAAGGCTAATGACTTTTAGGAGATGGTTAAAGGACCTCCTCCTTTTGCCATTAATGGCATGGTCACATGCCAAACTTTCATGGCTTCATATGGCTTGTGAATGGCTCATCCTTGGCTCCATTTCGCTTGGGAAAAGCTTGGGTCAATTTCATGGAAATGGATTTAAGAAAAATTTTGGTATTTAGGGGTGATTTGGCATGTGGCTTGATTTGGAATTATTTGATTGATGACTTTGAAACTTAGGGACAATTTTGATTAAATGGATGATGAAGGGAAGTGCCATGTGGGCTTTGGATGAATTTGGGCTTTTGAATTCGAAGGAAGTGGGCTTTTAGGAAAGTTTAAGGGAAATGGGCTTTTTGATTTTAGGATGGGCATTTGGGTAAAGATTTTGTGAAGAACTTTGTCAAATAAATGTCATAATTGGTTTAGGGATGTTCTATGAAGGGCTTGGAGTCAATTTGGTGTGATTTGGAGTTGAATTGGTTTGAATTTGGGTTTATTTGGTAAGTGGGCCTATGTAGGTCAAATTGGGCTAACTTGGGCCAATGTTGGGCTAGGGTTGAAATTGATGTAAAATTAATGTTGAGAAATGTTTATGGGAGTGTTTCAAAGAGGTTTTGACTTTGGTTGGGTTTTGATTTTGGGGTTTGGGCTCATTTGGGTTAGGTTTGGGTTTAGGTCAAAAATGGGCCTTTTAGCTTTGAGTTGAATTTGAGTGGGGTTTGGGTCTAAATTTTGGGCAAATCATGTTAGTTTTTTGCTTTTGTGGATGCTAAGGAAGATTTAGAAAAGATTTGGGGTTAATTGGAGTTGAATTGGGTGAGTTTGGGTTAGGTTTGGGTCATGGGTCCAAATCGGGCTTTAAGGCCAAAAATGGAATCGATCCAAATGTCAATCAAGTTGAACTTGGATTTGGTCTAGATTGGTATTGGGAATGTTGCATTGAAGTTTAGAACTGAATTGGACCAGAATTTGGGTCAATTGGGTAGGTTTGATTTGACATTCGGTTCACTTAGGGTTAAAATGGGTCAAATTGGGGGTTTTGACAAAAGTAGGGTAAATTGACAAAATTGGACCATGGTGTAGTTGGACAAAATGAAATTAGGAATATTTGGGATTTTCTGGAATTTTCTAGGAATTTTCTGAATTTTTGGATTTTTGGCCAAGAGGGGTATTTTGGGTATTTGGAGGGTATTGGGAGGTATTTTTGGAATTTTTGGTATTTTTGGGTATGGATGATCAATTTGGGTGATGTGGAAATGTTTGGGAATGATTTTGGAGGATTTTGGGTAATTTGGAAATTTTGCAAAAATTTGGGTAATTTCAAGAGTTTTGGGTAGGCTAAGCGAGTGTAGGGTCCCGGGGGTCAAAAATTGAAAATTTGGAAAATTGAAAATTTGGAAAATTGAAAATTTGGAAAATTGAAGATTTGGAAAATTGAAGATTGGGTGGATGTAAGTGGAATGAAATCATTTTGGTTGAGCCATGAAGCCATATCAGGCCCATATGAGCCATGAAGGGACTCATTTGAGGCATTCACTATGTTGTTCCTAACCCTCTTAGCCAAGGGCTCAGGGGTTAAGGACCATCCATGTGAATCACCTACATGAGTCAGGAGGTCAAGTTGGGTATGGGTGTGGTTTTAGGAAGTGTGTGAAAGTGTAGTGTATAGGTGTAGTGTGTAAGTGTAGTGTGTGTGTAAGTCAGCCCTTCACTGCACTCGGGCCACCTGTGAGCGGTCCTAAGGCCAAAGAGTCCTATAGGAACTCATCCTTTAAACTTCCACATTTGATTTCAACCCTCAGGTGATTAGGGGTCTATAGTCGAGTTTGTGGAGTTTGAAGGGAGTTTAGAAGTGGTTTGAGTTTCTAAAAGGTGGGTCCCAATTCTAGTCCTCTAAGATAGTCAAAGGAAAAGCCTAAGGCTAGATCCTGAGCACTAAAAAGAAGAAGAGAAGACCTCATCAAAAATGAGGTCAACAACAGCAGAAAGAAAAGGGCTAGGATCACGCCAGTTGCCCTACTACAAACTGTGATCGAGAAGCTAGCAAAGAAAGAGAAATGCCCCGTATCAGAAATTCTACGAAGGATAGGGCGGGTGCCGACCAAGTCCCGTCTCGGGCCACGAGTAGAACCCGACATCGTTACGTAAAAGCCAAATAAAAGGATGAAGGCTAGTCCGCCCGTCGTTGTTTCGTGGTTGCGGATCAGGGAGGATGCCACCTTCCAAGCATTTGGTCGACGCACCATCCGGTCCTAGACCTTCGCCGCTAGAAGGATGGTATGGCGTCCCACTCACTGGACAACCGAGATCGAAATAACGACCGAGAAGGAAAGTCTCGTCGAGAGACTCGAATCCGAAGAAAGTGCCACCGCGAAGAAAGGGACTCGCGAGAAGAGAATCCGGCAGCTATCACACGACAACTGTGAAGATGCACAGAAAAGACCGCTAGAAGACGCTATGGAAAAGTTGAGGACTGATATTCGACGACTAGAAAAAGAAAGAGAAGAGAAATTCGGAGACGAGATTGATTCATTGGAATTCATGGACGATGAGTATGCAGAAATCAACATGGTTGAAACACGAGCTTCGTCGCCTTCACAAGGTGCTCCCGCAGCCGCGTAGAAGAGAGGAGCCGAAGTGATGAGAAGACAGCCTTTAAGAGAAAGACGATACGATCGCCCAAATGGCGAAGAGGATGGAAGAGATGGCTATAGCCCTAGCCACTCTCCGCAGTCAAGTGCAACCCCAAAGAGAGACACCCCGCAGGTCATTCACATTGCAGACGGAGGAAAGGAGATTACATCCCTCAACGGGATGATCAGCTAAAGAAAGATACAACACAAAATATGATTCCAGAAAAAGATATCAAGAGCTTGGTGGAACAGCAGGTGCGAGAAGCCTTAGCACAATCAAAAAGCGGGGCATCTATTCGGACCGGTAGACCTTACCCGGAAGAATTCGACGCTGTCCAATACCCAAAAGGCTTCGTACCACCTCTGTTCAAGACCTTTGATGGAACCGGGAACCCCCGACAGCATGTTACACACTATCGTGCCGCTTGTTGCAATGCCGGCGGGAGCGATGCATTACTCTTCCGACGAGTTCGTCGGCGAGCTCGTCGTGGATCGCCTTTGATTGGTATGCGGAATTACCAAATGGTTCGATGAAGACGTTCTCGTAACTAGAAAACCTTTTCATCAAGCGATTCGCCGGAGCTCAGCACCACATCACTATAGGTGATTTAGTGGTAGAGAAGCAGAAGCAAAACAAAACTTTGGTGGATTACATACTTCGATGGAGGAACTTAAGCATGAAGTGTGAACCACAACTACAAGAACAACATGCAGTCGGCATCTTACTTAAAAGCATTCACGGCCCAATAGCACTTCTCCTCAAAGGATTCACTATTAAGACTTTCGAGAAGTTGTTAAGCAAGGCTGGAAGCTTGCAAGAGGAGGCAAAGCAATTAAGTTTCGCCGATAAGACAGACAAGCAAAAGCCTGTGAAGACTTTTGAAAAGAAATCCGGGATCGTTGCAGCAGTCGACAAAGGCAAGCAACCGATACAAATATCGTCCGAACGGCCACGAGCAATCCCAAGCGAATTATCAACAACCCCGACCCGGCCTATCGCTCATCTCCACAAGTATGAACAACCGCCTCGTCCGCAACGTACATTAAGGGAGCTTCGAGCGGGGAATATCCATTCAAGAATGAAGCAAGTGCCGAAAATGTTCCGTAGTCCGATGAAAACTCTAGATTTCCACTGCCGCAGCCTAAGAGACCGGAGGAAGTCAACAAGAAAAATGATCCCAACTTTCGCCCTTATCACCGGATGCTTGGACACAAGATAGAAGATTGCATTACTTTCAAAAGTTGGCTCAATGACAACCTTCGGAAAGGAATATAACAATCCCGAAGGAGTACATGAAGGAACCCCGTAAAGGAGGTTCCGTCAATGTTATCTCAACCGATCCCATCATTCCGATGAGATCCCTATACGACTGACGATGGATGGACTACCGCTTGGACAAGGTCTTCGAAAAAGATTTTAGACAACATCCAAACCGCTTTGGTGCAAGCTTCAATTCAGAGTTCGAAATCTGCAAAGTCGGCACTATCACTTGCGATAGGAGAACCACCTCAACGAGAGACGATCGAAGAGAAGAAGATCGACGAAGAAGAGAGGACCGAGGTTCCTAAGGCTAAACTAGGGGTCGCTTATCCTAGGATAGTTGTTTCGATTCGGGGGAGAAATCCCTCGAACCTCCGACTCGATCATCTCGCTCACTTCGGTGGGATCATATAATGATAAGGGTGATGGCGTTGGCTACGTTTTGACTGTTTCTAACAATTACATAACTAGCGACAATCCGGACATCGATTTCGATACCAACGACAATTCTCAAATCATACACAATCTCGACGATCAAAATGAAGAAGAAAACATCCATCAAAGAGGCTACGAGAGTTCAACAAGCAACAAATCTATCTGCAAGTTTCGAGGAGCTCCAGTCACAATAGAGTTAGAGCCTTCGTACTCGAAGCTAACCCGAAGAGCCTATCATTCCGATTCGGGAAGAAACACCAAGCAAGCTCAACACTAGATTCGAAGAAATTACAGAAGTCAACTTAAGAAGTGGAAGAGTTCTACCTCCGAGAATGGGTCCAAAGGACAAAGGAAAGCGTGTGGTTGTTCAAGAAGAACCAACCCTGCAGAAGAAATACCCATTCAAGAAGAAGCCGAGACGCATGGAAATAAAGTGGATTACAACGTGCTAGCCCACCTTAGGAAACTACCGGCCAAACTGAGCATCTACGACGCTCTCATCTTATCAAAGGAGATGAGAGAAGCTCTGATCAAGGCCTTACTTGATCCGGAAATTTTCTTAGCTCAAATGGCCGGGGATTCCTTAGATGAGGTTTGCTCGTTAAAGGAACAGCGAGGTGTTACCTTCACTGGACAATGACCTACTACTTGGGATAGACGAGACCACAACCGACCTTTGTACATTTCAGCTTACGATTGGGAAGTTTACACTCTCCGCAGTATTGGTGGATCCAGGAGCATCAATCAATATAATGAGTCTTCGAACACTAGCATATTTGGAAATTGATGCTCGTGAGCTCGAGGCCGACAAAATGTTATTAAGAGGATTCAACCAGAAAGGAGAAAGAGCCCTCGGATCAATAACGCTGCTAATAAAGACCGGTGACTTAGCAAAGACAACCGCGAAATTTCACATAATTGATTCAGAAACGTCGTTCAATGCTCTACTGGGCCGACCATGGATACATGAAAACAGGATGGTACCATCATCTCTACATCAGTGCATCAAATACTATGATGGAGGAGAACAGTGCATCAAAGGTGACTTACAACCATTCTCCGTACATGAAATTGGAATCCATGAAGACGCAGCTTATTATGCACCACCGAAGAAAACAATCTTCTCAAGAGATACCATAACAAATGAAGCAAAGAAAGTTCGGGACAACGAAGAACCTGAAGTTCTAGTCCAACAGTCACTCACCACTCCCTTCCATCGAGATGGTGAAGGTTTCTCCACAACTCGCATCCGAGGTCGAGGCCGGGGACGAGGCCGTGGCAGAGACGTTAAGACAGTCGGACAGAGGAAACCAGCCATCAATGTTGATCGGGAAGATAGCTCGAAGAAGAAAAAGAAATCAAGCAAGAAGTAGCAACAATAAGCTCGGAAGAAGCCGCAATTCAAGATCTCCCTCGAAGATGAAAAGAATGAAGAATACAAATCAATGTACGAGAAGATTAACCACTACGTACATACTATGACCCTAACCCCGATCCATTCTAACAAGATCGAGGGTATGGTGGTCAAAGAGGTACGTAGCGGTGGTGCAAAGCCAATCAAATTCTACCGTGGTGCATCTTCCTCCAAAACTGAAAATAATGTATAATTTGAAGATGTCACTTCATCAGAATTAATGGAATTACCTTTTGAGTGGTATTCTCCCTGTGTTCAAAATTTAATTCAACGTGGTTTCTTACCTCGACAATGGACAAAAGGTCAATCACAACATTTTGAAAAGTTATGGAATAAATCAGGTCGTCCACCCAATTCAAAGCATGGACTCGGATTTGGCACAGTAGGATCAGTTGATGATACTGAATTTTGCCTGGTTGTCACTTGCGAACCTAATGAAAAACCGCATGGAAACTACAGAAGAACTCCAAGATTTACAAATTGGAGACGCTCCACCGTAATTCGAAGAAGAAATTAAATCTACAATAGATGAGTTAACGGAAGTTAACTTAGGTACTAGCGAAAAGCCTAGACCTACCTTTGTTAGCTCCTTGCTCAATAAAGAAGACTCCGAAGAAATAATCAAGTTATTAATGGAATTTAAAGACTGTTTTGCTTGGAGCTACGATGAGATGCCAGGATTAGCTCCAGAGGTCACAGTCCATAAGCTAGGAGTGGATCCTACTTCTGTCCCTGGCCGGACAAGGTCCCTGAAGAATGCGTCTAGAAATCGAACAACAAGTCATAACCGAAGTTAAAAAGCTAATAGACGCTAAATTTTTCCGTGAAGAACAATGCCCGACTTGGTTAGCCAATGTGGTGCCGATCGAAAGAAGAATGGTCAAATCGGAATTTGTGTGGACTTCGGAGATTTAAACAAGGCATGTCCAAAGGATGAATTCCCTCTACCGATCCCGCAACTAATGATCGACATTGCTTCGACACATGAGATATTCTCATTCATGGATGGATCTTCGAGATACAACCGGATAAAAATGGCTCCAGAAGATGAAAAGCTTACAACATTCGTAACGCCGATCGGAGTATATTGCTACACGATGATGCCATTTGGATCGAAGAACGCAGGAGCAACATACCAGAGAGCGATGACAAGAATTTTTGATGATCTCATCCACAATCAAGTCGAATGCTACATGGACGATGTGGTCATCAAAAGCAAAGTAAAGGACAACCACCTATATGATTTGAGAATTGTTTTCGAACGATTGAGACAATTTAACCTAAAGATGAATCCCTTAAAATGCGCCTTCGACGTCACCTCCGGGAAATTCTTAGGATTCGTTGTCCGACATCGTGGAATTGAAATCGACCCGGAAAAGATTAAAGCTATCTTAGAAATGTCGCCTCCCAAAACCTTAAAACAATTACGATCTTTTCAAGGAAAGTTGGCATATCTTCGACGCTTTATCTCAAACTTTTCAGGTAGGTGTCAGCCTTTCTCGGCACTAGTTAGAAAGGACGCCAAATTCATTTGGGAAGAGAAATGCCAGAAGGCCTTCGAAGACATTAAACAATATTTAATGGCACCTCCTATCTTAGCAGCCCCAGTCTCAGGTAGACCGTTGATACTTTATACCGCGGCTTTAGACGACTCACTCGGAGCCCTGTTAGCCCAAGTGAATGATGAGGGTAAAGAAAATGCTCTTTACTACTTAAGCCGTCGTTTACTTCCGACGGAAATAAGGTATCCCGCAATTGAAAAGCATTGTTTGGCCTCGATCTTCGCCTCTCAAAAGCTCGGGCACTACATGCTTTCTCATAAGGTCAACCTGATCTCGAAATTTAATCCATTGCAATACTTGATGACTCGTCCAACACTTTCCGATAGACTTGCCAGATGGTCAATGATATTATTGCAATTCAATATAACTTTTGTGCCTCTTCGTGCCGTAAAGGGACAAGTCTTAGGAGACTTTCTCGCAGCACACCCTTTGCCGGCAGAATCTCCTCTTAATGACGATTTGCCAGATGAACAAATAATGAGCCTAGAAGACCCTCATGATCGACGTTGGGAATTATATTTTGACGGAGCATCTTCAAGACACAAAGACGGAGAATCACAAGTGATAGTGCCCCGTAAGGCGAGAATCGGGCTAATCTTTATAACACCTGGAGCGGGGGATGTTAAGATACTCCTACCACTCGACGAACCGTGTACAAACAATGAAGCGTAATACGAAGCCCTCATAACGGACCTGAAATTAACTACTCAAATGGTGATAACGAGACATCAACATCTACGGGGATTCGCGATTAATCATTCAACGTATCGCGGACAAGACAGAAATCTAAAGCCAAGACTCGAACAATACTTCCAGTATACCATACAGTTGTTGGAACAAATTCCAAATGTGACGATCTACAAAATTCCCAGATAAGAAAATGCTTTAGCAGATGCTTTAGCCCGTCTCGCAAAAGAATTTGCTCGTTTGCAAGATGAATCGATGGAAGTTTCAGTTCACGGACGTCGAGTCCTATCACGACTCGACATAGACACAATACACAAATCGAAAAAGAAAAAGAATCGACTGTAACGAAGTGATGTAAAACACGGAAGATTGGCGACAACCATTAGTATACTACCCGCAAACAGAAAACTACCGGATGATAGGTCGTCGGCCCATCGTATCAAGAAAAGAACTCGTCCTACGCATTAATAAACAACACGTTATACGTAAGGTCTTTTGATCAAATGTAGCTAGGGTGCCTAAGCGGGTCCGAGGCCCGTGAAATCGTTAAAGAGGTGCATTCAGGACTCTATGGCGCTCACCAGTCGGGTCCGAAGATGAAAATGAAAATTAAAAGACTAGGGTACTACTGGCCCTCGATGATGACCGATCGCGTGAAAATCGCCAAGAGCCGTCACCAATGCCAAGTGCACGGAGTGGTTCTACACCAACCTCCAAATGTGCTACATCCGACAATTGCGTCATGGCCCTTCGAATGTTGGGGCACGGATATAGTGGGTCCGATGAACCACCATCTTCAAAAGGACATCGCTTCATTCTTGCGGCTACGATTACTTTTCCAAGTGGCGAGAGGCAGTTCCACTTAGAGAAGTGAAAGCACACCACGTGCTACGCTTTTCAAGAACCAAGTTGTCTACCGTTTCGGAGTGCCGCGCGAGATTATCTCGGATAATGGGTCGGCATTCGAAGCACGCAAATCAACAATTTTGTCAGGAGACACGGAATCGACTGGCGATACTCAACAATTTACTACCCAAGAGAAAACGGCCTCGCTGAGGCTTTTAATAAAACCCTCGTTCAAATATTAAAGAAAACTTTGGACGATAATAAGAGAAATTGGCACGAGAAGTTGTTAGAAGCCTTATGGGCCTACCGGACAACCTTCAGAACTCCTACTCAAGCTACACCTTACGCTCTGGTGTATGGGTCCGAGGCAAGTGTTACCTTTAGAGGTTCGAGCTTCCTTCACTCGAATTGCAGCTGCAAATAAGATCACGACGAGAAGAGAATGCCAAATTACGGCTAGAAGAATTAGAAAGCTCGGAAGGGAAAAGACTTGCAGCGCAACAGAATTTAGAACTATACCAAGCTAAGATGGTTCAAGCCCATGACAAACTGGTCCGCCCAAGAACCTTTAAAGTTGGTGACTTAGTTCTCGTTCTCAAGAGACCTATTCTTGCACACCGCAAGATAGGAGGAAAATTTGAACCCACTTGGGAAGGGCCGTTTGTGGTTGAAGCAGTATACTCAGGAGGTTCCTACCAGCTAGTGAATTGTCAAGGAGAATGACATATGCTTCCGATCAACGGACGATACTTGAAAAGTATTACGCTACCCGATGTTTCGAAGGAACGAATTCTTCATCCCTAAGAAACACGGGCGAAGTAATTACTTATGATTGGGTCCGAACCCAAAAATAATAAAATTTACTAAGATAAATAAAATCATGATAATAAAGTTTTCCTTGTTTTCTTTTCCAAATCAAGATCTCTGTCCTGATCTTATCCCGCTTCATTCCTGTTAAATTTGAAAATACAAAAAATATAATATAAAAAAATGTCTTTAATAAACATTTTCTTAATGTTCTTGTTCTTAGTACAGCCCCTGATCCTTTTCCTTATCTTTTCGCAGGGAAATGTCGAACGGGTGGTTGGTCTCGAACTTTAGAAATGGCGTAAGCCTCGCACTCGATGAAAAGAGGGTGAAAGATGGAGCGATAATCGAGATCGACTCGGATTTCGCACCGGCAGGCCTACGAGACGAGGAAAATGACCGGGTCCCGACTGACCGAGAAGAACTCGCCCGGCAGACAGTGATGAAAGTGGGTGGCCCAAGCCACCAATCCAGCAGCAAGAAAAGAAAAACAAACACTGAAGAAGACAAGAAAATGAAGTCTGAAGTCGCTACAGCAGAGGGCAGGCTTGTCAGCGCCGTGCCCGCAAAGATTCAAGAAGTTCGAAGAGCTACTCTCACAGCAACGCAACGAAGAAATAAGAATCGCCGTATCCGTAAGATGTTAACAAAACTAGTCGCGGACCAGCGCGACGAGACAGCTTGCTACCGCCAAGCACGTACACTTCAAGGACACCGGTTCACCGAGAACCCGGAGAAAGGAGGCCAGCTCCTAGGATAACGAGAAGGACCGGGGAAATCTCACAAAGACAAGAAGAAAGAAGGCTACCACGCCACCGGATAGAACCACCAGTAATGCATGACCTTGTTGCAGAAGCAACCCCGGGGGATGTCCCGACGAACATCATCCCCGAGGAGCCGAGGTATGCAAGAGAGCGTGAAGGGATTGAACCGTATATCCCACAATATGTCACCAGGCCTAGCTATTTATAGATTATTCCAGAATACGAGCTGGAGAGAATACAGAATGTCGAAAAGAAAACCTTTGAATACTTCGAGAGAATTAGAGGCAAAAGGATCAATATACTAGAGGGCCTCGAGCTACATACAGACGTATTCTCAGAATATGAACAACAGCAAATCATGGATTGTATCCGAGATTTGAAAAGAATGGGCCAAGCAGGCCGCCTAAGGGAAAACACATACTCAGAACCCCAGAGATGGATGCCAGGGAAAGGAAGAATCACAATATAATGTGGATGTTGTTACAACTTTGCGGAAGACAGGAAGGGAAACCCTCCGGGAATACTCCGTCATGGCCAAGTGGATCCGATGCCACTAGTCATCAGGATAATGGTAAAGAGATTGATAACATGGAGGGTACCGCCAGCAGATTGCATACCCAATAGCCGCATTATTAACATCTACAAGCAAGGTGACCGCATACCCCCACACATAGATCACCACGACTTTGTCGACCTTTCGCACGCCTCTTTCTCGAACGAGTGTAACATCATGTTCGGATCCGACCTCCGGATAGCAGACCCGGGTGAGTTCCGAGGGCCGGTGAAGATACCATTACCGGTAGGTTCCGTCATGATACCGAAGGGCAACGGAGCGGATATCGCTAAGCATTGCATACCGGAGTACCAGTGAAGCGGATCTCGGCTACTTTCGAAGGATGGACGACGGAAGACACCTTACCATTTCCAGCCGGACCGGAGCTAGAGAGCCTCCAGCCTTACGAGCTGTGAGTTACATGGAAAATATCACACCTCCAATGTACATCCATATGGCATCCTTGTCAAGGATGGCTTGGAAGGTGATGTTATTGACCATGCACCCCACTATTCAGACATGGATCTTTGACAGATGCTTCTTTGGATGGATCGACGAAGATCATACATAGTCCGTTTTGAGTTTACATGGATTGTATGAAATATATTCCAGATCGAGTTGTATGATGTATCATCGACATGATTGGAATGAAAGTGACCATGTCACATTTTTTTTGGCCTTCACCTCTTTTGTGCAAATTGACTGGGAAATGCCATTAAAGTTAAATGAACTTCGAACAAAGAACAGAGAAGAAATAAAAAGAGAGAATAAAAGAAAACTTTCCTAAAAAAAAATCTAAAAATGTCAAACACCAAATCCACATGAACACCAAACAAACAACAAAAAACGGGATAGTTAAAGGACAAACGAAACAAATTTAAAGCTCAAATTGAATTCCAGTTTAAACCCATCTTTTCAAATCCTCCAATCCTTCTTCAAATCAAGATCTATTCTAGACCTCCCTCGAAATCCCCTCTCGGGATGACTTCGAATCACGAAGAATTTTCAATTTTATCCGATGGCATGGGTTTGTACCCTTCGCCAAGTAATCGGACTTTGATCGATTCCCATGGGATATGAAACACTTTCATACCTCATTTCGATCTCCCGCTAAATCCAAATCTCCATAGTATATTTCAATTCAAAATTTCCGAGACTGGTACCTAAATTCCAGTTCTCACTCCGAGATCGATACCTAAATTTTGATTCTCATCCGAATTAATACATAAATTTCAATTCAAAATTTCCGAAACTGGTACCTAAATTCCAGTTCTCACCCCGAGATCGATACCTAAATTTCGATTCTCATCCGAATTGATACCTAAATTTCAATTCAAAAATTTCCGAGGCTGGTACCTAAATTCCAGTCCTCTTCCTTCGAGGTCGGTACCTAAATTCTGACTCCCATTCGAGATCGATACCTAAATTTCGATTCTCTTTTAAATTGATACCTAAATTTCAATTCTAAACTTCTGAGGCTGGTACCTAAATTCCAGCTCTCATTTCCGAGACTGGTACCTAAATTCCAGTTCTCATTCCGAGATCGATACCTAAATTTCGATTCTCTTCCGAATTGATACCTAAATTTCAATTCAAAATTTCCGAGACTGGTACCTACATTCCAGTTCTCACTCCGAGATCGATACCTAAATTTCGATTCTCTTCCGAATTGATACCTAAATTTCAATTCAAAATTTCCGAGACTGGTACCTACATTCCAGTTCTCACTCCGAGATCGATACCTAAATTTCGATTCTCTTCCGAATTGATACCTAAATTTCAATTCAAAATTTCCGAGACTGGTACCTAAATTCCAGTTCTCACTCCGAGATCGATACCTAAATTTCAATTCTCTTCCGAATTGATACCTAAATTTCAATTCAAAATTCCCGAGATTGGTACCTACATTCCAGTTCTCACTCCGAGATCGATACCTAAATTTCGATTCTCTTTTGAATTGATACCTAAATTTCAATTCTAAACTTTTGAGGCTGGTACCTAAATTCCAGCTCTCATTTCCGAGACTGGTACCTAAATTTCAGTTCTCATTCCGAGATCGATACCTAAATTTTGATTCTCTTCCGAATTGATACCTAAATTTCAATTCAAAATTTCCGAGACTGGTACATACATTCCAGTTCTCACTCCGAGATCGATACCTAAATTTCGATTCTCATCCGAATTGATACCTAAATTTCAATTCAAAATTTCTGAGGCTGGAACCTAAATTTTAGTCCTCTTCCTTCGAGGTCGGTACATAAATTCTGACTCTCATTCGAGATCGATACCTAAATTTCGATTCTCTTTTGAATTGATACCTAAATTTTAATTCTAAACTTTCGAGACTGGTACCTAAATTCCAGCTCTCATTTCGAGACTAGTACCTAAATTATAGTTCTCATTCTTAGATCAGTACCTAAATTCTGATTCTCATCATTTTCAAGGTCGATAGCTAAATTTTGACTCTCTTCCGAGATTGATACCTAAATTTCAACTCTCATTTTCGAGACTAGTACCTAAATTCCAGTTCTCATTCCGAGATCAGTACCTAAATTCTGATTCTCATCCTTTTCGAGGTCGATACCTAAATTTCGACTCTCTTTCGATATTGATACTTAAATTTCAATTCTCATCCCATTCGAAATCGCACTCAAATTCTCGATTCTCATCTTTTTCAATCGACACTTAAACTCCGATTCTCACTCCGAGGCTGGTACCTAAATTCCAGTTTTCTTTGCAATCCCAAGATTGGAACCTAGGTTTCAATTCTCATCTCAAATCCAAATTTTCTCAAATTAATTTTAAATCAAACTTCAATCTAAAATAAAAAAAATCAAAATCTAAAATTACACATTCTCACATAAATTGAAACAAAATGAAATCTAAATCGAAATTCCCCCAGATCATGTGATTTGGAATTCACCTCCTTTTCCTTTCCCTGCCGAGAGTTCGGGGATCTCCGGTCTCGGAGATATTCTCGACACTCCCCAGCGAAACTTTTCTACTTCGTCCTAAGTTTGTCACTTGGACAT
This sequence comes from Papilionanthe hookeriana x Papilionanthe teres, assembly GCA_022702705.1. Taxonomy (NCBI): domain Eukaryota; kingdom Viridiplantae; phylum Streptophyta; class Magnoliopsida; order Asparagales; family Orchidaceae; genus Papilionanthe; species Papilionanthe hookeriana x Papilionanthe teres. The sequence continues at coordinate 23,605,400 of CM040434.1, read as the reverse complement.
CCGTGTTGGTTTCGTTGATCGATTCGGTCAACACCGATACGTGCGGTGTGCTCCGTCACTCACCACACCTATTGGGGTCCATTTGTCGACCTCATTTTCGATGAGGTCTTCTCTTCTTCTTTAAGTACTTCAGGATCTAGCCTTAGGCTTTTCCTTCGACTATCTTAGAGGACTAGAATTGGGATCCACCATCTAGAATTTCAAACCACTTCTTAACTCCCTCGCAAACCCCACAAACTTGACCGTAGACCCCTAATCACCTGGAGGGTCGAAATCAAATGTGGAAGTTTAAAGGATGAGTTCCTATAGGACTCTTCGGCCTTAGGACTCGCCCGCGGTGGCTCGGTCCGGTGAAGGGGCTGACTTACACACACACTACACTCATACACTACACTTTCACACACCTCCTAAAACTACACCCATACCTAACTTGACCTCCTGACTCATGTAGGTAATTCACATGGATGATCCTTAACCCCTAAACTCTTGGCTAAGAGGGTTAGGAGCAACATAGTGAATGCCTCAAATGAGTACCTTCAAGGCTCATGTGGGCTTGGTATGGCTTCATGGCTCAACCAAAATGATTTCATTCCACTCAAATTCATCCAATCTTCAATTTTCCAAATTTTCAATTTTTGACCCCCGGGAACCTACACCCGCCTAACCTACCCAAAGCCCTTGAAATTACCCAAATTTTTCAAAATTTCCAAATCACCCAAAATCCCCCAAAATCAATCCCAAACATTTCCACATCACTCAAATTGATCATCCATACCCAAAAATATAAAAAATTTCTAGAATACCTCCCAATACCCTCCAAATACCCAAAATACCCCTCTTGACCTAAAAATCCAAAAATTCAGAAAATTCCTAGAAAATTCCAGAAACTCCCAAATATTCCCAATTTCATTTTGTTCAACTACACCATGGGCCAATTTTGTCAATTTACCCTACTTTTGTCAAAACCCCCAATTTGACCTATTTTAACCCTAAGTGAACCCAATGTCAAGCCAAACCTACCCAATTGACTCAAATTCTGGTCCAATTCAATTCTAAACTTTAATTCAACATTCCCAACACCAATCTAGACCAAACCCAAGTCCAATTTGATTGATATTTGGATCCAATTTCACTTTTGGCCTTAAAGCCCAATTTGGACCCATAACCCAAACCTAACCCAAACTCACCCAATTCAACTCCAATTAACCCCAAATCTTTTCTAAATCTTCCTTAGCATCCCCACAAGCAAAACACTAACATGATTTTCCCAAAATCTAGACCCAAACCCCACTCAAATTCAACCCAAAGCTAAAAGGCCCAATTTCGACCTAAACCCAAACCTAACCCAAATGAGCCCAAACCCCAAAATCAAAGCCCAACCAAAGTCAAAACCTCTTTGAAACACTCCCATAAACATTTCTCAACATTAATTTTACATCAATTTCAACCCTAGCCCAACATTGGCCTAACTTGGCCCACTTGGACCTATATTGGCCCATTCACCAAAAGAGCCCAAATTCAACCCAATTCAAACCCAAATCACCCCCAATTTGCTTCAAGTCACTCATGACACATCCATGAGCTAAACCCAACAATTATTTGGCCCAACCTCTTTACAAAATTCCCATCCATAAACTCATTTTTAAACTTAAAGGCCCATTCCTTAAACCATTTTAAAAGCCCATCTTTTACCACATCCAAAGGCCCAAAATTGGTCTCAAAGCCCATATGACATTTCCCCTCATCATACTTTCAATTAAACTCAATACCTAAGTCCTAAATTCATCATCAAATCATTCCAAATCAAGTTTCATACAAATTTACATCAAATTACCAAAAATTCCTAAAATCCATTTTCATGAAATCGACCAAACTTTGCCAAGCCAAATGTGAGCCATTGAGGCCATGCATGAGCCACATGTGAGCCATGAAAGCCTTGGACACTCCACCATGCCATATTGGGTAAGAAGAGGGGGGGCTTTCCTTAATCCCTAAAGCTCATTAGCCTTAATCATGTTTCACCTAAACTTAAATTTAATCCAAATATATTTGGATGGAGACTTCTCCATGCCAAACCAGCTGGATCCCTTTGATCCCCCACAAGCATCCAAAGCCACCTTGAAGGGTGCACCAAGCCCAAATGGGTGGATTGACCCATTTAGACTCAAAACTAGCCATGCCCCATTCTACTTTGGATCAAAGCCTTTACACATGGCAATTGCCAATTGCTTGCACCAAGTCCCGCCCCGACCCACTCGACCTCGAGGGTGACCCATGCCTGGTCGGCTGGCCACCAGTTCGCCGGAAAACCCCATGGCCGAGAGCTCACATGTGAGCCAACTTTGGAATTCTCCCTCGCCGAGCCGCCCCATCCCCAGCTGGCCTTTGTAATCGTTCTTCTCTTGCCAAGAGCAAGCTGATCCCAAGCCCTAACTCTCACCGGGAGGCCCTCCACCCTCTCCTATTTAAACACCACTCCTTCTCGGCCATGAGAGGTGCTCGAAACAAACCTTAAGGAAACTCGCCAAAATTGTTCCAGTACTACTCCCCATACATAGCAGCACTTGATCCCCACCGGAATCTCCCCGCCATTTCCTCTCGCGAGCTCAATTTCGAGTTGAAATCCAAGCCCAAAACCAGGATACTTCTCCACGGTGAGCCAATCCTCAAATCGATTGGTCCTACACCTTCACTCGGACCAAGAGAAGGTGTCCACCAAGCAAAAGCCCCATCTCCAAGCCACCCGGCTGCTCCAGCCTCCAAGCTTTGTGATCGGGCCGTGGTCGAAATCCTACCTGAGCAATTCACCGCACTAGGAGACTTAATCTGGAGCTTGCTGGGATCCAATCGAAGGTGAAACAACCCTCAGATCGAAGCCACACTTCTCTGAGCAATGGTATGGCCTCATTCTTCTTCCCGAGCTTCTGAACATTCTCCATTTTTATTGAGTAAATTTCATCCCACATAAACCGTATGGATGTGTTCGTCTTCTCAAGACGAATCCATAGAGCATAAGAACACGGAAATCCATCGAGTATCAAGAGAGATATTAGGGATTTAGTGTGGACGGCTCTCGGGTGAGGACGCTCGGGGACGATGAACTGATACCGTCCATTTAATACACGCGCGGACGGACGGCTCAGATGGCGTCGGACCAGGAGATGGTACGTGAACCGCGGGGCCCGGGCTGCTGACTCAAATGGCGGCGCCGAATCAAAAGACGACGTGTGTGCGTTCGGAGCTGCCGAGGATGGCGTGGCGCCGCGTGGATAAATAGAAAATTAGGATTTTTTTCTATTTATTTAATTCCCTAAACTTCAAAAATTCATAACTTTGTGTAGGAAAATCATAAAAATAAAATAAAAATACCCTCTTGCTCGACTGAACAGAGGAGAATAATGTGGAAAAGGAATCATTTAATTTCATCAAGTATTTTATTTTTAATAATTTATTTACTGTCTGCACTATTTTAATTCTCCATGCATGTAAGAAATTCACCATGGCATGAGACCATAGGGCTTTTGAAGCCTCTGAATTTGGGAACATTCCCCGAATTTTCCAAAGTCGAGGCCATCCCTATGAGAAGTTATTGATTTTTCAAATTCATGTTACTCGTTTTGAGTATTTTAATTCCAATAATTAGCATGTTGTGTAATAAATTCTATGAAAATTTGGTGATGTCTCTTATGACCGTAGGACCTCTAGGAAAAATAGGTTTTGAGTTAACTCATTTAAAATAACCCTAATTAGCTTAAACACCCAAAATAAATCCCTAATTAATTAGAGTTAACCATACATCAAATTGACTTGAAATCAATTCTCCACTGACCTTTAGGATCAGAGGAACCCACCATAAAAATTTGAAGTCAATTGGACTTGGTTAGCCCTACTAAATGGGTTGATTAAGCCATTTAATCAATTTAAATTTCAAAAATTCATAACTTTCAAAATACCTTTCAAAAATTCACCAAATTGGTTTTGGAGCCTCTCTGATATTAGGGGAATTTAAGAAAATTAAAATTTTAATTTTCTAAAAAGTTTATTTTTAATATTATTTTAATATTTTTAATAATTAAAAAATAATAAAAATCACAAAAATAATAAAATTCACCAAAATGTCACATTTTTAATTTTAATCACTTAGGAACAAACACCATATTTTTCTTAGGTCTATTTAATGAGATATTAAATTTTAAAGCTCTAGGGTAATTTTAAAATTAAAAAAATGTATTTTCTAGCATTTTCACTAAAATAATTATAATAAATCATAGGAAAATCAGAAAATTGCAAAAATTGATTATCTGGTTTCCTTGATATCAGAGAGATTTTTGAAAAATATAAATTTCATTTTTCAACCTTTATTTTATTTTTTAAATTAATTAATACTCCAAAACTAAAAATAATTATAATAAAAATAATATAATTCAAAAAATCACCAAAATTGGTCCAAATGGTCCTCTGGTCATTAGGAATGCCCCCTAATTTTCTTAAGGACAGAAATATTCCCTTGATCATGTTATTAAATTTTCCTTGGAAATCTCTATTTTCTACCAAAAATAATTATATAAATAAATTAAATACAGAAAAATCATATTTTCTCCTCTCATGTCTTTATTGACATATGAGTGAAGTCATATAAAAATTTCAAGTTCATTTAAGCTCAATTTAGTGAGTTATGAAATTATTAAGCTTAAAGGGCAAAATGGTAATTAAAATTTTAACCCTTAATTAAAACTTTAGGTTTAATAAAATTAACAAGTAAAATATTTGATCTTAATTTGATTTGGATGATTGGAATCTAAATAATTAAAGGGTAGAAACCCATTAAACAATTTAAAATAATTAAACCTTAATTAAATAATTGATTAAATTTGGGAAGAATAATAAAATTGGAATTATTAAAATAGGGATATTGTTGGGAAGAGATTTATCCTTTAATTTAAAAAATCCCTAAATTAATCATCTCATTAATATTTAATTCTTAATTAAAATGATAACTCAAATTTAAAATATTTTAAAAAAAAAACTTAATCATTAAACTAAAGTTAAATTATTAAACTCTTTTAAAATTTCAATTAAAATTAAATAAATAAATTAAATTAAATTAAATTAAAAATTAAATTAAATAAATTAATTAAATTAAATTAAATTAAATTAAATTAAACAAACAAATTAAATTAAATTAAATGAATAAATTAAATTAAATTAAATTAAATTAAATTAAATGAATAAATTAAATTAAATTAAATTAAATGAATAAATTAAATTAAATTAGACTTAATTAAATTAAAACAAATTAAATTAAATTAAATTAAATTAAAACATATTAAATTAAATTAAATTAAATTAAATTAAATCAAATTAAATTAAAAATTAAATCAAATTAAATTAAATTAAAGGAAATTAAATCAAATTAAATTAATTTAACATCAAATCAAACTAAATTGAATTCAATTAAATTAAATTAAAATTAAAATTAAATTAAATTAAAGTTAAAATTAAATTGAATTAAATAACATCACCTAAAACAGAAAGTAAATTAAATATAAAGCAACTTGAACACTATTCCAAATTTAAACCCATTAATTGAATTTAAACTAAATCACAAACTATTTGAATATCAATTTACCCTCGAAAGCTTTAGTTGTCATAACTCCTAAACAGAACATTAAATGAAATGTTACTTCACTTATAGGACATTCAAATATCCTCGTTCACTGAGTAAGATAACAACAAAACTTAACTAAACCTCGGACGATTAATTCATTTGTATAATTGAATTCATTTGGACTTAAAACAATCCTAGAAATATTGAAAAGATGTTTAAGATTTGCCTTAAGCACTTCCTCAATATGATAGGATGTTCATAAGAAAAATTGAACTTAATTGTTCTTTGATGAAGAAAATCATCCTCAAACCAAGATACAAGAAACCTAGACGTCATAGGAAATGACTAGCTATAGGATTAGGAATTTGGTATAAAACTGTAACTCTTCCCTTAGCTTTACCTAGGAACTTGTTTAAATATTCTAATTGTGTTTTAAGTGCAGCTTGGGATGACGGGAAGACCCTCCAGGTACGCTTTTATTTTATTGCAATTTACTTTCTTGCAATTTACATTATCGCAATTTATTTAATCGCATCGCACTTACTTTTTTTTTCTTGCATGATAAACAACTGTTGCATGGAAACCCACACCTTTAGGATAGTCCCTAAAACTGAAACCAAAACTAAACTAAAAGTCATTGCAAGATAAAATTCACCGCCACAACATTTCAAAATATAAAACAACTCAAAATTTAATCACAAACGGAACACAAAACTACAATTACAACTAAATTAAAACGTCCTGTTGGATGATCGGGAATACCTCGGATGATGTAACCTACGTGTTGCTAACGGGATTTCCACGGTCTAAATGAAAGTGTGGAACTCATTTAGTTGAGTTTAGCAAATTCATCTGGACTAAGTGAATCCGATAAAAATAATGATGCCGGAAGGATGGAACCGTGGGATCTTAACCGGTGTCGTTATAATCAACTTTAAGATTTGTTTTAATTAAAACACGAAAAACACTTGGAAATTAAGATTCTCTCTAAACCAAAACACTTTTCTCATCTCCCGATTTATGACTTCTAAAACTAAACCCCGCAACAACAAGGAGCTCGGAGCATGGTGGGCGAGCACGGCCATCGTAGTCAACAAAACTCGAATCGTCATCGAAGAAACCGTCTTAGAATTAAACAACAAAGCCATAGGATTTCGAGGTAGTTTGTCTAGTGCAACATAAATCCTCAACTCTTCGTTAGGCATTTGCATTGCAAATTAAGCCCTAACCGGTCTTAGGATTCCGAGGCGATCGTCCGATACGACATAAACCCTCACATCTTCGAGGCTTATTTGTATGATTTTATCATATAAATATAAGCGATAATTAATTAAAATTGACAAAATCAAAACATTAAATAGACATTAGGACTTTCCTAAATTCAAGCTAAACAATAGGATAGTCGGGAAATTACCGAAGTTCGCTTCGGATCCGTAATTTCCCTACCTTTCTTCCTTTGAATTCTCAAAACAAAATGTTCCAAACTTGATCCATTCCCTATTGAAATTCCAAAATTCAATCCTTTGAAAACTTAAACTTTGAAATTCTTGAGAGCAGAATTATTGATTATTATTGAGAGTTTTCTTAGGTGATTCCCGTCACTTAAGATGTAATTAACTATAGGGGCTTGCCCTTATAGGAATTTTAAAGAACCTGAGTAATATAAACCCCGTTTAATACTTTCATATTAAGCGGGGAATTTGTCGGCTTATAAAATTTGTTCGCAGACCAAACGGATATCACAAATCTTCTAGTTTATTTAATCGAGCCCCACCATCAAGCAGTGTGTCTGTCCTTAGGGATAGATACATAGTTTGTGGTGCGGTGCTCGTTTATGTAAACTATTCGGGATGTGAGATCAGTTTGATTTCATATCTTAAAAATATTCAAATTTAAAATTATTTCCAAAATCAAATACTACTTTTAAAATTATTTATTTAAATTAAATTAAAAAAATTCGCCGACAACTTCTGTTAGGCGACCCCTTTTCAAAATACCACACAACCTAAAAATAGTGCCGACAGAGTTATTTTGATGGTGTTAAGTAGTTTCTAGACCTTCTAGAAGCCTGGAAGTTATTCCTATTATATAGGACATGTGATACAATGAATCTAGACACATTGGAGCGGTTTAAATCATGAAGAGGTGCCACCCAAAGTGAAGGGGTGCGACTGTTCGGGCACGGAGTCCGACGCCTAGGCGCCAGATCCTGGTGCCTAGGCGTCAGAGTTGGTTTCTAGAAGATTCATTAAACATGGACACATTTTGAAGAGGTGCCTTGAGGCAACCCTTGAAGCCTATAAATAGGAGGTCACTCCTTTAGAGAAAATCGCACCATATAGTCTCTTTCTTCCCCCTTGTTATTTTAGTCATTTAGAGTTATGAAGATGTAATTTTTACATCTTATGGAGAGATTGGTGAGGGATTTTGAGATATTTATGTAAGGGATGTACGAGCTTCGCATGTATCAGTAGGAAACTTTGGTGGAGAAATCTTCTTCTTTCTTTGAGAAGGAAAAAGCTAAGTATTGTGTTCTTCATTCTCTTGTAATTGTTGTAAACACTTTCTAATGGATTTTATTTGTTTAAACCAAGTTTTCTGTCGTGAATTATCCATGTTTCGTAAGTCATTTCCTTTACTCTTTCTTTTAATGTGAAGTAGTGGCATGCGTAGGAAAATCATTTTTAGGATAGAATTATCTAGTAGATGATTCTAGGTGACATATAGTTGCATAAATATAATAGAATACTAATGAAATAAGTTCCTTGTTGACACTTAATTTATTATATAGTTCTATCAATTCTTTTACTTCTTATGCCATTATTTTCATTTACTTTTATTTTGTAATAACATAGATGCATGTTTAGGAGTTAAGATTTGCTTAGATATTCTCTTATTAAATTATGGTGATGATATTCATACCAGATCTTCATTTACTTTACAAATTGATCACTTGTATTGTTAAAACCAATTGAAGAATTCTGAGACCTAGAAGGAGATGAATTCTTAACTAGTAGATATCACATGAATCCTTGGGTAGCTGAAGGCCTTGTGCGGGTTATTCAAGGTGAAGTGCAAATAAATAGGGAGATATTGTATATTGGGCGCAGAATTGATTAGTTTTTAGAGTGACAGACTAAATTCTAATAATTTGACCTATAGAAAGGGAACGGGTCACTGGTAGGGCCGACCATAGCCACCCTTGGACATCTAGTAGTGTGAGCCTAGATTAACCTATTCTACTAATAAAACATCCTGAACCGATCTATAGATTAGCCAATTTTCTTTATGCCTGGACCAAAGGGTAAAGAATAGGAATGTTTCTATTTGGCACTACTACATCAATTCTAAGCATATCTTTCTTACACATTATCTATGTAATTGCAAGAGAAAGGTAATTTTAATATCTCGAATTTCTCCAAACCAATTTATCCATAAATTATCTTTTTATTTAAGAATTTAATTTAGGATTACTTATTAGAAAACTCATTTTAATCGAAATTCCAAATTTATGCCTTACAAAAATAGACTGGAATTAGCCTAAAGGATTTCTTACCTCGCTTCTCTGTGGGATCGATATTGGGTTTATAAAAGAAAACCCTATTTAGTTGAAATGATACGTATACTTGCGTAGTACCCCTAGTGTGTAAAATATTTTCTAAAATTTTACAACATTTTGATTTTATACACTAGCCGCTAATTATAAATTGGGTCAATTTTTTTGCCATCTTTTGGAAGTGAATATTACTGCGTTATTGCGGGTCGAGTCAAGTTTTTGACGTCGTTGCCAGGGAAGCTTCGGTAAGAACTTTAGGAGAATTTTAGTTGAAATAATTAGGTTTAGACTTGGAAAATTGTAGTTTCAGAAAAACTGTTTGTGTGAAAAATAAGATGTTCGTGAAAATGTTTGGTTGTGTTGAATATATTTTATCTATTATTTGTTTAATTGTTAATGTACTATTTGTTGTGCTCTATATGCGAAACAAAGGATTTAAAGGACTTGTGCCTTATGATCTCGAGTTAGAAAAATGGAAAAATTAAAAAAATAGAAGAGACTCGAAAAACTAGAAAAGGAAATAGAAAACTTTTAAGATAATAACTTAGAAAATCATCATACTTCATTGAGGGATTATGAAAATTCTACGATAGATGAAATTCACTCAAGTATACAAAACACTGTCGTAGAAGCTGACTCGTTTGAAATAAATCCTGAGATTATCCAACTTGTGCAGAACAACTAGTTTAGGGGAACTCCTTTGGAGGATCCCTATTTACTCTTATCATGTTTTCTAGAACTTTGTGCTACATTTAGTTATAACAGCATGTTAGAGATGCTATTAGACTAAGGTTTTTTCCTTTCTCACTAAGAGATAAGGCTAAAATGTGGTTATGCTCATTAGCACCTGGTTCTATTAAAAATTGGGAAGAGTTAACTCAGAAATTCCTAGCTAAGTATTTTCCACCTTCAAGGACAGCTAAACTTAGAAACAATATTATCTCATCTTGTCAATATGGAGGGAAATCAATATACGAAGCCTGGGAAAGATATAAGGAACTCCTAAGAAAGTGTCCACACCATGCTCTGCCTAATTGGTTAATCATTGAAACTTTTTACAATGGGTTAGTAGGATCCCTTAAGTTTATAATTGACATCGTCACTTGGTGGATCGTTAATGTCAAAATCATTCGATGAAGCATATGCGTTAATTGAAGAAATGACTATAAATGAATTCGAATGGCCCTCTCGCAAGGGTAAATCCTAAAAAGGTAGCCGAGTGTTCATGATATAGATGCGATTGCAATTCTTGCATCTCGGGTTGCGAAATATCAAGGAAGTTGGACCAATTTGGAATGAACCAGTCTCAATTTACTCAAGTAAGTGAGGAAAGTTCATTAGGGAATATGATTGATTCTAACTTATCATATGAAACTTTAAATACCACAAACAACCTATATTCTAACTTTTACAACCCAGGTTGGGAGAATCATCCTAAATTTAACTGGAATCATACTACTGATGGTGGAAACCAAAAATGGGAAAATAATCATGCAAATCCTATTGGAAGTTGGAATAATCAGGGGAACACAAACTATAGACCTTCATATCCACCGAACTCTAACAATGATCAACAATTTGAGGATAAGGAGATGTCTATGGAAGAAGTGGTATTGAAAGTGGGAAACCAGTTGCAAAATCAAAATGCTGTGATTATAAACATAGAGAATCAATTGGGACAAATTGTTAATTCACAAAGCAGTAGACCCCAAGGAACACTTCCAAGCAAAATTGAGATCAACCCTAAAGAGAACACTAATGAACAAGTAGAAGCTGTCCATTTAAAAAGTGGAAGAGAGATAGAGGAAGTGGATAAAAAAGAGAAAGAAGTTGTGAGAGACACAAAGGAAACTAAAACACCTGAAGAACATGTTTCTAAGGATCTATAAAAATTAATATCTCCAACTAAAATCAATTTAGAAAGACCACCACCTCCATTTCCTCAAAGACTTAAACAGTATGAGTTGGATAAGAAATTTTCAAAGTTCATGAAAGTACTTAAGAAGTTAACGATAAATATTCCTTTCACTGAAGCTTTGGAACAGAGGCCAAGTTATGCAAAGTTTAAACAATAAAAGGAAATTTGGGGATTGTGAGACAGTTGCACTAAATGAGGAGTTCAGCGCTATACTTCAGAAAAATTTTCCTCAGAAACTTAATGATCCTTGTAGCTTTACAATTCCTTGTGCAATTGGAAAAAGATTATATGGAAAAGCTTTATGTGATTTAGGAGTGAGCATTAATGTGATGCCTCTATCTATATTTAGAAGGATAGGTTAAGTCGATATTTCTCCCACTACTGTAACCCTTATGTTAGCTAATCGATCTAACATTTATCCAAATGGAGTTATAGAAGACGTGCTTGTTAAAGTGGATAAGTTTATCTTTCCTGTGGAATTTATTGTATTAGATATGGAGGAGATAAAGAAATTCCAATTATTTTAAGGAGAGCTTTCCTTGTTACTGGACAAGCTATGATAGATGTGCAAAAAGAAAAGTTGAGTATAAATATTAATGACCAGGAAGTAACTTTTGATGTATTAAAGACTATGAAACATCTAGTTGAGAAAATTGATGATTGTTTTTGGATGGATGAAATTGATTATCTAAATAAAAACCATTTCCAAGAAAGTTTTGAGAGTAAGATAACAGATGAGGTCGGAATGGATTTTCATGATGATTCAAAAATGTTATTTAAAGAAGACTGTATGTATGTTCAAGAGAGGTGTGAAATGATGGACGTCACCAAAAATAGTAAACTTTTAATTCCTACTATTGAAAAATCTCATGAACTTAAGATGGATGTACCTCATACAATTTTAAAGCTTACCTATTTAGGGAATTCATCTACACAACCAGTCTTTATATCTTTGGATTCGACTCAATCACAAGAAAAACTTGAATTGAATGATGAACATGATAAAATTATTGAACTAAGATTTGGAAGAGAATTTGAGGATATATTTCAAAAGAACTTTGAGTTGAGAAAAGAGGATAAGGATATTGGAAGACCATTGGAAGAAATTCCTAAGGAATTAGAAAAACCTATTTCCTCAACTAAGATAGATCCTCCATCATTTAATAATTATAAAGGGGAAGAATTGGAAGATAATTTGAAACAGAAGAGTAATATAGAAGAATTTCATCTTGAATCTGAATTATTTAAAGAGAATCCAATCCAAAATTTGGGAGATATTGAAGTGTCTTTAAAGATCCATTTCTTATAAATTTCAAGGATGATATTAATATGCAAATTCATTAAATCAATAGAAGATTATTGGATCTAGAAAGAAATATGAGGAACAATTATATAAATCAAACTGAATATGAAGAGCTAAATGAAAAATTAAAATTTGATGATTTTATAGAAATTCTTGGATCTGGAAATGATTGGGCGGTTGACCGAGGATTACTTAATTAGAATTTTGATCCAGGTGGAATCATTTGTCGGGCCCGTGATGTTAAAACCGAGCGCTATATGGGAGGCAACCCATAGTTATCAATGTACTTTGATTTAGTGTGCTTGAGAGTCATGATTGTTTATGTTTATGTTTTGAGTTTGCTTTAGTGCAGATTAGATTTGTGAGGTTATGTCTTGGTCTTGACTAAATTTGTATATGACTTCTTGTGGTAGTAGGCTGACGAGTCTGTTATAACTCAGTTCTCAACTGGAGCTGAGGATTACCTTAAAGCATGTAGAGTTTAGACTTGGACCACTCCATGTCAACTCTGTTACTTCCTTTAGCTGACTTTGTTTTTACTGAGTAAGGTCGCAAACTTATTTAGTAAACAAAATATAGATGAAATGCACTACTTTTATTAATACACCCACGTTATTAGTGTAGTTTCTTCCGTTAGAAATTAAAAATAATGAGGGAAAATGTGAGTAGAAAAGGAGATCAAATTAACCTCAATTGATATTTGTGTATGAATCTGCGAGTCTAGATATTTTAGTTTGTGTGTTTGTATTTGTGTTTGTGTTGAAACCATTTAGAGATTTGAAGAACACTTAAATATATTTTCTCATGCCGATGTTTTTCATGCTTATTTAACATTTCTTTAATTTAATTCTAGCATGTTAGTTTAGATTTACTTTCCGTTGCAAATTATTCTGTCCTGATGGATACATGTAGATGTTATTGATAGACAATTGTGGTAGATAGAATTTCTGAATTATTTTTCTTCCTGCTTATATTTTCTGTGCTGAATGCTATACGTATTCAAATTCAAGTTTGGGGGTAGGAAGAAAAATATATTTTAAAGTTAGTATACTTTCTTTTTAGTTTAATATTATTGTACACATGTTTTAGGCTAGATTTACCTTCTCCTGCAATCATTTTATCCTGATTATGCATGTGTTTAAATTTGATAGGATGTTGTAGTAGTTAGTAGATTTAACTTTTATTTTTCTTCCTCCTACATTTTATGGAATTAATTGCAAAATATTTTAAAAAATTCATGTTTGGGGGGAATGAAAAACAATTTTCAAAAACTTAAATTTTATTTGTCCTCAAAACTGCTATAAATAAATTTGATTTTGATTGAAAAATAATTATGTGTATAAAGTTATATTAGGGAAATAAAATTTTGAATATAGAAATAAGTAAGAGAATTTAGTTAAAATTTATAGTAGTGATGAAAAATTTAAAGTTAATTTTTCTTAGTGAAGAAATGATAAATATTGTGTAACCATCTTTAGTAAGAAAAGTTATATTTTTAGAAAAATAGAAGGACTAGACTTTTGTTTCAATATTTAAATTTCTTTTATTGAAAAATAATTCTCAAAACTGTTATTATATTTCTAAGTAAAAGATATATATCTACCTTATGCTTTAGGAAAGGAAGGGTGGAATTCAAAATTATTAAAGGCCTATCCAGATATAGCAATCCTTGCCTAAAAAAAAAAGAGAAAAAGAAAGAAAATAAAATAAAAATAAAAGAAAAAAAGAGTATATTATGTGAAAAAGGAAGGAGAAGCTTGAGGATTAAAAAGCCTAATCAAAAATTGGTTCCACACCTGAGCTTTTTAAAGTATAAGATTTGAGAAAATCTTAAGCTTTAAAATATAATATAGTTAGTATAATTATTTTTAATAAAGATTTTTAAGTAAAGAAAATAAAATGCCTAACCCCTATATTTTGAAAAATTTACAAGCATTTCCGAATTAGATAGCAACACATATTTTCATACTCTTTCATCTAAGAGATTTCTAAACTTTAAATTGGTCTCATTTACTAAAACTTTTTCTAAATTAGACTACTATATTTCTAGAACAAAATTTTAGAAACTCCTAAAGAAACTCATACACATGATTTGCTTATGTGGTTTTTAATGATTATAGTGTTACTTGAGGACAAGTAACATTTAAGTTTGGGGGATTTTGATCCAAGAAAAAAGTACCTATTTTTAGTATAGATTTCATGCTCATTTTATGCACATTTTTAATGATATTACACTATAAAGGAATTAATTTTTCATATTTTTGTCTTTAAGTATAAAAATATGATTTTATAGAAAATGAAGCAAAAACTATGCAATTTTGAGCCAAAATAAGCAAAGGAAGAAGATTTTAACTTAGTACATATTGATATGTCTTTCTATGTTTAATATCTTTTATATTTCTCACATGTTTTTTAGATGAAATTATACTTTTGAGAAATGTTTTTTTATGTCTATCTTGTAGGTGAAGATGTTAGGAACGCAACGCAACTGAAATGGGGCGAAACCAAGTTGAAACGGAGCCAAGCGAAGCAAAATGGTGGAGCTGCGCACAGGGTGGCGGCTAGGCGCCAAAACCCGGCCCCTAGGTGCCAGAATCATCCAGAAAAGGTTATTGGACGGGATTTTGACGACTTTGGGAGTTATTTTGACGATGTTAAGTAGTTTCTAGACCTTCTAGAAGCCTATAAGTTATTCCTAATATATAGGACATGTGATACAATGAATCTAGACACATTGGAGCGGTTTAAATCACGAAGAGGTGCGACCCAAAGTGAAGGGGTGCGACTGTTCGGGCATGGAGTCTGGCGCCTAGGCGCCAGAGTTGGTTTCTAGAAGATTTATTGAACATGGACACATTTTGAAGAGGTGCTTTGAGGCAACCCTTGAAGCCTATAAATAGGAGGCCACTCCTTCAGAAAAAATCGCACCCTATAGTCTCTTTCTTCCCGCTTAGTCATTTTAGTCATTTAGAGTTATGAAGATGTAGATTTTTACATCTTATGGAGAGATTGGTGAGGGATTTTGAGATATTTATGTAAGGGATGTACGAGCGTCGCATGGATCAGTGGGAAACTTTGGTGGAGAGATCTTCTTCTTTCTTTGAGAAGGATAAAGCTAAGTATTGCGTTCTTCATTCTCTTGTAATTGCTGTAAACACTTTCTAGTGGATTTTATTTGTTTTAAACCAAGTTTTCTGTCGTGAATTATCCATGTTTCGTAAGTGATTTCCTTTACTCTTTCTTTTAATGTGAAGTAGTGGCATGCGTAGGAAGATCATTTTTAGGATAGAATTATCTATTAGATGCTTCTAGGTGACAGATAGTTGCATAAATATAATAGAATACTAATGAAATAAGTTCCTTGTTGACACTTAATTTATTATATAGTTCTATCAATTCTTTTACTTCTTATTCCATTATTTTCATTTACTTTTATTTTGTAATAACATAGATGCATGTTTAGGAATTAAGATTTGCTTAGATATTCTCTTATTAAATTATGGGGATGATATTCATACTAGATCTTCATTTACTTTATAAATTGATCACTTGTATTGTTAAAACCTGTTGAAGAATTCTGAGACCTAGAAGGAGATGAATTTTTAACTAGTAGATATCACATGAATACTTGGGTAGTCGAAGGCCTTGTGCGGGTTATTCAAGGTGAAGTGCAAATAAATAGGGAGATATTGTTTATTGGGCGTAGAATTGATTAGTTTTTAGAGTGACAGACAAAATTCTAATAATTTGATCTATAGAAAGGGAACGGGTCACTAGTAGGGCCGACCATAGCCACCCTTGTACATCTAGTAGTGTGAGCCTAGATTAACCCATTCTACTAATAAAACATCCTGAACCAATCTATAGATTAGCCAATGTTCTTTATGCCTGGACCAAAGGGTAAAGAATAGGAATGCTTCTATTTGGTGCTACTACATTAATTCTAAGCATATCTTTCTAACACATTATCTATGTAATTGCAAGAGAAAGGTAATTTTTAATATCTTGAATTTCTCCAAACCAATTTATCCATAAGTTATCTTTTTATTTAAAAATTTAATTTAGGATTAGTTATTAGAAAACTCATTTTAATCGACATTCCAAATTTATGCCTTACAGAAATAGACTGGAATTAGCCTAAAGGATTTCTTACCTCGCTTCTCTGTGGGATCGATACTAGGATTATAAAAGAAAACCCTATATTACTTGAAACGATACGTATACTTGCGTAGTACCCCTAGTGTGTAAAATATTTTCTAAAATTTTTCAACATTTTGATTTTATACACTAGCCGCTATTTATAAATTGGGTCAAGTTTTTTGCCATCTTTTGGAAGCGAATATTACTGCCTTATTGCGGGTCGGGTCAGAACTCATCCTTGAACCTCCACATTTGACTTTTAACCTTCCAAAGGGGCTTGGAGGTTTTTGGTCATTTGTGTGGGGTTCAAGAAAAGTTAAGAGGTGTTTGAATTTCTAAGTGGTGGGTCCCATTTCTAATCCTTTAGGATAGTCAAAGGGAAAACCCGTGGCTAGATCCTAAGCACTAAGGAAAGAGAAATCAGACCTCACCAAAAATGAGGTCAACAGAGGTAGGTTTGTCACATTTACTCTTGCAAAGATTAATGATTTATACATGATTGAGAATGTGTCAATCTGCCACTATTTAAATTTTGTCCCGATGAAGGACAATATGAATGGTATATATAGATATTTGATGGATGAAGGTGATTAATGGGAAATATGAGATAGGAGTTATGTAAGTTTCTTGACCACACCGCTAAATCCTAGGTCAAAATACTTACATTATTTCATATGTGCAAAATTACTCCCAACAATGAAAATCAGTAGAGTAACTAAGGAGTGTGGTATTCTGAACTACTATATTTAAATGGGGATTCCTATTGATGTTGGTTAAATAATTGTTAAATCTGTTTGGGATTGATCATTCATGGATCTAAGTATGGGCTTGGAAATCCTTCCACCATATTTCTCCTCTGCAGTCAATCACAAGTGCCATATGAGAACTGGGAAAGAGTGCTTCTACCTTGAAAGCCTATAGACCCAGCAGATGCATATATTAACCAGGCAATTGGTGATATGAATGACATGAGCATTATTGAAGATCAACCATCTCTGAGGTCACACCTATTCCTCCTTACTTTCCTAAAAGTTCACTGATCATCTTGATGAAATTGAGAAATTGGAGAAGTGCAACACCTAATGAATGCAATCAACAATCTATCTGATTTCTTTGATCATTTGGATTGGAGAATGAATAAGCACTTTGATCATTCTAGATATCTTGAAGGAAGTTTGATGCGATTTATGAAAATGAAAGGATTGATTGAAGGGTATTCGATTAAAGAATTTCCGTTTCGTCCATTCTACAATCTGTTTGCACTCAATCAATAGGAGATCTTAGAGTTGATGATAGTTCTGAGAAAGAATGAAGACTTGATTATTACATTTCTGTGTTTGTGTATTTGAACTAATTGATTGCTTTGCTTTGCTTTGCTTGCATGTTATATTTGTACTTGTTTTCTTGTTTAGTTTTTATCGTTATTGTGTTGTGGTTGTGATTGATGTTGAATTTTAAAATTATATGGCTTGATGATGTATAAAGTTTAGTGTTATGTGTATGTGTCTGACACTTGGATTTTATATATGTAAGTGATGTTTTGTGATGTTTGTGTTAAAAATATCATTTTCCATGGCTTTACATTGTTATTTAATGCTTAATTAGACTAATTAAACGTCAGAACGGGCTTGAAAAGATGGAAATTGCAAAAGAAAGTTAGAAGCCCAGTTTTTGAATTGGCGTCAAACGGCGCTGCCACCAGCGTCAGACCGCGCCAAAAGACAGAGAGTTTGGCCATTATAGCAGAATTATGCACCGAACGACGCTGCCGCTAGTGCCAGACAATGTTCAACCAGGTAAAAGGCCTAAAACTCCAAATTTTCACGATTTAACCCTGCGACCAGCCATTTTTACCCAAACCATCGTCTTCTACCTCCAGCTAAGGCCTATTTTTGCACCTAGGGCTTACTAGCCTTTGGATTTGAAGCGATTTCGTGGCCAGAAAAGTTCAGATTTCATCTTCTCTTGGTAAGAGCTACACTTTAACTTAAATTTTTTTGATTTTGACCGTGGAAATCTCCTACAATAGGAAGATTTGAAATATTGAATTTTTTGGAGAAACTTTGGAGATTTTTCATGGATATTGAGTTCTTATCTTTTTAAATTTACCTTGGATTCCATTACACTGCAATTGTAAAATTAATTTGGATAAATTTGATATTTTTAGACAAATGGCTCCAATATTTTCAAAGGGGAAGAGAAAATTTGAGTATGATGAAAGCAAATTTGTGAATTTCAAAGCTTATTTGCGCTTTAGTATGTTTCTTAGCAATAAGAAATGTATTCAAGAGAGAGCCTTTAAAAATCCTGGAGGTATGCTTGAAGAACTTATTGTGAACTGTCAATGTGAGATTTTTTATTATTTCACTGCTGAAGCGATGCTGGGTATTGTTAGAGAACTTTATGCAAATTTGTATTATTCTGAGAGTGAATACATTTTGATTAGAGTCCAAATAGTTGGATTCACCCCTACTTACATTAATTCATTTTGTCAGTTAAGAGCACCTTTTCTTGTGAATATGAAAATTTTCCTATTACAAATGAAGCATTAGATATGATTGTAAATCTTTTGACCGATGGAAAAGTAGAATGGAAGGTTAAACAAAGGCTAAGTGTTAACTTCCTCCTTTCTACCTAATCCTGTATAAAAAGCCTGATAATATTTCATTTCTGCAAGACTTTTACTTACCAACCATCATAGTGAGGTTACAATAGATAGAGCTATTCTGAATTACTGAACACGAAGAATATAAATATTGGGGCTATTATTCATAAAAATATTTTGACAAGTTCTAAAGGAGAGACTACAGGTGGACTAAGACACCCCAGCCTAATTCATGCCTTGTATGTTCAGTTAGGTGTAGCAACGGAAGATATTGATGAGGTAGTCTATCCCCTGAAGCCCATCACTAAATTAAATTTGAAAATCTATGAAGCCCATGTAGGATGGAGTTGGAGTAAGAAAGATGATGAGCCTTGTTCTAGTCATGAAAGATCAACTACATCTAGAGAGCCTACTCTGCATGATGTTATGGATCAGTTGGAAAGGTTGAACACAATAGTAGAGGGACTAGAAGTAAGGAACAAAATAAATGATGATTATCAAGTGCGGTGGAGAGAATATGAGATAGCTGATCATGACACACAGATAAGATTTTTCAGGGGAGACATTAGTGTTGTATTTCCTACATACCCTGAGTATACTCCATAACAGCCTGAAGAACCTGATGATGGTTGAGTTCCTGTAGAAGATGACGATTTGTAGTTTTATAGTTTTATTTTCATTTTATTTGTGTTTTGTATATGTGATGTACCTGAGACTCTTTCTGATTTGTATCTGTGATGTAATGTGTATTTGGATGTACCGGTAGCAGACTTTATGTTGAATTGTGATGTATGTGATGTTATAGTAGAGTTTTCATGTGTTTGGTTTGTTAGTTTATTTTGTGATAGTAACCGTTGGATGATAATGTTGAGTGCATAGTTTATGTTTCATGTTTTTAAACTTCTGCCCTTGCAAATTTCTAACCCAAATTTGTGTAGAGAAATGCTCTTATTTATTTCAGGCTTACTGTTCTACTTTATAAAGAAAACCCTGCTTAAACTCAAAGGTATGAAAGCCCAACATATTGAGGTATGAGTTATATATTTAGATCTTTTCTTTCTTCCCATGTTAATTATATTGATATTCAAAAATCTAAGTTTAGGGGAGGGAAAGAATTAATTGTAATTGTTCTCATTTAAAATTATTTTTAAATTATTAACATGATTTCCTGTAATAGAACTAAACTTCAGATAACTGTATTTTGATATTATTTAAGTATTTTTGTAAAGTTGAATGAAAGTATTTGGTAATGAAAAGTAATTTTGTAAGCTAAGATATTTGGTATAAGAAAATAAGACTATAGTCAACTATTCAAAGTAAGAAAAACTGTATATTTGAAATATTAAGAATCATAAAACTTTATGTGATAGGAAAGGATTGAGACTTTATGATGAATCATTAATAAGCTAAAGAAATGCCTATAAGGTAAAGAAATGTGGTAAGTTTCAAATTTAGGGTGAGAAGGGTGAAGTCCAAAATCATAAAAGGCTATCTAGATACAGTAATCCTCACTTAAAAGAAAAGAAAAGAAAAGAAAGAAATGAAAAGAAAAGAAAAAGAAAAGCAAAAGAAAATGAAAGAAAAAAAAGTAAGAGAAGCTTGAGGAGATGCCTAATCAAAAATTGGCTTCATTTGGACCTACCAAAAGAAAAAAAAATTATTTACTTTCCTGAATTTATATATGTGGATTAGAATCCTTACTAGCAGTGTTCTTCATGTAATCCTTTGAAGTGCCTTAATAGGACAATCTATAGTTTTTTTTTAAAATGAATAGAAGACTAGAACTCTTAGACTCGATTACTAGATAGTCATACACCTGCAGAATTTACTTGAATTATTCAAAGATCTTTCTGAAAATCTTACTATTGTACTTATCTAAATAAAAACTATGGTATTATAGAAAGAAAGTTTATTGTAGCAATCATTATTTTATGTATTAACTAAAATTGCATGAGGATAAGTAATAGTTAAGTTTGGGAGATCTTGATCCATTGAAAATTTGATAGCTTTTTACTATTCATTTTATACCTATTTTTGATGATATTGCACTTTAAAGAAAGGTATTTTTCACGATTTCATGCAGGTACAATGATTTTAGGCCTTTAGAGCAAAAGGAAGCAAAAAAAAGGAGCAAATTTAGAGCGAAAAGGAGCGAATTTGGCACAAAAAAGGACAAAAGTGCATTTTATTGAACTAGCGCCAAACGACACTGTCACAAGCGCCGGACCGCACTATTTTATAGAGAATTGCTCCCGTATTGGCGGAATAATGCACTGAACGATGCCCTATCCAGCGTCAGACCGCACCCTATCCCAATTTTAAACTAGATTCAATGTATTTGGCCGAATTTTGAAGGGCTGCTTGAGGAAACTCTTGGGAATTTAGTTTTGGCTGAATTTAAACACTTTTAGAGCCAAATTTTAAAGGGGGGGAGTGGAGAGAAGAGTTTAGAGTTTAGATAGAGTTTCTTTCATTTTGTTTAGGAAATTTAGGTTTTGTGCTTTCTCTTCTAAGGAGTGTAAGAGGAGAGGGAAAGTGAAAGATTTCTTCTTACTTACTTATCTAAAGAGAGAATTGTGTTGTTATGAAGAAAGAAGAGGAGTCAAAGGAATTCCGTGAGATTCTCTTGGGGAAGAGTTTGAGATATGTTGTCATTACTTTACTCTATTTGTATGACGTTGTTTATATATATATAATCCTTGTTTTGTCATCTTTTCCTCATGAGCCTTGAGTAGATATCTTTGTCTTTCTCCTTTTAATGTGATGTGTTGATGTTGTGATATGGAAATGATGTTCTGATTTATTATGAAGAATTTGTGATGACCTTTTCACTTCAAACTTCATCTACTTTTTGATCTGGCAAATTGAATTGTTAAAACTTGTTGGGAAACATATTTTTCAAAAGGATTTTAAGTTCCACAACAAAATTGAAGGTCACATTCAATGTCCATAAATGAGAGATGTAGTTCATGGGGATTGAGTGCAAATAAATAGGGAAATATACTTTGATGAGCGTAGAATTGGAGATTTCAGAGTGACAGGCGGAAATCTTAAATTCGGTCCTAATGTTTGGAAACCAAAGTGAGAGTTAGTCTTCAGGCAAAGGGAAGTGAGAGCTCTGGAGTGAGAGCCAGTATCCTCTCAGTCTAACCATAGATTTGAGGACTAAACCTAGGATTATCCAATTTTCTTTATACGCTGAAATATGGGTAAATAATAGGAATGCTCCTATTTGGCACAATACATTTGCATCACTGATCTATGTCGCAATAATCATCAAATTATGATTAAAAAGGAGGAAGACTCTTTCTTACAACTGAACTTTGTTATAACTTTAGTCTTGTGTTAGTTTAACTTTACTTTGGTAGAAATAGTAATTAAAATTGTTTATCTTTATTTTAAGAATTAAACTTACTTGCTATTGAACTATGATTCGATAAGAGATTTTTGTGCAATGTCATAAAATTAAAACCTCTCTATGGGATCGATATTCAGGACTCCACTAGAGCCCTGTATTACTTGAGCGATACGTATACTTGCGTTTAATTTTGTGACTCATTATAAAACTAAATCATTATATATATCTAAAACTGAGTTCATAAATTTTGGCAAATTAAAAAGTCACCATCATGCTGCCCACGGTGTTTGCTCTTAGCTCTTTGTTGAAGTAGCAGTTCCAAGGTCTAAGGTTTTATGGTTTTATAGGTTATGTGTCAATATTTTGGTTTTGTTATGTTGTTATTTAAGTTTCTTATTTGGGAGAATTTTAATTTAGTTAGAGCGACACCAAATAGGATCCCATGGTTCCCTCATTCTGGTATCACTATTTTCTTTTAAATTTACTTAGTATGAATGAGTTGGTAGGCTCGTTTAGACTGGAGAGTTCTCGTTAGTAACTGTAGGTTACCTCATTCAAGCGATTCTTGTAAATCTAAAAGGAGTGATTTAAGGTCATTCACTAAGTTTAAAAGCCTAATTAATTTTTAAAAACATGATCCCACGGTTCCCTCATTTTGGCATCACTATTTTCTTTTAAATTTACTTAGTCTGAATGAGTTGGTAGGCTCTTTTAGACTGGAGAATTCTCGTTAGCAACTGTAGGTTATCTCATTCAAGAGTTTCTCGTAAATCTAAAAGGAGTGATTTAAGGTCGTTCACTAGGTTTAAAAGCCTAATTAATTTTTGAAAACATATTGTTGACCTCATTTTTGATGAGGTCTTCCCTTCTTCTTTTTAGTGCTTAGGATCTAGCCTTAGGCTTTTTCTTTTGACTATCTTAGAGGACTAGAATTGGGACCCGCCTTTTAGAAATTCAAACCACTTCTAAACTCCCTGCAAACTCCACAAATTTGACTATAGACCCCTAATCACCTAGAGGGTTGAAATCAAATGTGGAAGTTTAAAGGATGAGTTCCTATAGGACTCTTTGGCCTTAGGACTACCCTGGGTGGCTCGGTCCAGTGAGGGGGCTGACTTACACTACACTTACACACTACATTTCCACACACTTCCTAAAACCACACCCATACCCAACTTAACCTCCCGACTCATGTGGGTGATTCACATGGATGGTCCTTAACCCACTAAGCCCTCGGTAAGAGGGTTAGGAACAACATAGTGAATGCCTCAAATGAGTCCTTTCATGGCTCATATGGGCTTGAAATGGTTTCATGGCTCAACCAAAATGATTTCTTTCCACCTAAATTCACCCAATCTCCAATTTCCCAAATTTTCAATTTTTGACCCCGAGACCCTACACCTATTAAACCTACCCAAAACCCTCGAAATTACCCAAATTTTCGCAAAATTTTCAAATTACCCAAAATTTTCCAAAATCAATCCCAAACATCTCCACATCACTCAAATTGATCATCCATACCCAAAAATACCAAAGATTCCAAAAATACCCTCCAATACCCTCCAAATACCCAAAATACCCTTCTTGGCCTAAAAATCCAAAAATTCAGAAAATTCCCAAAAAATTCCAGAAAATCCTAAATATTCCCAATTTCATTTTGTCCAACTACACCATGGGTCAATTTTGTCAATTTACCCTACTTTTGTCAAAACCCCTAAATTGACCCATTTTAACCCAAAGTAGACCCAATGTTAAACCAAACCTACCCAATTGACCCCAATTTTGGTCCAATTCAATTTTAAACTTTAATTCAACATCCCCAATACCAATCTAGACCAAATCCAAGTCCAATTTGATTGACATTTGGATCCAATTTCACTTTGGGCCTTAAAGCCCAAATTTGGACCCATGACCCAAACTTAGCCCAAACTAACCCAATTCAACTCCAATTAACCCCAAATCTTTTCTAAATCTTCCTTAACATTCCCACAAACAAAACCCTAACATGATTTGCCCAAGATTTTGACCCAAACCCCACTCAAATTCAACCCAAAATCAAAAAGCCCAATTTCGACCTAAACCCAAACCTAACCCAAATAGGCCCAAACCTCAAAATCAAAACCCAACCAAAGCCAAAACCTCTTTGAAACACTCCCATAAACATTTCTCAACATTTATTTTACATCAATTTCAACCCTAGCCCAACATTGGCCCAAGTTAGCCCAATTTGACCTACATTGGCCCATTTACCAAATAAACCCAAATTCAACCCAATTCAAACCCAAACCACCTTAAATCTATTTCAAATTATCCATGAAACATCCCTAAACCAAAACCAACAACTATTTGGCCCAAACTTCTACAAAAATTCCCATCCATGAACACATCCTTAAACTTAAAAGCCCACTTCCCTTAAACCTTCTTAAAAGCCCATCTTCATTAAATTTTAAAAGCCCAAATCATCCTAAAGCCCACATGACACTTCCCCTCATCATCCATTTGATCAAAATCACCCCTAAGTTTCAAAATCATCAATTAAACCATTCCAAATCAAGCCACATGTCAAATTACCCCCTAAATGTCAAAAATTTCTAAAACCCTTTTCATGAAACAAATCAACCTTTTCCCAAGCCAAATGAAGCCATGAACAAGCCATTCTCAAGCCACATGAAGCCATGAGGGCTTTGACTTGTCATTAGTCCATTTATGGCAAGAAGAGGGGGTTCTTTCTTAAACCTCCTTTAACCCTTTTTTACCTTAATCATGTCACACACTAAACCATGTTTAGCCACCTCATCATGGATGGAGACTTCACCACTCCTTCTAAGCCGACCTAAATGATTCCCTCAGCTCAAAATCGAGCTTGGAAGGGTGCACCAAGCCCAAAATGGTGGGTTGACCCAAACCAAGCCAAAGTGAGCCTTCTCCCATTCCATTTAAATCAAACTCCTTTACACATGTAAAACCTCGATTGATCGCACAAGCCTCCAGCCCCGACCCACCCGAGCTTCGAGGGCGACCCGACCTCGGCCGACCGGCCACCCGATCGCCGGAAAACACCATGCCCGAAACCTCGGGAGGAGCCAAATTTTGGAATTCCACCTTGCTGAGCCGCCTCACTCCAAATGGCCATTGCAGCTCGTTCTTCTCCTCACCGCAGCAGCTGATCCCAACCATTAAACTCCCCTGGAGAGCCTCCGACCATGCCTATTTAAACCCCTCACCCTCTCGGCCAAAGGAGGTGCCGAACGAAACCTTAAGGAAACTCCGCCAAAATCACTCCGCATCACTCTCCACACATAGAGCACCCGATCCCCACCGAATTCCAGCCCGATTCCCTCTAGCCGAGCCCAATTTCGAGCTCAAACTTTAGCCCAAAAACCAGGACACTTCTTCACAAGTGAGCCAATTCCCAAATCGATTGGTCCTACACCTTCACCGGACCAAGAGGAGAAGTTCCCCACCGAAAGCCCCATCTCTAGGCCACCCAGCTTGTTCCAGCCCTCCAAGCTTTGTGATCGGCCGTGGTCGAAGTCCAACCTAGACAAGTCACCGGATCGGAGACTTTATCCGGAGCTTACTAGGATCCAATCGAAGGTGTAACAACTCTCGCATCGAAGCTTCACTTCTCCGAGCAAAGGTATGGACTCCCTCTTCTTCCCGAGCTTCCAGAGATTCTCATTTTAATTTGAGTCAATTTAAATGCATGTTTACCGTATGGATGTGTTCGTCTCTTCAAGACGAATCCATAGAGACATAAGAACACGAAAATCCGTCGAGAATCGAGCGAGAAATTAGGGTTAGAAGGTCGACGGTCACGGTGCACACCCGCCGTAGACGATGACCGAGAGCCGTTGGATCGCGCGTGTATCGAGCGGACGATTCGAATTGCGCCGACTCGGGGAATGTTACGTGAACCGCGGGGCCCGGGACGGATGACTCGGATGGCGGCGCCCAATCACGACGCGCGACACGTACCCCTTCGGAGCCGCCGATGTTTCACCGGCGCCGCGTGGATAAGTAGATAAATAGGGTATTTAATGTATTTATTAAATATCGAAACTTTAAAAATCCATATCTTTGTGTAGAAAATTCACAAAAATAAAATAAAAATACCCTCTCGCTCAGTGAACGGAGGAGAATAATGTGGAAAAGAAATCATTTAATTTCATCAAGTATTTTATTTTTTATAATTTATTTACTCTCTGCATACATTTAATTCTCCATGCATGTATACAATTCACCATGGCATGAGACCATAGTGGCTTTGAAGCCTCCGAACTTGGGAACATTCCCCGAATTTTCCAAGGTCGGTAGGCCATCTCTGTGAAAAGTTATTTATTTTTCAAATGCATGTTCGCTGTTTTGAGTATTTTAATTCCAAAAATTAGCATGCTGTGAAATAGTTCTAGAAAAATTTGGTGATGTTCCTTATGACCGGAGAACTCTAGGAAAAATGGGACTTGAGTTAATTCACTCGTAACAACTCTAATCGGCTTAAACACCCAAAATAGGTCTTTAATTAATTAGAGTTAACCAAGCATCAAATTGACTTGAAATCAATTCTCCACTGACCTTTAGGATCAGAGGAATTCACCATGAAAATTTGAGGTCAATTGGACTTGGTTAGCCCCACTAATCGGGTTAATTAAGCCACTTAGCCATTTTAAACTTTAAAAATTCATAACTTTTAAAATACTTTTCAAAAATTCACCAAATTGGTTTTGGAGCCTCTCTGATATCAGGGGAACCTAAGAAAATTAAAATTTCAATTTTCTAAAAAGTTGATTTTTTAATAATACTTTAATATTTTTAATAATTAAAAAATAAAAAAAATAATAAAAATCACAAAAATAATAAAATTCACCAAAATGTCACATTTTGAATTTTAATCACTTAGGAACAAATCCCACATTTTTCCTAGGTCTATTTAGTGAGATATTGAATTTTAAAGCCCTAGGGTAATTTTAAAATTAAAAAAATGTATTTTCTAGCATTTTCACTAAAATAATTATAATAAATCATAAAAAAATCAGAAAATTGAAAAATTTGTTTCTCTGGTTTCCTTGATATTAGAGAGATTTTTGAAAAATATAAAATCCATTTTTCAACATTTATTTTATTTTTAAATTAATTAACACTCCAAAACTCAAAATAATTATAATAAAAATAATATAATTCAAAAAATCACCAAAATTGGTCCAAGTGCTTCTCTGGTCATTAGGAATGTCCCCTAATTTTCTTAAGGATAGAAACTTTCCCTTGGTCATGTTATTAAATTTTCCTTGAAAATCTCTATTTTCCACCAAAAATAATTATATAAATAAATTAAATACAGAAAAATCACATTTTCTCCTCTCATGTCTTTATTGACATATGAGTGAAGTCACATAAAAATTTCAAGTTCATTTGGGTTCAATTTAGTGAGTTATGAAATTATTAAGCTTAAAGGGTAAAATGGTAATTAAACTTTCAACCCTTAATTAAAACTTTAGGTTTAATAAAAAATCAACAAGTAAAATATTTGATCTTAATCTGATTTGGATGATTGAAATTTAAATAATTAAAGGGTAGAAACCCATTAAATAATTTTAAAATGATTAAACTTTAATTAAATAATAGATTAAATTTGGAGGAATAATAAATTAGAATTATTAAAATAAGGGATATTTATTAGGAAGAGATTTATTCTTTAATTTAAAAATCCCTAAACTAATTATATCATTAATACTCAATTTTTAATTAAAATGATAACTCAAATTTAAAATATTAAAAGACTTAATTAAATTATTAAACTCTTTTGAAACTTCAATTAAAATTAAAAATAAAGTAAATTAAAGATAAATTAAATTAAAATTAAATTAAATTAAAATTAAATTAAATTAAATTAAAACAAATTAAATTAAATTAAACTAAATTAAAATTAAATTAAATTAAATTAAATTTAATAATTAAATTAAATTAAATAATTAAATTAAATTAAATTAAACAATTAAATTAAATTAAATTAAATAATTAAATTAAATTAAATTAAACAATTAAATTAAATTAAATTAAATTAAATAATTAAATTAAATTAAATCAAATCAAATTAATTAAACACCAAATCAAATTAAATCGAACTATGTTAAACTAAATTAAAACTCAATTAAATTAAGTCGAATTAAATATAACATCACCTAAGACATAAAGAATTCAAAATAAATGTAAAGCAACTTGAACACTATTCCAAATTTAAACCCTTTAACTTAAATCAAATCATTTGAATACTAATTTACCCTTGAAAGCTTTGATTATTATAACTCCTAAATGGAACATCAAATGAAGTGTTACCTCACTCATAGGATATTCAAATGTCCTAGTTCATCGAGCAAGTTAACAAGACTTGAAAACCTCGAACGATCGATTCATTTATATAATTAAATTCATTTGGACTTAAAACAATCCCGAAAATATCGAAAAGATGTTTAAGATTCTTCTTAAGCACTTCCTCAATATGATAGGATATTTATAAGAACAATTGGACTTAATTGTCCTTTGATGAAGAAAATCGTCCTCAAACAAAAAACACAAAGAACCTAGACGTCATAGGAGTCGACTAGCCATAGGATTAGGAATTTGGTAGAAAACCATAACCTTTCCCCTAGCTTTACCTAGGAACTTGCTTAAATATTCTAATTGTGTTTTAAGTGCAGCTTGGGATGACGGGAAGACCCTCCGAGTACGCTTTTATTTTATTGCAATTTACTTTCTTGCAATTTACTTTCTTGCAATTTACTTCCTTGCAAATGTACTTTATTTTTCTTGCATGATAAAACAACAGTTGCATGAAAACCCACACCTTTAGGATAGTCCCTAAAACTGAAAACCAAATTAAGTTAAAAGTCATCGCAAGATAAAATTCACCGCCACAACATTTCAAAATATAAAACAACTCAAAATTTAATCACAAACGTAACACAAAACTACAATTACAACTAAATTAAAACGTCCCGTTGGATGATCGGGAATACCTCTGATGATGTAACCTACGTGTTGCTAACGGGATTTCCCACGGTCTAAATGAAAGTGTGGAACTCATTCAGTTGAGTTTAGCAAATTCATCCGGACTAAGTGAATCCGATAAAAATAATGATGCCGAAGGATGGAACCGCGGGATCTTAACCGGTGTCGTTATAATCAACTTTAAGATTTGTTTTAATTAAAACGTAAAAAACACTTGGAAATTAAGATTTTCTCTAAACCAAAACACTTTTCTCATCTCCCGATTTATGATTTCTAAAACTAAACCTCTGCAACAACAAGGAACTTGGAGCATGGTGGGCGACACGGCCATCGTCGTCGAAGAAACTTCGAACCTACTTCAAAGCAAAACTTTCCTAGAATTAAATAACCAAGCCATAGGACTTCGAGGTAGCTTGCCTAGTGCAACATAAATCCTCAACTCTTCGTTAGGCATTTGCATTGCAAATTAAGCCCTAACCGGTCTTAGGATTCCGAGGTAGTCGTCCGATACGACAATAAACCCTCACATCTTCTGTGCTATTTGTTTGATTTTATCATACAAATATAAGCCTTAATTAATTAAAATTGGCAAGATCAAAACATTTAAATAAGTATTAGGACTTTCCTAAACTCAAGCCAAACGATAGGATAGTCGGGAAATTACCGAAGTTCACTTCGAATCAGTGATTTCTCCTACCTTTCTTCCTTTGGATTCACAAAACAAAATGTTCCAAAATTTGATCCATTCCCTATTGAAATTCCAAAATTCAATCTTTGAAAACCTTAAACTTTGAAATTCTTGAAAGCGTAGTTATTGATTATTATCGAGAGTTTTCTTAGGTGATTCCCGTCACTTAAGATGTAATTAACTATAGTGGCTTGCCTTTATAGGGAATTTTAAAGAACCCGAGTAATATAAACCCTGTTTGATACTTTCATATTAAGCGTGGAATTTGTCGGCTTATAAAATTGGTTCGCAGACCAAACGGATGTCACAAAACTTCTAGTTTATTTGATCGAGCCCCACCATCAGCAAGTGTGTCTATCCTTAGGGATAGATACACGGTTTGTGGTGCGGTGCTCGTTTATATAAACTATTTGGGATGTGAGATCGGTTTAATCTCATATCTTAAAACTTTCAAATTTAAAAATTATTTTCAAAGCCAAATACTACTTTCTAAATTATATATATATTTAAATCAAATTTAAAATTTAAATTCGCCGACAACTTCTGTTAGGCGACCCCCTTTTAAAATACAATACAACCTAAAAATATGCCGACACACATATATATATATATATAATATTTTTGTTTTGCTCTACTAGCAGTAAAAGTAAAGCATGCGTGGAAAAGGAAAATACTGTAAAGAGAAAATAAATAAATTGTAATAAATTGTAGACATATAACTGGGCCTCTGCTACTGCTGCATGGTTAGTATCATAAGGAATATTATATTTTTGCAGGAAATTTAAGTAAATTTGTAAGAAGAAGTAAGAAAAGCGAGGGAAAGCACACAAACCAGGCAACAAAGTCAAAAAGAACAAGTCGCAGAAGACATCAAAATGAAACCCATAGTCGCTATGAAAGACTGGTATAAGATATAAGACGTTGGTGATGGTGGGGACTATGAGCTGGACTGTGTGCTTCCCAACCTTGAATAAGAGCTACCAGTCTGACAGTTTACGGAGGGTAGTTCTTAACCTCGATCTGAGTGATTAGCTGTGGACCTTTGTGTTTTTTCATCAAAATTCTTTAATTTTTCATGCAAAAATTATTTAAATTTAATGCAGAGTTCACTTTAACAAAAAAAAATTGATTCATTTTTTGTAAATATTTTGTAAAGTAGTGCAGTTCACAAGCTAATTATTCTAATCAAGATAGGATTACAAGAAACTATGAGTGTTGGGGGCAAATCCTACCAAGAGCTGGTGATTAGAATCATTGGTCCTTATCCTCTCCCCTCGTTGAAGGTCCTGGAGGTAGGAGATACTATTCTAAAAATCCCACATCGTATCCCACGCTTAAGCATACCTATGCAATGTCTTCATCATCCTCGCCACCTAGACCTCAGACTTATACAAGCCCGTAATCCACATGTGAAAAAAACAACTCAGTTGCTCACAAGAACTTAAATAATTTAGAGAAAAAACAAGTCTTTGAGCATTAGGTTGCTAATTAAGGATAAGTAGTGTAGGGTACTTCTATTGATTTGGAGAATTAACTTGTTCTGAGTCATATCTTGGTGGGTTCATACAAATTTTCTCTTTTGTTTGATTCTTCGTGGTTATCATAGTTTTTTCAATATAATTTCTTTCATCAAATTATAAAAAGATTAGAAGTCCTTCTAAATGTCCAAAGGATCACAAAGGTGTTCAAGGAATGACCTACACAAAATTATAATCTTCTGGATCATCTCGAGTTCATCTAACTCTATTATATTATTGAATTAATCATCTTTGGTTTTAATTATAGTGAATTAATTTATGCTTAGAGAACATTTAATGTTCAAATTATCCCATGAGTGGGGTAACTAGTCATTAATTTGATGTTAAGTATAAGGATTATGTGGGTGTATACCCTTAAGGGCAATTTAGGTTATTAAGAAAACCTTACTCTTTTCAATGGAGGTTGAGGTCGTAGTGTTATAATTGATTATGTTCTATTTTCTAAACCTCGATAAATGATTTTAGATCAATCAAAATTCACTACCAAGCTCTTAAATCTATTAAGGGTAGAGTTGTAATTTTGAAACAAAGTTTTATGTGATGCGTGGATTGTTTATCAAAGAGATTGAATTGTCCCTTAACCCTTAGTTTGGGGTTCCTAATTGCTGAATTAACATATTCCTAACACAAGCCTCTCACAATAGGATCATTCAAGGTTAATCATCTTCCATTCCTTAAAAATTTGATTAATTAAAATTATACCCTTTGATAGAAAATAGTGTGAGTTGGTTCCTACCACTTAACCCTTTTTGTTTTGATCATCCCAAGAGGTTAATTAGGATAAACATTACCCACTTTACCCTTTAATTTAATCTTAAATCTTAATTAAGGTAAGAAATTTCTAAAATTACCCTTTTGCCCCTTAATATCCCCTGCTTCATAATTATTTTACTTCAACTTAAATGACAGTAAAAAATTGTTATTACCTCACTCATGGGTCAATTAAAATATCATAGGAGAATTTATAATCATTTGATTTTTATTTGATTTTTAATAAGTATTTTCATTTAAAAATAAGAATTTTCAATGATAATTAATCTAACTAACTAATATATAGTTTCTATCTTTATAAATTTTTTAGGATTCACATAGGTCAGATGACCACTTGGAACAAATTTTGTGAATTTTTAAATTAGATTTTAATTTTTATAATTTTTAATTGATTTTAATGAATAAATAAATAAATAATACATTTTATTTTGAAAACTCATATTTATATTTTTCATTAACCTCTCTGACTTCATAAAACTTAGAGGAATTTATTTTATATTTTTCTGATATTTATTTTATTTTTTATAATTTTTAAATTGAGAAAATAGGCCAAAAAAATTTTTTTTTATTTTGACATCAATTTTATTTTTTCTAGGTGCCTTTGGTCATAAGGAATACCCCAAATCACTTTCTATAATTTTTTTATTTTTATTTTAATTTATATAGTTATTCTAAAAAAAATTCATATTTACGTAGAAAATTCATTTTTACATCAAAATAATTTTTATGGCTTCCAAATTTTTACAGGAGTCTCCTGAGGTCATTAGACTTAATGTGGCCCAATTTTGTGATTTTTGAATTTGTTTATATTTTTCTTAATTTTTAAATAATTATATTAATTTTGAATAGTAAAAAGACATTTTTATGTTCTAAAATTTGATTTTTATTTTTACTAGAGTCCTCTCGATCACAATGAACCTACCAAAAAGGGTCTTACATTTTTTTCAGCTTTTATTCCATTTTTATAGTTTTTTTATTTGAAATAATGCTAATAATCCTAAGAAATTAGAGCTTTTAGTATTAGGAGAGTCCTTTGACCACAAAACAATCAGAGAAGACTCCTAAAGGCACTAGAAATAGTCTTTCAAAATTTCATTTTATTTGGATAGTTATCTAATTAATTATGAATTAATTACCTCATGATGTATTTAATTCATTTAAAATAAAATATTTTATAAATACTTTTTTATTTTTTGTTTAATAAATTCTCCTCTGTTCACTTAGCACAGAGGGGTTTTTTTTATTTTTTTTAGGATTTTTCTTAACTAAGATATTTATTTTTAAATCTTATGTAATTATTCAAATAAAATAATACCCTGATTTCCTACTATCCACGTGGCATCAATGTCATCCTCGACATCTCCAAAGTGTTATGCATCGTCCCACGGTTGGCTGCACTTTACATGTAGGCTTACTACACGGTCCGCAGTTCACGCAACATCTCCTCATCCGACTCGATCTGGTTCATTCATTTGACACATGCGCAAACCGACGACTCCTGACATCATTTCCATTCTTCCCAACTCGAGCCCCACACATTTTCTAATATGAATATCTCAATCTATCTTTAACTAAATCACATAGAGTTTGTTCCTACACCTTCATTTAGGTGAGCAAAACCTATCTATACAGTTACATACATATGAAATACAAGTTCACTTTACAAAGGCTCAAACCGAGAGCAAAATGAAAAAAAGAGAGCCATAACTTAGTCCAAGAGGTGTAGCCTTAATTAGATTGGATCCTGAGCTTCAACATGGTCCTATGAACGTCTTTCAAGCCTCAATTTGATCTTTGGTTGGATTATTGTAGGAGTTCGAACAGAGGGTGGCACGGGCTACATGGAAGTTTAGATTGAGGAGCACAGGAAGGGCCAATTTCAATGGGAAACTTCTTCGTGAGTTTTGGGGAAGCTTATGAGCTAATCAATTTAAAGCTTGGTGGAGTTTGAGGGGATAGCTAGAAAATGCTCCGGTTTAGGTGATGAAATTGAGCTCAGGCAGTGGAAATGAGGGGCTGAGAACAGTGGAATTACACTTAAGAAGGCTATAGGAAGATCTGGAAGCAATTTGGTAGAGTTTCCCCAAGGCTTTGATCACTCTAATATTTTGGTCGTAAAGGGGGCT
This sequence comes from Papilionanthe hookeriana x Papilionanthe teres, assembly GCA_022702705.1. Taxonomy (NCBI): domain Eukaryota; kingdom Viridiplantae; phylum Streptophyta; class Magnoliopsida; order Asparagales; family Orchidaceae; genus Papilionanthe; species Papilionanthe hookeriana x Papilionanthe teres. The sequence goes on along the minus strand of CM040434.1, from coordinate 23,570,784 downwards.
ATTTATAAGTCAAGCCAAGGGGGAGGCCACATGCTGCCATATGCTCGTGCCATAAGATTAGGTGGATGGCTGAGCAGCACAATTGACCAATTGGGCTTTTCCACAAGAGATGGGTTCAATTTGAGGTTCAAACCATGGGTGAGGCTTCCCATTTTTGGGTTTTCCAATTAATAGGCTGGACGACCAGACTAGGCAAGGTGGCTAGCTGGCTTAGGAAGGTGAGGAGGCTTAATAATGATTAACTTGGGGCTTGGCAAGGTTGGTTGCATGGGTTAAAGAGAATCATGTTTTGGGGATCATTTCCATATTTTGAGGGACCCTTGGTCCATGGAACTATTTCAGGATCATTGGGTGATTTTATTAGCATCTTAGGAAGCTTACGAATGGGAGGGATTATTAGTCTTGGTTAATCCAAAAAGTTTAGGCTAATTTTTAGTTTAGGCTTAAAATTAGGGTTTACGCTAAAAATTGGATTTGGGCTTGACTTGGGCTTGGTTTAAAAATCAATTTATGGGTCAATTGGTCTAAGTGAACGTCATAAAGAGTTTAGGAAGTGAATTCGGTGGAATTGAATTGGTAAATTGGTTTAATTTAATGAGATTTGAAGTTGGGTCAACTTTGGGGTACATGATTTTGGCTTGGAATTTGAGCTTGATTTTGGGTTTAATTGGCCTTGCTTTTGGTTTCAATTGGGCATAGACATGATGAATTTTGATTTAGATTTCACATTTAGGGAGTTTGAAATCAATTTGGTGGAACTTAGGTTTGGAGATCTTGAACACTTAGGAGCAATTCGAGATTTTGGCCAATTTTGGTGAATTTGGGTGTAATTGAAGTCACTGGGTGGTTTTGATTGATCATGAGGATTTTTGAAGTGAATTTGGTGGTTTTGAGAAATTTTTGGAATATGAGGGGTGGGGTATTTTAGGGATTTTTGAGGAAATTAGGGTATTTTAGGCATTCTGAATGATTTGGAGTGGCTCAATATAATTTTTGGGTGATAATCGACAATTTGAGCAATTTTGATAAAATTAGAGTTTTAGGTTTATTTTGTTAATTTTGGAAAATTTTGGGGGTAGAAGGTCATAATTAGCTATTTTAGTAGAGTTGGAATTCATTGAAGATGCTAATCATGATGTTACCCGATTTCGTGTCATGAGACCAGTGAGGGCCCATTTAAGATCCTCCATGTGTTGGTCCTGACCATCTTAGCAAATGGCTAAGAGCTTGGGGAACACTGGTTTGACTTTTTAATTTGTAAAAATTAATGAACTCAGATTTAGATTTATTTATTGATTTAAATGATAATGAGTCACACAATTAATGCAAGTATACGTATCGCTCAAGTAATACAGGGATCTAATGGAGTCCTGGAATATCGATCTCATAGGGAGGTTTTACTTTTAGGGCATAGCACAGAAATCTCTTATCGAATCATAGCACAGTTACAAGTGGTTTATTTCTTAACATAAAGACAAACAGGTTCAGTTACTATTTCTACCAAAGCATGTTCTAAATTCTAGCAAATTAAACTAACACAAGACTAAATTTATAACAAAGTTAAGTTGCAAGAAAGAGTTTTCCTCCTTTTCATTCATAATGTGATGATTATTGTGACATAGATCAGTGATACAAATGAATTGTACTAAATAGGAGCATTCCTTTTCATTACCCATCTTCAGCGTATAAAGAACATTGGCTAGTCCTAAGTTTAGTCCCCAAATCCATGGTTAGGCTGGGAGGATACTGACTCTCACTCCAGAGCTCCCACTTCCCTTCACCTGAAGGTTAACTCTCGCTTTAGTTTCTAAACATGAGGACTGAATTGAGGATTTCAGCCTGTCACTCTGAAATCTCCAATTCTACACCCATCAATGTATATTTTCATATTTATTTGCACTCAATCCCCATGAACCACATCTCTCATTCATGGACATTGAATGTGACCTTCACTTTTGTTGTCGAACTTATAATTCTTTCGGAACATATGTTTCCCAACAAGTTTTAACAATTCAATTGGCCAGATCAAAAAGTAAATGAAGTTCTAAGTGAAAAGGCCATCACAAATTCTCCATAATAAATCGACACGTCATTTCCATTTCACAACATCAACACATCACAAGAAAAGGAGAAAAACAAAGAAACCTACTCAAGACTCATGAGGAAAAAATGACAAAACATGGATTTTATAGATAAAAGCAACGTCATACAAACAAAGTAAAGTAAAGACAACTTATCTCAAACTCTTCCCTAAGCAAATCTCAAGGAATTCCTTTAAATCCTCTTTTTTCTTCACAAAAACACATAATTCTCTCTTTAGATTAGTAAGGAAGAATAAATCTCTCACTTTCCCTCTCCTCTCACACTCCTTAGAAGAGAAAACACAACCCTAACTTCCTACAAAAAATGGAAAGAAAACTCTCAATAAACTCTAAACTCTTCTATTCATTTTCTTCCCCCCTTTGAAATTTAGTCCAAAAGTATTTAAATTCAGCCAAAACTGAATTCCTAAGAGTTTCCTCAAGCAACATTTCAAAATCCTGCCAAATACATTGAATCTGGTTCAAAATCGGGAGAGGGCATTGTCTGGCGCTGGTAGGACTGCCGTTCGGTGCATTATTCCGCCAAAATATCGTAACTCCCTAGAAACTAGCGTTGTCCGGTGCTCGTGACAGCGCCGTTCGGTGCTAGTTCAATAAAATACACATTAGTCCTTTTTCGCTCCAGATTTGCTCCTTTTCGCTTCCTTTTGCTCCAAAACAATCATTAAATCTGCATGAAATCATCAAAAATACCTTCCTTTAAAGTGCAATATCATCAAAAATAGGTATGAAATGAGTAGTAAAAAGCTATCAAATTTTTCAATGGATCAAGATCCCACAAACTTAACTATTACTTGTCCTCAAGTAATTCTAGTTAATACACAAAATTATGTTCCACTGTAATGAACTTTCTTTTTAGAATACCATAATTTTGATTTAGATAAGTACAATAGTAAAATTTTCAGTAAGATCTTTGAATAAATCAAGTAAATTCTGCAGGTGTAAGAATATCTAGTAATCAAGTCTAAGAGTTCTAGCTTTCTATTCATTTCAAAAAAATGACTGTAGATTGTCCTATTAAGGCACTTAAAAGGGTTACATGAAAAGAAGCTTATGAGAACACTACTAGTAAAGATGCTAATCCATACATATAAGTTCAGAAAAGTTATTAAGTTTTTCCCTTTAGGTAAGTCAAAGTGAAGCCAATTCTTGATTAGGCATCTCCTCAAGCTTCTCCTCGCTTCTCTTTTTCTTTTCTTTTGCTTTTTGCTTTTCTTTTCTTTTCATTTGCTTTTTGCTTTTCTTTTCTTTTCTTTTCAGTGAGTATTACTATATCTGGAAAGCCTTTAATGATTTTGAACTTCACCCTTCTCACCCTATATTTGAAACTTACCACATTCCTTTACCTTATAGGTATTTCTTTAGCTTATTAATGATTCATCATAGAGTCTCAATCCTTTCCTTTCACATAAAATTTTAAGATTCTTAATATTTCAAACATACTGTTTTACTTACTTTTAATAGTTGATTATAATCTTATACTTTTATACCAAATATCTTACATCACAAAATTACTTTTCATTACCAAATACTTTCATTCAATTTTATAAAATACTTAAATAAAATCAAAATACAGTTATCTAAAATTGAGTTCTATTATAGGAAATCATGTTAATAATTTTGAAAATAATTTTAAAATGAGAACAATTAACGGTTAATTCTTTCCCTTCCCCCAAACTTAGATTTTTGAATATAATTAACATGGAAGAACGAAAAGATTTAAATATAACTCATACATTAATATGCTGGGCTTTTCATACCTTTGAGTTTAAGCAGGTTTTTCTTCATAAAGTAGAACAGTAGACCTGAAATAATTAAGAAGCATTTCTATACACAAATACGGGTTAGAAGGTTATAAAGAAAAAAATTTAAACACAATAAATAGTGCACAAAACATTAACATCCAACTGTTACTTTTATAAATTAAACTAGCAATTCAAACACAAAAACTTTACTATCACATCACATACATCACAAATCAACAAAGTCTACTATAAGTACATCCACAACACATATAACATCTCAGGCACAAATCATGAGTCTCAGGTACATCTCAAACACAAAACACAAATACATCACTAAGTTCAACAAAAAAAAATAAAAATAGACAAACTACCAATCTTCATTTTCTGCAGGAGCTCCACCATCATCAGGTCAGGCTGGTATAAAGTATACTCAGGTTAAGTAAGAAATACACCATCAGTGTCTCCCTTGAAAAATCTCATTTGTGCGTCATGATAAGTTATCTTGTATTCTCTCCACCGCACTTGATAATCATCATTTATCTTGTTCTTCATTTCTAGTCCCTTTACTCAGGTGTTTCACCTTTCTAAATGATCTATAACATCATGCAGATTAGGCTCCCTTGATGTAGATGGTCTCTGTCGACTAAAAGAAGGCTTATCAGCTTTCTTACTCCATTTCCATCCTCATGGGCTTCACAACTTTTCCGATTAAGTTTAGCAATGGGCTTCACGGGGTGTACTACCTCATCATTATCTTCAATCACTACACCTGACTGAATACATATAGCATGAATCAGACCGGGGTGTTCTAGTCCTCTTGTAGTTTCTCCTTTTGAGTTTTTCATAATAAATTTATGAATAATAGCCCCAATTTTTATATTCTTCATGTTCTGAATACAGTAATTCAGAACAACTCTATCAATAGTAACATCACTGTGATGGTTGGTAGATAACAGTCTTGCAGAATTGAAATAATGTCAGGCTCTTGACACAGGATTCAAAGTAGAAAGGGGGATGTTAACTTTTTGTCCCTGCTTAATCTTCCATTCCCCTTTTCCATCAGTTGAAAATTTTACAATCATATCCAATGCTTCATTTGTTATAAAAAAAATTTCATATTCACAATGTTAGGGTGCTTTTAACTGATAAAATGCATTTATGCTGGCAGGGTTGAATCTAACCATTTGGCCTCTAATCAGAATGTATTCACTCTCAGAATAATACATATTAGCATAAAATTCTCTAACAATAGCCAGCATCGCATTTGTAGTAAAATATTAGAAAATCTCCCGTTGACGATTAGCAATTATTTCCTCCATCATTCATCCAGGATTTTCAAAGGCTCTTTCTTGAATACATTCCTTATTGCTAAGAAATGTACAAAAATGTGAATAGGCTTCAAAATTTACAAATTGACTTTCATCATATTCAAATTTTCTCTTCCCCTTAGCCAATCTTGGAACCATTTGTCTAAATATAATAAAATTTTTCAAATCAATTTTAAAATTACAATGCAATGGACTCCAATATAAATTTAAAAAGATAAGAACTCAAAATCCATGAAAAATCTCCAAAGTTTCTCCAAAAACATTAAAATTTAGAATCTTCCTAACGCAGGAGATTTCCATGGTCAAAATCATAAAATTTTAAGTTAAAGTGTAGCTCTTACCAAGAGAAGATGAAATCTGAACTTTTCCGACCACGAAATCGCTTCAAATCCAAGTGCTAGAGAGCCTTAGGTGCGAAAATCGACCTTAACTGGAAGTTGAAGACAAAGATTTTGGCAAAAATGGCAAGTCCCAGCGTTAAATAGCGAAAATTTGGAGTTTCGGGCAGTTTTCACATTTGAGCGTTGTCTAGCGCTGGATGCAGCGTCGTTCAGCTCATTATTCTACAAATATGGCCAAACTCTCTGACTTTTGGCACTGGTGGTAGTGTCGTTCGGCACCAGTTTAAAAACTGGGCTTCTGACTTTCATTTGCAATTTCAATCTTCTCAAGCCCGCTCCGATGTCTAATCAATCTAATTAAGCATTGAATACCATCCTAAAGCCTTGGCAAATGATATTTTTTAACACAAACAACACATAACATTACTTTCATATATAAAATTCCTGAGTCATACACATACACACAACACTAAACATTACACATTTTCAAGCCATATAATCTTAAAGTCAGCGTCGGACACAACCACAACACAATAACGCTGAAAACTAAACAAACAAGCATGTCCAAATATAACATTCAAGCTAAATAAATAAAGCAAAGAAAAGCAATCTGATACAAAAATACAGAAATACAATAATCAAGTTTCATTCTTCCTCGGAACTATCATCAATTCTAAGATCTCCCTTCGATTGAGCATGAACAAATAAATTGTAGAATGCACAAAATGGAAATTCTTCAGTAGAATCCTCTTTAATCCAACCTTTTCTTCTAATCAATCGCGTCAAACTTCCTTCAAGATATTCAAAATGATCAAAGTTCCCCTTCATTCTCCAATCCAAATGATCAAAGAAATTAGATAGATTGTTGATTACATTCATTAGGTGTTGCACTTCCTTCTCTAATTTCTTAAATTTCTTCAAGATGATCAGTGAACTTTAAGGAAAGTAAGGAGGAATAGGTGTTGACCTCTGAGATGGTTGATCTTCAATAATGCTCATGTCATTCATATCACCAACTACCTGGTTACTATATGCATCTACTGGGTCTATAGGCTTTTAAGGTAGAAGCACTTTCCCAGTTCTCATATGGCACTTGTGATTGACTACAGATGAGAAATATGGTGGAAGGATTTCCAAGCCCGTACTTAGATCCATGAACGAACAATTCCAAAACAAACTGAACAATTATCAAACCAATATCAATAGGCATTCCCATTTGAATACAATAATTCAGAATAACACACTCCTTAGTTACCTTACTGATTTTAATTGTTGGGAGTAATTTTGCACAAATGAAGTAATGTAAATGTTTCGACGTAGGATTTAACAGCGTGATCGAGAAACTTACATACCTGCTATCTCTTATCTCTCATTCATCGCTTTCATCCATCAGATATCTGTATATGTCATTCATATTGTCCTTCGTCAGGAAAAAGTTCGAATAGTGGCAGATAGGCACATTCTCAATCATGTATAAATCATTAATCTTTACATGAGTAAATGTGAGAAACCCATCTCGCACATATACTGATTCTTTGTTGATTCAATGAAGATTTGCATAAAACTCCTTCAAAATCGGAACAACTACAGCTGTAGTAGTATAACACAATACTTCCCAACTTCTCTGAACAATAATTTCATCAATTCTAGTCGTAGGAGAATTCATACCTCGATTTACAAAGCCTCACTCCTTATTTAATCTCATTTTAGAGATATTTTTGTTGAAAAGTCGTTGTGCCTTGAAACTTACAAACTTTCTACGGTTGAATACTTGAAATCTTTGAGTTTCCATCGAATCAGAATCCATTTGGACAAGAATTTGGGTCATCCTCCTCGTTCCTTTGGAAGTTACAGTATCTAGGAGCAGTTTTTGGGAGTTCTAAATGAGGATTTACCACGTAGAACCACAATCTCAGATTTTAAAGACGAGAAACGATTTTCTGAACAGCATCGCTGTCCGGCGCTGATAGCAGTGCCATTCGGCGTTAGTTCAAATTCGCCAAACTTCACTTCGTTCAAATTTTTTTTCCAAATTTCGATTCAATTCAATTCTTAAATGTTATTAATGATAATTAAGGAAGAATAAGACTTAATTAAGTAAGAAACAAACACAAATAACATATAAAACAAAGCACACACTCAATAACTATGGTTTGCCTCCCACAAAGCGCTTGGTTTAACGTCGTCAGCCCGACATAACTTTTAGTTATTCAGGTTGATCCAACATTAAAAACTCTTTAAAATTAGGTCTGTTGCATTCAATATATGGTTTTAATCTTTGACCATTAACTTTGATTATTTTTCCAGATTTAGGGTCTTCGATAATCACAACACCAAACTGATATACCTGTACAACAATGAAAGTTCCTGTCCATCTAGATTTCAATTTCCCAGGAAATAACTTCAATCTTGTATTGTATAATAAAAATTTTTGTCTTGGTTCAAGTTCCTTTTTGACAGTCTTCCTATCATGCCATATTTTTCTTCTTTCCTTATATATTCTATCATTATCATATGATTCATTTCTGATTTCTTCCAGTTCATTCAATTAAAACTGTCTCTTCTCACCAGCATCTTTTAAATTTAAATTCAATTTCTTTATCACCCAAAATGCTTTATATTCTAATTCAACTGGCAAGTGATAGGTTTTTCCAAATATTAATCTGTAAGGGGACATTCCTATAGAAGTTTTATAAGCAGTTCTTTATGCCCATAAAGTAGTATCTAATCTAGCAGACCAATCCAATTTTTTAGGATTAATGACTTTCCCCAGAATTTGTTTAATTTCACGATTAGATACCTCTACCAAACCATTAGTTTGGGGATGATAAGCTTTAGATATTCTATGCACAATGTTATATTTTTCCACTAATTTCTAAATCAGCTTATTCTTAAAATGGGATCCTCCATCAGTAATGATTACTCTAGGCATTCCCTATCTTGTGAAAATATTTTTCATTAAAAACCTTGAAACACTTTTATCCATGGAGACCATTGGGGGGGCGTGCTCTGCCCTACTTGGGAAACCTAGTAGCTCATTAGAGAATGAGCTGACGAATTACAGAAGCTTTGGTAGAGGAATAAGAACTTTTCTCGTTTGTGATGTCTTGACCAAGGTGGGCTCCAATGGTGGTGGAGGAAGCATGGCCAAGTCATGAGAGCATTGAGGAAGCTTTTTATGGGGTAGCTAAGACAAGAATTGATCAAGTTTGACTTAGCTCTGACCTGAGTTTAGCTTCCTATGGTTTGAACACGGGTTCGTTAGACTTCGATGTGTCAGTCGCATTTTTTTTATGTTGACGTTGATATTTTAAAAATATATTTTGTGTATTTTGTTTTTTAAAAGAGGGTTTTAATTTTATAAAAATAGAATTTTGATTTAATTTAATTTAATATATATATATATATATATATATGAAAATTTTTATGAAATCAAACCAATCTCATATAAATAATAGTTTAAATAATCAAACATTTCGCCGCCAGACATGTATTTATCCCGAAGAATAAATACATAGCTTGAGGTGAAGCTTGATCAAATAAACTAAAGAATTTATGAAAACTATTTGATCTGCGAACCATTTTTGACCGACAATTTCCCCTATCTAATATGAAGGAATTAGATAGGGTTTATTTTAATCTGGGTATTTAAGTTTCCTATAAGGGCAAGCCCCTAAAGTTAATTACATCTTAGATAACTGAAATCACGTAAGAAAACTCTTGATATAGATTAGAAAATATTTATATTCATGACTTCCAAAGGTAAGGTTTCCAAAGAAGATGTGGTAGTCAGAAATTCAATAGGGGAATAACTCAAATTTTAGAACATTTTATTTTGTTAGAATCCAAAGGAGAGAAGGTTAGGGGAAGAACATAAGTTTAAGAAAAATCTTGATGTCTTCCCAAACCATCCTATAGTTTGGCTTTAAATCAAAAAGAAAAATTATTTAAAGATTTCATCCTGCCAATTAATTATAGGAATTACATTTGCACAATACCCGATTATGCAAATAATCCGGAAGATGGGAGGATTTATGACATACCGGATGACAACCTCGGAATCCTAAAGCAAATTAGGACTTATGATGCACAGCAGAACTGTACAAAGGCCTACAGAAAAGGTTAGGATTTATGCTACACTAAGTAAGCTACCTCGAAGTCCTATGGCTTGTTGTGATTTTTAGTTTAGTTTTGGTTTTAGTTTTGTGGCTTAGATGTTTGATTATCCTATGAGTAAGGTGAAATTTCATTTGACATTTCATTTAAGAGTTATAACGATGAAAGTCTTTAAGGGCAAAGTAGTTCATAAGGAACTTAACCATTCTTAATGATTTAATTTAGTTACAAAGTTTTGGTTGACTTTCAAATATTTGTAGATTATTTTAAACTGGAAGGGTGTTTAAATCTTTTAACTTAGTTAAGTTTTAACATTTTTTAAATTGTTTTTAATTTAATTATAATGTTTCAGATTAATTTTAATATTTTAAATTGATTTAGTTTAATTATAAATTATTTAAAAATTAATCTTAATATTTTAGACTTTCTTTTAAATTATTTCAATTTAATTTAGTTTAGTTTTAAATTATTTCAATTTGGTTTTGATTATAATGTTTTAATCAATTTTAATGTTTTAAATTGTAATATTTTTATTCATGAATTATTTTTAAATTAGTCTTGATATTTTAAAATTGTTTTAATTTAATTTTTTGAATTATTTCTGATTAATTTTAAGATTTTAATATTTTAAATTTGTTTCAGTTTAATTATAAGATTTCAAAATCATTCTTCTTCAATTATTAATTTTAATTATCATTTTATGATTTCATTAGCAAGAGTTAGGTGATGATTGATTAATTTATTGGTTAGGGGTTCAATTTCAAAGAATTAGAATCCTCTTATATCACATTCCCTAACCTTAACAATTTATGATTTAATTATCTTCCAATGTTTGATGGCTTAATTAATTAGGATTTCCCTTTTTAAAATTAAAGTTGATAAATGGGTTTCTACCTCTTAGTTTCCTTTGTTTCAATCATCCAAGAGAAAAATCAAGATCAAATGTTAACCCTCCCCTTTGGTTAAGTCTAAATATTAGTTAAGGCTAAAATTTCTTAATTACATTTATGCCCTTTTAAGCTTGTTCATCTCATAATTCAGTAAACTAAGTTCAAATAAATTTGAAATTTTTATTTCACCTCACTCACATGTCAATTAAGACATCAGAGGAGAAAATGTTAATTTTCTATTTTTTAATTTAATTTATATAATTATTTTTATGGAAAATAAAGGTTTTCAATGAAAATTCTACAACATGACCAAGGTGAAACTTCTATCCTTAAGAAAATTATGGGATGTTTTTACTGACCAGAAGACCACTTGGACTAATATTAGTGATTTTTTGAATTTTAATTTATTGAATAGAATTATTTTAAATTTTGGAGTATTAATTAATTATAAAATAAAATTGAAGGGAAAATTAGGTTTTATATTTTTTTAAAATATCTCTAAACCCAAGAAACTCAAATAAATAAATTTTGTATTTTTCTAATTTTTCTTTGAATTATTACAATTATTTTAGTGAAAGGCTTAAAAAACCCATTTTTTAATATTAAAAATTACCCTAAGCATTTAAAATTTAATATCTTTACTTAGAGAGTTAGGAAAAATATTTTGTTGGTTCTTAAGTGATTGGAAGGTCAAATATGACATTTTGGTGAATTTTAATTTTTTTATGATTTTTATAATTTTTTAATTATTTAAATATTTAAAAATAGGTTAAAAATAAAAATTTTATGAAAATTCCAATTTTAATTTTTCTAGACTCCTCTAATCTCAGAGGACTCCAAAAATTGATTTGGTGAATTTTTTAGTTATATTTTGAGTTTATGAATTTTTTAATATTAAATATGGTTATGTCACTTAGGTGATTCATTTAGTGGGTTGAAGTAACTCCAATTGGTTTGAAATTTTCATATGAGGTTCTCCTAATCCTAAAGCACAGTGGAGAATTGATTTCATGTCATTTTGATGTGTGGTTACTTCAAATTAATTTAATTTTAGTTTTGAGTGTTTGGTCAGATTTATGTTATTTTTAGTGAATTAAATCAAGCCATAATTTTTCTTGGGTCCTCTAGTCGTAAGGTACTTCCCCTAATTTTTCTAGATTTTTATAATCAACATGCTAATTTTCATAATTAATTTCCAAGAAAATGGTCCTAAACATAGAAAATAGACAACTCCCTCTAGACATAACCTCTGACCGTAGAAAATCAGAGAATGTTCCTAAGATTAGAGGCTACAAAAGCCTTATACTCTCATGTCATGGTGAATTGTGTATGTGAAGGGAGAATTGAAATACTCAGATCAGTGAATAATTAATTAAAAATTAAATACTCAACAAAATATTTTTATTTTAATTCCACGTTGCTTTCCGCTGTTCACTGAGCAAGAGGGTATTTTCCTTTTATTTTTATGATTTTTCTATACAATGATATGCATTTTTAAAGTTCTGTGATTTAAATAAATAAGAAAATGTCTAATTTCCTACTTATCCAGCGCGGCGCTGACTAGATCCTACGGCGGATCGAAAGCACACGCAGCGCCGTTTGATTCAGTACCGCCATCTGACTCGACAGCCACGCGTTCCGCTGTCTCGTCCTGTCTCTTGGTCTGACGCAATTTGAGCCCTCCATTAGATATACACGCGATAGGACAGTTCCGGCTCATCATCTTCGTCTAGTTCAACCCAAGAGCCGCACGTTTTCTAACCCTAATATCTTCCTCATTTCTCAACCAAATCAAGTGAGGTTTGTTTCTAAATGCTCGTCTAGCCTAGACGAAGCTATCCATATGGTTAACATGCATTAAAATTAAGTGTAATGAAATGGAAAATCCGTGAAAGCTTGGGAGGAAGAGGAGTTCAATACCTTTACTCTGCGAGGTGAGACCTCAATCAGAGATGCTCGGTGCATTCGTGGAGGTCCACGGAGCCTACGGATTGAGTCTCTGGTCGTGGTGAATTGCCTAGACCCAAGTTCGACCAAGGCCGATTTGGAGCTCTAGCCGATAACTCAAATGGGGTGGCCCGGTGATGGGGCTTTAACTGGGGAACTTCTTCTCTTGGTGAAGGGATAGTGTGGGTGAGTTTAATTTGATTTTAGTGAAGGTTCCAGGGGCGTCCTGTTTCTAGTTTGAATTTGAATTCAGGGCAGGAGGATAGTGGGGATCTTCTTCTCTTGGCTGAAATTGGGTCTGGGAGCAGTTTGGGAGAGATTTGTGGAGAAATTTTTAGCACTTGAAATTTGGCCATGGAGGAGCCATTTTATAGAAATCATCGGAGAGGGGAGCTCAGGGCTAGGCTTTGAGTGCTTTAGGCCGCTTAGGGTGAGGACAGTGCAGGGCCATTTATCATTGAGGTGATCCCTCACTGACAAGGCTCAATTTTGGGTTTAAAGGAGTATGAGGTGCTTAGGCTGAGCTGTTCCGGTGGCTAGGGTGGCTGGCAAGGACAGGGCAGGCAGCTGGCAGGCTAAGGAGGAGTGGGGGAGTTGCTCAGTGCATTCAATTTGGCATGGAGGTTGCTTAAACAGGAGTTTAAGGATGGGACTTAAGCTTAGCCAAGTGGCTCAACCCAATGGTCCAAAGTGGTGGACCATTGGTCCATGGCTTAAGGGACTTATGTTGGGTCAGGTCAAACCAGTCCTAGGAGGCTTAGGGTTGACTGCCATTAAGTTGGTTTGGTCATATTTAGCTTGGTTTGGTTTAATTTGAATCATTTGTCCAATTGGGTTAGTTTGGGTTTATGTTAGGCTAACTTGGGGTTTGATCTTGAGTTGGACTAAATTGATTGAGCAACATTGTGTATATGATTGTAAGGAAGATTTTTCATGAAGACTTAGAGTGGTTTTCAATTCATTTGGGGGTTCAATTTGGTGGATTTTGGGATTTTGGTCAATTTGGGGCAAGTTGGCTATGTTTGGGTTTAGGTTGGGCTAGAGTGGGGTTTAGACCCAATTGAAGGTTTCAAATGGTTTAGGGGAATGTGGTATAGAGTCTCCAACATAATTGGGTGAAAATTTTGGGAATAGGGCAATCAATTTAGGAGATTTTGGCCATATGTTGGATTTGGGTTAAAATTAGGAGTTTTGGACTTTAAGTGGACTTGGGTGAGAGTTGAGCTCAAATTAGGGACAATTGATGATTCAATTCAATTTAGGGGAGTGTTATTAAGGGTTTAGGATTGAAATATAGGAGAATTGGTTGACATTGGGTCAATTTGAGGATTTTGGATTATTTAGGTAAAATTGGGGATTTTGGATTTTCAGTGGAAATTAACTCAAATGTGGGTCAAATTGGGCTTGGATTTTGTTTAGATTGATATTGAAGATATTGAATTGAAGTATAAAATTTAAATTGGGCAAGATTGAGTTTGATTATGGCACTTTTGGGTTAAATGGGTCAAATTGGGGCTTTTGGTTAAATTGGGCTAAATTGGCCAAATTGGGTCATGTGATAGTTGAGAGAAATGAAATTGGGAATATTTGGGAGATTTTGGTGATTTTTAGGAATTTTTGAAATTTTGGGCCAAGAGGGGTATTTAGGGTATGTGGAGGTTATTTGGAGTGTACAGGGGTGTTTTGGTGGATTTAAGAGGTGGGAACTGTTTTGAAATGATTTTGAGGAATTTTGGGAATATTGGGTAATTTTTGGGCAATTTTGGGGGGATTTTGGATGATTTGGTGGATTTTAGGGCTTTGGGGGTATTTTAGGTATTTAGGGTATTTTGGGGCAAAGGAGTTAGAAATATGATTTTGAGCAAAAATTGAGATTGGTTGGAAATGAGTAACATGGAATTGTTTGAATTGAGCCATGGACCAAGGGTCACCTTCATTTGATCCTCTATGTGTTTGTACTAGCCAAACCCTAGCTTGAGGCTAAGAGCTCGGGAAAACCACTTACATGAGTTTCCAAAGAGTAAGTGGATCAAAGGTGATGTGCTTTGTTTAGGGTTGTAAGTGTGTAGTGTCAGTGTGGTGTATGCTCCAGACCTCCCTAGTTAGATCCTATGGCCTGACCACTTATAGGAGACTTCCCCTGGGCTTCCTTATGCTTGGTCTCTACCTCTCAAAATTCGAGGTTAGGCCTTAAGCATATGAAAACTCCCAGTGAAGTAAGAAAAGTTTGAATATCTATGGGGAGGGCTCCATAACTGGTCTTTTACGAAAGTCACCAGGAGAGTCTTATGGCTAGACCCTAGGCTATTCTAAAGAGATGCTAGACCTCAACCAAAAGTGAGGTCAACACGGTGCAAAGTGTGAATCCCCTTAGTTAAGTGTGATTTTTTTATCCTTTTGTGCTTGTTTTATGATTAGTTTTCTTTTAATTTATTCATGCTTAGGTTTTAGTGTCATGGTAGATTATTTGGGTCTTGTGTATCATGTGTGCCATGGTTAACCCATGGGGAATGGGCCATGGGAGATGAGCTATGGGCTCTCCCATGTTGGCTTGGGATTATAGTAAAGGTTGGGCTTTTATAATTATGCTTTGCCTTAGGTTATTAGGGTTGGCCCAAAGGATTAAGCTTAGCTGGCATTCATAATTAAATTTTGATATTAAGTGACTTTGGCCTTAATTATTTTGAATTGATTTTGTTTTTGTTTTCATAGATTTAGTTGTACACTACTTGGCTTGGTGAATCTTGGCAATTCCAAATTTTAGGGCTTCAGTTAATAGGTGTAGGGTTTATGTTGATTCTAGGGTTGATTAGTGTTGGGAAGCTTTAGGTGAGACCAATGTTTGACTTTGGTGCCTCAACCCTTCCCCATGGGCTTGAATTTTTAATGTCATGGGGTTTCCAGAGCTTTTTAGGGTAATGTGGTAAAACGCACTAATTAGCCTAGGCCTAGACTCCTGTTTGATAGGCTTTTCCTTGGTTAATGAGAATCCTAATAGTATTCAATGGGCCATTAGAGAAATTTCTAGGGCTTTGATTTCCATGTGTAACATAGGGCATCCTCAACTACAGG
Source organism: Papilionanthe hookeriana x Papilionanthe teres (assembly GCA_022702705.1). Taxonomy (NCBI): domain Eukaryota; kingdom Viridiplantae; phylum Streptophyta; class Magnoliopsida; order Asparagales; family Orchidaceae; genus Papilionanthe; species Papilionanthe hookeriana x Papilionanthe teres. Next base: position 23,555,243 of record CM040434.1, on the reverse strand, counting down.
GAGTCCACTTCGGCTTCCATCGGGCTAGAACCTCAACCATCTCAACCAAGGGTTGAGAATTCGGCCTTAACCTCAAGAAACACTAAGTGAGTGTAGGATTGTTCAGAAGTCCTATATGGGTGAGTTTCATCTCTAGTCATCTATGAAGGTGACTACGAATTCCTAAGGCCAAATTCCATATTTCTATAGAGAGGGAAGAAGTCCTCACAAAAGTGAGGTCAACACAAGTCGAAAATCAACATTGCTAAAAACTCGATGCAAAACGACAGAACCAGACATGTGGAAATTGATAGATTCTTCATCAAGGAGAAGCTTGATAATGGATTGTTGAAACTAAGTAATGTAGCTACTAGAGAGCAGGTGGTTGATTGCCTCACTAAAGGACTTTGTTCAATGGAGTTAGCTAGATTTTTTTGGAAGAAGGGCTTAGTGAGTATTTTTTGCCCATCTTGAGGGGGAGTGTTGAGAGTTATGTGTAATAAGAGGGTTTTATTAGACTTTATTGCAAGACTTTGGAACCTCTATTTAAACACATACCTGAGTGAAATACCCGATTTTTGGCTTGTTCCTTCTTCTCTTTTCATGTTGTTGTGCATTTATGATGTCAAAACACACCTCATCTCGGTTTTTATCCTCCATCATGCATCCACATTCTGTTACTACTTTATAATCCATATACTTTCATTACAAATGCATGCCCATGTGCACATGTTCCATTAATTCATTGATCAAGATGCTTACCACTCATTTCATTATTATAATTAAGCTCCTCTCACAAACTCTTCATATCATAAATCCTAACTATTCATAATCATATTTTCATTGTATGCACTAAGGGTCACAATATTTCATTGAATTTGACCATTGTCTATGCCTATTATAATTATTGATTCTATTATTTTGAAGCTTCACTTTTTCGAACCTTTCAAGTGTTTTCTTCCTAAGTTAAATCCATTAAATCAATAAATTAAATAAAAACTGAAAAAATTTGTATAAGTCTAGTAAATTTATGCATATTTCACTTCTTGGTGGGGGGGGCTTGAAATTTATATGTCCCATTAAATATTGATAGACTCAGATTTAGTTAACTTCCTCGATGATAGTAATTATCTTAGTGTTAGAATTTAAGGCACATCATTTCTTTTATCACAAAATGGTCTTCTTTTTTTAGCCTTTCCTAAACGTATTTTGTATGAATACAAATATTCAAACTAAAATAAAAACTTAAAAAAAGCTTAATCCCATTTATTAATAAAAAAGCATAGTTTTATGATAGTTAAAGGACAATTGATCTTCTTATCGTATGTTCTTTCCATCATTCCTGCTTTGGATATTTTTAAGAAGTGCTCAAACTTTTATTCTATCTTGAGTGAATCTTCTAAAACGAACATTCTTGAAAATTATTATGAACTCTAAAGTTAAATAAGATCCACTCAATTATTGAAAGTTTTTAAAGAGATTGTTTCTCTTATTACCCCTTTAAGGAATCTATACATAAAATTAAAATAAACACCATCCTAATTAAATTAGATAGAAAAAAATATGATGATACAGTTTATGATTCTTAAGATCATTATATGATGATTATATCTATTATCAACAAATATTTTTATATTTTGACATAATTTATTTTTCCTACTGCCTTGTTCAATCAAAAGAATAGAAGTTTGAATATTTGTGTGGTCTACAAATACACTCATGCATATATATTAATATGGAGACTCCACTGAGTATGGTTTCTTTCCTTATCATTAATAATTTGGTTTCAATTTTATGCATCATAGTAGGCTTACACTCTTTATAGGCTTAGACAATCCTTCATCCATTGGTAGCTTCACTCATTTTTCCTTTAGGGGAGTGTTGGGATCATCCAAATTTGTCTTTGAACCTCTCACTTAGCATCAATTGTTGAGCGAGGTTCCAATTTTCACATTTTAATTCAAAATTTCTATTAAAATCCCTCAACAAAAATTTTGAAACCTCATGATAGATATGAACTCTTTGTGGGATCAACCTTATTAAGACAGGTTTGATACTCCTCCCTTCTAAATTTTTTTTTTCTAAATTAGTCCTCACTCCAAAGTCTAAATCAATATTTAAAATTTTTCCAAATTCATCGGTCTTGTAATACCCAAATATGATAAATTCAGTTCCTAAAAACCTTTTTAAAGTTAAATCTAAAAATTAATCTCATAAATTTTGGAATTTTAATTTTTTCCAAATTTATGTATAAATCTTTCAAAATCAAATACTTTAAGCACAAGTCTCTTATCGAGTCTGAACTTGGTCAAATGAAACATAAGAACTAATCAATCTTTTTGCAAAATCTAAATCCATATCAAATCCTCTAATTCAATCATATGTTCATAAAAATTGCAGTTGTGAGCCTATCGCATAACTCAATGTATATCGAGTTAAGATATTAAACCATCAAATCTAATATTTGTGATGTTTAAATCATCTAAATCTAAATCTAATCAGAATTGATATGTTTAAAGAATCACACTATATTTGTAACTCAGTCAATGGAAAATGTTGTGAATGTTGATATTTCATTTAGAAAGAGCCGTAACTTGGCCATCAGTCAGACAAGTCCTTTTGATGATGTGTACATGATTAAGTTTTGCATGCAGTTAAAAAACTCAAGATGATTTTGAACATGCTAATTTTAACTTTAGCAATCCACATATTGTGTTTAAAATACTTATCATGTTGCTGTGAATTTATGATGTCAAAACACAACTCATCCCGTTTTTCTATCCCCCTTCATGCATCCACATTCCATTACTACTTTTATAATCCACATGCTTTCATTTATAATGCATGCCCATGTGCTCATGTTCCATTAATTATTGATCAAGATGCTTACCACTCATTTCATTCTTACAATCAAGCTACTTTCACCAACTCATCATCTCCTAAATCTTAAGTAATCATAATCATCTTTTTGGTTGTATAAGGGTCACAATATTTCATTCAATTCGACCATTGTCTATGCTTATTATAGTTATTGATTTTACTATTCTTGACGCCTCACTTTGTTGAACCTTTTAAGTGTTTTCTTCCCAAGTTAAATCCATTAAACCAAACTAATAGTTGAACTTAATGAATATACAAAATTAAATGAAATGTGAGAAAATTAGATTTAACATGCTGTCGGGTTTATCTAAACTATTTCTGACATTTGGGTGGATTTACGTTATATCAATAGCTAGATCCTATTTAAAATCTCCTAAGTGTCATAAAACAAATATGAATCACCATCCTCATTTCTCATCCAAAAGTTCAACACAAATTTTCGACAAACACTAATCTTTATTTTCTGAATCTTTCACAGCGTGTAAATATTGTTAGGTGTAAATAAGAGAGAAAATGGAAAAAAAAAAGTGAATGTGACAACTAATTATCCTCAACAACCTGGTTAAAGAGAAAAGTCTAATGAACTACTAAAATAGACAGCAATGAACTAATAATGACAGGAATTTCAGCTGCGAAGTTTGTACGCTGGAAATTAAATTTATTTCATTTTATTAATTTCCTTCAACCCAAACAAACTCATAAAAACAATCCTTTTAAATAAAATCTTATAAATATGTCCTATAATCAGCCATTTTAAATGTTGAAATTTATGTTTTTTGGAATATAAATCTGAAATCCTTAAGAATATTCATCAACACAAGTCTCATTATAGGAATAAAAATGATGAACTCGTTACAATGTACATCAAACTATACTTCAAGACAAAAGAATTCCTATTGATTTAAAGAAGTGAATCAAATCACAATGCAACCAATGACGAAAACTTTCCTTAGCAGGATACCTGGAGAGAAAGAAATGAAGCTCCTTTTGAACTTTTCGTTTTCACGTAGGAGTCATTAACTGACCCACATCCAACGCTTCAAAAACGAGCCCAAAAGAGAATACTACACCCACTGCAACTGCCACCATCACAATCCCAAACCACCAACGACTCTCCATCCATCCCTGTTTCTCCCCCCTCACCTCATCTTTCTCCCTCAAATCATCATCATCATTGCCAAAAGAACTCAATCCCTCGTCCGACGATGAGCAGCCATCAAAGGAGTCAAGTAGGGAGTCTATTTCCGCGTCCATGGCTTCCTTTTCGTAGGCATCGAGGATAGGTTGGGCTGTGCGCTGTAGAGAAAAGATGAGTTTTTTGGGGGACATTTGGAGGAGTCCGGTGTCCAAGTGAGAGGCAGATGAACGGAGACCTTCGGCGGAGTGGCTCCGGCGGTGGTGAGGGATGGAAGTCTTGTATCGGTCCCAGTCTCGGCGGAGGTGGTGGTATTGTTGTTGAAGCGAGATGTGGTGGCATTGAGATGTTGGCATGGTGCGTATGTGAGATTTGGTTTTCTGGTGAGGGAGAAGTTGGGTGAGAAATTTGTGGATGAAGGAAGGGGGAATTGGGAAGGAAGGGTTATTTGAAATTTGAAACTGATTTGAGGTTGAGGGCGTTGGTGTAACGGCTTCAGCCTGTTTAGTGACCATTTGATTTAAGGGATCTATGCATTTTTATGCAATATGGTTACTTAATAAATATACGCGATCATGCAATCATTCAATAAATTGAAGGGATGGTTTCTTCATAAAGCGAACTCTCGGCCGGTAGATTTTAATTTTAGTTCCTTCTTTCATATGAATTCAAAAATAGCAATAGATGAATTTATTTTCCTTAATGTTGGCCTTGTTTTCTCCTTCAATATTATTTGTCAATCATATTTTCGTTTTTTTTTTGGAAGATTTACATACATGCCACTCAGTTGTTTTGTATTTACATATCTAGCACCTGAACTTTAATTTTTACAAATGCACCACTTTACTTGTACATGAAAAGGTGTATTTCAATGAAAAAATTTAAGATTATGCCTTTTTGGTGTGATATGAAAGATTTAGGTTTTGCAAATGTAAAAAGCAAACTTTAGTTGTTCGGTATGTATACACAAAGGAATTGGGTGGTATGTATGTAAATGCCCCATTTATTTTTCTCTGGTTTTGGCTATGGAATAGAGGCCGCACTGGCTCTTGGAAGAGAATGAATGAAAAATAAAACATAGGAAAAACCGAAAGGAATAACATTCAGATATCCTTTGCTATAGATGCGTATAGGAATATATATATGTGATTTGTTACTATATTTAAACCATCGTAAGTGAGAGCAGCTTCTTGATTTCAGAAAGCAGTTATATATATAATTCAAGGTTGACAGAACTGAGTAAGTTTGTTATAGAATGACAGAATACTGTGTACTTACAACACCCATCAAATTAGAAATCCACTGCTTGGACTGTTAATTTGTGTCTGTTTTGATGATATTTGACTTTGATGAGTATGTAGGCCACTTGATTCCAGAGTTGATATGTGGTTAACTATAATTAATTTATTTGAAATTTGATCCCGAATAAAGTGAAATTCTATTTTAATATGCTTGGCTCAGACATGAAAGGTAGGTTTTGTAGTTATAAAAACTGTAGTATATGGGAGCGAGTGCACTGTCTGAAGCGGCAAGTTTTTGAAGTAATCTTCTTATTCAAGTTGTTTCTGTAATAGCTATGGATAGATCTCTTTACGCTATCTTATTAAATAATCATGCAGGAATGGCGTACTTATGTATATTCCAAGGGCTCAGTGTGTTCCTTAGGAAGCTAAATTAACTTATAATCGAGTGTGCATTGATGGTTGCCCAAGTTGGGACTCAACATGCATTAGCTTTAGATTTCCTCTAATAATTGGATGACCATCATTTAAATTCCCTTGCAAACATCTAAATATTCACTTGATTAGAGAATAATGTTCTTGTGTCAGTTCCTGCATATGTTGACATGCCTGATTTACAACATAAGCAAAATCGTAGGTTATAGTAATGTATTGGATTGCTCTTGCCAATCATAGTAAAACTCTTGGGAGTGGATTGTGGTTATATTTTAAGAAGAAAAAGTGGTTGCCTCAGTTTATATTCCTCCATTCCTGCATTGTGAAGGAGAGTGCTAATATTTTGCGTCTGGTTTAGAAGTTGTCCAGTTTTGATTGTGTGGACTTGGATTCTAGTAGATATAATTTGTAGTTCTTTCATTTGAAATTCATTGTGAAGACTTTGAATAAATGCGGCAATGCATGTATCATCATTCCCTGTTAATAGGATGTCATCCACTTAGATAATTTTAAATAATGTGTGTGTATTCATTTGACTGAAAGAATAAAGATGGATCAATTAAGCTTTGATTAAGTCTATGTTGTTTAAGGTGTCCCTAGAAGGTTAGAAACTATTTCTTGAGTGCTTGTTGTAATCCATTGACGGCTTTGTATAGTAAGCAAACTATGTGTGAGATATAGATAATTTTTAAATTGCTGCGGATCCTTCACGTAAACAAGATCATTTAAATTCCCATGTAAGAAATCATTTGATATTTGTTTTTCAGCTGTGATGTATGACCTATGTTAACAATTCTAACTGTGAAAATTTTTGCAACTGCGCTAAAAGTTGCATTATAATTTATGTCATAAACTTGATTGAATCCATAAAGAACTAATCTTATATATGGCAACCAAGTCATTCGAGTGGTGTTTGGTGTAGAACGTCTATATATTTCCAACAACTATTTAATTATTGATAAGTAGAGCAAATTCCGGTTTTTCTTGTCTTTGAAGAGCAGAAAACTCCAGTGACATAGCTTTTGTTTTTGAAGAGCAATATACCCTTATGACATAGCTTCTCTTTAATTTGGTAGTTGTATGGCTTGAGCAAGGCTAGAAAGATCATGTGTTGATGTAACTTGATGTGTGAGATTCATTATTTAGGTTTTTTTTGTTTCTTTCTTGACAGGGGATGTTTTGGATATGTGGTTGCTGGGGGTGAAATGATGATTTAGCATTTTATATAATTGGATTGGAATAATGAGGTTTGTTGGTTGAGATATTTATGGTGAAATATCAGGTGTTTGAGTATTACAAGAAGTTGGTGTGAGATATAAAGAGGGTGAGTAAGATGTATTTATTGATGAAGTGTGCTAGCAAGGTGTTGTTTTGTACAAGGGCATGAGAGATAAAGGATGTGTGTAGGATGTATTTGTTGATTAATAATGCATGGAAGATTCTTTCTATGTAAAATTTGTTTCATTAAAGATCACATAATTTGATATAATTATTTTTCAGGAGTACAGCATGCATGGAAGGTGCTTTCTATATAAAATGTGTTTCATTAAAGATCACATAATTTGATATAATTATTTTTCTAGAGTACAATTGTAGCGCCTGTACTCTTTGTTAGTGGGAAAAAATATTACATCAGGACTCCGAATGCATCCGGAGTCCAATAGTAGGACGTCACATGTCAAGTGGGCCCCACCGCTTTTAACACTAATCAATGTCATTGTATTGCGGTTGGTCCAACTTGCCACGTGGTGCCCCACATTGGACTCCGGACGCAGTTTCAAACTGCGTCCGGAGTCCGGATGTAATATTTTTTCTGTTAGTGGAGGAGTATCTAAGGAATACAAAGGGAGAGGATTTGGGAATTAGTTTTGTTATTGTTAGTGAATTTTGCCATGGAAAACAAAATGTGGCAGATATATATTTTTAGATGAGTGTAATTGGGTTCTTATTATATAAAAGCTGATATGGAGATTGATTGTGAGTAATTTTTATACTAGGATATTTATAAGATTGAGTTCTACTGATGTTGCATCAGACGAAGTCGTAAGAATGATTTAGGGGCCGTTTGGTTCGGCGATTTTGTCCAGCGGCGCGACAAATCGCCACAATTTCGAGCGCCGCGGGTTCGATTTGCGAAGAATTCGCGGTGCTTCGCCGCGAAGTCGAGGGAAAGAGGGCCGCGGGATAAACCCCGCTGCCCCGAATTTCATTCAGTTTTTACCCTTCGCCCCGAATTTCGTTGCCCTCGCTCGCCCGCGCTCCCGAGCTCTGAGCTCCCGATCTCCTTTTCTGCCCTAGATCTTCTTGCGAGATCTGGACTTCTCCATAGAGAAACGAATCGATAGTTCGAATACCCCCGATCTAACTGGTATCCTTCTCTCTCGAGGCTCCATCTCCCTCTCCCTCCCTCTTTCTCGTTCCTTCCTTCAGTATCTTTCGTTATATCTTCAATCTTGAATAATTGGAAGCATGAATCCGGATTTATGACAGCTTTATTTCTCTATTTTATGAAGTGTGATTGATATTTTATCTACTAAAAACTGATACAGGGAAGATCTATGGTAGTTTTTATTTTTGTTACTATAGGAGTTTATCATGTCATTATCTGGATCTAATGCCTGTTGTGTTCTATGGTACAAAATGTTCAACATGTTTATGCTGTAGAAGGTCCAGTTATGTGATGTTTTTATCCTTCTTAGAGCTTAATGACTACTACAAATTACAAATAGTTGTGCTTCAATATAGAGTGTTTGCACCTGCTGTTGCTCCTAACAGCTATTTAAAGAATCATGACATTTTTTAGGTCAATTTTTTTCACTGCTCCTAACAGCTATTTAAAGAATCATTACATTTTGGTTTATGTTGTTGAAAAGATTTATTGAAAGAAATGGCTTATTTTTGAGAAGTGTTATTTTGCTAAGGATATCTGGTTAATTGCTTTTGATCTCTGCGATAAGAGGGTTAATGATATAAAGCTGTATTTCATTGTTGGCTTTTACAACTGATCAAGGAATTACGATAGAGGATTTTTCTTTACTTCCATTCCAGTTGTATTCTATTGGTTCATTCGGTTTGGTAGGAATGAAGCTAAACACAAGGGTAATTTAATATTTACACTTTCCTGTTTTACTTATAATAGAAATTTTGCTTTTAAGATGTAATAAAGGTGTTCTGTAGTTCAACACAGAAGGTAGTTAGAATATTTTGATTGCAAGCATTGGTGGAGTTTGCTGTAACTCCATTGGCATTTGTTCTATCGTAATTTTCTACGTCACTCTTTGCGGTTGCTCCTATTTATACTTGAAGGCTGCGGCGGTTTTTAAAGTTTTGTTTCTGATTGTTACATGCGATTGGAATTATATTGGGACTGAATTGGATAAAATATATACTGCATTGGCAATTTCTGTATGTTGATGATAATGAGCATCTAATACATGGCAATTTCTGTTTGATGTAACTCCATCAATTCCTTCTACCCGACAATTTCTGTTTGCTGTAACTCCATATGCTCAATACAGTGCTTTATATATTGTCTTCCTTCTACAGTGCTTTATATTTTGTCTCATTTCTTTAAAAGTTTGCTCTTCTTGTAATTGCAATGGAGATCCCCTGCATGAGCATGGACTTGTTTGGTGATTTCCTTCCTCAACCTACTTACAGTTGCAGAATTTAATGAGTTGTTGGTGTTGTTGCCAGAGGAATTAATGGAATTTTTTGCTGTTTTTAGTAATAGTGGATGGATTTAGCAGTAAATTCTGGGTGGTTGTGCTGTTGACAATCCATTTGTAAAATCTATGTAATTTCAGAAATATCATAAATGAAGATATATTACTCCTTTCCCGTGGACGTAGGTCAATATGATCGAACCACGTAAATTGATGTGTTCAACTGTCTTTATATAGCACATTTACTTTATTATTTTGCATTTTAGCATCTGTTTATAGAAAATTGAAATAACAGATTTTGCATCTGTTATTTCAATTTTCTTCAATATGGTAGCCAATCTTGCTTAATGTAACTGTTTCTATATATTCGTAGTATGTCTAATAAAAATAAAGAAATTGCTACACATGCACTAGAAAAGAGGTGTTCAATAAAAGACATTCATCCTTGCGAGGCGTAATTGAGAGGACATTTGGAGTTTGGAAAAAGAAATGGGTAATACTTCGAGATATGCCACCTTATCCGTTTCCCAAACAGGTTCAGATAGTGTTAGCAACTATGGCCCTACATAATTATATTAGGCGGCATCCAACTCGAGGTGATGTAGATTTCGAGCGTTTCGAGCTAAATAACGACGTAGTTACAGTTGAAGGTTATGAAGACCACATTGGCCAATCTCTGTCACGGGAGGAGAACAATAGTCCACTAATTTGCACGAAAGATGGAGAGGGTGCGAACAAAATGGCAGCCCTTCGAGAAGAGATTACTCGCTCATTAGTTGGAAAGTGATTCTGTTGAGCAGTGCTGCGTTTGTCTTTTACACTCTGTTGAGCACTTTCCTTCAAATTAACTGATTTGTTTCCAATAATGTTTGTCTTCTGTCTAGCTTTATTATTATCATTTTGTTTGAGAATTTGGTACTCAAATTAATTTAGTTGTATATCTGCTTGCATTTCAGGTAGACATGAGCTCCAGCATGTCAACTACCTCTCGCCAAGTGCTATGTCACTGTGGCCTCCAGACATCTCTTTTGGCATCACGATAGCCGCACAGCTTTCGCCGAAAGTTTTATGCCTGTATCCGGAACATTCCCGAGCAGTGCAGTTTTTTCCTATGGGCAGACAGTTTACCTGATTCTCAGGAGTCCGATGCTAGGGAGTGGACGGCTTCACCAGAAGACGGTCTGACACGGGAGCTACAACAACTCAGAACTAAAGTAAACATTATTATCATGTTAATTGTTGTTGTAATACTCCTACAGTTTTTTTTCACTATACTGCTACTAGCACGTGCTTGAGAGGACTCTATATTCATCTGTAGGACTGTATGACTTTTTTGAGATATATTAGTATGAAGTATTCACATCTCTGGTTCATGCTTTTATGGCTATCATCATTACAGCAACATTGTGATCATTGTGCTGAGAATCTCATTAGTGCCTCGGGCCTGAATTCTATTGCCTTTAAATTGCAGAATATTGGCTTGAATTCTCATAGAGGGAAAGTTACATACATTCTATTATTTTTTATTTACCTAAAGCTTCATATTTACCTACATAAATCTCGATTCTCTTAACTCAATTAAAAATTATCTTTGTCACTAATTTTTAAAAATAAAAGAAATATATTCATGCAACCATGTAATTTTAGTTATTAGATATGTAAAGTTTTAATATATTTATAAAATTATTAAACTTTATATATATATATATATATATATTAGTGATAAAATTATTAAAGTGTATAAAATTATTAATAGTTATTAGTGATAAAGTTTAAGAAATAACAAGATGAGATAATAATTAGTGATAAAATTATTAAAGTGTATAATAATTAATGATAAACTTTATAAAATTATTAAAGTTTTTATATGTATATAAACTTTAAGAAATAATAATTTATATACTGTACACAAACTTTAATAATTTTATAAAAGTTGATTTTTTTTTAAATGAATTTAGTGTAATATTTAATTTCATTGCAAATAGTAATAATTATATATTTTGATACTTTTTAGTAATATATTGTAATAATTAAAAACTTAAAAATTACATTAGCGCTTTAAAATGAGTCTCAACTTACAAACATAAATTTCAAACAGTTTTAACGGACGAGGACGATCCGAGTCATTTTTATAGAAAAAGTCTGCCCAGCATTGTTTTCCTACAGTCTGCAACCAAACGGACACCCGACTTCCCGCAACTACTTCCCACATGTGCTTCCAGGGAAGCGCATTGCATATTCTGAAGTTGAAAAGCTGCAATCGAACCAAACAGACCCTTACATCCCATTAGATGATTACAGTGTTGGAACAGTTTCTTGGCTTATTTTGATGCCCTATGCTGCAACCCTGCATACAATAAGACATGTATCTGACGTCCAACCATCACAGTTTATAGAGCCAGGGTGCCCGCCCGACGCTTTGGCACATACTTAATCCATTTAATGTAGTCATTGTTGCTCAAATGCATTGAAATTTGAGTCGCCCCGACCTTAGGTTTGGAGTTGCAGCGCCCCACAGAAAATATTATTGAATACCGTTCGGAGTTCTTATCAGTGTAAAGTGCTGTAACTCCTAATCTTTTATAAATATGGGAAGATATTGATTGGCTTTGTTTGCTAAATTTCTCGTAGAGGAGCATTGCCACACGTTCTCTCATCCGAAGAAATTCTTCCATCTATTTTCCAAAAATTATGCCTTTGACGAGACCTCATTGGCTGTCATTGCTTGGAGGGAGAATTTGATGTAGTTTCCTATAAGTATGAAGATTCTACCCACTTTAGGATTATCATTTTTTAGGGCAGTTGGTGGTGTTTCCACCACCATCACGAGGAGGTGTTGGTTAATTTTCAGGCAGGCTCATTTCACTATCATTGTTTTCAACATTTGAGAGTTTATGGTGAATGTCATGGAGCTCTCAGATGATAAGGTGTATGTTCGGAGGTTTTGGGACTCGTTTAATTGCGAGATAATCAACGGCGTATATCTCTTAGGTGGGTACGTTGAAGATAAATTTCTCGAGTTCCTAAACCCAGACTTTGATTAAAATGAGATCTTCTAGTATTTCACTGCAGGAATCAATAACACAGCCTGTTGAGTCTGAGGGAACCCGTTAGCTTCCCTAGGAGCGCTCTCGACCAAGATTCAAGGGCCTAACACTTCTTTATTTTGGCCAAGTTGCTACCAAGTCTAAAGGTGAGTTTGGTACTAGTGCACGACACTAAACTATGCAATCCAAAATGATTATATGATTGATATCTGTCAAATTATTCACCGATTCATACTCCATATGGTCCGTGTGAGTATGGTGATTGACATCACTTATACTTGATTTTTGCCTTATGTGCGAGAGTCGGGATGGAGGTTGATCCCTAAGAAGGGAAGGTAGCCCCATGTAGCCAATTGTTGAAGCCGACGTTCAGGCCTACCGTATGCCTGCCACATGGAGTATGGAGGCCAGTTGAGCCCCTGTTCCTCCTCCCAAGGCCTGATTCATCAGCGATCAATTATAAGACATCCATATTAACAAAGCCTTAGTTGATTGAAAAACAGACCTCCTCAGTTGCCAACACGTCCACATGGAACACCAACAGGGTGGTCAATGTTCCTAGTTGACTCTGTCACTGGACTAACTCATAGTAGTAGCGAAGATAGCCACACCCGACCTCCCCAGTACACCCAACTCTCTGAGTTTTGGCCTAGCAGGGTTGCCAATCATAATCATAGAAATGCTGATGATGAGGAGTATGTGGGTGATGAGCTTTAGATGTCCTTTCCCCATCCCATGAGATAGAGAAATGATGTTTCTTTTTTTTCTATGTTTCATTTTACTTTTTTTGTTTATGTCATGGGCTTTGATCTAAATTCTTTTTACTACATTCCATGAGGGTTCTTCATTATTATTTTTTCTGTGTCCCCATGCGAGGGGACTAATTTCATGGCAGAATCCCCTGCATGGGGTTTATTATTTATTTCTGTTAACATAATTATGCTCCGATAAAGTGCCTTGTATTCACAGACTGTGAAATTTATCTCCTCTGATGTGAGAGGGACTTTCATTATATATGTATATATATGTATATATGTATATATATGTTTATATATATGTATATATGTATGTATATATATATATATATATATATGACATATTGATATTGTACACTTCATGGGTCATTGTGATTAAAGATATTTCTATCCTCTGCGAGTTTCTCTTCGGAGGTTACGGCACCATCCGGAGTGGCTTGATATTTCAATACCAACTTGTTGTGGCTTACAATGATCCTAGGTAGCCACTAGAAGAATTTCACGCTACCATTTTTACACCCTGACAGTCTTGATTAGATGAACATCATTATAGGCATCGATAAGACATTAGACAAGTCAGCAGTGTAGCACTATGTCTATTGTAGTCACCCTTGATGGCTAGGTTTCTAAATGTGGCTCATGATTGGATACTCATCATGATGGCTGTGATGTAGCAACAAGAACATTAGTGGCACCCCAATGTCTTTAGTCGAGAAGCAACACCAAAGCTAGTTCAAGTAAGATTTTGACTTGTGCACCTTGCCTTGTCTGATGATTTGACACCCCGCCATGCTAGTAGTGCCTCAATACCATGTTTGATGTTGCGGCATTGCAACAACCCTTTGCCTTATAAGAGAGATAGCCTGAAGCTGCCCAAAGGGTTATCTTATTGGAGTTGGTTTGGTGTCTAGTGCTTTTTGCAGCCTAATTTCTAGGCATGAGTGTGTGTGACTTCATTTTTTATCCATGCCTTATTCTCCTCTCTTGTGGTGGAGGCTTTTAACATTGAAGGAGTCATCTGTTACTATCATAAAAGCTAATGGAACAATTGGCCAAGTCTTAAATCTTCAAATATCATTTAGTCTTTGCATAAATAATTTTTTTTCCTTTTACATTTATTTTAGAAAATCCTTAGTTTATGTGTTAGAAGAAATATGTTAGTGTCGGCATATTTTTAGGTTATGTGTTATATTTTGAAAAGGGGTCGCCAAATAGAAATTGTCAGCGGACTTTAGATTTTAAATTTAATTTAAATATATATATAATTTTAGAAAGAAGCATTTGATTTTTGAAAATTATTTTTAAGTTTGAAAATTTTAAGATATGAAATCAAACTGATCTCACATCCCAAATAATTTATATAAACGAGCACCACATCACAAATCGTGTATCTATCTCAAAGGACAAACACACTGCTTGACGATGGGGCTCGATTAAATAAACTAGAAGATTTGTGACATCCGTTTGGTCTGCGAACCAATTTTATTAGCTGACAAGTTCCCCTGCTTAATATAAGGGAATTAAGCAGGGTTTATATTACCTGGATTTTTAAAGTTCCCTATAAGGGCAAGCCCCTATAGTTAATTACATATTAAATGTCCGAAGACACTTAAGAAAACTCTCGATAATGATCAGTGGTTTGCTCTCAAGAATTTCAAAGTTTAAGATTTTCAAAGGATTGGATTTTGGAAATTTCAATAGGGATTAGCTCAAATTTGAAACAGTTTATTTCAGGAGTCCAAAGGAAGAGAAGTAGGAGAAGCTGAGGATCCAAGAGGAATCTTGGCAACATCCCAAACTATCCTATTGTTTGGCTTCAATTCGAGAATTTAGTTAATGTTGTAATTCTGTCAATTTTAGTTAATTAGGACTTATATTTGTATGATATAATCACACAAGTAGCCTCGAAGATGTGAGGGTTTATGTCGTACCAAACAACTACCTTAGAATCCTAAGACCGGTTAGGACTTAATTTGCATAAAATGATTATGCAAGTGCCTAACAAAAAGGTTGAGGATTTATGTTTCACTAAGCAAACTACCTCGAAATCCTATGGCTTGGTTATTTAATTCTAAGAATGGTTTTCTTTGAAGTAGACCCGAGTTTTCTTTGAAGAAGATGGTCGTACTGCCCAGCGTGCTCCAAGCTCCTTATCGTTGTCGCAGAGGTTTAGTTTTAGAAAATGATAATCAAGAGATGAGAGAAGTGTTTTGGTTTAGAGAAATCTTAAAGTCCAAATGTCTTTAATGTTTTAATTAAAACAAATATTAAAGTTGGTTAAACATAACCGATTAAGATCCCACGATTCCGTCATCCCGGCACCGTTATTTTCATCGGATTCACTTAGTCCAGATGAATTTGCTAAACTCAACTGAATGAGTTCCACACTTTCATTTAGACCGTGGGAAATTCTGTTAGCAACACGTGGGTTACATCATCTTAGGTATTCTCGATCATCCAACGAGACATTTTAATTTAGTTGCAATTGTAGTTTTGTTGTTCTGTTTGTGATTAAATTTTGAGTTGTTTTATATTTTTAATGTTGTGGCGGTGAATTTTATCTTGTTGTGACTTTTAATTTAGTTTTGGGTTTCACTTCTGTGACTATTCTAAAGGTTTCAGTTTTCATGCAGGGTGTCAATCTTGTTTAACGTGCAATAAAAGTAAAATGTAGTGCAGGTAAGTAAATAAATTGCAATAAAATAAAAGCGTACCTGGAGGGTCTTCTCGTCATTTCCAAGCTGCACTTAAAACACATGTTAAGACATTTATATATTTGCAACAAGTACCTAGGTAAAGCTAAGGAAAGGGTCTGGTTGTGTACCAAAATCTTAATCCTATTGCTAATCAATCCCTATGACGTCTAGGTTCTTTTGTTTTTGTGGATGATTTTCTTCACCAAAGAACAATTAAGTTCGATTGTTCTTCTAAAGCACCCCATCATATTGAGGAAGTGTTTAGGACGAGTCCTAAACATCTTTTCAATATTTTTGGGATTATTTTGAGTCCGAATGAGTTTTATTGTATTGGTGAATTGATCATCCAAAAAAAATAGTTTAGTTTATTTCTTGCTCAGTGACTTAGGATGTTTGATTATCCTATGAGTAAAGTGACATTTCACTTGATGCTTTACTTAAGAGTTATAATAATGAAAGCCTTTAGGGGGCAAATCAGTTTGTTAAAGAATTTAACCGCTTTAATTAAAGTTGAATTGATGATTTAAAATGATTTAATTTAGTTTCGAAATTTAGTCACAGGTTCCTTATAAATGTTGGGAAAAAGTTCTTCTTCCATGAAGGCCTATTCATTGAACAAATCCCTATGACTAGCAGACAGTTGGAGATGAAGATGATATGAATTTGCTTGCTGATCAACCAATACAGACTTCACAACCAATTCAACCCTATTTTCCTGAAGGTTCCAGAATGATATTGAAGAGGATCAAATAGTTAGAGAAAAAGGTACGGAACGTTATGAATGCGATCAATAACATTTCTGATTTATTCGATCATATATATTGGAGATTGAAAGAGCAATTTGATCACACTAGTCGAATTGAGATGGGCTTAATCAATCTGATGAAGAAGAACGCGGTGATTGCTGAAGAATCATCTAACGTATTTCCAATTTGTCCATTCTATAATTTGTTGTGTATCAGCAATCAATTGAAGACATTAGAGGAGAGGATAGTTCTGAAATTGATGTAGAGTAATTGATGGATTCTACTTCTGTTTGTTGTGTGTTTAGTTTGCTTTGCTTAGTTATGTTTAGTTTATATAGTATTTTCTTTGAACTTGGATTTGGATGTGCTTACTTTCATTGTGTGCTTAGATCTTAGAGTTTGCCTATCGTAGAGTACTTATTGCACTAAATATCTAAGAGTAGTTGGTTTGAATGATCATATTTGGTGTCTATGATGTAACTTGAATTATATATATATATATAAGATTGTTGTGTATTGTTTGTGTGAAGAATTGTGTTAATTATTGCTTATGGGATGATGTAAATGCCTATTGAAGTGTTAAACATCATTGTGGACATTGAAACGATCGAAATTACGAAAAAACTTTCGGACTCAGAAAATATTTTGGACTGGCGCTGCCGACACCAAAATCCAGAGAGTTTGGCTAATTATTGTAAATAGAGCACCGCCCGCGCCCGAACCAAGTAAAAGGCCAAAACCCCTCATTTTCATGATTTTTACCCTGGGACCTGCAAATTCTTCCATTTCCTTCGTCTTCCTCCTCCATTTTCGTGATTTTGAAGATCTAGGGCTTGCTAGAACTCAGATTTAAGGAGATTTCAAAGCTTTTGGACACCGGATCTACACTTCCTCTTAGTAAGAGCTTCACCTTAAGTTAAAATTTTTGGATTTTCACCATGGAAATCTCTCACATTGCTTATGGTGGAATTTTTGGATTTTAAAGAGATTTTGAGATTTCCATGATGAAATTTGCTCTTACTTGTTTAAAATAGTGTTTGGAGTTTGTTACCTTGTGAATTTGAGATTTATTGGAATTTTCTTGCAAATTTTAGAAATTCACATGGCTCCAAGGTTAAGTAAAGGGAAGAGGAAATTGGATTTTGATGAGGAGAAGTTTTTTAACATCAAAGCCCAATTTCGCTATAACTCTTACCTCTATAACAAGAAGTGTATCCAGGATCTAGCTTTTGATAGTCCTGTAGGATCTGTAGAACAATTAATTGCAGAGTGAAACTGGGAGTGATTTTGTTATTTCACTGCGAATGCTGTTATGGGAGTGGTTAGAGACTTCTATTTGAATGTACCCTGGATTAAGACTGAATATGTGCTTGTTAGAGGAAAAATGGTTGAGTTTACTCCTCGACGTATCAATGCTTTCTATCAGACTCGGGAACCATTCATTTGTGAATACAAAAACTTTGATACTTGAAGGGAGAATATGAGAGAAGTTATTGCTTTTCTGACTGACGGGCGAGGAGAATGGAAAGTAAGTCAAAAACAGTTGATTAACTTCCCCGTTTCCACATTGAATATTGCTTCAAAAGTTTGACATTATTTCATTTCTGTGAGACTATTACCTTCTTATCACCACAACGAAGTTACAAGAGATAGAGCGATTCTGAACTACTGTATTCAGAAGATGAAAAAGATTGATATTGGAACTATTATTTACAAGAACATTCAGACTATTGCTAGAGGCGAGACCACTGGAGGATTAGGACATCCTGCTTTAGTTCATGCCCTGTGTGTTCAGTCTGGAGTGGAGTTCAGTAGTTCTGAAGAAGTGGCTATACCTTTGAGACCAATTACAAAGAATATTATCCGTACTTATGAGTCTTATGTGGGAGCCATGTTGACCTCATTTTTGATGAGGTCTTCTCCCTTCTCTCTCCCTAGTACTTAGGATCTAGCCTTAGGTTTTCCCCTTGACTACCCTAGAGGATTAGAGATGGAACCTACCATTTAGAAATTCAAACACCTCTTAACTCCCTTTAAACCCCACATGCCTGATTAACAACCCCCAAACCACTTGGAGGGTTAAGATCAAATGTGGAGGTTTAAAGGATGAGTTCCCTAAAGGACTCTTTGGCCTTAGGACTACCCTGGGTGACCTGGTCTGGTGAGGTTGACCTGCACACATTACACTTTCACAAACATTCCAAATCGTAAAACCATGCATACCTAGTTTGACTCCTTGACTCATATAGGTAATCCATATGGATGGTCCTCAACCCCTAGCCGATGAATAAGAGTGTTAAGAACAACATAGTGAATGCCTAAAATGAGTCTTCTTATGGCTCATGTGAGCTTAATATGGCTTCATGGCTCAACCAAAGTGATTTCATTCTACTCAAACTTGATCAATCTTTATTTTTCTAAAATTTCAATTTTTGACCTCCAGGACCCTAAACCCACCAAGCTCACCAAATGCCCTTGAAATTGCCCAAAATTTGCAAAATCACCTAAATTACCTAAAATTCCTCAAAACCAATCCTAAACATTTCCCACCATTCAAATTGATCATCCTTAGCCAAATATACCAAAATTTCCAAAAATACCCCCTCAATACCCTCCAAATACCCAAAATACCCTTTTAACCCAAAAATTCCAAAAATTCAGAAAATTCCCAAAAAATTCCAAAAAATCTTAAATATTCCCAATTTCATTTTTTTTAACTACACCATAAGCCAATTTTGTCAATTTAGTCCACTTTTCCAAAACCCCCAATTTGGCCTATTTTTAACCCAAGTGAACCCAATATCAAACCAAACCACTCCGATTAACCTCAATGTTGATCTAATTCAATTCTAAACTTCAATTCCATATCCCTAATATCAATTTAGACCAAATCCAAGCCCAATTTGATAAACATTTGGATCCAATTTCAATTTGAAGCCTAAGGCCCAATTTTGGCCCATAACCTAAACTTAGCCCAAACCAACCCAATTCAACTCCAATTAGCCCCAAATCTTTTCCTAAACCTTCCTAACAAACAAAAAATAACTTGATTTGCCCCAAATTTGAACCTAAATTCCACCTAAACCAAAAATCCCCAATTTTGGCCTAAACCCACCATGAACCCAAATGGGCCCAAATCCCAAATCAAACCCAATTCAACTCCAAATCACCTCAAATTTGTTTCAAATCACTCATGAAACATTCTTAAACTAAACCCAACATTTGTTTGGCCCAATCCTTCACAAAATTTCCATCCACCAATTTGTTTTCAAACCTAAAGGCCCACTTTCTTAAACCATTCTAAAAGCCCATTTTCACCAAATCCAAAAGCCCAAAATTGGGTCTAAAGCCCACATGACAATTTTTTTTCATCATACCTTTAATTGATATCACCCCTAAGTTTCAAAATCATCATTAAACAATTCCAAATCAAGCTTCATCCAAATTTCCACTAAAATGCCAAAATTCATAAAACCCTCTTCCATGAAATTGACCAAATCTTTTCCCAAGCCAAATGAAGCCATGAAGCCATGCATAAGCCATATGCAAGCCATGGGAGTCACTTTACACCTCACCATGTCATTTATGGCAAATGGAGGGGGCCTCTTTCTTAATCCTTCATTAAGCTTTTTAACCCCATTCATGTCGCACTCTAAACCGAAGCTTAGCCACATCACCTTGGATGGGGACTTCACCACCCCTTCCTAACCGACCCAAATGATTCTCCCTCAGCCCAAAGTCGAAGCCTTGGGGAGGTGCACCTAGCCTAAACCATGACTTGACCCATTTAAACTCAAAAGAGCCACTTCCCCCACTCCATTTGAATCAATCCCTTTACACATGGAATCAGCCAATTGAACTCACAAACATCAAGCCCTAACCTTTCTGACCCTGAGGGTGACCTGACCCTAGCCGGACCACGACCCCAGTCATCGGAAACCACCAGGACGAGAAGGCTAATTTGATTTAAAAATCCAAATTGAATTGGCTGAGCTGTCCCAACCCAATTGGCCATCACAGCTCTTCATCTCCTCCCCTAGGTAGCTGATCCCGGCCATCGATTGCCCACCAGGAAGCCCTGGCCATGGCTATTTAAACCAGCCACCCCCTCTCGGCCAAAAGGTTGGCTAAAATCAACCTTCATAGAATCCCTCCAAACTCCTCACAGAGCTTCCCCTAGCCAAGAGCAATCCATCCCCACTGTTCTCCTACCCTAAATCCCATTGATTGAGCTCAATTCTCAGGCCAGAACATGACATCTCTCAAACCTCCACTAAAATCAAATTAAACTCACCCAAACCTGCACAAGACCAAGAGAAGGAGTTCCCCAGTGGAAGCCCCCTCACCAAGCCAGCCATTCTCTCTATCGGCCAAGCTTTGAAATCAGGCTTGGTGGAAGTTGCACCTAGACAATTCGACAGGGCCAGAGGCTTCATCCCCAGGCTCTTCCAGCTCCAACGAACGTGCCGAGCACATTCAGTTGAGGCCTCACCTCTTGGACCAAGGTATGGAGACTTCTCTTTAACCCGATCTTCCAGTAATTCTTCATTTGAGTTAATTTCATAGCATGTAAACTGTATGGATGTGTTTGTCTCTTCAAGACGAATCCATAGAGTATAAGAACATGAAAATCCATTAAGAAACGAGGGAGATATTAGGGTTTGAGTGTGGACGGTCACGGGACGACCAGCCACCGATGGAACGAGCGTGTATAGACTGGACGACTCAGATTGCGTTGGACCAGGGAACGGTACGTGAACCGCGGGCCGCGTGGTGCTGAGTCGAATGGTGGTGGCGAATGGGAGCGCGATGCATGGAGCTTCAGAGACGCTAAGGTTGTCGTGGCGCTGAGTCAGATAAGTAGGAAAATATGGAATTTATGATTTAATTAAATGCCTGAAACTTAGAAAATCCATATCTTTGTGTAGAAAAATAACAAAAATAAAATAAAAATACCCTCTTGCTCAGTGAACAGAGGAGAATAATGTGGAAAAATAATTAAGTTAATTTGATGAGTATTTTATTTTTAGTTAATTATTTACTCATTTTAGTATTTTAATTCTCCATTTGCTTAGACAACTCATCATGGTATGAGACCATAGGGCTTTTGAAGCCTCTGATCTTGGGAACATTCCCTGAATTTTTCAAGGTTAGAGGCTATCTCTATGGCAAGTTATGTATTTTTCAAGTTTATGTCACTCTTTTTGGTATTTTAATTCTATTAATTAGCATACTGCTTATAAAATTCTAGGAAAATTTGGGGACATTTCTTAGGACCAGAGGACCTTAGGATAATTATGTTTTGGGTTAATTCATTAAGAATAACCCTAATTGGCCTAATTACTCAAAACTGAACTTTAATTAATTAAGGTTAACCACACATCAAAAGAACTTGAAAACAATTCTCTACTGATCTTTAGGATCAGTGGGACCTCACATAAAAACTTGAAATCAATTAGAAATGTTGAACCCCACTAAATGGATTAATTAGGCTACCTGAATAAAATTAAACTTTAAAAATTCATAACTCCAAAAATACATTTTAAAAAAATTCACAAAAATGGATTAATTAGGCTTCTCTGATCTTAGGGGAGTCTAAGAAAATTAGAATTAAAATTTTCCAAAAATCTTCATTTTTCACCATATTTTAATATTTTAATAATTAATAAAAAAATAATAAAAATCACAAAAATATTAAAAATTATAAAAATGTCACATTTCACCTCTTAATCACTTAGAAACAAACCAAATATTTTTCCTAAATCCCTAGGTTAAGATATTGAATTTTAAAGGCTTAAAACAATTTTTAATATTAAAAAATGAATTTTCCAACATTTGCACTAAATTAATTCTAATAAATCAAAGAAAAATCAGAAAATAATAAAATTTATTTCTCTGAGTGCTTTGAGGTCAGAGAGATTTAAGAAAAATATAAAATCCATTTTACAACTTTAATTTTATTTTATAATTGATTAATACTTCAAAACTCAAAATAATTATAATAAATAAAATATAATTCAAAAAATCACCAAAATTGGTCCAAGTAGTTCTCTGGTCATTAGGAACATCCCATAATTTTCTTAAGGACAGAAACCTTACCTTAGTCATGTTATTGAATTTCCATTGAAAATCCCTATTTTCCATTAAAATAAATATATAAATTAAATTAAAAACAGAAAAATTACATTTTCTCCTTTAATGTCTTAATTGACATGTGAGTAAAGTGACATAAAAAATTTCAAGCTCATTTGAGCTCAATTTGATAAGTTATGAAATAATTAAGCTTAAAAGGGCATATTAATAATTAAGAATTTTAACCCCTAATTAAAACTTTAGGTTTAATCAAAATGGGGGGTAAAATATTTGATCTTAATTTTCTCTTAGATGATTGAAACTTTGGAAAATAAAAGGGTAGGAACTCATTGATCACTTTTAATAAACCAAAAAAAATGAAACCTTAATTAATTAAATAATTTGAATTTTGGAAGAATAATTAAAAAAAATTTGGATTATTAAAATGGGGATATAATTTATAGAGACTATAATCACTTAAACTAAAATCCCCAAATGAATCACTTTAATTATATTTAACTCTTAATTAAACTTAAGATGATAATTGAAATTAATAAATTAATAATAAAGAAAAGGTAACCCTTAATTAAATTAAAACTTAAAACATTAAATAACTTGATAATTAAATCAAAAATAAATTTAAAACATAAAAAAAATTATTAATTTCAAAAATCACTTGAAAGCAAATTTAAAACAAACTTGAAACATCAAAATCAATTTCAAAAAAATAATTCTTAATTAAAAAATCAAACCAATTAAAAGTTAATCTAGAATATTGCAATTAAATTAAAATTAAATCATTAAAGTCTAAATTAAATAATTTAAACTCCTCTTTCAATTCAAATAGTTTAAAACACTTAAGAATAAAATAACTTGAACACTATTCCAAACTTAAATTTATTAAAATTTTATAACTAAATTAAATCACCTTAAAACATTAATTCTAATTTTAAATCGTCGAAATTCTTAATAAATTGATTTGCCCCTAAATGACTTTTAACTCTTAAGTGGAGTATCAAGTGAGGTGTCACTTCATTCATGGGATAATCAAATGTCCTAAGTTCACTGAGCAAGAGTTAAAACTTAACTAAAAATTTCTGGATGATTGATTCATCTCTACAATAAAACATCATTTAGACTCGAAATAATCTCAGAAGTATTGAAAAGATGTTTAGAACCCGTTCTAAGCACTTCCTAAATGCAATGAGGTGTTTTAAGAAGAATAATTGAACTTAATTGTTCTTTGGTGAAGAAAATCATCCACAAAATATAAAGAACCTAGACGTCATAGTAACTGACTAGCAGTAGGATTAGGATCTTGGTAGACAACCAAAACCTTTCCCTTAGCTTTACCTAGGTACTTGTTGCAAATATTTAAATGTTCTAACATGTGTTTTAAGTGCATCTTGGAATGATGAGAAGACCCTCCAGGTACGCTTTTAGTTTATTGCAACTTATTTACCTGCACTGCGCTTTACTTTTCTTGCATGATAAACAAGATTGTTGCATGACAACTGAAACCTTTAGGATAGCCACAAAACTGAAACCAAAACTAAATTAAAAGTCACTCAAGATAAAATTCACCACCACATCATCTAAAATATAAAATAACTCAAAATTTAATCACAGACAGAACAACAAAACCACAACTTTAACTAAATTAAAACGTCTCGTTGAATGATCGGGAATAGCTCGGATGATGTAACCCACATATTTCTAACGGGATTTCTCACAGTCTAAATGAAAGTATGGAACTCATTTAGTTGAGTTTAACAAATTCATCTGGACTAAGTGAATTCAATGAAAATAACGGTGCCGGGATGACGGAACCGTGGGATCTTAATCGGTTCTGTTTAAACAACTTTAAGATTTGTTCTAATTAAAATACTAAAGACACTTGGATTTTAAGACTTCTCTAAACCAAAACACTTTTCTCATCTCCTGATTTTCACCTTCTAAAACTAAACCTCTGTGACAACGACAAGGAGCTTGGAGCACGGTGGGCAGCATGACCATCTTCTTCGACAAAACTCGGGTCTACTTCAGCAAAACCATTCTTAGAATTAAATAACAAAGCCATAGGATTTCGAGGTAGTTTGCCTAGTGCAACATAAATCCTCAACCTTTTCATTAGGCACTTGCATAATCATTTTATGCAAATTAAGTCCTAACCGGTCTTAGGATTCCGAGGTAGTTGTTTGATACGACATAAACCCTCACATCTTCGAGGCTGCTTGTGTGATTATATCATACAAATATAAGTCCTAATTAATTAAAATTGGCAAAATTACAACATTAAGTAAATTCTTGAATTGAAGCCAAACAATAGGATAGAGTGGGAAATTGCCAATTTCCTCTTGGATCCTCAGCTTCTCCTACTTCTCTTCCTTTGGACTCCTGAAATCAACTGTTCCAAACTTGATCCGATCCCTTTTGAAATTTCCAAAATCCAATTGTTTGAAAACCTTAAACTTTGAAATTCTTAAGAGCAAAACCACTGATCATTATCGAGAGTTTTCTTAAATGATTCCTGTCATTTAAGATGTAATTAACTATAGGGGCTTGCCCTTATAGGGAACTTTAAGAACCCAGGTAATATAAACCCTGCTTAATTCCTTTATATTAAATAGGGGAACTTGTCGGCTTATAAAATTGGTTCGCAGACCAAACGAATGTCACAAATCTTCTAGTTTATTTAATCAAGCCCCACCATCAAGCAGTGTGTCTATTCTTCGGGATAGATACACGGTTTGTGATGTGGTGCTCGTTTATATAAACTATTTGGGATGTGAGATCGGTTTAATTTCATATCATAAAATTTTCAAACTTAGAATTATTTTCAAAATCAAATACTACTTTCTAAATTATATATATATTTAAATTAAATTTAAAATCTAAAATTCGCCAACAATTTCTGTAGGCGGCACCCTTTAAAACACTCAACCTAAAAATATGTCGACAAGCCAGAGCTGAGCGTAGGAGTACCTACTACTAGTTATGATGTTCCATCTACATCTAAGCCACCTACCTTATCTGATATTATGGAGCAGCTGAGAATACAAAGTGCTAGTGTAGATAGACTCCATGGTCGGATGGATGTATTTGAGGTGAAGAGTGATGTGAATGAAGATTATCTGTAGGGAGAGTTGAGTTCGATATTGCTTATTATGATGCTCAGGTCAGATTTATGAGGGGGGAGTCAGATGTGATATTTCCTACTTGCCCCCCATATAGACCTGACCCTGCTGAGGACCCTGCTGATGACTCTGTTGATGACCCTGTTGATCCTGGTAATGGAGACTGGTAGATTGTTTGTTTTTATTTCTGTTGTTCTTATTGTGTTGTGTTGTACTTATGTGATGTAGTAGATATTTGCTTTTCATGTGTTGTGTAACATTATTATTGTACTGTTATGTTGTGCTGAAACATTAGAAATTGTTAACTGGACTGTGTAGTACTCTGATTGTTTGTTTAGTATTGTAGGGTTCTGTTGGATGTTTAATGTTAATTTCTCTTTACCCATGCAAATATTTAGAAATGTTATATCACTGCTACTAATTGTTTCATGTCTGTTAGTTGTAAATTTTGACTAATACCAGATAGCTGTTGAAGATTTCAAGATCCCAGCACAGAAAGGTTAGTTTTCTTCTACTTTCTACTGTTTCAAATTTACTAAAAAATTAAGTTTGGGGGAGGGTAGAGAAAAACTAAATTTTATTTGTTCTCAATTATTATATTTTCAAAAATTATTGGCATAACTTCTGGTAGTTGAACCTCATTGTAAGATAACTAAAACTTTTCATTTCAGTTGAATATTATGGAAGGATAGGATGAAAATTTTTAGTAATAAAGGTTGATTTTATAGAAGTAAGATATTTGGTATGAAAGGATTTGATTATAGTCAACTATTTAAAGTAAAGAAAATTGTATTTTTGAAATGTTAAGGGACTTAAAGTATTATGTGTTAAGAAGAGATTGTAAGTTTATGATGAATAATAAAGCTTATACTTAACTATAAAGTAAAGAGATGTCTCAAGTTTAAACTTTAGAAAGAGGAGAGTAAAGTTCAAAATCATTAAAAGGCAATCCATATATAGTAATCGTCATATATATAAAAAAAAGTGAGAAAAGAAAAGAATGATTGAAAAACAATCCCTAAAAGAAAAGAGAAAAAGAAAAGAAAAGAAAAAGAAAGAAAAATGTTTATAAGGAGAAGCTTGAGGAGATGCCTAATCAAAAATTTGCTTCACTTGAATCACCCTAAAGGGAGAACTTGATTTCATCTCTGAATTTATGTTTTAAGTACTGGCCTACATTCTAATGAAGTTTGCATGAACTCCTTTTTTACATAGTCTTTTTAGGCACTCTTAATGTAACAAATTATGGTTCATCTTAAAATAAATAGAAGACTAGAACTCTTAGACTTAATTGCTGAATATTCTTACTCCTGTAATGTTGACCTGAGTTAGTAAATTTCTTTAAAAAAATCTAACCAATATTTTCTTTTGAATGAAAAATTTTAGTGTCTTACAGTTGAAAAGTACATTGCAGAGTTATATTTTATGTAGTAAAAGGATTACTTGAGGATAAGTAATAGTTAAAGTTTGGGGGATTCTGATGCATCAAAAATATATACGGTTTTTGCTATATAATTTTACCCATTTTTGGTGATATTGCACTTTAAAGAAATGTATTTTTCATGATTTGTTGTAGGTATGATGATTATAGGTGACTGGAGTGAAAATAAGCAAAAGGAACGAATCCGGAGCAAAAAGGAGCAAAAAGGAGCAAAATGGTGGAAAAGGTGTTCTGGCGCCGCCAGTGCCAAAATCCAGAGACTTCAGCATTTATTGGTACGATAAAGCACTACCGGCGCCCTATTTGGTGTCGCCGGTGCCCGAAGTTGGTGGAATTCAAATTTGAAGAGTTTTGGCAACTTTTTGAAGGGGTGCCTATAGAAACTCTTAGTATTTCGTCTCTATCTTAGAAGTAACTGATTTTGGACAAAAATTGTGTGTCTCTTGAGTGTGTATAGTGTCTTCTAGTGTAGTTTTAGTGAGTGTTAAGTGCTAGGGTTTAGGAGAAGTGTGTGTAGAGTGAGGATTTGAGAGGAATTCTTCTC
Organism: Papilionanthe hookeriana x Papilionanthe teres; assembly: GCA_022702705.1. Classification (NCBI taxonomy): domain Eukaryota; kingdom Viridiplantae; phylum Streptophyta; class Magnoliopsida; order Asparagales; family Orchidaceae; genus Papilionanthe; species Papilionanthe hookeriana x Papilionanthe teres. The sequence goes on along the minus strand of CM040434.1, from coordinate 23,527,470 downwards.
TAAGGAGTGAAGAAGAATGGGTAAAGTGAGAGATTGCTTCTTCCTTTCCATTCTAAAGAGAGAATCAAGTGTTGTAAAGCAAAGAGAAGAGGATTCAAAGGAACTTCAAGGGAATTACATTGGGGAAGAGAAATATATAAGTTGTATTTTCTTTTGTGGTTTGTATGATTTTTCTTTTATATATAAAATCCATGTTTTATTGTATCTTCTCCATGAATTCTGAGTAGTATTTCTAGTCTTTCTTCTTGCATAGAGATGTGATGATGGATTTATGTGGATTTGATGTGCTTCTAATGTAATGAAGAAATTGTGATGGTTTTTCATTTTGAACTTAATTTACTTTTTGATTTGGCCAATTAAAATGCTAAAATATGTTGTTGAACATTAAGGTTGAATGAATTTAATGTCCAATAACAATAATGAAAGATCTATTCAATCTCTATGAATGAATTGCATAGTTCATGGAAATTGAGTGCAAATAAATAAGGAAATATGTTTTGATGGACTTCAATGTGGAGATTTCAGGGTGACAGGCTGAAATCCCCACATTGGTTCTAAGATTAGTAGTTAATATCAAAGGTTAGCCTTCGGGTGAAGGGTGAGTGGGAGCTTCGAAGTGAGAGTCGGTATCCTCCCAGGCTAGCCATAGATTTAGTGACTAAACTTAAGATATGTCAATATTCTTTTCTTACTTAGAAGAGGGGGTACTCTTTTAAGGGTAAAGAGTCATCTATGCTCCTATTTGGCACAATAACATAAATATTTGTTCCATATCAATCCACACATCATATTCTCATTGCAAGAGGAAAGATACTTTTCTCATATATCGAAAACCTTTCAAACACTTAGTTTAGTGTGTCTGTAGTTAATTCTGCTTTTTAAAATTGTTAGAAGTAATTGTAGTTTAGTTAATTGTTATTGTTTCCTACATACTAGTAGTAAGTAGTAAAATTTAATTGCGAATTAAATATCAGATTTTAGTGCTACATTATTTATATTGTGAACACTTTCTTATACTCCAAACTTCCCAGTGGGATTGATAACCATGACTCCATTAGACCCATGTATTACTTGATATGATACATATACTTGCGTTGAATGCTTGGACTTAGCATTATAAATCTATAAATTTGAGTTCATAAATTCTGGCACATAAAGTTCGCCGCATCAGTCGCTCAACACCAATACATGTGGTGTGCTTGTCTTGCACACCACACATATTGGGGGACTATTTATGGACCTCACTTTTGTTAAGATCTAGTATTTCTGTAGGCAGCCTAGGATCTAGTCATATGAATTTTCTGGTAACTATCTTAGAAGACTAGTGATGGAACCCTTACCCCATAGAAATTTAAAATGCTTCTTTGCCTCACTTAGAGTTTTCAAATGTTTAAATTCTAACCTCTAAGTACTTATGAGGATGAGAATAAGCATTCTGAAGCTCAAGAGGAGCTCCATATAACATGTTCATGCCTTAGTGCTCACCCTGGGTAGTCTGATCTGGGTGAGGCTCACACACACACACACACACACTCACCCTACACTTACACTCACTACCTCACAACCCTAAACCATACATACCAAATTTCTTCACACCTGCCCCCCAGCTACTCTTTTGGAAACTCATGTGGGTCGTTCCTTAAACCTTTGACCCTAGGCTAGGGTTTGGGTTAGAACCAACACATGGAGGATCCAAAGTAGGATTTATCTTAGTCCATGGCTCAAATGGATTACCATTCTCACTCAACCCCAATTTTATCAAAAATTCAAACTTTTGACCCCCTTACCCCTAAACTCCACCAAATTAAAAAATTACTCTTAAACCCTAATTTTGACCAAAAATCTCAAAATTACCCAAATTCAAAAATTACCATCCCAAAATATTCTCCACCATCAAAATTAACCAAAACACCCTAAATTTACCAAAACTCCCAAATTATCCATAAAATACCCAAAATGACCAAAATACCCCTCAAAATTCAGAAACTCTAAAATTTCTGAAAATTCCAAAATCATCCCAAATGTCCTCAAGATCAATTTAAACCACTTCACTAGACCCAATTTGACCAAATTGACCCATTTTGACCTAGAGCACCAAAAAGACCCAAATTCCCCTTTAAGCCTAAAATGCCTAAATCACCTCCAATGTCTACCCAATTGACCTCAATCTCCCTTAATTTTAATCTTAAACTAAAATTAATCATGTATAATCTCATTATAAACCAAATACAAGTCCAATTTGACTCAATTTCAAGCTCAATTTTAAGTCAAACCAAAAAGACCTAATTTTGGCCATTTGACCTAAATCCCTCAAATTGAACCCCTTAGCCTAGTTGATTTCCTATATTTTGAATTATAAACTCTTCATAACATTCCTACACACCAAATGGATCCACCAATTCACCCACATTTGAGCCCAAACCTCACCTAAATCAAATACAAGTTAAAATCCCCAAATTTGCCCCAAATGTGCCAGATGCCCAAATTCCACCAAATTGAATGCCCTAATTTTAAAATTTCCACCCAATTCTTGTTGAAAACACTTCATGACATTCCCCAACATCAATTTGAACCACCAATTAAACACTAGCCAAGCTCTAGCCTAGCCTAACCCATGTTAACCCAAATTAACCAAATGTCAAAATCCCCCCAAATTCACCTCCCAAACTAATTTAAAACAACTCCAATCCTTCTCCAAATGCTTCATGACAATCATTTACACAAAATTGCTTAATCATGTTGACTCAAACCCAACCCAGCCCAACTTGAATCCAATTGAACCAACCAATGTGACAAAATTAGGTCTACTACAGCAGCCAATTAGACCCCTAGCACTAGGCTAGATCCACCTAGCTAAATCTAGTTGAGTTATGGATCAAGGGTCCCCTAATCTTGGGGATTTCCTTCCTAAAGTGGCTAAATTAATAAGATCTTAGCAAAAACTCATCACCACTCATATTAAATACCAGGCTCACCTGACCATGACTCACCTGACCTATGGCCACCCTCTGATGTCCTTGCAAGCCAGCCTAGTCACCGGAGGAACCAAAATTGAGAGCCACTTAAACCCAATTTGAATTCATTACATCCATCCAAGCTGTCCCTCTCCCACTGGCCATTTGCGCCGCTCATCCCTCCACATAAGCCTAAAGCACCCACATTGTACTCTCAGCTCCACCCATTGTCCATTGCTATAAAATCACCTCTTTACGACCAAAGGGGAGAGTGCCTGAAACCCTTCGAAAACCCTGCCAAAATATTATAAGAGCTCCTCCAGACCTTCCTGAACTCAAGCCCATTGTCCTTAGCCATCCAAACCCTCTGCTTTGAGCCAATTTCTCAGGCCAATTCTCAGCCGAAACCAGAGCAAATTTCCCTATAGCTCCATAGTGCATAAACTCCAAATTGACTTACCCTACACCATGCCCACACTGAAAGAAGAAGATCCCTCAAAAAAGAACCATCACAGAACTTCTCCAATCTTGACTTTGATCAATACCTAAAATTGAGTCAGGTTAAATTTGGGTCTGGACAATTCACAGTAGCAAGGCACTTCATCTGTAAGCTCGTTGGACCTCCATGAAGCTTGCAACCATCTGATTGAGGCCTCCCCTCTCAGACCAAGGTATTGAAATTCACCTTCTTCTCAAGCTTATTTTGATTCTTCATCCATGTTGTGTTAATTTCAGGCTAGGTTAGCTATATAGATAGGTTCGTCTAAGTCAGATGAGTCCATAGAAACAAGTTTGAATTGATTTGGTTGAGTATAGGCTGAGATCATATAGTTTTAGTGTGGACGGCTTACGAGATAGACCAGTTGGGGATGATAACCAGGAACCGTTGGATCGCGCAAGTATTCAACGGGTGGCTAGGAATTCAACGGACAGAAGATCTGAACATAAAGCATAGACGCGTGGTTGCCGAGTCAGAAGGCAGTGTCGAATGGGAGAATGCCATGCTGAGTTTGGAGTCGTCATATGTTGAGGTGGCGCTGCTCTGGATAAGTAGAAAAATAGAGATTTAAATGATTTTATTAATTCAGCCACTTTATAAAATCTATAACTTGGTTTAGAAAAATCAGAAAAATAAAAAAAAATACCCTCTTACTTAGTGAACAGAGGAGAATAATGTGGAAATATTTTAGTGTTTATTTGATGTATATTTTATTTTTAATTAATTAAATACAGTATTTTATGTTTGCATCGTAATTAACTATGGGCATTTCACCATGGCTTGAGCTTTGGGGGCTTGTTCTCTCTGTCATGAGGGATATTCCTGATTTTTCCAAGTTCAGGGGGAATTTCTCTGTGGAGAACCCTGATTTTCAAGTCCAATATCCTTGTTTTGGTATGAAAATAATAATAATTAAAATATTAATCAAAAGAATGCAAAGTTAATTTTTGCAGGTTCACTGTGACCAAAGGACCACAGGAAAAAATATAAACTTGATCTAACTCATTAAATATTTCATTAATGATAATTAAACCTCGAAAGTGAAATAAAAATAAAATGGTTTAAATACAAATTTAAATAACTTAATTTTGATTCTCCACTGTAGATTAGGGTCAGAGGAGCTCCTATAAAAATTTACAAGTCAATTGGAGTTAATTTGATCACCTAATTTGAATTTCTACGTTAAATTACATTTTTTGATAATAAAATAATTATAATAATTAAAATATAAGTTGGAAAATTATAAAATTGTTTTTGGAAGTTCCTTGTGACTAGGAGAATTTAATAAAAAAATAGTAATTAAAATAAACACGTCTTTCTTAAACCTACTTTAACTTTTTTTATAAAATAATTAAAAATTATTAAAATTAATTAAAAATCATAAAAATCACAAAAATATTAAAATCCACCAAAATGTCATATTTGGTCTCCTTCTCATTTAGGAACCATTGAAATAATTTTCCTAATTTTATAAGTGAAGATATTAATTTTAAAAGGATTAATAATATTTTTTTAAACTTAAAAATGGATGTTCCTAATTTCTCACTAAAATAATTATAATAATTAAAAATAAATCAAAAAAATATAAAATATGTTTCTTTGGGTTCCATAACCTCGGATAGATTTATGAAAAGTATAAAACCTAATTTTAAGTTTAAATAATATTTTATATTGAATTAATACTCGAGAAAATAAAATAATTATAATAATTAAATTAAAACTCACAAAATCATAAAAACTGGTCCCAATGGTCCATTGATCAATTTAAACCTCTAATAATTTTCTTAAGGGCAGAAGTTTTGTTTTAATTAGGTTATTGAATTATCTTTGAAAAATACTCAATTTTGCATATAAATAATTATATGAACTTAATTAAAATTATAAAAGTCACATATTCCCCAATAATTTTCTAATAGACCCATGATTGGGGCAACATAAAAATTTCAAATTCATTTGAGTTATATTTGATAAATTATGAGGTGATAGGCCTTATAGGGGCAAAATTGTAATTAAGGAATTTAAGCCTTAATTAATGTTTAGGCCTAACTATAGGGAAATGGGAAACAAATGATCTTTTTTGGAATTATTAGATGATTGAAACATAAGGGGTTAAGTGGTAGAAACTAACCTCACCCTTGTCACAAAAAAATATAAAGTTGTAATTTATTTAATTATTTTAATTTGGATGATAATCAAACTTTAATAATTCTAGGGTTAAGGTTTGACTTTTGAAGTTAATAATCCATCAACCTAATACCCTAGTTGGTGTTTAATGATAAGTTCAATACCTTGATAAGGATTAAGAATCATAATCACATAAGTTAATTTTTCCCAAAATTACAAATATACACATTAAGTCTTAAGGGCTTGGTAGTGAGCTAGGCTTAATCAAATTCGACCAATATGAATTAGAAAACATTATAAAAAGTAATTGTGAGCATGTTTGAAACACTACAAGCCTAATTTTAAATTAACTAAAATTCTTAATAAATCTATTTGCCCTTAAGGGCCTTACTCACATAATTTATAAATAGAATATCAAGTGATAACTACCCCACTCTTGGGATGATCAAAACATCATTTTATTGAGCATAAGGGTATGATAGGGATGAGTCATCAACCAACATAATAAGTTTGAATGAATTTGAGACTTTTCAGAAGATTGTGAGGTGTTTGAGGCCCGGTCCCTGGATCTTTCTCATAACCTATTGGATATCTTGAAGGATGATTAAACTTATTACCCCTTGCTTGAAAAATCATCTGTACATTTAAAATAGGACCCACCAAGTTTTGATATAGGACTCGGTAGGCCCTTGACGAACATATCTATAGGATTTGCTCAGCTTTTCTTACAAGCATGTTTCAATTTCTGCAAAGTTATATATATGCATTGCAATGCTAAACTTTCAGGTGAAGGAACGAGAAGAAATGTCAGGTACACTTTTATTTTATTGCAATGCAAATTACCTTCATTTACTATCTCGAACCATTTCTACTTACGAAATTTCATGATAAACATTAAAGTCACCCTGCATGTGAAAACTAAAACTTTTAGGATAGTGATGCGTTGCGACTTAGCCTAAAAGGGCTTATATATACTTTCAAATGCAAGAATTTTGATACTACTGATAGAAGATTTAATCACTAACAACAGCGCCAAAAACTTGATGTGATTTTACTTATGAAAGAATTTATGAATTTATATTTAGATTATATTTTGTAAAAGTCACAATTATAAATGCAAGTATACGCATCGTATCAAGTGATACAGGGCTCTAGTGGAGTCCTGGTTATCGATCTCATAAGGAACATTTTTAAGAATATAAAGTAATATTTTTAGATTTTTCAAATTAAAAATAATTTTTCTTATTTTTATTTCTTTTTAAAGTTTAGATTTTAGATTTAATGAAATTTGTACTAAATGTAAGTAAGCAATACTAAAATAAATATTAATGCAGGTATAAATAAAACAACTTTCTCCTTTTCAACTAATCCAAGATTTTTAGAGTAATTACCTTTTGTGGAGATTTTAGATTATGGTATTGTCTTAAATAGAAGCATTCCCATTCTTTACCCTTTGGTCCAGGTGCAAAGAACATCGACTAATCTATAGATCGGTTCAGGATGTTTTATTAGTAAAATGGGTTAATCCAGGTTCACACTACTAGATGTCTAAGGGTGGCTATGGTCGAACCTACCAGTGACTTGTTCCCTTTCTATAAACTAAATTATTAGAATTTAGTCTGTCACTCTAAAAACTAATGAATTCTACGCCCAATAAATCATATCTTCCTATTTATTTGCACTTCACCTTAAATTACCCACATATAGCCTGCGATTACCTAAGGATTCATGTGATATCTACTAGTTAAGAACTCATCTCCGGATAGGTCTCAGAATTCTTCAACATGTTTTAACAATTTAAATGGCCAGTTTAAAAAGTAAACTAAGATTAGGTAATGATATCATCACAATTTTTATAAATATTTTAAGTTAAATTCTCCACAAAAGTTTAATTATTTTACTACCTTTTCATAGTTTAAAGAAGAAAGAAATCTAACTGCTCAGAACACATTGAAATCACACAACAAAACATATTTATAAAACTTTGAACCAAAGTACAAATACTTATTTGAAGTGTTCCATCAAGTGATCCACTGACTCCTACTGACTCCAAAGCAATGATAAAAGACTTCAACAGTAATAATATACACTAAACACTCAATATAAACTCTCAAAATATTAAAGAAAGTGTCACCCTAAATGTGGAAGAGAATTAAAATACTAGATGAGACTAGGGGAGAGAGAAGGTGCAATTTTTTTCTGTAAAATGGGCTCCTATTTATTGAGCTCTGAATTTGACTAGGGGATTCTTAAGACACCTCTTTAAAATTAGTCCAAATACAATGTATTTTCAAGAAGGTAACTATCGTGCCTAGGCGCCGGAAACTGGCACCTAGGTGTCGGATTCTTTGACCAGGTCTTCACACCTCTTCACTTTGGGTCGCACCTCTTCGCGATTAAAACCATTTTCCTTCATCTAGATTCATTGTATCACATGTCCTATATATTAGGAGCAACTTACAGTCTTCTAGAAGCTCCAATAACCGTTTAACACTGTCAAAATAACTGCCCAAAGTCGTCAGAAATCTTGTCTACGACTATATCGAGCCGGTGCGTAGACTCCTAGGCGCCAGACCAATAATTCCAATATTTTGCTCCATAAGCTCCTTTTTGCTCATTTTTCCTTCTTATTCCTTCTTGGACTCTTTTTTAATCATCTACATCCAAAAACATGAAAATACCTTTCATTATAGCATAAAATCCTTAAGAATTGAATCATAAATAAGGCATAAAAATGGGTATTTTTAAAGTGGATTAGTAGCCGCAAAACCAAAAATAAAATTAAAATTAAAATTAACACAAAACAAAGATAAAATTCAGTGCCACAATAGTAAAAATATAAGACAACTAAAAATAAAATCACAAAAAAAATAAAATCACATATGAAACTAAATTAAAACATCTCTTTCGATTATCGAGAATCCCTCGGAGGAGGAAACCTACATCTGCTAACGAGATTTCCCACAGTCTAAATGAAAGTATTGAATTCATTTAGTTGAATTTGGTAAATTCATCCAGATTTAGTGAATCTGAAGAAAATGGTGGTACCGGAACGAGGGAACCGTGGGATCCTAACCGGTGTCGCTATAATCAACTTAAATATTCTTCTAATAAGGCATTAAGACATCTTAATTTAAACATTTCTAAAACACAATAATTCTCTCATCTCTTCAATTTGATTTTTCTAAAACTTGAAACCCCCTGCTACGATGAGGAGCTTGGAGCATACACAGTGATAAGCATGACCATCTTTAACAGCAAATTTCCTTTGAAATAAATAATAAGCCATAAGACTTCGAGGTAGTTTTCCTAGTTCAACTTAAATCCTCACTTTATCCCTTTAAGCCTTTGTGTTTCGTGTAACATAGGCCCTAACTAATCTTAGGATTCTAACCGATATGAGATAAATCCTCTTATCTTCTAGGCTCTGTATAAGATAGTATCAGGTGAATGTAAGCCCTAAATAATAAAATTGGTAAGATAAAATATTAAATAAGTATCTCAAATTGAAACCAAATAATATGATAGTTTGGGAAATCACCAAGATTTTTCTTGGAGCTGTGTTTTACCCTAGCTTTTCTCTTCCTTTGTATTCCTAAAATAACCGTTCCAAACTTGAGCCACTCACCTATTGGATTTCCTTTTACCAAAATACTTTGAAGAACCCTACCTTTTGGAAGTCATGAAGGTAATATTTCTTGATTTAAATGAAGAGTTTTTTTTAGGTGACTTCAGTTATCTAAGATGTAATAACTATAGGGGCTTGCCCTAATAGGAACCTTAAAAACCTCAGATTAATATAAACCTTATCTAATTGCTTTATATTATATAAGGGATGTTGTCAGTCGACATAAATGGTTCGCAAATCAAATGGATGTCATAGACCCTTTAGTTTATTTAATCGACTTTGATTAGTAAACAATGTGTCTATTCTTCGAGGTAGATGCAAGACTTGCGATGTAGTGCTCTTTTATTTAAACTATAGCGTATATGAGATCAGTTTAATTTCATATTTTTAAATTAAGATGATATTTTCTTAAATTTATATCTATTTATATAAACTAAACCTGATCACACACTTTAACGGCCGAAAAGCAACCAACCGTGGCGCCTAGGCGCCAACCTTCTAGAAGCCTCAAATAACTACCTCGAGCCAGATCTTGAAGCCATGTCACTTGTTACTCCTTTGCTTCATTTGACCTCATTTTAATTTTCTTTCCTCCTTTTCACACTTAAACTCCATTTATTTTACCTAAAACAAAAAATACATAAAATATCTTCCATTAAAGTGAAATATCTTAAAAAAATGAACATAAAAATATATATAAAAATAACACTTTTTAAGGCGTGTCATTGAGTCACACATCTCGTGCTCCAGCTTATAGGTCATAGGACTACAGTTTACTTTTTATCTATCTTAGCGCTACCGAGGTCACGTGGGTGATGCAATTCAAAGATCACTGACTGTGGATCTCTGGACATGTTTAGTCGACTACCTTCACGATCGGGTAGACTTAAGGTCCTAGTAGCTTGGGATGACGGATCCGTGGTGCCCTGAGCTGGCTACATCTACCATTTTGGATTTCTCTACCTTCCTGTTGTTGAGCCCCTTTGAGCCCTATCGCTCCTTTGTTTGTTGGCATCGTCTCGACGGCTTGATTACTAATGAGTTACTACATATTTGAGATAAGATGATTAGTCCTCTACCATCCTAGCCCAAACATGCTTTAATGTATTGGGATATCCCTGTAAAGATGATGATGTTATTGTGTATGCTCCATATGCTATTACCCATTTAAGATGTGAGAGACTTACTTTCTTTCCAGTGGCTTACCAAGAGCTTTAAATCATCGGGGCGTTTCCATACGAAATAACCATCTTTTGATGGCCTATACTATGTCTATGATAATACAAGTAAATACCTTTTTTTTAGAGTATTCCTTTGTGCCCCTTAAGGTAGCCAGAGGAATGCATTCCTCTAGGAATGTTCTTGACCGCAGAACAAAAATTTCTTTTTAATTATCTGATTACGTGTAGTTTATGTAATGATTCTCTTCTTGGATGTTATTTTTTATGTATTTCAATTTGACCTTATTTGGACGCACTCTCAATCCATCACACGAGGATTAATCAAATGTAAGTCATTTGATTGTTTCTTTTTATTTTATTGCTTATTTATTTTTTTATATATTTTATATCTGATTCATCACATCTTGGAATCATTATGATGAAGAAGGGGGACTTAATCGAATAAAAAAAGTATTAAACAACATATAAATTGACAAGTTGATAACTCCAAGCACTAAAAAGGAACTGAGAAAAGCTGCAGCTGCCTCAACTAATTCTAGAACTCTTTATAAAGATGACCAAAATATTCCTCTGAGAATACCCCTAGTCTAAGGAAAGCTAAAACTCAAATTATGGTGATATACCCTCTGTCTAATGATTTAATTTCATCTTAATGAAAGGATGACTTCTACTCAGAATCCTTGGAAAGAGTCGACTGACGCCTTTTGGCCGATCAAATGTACCTTTTGGTAGAGAAAGGTTTAATATTGGTTATGAATATGAAAGGGTTCCAAAGTTGGTTACATATATGAAAAAGTTTCCTAATAACTTGTGGTGTTCCTATTAAAAAATGGATAAATATCTAATTTTATACTAGATACCCCTATGATCTATAAATAAGAGTCATTTCTACAATAATGTACTACTAAATTTAATCAAAACTGCTGCATTATTGTGTTTTCTCTCCCTTTCTTTGTTTATCTCATCGGTCCTACCCTTTATATCCTGGGCGTGATCCGTAAGCCATAATGTTATTCAACAAAATTAGTGGTAATATGATTAACTTTATTTTATTCTTAATTTAAATAATGATATTGTTTTGACTCTGTGAGATTATAATGTGCATGAACTTGTTTTATTTCTAACAAAAACATATTTAGATATTTTAAATATTTACATTAATAGATTTTAGGATTAAATAACTAATTGCACAAACTTTGGACTGAATCAAGATATTTTTCGAATGATCAAATAGTTTAAAAAAGGATTAAGAATGTCCCAAACAAGCTCAAGTATATACTTAATAGATTCTTTAGAGCAATTTGAATTAAAATAGTTATATACTACCTCAGTTCAAGCATTCAAACCTAAAATATATAAATTTAAATTATATATTATTTTAAAATATAATTGAAACCATAAATTAAATAAAAGAACAACACTTAAACAACTAAATTAAAAGTAATAAATTTGTGTACTTCAAAGTTTTATTTCATATACTTAAATTTTTTTTATTTTAACTTGCAGGTTTATTATATATATATATATATATATATATATATATATATATATATATATATATATCCCTCTTTCGAATTCGTTGCATAGAGATAGCACACCTTTTGTCGGACACTTAGGGCCTGTTTGGCGCAGCTGCAGTTGTCTTGCCCAGAAGCTACTTGAGGAAAGCAGTTGCGGGAAAGTCTGGTTGTCTGTTTAGTTGTAAGTCGTACGAGAACAGTATAGAGGCAGCTTGTTTCAAAAGAAATGACCAAGCTGCCCCTGTTTGGTAAAAGTGTTAAAAAAATTCTACTGTCATGTAGCACTGCTTTCAAGAGAGAAGAGTTGATATCATTTTGCATGATACAAACCATCTAAAATATTGATATATCCAACCTCGCTGGGTGCACATGCATACTTGTCAGTGGCTACGTACCCTGAAACATCCGATCCATCTTCTCCTCAAGTTCGGGTTCAATTCCACTCAGTTTAAATTTTCTAGCAGCAGGAACAACTTGAGACAAAATTGGATCATTTAAAATTAAACAAAAATTGTATAAACATTTAAAATTGTAAGAAATGAATGTATATACTAACCGCAAGTCTTTGTGCCCACCACTCCTCAGATGCATCTATGGTGTGCTTAACAAGATTCCAACCGAGACATGTACAACCACGTTTTAAATCTTTCCAAATCTTCAAATCCTTTTTGAGCTGATCCCATTTATTTTTAAGCTGCGTCTTATCATACATCCTTCCAGTTGCTTCATTAAAATGCTTAACAATGTTTTCCTAACCTTATTTATTGAGAAATGTGGACGGTCTATTTACCAACTCTATCTCTTTTATGCATAGATCGCAAAAAAGATATTTTATGTCATTTTCCCATGTTGCAGGTGAACCAATTTTCTTCCCCTTACTGGTCATGTTATACTAAGCTAAAACACATACATAAATGAAATACATTCAAATTTAAAAAACATCTAACATTTGAAACGGATTATAAACTTTCATCACATCCAATTGAAACATAAAATTAATAAAAATTTGCAAAAATATAAAAAGAGACAGATTATTTAACGTGGTTCGGTCATTATGTCCTACATCCACGGGAAAGAAAGATGAAAATTTTATTAGAGGATTAAAGAGGTAGGTACAAGGCTTTCATTCATACATGACTTCCTCCAACATAGCACAAAGTCCTCTATGTACATATTTTGTGAGAAATTGCATAATTTCATTGAAAATATTTACATATAGAACACCACTATAAGGGCCAAACCGAGAGCCATAGCAGGGAACCCAAGCCCCCTATAAGGGCCGAACTGAGAGCCATAGCAGGGAGCAAAATAAGCTCATGCATTTCACTTTTAACACTCCTTGCTATGTTTGGGCAAGCAATTTGGTAACATATTAATTCATGCATTTCACTAAAAAGTTTCACTGCAATAAACAAGACTTCACCAGTATTTACAATTAAATTAAGCATAACAAACAAGTTTCACTGCAATAAGCAAGACTTCACCAAACAAGCAAAGTAAAGAAAGAGAGGTAGGCCAAATTCTTACAAATATTCCACTCAATTCTTGGGATATTCGCCCAAATCTTAACTCTATAACACCCGACTTCTCAAATTTTACAAATAAACCACCCAAACTTTTCCAGATTTTGTAAATAAACTCCCAGTACTTTCCAGATTTTACAAAGAAACCATGCAAAGCTCTTAGGTTACCCTCCAAATCTCTCCAGATTTTGCAAAGATAATTAGACTAGCTGTACATGAAATGATAGTCACACCATGCATAGCACAAAAAACCTCACAAGAACCCGAACTGCAAAACACCTTCTCCAAATTTGTAAGAGAAAACCTTCTCCAAAACATAAATTTCTATAAATATAACTTAAATTTAACCAAAACTATAAATATAACTTAAATTTACAATAAGATTGCATAAAATTCCAAGAAAAAAACATTCTCCAAACTTCCAAGTTGTTTAAAGACCCATACAAATCCAAGTTGTTTAAAGACCTGCTCGAGACTTCCAAGCCAGCCTCCAAACTGTTTAAAGCTAGCAGAAGAAGCAAAGCTGCAGTGGTTACCATCCAGGAAGGAGGGCTCCAATCAAATCCAAAAATGCACAGAAAATGTTGCAGGCATGTGTAAAGCATAGGGAAAGCTCCCAAAGTTTCCATAAACCAAATTCAGCATATATAAAGCAAAGGGAAAGCTCCCAATCAACGGGAGGAGCCAACCACCAATTTTCCATCAGGAGAATAGAAGTAGCAGTTACCGCCAGACACAGGGGCCATCCAAGCTACTCTATTGCCGTAGGATGAGATGGTGATGAAGCATGATAACCACTAATAGCATAGGCAACAAAAATGAAATCCAACTTACTGATATGAAGCTCAATAGTTAGGAACTGATTCATTACAATAACCCAGCATGCCTCAATCAGACTTCTCATGAAAGAAGCTTAAGCATCAAAGTGAGTCACTCAAACCTTAAGAAATTAAAACGAAAAAGACCTAAAGTTTCAGCAGCAAAGCTAAAAAAAGAATCCCAATGTCCCCAAACAACAAGCAAAAAGAAAAGCCAAATAATCATTTAAAACAGCTGAAATATACCCAATTTGAAACATAAAGAACATTTCACAATGCCCAATAATCCCAAACAACAAGCTAAAAGACAAGCTATCCTTCTTCATGACCACCAAAGAAGAATAGCCAAATAATCATTTAAAACATCTAAAGCAAAAGCCATCTCAAACAAGTTAATGATTATTCAATTATAAGAATCTATGCAAAGCATGCCATAAAACTCCTTTTTTTCATTAATGCATAGAAATCAGAATGGAAGATATCTCAAAATAAAAATAGGCATGACTTCCATTGCTTTGGTGAAAACAGTAAGATGCATGCAATGTTCCTACTTCCATTGATTTGGTGAAAACTCATATGGAACATGGCTCATATATCATAAAATAAAATAAGTATTTTTTAGCCACTTTAATTTATTTCTAAACTATATTGGAAATGTAAGAAGCTCAATAGCTAGGAACTGCATTCCATTTCCATCTGAACAAGCATATAGCCAATGTAAGAAGCATAAGCTCAATGTAAGAAGCATATAGCTAGGAAGAATAACCCCAAATCTAGATACTTAGAACAAAGCCAAACATTCATAATGTAAAACCGTAAAATATGTGTTAATCCACAGAAAGAAGCAACTAGCAGAAACGGGAAGGGGAGGTGAATGAAGCCCGTAAACAACCATGGAGGGAAGAAGAAAATGCCCTAAGATCCGCAAGTAGTAAGAAAATGCCTCAGGTTTTACCTGAGATCTGCCGATTTGCGTGGCTAGGGAAGAAGAAAATGCCTCAAATACCTGAGATAAGCAGCGGGGGTAGGGTTAGGGCAGAGATGGAAGAGGGATATTGTCGATGGGTAAGGATGAGATAAACACCTGGGCGAAAGCGGGGCCGTGGGGATATTACCGCGGCCCGCTTTCCTCCGCTTTCAAGGGACTTTCACCGCACCGTTGCAACCAAATGACGAGACTTCGGACGAAGCCGCTGTGACGCCCCGCGCTGCGAAAGAAAGTCGGAAACAAACAGGCCCTTAGTTGTCTCTACTTCTTGTAACTCTTTTGATATCTATTAAAAAAAATTTCCTCCAAATAGAAAATATATATATATTTTTTTTATTTTTGCAAAAATATATTATATTCAGTAACTTTTAATTTGTTTTTTAGTTATTGGATTTATTTAATTTTTTTCTTTTCGATTTGATAAGCTAAATGATATTCTATTAATTACAATTAAAATTTTTAATAATTTTTTTGTAACTATAGCCTTTTTTTTAGTAAACTTTGGCTAGTTATTAAAGAGTCTTGAGTAGTCATGGAGCATTTCTGACTAGCCATTTTATTATTATTTGGAGCGCAAAGGAGTTGGGAAGAGAATAAAAAGCATAAAAATATTTCTGGTGCATTAAGACAGAACAAAAAGCTTATAAAAATATTCTTACTCTTTGTTCTCAAATTATATTCCAGCCCAATCTTTCAAAAAGGTCTGGAAGTTAGGCACAACGTTTTAGCATTTACATGATGAGGCATGAGCCCCAAAAAGTTGGTGAAAGCCACAAATCGCCAGACGTATCAAGCGACAAACTTGTTTTCTTTAAATTTTCAAATAAGTTTTCTAGGATTAGAATGTTCTAGATATTAGCATAAATCCATCATAAAAAAGTAGAATCATACAACAATTAGTTGACATGTTTCTGTTAAAAAAATAAACTTGTGCTCAAAAGATCACAGTCCTTGAATGTTATTTATTCTTTAAGTTAATCCTAAAAATATTTTTCTTCCTTTTAACTAAAAGTTGTGTGGAATCTAACTTATAGGTCCTTCGTATTATATACATTTATTATCTAGTTCATTAAAGTCAATATTGTACTCAATCTTAGGTGCTTCACACTTTCTTTTCTCCTTCTAATTTTTGCTCAAATTATAAAAACGAACAAAATAACATTCTTAAATATTTAGAATATTTTTTTTTATAAGAATACATAATTATGTAAAGGACAATTAAATGTAACATGAAACTTATTCTTTCATTCAGCTTCTTCTTTCTATGGAAACATGTTATAAAATTATCATTTCTTTCTTGTATAATGTTTTATGCTTCTTCATTTGCATTAGTTATGAACACATTTCTGATACATTAATATCAAATATGTGTTCTTTTTTATTCACCAATGAAGGTTCCTGTGAAAGCACTGAATTGTCTTTCTAAAAATTCTACTAATCATTAGAGTCTATTTCATTTAATAATATTGTATCAAATTTCATTTTTCGTCTTATACTTATCTCCTTCAATCTAGCAGTATATCTTACATACACCAGAGTGTTCAACATCTTGTTCTCCAACCTGTTCTTAATCTTAGTATGAATCTAAGATAAAAAAACATTGTTTTTATGAGGTAATATATGAAAGAAAATAATAATATTTTTAAGAAACAAAAATTTGTTACTGATTCGAAAGTGCTCCAATTTCTTTCACAACCCAATGAACTATAAGTGTGTCAAAGAACTCTAATAGCAAAATTCATTAACACGTGTTTTCTCACTAAATCTCATCCACCAATTAGTAAGAGATCTTAACATTTTCTGAGTCAATAGCAACTTTTTTTCCCAAAGTCTCCTCTTAAGTTATCATGCTAGTCTAGTTGAATATCAGCTCTAAGGTGATCTTCCTAATCCATAATTTTTTTTCCATACAAGTAATTAACACATATTTCACCTTTTTATCATGAGAGAAATTATCTTCTTAGTAAAATTGAGAGTTTAAATAGCAACCAGCCACATGTAGTGATTTTTTGAAGTTGGGCTTCCAATCTTGTAATAATTTTCTTCCAAATAGGTCCATACTTCATTTCATTATGACAACAAACAAAAGTAATTTTTTTCTTTTGTTACATCAATTAACTCATAAATATAAACCATGACCGACATTTCTTCTTAGTCAACCTCTCTTAGAATATTTACAAGAGGTACAACACTTTTGATACAGTCAACAAGATGACCCCAAGATAATGGACTAAAAAAAAATTTCTCCAGCTTTTATACATTTCGTCTCTTTAGCAATTAACTAGAACACCAAGCTCATGTTGTGGTTAAAGAATCTACTGAACCTCTAACTCTAGGTGTCATCTGAGAGGAGTCTAATAATCATGAATTAGTGAATTTTTAACTTTCACGAATACTTTTTGCACTACTTCTAATATCGCTTAATACACGGCCACTTTATGCTTTGACATTTGCATTCCATTTCTCTTGAACTTCAATGCAGGCTTTAATGCATGGTTTAATGCCTTTACACAATATGTTATTTCATCTTCTTTATTGATCCACTTCACACTTAATTGCAAAACCTACTTCTAAAGAATATTTCATCGCTTGTTTATTGTATAATGTCATGCAAATTTTTTCTTGCTAGTTCTACTACTACCAATCCCACAATCCCCTCTTCCATTACAAATTAATAACTAAAACTTCTTTTTAACATAAAAAATATCAAATCAAAGTAAATGCAATGTTTCGGATATTACAATGTCAATGGTGGAATTACTGTAGCAAAAGTAATCTGCTACAATGAAAAATGTGATTAATTCTTTATAAAATAGTTAAAATTACATGCAAAGTCCCAGAAAAATAAAATCTAACTTCGGGAGAGACGAACCAAAAGCTCTACATGTGAGAGACGAAGCTACGGGATATACTGCTAGTCACGTTGCATGCAAGAGATGAAACAGACAACATGGAGGAAGCAGCTAGCCATGCCGCATGCGAGAGATGAAGAAGATCGTTACCATGGGAGGAGGCAACTGCAGAATCTATTTTGCTGGCCACACTGCTTGCATGAGGCAATCAACATGGGAGGAAGCAGGTGCTGGTTCGTCTACTGCAGGAGGAAGCCACTACGAGATTGCCTTCTTTACGGTCGGGGTGTCAAGTAAATTATGCTCATTTCCCTTTTTGTTTAACTCAACAGTGAGGTGTAAATTGAGTTATTGTGGGTGTAAAAGGCATTCTGGTGCGTACATCCTGTGAGGATTGTCCACCCCTCATGGGCTTGGTTTGAACTGGCTCACGCCTCGTCCAGAGGCGCACCGCAGTTATGTCTTTTAAAATAGAGTTCCAAGCTATATAATCTTTTGATAGAAAGCTTTAGGCCTTTTCTAAATATCATGAAAAGCTTGAGCTTATATAAATCAAAATAATTTAAATGTAGCTTTAATATTAATTAAGAGATTATCTATTTTATAAGATCATTCAAACAGTGTTTGACTTAACTTTACATTATATATATATGTATATATATATATATATATATATATATATATATATATATATACATATATATATATATATATATGTATTTATGAATATATATCAAGATTTTAGAAATTTTCTTTTTTCTTATAGAAGATGGGAAACTTTGTATGAATGGTATATTATTTTTATAAACTTTTCTTTTGTTGCTCTATCCCGTAAAAGAGTGCATTAGTTGTAAGTGCTTTATGCGCTTAGGAAATAGTGAATCTTAGGGTAGTACGATTGAATGAAACCTTGAGGATGGACGTCTAGGCAGAAATGTTGGCAGAAGTCTGAAGCCCATAAAAATTTCTTATTCTCTTTTTTGGTAAGTATTTACTTCATAAAGTTTTTTAATCTACATAGGGGTTGATATGATTTATTTTGAAGTCATCAAGGATTTGTGTATTAGATTTTTTACTTTTATTCGAACAGCAGAGGGTTGATCAATTATTTTTCTATTTCAATAGGATTACATAATGGATCAGTTTTAAACTCATATCTTTCGCTTTAGTATCGATGCTTTGAAAATTGTAGGAGTATGTATCTCGGTGTTTGTTTTTCGCTGATGATATCTTTCATGTGGATAAAATTAGAGAAAGAGTTCAAGAAAATTTTGAATTACGAAGGTCTACATTAGAGTCTAAAGGCCTTCATTTTAGTAGATCTAAAGTTGAATACATGGAATGTAATTTTAGTAGCAGCAGCTCTAGTAGTAGAGTTTTAATTATGGGTGATCAAATTATTAAAACGTGTGAACATTTTAGATATCTCATGTCTAATGTTCAAAGTGATGGTGATATAGATGGGGACGTTATTAGTAGAATTCAAGTTGGTTGGTTGAAGTGGAGGAATGCATCAGGCCTATTGTGTGATAGATTAGTACCACTTAGACTTAGATGAAATTTTATAAGATGGTGGTGAGACATGCAATGTTTTTTGGCACGAAATGTTGACTTTTAAAATAGAAGCATGAGGCAAAGTTAACTGTTTTTGAGAAAAGGCTGCTTA
The DNA here is from genome assembly GCA_022702705.1 of Papilionanthe hookeriana x Papilionanthe teres. Classification (NCBI taxonomy): domain Eukaryota; kingdom Viridiplantae; phylum Streptophyta; class Magnoliopsida; order Asparagales; family Orchidaceae; genus Papilionanthe; species Papilionanthe hookeriana x Papilionanthe teres. The sequence goes on along the minus strand of CM040434.1, from coordinate 23,507,717 downwards.
GGTGGAAGAGTGGCTTGATACGTAGAGACAAAATGTTAAATGAATATATTAGTAATAGGGTTGGCGTAGCTCTAGTGGTGGGCAAGATTAGATAGAGTCGTCTTTCATGGTTTGGTCATATTAAACGTCGACCATTTGTAAATTCGGTTTTAAGAAAGACAGAGGTAGACTTCAAATGGCTTGGACATATTGTATAATAAATGATTTTGCTCTATTAGAATTACATGAAAATATGACACTCAATAGGATGCAATGGAGAATAAGGATTCATGTAGCCGACCCCACTTAGTGGCATAAAGTCTTGTTGTTTCACATGTTTTCTTATAAATCTAAACTTTAAATTATTACTTATTAAAATAAAAATACATAATATTTGAAAAGGTCCAATTCAACCTCTCTCTCGATTGTTTTATACAACTCCGTAAACAAGTGAAATATGGACATACAACTCGGAATTGAAATATGTATCTTTGTTTTTTTGGGCAAATAAATTCCCCAAATTTATAACAATAAGATAAAATTAAAAAGATAAATAAATAAAAATTAAACAATAGTGCTCTCTGTTCCAAGATGACCTTGAAATTCATTCCCTCGACAAAACAATCCTCAATATGAGGACTATCATATGCTTTAATGACGGATTAGTCCATTCACCCTAATGAAAGATGCATACTTGCAATTTTATATAGGTATTCTCATTAAGAAAGAATGATCTCAAACTACATAAAAGCCATGCATGTCCTTAACAATTTCTTTAGATAGTTGAAACATGTTAAAATATGCAAAGTAGAGATAATAATAAGCCAAAAGAGGGCTTAGCAGGTTAGCTAAACCAGTAGAATCACAAAAAAATGGCATTTTAGTAAGATATATTGTACGGGAAACATAATTAAATTAGTGCCAACTTGAGCTAGAAAAACAAAATTGAGGAGGTAAGAAGAGGAAAAATCAACACAAATGAAGAGAAGAAGAAAATAAATTATTGGTTATTTCCTAGTTAGTTTAAAAGAAAAAACTGTCACACGTATTCTGTGAAATTTTTAAATATGTCCGACTTTCTTCTACAGCAATGTATTTGGATGATTCTTCAAAATCATGAAGATGTCACTCCCTAGCAATTAGGTTATTTTATTCAAATAAGAAATGAATTGTATGATGTGAAAAGAAGTAACAGAAAACGTCTTGATGGGCATAAATGCCGCCGTAGGAAGCTACTGCTGGAGCTAGTAAATGAAGATGGTTTGTTTTCTAACAACCATGGCTCTCAACAAAAAACTATCCGAGTGCGGTTGTCATGGCCATCTTGTTGTTGAGAGCTATGACAACCGCATGATGGCCATGATTGTTAGGCTCGATGGCAACCACATGATGGCCCTCAACAACAAGATGGCGAGGGAAAAATCTCTTGTTTGCCTCCCAATTACTAATAATATATCCTCCGAGTATAGTACCAGAAACAACAATAAAAAAATCTTATCAGATAGATAACTAAATATCATAAACTCTAATTGTGGTCTCTCTTCTATCACCCCAACACAAACATTAGCCATTAACCCAGACCATGTGGTTCTTACTGATAAAATTTCAATAGGGCAGCCTCTGATCTCTATGCAACAAAATTGTGAGTTTTTTGTGTCATGAAGTAGAAAAAAATATTAAGTGCGGAGTCTTGTATGCTTTGTGAATCCGTGTACAATAGTATTATTAGACATTGTTATACACATGTTATATAATAATGTACAATTATTTTTGTACACGGTGTCCGCATGCAAACAGACTCCACATAATATTCTCTCCCAAAGTAGAGAATGCGTGTTTGGGAATGGTTGAAGTTCCTGATGCAAATATGTTATATTTTGAATTCTTTATCCAGCCAGTAGGCATTTTCATTATGGTTTTATCAAAGCTTTGATGTTTTCCTAAGAGCTTCAATAGTTTTGCTAATAATGATTTTTTTTATTTGTGATGCTTTGAATACTTTGATTAAAGTATTTATTTTATGAATATCAAGGGATAACAAATGGCCTCATTTGAGAGATTTACTAATTGAAAGGAGTCTGGGAAAACAGGCTAATTCATTCATAGTAAAACATGAGTCTGGCCGGGTTCTAACGTCTCTTGATTCAATCTAAAGTGGAGTAATGTTACATGGGCTCTGATTTAGCTTTTTTACTGAAGCGTGACCTTGAGCGTGTCAATCTACTTGTGCTCTATAAATGGCACTTTTATCTTTCTGGTCATTTATTGGGCCAAATTATAAAAGGAACGCTTAATTTCTGGATAAAGAGAAAAGATAGTAAAGAATTTCTTTTCAGGGGCAGATTCGCCCCCTTGGGAGCAAGTATATTTTGGATATGCGCCCCCAGGGGGCGTTTATTCCTTTTTTTATATAATTATATTATATTATATTAATCTTATTATAAATATTATATTAATATCATAATATTATAATTAATATTATTATTAATATTACTTTATTTGTTTAACAAAAATATTAAAAATTAATAAATCAAAAGAAACATAAGAGAACAAATTAATTTAACTAATAAATTGTTAAATTCATTAAATTTATTATATTCAAATAGTTCAGTAATAAAATATTTACAAAAAATATTATCATCTACGTCGAATAACACAAATGTCAAATCATAAGACCCACCTAAATCAACCTCAGATACTCTATGCCGGCCATCTTTCACTGTTGTGAGACAAAAAGTAAGTAGCAGATGCTCCAAGGTGATTTGGTGGATGGAAAAATTATACTGTATTGAAATCCATGTCAACATCAGAAATAGATGTAAAAATGAGAATGTTCTGAAAATTTAAATTCAAGTCTCCACCAATAATGGTTGTCTACTGCAACTCAAATGACGAAACCTCAAATGCTGATGATATTGCTTATCTGAAGGGTCCTGCATAATTAGATGGTCCTGTATAAGTTGATGGGTCGCACAAATACTAATTGGGCAGGATAAGCAGATATTTCTGGATATTGTTGCTCTTGTGTTCTTGGATCTTGTTTTTTGCAAACCAAATATCTCCTTGGAGAATCTACTGGTTATTGTCTCGTTGCAGTGGAAAAGGACCGACTTGTAACATCAGATGTTGATCTTCGAGGAACTTGCGGTCCGACATATGTGCTATTCCACCCCGACGTAAAAGTTTGTAAATATTTTCTTACAAAAATATTTCAATATAAACTAAATTTAATGAGTTTTATAATTTATTAATTAATTTAGTTTGTTTACTGATATTTCTTTTGATTAATTAATATTTAGTATTTTTGTTAATGTATTGAAAAAATAATAATCATATTTATGATAATATTAATAAAAATTTTAATAATAATATTTAGAATAATATTAATATAATATAATATATTATAATAGGGTGAAGTTACACTGTTGGATTACGGTGATTTATCTTCTGCTCGACAACTAATTTCATCCTAGTGATAGAAGCTCGTCTTTTAGCGTTCGATGGTGAACAGCCAGAGTAGACCATCTGACCGGCAAAATCGAGCAGGTCGATTCAAGGCTATAGAACCGAAGATCATCAGAAGTCGACAAGAATTCCCAACTCAGCATAATCAAACAAATGAGCCTTGTTGAACTAAGGGTCACTGACCTCAGCCAACCGAGTAATAAGGTAGTCGAAGCATAGGGTTCACTTATGTAAAATACCTAAAATATCCTATGACACTTTCATTAAAACCAAGAGCAAGCATGTAATTACACACTTTGAACCCCGTTCCTCTATAAACAAGGGTATTATTTCTCCAGTAAAAACAAATAAAAAATCCTTTCTACATCTCATTTCTTATGTACTTTCTTTCTCTCTCCTATCTCAGGCTCTATTCCTTAGGTGTGACTCCTGGAAAGATTAAGATTCAACATCCAGAAAAATATGGTGAGCGTGCAACATGCAAACAACAAGAAAAAGTAGAAACATAAAGAGAAGAAACCTTCATCGAGACACCATCAAATTGGACTGCACAAGGTATTTCGTGCAGTAATAGATATTGGAGTTAAGGAACTAGATTGTGGATCAAATGATATAAGCTATCTGAGAATCTATGCCAAGTGGAAAGGAGCAGAACCTTTAAGAGAAGAACTACCAGAAGGAAGTGCTAGTGTCCAATGACTGAAGTGAGATAAAGGGCCTGAAAAAAAGGAGATTCCTAATATCATTACAGTGTTGGGTGACACGTGCTCGGGGTGCGCTCGCTCGTAGTTTTTGTGTTTTTAATGTTAATTCTTGCACCCCTATGTATAACAAGTATACGTGGTCATTTCAATTAATATCAGATTTCTGAGTCCAGGTAGTCAATCCCACATAGAAGGAGGTGTGACAATCTTAAGAAAAGTTATAGACTACTAAACTAGTTCTCAGCTTGGAAGTATCAATAGTTTTAAGGATATACTAATGGTTTACTCTAATTAAGTATTCTACTAATTATATAGAAGTTTAGAGGAAATCAAGTGATAAGGTTACTCTCCCTTTGTAATGGTATAAGAGGTGTGTAGATGTTGAATGCAATCATTTGAAAATGTTGTAAGTGACAAATAGGAGCAATTATCTTATTTACATTCTCCCGAGTGCATAAAGAAGTTTGGTTAAAATGATTTTAATTCTTTAAACCTCAATTTGAACCCATCAAAGAGTATTTCCCTATCTATTTGCATTGCTCTATGGACTTCTTTTCCTTCACCCACTTGTTCGATGTGATATTTCTATTTGTTCATGTCATAGCTCTACCGAGTCATTATGGGTTCACAGCGAACTTTAACAAACCATGTGGCCATAATAATAAGTAAATTGAGAATAGAAGAAAAATCATCACTTTAAAGAGTAAAAACCAATTTTAAACGCATTTCACCATTCTCACTACCAACATATCCATCAAAATGGGAAAGGTAAAAAGGAACTAATCCCAAAGCATAGATAAATGGCCACAACACATTTATAAAATAAAATAATCTACTATAGTTGTATATAACAAAATTTATAACACAAATGTATCCACAATACTTAACTTTTTCCCTTCCCAAACTTTGGAAATATCTCCCAAGAAGATCTACTTAGTCCTAGCTGCCTTGCTGAAAAACCTCTTTACAATCGTCCTCCAATTCCTAACCAAACTCTGAAATAAAAAGCAATCTAAACTAAAATTGAAGCCTAGACTTCCCCTAGGATCTCTTCTAAGTTTTAGAGGTCTTCTCCCCGTCTTAGGCTATATATAATTACTCTAAACATCATCAAAGGTTGGGTATATTCATAGCATATCTGCTGAAACAATTGCTGAAAAATCGCCAAACTGTTGCTAACACGAAGGCCCTACAAAGCTAGCGCCTATGCACCAGGCTCTCTATCTAGTTTGGCTGGTATTGGTGCATAGGCACCAAATAGATGGCGTAAAGGCTCTAGGGTGCAGGGCCTTGCCACCCAGAGGCTGGTGCCTAGGTGCCAGTACACTTGAGTCCTTTTTGCTACGTTGTAACTCCTTCCTTAGGTTTATATTAATTCCTTCAAATACTCATTTTCTTTTAGGTAGTCAAGGTTCTAATTATTTCAACTTCCTATAGGATTACTCTGGGAGTTCTCCCATTGTTGGTTCCCTACACTAGATTTATTATTGTTCTAATTGATGCTTAGGTAGGTCAACCAACCTTGGGTGTTGGGGTTGGATTCATTCCTAAATTTTACTATCAATTCTTTTAACGATAGATGATCCTCTTTAAATTGGGATTTCAAGTTGAATTCCTAATATTAGTTTTGGTGAATGTTGTCCCTGCTCTGTTGTTTCAATTTTCTACAAAGTTGGCTTGAGTTCCTCCCCAATGTTGGTTTTCAACACTTATGTCATCAATGTTCCAATCAAAGTTTGGGTAGACAGTCTAATTGAGGTTGTAGGCATTGGGAGAGGGGAGATCTGAACTAGATCCTATGTCAGGAGGGGGGGGGGGTGGGGAGTAAGAATTATGAATGCTAGCCATCAATGTGTTACTATACTCCTCAAATGATCTAAAATCATTTTCTTGAGAGTTTGTCATTTAAATATGTCGGAGCATTTTTTTCTTTTGGATCTTTGGCTTAATTGTTTTTTTTTCTGATTTTTTAATTTTTTAGCACCTAAAAGAAAACACAAATATGAATGCCACAAGAAAACAATAAAAAACAAAAAAAAGGAGAATTGCTAAATTTAGATCCAATTTTTTTTCAACTAAATTTCTCTTATCAACACAAAGAATTATTGATTCATTTCCCTAGAAATGATGCCAAAAACTTGATGTGCCAAAACTTACCAGGACGTATGTTATCCATACAATGCAAGTGCACGTACGAAGTAGTAATGCGATTAAAGAGTACCGTGTATCGATCCTATAAGGAAAGCGTAATATTTTCTTCTACATATAAATCTCTAGTTTACTAATTTATTTCAATTTTCTTAGAAGTTATCCAAAGAGGTTTGAAATCCTAATTTTAATGAAAACATAAAAGATCACGGTAGAGGAAACAAAAAAAAATGGGAAGATGTCAAGTGTTAGTTCAAATTGATGAGGTCGTGCCTCTGCATTTTAGGGATCTTGATGATCGTGGTTTCCTAAATGTTTTTCTACATGATTGTTGCTAATCAAGGATACAATACTCCTTATGCTTATGTGCAGATCAAAAGACGCCTAGAACCTATGAAGTTGAGGCTTCCTCAATCCCAATGGCATTTCGCATGATAATTCTTACCCCTAGAATGATTACGAAATTTCACTGGAACATGTCTATTCTCTCAGAATTTTGTGGTTGACCATTTTGCTTCCACTACATAATGGTTAAAAGTCATAGTTTCATGAAAAATTTTTACATCCTAGTTTTCAGACTAGGAGTAAACTATGGTTGGAGGTTAATCAACAACCTTGGATAAGAAAGCATGACAGAGAACTAACAGAAACTTATCTTAGAAAACCATCATGCAAATCACTATCCCTACATCATAGAGAGATGGAAAAAAAAGTATAGCCACTCAATATAAAGGAAACCACAGATTCAAAATTGGTGCAAATTTTATTTGCAAGAAATACACATGAATAAAACTTACAATAAAACTTATCCACTCCACAAGAGTAGCGACCTTTTCTCCCATACAATAAAATTCACAAGAACTCACAAGAAATTAATGGTGGAAACTCACCGCTTGAGCTTTCAATCCAAAGAAAAGAGAGAAAAAATATGTGGAGAACTCTCCATGATCGAAACTCTACCTCTCATACAACCTCCAGCCACCAATGATGCATTAAGATTGGTCTCTTGCATTGATTTATAGGAAAAGCTCCGCAAAGGCAAGAAAGTTTTTTCCAAAAATGAATTTTGTGATCTGCCACAGGTGTGCTACGCTGTAGCTTTCACTGGGGCATTGTGATTATAGTATGGGTGCACGAAAAATTTAACAAGTGAGTGGGCCTGAGTGCACGGGTTCTGGCATGAGTGCATTATTCTGGGCACAAAGGCACTGGACAATGCATGGCTCCGCTGGAGTTAAAGCGGGCATGCCGCCTCATAGGCTCATGTGCGATGGTCCAAAATCCTTATATTGTATTCTTTTTTGTTTTGTTTCTCTCCAAAATTCTTCGTTCACCCTCTCCCCTAAGCAATTAAGACAAAAATACCATTCTCAATTATCATATTAGTCAAAAAGATGAAAATACATGTGGAAATGTGCTATCAAAATATCACATATCACATATTTCACTCTTTAAAAGGAGTGAAGCAAAGGGTTGGTGATAACCACATGAATTTTTTATTGCATATAACATAAGATCACCTTCCATATTTTGTATTTCATAGAATATAAGATATCCGAGTGATTTTTCTATTGCAAAGAACACAAGTATAAAGTAACCACATGATTTTTATTTATTTTTATGAAATATAACAAAACTTAAAGTACGAGATAGGTTTTATATTTGTAACATAGGAAATAAATCTGTGTGTGTGCGTGTGCATGAGTGTGTCTATGCATGTGTGTGTGTGTGTGTGTGTGCTTGTGTGTGTGTGTGTGTGTGTGTGTGTGTGTGTGTGTGTGTGTGTGCTTGTGAGTGTGTGTGTATTTGAGTGATAGAATATTTTAGGTAAGAGAGAAATGAGGAATGGAGAGGTGTTGTTTATAGTTTTGGGTAGTGAGGAAGAGGGATAAGTAATGAGGATTAAGGTGATGCTTCAGCTAGATAAGGAGAGGAAGAAGTGGTGAGGATTAGAGTTAGGATTTTGGGTAGCTTGGAGAGGGAAAGAGGGTGAGGAGTTTTGGTGAAGTTTCAGCTAAGCTAAAAAGGAAGAAAGGAAGCTCAGCTAAGAAGAGACAAAATAAGTGAGTAGTATAGGTGGAGTTTTAGGTAGGCTAGTAAGAGAGAAACTGTGAGGAGTTTTATGTGAGGTTTGGATGTGGTTATGAGGGAGCGGAAGTCAATGTTTAGTGTGAGTTTATGGGTAAGCTAGAAAGAGTGTTAAGGTGATGAGTATAGATGAACTTTGGATTATGGTTAAGAGGGTGATGAAGTGAGGGTTTAGTATGGGTTTTTGGGTTTGGTTAATTGAGAGGAAAAGTGAAGGTCTAGTAATTTGGATTATTAAGTATAATAGAAGACAATGAAGTGAGCAAGAAAGGGTGAGACTTTGGGTATGGTAAGAGAGGAGGAGATGTGGGAAGAGAAACATGTTTCAACAATGATGGAAAAGGAGGGAAAATAGATAGTTCACAGCATTATTCTCTAATCTAATTTCATATAACACTTGGTGAAAGGAGATATAAGAGAATTTATACCATTTTTTGTATGGGGAGGTCTTGGTTTCCAATGCTTGGATGATAAGAGGCCATTTTTCCTTCCATAATGTTAAGAGGAGAATGTCAGTCACCAAATTAGAAATTGTCAGCCGCGAGAATGAGTATCCCGTCGCCCATTACAAAATGTTTAATTTAATTTAATATATATGTAATTTAGAAGATATCATTTTTAATTTGAAAATATTAAATCAAACTGATCTCATATACGCAATAGTTTAAATAAACGAGCACTACACTGCAAGTCATATGTCTATTCCGAGGAATAGAAATGTCACTTACCGGTGAGGCTCAATTAAATAAACTAATGAATCCATGACATCCATTTGGTCAGCGAACCAAGTTTTATGTTGACTGACAAGTTCTCCTATATAGTACGAAAGACTAGATAGGGTTTATATTACCTGGGTTCTAAAGTTCCCTATAGAGGCAAGCCTCTATAGTTAATTACATCATAAATGACCGAAGTCACTTAAGAAAACTCTCTATAAAGATCAGTGGTTTTGCTTTCAAGAATTTCAAAGTTTAAAATTTTCAAACAATTGGATATTTGGATTTCAATAGGGAATATCAATAGGGAATAGGTCAAATTTAGGAACACTTATTTTAGGAATCCAAAGGAAGAAAAGTAGGGGATGTTACGGATCTAAAGTGAACTTCGGTGACTTCCCAAACTATCCTATTGTTGGGTTTCAATTTTGAAATGATTTGTTTGATGTTATAATCTTGCAAACTTTATTTATTTAGGACATATATATATATATATATATATATATATATATATATATATATATATATATATATATATATATATATATATATATATATATATATATATATATATATATGACATAATCATATAAATGGCCTGGAAATTAGAAGGGTTTATGTCGTGATGAACGACTACCTCGTAACCTTAAAGTGAGTTAGGGCTTAGATTACACCATATGATTATGCAAAGGCCTAAAGATAAGGCGAGGATTTATGTTGCACTAGGAAAATAACCTCGAATTCCTATGGATAATTCTAAGGAAAGTTTAATTGAAGTAGATTTGTTTTGTTGTTGAAGATGGTCGTGCTACCCCCCGATGTTTGCTCCGAGTTCCTCGTCGTAGCAGCTTTAGTTTAAAGAAGTGGCAATTGAAAAGAGAAGAGAAATCTCATGTTTTGGAAATATTTAAAATTGAGATGTTTTAATATTTTGTTAGGGGGACATTAAAGTTAATCATAACAACACCAGATAAGATCCCACGGATCCATCATCCTGACATTGCTATTTTCATCGGATTCACTTAGTTCAAATGAATTTACTAAACTATTTTATTGCTATCATTGTCTTTCTTTAGTTATTTTGGATTAATTAGATTATCTCATTTTAATTCTTAATAAGAGTTAAATGAATTTAATCAATTCGTTGGTTAGGGGTTCAAATTAAAGAATGGAAATCTTCATATGCTATGCCCCTAACCCTACAACTATTCTTTAATTAACTTCCAAATCTTAAGGACTTAGGTAATTAGTATTTTCTTTTTAATGTTGATGGTGATTGGTGAATTCCTATCTCTTTATTCCCAAAGTTTCAATCATCCAAGAAGGCAATTAATATTAAATATTTCCCTGTTACCCTTGGTTAAGCCTAAATATTAATTAGGGCAAATGTTCCTTAATTACCTTTATGCCCTCTTAAGCTTATTCACCCCATAGCTCACTAAATCAATTTCAAACGACTTTGGAATTTTTATGTCGCCTCACTCATATGTCAATTAAGACATCAGAGGGGAAAATGTGATTTTTCTATTTTTGAATTTAATTTATATAATTATTTTAATGGAAAATAGAAATTTTGAACGAAAATTCAATAACATGACCAAGGTGAAAGTTCTATCCTTAGGAAATTACTGGAGGTTTCTACTGACTAGAGGACAATTTAGACTAATTTTGGTGATTTTTTGAATTTTAAATTATTTATTGGAATTATTTTAAGTTTTGGAGTATTAATTAATTATAAAATAAATTTAAAGGGAAAAAATTAAGTTTTATATTTTTCCTCAATCTCTCTACGATTAGGGAAGCCAGAGAAATTAATTTCATATTTTTCTGATTTTTTTTTGAATTACTAGAATTATTTTAGTGAAAGGTTGGAAAAACCATTTTTTAAATATTAAAAATTACCCTAAGCCTTTAAAAATTAATATCTTAACTTAAAGAACTAGAAAAAATATTTGGATGGTTCCCATGTGATCAGGAAACCTAATGTGACATTTTGGTGAATTTTATTATTTTTTTAATTTTTTTTGTGATTTTTTAATTATTTAAATATTTAAAAATGATTAAAAATGAAATTTTAATCAAAAATCCAATTTTATTTTTCTTGGACTCCTCTGATCACAGAGAACTCCCAAAATTAATTTGGTGAATTTTTAAATAATATTTCTATTTTTATGAATTTTTTTAATGTCAAACATGGTCATTTCCCTTAATTAATTTATTTAGTGGGCTAAATCAATTCCAATTGGTTTGAAATTTTTATTTGGGGGCTTGGTAACTTTAAATTACACTGTAGAATTGTTTTCAAGTTATTTTGATGTGTAATTAGTGCAAATTAATTTAATTTATATTTTAGGTGTTTGGTCCAATTAGGGTTATTTTTAATGATTTAAACCAAGTTATAATTTTTCTAAGGTCCTCTAGCCATAAGTAACCTACCAATATTTTTGTGGATTTTTCTAACATGCTAATTATCATAATTAATTTATCAAGAAAATGGTTCTAAACTTGAAAAATAAAGATCGCTTCACAGAGATCTCCACTGACTTTGGAAAACTTATGGAAGATCCGTCATGATAGAGAGAGCTACATGTTAAAATTTCAAGTCTTGGTGTTATGCTTACATGCATGAAGAATTAAAAGACCTAAAACAGTGATTAATTAATTAAAAATAAAATACTAAGCAAAACATCTTGATTTTTGTTCCACATGATTTTCCTACATTCACTGATAAGAAGAGTATTTTTATTTTATTTTTTGGAGTTTTCTATGAAAAGTTATGATTTTTCAAAGTTTGGTATAAAAAATAAATAAATTATTCCATTTTCCCGTTCAATCCTAGTCATCCTAGTACTCATTGCCACGTGTCGAGCTCCCATTGGTCAACGTGGTTACTTTGGCGGCGCGTTCACGGACTAGTTTCCCATCCGACTCTACCAGAGTTGGCCATCTTCAAACCTTAATATCTTTCTCGATTCTTAACAAAATTGAGTGTGTTTTTTTTTAAATTATCATCTAACTTAGAAGAATACATCCATACGGTGATGATGCGTTTAAATCAATTTTCATGCGTGTAAATATAAGAAATATTTGGCATGCATGTAAATTCTCCTTTTTTTTGAAAATAGTTATGTAAATACAAAAGAATTGATTGGCATGCATGTAAAGATAAAAAGAAGAATAATATAGTAAGCATGTAAAATATTAAAGTTTAAGTGGCATGTATGTAATTATTAAAGCTTAGGTGGCAGATATGTAAATACATGAGAAGATGGTGGTATTAGTGAAAATAATGAAAGAAAGAGAGACGAGAGAGAGGATTACTCACCTCGGTTTGGGAGTGCCACTGGGGAGCTGCTCGGAATGAAGTAGCCTTCTTTTTTTTTTTTTAAGATCGAGTGAGGAGCTTGGATTGAGTTATGGAGGTGGAGTTAGAGGTGAGTTTGTGAATGGAGAGTTTTGGTTAGAGAGAAGTGAGGGAGAGCTTTTTTTTTCTCCTTCTTTTGCTCAAATGGAGGTTATGGAGGTGGAGAGAAAAACAAAGTGAGTGGTGATGAATGAGAAGGAGTGAGGAAAAAGAAAAAAATGTCATATGGGAGAGTGAGGTAAAAATCCAAAGGGGACTTGAAGTTTGGGTTAGGTTAGGTTGGCTTGGGTTTATCCCTTGGTTCATAGGCTAAGTCCTTTCCCAAAGTGCTTAGAGTTGATCCTAAGACTCTTAAGCGCATTTAGGTGATGTAAGATGGCTTCCATGGAAGTTTGGGGAGGGTTTAAATGTTTCATGGATGGGGAAAAAAAAATCAAGTGAGTGAGTAAGAGGTGTGGTCACTTTCCCTTGCTCCATTTGGCAAAAATTTGACCTGGGATGGCTAAGAGAGGCTTCACATGTCATGCCATGATGCCCATGAGTCATGGAAAGGTTTCATGCAAAAGAAATTTTTTTGATCTCATGATTTTTGAGATTTTATGTTAACATGCCTAATTTTGGTATGATGCGATGTTCATGCATGAGACGCCTCATATAATGCCATGATAAAATGATCTAAATTCTACGGGATGAAGGACGATTAAAATTTCATCATGTGGGCTCAATTTGGGTTTATTTTTTAAATTTTTTTTAATGAGCTTTTAGAAATGCACATGGGGATGGGTCTTTAACATGCATGAAATGATTTTAGATTTTTGTAGTTAATCATGGGATGATCAAATTGAATGCGTATTGATTGAAATTGGGTTTAGGAAAATTGAATTTTGATTAGAAAGTAAACTTTCGAGGAATTTATTGATCATGAGGTTCAATTTGGTGGATTTTGACGATTGGGCCAAATTAGAGATTTTTGGTATGGATTAAAATTAGGTTTTGAAATTGTTTGAATTAGACTTCAAAATGGTTTCAATTGAGATTGAAGATGTTGAATTTGAGTTTAGAATTAAAATTGGAGAAATTTTGAATCAATTTGGTGGAAATTGGGGTTAATCAGGGGATTTGGCCATTCAAGGGCAAAATTGGGATTTTGGACAAAATTGGTCGAATTGGTCGAAATTGGTCAAATTGGAGTAATTGGATGACATGTGAATGTTTCAAATAGTTTATGGGATTTAATTGGATAAAAATTGGATTTTTGAAATTTTGGGTATTCCAGGGGTATTTTGGTAATTTGGTCCATTTTGGTCAAAGTGGTCAAAAGGCTGATTTAAAGGCTCGAGGTGGTTTGGGAAGAAATTTGGAGTCAAACGATAATATCCAAGGTCATTCTCGATCAACGTGGAAGGTTTTATGAACCTCACAGTGTTTTTTAAGTATTTGTTATTTCGGTACTAAGGTGCAAAAAAGTTGTCCGGATGTATAACAACTTTACAGTCAAAAATTTCAATGTGACACAAGGAATGTTTTGGTGCCATTTTCAGGACTCATTGGTGACTCTAGGAAATTTTGGGAAATTTGGCTTGAAAATTAGGATTTGGAATGAAATTAGGGTTTTAGGGGTATGTACCCATGGGCCCTAGCCATGTCTAATCACTTTGGACCAAATCTAGCAGATAGTAACCACTTTATGATCCTTCACATATTGATCTTAGCCATCTTAATCAAAGACTAGTGGCTTTGGCTCAATCATTTGAGTTTCTTAAAGGGTAGAAGGGATAAAGTTTAAGGTTTGGGATAGAGGAACTCAATAGTTTAGGGGTGTGTGTGTGCAAGAGAAGCTCAAGTCACCCAAGGTTACCCTAAGTCTAAACATTCCTATGGGAACCCACTATTGGGTCACCACATGGTGTTTTTAACCTTCCAAGGTGATTTGGAGGTTTGTGACCATCCATTTAGGGTTACAAAAGGAGCTAAGAAGTGGTTGGAAATTTCTAAATGGTGGGTTCCAACTCTAGTCTTTTAAGATAGTCAAAGAGGAAATCTTATGGCTAGATCCTAAGCACTAAGAGGAAGTTTAAACCTCACCAAAAATGAGGTCAACAAAGAAGAGTGTTGTGTGATTTCAATTATAGAAAAAGAAGAAATGGAGACAATATGATTTTGGGTAAGATAGAAATTAGAGGGGAAACACAGAGTCTTGGCCTTAGGATAAGAGTGGAGGGGCTGGGAAAATTTTAGGCAAGAGGGGTGTGGAAAGGAAAGATGAAAGTTTCAGTTAGATGAGCGTCTAAGCGGAGTAAATTGAACAAAGGATTTATAGGGAGAAGTGGAGGGAATTCTAAATGATCAATGGAAATTTAAAATTTAGGTGGTATTTATTTGTGGTTATGGCCAAAATTGGAACCCTAATACATTTGTTAGTTAAAAATTCAAGGAATCTAATGATGGATTGGTTTTAAATGAGGTCATATCATTCTCATTATATTTCAATTTGAAGTGATAAGGTGGTTATGGGAGTGTCGGTCACCAAATCGGGAAGGTTGTCGGGTGCCTTGGAAATATATTTAATTTAATTTAATATAGATATATTGTTTGGAAAGTAACATTTTAATTTGAAAATATGAAATCAAACTGATCTCATATAAACAATAGCTTATGCACTACACTGCAAGTCATGCATCTACCTTGAAGGATAGACACATCACTTACTGGTGATGCTCAATTAAATAGGCTAATGGTTCCATGACATCCGTTTGGTCTGCGAAACCTTTTATGTTGACCGATCATGCGACTTTTTTATATGCAAAAATTTATGAACCCATATTTATATATTTATAATGTTTTTGTAAAGTCACAATTTCAAACGCAATTATACGTATCACTCAAGTAATACATGACTCTAATGGAGTCCCGTTTATCGATCTTACAGGGAAGCGAGGTAAGAGGTCCTTAGTCAATTCTAGTCTACTACTATTAGACTTTAGTTTGGAAGGTCGATATAAGTGGTTTTTTTAACAACTACTCTTAAAGCTAAATCTTAATTTTAAAATAACTAATAACTACTCCTAAAGGAAAATATTAATACTAAAGATAACCCTTTCTGGATAAATTGGTTTGGAGAATTTTGAGATAATAAAAACTACTATTCTCAAGTAATAGATTGAATAACGTAAAGGAATGAGATGCATTAAATATTGTATGTGCCAAATAGGAACAATCTTATTCTTTACGCTCTTTCGAGTGCATAAAGAACATTGGCTAATCCTAGGTTTAATCCCTAAATTCGTGGTTAGGCTGGGAGGATATTGGCTCTCACTCCAGAGCTCCCACTTCCCTTCGCCTGAAGGCTAACTTTCGCTTTAGTTTCCAAACACTAGGACCGAATTGGGTATTTTAGTGTGTCACCCTAAAATCTCCAATTTTACGCCCATCAAACCAAATTTCCATATTTATTTGCACTCAACCCCCATGAAATATATAACTCATTCATGGACATTGAATGTGGTTCCACTTCGTTGAGAATTACACTGCCCTTCTGGGACAATGCAATTACAATGAATTTTAACAATACAACGAGCCCTTATTATAATGTAAATGAAGTGCAAGTAAAAACTATCACTTTTATAATTAAAACTTATTCTAGCATGCATCCCAATATCCTAAACATGAATCCTACTCATTGTAAAAGAAAGTAAAAGAAAAATAACGATATAATCTTCTCATGCCACTATTTCCTAAGAAGAAGAAATAGTAAGAGAAAGACATCACAAAGCACAAAGAAGGCACAACAGAAAACCTCATTTCAAAGCAAATCCATAAAATAAGTGTTCACAAAATCATAAGATAATGAAAAACATAATATTTATTTTTTTCCTCTTGAAAGAAAGATGAAAATCTCTCTCTTAAAGTCTCCCGCTGATCCATGAAATGCTAGAACAAACCCTTACAAATTCTCTTAAAATCCCCTCACCATTCTCCCCAAAAACGTAGAAATCTACATTTCTACTCCTATTTTAAGATCTCTCAACATTCTCTATAATTTTCCTAACATTCCTCTCTCACACACCTTTTCTGACCTAAAATCGCTAATTTAAAGTTTGGGGACAATTTTTTGAAGAGTTGCCTCAAGAAACCTTTCAAAAAGCGTCTAAATACATTGAATATCGGCCATAACCACTTCTGGCACGGTTCGGCGTTGTCTGATGATATTTCCAATGAATTTTTTTTGCTTTCTGGACTCTGGCGCGGTTCGGCAGCGCCGTATGAATCCCTACTCTGCGCAGCTCTATCGTTTTGCTTCGTTTGGCTCCATTTCAGCTCTGATTTGTCCCATTTCAGTTGCGTTGCATTCCTAACAGATAGCACTAAAAAATAAACATAACAAAAATCATTCTTTAAAGTATAATCTCATTCAAAAATATGAAAGAAATATAAAAGAGATTAAGTAAAGAAAGACTTTTAAAAATGTGCGAGACCAAAATTTACTTTTTTGTTTGTTTTTGCTCCAAATTGCCCCATTTTTGCTTCTTTTTCTCCAAAAGCCATTTCTTGTACCTAAAACGAAAAAGCATACAAAATACCTTCCTTTATAGTGCACTATCATCAAAAATAGGTATGCAATATACATTAAAAAGCTATCAAATTTTCAGTGGATCAAGATCCCCCAAACTTAACTATTACTTGTCCTCAAGTAATTTAGTTAATACATAAAATAGTGATTCACTGTAATGAACTTTATTTCTAGAATACCATGATTTTGACTTAGATAAATACATAGTAAAATTTTCATAAATATCTTTGAATAACTCAAGTATATTCTGCATGTATAAAGCTATTTAGTCATCAAGTCTAAAAATTCTAGTCTTCTATTCATCTCAAAAATGACTGTAGATTGTCCTATTAAAGCACTTAAAAGGATTACATGAAAAGAAGTTTATGAGAACACGACTAGTAAAGATGTTAATCCATACATATAATTTCAGGAAAGTAATTAAGTTCTTCCCTTTAGGTAGATCCAAGTGAAGCTAATTTTTGATTAGCCATCTCCTCAAGTTTCTCCTCACATTTTCTTTTCTTATTCTTCTTTTTCTCTTTTCTTTCTCTTTTTTTTTCTTTTTTTTTCTTTTTTTTTCTTTTGCCTTTTTACTTTTCCAAGTGAGGATTACTATATATGGAGAGCCTTTAATAATTTTGAACTTCACCCTTCTCACCCTAAATTTGAAACTAACCACGATCCTTTATCTTATAGGCATTTCTTTAGCTTATTATTGATTTATCGTAGAGTCCAAGTACTTTCCTTTCACATAAAGTTTTAATATTCTTAATATTTCAAACATACAGTTTTTCTTACTTTGAATAGCTGACTATAGTCTTATTCTCTTATACCAAATATCTTATCCTACAAAATTACTTCTCATTACCAAAAACATTCATTTAAGTCTACTAAAGTACTCAAATAAAATCAAAATACAGTTATCTGAAATTGAGTTCTATCACAGGAAATCATGTTAATAATTTTGAAAACACTTTTAAATAAGAACAACTAATAGTTAATTTTTTCTCTCCCCCAAACTTAAATTATTAAATATTTTGCAATTAATTCCATAAAATATAGTTGGAAGAAAAGTAAAGGTTGAATCTACTTACTATTACAACATCCTATAAAATTCATATACATGTATAATTAGGATAGAATGACTATAGGAGAAAATAAATCTAGCCTAAAACATACTTGGAATAAAATTACACTAAAAGGAATTAATCTCACTTTAAAATTTTATTTTTTTTCCTACCCCCAAACTTCATTTTTAACATATAGAGCATTTAGTACATAAAATATAAGTAGGAAGAAAAACAGTTTAGAAATTCTATCTACCACAAATGTCTATAAAAAAACATCTACAAGTATTCATCAAAACAGAACAATATGCAGCAGAAAGTAAATCTATACTAAGCATGCCAAAATGAAATTCATTAAATAAAAGTTTAATTAGCATAACAGGTGACCCGACCCGCAATTACGCAGTAAATTAACTTCCAAAAGATGACCAAGCACTTGACCCGATTTATAAATAGCGGCTAGTGCGCAAAATCTTAAATGATATAAAAATTAGTAAATATTTTACACACTAGAGGTACCACGCAAGTATACGTATCGTTTCAAGTAATATAGAGTTTTCTTTAAAAACCCCAGTATCGATCCCACGAGGAAGTGAAGTAAGAGGTCTTTAGTTAAATTCTAGTCTACTACTAATAGTCCTTAGTTTGGAATGTCGATTAAAATTGTGTTTTATCTAGCAACTACTCCTAAATGCAAGTGTTAAATGTAATAGTAACTATAACTAAATGCAAATAATAATTCTAAAGATAACCCTTTTGGATGAATTGGTTTGGAGAATTTTGAGATATTAAAAACTACTATTCTTATTTAATGAAATAGATAATGTATAGGATTGAGATGCATTAAATATTGTATGTGCCAAATAGGAGCAATCCTATTCTTTACCCTTTGGTCCAGGCATAAAGAACATTGACTAATCCTATGCTTGGTTACTGAATCTGCGGCAAGGCTGGGAGGATACCGGCTGCCACTTCGGAGCTCCCACGTTCCCCTCGTTTGAGGGCTAACATCTACATTTCAGCACCCAAACGATAGGGCCGAATTGAGGATTTTAGCCTGTCACTCTAAAATCTCCAATTCTACGCCCGATAATTATATTTCCATATTTATTTGCATTCAATTCCCATGAACTTCACCATCCATGGAATTTGAATGTGGTTCCACTTTGTTGAGAATTACACCGCCCTTTCGGGTCGATGCAATTACAACGAATTTTAACACTACAATGGGCCCTTATTGCAATGTAAATGAAGTTCAAGTAAAAACCATCACATTTATAATTAAATTTACTTCTACCATGCATCACAAAATCCTAAACATGATTTCTACTCATTGCAAAAGAAAAGTAAAAGGAAAAAAATGACATAATCTTCTTATGCCACTATTTCCATAGAAGAAGAAAGAGTAAGAGAGATGCGTCACAAAACACGAAGAAAACATAAAGGAAACTTCATTTAACAAAAGCAAATCCACTAAATAAATGTTTACAAAATTATAAGATAATGAAGAACAATACTTAGCTTTTTCCCCTTGAAAGAAAGACGAAGATCTCTCCCATAAAGTCTCCCGGTGATCCATGAAATGCTAGCGAAATCTCTTACAAATTCTCTCAAAATCTCCTCTCCAATCTCTCCAAAAGGGTAGAAATCTGCATTTTTACTCTTAATCTAAGAATCCTAAACATTCCTCTAAGTTTTTCCACCTTGCCTCTATTGTTTCTCTCCCAATTTTAACATATATTCGCCATTTTTAAAGAGTGTGGACGAATTTCCAAGAGTCTCCTTAAGCACCTCTTCGAAAAAGCGTCCAAATACGTCGAATATTGGCCCAAAACGGCCAAATGTCGGTTCATGGTCATCCGGGCCGCTGTCGGTGGGTTCGAGGCCACTTTCGGTGGCCTTTTTGGCCATATTTCGGTGATCTCAGGAAAATCTCACCGTCGGCGAGCAGGCTGCTGCGCGGCTCAACGGTTTCGCTCCGTTTGGCTCCGTTTCAACTCTGTTTCGCCCTATTTCAGTTGTGTTGCGTTCGTAACAGATAGCCCTACAAAATAAGCATAAAAATAACCTTTCTTTAAAGTATAATCTCATTCAAAAATATGCAAGAAGTGTAAAAGAGATTAAGCATCAAACGACTTATAAAAAGGTGTCAGGGCAGAATTTCATTTCTTGCTCGTTTTTGCTCCAAATTGCACCGTTTTTTCTTCCTTTTGCTCCAATCACCATTTCTTGTACCTAAAACCAAAAAACATACAAAATACCTTCCTTTAATGTGTAATATCATAAAAAATAAGTAAAATGATATAGCAAAAAACATATATATTTTAGGCGTATCAAAATCCCCCAAACTTAACTGTTACTTGTCCTCAAGTAACACTTTTACTACATAAAAATATAACTCAGGGCAATGTACTTTTCACCTGTAATACACTAAAATTTTTCATTCAAAGGAATATATTGGTTAGAATTTTAGAAAGAAATTCAGTAACTTAGGTTAACGTTACAGGTATAAGAATATTTAGCAATCAAGTCAAAGGGGTTCTAGTTTTCTATTTATTTCAGGATAAACCATAATTTGCCACATTAAGAATGCCTTGAAAGATTATGTGAAAAAGGAGTTCATGTAAAATTCATCAGAATGTAGGCTAATACTTTAAATATAAATTCAGAAATGAAATCAAGTTCTCCCTTTAGGGTGACTCAAGTGAAGCCAATTTTTGATTAGGCATCTCCTCAAGCTTCTCCTCATAAATATTTTTCTTTTCTTTTTTTTTCTTTTCCTTCAGGATCATTTTCAATCCCCTTTTTTTTACTCTCTTTTCTTTTTCTTTATTTTTTTAATGAGGATTACTATATCTGGAGAGCCTGTAATGATTTTGAACTTCACTCTCCTCTTTCTAAAGTTCAAACTTGAAACACATCCTTACTTTATAATTAGGTATGAGCTTTATTATTCATCATAAAGCCACAATCTCTTCTTAACACACAATACTTTAAGTCTCTTAACATTTCAAAAATACAGTTTTCTTTACTTCAAATAGTTAACTATAATCAAATTCTTTCATACTAAATATCTTACCCTTATAAAATTAACCTTTATTACTAAAAACTTTCATCCAATCCTTCCATAATATTCAACTGAAATAAAAAGTTTTAGTTATCTCAAGCGAGATTCAATTGCCAGAAGTTATGCTAATAATTTTTGAAAATATAATAATTGAGAACAAATAAGAGTTAATATTTTTCTTCCCCCCAAACTTAAATTTAAAAATATTTTGCAACTAATTCCATAAAATGTAACAGGAAGAAAAAGTAAATGTTGAATATACTTACTACTACAACATCCTATCAAATTCATATCATGCATAATTAGGATAGAATGACTGTAGGAAAAAGTAAATCTAGCCTAAAACATGCTTGTAATAAAATTACTCTAAAAGGAAGTATTTTCACATTAAAATTTTATTTTTCTTCCTACCCCAAACTTAATTTTTAACATATAAAGCATTCAATACAAAAAATATAAGCAGGAAGAAAACAATTTAGAAATTTTATCTACCACAAATGTCTATCAAAATCATTTGCAAGTATTCATTAGGACGTAACAATATGTAGCAGAAAGTAAATCTAAACTAATCATGCCGTAATGAAATTAACTAAACCAAAGTATAACTAAGCATAGCATGTATCAGCATGGGAATATAAAAATGTTCTTCAATACCTAAATAAAGTTGTAACACAAACATAAACACACAATTCAAATACAATCACAAATGATAAATGAGGTCAATTTTTCCTTTAACTCATTACATCTCACTAATTTACTTCCAATTTCTAACGGAATCACTACACTAGTAAATTAGGCACTTCAAAAGATTTTATAGATTATAATCCCAAAGATAAGATTACCCCTGTAAATGAAGTGCAAGTAAAAACCATCACATTTATAATTAAATTTACTTCTGCCATGCATCACAAAATCCTAAACATGATTTCTACTCATTGCAAAAGAAAAGTAAAAGGAAAACTATGACATAATCTTCTTATGCCACAATTTACAAAGAAGAAGAAAGAGTAAGAGAGATGCGTCACAAAACACGAAGAAAACATAAAGGAAACTTCATTTAACAAAAGCAAATCCACTAAATAAATATTTACAAAATTATAAGGTAATGAAGAACAATACTTAGCTTTTTCCCCTTGAAAGAAAGATGAAGATCTCTCCCATAAAGTCTCCCGACGATCCATGCAATGCTAGCGAAATCTCTTACAAATTCTCTCAAAATCTCCTCTCCAATCTCTCCAAAAGGGTAGAAATCTATATTTTTACTCTTAATCTAAGAATCCTAAACATTCCTCTAAGTTTTTCTCTCCTTTCCTCTATTGTTTCTCTCCCATTTTTAACATATATTCGCCATTTTTATAGAGTGTGGACGAATTTCAAAGAGTCTTCTTAAGCACCCCTTCGAAAAAGCATCCAAATACGTCGAATATTGGCCCAAAACCGCCAAATGTCGGTTCATGGTCATCCGGGCCATTGTTGGTGGGTTCGAGGCCGCTGTCAGTGGCCTTTTTGGCCATATTTCGGTGGTCTCAGGAAAATCTCGCCGTCGGCGTGCACGCTGCTGCGCGACTCCATGGTTTCGCTCTGTTTGGCTCCGTTTCAACTCCGTTTCGTCTCATTTCAGTTGCGTTGCATTCGTAACAGATAACCTTACAAAATAAGCATAAAAATAAACTTTCTTTAAAGTATAATCTCATTCAAAAATATGCAAGAAGTGTAAAAGAGATTAAGCATCAAAAGACTTATTGAAAGGTGTCAGGGCAGAATTTCATTTCTTGCTCGTTTTTGCTCCAAATTGCACCGTTTTTACTTTCTTTTGCTCCAATCACCATTTCTTGTACCTAAAACCAAAAAACATACAAAATATCTTCCTTTAAAGTGTAATATCATCAAAAATAAGTAAAATGATATAGCAAAAATCATATATATTTTAGGCATATCAACAGGTATTAGCAAGTGAATATAAAAATGTTCTTCAAGTCTTTTATAAAGTTGTAACACAAACACAAACACACATAATAAATGAGGTCAATTTATCCTTTAACTCATCACATCTCACTACTTACCTCCGATTTTTAACGGAATCACTACACTAATAAATCATGTACTTTTTAAATGATTTTATAGATTATAATCTCAAAGATAAGATATCACTGATATATTGGTTCACGTGCGCCAGTCTCAGGCATCATCTAATCCCTTTAATTAAGCACCTCTAACAGTTATAACTCATAGTGTAAGATCATCTTAATGTTATTCATTGAATAGGTTCGCGACTCCTTCCAAATGAAAGCAAAGTTAGAGAAAGAAAGTAACAAAATTATAATGGATCTTTCACTGCTCAAATTCATGATATCTCTTGTAAAACTTAAGTCCGAGTAAGACCCGACTTAGTGAACTCGTCAATCCAACTACTACAAGAAAACATACAAATCTAATCATAATAACAACTTAAGGAATCACATCTCTCATGACACACAAAGATCAAATCAAACAACTAACAATCCAAACATCCACCAATAACAAACAAATTGATCAATCCATAATTACACATAAAGATCAACTCAATATACTAGAAATCCAAACATTCACTAATCATTATTCAAGCTGATCAATCCACACTAAAGAAAATACAATACAACACTAACAATCATGAATCTCAAGTATACTAAATCAAAACACGCTGAAAATTATAGGTTGCCTCCCATAAAGCGCTAGGCTTAACGTCGTGAGCCTGACAAATGATTCTTCCTAGATCAAAATTCCAATTAAGTAATCCTCGATCAATCACTCCATTTTTTTCATATCCAAGGATTCCTACAAAATCCTCAAATTTAAAATTTTCATTCAGCTCTTCCTTTTTAGATTGATTCATATCATTGTTCCTCCTATTTCTTTCTAGATCCAATATTCTTCTATTGTTTTTATAAATTTGCATATTAATGTCATACTTAAAATTTATAAGAAATGGATCTTTATATGATAATTTAAGATCTCCCAAATTTTGGATTGAATTCTCTCTAGATAATTCAGATTCAGGATCAAAATCTTCTATGTTACTCTTTTGTTTCAAGTTATCTTCCAATTCTTCCCCTTGGTAATTATTAAATGATGGAGGCAGTCTTTCTATATCTATCTTAGTTGAGGAAATATGTTTTTCTAATTCCTTATGAATTTCTTCCATTGGACTTCTGATATCCTTATCCTCTTTTCTCAACTCAAAGTTCTTTTGAAATATATCCTCAAATTCTCTTCCAAGTCTTAGTTCGATATCTTTATCTTTTTTCATGATTTAGTTCAGGTTTTTATTGTGATTGAGTAGAATCTAAAAATATAAAGATTGGTGGTGTAGATGAATTCCCTAAATAGATAGGCTTTAAATTTGTATGGGGTACATCCATCTTAAGTTCATGAGATTTTTCAACAGATGGAATTAAAAGTTTACTATTTTTAGTAACATCCATCATTTCACACCTCTCCTAAACATACAGACAGTCTTCTTTAGATAACATTTTCAACTCATCATGAATGTCCATTTTGATCTTGTCCATTAACTTACTTTCAAAACTTTTTTGGAAATGGCTTTTACTTAGATAATCAATTTCATCAATCTAAAAATAATCATCAACATTTCTCTCAGCTGAATATTTCATAGTCTTTAACATATCAAAAGTGACTTTCTGGTCATTAATATTCATAATCAACTCTCTTTTTTGCACATCTGTCATAGCTTGTATCGTAACAAGGAATACTTGTTCATTATCTTTCTCTTTAGGTTTAATCTCAGTGTTGCTAAGAAG
The DNA here is from genome assembly GCA_022702705.1 of Papilionanthe hookeriana x Papilionanthe teres. NCBI lineage: Eukaryota > Viridiplantae > Streptophyta > Magnoliopsida > Asparagales > Orchidaceae > Papilionanthe > Papilionanthe hookeriana x Papilionanthe teres. The sequence continues at coordinate 23,482,770 of CM040434.1, read as the reverse complement.
TCTCTTTGAGGTCATTACTAAGTGAATTAGCAATTTGTCCCAGTTGATTCTCTATGTTTCTAATCATAGCATTTTGACTTTGCAACTGGTTTCCCATTTACAATACCACTTCTTCTATAGACATATTCTCATCCTCAAATTGTTGATCATTGTTAGAGTTCAGTGGATATGAAGGTCTACAGCTTGTGTTACCCTGATTATTCCAACTTCCATTAGAATTTGCATGATTGTTTTCCCATTGTTGGTTTCCACTCTCAAAAGTATGATTCCAGTTAAAACTATGATGGTTCTTACAACCTGGGTTATACAAGTTAGAATATGGGTTGTTTATGGTATTTAAAGTCTCATATAATAAGTTGGAATCAATCATATTCCCTAATGAACTTTCCTCACTTATTGGAGTAACTTGAGGCTGGTTCAATCCAAATTGGTCCAACTTCCTTGATATTACAGCAACCTGAAATGCAAGATTTGCAATCGCATATGTATCACAAACACTAGCTACCTTTTTAGGATTTACCCTTGGAGAGGACCATTGAAATTCATTTGTAGTCGTTTCATTAATTAATGCATACGCTTCATCAAATGATTTTGACATTAATGAACCACCAACAACATCAATAATGGACCTAAGGGATCCTACTAAACTATTATAAAAAGTTTGAATGATTAACCAATCTGGCAAAGCATGATGTGGACACTTTTTTAGGAGTTCCTTAAATCTTTCCCAGGCTTCGTATATTGATTCCCCATCATACTGACAAAATGAGATAATATCGTTTCTAAGTTTAGTAGCCCTTGAAGGTGGAAAATACTTAGTAATTTCTGAGTTAGTTCCTCCTAATTTTTAATAGAACTAGGTGCTAATGAGTATAAGCGCATTTTAGCCTTATCCCTTAGTGAGAAAGGAAAAAGCCTTAACCGAACAACATCGTCTGACATGCCGTTATAACAAAATGTAGCACAAAGTTATAAAAAACTAGATAAGTGTATATAGGGATCCTCTGAAGGATTTTCCCCAAACTGGTTGTTCTGCACAAGTTGGATAATCGCTGGATTTAGTTCAAATGAGTCAGCTTCTATGATAGGGTTTTGTATACTTGAGTGAATTACATCTATCGTAGGATTTACATAATCCCTCAATGATTTATAATGATTTTCCAAGTTATTATTTTGAATGTTTTCCATTTCCATTTCTAGTTTTTCAAGTCCTTTATGTTTTTTTATTTTTTTTCTATTTGTCTAACTCGAGACCATAAGATACAAGTCCTAGAGATCCTTTATTTTGTATATGTAACACAATAAACAATACATTAACAATAAAAAAAATCGAAAAATATATTCAACACAACAAAATATTTTCATAAACACTTTATTTTTCACACAAACAGTTTTTTCACAACACTTTTTCATACCAAAAAACACTTTTCACAAAAAAATAATTTTACAACACTAAAGTGTTCCAATTCAAAGCCCAATAATTTCTACTAAAATTCTCCTAAAATACTTACCGAAGCTTCCCCGGAAACGACACCAAAAACTTGATGTGACTTTTTTATATGCAAGAATTTATGAACCCAGATTTATATATTTATAATGATTTTGTAAAGTCATAATTTCAAACGCAAGTATACGTATCGCTCAAGTAATACAGGACTCTGTTGACCTCATTTTTGATGAGGTCTTCTCTTCTTCTTCTTAGTACTTAGGATCTAGCCTTAGGCTTTTCCTTTGACTGTCTTAAAGGACTAGAATTGGGGCCCACCACTTAGAAATTCAAACCACTTCTTAACTCCTCGCAAACTCCACAAACTTGATCGTAGACCCCTAATCACCTAGAGGGTTGAAATCGAATGTGGAAGTTTAAAGGATGAGTTCCTATAGGACTCTTTGGCCTTGGGACCGCCACAGGTGGCTCAGTGCCGGTGAAGGGGCTGACTTACACACACACTACATTTATACACTACACTTTCACACACCTCCTAAAACCACACCCATACCCAACTTGACCTCCGACTCATGTAGGTGATTCACATGGATGGTCCTTAACCACTAAGCCCTTGGCAAGAGGGTTAGGAACAACATAGTGGATGCCTCAAATGAGTCCCTTCATGGCTCATGTGGGCTTAATATGGCTTCATGGCTCAACCAAAATGATTTTATTCCACTTATATTCACCCAATCTTCAATTTTCCAAATTTTTAATTTTTGACCCCGGGACCCTACACCCGCTTAGCTTACCAAAACCCTTGAAACTACCCAAATTTCTCAAAAATTTCCAAATCACCCAAAATTCTCCAAAATCATTCCTAAACATTTCTCTCCACTCAAATTGACCATCCATACCCAAAAATACCAAAAATTCCAAAAATACCTCCCAATACCCTCCAAATACCCAAAATACCCCTCTTGACCCAAAAATTCAGAAAATTCCCAGAAAATTCCAGAAAATCCCAAATATTCCCAATTTAATTTTGTTCAACTACACCATGGGCCAATTTTATCAATTCACCCTACTTTTGTCAAAACCCCCGACTTGACCCATTTTAACCCAAAGTGAACCCAATGTCAAACCAAACCTACCCAATTGACCCAAATTTTGGTCCAATTCAATTCTAAACTTCCATTCAACATTCCCAACACCAATATAGACCAAATCCAAGTCCAATTTGATTGACATTTGGATCAAATTTCATTTTTGGCCTTAAAGCCCAATTTGGACCCATGACCCAAACCTAACCCAAACTCACCCAATTCAACTCTAATTAACCCCAAATCTTTTCTAAATCGTCCTTAACATTCCCACAAACAAAACACTAATATGATTTGCCCAACATTTAGATCCAAACCCTACTCAAACTCAACCCAAAGCTAAAAGGCCCAATTTTGACCTAAACCCAAACCTAACCCAAATAAGCCAAAACCCCAAAATCAAAGCCCAACCAAAGTCAAAACCTCTTTGAAACACTCCCATAAACATTTCCCAACATTAATTTTACATCAATTTCAACCCTAGCCCAACATTGGCCCAAGTTAGCCCAATTTGACCTATATTGGCCCATTCACCAAAGAAGCCCAAATTCGACCCAATTCAAACCCAAATCACTCCCGATTTGCTCCAAGTCACTCATGACACATCTATGAGCTAAACCCAACAATTATTTGGCCCAAGCCTTTACCAAAATTTTATCCTAAAATCCATTTTAAAATTCAAAAAGCCCACTTCCCTTAAACCTTCCTAAAAGCCCACTTCCTTCAAATTCAAAAGCCCAAATTCATCCAAAGCCCACATGACACTTCCCCTCATCATCCATTTAATCAAAATCACCCCTAAGTTTCAAAATCATCAATTAAACAATTCCAAATCAAGCCCCATAACAATTTCCATTAAAATGCCAAAATCCACAAAATCCCTTTTTATGAAATTGACCCGATCTTTTCCCGAAGCCACATGGAGCCATGAAGCCACATGCAAGCCATTGGCAAGCCATGAGGATCTCTAAGTTGTCAACTCTCCTTAAATGGCAAAAGAAGGAGGTCCTTTAAGCACCTACTAAAAGTCGTTAACCTTCAACATGTTTCACCTTAACCCAAATTTAATCCAAATATATTTGGATAAGGACTTCTCCATGCCAAGCCAGCTGATCCTTTTGACTCCCCACAACACCCAAAGCCACCTTGAAGGGTGAACCAAGTCCAAAATGATGGGTTGACCCAAACCAAGCCAAAATGGCCTCTTCCCCATTCCATTCCAAGCCATCCCCTTTACACATGGCAAGGCCCAATTGATCGCACTAAACCCGGCCCCGACCCACCCGGACCGAGGGTGACCCATGCCTGCCGGCCAGCCGCCTGGGTCGCCGGAAAACTCCATGGCCGAGACATGGGGAGGAGCCAAACTTTAGAATTCCACCTTGCTGAGCTGCCCCAAGCTCAATGACCACCATGGCTGTTCTGCCCTTGACCTAAGCAGCTGATCCAAGCCATTAAACCCCCTGGGAAGCCCTCCAGCCACCTCTATTTAAACCACACCACCTCTCGGCCATGAAAGCTGCTGAAACAAACCATAAGGAAACTCTGCCAAAATTGCTCCAAATCACTCTCCATACTTAGAGCAATTGATCCCTGGTGCCAATTTGCCCTAATCCCCACCAACAGAACTCAATTTCTCAGCCAAAATTCCACCCAAAACCGGGACACTTCTCCACGGTGAGCCAATCCTCAAATTGACCGGTCCTACACCTTCACTGGACCAAGAGGAGAAGTCCACCGGCAAAGCCCCCTCTCCGGGCCACCCGGTTGCTCCAGCCTCCGAGCTTTGTGATCGGGCGTGGTCGAAATCATACTAGGCGATTCACCGGACAAGGAGACTTCATCTCGGAGCTTGTTGGGATCCAATCGAAGGTGACACAACCCTCGGATTGAAGCCACACTTCTGCGAGCAAAGGTATGAGCTAATTCTTCATCCCGAGCTTCGGAGATTCTCCATTTCAAATGCTTTAATTTCAATGCATGATCACCGTATAGATGTGTTTGTCTCTTCAAGACGAATCCATAGAGCACAAGAACACAAAAATCCGTTAAGTATTGAGTGAGTTCTTAGGGTTTTAGTGTGGACGGCTCTCGGGTGAGGATGCTTGGGGACGATGAACGGATGCCGTCCATTTAATACACGCGAGGACGGACGGCTCAGATTAGGTCGGATCAACGGATGATACGCGGAAGGCGGGACCCGGGCTGCTGACTCAAGTGGCGGCGTCGAATGGGAGCGCGCCACGCGGCACTTCGGAGATGTTAAGGTTGACGCGGCGCCGAGCTCGGATAAATAGAAAATTAGGGATTTTCGATTTATTTAATTCACTAAACTTCAAAAATGCATAACTTTGTGTAGAAAAATCAGAAAAATAAAATAAAAATACCCTCTTGCTCAGTGAACAGAGGAGAATAATGTGGAAAAGAAATCATTTAATTTCATCGAGTATTTTATTTTTAATGATTTATTTCCCTTCTGCATTGTTTTAATTCTCCATGCATATAGGAAATTCACCATGGCATGAGACCATAGGGCTTTTGAAGCCTCCGAATTTGGGAACATTCCCTGAATTTTCCAAAGTCGGAGAGCCATCCCTATGAGAAGTTATTGATTTTTCAAATTCATGTTACTTGTTTTGAGTATTTTAATTCCAATAATTAGCATGTTGTGAGATAAATTCTAGGAAAATTTGGTGATGTCTCTTATGACCAGAGGACCCTAGGAAAAATAGGTTTTGAGTTAACTCATTTAAAATAACCCTAATTGGCTTAAACACCCAAAATAGATCCCTAATTAATTAGAGCTAACCGTACAACAAATTGACTTGAAATCAATTCTCCACTGACCTTTAAGATCAGAGGAACCCACCATAAAAATTTGAAGTCAATTGGACTTGGTTAGCCCTACTAAATGAGTTGATTAAGCCATTTAACCATCTTAAACTTCAAAAATTCATAACTTTCAAAATACCTTTCAAAAATTCACCAAATTGGTTTTGGAGACTCTCTGATATTAGGGAATTTAAGAAAATTAAAATTTCAATTTTCTAAAAAAGTTGATTTTTTGTATTATTTTAATATTTTAATGATTAAAAAATAATAAAAATCACCAATATGTCACATTTTGAATTTTAATCACTTAGAAACAAACCCCATATTTTTCTTAGGTTTATTTAATGAGATATTAAATTTTAAAGCCCTAAGGTAATTTAAAAATGAAAAAATACATTTTTTGGCATTTTCACTAAAATAATTATAATAAATCATAAAAAAATCAGAAAATTGCAAAAATTGATTCTCTGATTTCCTTGATATCAGAGAGATTTTTGAAATATATAAATTTCATTTTTCAACCTTTATTTTATTTTAAAATTAATTAATACTCCAAAACTTAAAATAATTATAATAAAAATAATATAATTCAAAAAGTCACCAAAATTGATCCAAGTGGTCCTCTGGTCATTAGGAATGTCCCATAATTTTCTTAAGGACAGAAACTTTCTTTTGGTCATGTTATTAAATTTCCCTTGAAAATCTCTATTTTCTACCAAAAATAATTACATAAATAAATTAAATATAGAAAAATCACATTTTCTCCTCTCATGTCTTTATTGACATATGAGTGAAGTCACATAAAAATTTCAAGTTCATTTAAGCTCAATTTAGTGAGTTATGAAATTATTAAGCTTGAAGGGCAAAATGGTAATTAAAATTTTTAACCCTTAATTAAAACTTTAGGTTTAATAAAATTAACAAATAAAATATTTGATCTTAATCTGATTTGGATGATTGAAATTTAAATAATTAAAGGGTAGAAACCTATTAAACAATTTAAAGATAATTAAAATAAACCTTAATTAAATAATTGATTAAATTTGGAAGAATAATAAAATTGGAATTATTAAAATAGGGATATTATTAGGAAGAGATTTATTCTTTAATTTAAAAATCCCTAAATTAATCATCTCAATAATATTTAATTCTTAATTAAAATGATAATTCAAATTTAAGTTTTAAAATGTTAAAAGACTTAATCATTAAAATTAAGTTAAAAGTTAAATTATTAAACTCTTTTTAAATTTTCAATTAAATTAAAATTAAAAATAAAATTAAATTAAAGATTAAATTAAACTAAATTAAGTAAATTAAATTAAATTAAACTAAATTAAATTAAAAAATGTTAAATTAAATTAAATTAAATTAAATTAAATTAAAACATATTAAATTAAATTAAATTAAATTAAATTAAATTAAATTAAAATTAAATCAAATTAAATTAAATTAAAGTTAAATTAAATTAAATTAAATAAATAAAATCAAATTAAATTAAATTAAATTAAAATTAAAATTAAAATCAAATTAAATTAAATTAAATTAAACTAAATTAAATTAAATTAAATTAAATTAAATTGAATTAAATAACATCACTAAGACATAAAGAAATTAAATATAAAGCAACTTGAACACTATTCAATTTAAACCCGTTAAACTTAAATCAAAATCATTTGAACACCGATTTGCCCTCGAAAACTTTTATTGTCATAACTCTAAATAGAACATTAAATGAAATGTTACTTCACTTATAGGATATTCAAATGTCTAGTTCTTGACTGAGATAACAAAACTTGAATCTCGGACGATTAATTCATTTGTATAATTAAATTCATTTGGACTTAAAACAATCTAGCAATATTGAAAAGATGTTTAAGATTTGTCTTAAGCACTTCCTCGATATGATAGGATGTTTATAAGAACAATTGAACTTAATTATTCTTTGATGAAGAAAATCGTCCTCGAAACGAAAACACGAGAACACAGACGTCATAGGAAATGACTAGGCTATAGGATTAGGAATTTGGTAGAAAACCATAACCCTTCCCTTAGCTTTACTAGGAACTTGCTTAAATATTCTAATTGTGTTTTAAGTGCGGCTTGGGATGACGGGAAGACCCTCGGGTACGCTTTTATTTTATTGCAATTTACTTTATTGCAATTTATTTAATCGCATCGCACTTACTTTTCTTGCATGATAAGCAACTGTTGCATGAAAACCTACACCTTTAGGATAGTCCGTAAAACTGAAACCAAAACTAAATTAAAAGTCATTACAAGATAAAATTCACCGCCACAACATTTCGAAAATATAAAACAACTCGAAATTTAATCATAAACGAGAACACAAAACTACAATTACAACTAAATTAAAACGTCTTGTTGGATGATCGGGAATACCTCGGATGATGTAACCTACGTGTTGCTAACGGGATTTCCCACGGTCTAAATGAAAGTGTGGAACTCATTCGGTTGAGTTTAGCAAATTCATACGGACTAAGTGAATCCGATAAAAATAACGATGCGGAAGGATGGAGCCGTGGGATCTTAACCGGTGTCGTTATAATCAACTTTAAGATTTGTTTTAATTAAAACACAAAAACACTTGGAAATTAAGACTTCTCTAAACCAAAACACTTTTCTCATCTCACGATTCATGACTTCTATAACTAAACCTCTGCAACAACAAGGAGCTTGGAGCATGGTGGGCGGCACGGCCATCGTCGTCGGCAAAACTTGAATCTACATCGGCAAAACTTTCCTAGAATTAAACAACAAAGCCATAGGATTTCGAGGTAGTTTGCACTAGTGCGACATAAATCCTCAACCTCTTTGTTAGGCATTTGCATTGCAAATTAAGCCCTAACCGGACTTAGGATTCGAGGTAGTCGTTTGGTACGACATAAACCCTCGCATCTTCGAGGTCTATTTGTATGATTCTATCATATAAATATAAGTCCTAATTAATTAAAATTGGCAAGATCAAAACATTAAATAAATATTAGGACTTTCCTAAATTCAAACCGAACAATAGGATAGTCGGGAAATTACCGAAGTTCGCTTCGAATGCGTGATTTCTCCTACCTTTCTTCCTTTGAATTCCCAAAACAAAATGTTCCAAACTTGATCCATTCACTATTGAAATTCCAAAATTCAATCCTTTGAAAACTTAAACTTTGAAATTCTTGAGAGCAGAATTATTGATTATTATCGAGAGTTTTCTTAGGTGATTCCGTCACTTAAGATGTAATTAAGCTATAGGGGCTTGCCCTTATAGGGAATTTTAAAGAACCCGAGTAATATAAACCATGTTTAATGCTTTCATATTAAGCGAGGGAATTTGTCGGCTTATAAAATTGGTTCGCGGACCGAACGGATGTCACAAATCTTCTAGTTTATTTAATCGAGCCCTATCATTAAGTAGTGTGTACTATTCTTCGGGGTAGATACACGGTTTGTGATGCGGTGCTCGTTTATATAAACTATTTGGGATGTGAGATCGAGTTTGATTTCATATCTTAAATTTTCAAATTTAAAATTATTTTCAAAATCAAATACTACTTTTCAAATTATTTATTTAAATTAAATTAAAAAATTCACCGACAATTTACGTTAGGCGACCCTTTTCTAAATACAACACCAACCTAAAAATAATGCCGACAATTTCGGCGACTCCGTGAGGATGATTCCTCTCTCCATTTTTAATCGAAATAATTACGCTTGCAAAAATCGGTAGTGTATCCATACCCCTTGTGGATCGAAGCTACCCTTCTTTCCAGTTGGAACACTATGTTCATTTCTACCTTGAACGAGTGTAGCCGACATTCTCTCGGATTTAGGAGCCCTTTGTTTAGACACCCCTAAACGGAGAGGTTCGAGATCCTTTACCTCATTTACGAAGTGGGGTGGACCCCCGATAGGTGTTAGTTTAGGAGTAATCCTTCGAGTCGAGAAGTCTTGCATAAGACTTTCTCTTCCTTTCCAAGTACGAATCGGACTCCTTACCTTCTCTACACCTTTGAACATTCCGTTCTAAATAAACAAACCCTTTAATGAATGACTCTTTTAACAAATAACTCCTTCTTATAAATACATGAACAAGAATGTGTTCGGACTCTTTCCAATTCCTTTCTTTTCGTCCTGATGAGAAGAAGCATAACTTGGGACTGACAATCAGGATCTACCTGCAGAAATGGAAGCCCCAAAGCGATTTTCTCCTTCACCAATGGATGGACTTGACTTGTTTACAAGGATGAATGCTGCCAGACAATGGGATCATCCGGTTTGGACAAGGATTCGAGAACACAAATGTCGAGATCACCGACGTTTCCCTTTTCGCGCTGACAAACAAAGTATACGGAAGCTAAGAAGCCGTCGATCGAGTTCGACCTTAGGTCGACCGAGAGTTTCCTCCCCTGCAAAAGATCCAGTGAGAGGAATCTTCGTTGTCCGCGGGAGGAGCTGTTCTTGCTACCCCCAGCTGGTCTAGTTGTCTCTGCACCTACCCGGCTACTGCAGATTAAAGGGGAAGGAAATCCGGAACTATGGTGAACCTGCTACCGTGGAGGGTACGGACTTTCTGTGAGACCTTCTGTTTTTGAAATCGGGTCCGGCTCGAAATTCCATCACTAACACGGACCCGAAGAAGGAACAGAAGTAGGAAGATTGCCGGGAAGGCCGAGCTGCTTGAAGTCGCTTTCTGGAGGAAATCCCAGAAATCCACGAGTACACACCACTACTGAATACATACCATTGCTCGAAGATACACCCTTTTTGGAAGGAAGTAGATTCCATCCCCTTCCGCCGCGGTGACGAGGAAAATGTCAGCGGGATTGTTTCTACATTACCTCGACCGGCATACTACGACGACGACGGAAAGAAAAGGGCTAGGATTACACCATTGGCCGACTACGGTTGTGATCGAGAAGCTAGCAAAGAAGAGAAATGCCCGTATCGAGAGATTCTAAGAAGGATAGGGTGGGTGCCGGTCGAATCCCGTCTTGGGCCACGAGTAGAACACTGCCATCGTTACGGAAAAGCCGAATAAAAGGATGAAGGCTAGTCCGCTTATCGTTGTTTCGGGGTTGCGGATTAGGGAGGATACCACCTTCCGACATTTGGGCGACGGACCATGCGGTCTAGACCTTCTGTTGCTAGAAGGATGGTATGGCGTCCCACTTCTTGGACGATTAAGGTTGAAACGACGGCCGAGAAGGAAAGTCTCGTCGAGAAGACTTGAATCGAAGAAAGTGCCCGCTGCGGTAAAGGGGACTCGTGAGAAGGGAACCGGCGGCTATCACACGACAACTGCGAGGATGCACAGAAAAGACCGCTAGAGGACGCTATGGAAAAGTTGAGAATTGATATTCGACGACTAGCAAAAGAAAGAGAAGAGATATTTGGAGATGAGATTGATTCATCGGAATTCATGGACGATGAGTATGCAGAAATCAACATGGTCGAAACGCGAGCTTCGTCGGCTTCACGAGGTGCTCCTGCGGCCGCGAGAAGAGAGGAGCCGGAAGTGATGAGAAGACGGCTTCGAGAAAGACGATACGATCGCCCGAATGGCGAAAAGAATGGAAGAGATGGGCGTAGCCACTAGCCGCTCTCCGAGTCGAAGTGCAACCCCGAGAGAGACGCCCCCGAGAGGTCATTCACATTGTGGACGGAGGAAAGGAGATTACATCCGTCAACGGGGATGATCGGCTAAAGAAAGATACAACACGAAGCATGATTCCGGAAAAAGATATCAAGAGCTTGGTGGAACGGCGAGTGCGAGAAGCCTTAGCACAATCGAAGAGCGGGACATCCATTCGGACGGGTAGACCTTACCAGGAAGAATTCGACGGCTGTCCGGTACCCAAAGGCTTCGTACCACCTGCGTTCGAAACCTTTGATGGAGCAGGAACCCCAGACGGCATGTTGCACACTTTCGTGCCGAGTTGTTGCGATGCGGCGGGAGCGATGCATTACTCTTCCGACAGTTCGTCGGCGGCTCGTCGGGGATCGCCTTTGATTGGTATGCGGGAGTACCAAATGGTTCGGTGAAGACATTCTCGGAACTAGAAAACCTCTTCATCGAGCGATTCGGCGGAGCTCGGCACCACATCACTATAGGTGATTTAGTGGTAGAGAAGCGAAGCCGAACGAAACTTTGGTGGATTACATACTTCGATGGAGGAACTTAAGCATGAAGTGTGAACCACAACTACAAGAACAACATGCAATCGGCATCTTACTTAAAAGCATTCACGGCCCGATAGCACTTCTCCTCGAAAGGATTCACTATTAAGACTTTCGAGAAGTTGTTAAGCGAGGCGGGAGCTTGCGAAGGAGGCGAAGCAATTAAGTTTCGCCGACGAGACGGACAAGCAAAAGCACTGTGAAGACTTTTGAAAGAAATCCGGGATCGTTGCGGCGGTCGACGAAGGCAAGCAGCGATACGAATATCGTCCGAACGACCACGGCAACCTCGACGGAATTGCCGACGACCCCGAGCCCGGCTATCGGTCATCTCCACGGTATGAACAACCGCCTCGTCCGCAACGTACATTAAGGGAGCTTCGAGCGGGGAATATCCATTCAAGAATGAAGCGAGTGCCGAAAATGTTCCGTAGTCGATGAAGACTCCGGATTTCCGAGCTGCCGAGCCTACAGAGACCGGAAGAAGTCAACAAGAAAGGTGATCCCGACTTTTGCCCTTACCACGGATGCTTGGACACAAGATAGAAGATTGCATTACCTTGAAAAGTTGGCTCGACGACTGACCTTCGGAAAGGAAATATAACAATCCCGAAGGAGTACATGAAGGAACCCCGGAAAGGAGGTTCCGTCGATGTTGTCTCGGCCCGATCTCATCGTTCAGATAGATCCACATGCAGCGGACGATGGATGGACTACCGCTTGGACGAGGTCTTCGAAAAAGATTTTAGACGGCATCAAGCCGCTTCGGTGCGAGCTTCAATTCAGAGTTCGAAGCACTGTCGAGTCGGCACTATCACTTGCGATAGAAGAACCACCTCGACGGGAGACGATTGAAGAGAAGAAGAAAATCGACGAAGAAGAGAGGACCGAGGCTCCTAAGGCTAGACTAGGGGCTGCTTATCCTAGGATAGTTGTTTCGGATTCGGGGGAGAAATCCCTCGAACCTCGACTACTGTATGATTATACTGCTCACTTCGGTGGGATCTTATAATGATAAGGGTGATGGCGTTGGCTACGTTTTGATTATTTCTAACGATTACGTAGCAGCGACAATCCGGACATCGATTTCGATACCGATGACAATTCTCGAATCATACACAATCTTGACGATCACGATGACGAAGAAGACATCCATCGAGGAGGTTACGAGAGTTCAACGAGCAACGAATCTATCTGCGAGTTTCGAGGAGCTCCGGTCACAATAGAATTAGAGCCTTCGGACTGCGAAACTAATCAGGAAGAACTGTTATTCCGATTCGGGAAGAAACACCGGCAAGCTCGACACTAGATTCGGAAGAAATTACGAAGTTAACTTAAGAAGTGGAAGAGTTCTACCTCCGAGAATGGGTCCAAAGGACAAAGGAAAGCGGTGGTTGTTCGAAGAATCAACCCGGCGGAAGAAATACCCATTCGAGAAGAAGCGAAACACATGAAAATAAAGTGGACTACAACGTGCTAGCCCATCTTAGGAAACTACCGGCCAGCGAGCATCTACGACGCTCTCATCTTATCGAAGGAGATGAGAGAAGCTCGATCGAGGCCTTACTTGATCCGGAAATTTGCTTAGCTCGAATGGCCGGAGATTCCTTAGATGAGGTTTGTTCGTTAAAGGAACGACGAGGTGTTACCTTCACGGACAATGACCTACTACTTGGGACGGCGAGACCACGACCGAGCCGTTGTACATTTCGATTACAATTGGGAAGTTTACGCTCTCCGGAGTATTGGTGGATCCGGGAGCGTCGATTAATATAATGAGTCTTCGAACACTAGCATACTTGGAAATTGATGCCGCGAGCTCGAAGCCGACAAAATGTTATTAAGAGGATTCGACCGAGAAAGGAGAAAGAGCCCTCGGATCGATAACACTACTAATGAAGACCGGTGACTTAGCAAAGACAACCGCGAAATTTCACATAATTGATTCGAAACGTCGTTCAACGCTCTCTTGGGCCGACCATGGATACATGAAAACGGGATGGTACCATCATCTCTACATCGGTGCATCAAATACTACGATGGAGGGGAACGAGTGCATCAAGGTGACTTACAACCATTCTCCGTACATGAGATTGGAATCCATGAAGACGCGACTTATTATGCACCACGAAGAAAACAATCTTCTCCGAGAGATACCATAACAAATGAAGCAAGAAAGTTCGGGACAACGAAGAACACGAAGTTCTGAGTCCGACGATCACTCACCACTCCCTTACGGCGAGATGGTGAAGGTTTCTCCACGACTCGCATCCGAGGTCGAGGCGGGGACGAGGTCGTGGTAGAGACGTTAGGACGGTTGGACGAGAGGAAGCCGACCATCAATGTCGATTGGGAAGACGAGTTCGAAGAAGAAAAAGAGATCGAGCAAGAAGCGGCGACAATAAGTCGGAAGAAGCCGCAATTCGAAGATCTCTCTCGAAGATGAGAAGAATGAAGAATACAAATCGATGTACGAGAAGATTAACCACTATGTACATCTTATGACCACGACCCCGATCCATTCTAATAAGATCGAGGGTATGGTGGTCGAAGAGGTACGTAGCGGCGGTCTGAAGCTTGATCAAATTCTACTAGTGGTGCTTCTTCCTCCAAAGCGAAAATAATGTACAATTTGAAGATGTCACTTCATCGAGAATTAATGGAATTACCTTTTGAGTGGTACTCTCCCTGTGTTGAAAATTTAATTCGGCATGGTTTCTTACCTCGACAATGGACAAAAGGCCGATCACAACATTTTGAAAAATTATGGAATAACTCCGGTCGTCGCCTGATTCGAAAGCATGGTCTCGGATTCGGCACGGTAGGATCGGTTGACGATGCGAATTTTGCATGGTTGTCACTTGCAAGTCCAATGAAAGCGCATGGAAACTACGAGAAGAATTTGAAGATTTACAAATTGGAGACGCTCCACAGAGTTCGAAGAAGAGATCGAATCTACGATAGATGAGTTAACGGAAGTTAACTTAGGTACTAGCGAAGAGCACTAGACCTACCTTTGTTAGCTCCTTACTCGATAAGGAAGACTCAGAAGAAATAATCGAGTTATTAATGGAATTTAAAGGCTGTTTTGCTTGGAACTACGATGAGATGCCGGGATTAGCTCCGGAGGTCGCGGTCCATAAGCTAGGAGTGGATCCTAGCTACGTCCGGTCGGACGAGGTCCCGGAAGAATGCGTCTAGAAATCGAACAACAAGTCATAGTCGAAGTTAAAAAGCTAATAGACGCCAAATTTGTCAAGTGAAGAACAATACCCGACTTGGTTAGCCAATGTGGTGCCGGTCGAGAAGAAGAATGGTCGAATCGAGAATTTGTGTGGACTTCGAGAGATTTAAACAAGGCATGTCGAAAAGATGAATTCCCTCTGCAGATCCCGAGAATTAATGATCGACATTGCTTCGACACATGAAATATTCTCATTCATGGATGGATCTTCGAGGATACAACCGGATAAAAATGGCTCCGAGAAGATGAAAAGCTTACGGCATTCGGAACGCCGATCGGAGTATATTCTTTACACGGTGATGCCATTCGGACCGAAGAACGCGGGAGCGACATACCGGAGAGCGATGACGAGAATTTTTGATGATCTCATCCACAATCGAGTCGAATGCTACGTGGACGATGTGGTCATTAAAAGCAAAGTAAAGGAAAACCACTTGTATGATTTGAGAATTGTTTTCGAACGATTAAGACAATTTAACCTTAAGATGAATCCCTTAAAATGCGCCTTCGGCGTCACCTCGGGAAATTCTTAGGATTCGTTGTCCGACATCGTGGAATTGAAATCGACCCAGAAAAGATTAAAGCTATCTTAGAAATGCCGCCTCCCGAAACCTTAAAACAACTACGATCCTTTCGAGGGAAGGCTGGCATATCTTCGACGCTTTATCTCGAACTTGTCGGAGTAGGTGTCGGCCTTTCTCGGCACTAGTTAAAAAGGACGCCAAATTTATTTGGGAAGAGAAATGCCGAGAAGGCCTTCGAGGACATTAAGCGATATTTAATGACACCTCCTGTCTTAGCGGCCCCGATCTCGGAGTAGACCGGCGATACTTTATACCGCGGCTCTAGACGACTCTCTCGGAGCACTGTTGGCCGAGTTCGATGATGAGGGTAAAGAAAATGCTCTTTACTACTTAAGCCGTCGTTTACTTCGACGGAAATAAGGTATCCCGCAATTGAAAAGCATTGTTTGGCCACGATCTTCGCCGCTCAAAGCTCGGGCACTACATGCTTTCTCATAAGGTCGACGATCTCGAAATTTAATCCATTGCGATACTTGATGACTCGTCCAACACTTTCGGCGGACTTGCCGGATGGTCGATGATATTATTGCAATTCGATATAACTTTCGTGCCTCTTCGTGCCGTAAAGGGACAAGTCCTAGCAGACTTCCTCGCGGCACACCCTTTGCGGCGAGAATCTCCTCTCGATGACGATTCGCCGGATGAACAAATAATGAGCCTAGAAGACCACGATGATCGACGTTGGGAATTATATTTCGACGGAGCATCTTCGGCACACAAAGACGAAGAATCGCAAGTGATAGTGCCGGTAAGGCGGGGATCGGATTAATCTTTATAACACGGAGCGGGGGATGTTAAGATACTCCTACCACTTGACGAGCCGTGTACGAACAACGAAGCGGAATACGAAGCCCTCATAACGGAGCTGGAATTAGCTATTCGAATGGGGATAACGAGACATCAACATCTACGGGGATTCACGATTAATCATTCAACGGATCGCCGGACGGTATAGAATTTTAAAGCCAAGACTCGAGCAATACTTCCGGTATGCCATACGGTTGTTGGAACAAATTCCGAATGTGACGATCTACGAAATTCCCGGAAAAGAAAATGCCTTAGCGAGATGCGTTAGCTCGCCTCGCAAAAGAATTTGCCTGTTTGCAAGATGAGTCGGTAGAAGTGTCGGTTCACGGACGTCGGGTCCTATCGCGGCTCGACATAGACACAATACACAAATCGAGAAAAGAAGAAAAATCGGTTGCAACGGTGACGAGAAAACACGAGAAGATTGGCGACGGCCATTAATAGACTACCTGCAAACGGGAAAGCTACCGGACGATAGGTCGCTAGCCCATCGGATCGAAAAAGAACTGCTGTCCTACGCATTAATAAACAACACGTTATACGGAAGGTCTTTCGATCGGAATGTGGCTAAGGTGCCTAGGCGGGTCGAGGCCGTGAAATTGTTAAAGAGGTGCATTCGGGACTGCTGTGGCGCTCACCGGTCGGGTCCGAAGATGAAGATGAAAATTAAAAGACTAGGGTACTACGGCCCTCGATGATGACCGATGCATGAAAATCGCCGAAGCGCATCACCAATGCCGAAGTGCACGGAGTGGTTCTACACCGACCTCCAAATGTGTTACATCCAGAGCAATTGCGTCGTGGCCATTTGAATGTTGGGGCACGGATATAGTGGGTCCGATAGAACCACCATCTTCGAAAGGACATCGCTTCATTCTTGCGGCTACGGATTACTTTTCCAAGTGGGCGGAGGCGAGTTCCACGTAGAAGTGAAAGCACACCACGTGCTACGGTTTTCAAGAACCGAGTTGTCTGCCGTTTCGGAGTGCCGCGCGGGATCATCTCGGATAATGGGTCGGCATTCGAAGCACACAAATCAACAATTTTGTCGGGAGACACGGAATCGGCTGGCGATATTCAACAATTTACTACCCGAAGAGCAAACGGCACTGGTGAGGCTTTTAATAAAACTCTCGTTCAAATCTTAAAGAAAACCTTGGACGATAATAAGAGAAATTGGCACGAGAAGTTATTAGAAGCCTTATGGGCCTACAGGACAACCTTCAGAACTCCTACTCGAAGCTACACCTTACGCTGCGGTGTATGGGTCCGAGCGGTGTTACCTTTAGAGGTTCGGCTTCCTTCACTCGGAATTGCGAGTTGCAAATAAGATCACGACGAGAAGAGAATGCCCAATTACGGCTAGAGGAATTAGAAAGCACGGAAGGTAAAAGACTTGCGGCGCGACGGAATTTAGAACTATACCAAGCTAAGATGGTTCGAAGCCCATGACAAGGTGGTCCGCCCGAGAACCTTGAAAGTTGGTGACTTAGTTCTCGTTCTCGAAAGACTATCCTTGCACACGCGAGATAGGAGGAAAATTTGAACCCACTTGGGAAGGGCCGTTCGTGGTTGAAGCGGTATACTCGGGAGGTTCCTACCGGCTAGTGAATTGCCGGGGAGAACGACATATGCTTCCGATCAACGGACGATACTTGAAAAAGTATTATGTTACTGATGTTTCGAAGGAATGAATTCTTCATCCACTAGAAGCACGGGCGAAGTAGTTACTTATATTTGAGTCCGAACCCAAAAATAAAAAAATGTGCTAAAATAAATAAAATCATGATAATAAAGTTTTCCTTGTTTTCTCCTCCATATCGAGATCTCTTTCCCGATCTTATCCCATTTCATTCTGTTAAAATAAATAAATAAATAAATAATAATATATAAAAAAAATGTCTTTAATAAACATTTTCTTAATGTTCTTGTTCTTAGTACGACCCACGATCCTTTTCCTTGTCTTTTCGCGGGGAAATGTCGAACGGGCGGTTGGTCTCGAACTTTAGAAATGGCGTAAGCCTTGCACTCGATGAAAAGAGGGTGAAAAATGGAGCGATAATCGAGATTGACTCGGACTTCGCACCGGCGGGCCTACGGTACGAGGAAAGTGAGTCGGGTCCCGGTTGACCGAGAAGAGCTGCCGAGCGGACGAGTGATGAAAGTGGGTGGCCCGAGCCACCGATCCGGCGACGAAAAGAAAGGCAAACAACTGAAGAAGATAAGAAAATGAAGTACGTAGTCGCTACGGCGGAGGGCGAGGCTTGTCGGCGCCGCGCCGCGAGAGATTCGAGAAGTTCGAAGAGCTACTCTCACGACAACGCAACGAAGAAATAAAAATCGCCGTATCCGCAAGATGTTAACCAAACTAGGCGCGGACCGGCGCGACGAGGCGAGTTGCTACTGCCGGTACATACACTTCGAGGACACCGGTTCACCGGGAACACGAAGAAAGGAGGCCGGCTCCTAGGATAACGAAAGGACCGGGGAAATCTCACGAAGATCGGAAGAAAGAAGGCTACCACGCTACCGAGATAGAACCACCGGTAATGCATGACCTTGTTGCGAAGCAACCCGGGGGATGTCCGACGGACATCATCCCGAGGAGCCGAGGTATGCGGGAGAACGTGAAGGGATTGAGCCGTATATCCCACAATACGTCACCGAGGCCTCGCCATTTGCAGATTATTCCGGAATACGAAGTGGAAAGAATGCGAGAATGTCGAAAAGAAAACCTTTGAATACTTCGAGAGAATCGGAGGCGAAGGATCGATATACTTAGAAGGCCTCGAGCTACATACGGACGTATTCTCGGAATATGAACAACAACAAATCGTGGATTGCATCCGGGATTTGAAAAGAATGGGTCGAGCGGGCCGCTGAGGAAAACACTACTCGGAACCCGGAGATGGATGCCGGGGAAAGGAAGAATTACAATACAATGTGGATCTTTGTTACGACTTTGCGAGAAGACGGGAAGGGAAACCCACCGGGAATACTCCGTCATGGCCGAGTGGATCCGATGCCATTAGTCATCAAGAGAATGGTAAAGAGATTGATAACATGGAGAGTGCTGCCGGCGGATTGCATACCCAATGGTTGCATTATTAACATCTACAAGCGGGGTGATTGCATACCCCCGCACATAGATCACCGCGACTTTGTCGGACCTTTACTGCACGGTCTCTTTCTGAACGAGTGTAACATCATGTTCGGATCGACCTCCGGATAGCGAGCCCGGGTGAGTTCCGAGGGCCGGTGAAGATACCATTACCGGTAGGTTCCGTCATGATGCGAAGGGCAACGGAGCGGATGTCGCTAAACATTGCATACCGGGAGTACCGGTGAAGCGGATCTCGGTTACTTTCGGAAGGATGGACGACGGGAAGACACCTTACCATTTCCGGCCGGACCCAGGAGCTAGAGAGCCTCCGGCCTTACGAGCTGTGAGCTACATGGAAAATATCACACCTCCGATGTACATCCATACGGCATCCTTGCCGAGGATGGCTTGGAAGGTGATGTTATTGACCATGTACCCCACTATTCGAGACATGGATTTTTGACGGATGCTTCTTTGGATGGATCGACGAAGATCATACATAGTCCGTTTTGAGTCTACATGGATTGTATGAGATGTATTCCGGATCGAGTTGTATGATGTATCTTCGACATGATTGGAATGAAAGTGACCATGTCACATTTTTGGCCTTCACCTCTTTTGTGCAAATTAGTGGGAAACGCCATTAAAGTTAAATGAACTTCGAACGAAAGAACGAGAAAAGAAATAAAAAAAAGAATAAAAGAAAACTTTCCTTAAAAATGCGAAAATGATAAACACCAAATTCACATGAACATTAAATTCACGATAAAATAAAATTTGAATCGTTAAAAGGACGAAACAAAATGAACATAGATTTCAAATCAAATCTAAATCGAAGTTCAAATTCAATCTTTCCGGATTCCGAATCTCGATCGAATCTCGAATTCGATCTTCCGGATCTCAAATCGAATCTCGATCGAAAATTCGAATTCAATCTCCCGAATGCGAAATCCGATCCGTTCTACCCTCTCCCTTGTACGGGATGGAAGCGGTTGATTCCATTGACACGGATCGAATGCGATGGCGAGGGATTATATCCAATCCAAACCGGTGACTTCCGATCAACTCTTTTGAACGGGGTACGTAACATCTACATATTCCCTCTAATCTATTTCCTTCCATGAAAGTCTTTTACAACTTTCATGAAATTTTCGAAACACCAAAATTCCACACTTTTCGAATCAACACTACAAATCTTTGCAAAGTCAATGACTATTCGAAATCAAACTTTTGGAGTTGAGGATTTTACATCGAAGACTGCATTGCTTTAGGATTCTTTCCCTATCGCAATGAAATACATCGAATCAATTCAAACTTTTGGAGTTGAGGATTTTACATCCGAAGCTGCATTGCTTTAGGATCCTTTCCCTATCGCAATGAAATACATCAAAATCAAATTCTTGGGGTTGAGGATTTTACATCGAAGCTGCATTGCTTTAGGATTCTTTCCCTATCGCAATGAAATACATCAAAATTCAAACTTCTTGGAGTTGAGGATTTTACATCCGAAGCTGCATTGCTTTAGGATTCTTTCCACTATCGCAATGAAATACATCGAAATTCAAACTTTTGGAGTCGAGGATTTTACATCGAGACTGCATTGCTTTAGGATTCTTTCCCTATCGCAATGAAATACATCAAAATTCAAACTTCTTGGAGTTGAGGATTTTACATCAGAAACTGCATTGCTTTAGGATTCTTTCCCTATCGCAATGAAATACATCAAATTCAAACTTTTGGAGTTGAGGATTTTACATCCGATACTGCATTGCTTTAGGATTCTTTCCCTATCGCAATGAAATACATCAAAATTCAAACTTTTGGAGTCGAGGATTTTACATCGAGCATTTAGGTTCTTTCCATCGCAATGAAATACATCAAATCGACTTTTGAGGATTTTACATCAGGCTGCATTGCTAGGATTCTTTCCTATCGCAATGAAATACATCGAATTCAAACTTTTGGAGTTGAGGATTTTACATCGAAGCTGCATTGCTTTAGGATTCTTTCCTATCGCGATGAAATACATCAAATTCGAACTTTTGGGTCGAGGATTTTACATCCGAGACTTGCATTGACTTTAGGATTCATTGTCACTATCACGATGAAATACATCAAAATTCAAACTTTTGGAGTTGAGGATTTTACATCCGAAGCTGCATTGCTTTAGGATTCTTTCCCTATCGCAATGAAATACATCAAAATTCAAACTTTTGGAGTTGAGGATTTTACATCCGATACCGCATTGCTTTAGGTTCTTTCCTATTGCGATGAAATACATCAAAATCGAACTCTTGAGGTTAAGGATTTTACATCCAATACCGCATTGCTGCGAGATCTCTCCTCATTGTAATGATTCGATCCAATCGATTCGATTTTCTTTTGAGGTTGAAGATGTTACATCTAAAACCACAAAATTCCAATTTTCATTTCGAAATCGAATCCCTTCAAATTAATCTTAACAAAACTTGATCTAAATTAAAACTCCAAACTAAAATCTAAGCTCACACATCAAAACTTAAACTAAAACAAAATGAAATCTGAATCGAAATTCCCCCAGATCATGTGATTTGGAAGTCACCTTCTTTTCCTTTCCCCGGCGAGAGTTCAGGAATCTCCAGTTTCAGAGATATACTTGACACTCCCCAGCGGAAACTCTTCTACTTCGTCCTAAGTTTGTCACTTGGACATCTGTGTTGGTTTTGTTGATCGCTTCGGTCAGCACCAATACGCGCGGTGTGCTCCGTCGGCTCACCACACTTATTGGGGGTCCATTTGTTGACCTCATTTTTGATGAGGTCTTCTCTTCTTCTTTTTAGTACTTAGGATCTAGCCTTAGGCTTTTCCTTTGATTATCTTAGAGGACTAGAATTGGGACCCACCACTTAGAAATTCAAACCACTTCTTAACTCCCTGCAAACTCCACAAACTTGATTGTAGACCCCTAATCACCTAGAGGGTTGAAATCGAATGTGGAAGTTTAAAGGATGAGTTCCTATGGGACTCTTTGGCCTTAGGGCTGCCACAGGTGGCTTGGTGCAGTGAAGGGGCTGACTTACACACACACTACATTTATACACTACACTTTCACACACCTCCTAAAACCACACCCATACCCGACTTGACCTCCGACTCATGTAGGTGATTCGCATGGATGGTCCTTAACCCACTAAGCCCTTGGCTAAGAGGGTTAGGAACAACATAGTGGATGCCTCGAATGAGTCCCTTCATGGCTCATGTGGGCTTGATATGGCTTCATGGCTCAACCAAAATGATTTTATTCCACTTATATTCACCCGATCTTCGATTTTCCAAATTTTCAATTTTTGACCCGGGACCACTACACACTTGCTTACCGAAACCCTTGACTACCCAAATTTCTCAAAAATTTCCAAATCACCCAAAATTCTCCAAAATCATTCCTAAACATTTCTCTCCACTCAAATTGACCATCCATACCCAAAAATACCAAAAATTCCAAAAATACCTCCCGATACCCTCCAAATACCCAAAATACCCCTCTTGACCCAAAAATCCAAAAATTCAGAAAATTCCCAGAAAATTTCAGAAAATCCCAAATATTCCCGAATTTCATTTTGTTCAACTACACCATGGGCCAATTTTATCAATTTACTACCTTAAATGACAAATCCAGAATTTGATGACCCAAACTGGCCTTAACCCAACTCACCCAATTCAACTCTAATTAACCCCAAATCTTTTCTAAATCTTCCTTAACATTCCCAAACAAAACACAACATGATTTCCCAACATTTAGACCCAAACCCTATCAACTCGACCCAAGCTAAAAGGCCCAATTTTGACCTAACCCAAACCTAAGCCCAAACCCCAAAATCAAAGCCCAACCAAAGTCAAAACCTCTTTGAAACACTCCCATAAACATTTCCCAACATTAATTTTACATCAATTTCAACCCTAGCCCAACATTGGCCCAAGTTAGCCGATTTGACTATATTGGCCCATTCGAAAGCCCAAGTCGACCCAATTCGAACCCAAATCACTCCCAATTTGCTCCAAGTCACTCATGACACATCTATGAGCTAAACCCAACAATTATTTGGCTCAAGCCTTTACCAAAATTTCATCCTAAAATCCATTTTAAAATTCAAAAGCCCATTCCCTTAAACCTTCCTAAAAGCCACTTCAATTCAAAAGCCCAAATTCATCCAAAGCCCATGACACTTCCCCTCATCATCCATTTAATCAAAATCACCCCTAAGTTTCAAAATCATCAATTAAACAATTCCAAATCAAGCCCCATAACAATTTCCATTAAAATGCCAAAATCCATCAAAATCCACTTTTATGAAATTGACCCGATCTTTTCCCAAGCCACATGGAGCCATGAAGCCGCATGCAAGCCATTGGCAAGCCATGAGGATCTCTAAGTTGTCGACTCTCCTTAAATGGCAAAAGAAGGAGGTCCTTTAAGCACCTCCTAAAAGTCATTAACCTTAAGCATGTTTCACCTTAACCCAATTTAATCCGAATATATTTGGATAAGGACTTCTCCATGCCAAGACCGGTGATCCTTTTGACTCCCCACAACACCCGAAGCCACCTTGAAGGGTGAACCAAGCCCAAAATGATGGGTTGACCCAAACCAAGCCAAAATGGCCTCTTCCCAATTCCATTCCAAGCCATCCCCTTTACACATGGCAGAGCCCAGTTGACTGCACTAAACCCGAGCCACGACCTACTGGACTGAGAGTGACCCATGCTGTCCGGCCGGCCGCACGGGTCGCTGGAAAACTCCATGGCCGAGACATGAGGAGGAGCCGAACTTTAGAATTCCACCTTGCTTGAGTGCCCACATGCCCAGATGGCCACCATGGGCTCATTCTTCCTTGCACTAGCGGTGATCCCGACCCTTAGCCATCCCAGTGAGGCCCTCCACCCTCTCTATTTAAACACCACCCCCTCTCGGCCATGAGAGGTGCTGAAACAAACCTTATGGAAACTACTGCAAAATTGCTCCAGATCACTCTCCATACTTAGAGCAATTGATCCACAGTGTCGATTTGCCTAATCCCCACCAACGAACTCGATTTCTCGGCCGAAATTCCACCCAAAACCAGGACACTTCTCCGCGGTGAGCCAATCCTCGAATTGAGCTGGTCCTACACCTTCGCTGGACCGAGAGGAGAAGTCCGCGGCTAAAGCCCCTCTCAGGGCCACCCGGTTGCTCCGGCCTCCAAGCTTTGTGATCGGGTGTGGTCGAAATCATACCTAGGCGATTCACCGGACCGGGAGACTTCATGCGGAGCTTGTTGGGATCCGATCGAAGGTGACACAACCCTCGGATTGAAGCCGCACTTCTGCGAGCAAAGGTATGAGCTAATTCTTCATCTCGAGCTTACGGAGATTCTCCATTTCAAATGCTTTAATTTCGATGCATGATCACAGTATAGATGTGTTCGTCTCTTCGAGACGAATCCATAGAGCACAAGAACACGAAAATCCGTTAAGTATTGAGTGAGTTCTTAGGGTTTTAGTAGTGGACGGCTCTCGGGTGAGGACACTTGGGGACGATGAACGGATTCCGTCCATTTAATACACACGCGGACGGACGGCTCAGATTAGGTCGGATCAACGGATGATACGCGGAAGGCGGAACCGCGGGCTGCGACTCGAGTGGCGGCGTCGAATGGGAGCGCGCCACGCGGCACTTCGGAGATGTTAAGGTTGACGCGGCGCCGAGCTCGGATAAATAGAAAATTAGGGATTTTCGATTTATTTAATTCCTAAACTTCAAAATGCATAACTTTGTGTAGAAAAATCGAGAAAAATAAAATAAAAATACCCTCTTGCTCGGTGAACGAGAGGAGAATAATGTGGAAAAGAAATCATTTAATTTCATCAAGTATTTTATTTTTAATGATTTATTTCCCTTCTGCATTGTTTTAATTCTCCATGCATATAGGAAATTCACCATGGCATGAGACCATAGGGCTTTTGAAGCCTACTGAATTTGGGAACATTCCATGAATTTTCCAAAGTCGGAGGCCATCCTATGAGAAGTTATTGATTTTTCAAATTCATGTTCATGTTTTGAGTATTTTAATTCCAATAATTAGCATGTTGTGAAATAAATTCTAGGAAAATTTGGTGATGTCTCTTATGACCAGAGGACCCTAGGAAAAATAGGTTTTGAGTTAACTCATTTAAAATAACCCTAATTGGCTTAAACACCCAAAATAGATCCCTAATTAATTAGAGTTAACCATACATCAAATTGACTTGAAATCAATTCTCCACTGACCTTTAGGATCAGAGGAACCCACCATAAAAATTTGAAGTCAATTGGACTTGGTTAGCCCTACTAAATGGGTTGATTAAGCCATTTAACCATCTTAAACTTCAAAAATTCATAACTTTCAAAATACCTTTCAAAAATTCACCAAATTGGTTTTGGAGACTCTACGATATCAGGGGAATTTAAGAAAATTAAAATTTCAATTTTCTAAAAAAGTTGATTTTTTGTATTATTTTAATATTTTAATAATTAAAAAATAATAAAAATCACAAAAATAATAAAATTCACCAAAATGTCACATTTTGAATTTTAATCACTTAGGAACAAATCCCATATTTTTCTTAGGTCTATTTAATGAGATATTAAATTTTAAAGCCACTAAGGTAATTTTAAAATTAAAAAATACATATTTTCTGGCATTTTCACTAAAATAATTATAATAAATCAAAGAAAAAATCAGAAAATTGCAAAAATTGATTCTCTGATTTCCTTGATATCAGAGAGATTTTTGAAAAATATAAATTTCATTTTTCAACCTTTATTTTATTTTTAAATTAATTAATACTCCAAAACTTAAAATAATTATAATAAAAATAATATAATTCAAAAAATCACCAAAATTGGTCCAAGTGGTCCTACAGTCATTAGGAATGTCCCATAATTTTCTTAAGGACAGAAACTTTCTCTTGGTCGTATTATTAAATTTTCCTTGGAAATCTCTATTTTCCACCAAAAATAATTACATAAATAAATTAAATACAGAAAAAATCACATTTTCTCCTCTCATGTCTTTATTGACATATGAGTGAAGTCACATAAAAATTTCAAGTTCATTTAAGCTCAATTTAGTGAGTTATGAAATTATTAAGCTTGAAGGGCAAAATGGTAATTAAAATTTTAACCCTTAATTAAAACTTTAGGTTTAATAAAATTAACAAGTAAAATATTTGATCTTAATCTGATTTGGATGATTGAAATTTAAATAATTAAAGGGTAGAAACCTATTAAACAATTTAAAATAATTGAAATAAACCTTAATTAAATAATTGATTAAATTTGGAAGAATAATAAAATTGGAATTATTAAAATAGGGATATTATTAGGAAGAGATTTATTCTTTAATTTAAAAATCCCTAAATTAATCATCTCGATAATATTTAATTCTTAATTAAAATGATAATTCAAATTTAAGTTTTAAAATGTTAAAGGACTTAATCATTAAAATTAAATTAAAAAAAAAGTTAAATTATTAAACTCTTTTTAAATTTTCAATTAAATTAAAATTAAAAATAAAATTAAATTAAAGATTAAATTAAATTAAATCAAACAAATTAAATTAAATTAAATTAAATTAAATTAAATTAAATTAAAAAATTAAATTAAATTAAATTAAATTAAATTAAAAAATATTAAATTAAATTAAATTAAAATTAAATTAAATTAAATTAAATTAAAACATATTAAATTAAATTAAATTAAATTAAATTAAATTAAATTAAAATTAAATTAAATTAAATTAAATTAAAATTAAATTAAATTAAATTAAATAATTAAATTAAATTAAAATTAATTTATATCGAAATTAAATTGAATTAAATTAAATTAAATTAAATTAAATTAAATTAAAGATTAAATTAAATTGAATTAAATAACATCACCTAAGACATAAAGAAATTAAATATAAAGCAACTTGAACACTTATTCCAAATTTAAACCCTTTAAGCGAAGTTAAACTAAATCACGAAATCATTGGAACACCAATTTGCCCTCGAAAACTTTTATTATCATAACTCCTAAATAGAACATTAAATGAAATGTTACTTCACTCATAGGATATTCGAATGTCTTAGTTCATTGAGCGAAGATAACGAAGCTTGAATCCTCGGACGATTAATTCATTTGTATAATTAAATTCATTTGGACTTAAAAACAATTCTAGCAATATTGAAAAGATGTTTAAGATTCTGTCTTAAGCACTTCCTCGATATGATAGGATGTTTATAAGAACAAGCTGAACTTAATTATTCTTTGATGAAGAAAATCGTCCTCGAACGAAACACGAGAACCTAGACGTCGTAGGAAATGACTAGTTATAGGATTAGGAATTTGGTAGAAAACCATAACCCTTCCCTTAGCCTTACCTAGGAACTTGCTTAAATATTCTAATTGTGTTTTAAGTGCGGCTTGGGATGACGGGAAGACCCTCGAGGTACGCTTTTATTTTATTGCAATTTACCTTATTGCAATTTATTTAATCGCATCGCACTTACTTTTCTTGCATGATAAACAAGCT
This sequence comes from Papilionanthe hookeriana x Papilionanthe teres, assembly GCA_022702705.1. Taxonomy (NCBI): domain Eukaryota; kingdom Viridiplantae; phylum Streptophyta; class Magnoliopsida; order Asparagales; family Orchidaceae; genus Papilionanthe; species Papilionanthe hookeriana x Papilionanthe teres. The sequence goes on along the minus strand of CM040434.1, from coordinate 23,454,912 downwards.
GTTGCATGAAAACCCACACCTTTAGGATAGTCCCTAAAACTGAAACCAAAACTAAATTAAAAGTCATTACAAGATAAAATTCACCTCACTGACATTTCGAAAATATAAAACAACTCGAAATTTAATCACAAACGAACACAAAACTACAATTACAACTAAATTAAAACGTCTTGTTGGATGATCGGGAATACCTCGGATGATGTAACCTACGTGTTGCTAACGGGATTTCCCGCGGTCTAAATGAAAGTGTGGAACTCATTCGAGTTGAGTTTAGCAAATTCATACGGACTAAGTGAATCAGATAAAAATAACGATGCGGAAGGATGGAACCGTGGGATCTTAACCGGTGTCGTTATAATCAACTTTAAGATTTGTTTTAATTAAAACACAAAAACACTTGGAAATTAAGACTTCTCTAAACCAAAACACTTTTCTCATCTCCTGATTCATGACTTCTATAACTAAACCTCTGCAACAACAAGGAGCTTGGAGCATGGTGGGCAGCACGGCCATCGTCGTCAGCAAAACTTGAATCTACATCAGCAAAACTTTCTTAGAATTAAACAACAAAGCCATAGGATTTCGAGGTAGTTTGCCTAGTGCAACATAAATCCTCAACCTCTTCGTTAGGCATTTGCATTGCAAATTAAGCCACTAGCTGGACTTAGGATTCCGAGGTAGTCGTTTGGTACGACATAAACCCTCACATCTTCGAAGGTTATTTGTATGATTCTATCATATAAATATAAGTCCTAATTAACTAAAATTGGCGAGATCAAAACATTAAATAAATATTAGGACTTTCCTAAATTCAAGCCGAACAATAGGATAGTCGGGAAATTACCGAAGTTTGCTTCGAATACGTAATTTCTCCTACCTTTCCTCCTTTGAAATCCCAAAATAAAATGTTCTAAATTTGATCCATTCTCTATTGAAATTCCAAAATTCAATCCTTTGAAAACTTAAACTTTGAAATTCTTGAGAGCGGAATTATTGATTATTATCGAGAGTTTTCTTAGGTGATTCCAGTCACTTAAGATGTAATTAACTATAGGGGCTTGCCCTTATAGGGAATTTTAAAGAACCCGGAGTAATATAAACCCTGTTTAATGCTTTCATATTAAGCGAGGGGAATTTGTCGGCTTATAAAATTGGTTCGCGGACGAACGGATGTCACGAAATCTTCTAGTTTATTTAATCGAGCCCTATCATTAAGTAGTGTGTCTATTCTTCGGGGTAGATACACGGTTTGTGATGCGGTGCTCGTTTATATAAACTATTTGGGATGTGAGATCGAGTTTGATTTCATATCTTAAATTTTCAAATTTAAAATTATTTTCAAAATCAAATACAATTTTTAAATTGTTTATTTAAATTAAATTAAAAATTCGCCGACAATTTCTGTTAGGCGACCCCTTTTCTAAATACAGACACAACCTAAAAATAATGCTGACAACTTCGGCGACTCTGTGAGGATAATTCGCTCTCTCCATTTTTAATCGGATAATAGTGCTTGCAAAAATCGGTAGTGTATCCATACCCCTTTGGATCGAGCTACCCTTCTTTCAGTTGGAACACTATGTTCATTTCTACCTTGAACGAGTGTAGCCGACATTCTCTCGGATTTAGGAGCCTTTGTTTAGACACCCCTAAACGAGAGAGGATTCGAGATCCTTTTACCTCATTTCGAAGTGGGGTGGACCCCAAATAGGTGTTAGTTTAGGAGTAATCCTTCGAGTCGAGAAGTCTTGCATAAGACTTTCTCTTCCTTTCCAAGTCTGAATCGGACTCCTTACCTTCTCTACACCTTTGAACATTCCGTTCTAAATAAAAAAACCCTCTAACGAATGAATCTTTTAACAAATAACTCCTTCTTATAAATACATGAACAAGAATGTGTTCGGACTCTTTCCAATTCCTTTCTTTTCGTCCTGATGAGAAGAAGCATAACTTGGGACTGACAATCAGGATCTACCCTGCAGAAATGGAAGCCCCAAGGCTGATTTTCTCCTTCACTAATGGACTGGACCCATTTGTTTACAAGGGTGAGCTTGCCCGACGATGGGATCATCCGGTTTGGACAAGGATTCGAGAACACAAATGTCGAAATCACCGACGTTTCCCCTTTCGCGTTGACAAACGAAGTATACGAAGCTAAGAAGCCGGTGATCGAGTTCGACCTTAGGTCGACCCAGAGTTTCCTCCGTGCGAAAGATTCCGTCGAGAGAATCTGCTGTCATCCGCGAGAGGACTTATTCTTGCTACCCCCAGCTGGTGCTAGTTGTCTGCTGCACCTGCACCGGCACGCAGATTAAAGGGGAAGGAAATCCGGAACTATGGTGAACACTGCTACCGTGGAGGGTACGGACTTTCTGTGAGACCCTCTGTTTTTGAAATCGGGTCCGGCTCCGAGAATTCCATCACTAACATGGACCCGAAGAAGGAACAGAAGTAGGAAGATTGCCAGGAAGGCCAGAGCTGTTGAAGTTGCTTTCCTGGAGGAAATCCAGAAATCCACGAGTACACACCACTACTGAATACATACCATTGCACGAAGATACACCCTTTTTGGAAGGAAGTAGATTCCATCCCTTTCCGCCGCGGTGACGAGGAAAATATCCGTAGGATTATTTCTACATTACCTCGACATGCATACTACGACGACGAGCGAAGAAAAGGGCTAGGATTACACCATTCGACCCGACTACGGTACGTGATCGAGAAGCTAGCAAGAAAGAGAAATGCCCGTATCGGAGATTCTAAGGAGGATAGGGCGGGTGCCGATCAAATCCCGTCTTGGGCCGCAGGTAGAACACAGCCATCGTTACGGAAAAGCCAAATAAAAGGATGAAGGCTAGTCACGCTATCGTTGTTTCGGGGTTGCGGATTAGGCGAGGATACCACCTTCCGGCATTTGGGCGACGGACCATACGGTCCTAGACCTTCTGCTGCTAGAAGGATGGTATGGCGTCCCGCTGCTTGGACGGTTAAGGTTAAAACGACGGCCGAGAAGGAAAGTCTCGTCGGAAGACTTGAATCCGAAGAAAGTTCCCTTGCGGTAAAGGGGACTCGTGAGAAGGGAACCGGCGGCTATCGCACGACAAGCTGCGAGGATGCACGGAAAAGACCGCTAGAGGACGCTATGGAAAAGTTGAGGACTGATATTCGACGACTAGCAAAATAAAGAGAAGAGAAATTTTGAGATGAGATTGATTCATCAGAATTCATGGACGATGAGTATGTAGAAATCAACATGGTCGAAACGCGAGCTTCGTCAGCTTCACAAGGTGCTCCTGCGGCCGCGAGAAGAGAGGAGGCTGGAAGTGATGAGAAGACGACTTCAGAGAAAGACGATACGATCGCCCGAATGGTGAAAAGAATGGAAGAGATGGGCGTGGCCCTAGCCACTCTCCGGAGTCGAGTGCAAGCCCAAGAGAGACGCCCCCGGAGGTCATTCACATTGTGGATGGAGGAAAGGAGATTACATACGTCAACGGGGACGATCGGCTAAAGAAAGATACAACCACGAAGCATGATTCCGAAAAAGATATCAAGAGCTTGGTGGAACGGCGAGTGCGAGAAGCCTTAGCACAATCGAAGAGCGGGACATCCATTCGGACGGGTAGACCTTACCGGAAGAATTCGACGCTATCCGGTACCCAAGGCTTCGTACCACCTGCGGTTCAAAACCTTTGATGGGCAACGGGAACCCCGACGGCATGTTGCACACTTTTGTGCCAGTTGTTGCAATGCCGGCGGGAGTGATGCATTACTCTTTCGACAATTTGTCAGCAGCCTGTCAGGGATCGCCTTTGATTGGTATGCAGAATTACTAAATGGTTCAGTGAAGACATTCTCAGAACTAGAAAACATCTTCATCAAGCGATTCGCTGGAGCTCAGCACCACATCACTATAGGTGATTTAGTGGTAGAGAAGCAGAAGCCGAACGAAAATTTGGTGGATTACATACTTCGATGGAGGAACTTAAGCATGAAGTGTGAACCACAACTACAAGAACAACATGCAATCGTCATCTTACTTAAGAGCATTCACGGCCCGATAGCACTTCTCCTCGAAGGATTCACTATTAAGACTTTCGAGAAGTTGTTAAACGAGGCCGGGAGCTTGCGAAGGAGGCGAAGCAATTAAGTTTCGCCGACAAGACGGACAAGCAAAAGCACTGTGAAGACTTTTGAAAAGAAATCCGGGATCGTTGCGGCGGTCGACAAAGGCAAACAAGCGATACAAATATCGTCCGAACGACCGCGGCAACCTCAGCGGAATTACCGGCAACCCCGACCCGGCTATCGGTCATCTCCACGGTATGAACAACCACCTCGTCCGCAACGTACATTAAGGGAGCTTCGAGCGGGGAATATCCATTCAAGAATGAAGCGAGTGCCGAAAATGTTCCGTGGTCGATGAAAACTCTAGATTTCCAGTGCCGGAGCCTAAGAGACCGGAAGAAGTCAACAAGAAAGGTGATCCCGACTTTTGCCCTTACCACCGGATGCTTGGACACAAGATAGAAGATTGCATTACCTTCAAAAGTTGGCTCGAACGACAACCTTCGGAAAAGAAATATAACAATCCCGAAGGAGTACATGAAGGAACCCCGAAAGGAGGTTCCGTCGATGTTGTCTCGGCCGATCTCATCGTTCAGATAGATCCCTATGCAGCCGACGATGGATGGACTACCGCTTGGACGAGGTCTTCGAAAAGATTTTAGACGGCATCCAAGCCGCTTCGATGCGAGCTTCAATTCGAGTTCGAAACACTGTCGAGTCGGCACTATCACTTGCGATAGAAGAACCACCTCGACGAGGAGACGATTGAAGAGAAGAAGAAAATCGACGAAGAAGAGAGGACCGAGGCTCCTAAGGCTAGGACTAGGGGCTGCTTATCCTAGGATAGTTGTTTCGGATTCGGGGGAGAAATCACTCGAACCTGCGACTCTGTATGATTATACGCTCACTTCGGTGGGATCTTATAATGATAAGGGTGATGGCGTTGGCTACGTTTTGACAGTTTCTAACGATTACGTAACTGGCGACAATCCGGACATCGATTTCGATACCAATGACAATTCTCAAATCATACATATTCTCGACGATCAAAATGAAGAAGAAAACATCCATCAAAGAGGCTACGAGAGTTCAACAAGCAACGAATCTATCTGCAAGTTTCGAGGAGCTCCAGTCACAATAGAATTAGAGCCTTCGGACTGCGAAACTAATCCGGAAGAACACTGTTATTCCGATTCGGGAAGAAACACCGAGCAAGCTCAACACTAGATTCGAAGAAATTACGGAAGTTAACTTAAGAAGTGGAAGAGTTCTACCTGCGAGAATGGGTCCGAAGGACGAAGGAAAGCGGTGGTTGTTCAAGAAGAATCAACCCGGCGGAAGAAATACCCATTCGAGAAGAAGCCGAAACACATGAAAATAAAGTGTACTACAACGTGCTAGCCCATCTTAGGAAACTACCGACCAAGGCGAGCATCTACGACGCTCTCATCTTATCAAAGGAGATGAGAGAAGCTCTGATCAAGGCCTTACTTGATCCGGAAATTTTCTTAGCTCAAATGGCCAGAGATTCCTTAGATGAGGTTTGTTAGTTAAAGGAAAAGCGAGGTGTTACCTTCATGGACAATGACCTACTGCTTGGGACAGCAGACCACAACCGACCGTTGTACATTTCAGTTACAATTGGGAAGTTTACGCTCTCCAGAGTATTGGTGGATCCAGGAGCGTCAATTAATATAATGAGTCTTCGAACACTAGCATACTTGGAAATTGATGCCCGCGAGCTCGAAGCCGACAAAATGTTATTAAGGGGATTCAACCAGAAAGGAGAAAGAGCCCTTGGATCAATAACGCTACTAATGAAGACCGATCACTTAGCAAAGACAAACGCAAAATTTCACATAATTGATTCAGAAACGTCGTTCAACGCTCTACTGGGCCGACCATGGATACATGAAAACAGGATGTTACCATCATCTCTACATCAGTGCATCAAATACTACGATGGAGGGGAACAGTGCATCAAAGGTGACTTACAACCATTCTCCGTACAAGAGATTGAAATCAATGAAGACGCAGCTTATTATGCACCACCGAAGAAAACAATCTTCTCCAGAGATACCATAACAAATGAAACAAAGAAAGTTCGGGACAACGGAGAACCTGAAGTTCTAGTCCAAGAGTCACTCACCACTCCCTTACGGCGAGATGGTGAAGGTTTCTCCACAACTCGCATCCGAGGTCGAGGCCGGGGACGAGGTCGTGGTAGAGACGTTAGGACGAGTTGGACGAGAGGAAACTGACCATCAATGTTGATTGGGAAGATAGTTACGAAGAAGAAAGAGAGATCGAACAAGAAGCAACGACAATAAGTCGGAAGAAGCCGTAATTCGAAGATCTCTCTCGAAGATGAGAAGAATGAAGAATACAAATCGATGTACGAGAAGATTAACCACTATGTACATACTATGATCCGACCCGATCCATTCTAATAAGATCGAGGGTATGGTGGTCGAAGAGGTACGTAGCGGCGGTACAAAGCCAATCGAATTCTACCGTGGTGCTTCTTCCTCCAAAACTGAAAATAATGTACAATTTGAAGATGTCACTTCATCAGAATTAATGGAATTACCTTTTGAGTGGTACTCTCCCTGTGTTCAAAATTTAATTTAACATGGTTTCTTACCTCGACAATGGACAAAAGGCCAATCACAACATTTTGAAAAATTATGGAATAACTCCGGTCGTCCACCCAATTCAAAGCATGGTCTCGGATTCGGCACAGTAGGATCGGTTGACGATGCGAATTTTGCATGGTTGTCACTTGCGAGTCTAATGAAAGCTTGCATGGAAACTACGAGAAGAATTTGAAGATTTACAAATTGGAGACGCTCCACCGAATTCGAAGAAGAGATCGAATCTACGATAGATGAGTTAACGGAAGTTAACTTAGGTACTAGCGAAGAGCCTAGACCTACCTTTGTTAGCTCCTTACTCGATAAGGAAGACTCCGAAGAAATAATCGAAGTTATTAATGGAATTTAAAGGCTTGTTTTGCTTGGAACTACGATGAGATGCAAGGATTAGCTCCGGAGGTCGCGAGTCCATAAGGTAGGAGTGGATCCTACTTACGTCCCGAGTCGGACGAGGTCCCGAGAAGAATGCTTCTAGAAATAGAACAACAAGTCATAGCCGAAGTTAAAAAGCTAATAGACGCCGAATTTGTCCGTGAAGAACAATACCCGACTTGGTTAGCCAATGTGGTGTCGATCGGAAGAAGAATGGTCGGATCGGAATTTGTGTGGACTTCGGAGATTTAAACGAGGCATGTCCAAAAGATGAATTCCCTCTACCGATCCCGGAATTAATGATCGACATTGCTTCGACACATGAAATATTCTCATTCATGGATGGATCTTCGGGATACAACCGAGATAAAAATGGCTCCGGAAGATGAAAAGCTTACGGCATTCGAACGCCGATCGGAGTATATTGCTACACAGTGATGCCATTTGGACTGAAGAACGCAGGAGCAACATACCAGAGAGCGATGACAAGAATTTTTGATGATCTCATCTACAATCAAGTCGAATGCTACGTGGACGATGTGGTCATTAAAAGCAAAGTAAAGAAAAACCACTTGTATGATTTGAGAATTGTTTTCAAACGATTAAGACAATTTAACCTTAAGATGAATCCCTTAAAATGCGCCTTCGGCGTCACCTCCGGAAATTCTTAGGATTCGTTGTCAGACATCGTGGAATTGAAATCGACCCGGAAAAGATTAAAGCTATCTTAGAAATGCTGCCTCCCAAAACCTTAAAACAACTACGATCCTTTCAAGGGAAGGCTGGCATATCTTTGACGCTTTATCTCGAAGCTTGTCGGGTAGGTGTCGGCCTTTCTCGGCACTAGTTAAAAAGGACGTCGAATTTATTTGGGAAGAGAAATGCCGGAAGGCCTTCGATTACATTAAGCGATATTTAATGACACCTCTGTCTTAGCGGCCCCAGATCTCGGGAAGACCGCGATACTTTATACCGCGGCTCTAGACGACTCTCTCGGAGCCACTATTAGCCAGAGTCGATGATGAGGGTAAAGAAAATGCTCTTTACTTACTTAAGCCGTCGTTTACTTCCGACGGAAATAAGGTATCCCGCAATTGAAAAGCATTGTTTGGCCTCGATCTTCGCCGCTCGAAAGCTCGAGCACTACATGCTTTCTCATAAGGTCGACTTGATCTCAAAATTTAATCCATTGCGATACTTGATGACCGTCCAACACTTTCCAGCGGACTTGCCGGATGGTCGATGATATTATTGCAATTCGATATAACTTTCGTGCCTCTTCGTGCCGTAAAGGGACAAGTCCTAGCGGACTTCCTCGCGGCACACCCTTTGCCGGCGAATCTCCTCTCGATGACGATCGCCGGATGAACAAATAATGAGCCTAGAAGACCACGATGATCGACGTTGGGAATTATATTTCGATGGAGCATCTTCGGCACACAAAGATGAAGAATCGCAAGTGATAGTGCCGGTAAGGCGGGGATCGGATAAATCTTTATAACACGGAGCGGGGGATGTTAAGATACTCCTACCACTTGACGAGCCGTGTACGAACAACGAAGCGAGAATACGAAGCCCTCATAACGGGACTGGAATTAACTATTCGAATGGGGATAACGGACATCAACATCTACGGGGATTCACGATTAATCATTCAACGGATCGCCGGACGGTATAGAATTTTAAAGCGAAGACTCGAGCAATACTTCCGGTATGCCATACGGTTGTTGGAACAAATTCGAATGTGACAATCTACAAAATTCCCAGAAAAGAAAATGCCTTAGCAGATGCGTTAGCTCGCCTCGCAAAAGAATTTTCCTGTTTGCAAGATGAGTCAGTAGAAGTGTCAGTTCACGGACGTCAGGTCCTATCGCAGCTCGACATAGACACAATACACAAATCAGAAAAAGAAGAAAAATCAGTTGCGATGGTGACGGAAAACACGGAAGATTGGCGACGACCATTAATAGACTACCTGCGAACGGGAAAGCTACCGGACGATAGGTCGCTAGCCCATCGGATCGAAAAGAACTACTGTCCTACGCATTAATAAACAACACGTTATACGGAAGGTCTTTCGATCAAATGTGGCTAAGGTGCCTAGGCGGGTCCGAGGCCGTGAAATTGTTAAAGAGGTGCATTCGGGACTCTGTGGCGCTCACCGGTCGAGGTCCGAAGATGAAGATGAAAATTAAAAGACTAGGGTACTACGGCCCTCGATGATGACTGATTGCATGAAAATCGCCGAGAGGCTGTCACCAATGCCAAGTGCACGGAGTGGTTCTACACCAACCTCCAAATGTGCTACATCCGACAATTGCGTCGTGGCCATTTGAATGTTGGGGCACAGATATAGTGGGTCCGATAGAACCACCATCTTCGAAAGGACATCGCTTCATTCTTGCGGCTACGGATTACTTTTCCAAGTGGGCGAGGCGGTTCCACTTAGAGAAGTGAAAGCACACCACGTCTTACGGTTTTCAAGAACCGAGTTGTCTACTTGTTTCGGAGTGCCGCGCGGGATCATCTCGGATAATGGGTCGGCATTCGAAGCACGCAAATCAACAACACGGAATCGGTCGGCGATATTCGATAATTTACTACCCAAGAGCAAACGGCACAGTTGAGGCTTTTAATAAAACTCTCGTTCAAATCTTAAAGAAAACCTTGGACGATAATAAGAGAAATTGGCACGAGAAGTTATTAGAAGCCTTATGGGCCTACGGACAACCTTCGAACTCCTACTCGAAGCTACACCTTACGCATCGGTGTATGGGTCCGAGGCGAGTGTTACCTTTAGAGGTTCGGCTTCCTTCACTCGGAATTGCGAGTTACAAATAAGATCACGACGGAAGAGAATGCCAAATTACGACTCAGAGGAATTAGAAAGCCTGGAAGGTAAAAGACTTGCGGCGCGAGCGGAATTTAGAACTATACCAAGCTAAGATGGTTCGAAGCCCATGACAAGCTGGTCCGCCGAGAACCTTGAAAGTTGGTGAGTTAGTTCTCGTTCTCAAAAGACCTATCCTTGCACACCGCAAGATAGGAGGAAAATTTGAACCCACTTGGGAAGGGCCGTTCGTGGTTGAAGCGGTATACTCGGGAGGTTCCTACCGGCTAGTGAATTGCCGGGGAGAACGACATATGCTTCCGATCAACGGACGATACTTGAAAAAGTATTATGCTACCTGATGTTTCGAAGGAATGAATTCTTCATCCCTAGAAGCACGGGCGAAGTAGTTACTTATGACTGGGTCCGAACCCAAAAATAAAAAAATGTGCTAAAATAAATAAAATCATGATAATAAAGTTTTCCTTATTTTCTCCTCCATATCAAGATCTCTTTCCTGATCTTATCCCATTTCATTCCTGTTAAAATAAATAAATAAATAAATAAATAATAATATAATAAAAAAATGTCTTTAATAAACATTTTCTTAATGTTCTTGTTCTTAGTACAACCCACGATCCTTTTCCTTGTCTTTTCGCGAGGAAATGTCGAACGGGCGGTTGGTCTGAACTTTAGAAATGGCGTAAGCCTTGCACTCGATGAAAAGAGGGTGAAAAATGGAGCGATAATCGAGATTGACTCGGACTTCGCACCAACGAGGCCTACGATACGAGGAAAGTGAGCCGGGTCCCGGTTGACGAGAAGAGCTGCCCGAGCGGACGGTGATGAAAGTGGGTGGCCCAAGCCACCGATCCGACGACGAAAAGAAAGGCAAACACCGAAGAAGATAAGAAAATGAAGTACGTAGTCGCTACGGCGGAGGGCGAGCTTGTCGGCGCGCGCCCACGGAGATTCGAGAAGTTCGAAGAGCTACTCTCACGACAACGCAACGAAGAAATAAAAATCACCGTATCACGCAAGATGTTAACCAAGCTAGCGCGCGGACCGGCGCGACGAGGCGAGTTGCTGCTGCCGGTACATACACTTCGAGGACACCGGTTCACCGGGAACCTGAAGAAAGGAGGCCGGCTCCTAGGATAACGAGAAAGGACCGGGGAAATCTCACGAAGATCGGAAGAAGAAGGCTACCACGCTACCGAGATAGAACCACCGGTAATGCATGACCTTGTTGCGAAGCAACCCGGGGGATGTCCCGACGGACATCATCCCCGAGGAGCCGAGGTATGCGGGGAGAACGTGAAGGGATTGAGCCGTATATCCCACAATACGTCATCAGGCCTGGCCATTTGCAGATTATTCCGGAATACGAGCTGGAAAGAATGTAGAATGTCGAAAAGAAAACCTTTGAATACTTCGAGAGAATCAGAGGCAGAAGGATCAATATACTAGAAGGCCTCGAGCTACATACAGATGTATTCTCGGAATATGAACAACAACAAATCGTGGATTGCATCCGGGATTTGAAAAGAATGGGCCGAGCGGGCCGCCTAAGGGAAAACACCTACTCGGAACCCCGAGATGGATGCCGGGGAAAGGAAGAATTACAATACAATGTGGATCTTGTTACAACTTTGCGGAAGACAGGAAGGGAAACCCACGGGAATACTCCGTCATGGCCGAGTGGATCCAATGCCATTGGTCATCGAAAGAATGGTAAAAAGATTGATAACATGGAGGGTACTGCCGGCGGATTGCATACCCGACAGTTGCATCATTAATATTTACTAAGCGGGGTGATTGCATACCCCCGCACATAGATCACCACGACTTTGTCGGACACTTTCGCACGGTTTCTTTCTGAACGAGTGTAACATCATGTTCGGATCGACCTCCGGATAGCGAGGCCCGGGTGAGTTCCGAGGGCCGGTGAAGATACCATTACCGGTAGGTTCGTCATGATGCGAAGGGCAACGGAGCGGATGTCGCTAAACATTGCATACCGGGAGTACCGGTGAAGCGGATCTCGGTTACTTTCGGAAGGATGGACGACGGGAAGACACCTTACCATTTCCGGCCCGGACCGGAGCTAGAGAGCCTCCGGCCTTACGAGCTGTGAGCTACATGGAAAATATCACACCTCCGATGTACATCCATACGGCATCCTTGCCGAGGATGGCTTGGAAGGTGATGTTATTGACCATGTACCCCACTATTCAGACATGGATTTTTGACAGATGCTTCTTTGGATGGATCGACGAAGATCATACATAGTCCGTTTTGAGTCTACATGGATTGTATGAGATGTATTCCAGATCGAGTTGTATGATGTATCTTCGACATGATTGGAATGAAAGTGACCATGTCACATTTTTGGCCTTCACATCTTTTGTGCAAATTGACTGGGAAACGCCATTAAAGTTAAATGAACTTCGAACAAAGAACAGAAAAGAAATAAAAAAAATAATAAAAGAAAACTTTCCTTAAAAATCAGAAAATGATAAACACCAAATTCACATGAACATTAAATTCACGATAAAATAAAATTTGAATCGTTAAAGGACAAACAAAATGAACATAGATTTCAAATCAAATCTAAATCAAGTTCAAATTCAATCTTTCCAGATTCCAAATCTCGATCAAATCTCAAATTCGATCTTCCGGATCTCAAATCAAATCTCGATCGAAAATTCAAATTCAATCTCTCAAATGCGAAATCCAATCCGTTCTACCCTCTCCCTTGTACGGGATGGAAGCGGTTGATTCCATTGACACGGATCGAATCTGATGGCGAGGGATTATATCCAATCCAAACCAGTGACTTCCAATCAACTCTTTTGAACGGGGTACGTAACATCTACATATTCCCTCCTAATCTATTTCCTTCCATGAAAGTCTTTTACAACTTTCATGAAATTTTCGAAACACCAAAATTTCACACTTTTCAAATCAACACTACAAATCTTTGCAAAGCCAATGACTATTCAAAATCAAATTCTTGGGGTTGAGGATTTTACATCCGAGACTGCATTGCTTTAGGATTCTTTCCCTATCGCAATGAAATACATCAAATTCAAACTTTTGGAGTCGAGGATTTTACATCCAAGCTCGCATTGCTTTAGGATCCTTCCCTATCGCAATGAAATACATCAAAAATCAAATTCTTGGGGTTGAGAATTTTACATCCGAAACTGCATTGCGTTAGGATTCTTTCCCTATCGCAATGAAATACATCAAAAATCAAATTCTTGGGGTTGAGGATTTAACATCCGAAACTGCATTGCTTTAGGATTCTTTCCCTATCGCAATGAAATACATCAAAATTCAAACTTTTGGAGTCGAGGATTTTACATCCGAGACTGCATTGCTTTAGGATTCTTTCCCTATCGCAATAAAAAACATCAAAATTCAAACTTTTGGAGTTGAGGATTTTACATCCGAAACTGCATTGCTTTAGGATTCTTGCCCTATCGCAATGAAATACATCAAATTCAAACTTTTGGAGTTGAGGATTTTACATCCAATACCGCATTGCTCTGAGATCTCTCCTCATTGTAATGATTCAATCCAATCGATTCAATTTTCTTTTGAGGTTGAAGATGTTACATCTAAAACCACAAAATTTCAATTTTCATTTCAAATCAAATACCTTCAAATTAATCTTAACAAAACTTCAATCTAAATTAAAACTTCAAACTAAAATCTAAGCTCACACATCAAAACTTAAACTAAAACAAAATGAAATCTGAATCGAAATTCCCTCAGATCATGTGATTTGGAAGTCACCTTCTTTTCCTTTCCCTGGCGAGAGTTCAGGAATCTCCAGTTTCAGAGATATACTTGACACTCCCCAGCGGAAACACTTCTACTTCATCCTAAGTTTGTCACTTGGACATCTGTGTTGGTTTTGTTGATCGCTTCGGTCAACACCAATACGCGCGGTGTGCTCCGTCGGCTCACCACACTTATTGGGGGTCCATTTGTTGACCTCATTTTTGATGAGGTCTTCTCTTCTTCTTTTAGTACTAAGGATCTAGCCTTAGGCTTTTCCTTTGACTGTCTTAGAGGACTAGAATTGGGGCCCACCACTTAGAAATTCAAACCACTTCTTAACTCCACTGCAAACTCCACAAACTTGATTGTAGACCCCTAATCACCTAGAGGGTTGAAATCGAATGTGGAAGTTTAAAGGATGAGTTCCTATAGGACTCTTTGGCCTTAGGAGCGCCTCAGGTGGCACTGGTGCAGTGAAGGGGCTGACTTACATACAAACTATATTTATACACTACACTTTCACACACCTCCTAAAACCACACCCATACCCAACTTGACCTCCGACTCATGTAGGTGATTCGCATGGATGGTCCTTAACCCCTAAGCCCTTGGCTAAGAGGGTTAGGAACAACATAATGGATGCCTCAAATGAGTCCCTTCATGGCTCATGTGGGCTTTATATGGCTTCATGGCTCAACCAAAATAATTTTATTCCACTTATATTCACCCAATCTTAAATTTTCCAAATTTTTAATTTCTGACCCCCGGGACTCTACACTTGCACTTCTACCCAAAACCCTTGAAACTACCCAAATTTCTCAAAAATTTCCAAATCACCCAAAATTCTCCAAAATCATTCCTAAACATTTCTCTCCACTCAAATTGACCATCCATGCCCAAAAATATCAAAAATTCCAAAAATACCTCCCAATACCCTCCAAATACCCAAAATACCCCTCATGATCCAAAAATCCAAAAATTCAGAAAATTCCCAGAAAATTCCAGAAAATCCCAAATATTCCCAATTTCATTTTGTTCAACTACACCATGGGCCAATTTTATCAATTCACCCTACTTTTGTCAAAACCCCCAATTTGACTCATTTTAACCCAAAGTGAACCCAATGTCAAACCAAACCTACCCAATTGACCCAAATTTTGGTCCAATTCAATTCTAAACTTCAATTCAACATTCCCAACACCAATCTAGACCAAATACAAGTCCAATTTGATTGACATTTGGATCCAATTTCACTTTTGGTCTTAAAGCCCAATTTGGACCCATGACCCAAACCTAACCCAAACTCACCCAATTCAACTCTAATTAACCCCAAATTTTTTCTAAATCTTCCTTAACATTTCCACAAACAAAACACTAACATGATTTGCCCAACATTTAGACCCAAACCCTACTCAAACTCAACCCAAAGCTAAAAGGCCCAATTTTGACCTAAACCCAAAACTAACCCAAATAAGCCCAAACCCCAAAATCAAAGACCAACCAAAGTCAAAACCTCTTTGAAACACTCCCATAAACATTTCCCAACATTAATTCTACATAAATTTCAGACCTAGCCCAACATTGGCCCAAGTTAGCCCAATTTGACCTATATTGGCCCATTCACCAAAGAAGCCCAAATTCAACCCAATTCAAACCCAAATCACTCCCAATTTGCTCCAAGTCACTCATGACACATCTATGAGCTAAACCCAACAATTATTTGGCCCAAGCCTTTACCAAAATTTCATCCTAAAATCCATTTTAAAATTCAAAAAGCCCACTTCCCTTAAACCTTCCTAAAAGCCCACTTCCTTCAAATTCAAAAGCCCAAATTCATCCAAAGCCCACATGACACTTCCCCTCATCATCCATTTAATCAAAATCACCCCTAAGTTTCAAAATCATCAATTAAACAATTCCAAATCAAGCCCCATAACAATTTCCATTAAAATGCCAAAATCCACAAAAATCCCTTTTTATGAAATTGACCCAACCTTTTCCCAAGCCACATGGAGCCATGAAGCCACATGCAAGCCATTGGCAAGCCATGAGGATCTCTAAGTTGTCAACTCTCCTTAAATGGCAAGAGAAGGAGGTCCTTTAAGCACCTCCTAAAAGTCATTAACCTTAAGCATGTTTCACCTTAACCAAAATTTAATCCAAATATATTTGGATAAGGACTTCTCCATGCCAAGCCAGTCGATCCTTTCGACTCCCCACAACACCCAAAGCCACCTTGAAGGGTGAACCAAGCCCAAAATGATGGGTTGACCCAAACCAAGCCAAAATGGCCTCTTCCCCATTCCATTCCAAGCCATCCCCTTTACACATGGCAAGGCCCGATCGATCGCACTAAACCCCAGTCCCGACCCACCCGGAATTGAGGGTGACCCATGCCTGCCGGCCGCCCGCCGGGTCGCCGGAAAACTCCATGGCCGAGACATGGGGAGGAGCCAAACTTTAGAATTCCACCTTGCTGAGCTGCCCCATGCCCAATGGCCACCATGGCTGTTCTGCCCTTGAACTAAGCAGCTGATCCAAGCCATTAAACCCCCTGGGAAGCCCTCCAGCCACCTCTATTTAAACCACACCACCTCTCGGCCATGAAAGCTGCTGAAACAAACCATAAGGAAACTCTGCTAAAATTGCTCCAGATCACTCTCCATACTTAGAGCAATTGATCCCCGGTGCCAATTTGCCTAATCCCCACCAACGAACTCGATTTCTCGGCCCAAAATTCCACCCAAAACCGAGGACACTTCTCCACGGTAAGCCAATCCTCAAATTGACCGGTCCTACACCTTCACCGGACCAAGAGGAGAAGTCCACCAGCGAAAGCCCCCTCTCCGGGGCCACCCGGTTGCTCCGGCCTCCGAAGCTTTGTGATCGGCTGTGGTGGAAATCTTACCTAGGCGATTCACCAGACCAGGAGACTTCATCTAGAGCTTGTTGGGATCCAATCGAAGGTGACGCAACCCTCAGATTGAAGCCACACTTCTCTGAGCAAAGGTATGAGCTAATTCTTCATCCCGAGCTTCTGTAGATTCTCCATTTCAAATGCTTTAATTTCAATGCATGATCACCGTATAGATGTGTTCATCTCTTCAAGACGAATCCATAGAGCACAAGAACACGAAAATCCGTTAAGTATTGAGTGAGTTCTTAGGGTTTTAGTGTGGACGGCTCTTGGGTGAGGATGCTTGGGGACGATGAACGGATGCCTTCCATTTAATACACGCGCGGACGGACGGCTCAGATTAGGTCGGATCAACGGATGATACGCGGAAGGCGGGACTAGGGCTGCTGACTCAAGTGGCGGCGTCGAATGGGAGCGCGCCACGCGGCACTTCGGAGATGTTAAGGTTGACGCGGCGCCGACTCGGATAAATAGAAAATTAGGGATTTTCTGTTTTATTTAATTCCCTAAACTTCAAAAATGCATAACTTTATGTAGAAAAATCAGAAAAATAAAATAAAAATACCCTCTTGCTCAGTGAACAGAGGAGAATAATGTGGAAAAGAAATCATTTAATTTTATCAAGTATTTTATTTTTAATGATTTATTTCCCTTCTGCATTGTTTTAATTCTCCATGCATATAGGAAATTCACCATGGCATGAGACCATAGGGCTTTTGAAGCCTCTGAATTTGGGAACATTCCCTGAATTTTCCAAAGTCAGAGGCCATCCCTATGAGAAGTTATTGATTTTTCAAATTCATGTTTCTGTTTTGAGTATTTTAATTCCAATAATTAGCATGTTGTGAGATAAATTCTAGTAAAATTTGGTGATGTCTCTTATGACCAGAGGACCCTAGGAAAAATAGGTTTTGAGTTAACTCATTTAATATAACCCTAATTGGCTTAAACACCAAAAATAGATCCCTAATTAATTAGAGCTAACCATACATCAAATTGACTTGAAATCAATTCTCCACTGACCTTTAGGATCAGAGGAACCCACCATAAAAATTTGAAGTCAATTGGACTTAGTTAGCCCTACTAAATGGGTTGATTAAGCCATTTAACCATCTTAAACTTCAAAAATTCATAACTTTCAAAATACCTTTCAAAAATTCACCAAATTGGTTTTGGAGACTCTCTGATATTAGGGGAATTTAAGAAAATTAAAATTTCAATTTTCTAAAAAAAAGTTGATTTTTTGTATTATTTTAATATTTTAATGATTAAAAAATAATAAAAATCATAAAAATAATAAATATCACCAAAATGTCACATTTTGAATTTTAATCACTTAGAGAACAACCCCCATATTTTTCTTAGGTCTATTTAATGAGATATTAAATTTTAAAGCCCTAAGGTAATTTAAAAATTAAAAAATACATTTTTTGGCATTTTCACTAAAATAATTATAATAAATCATAAAAAAATCAGAAAATTGCAAAAATTGATTCTCTGATTTCCTTGATATCAGAGAGATTTTTGAAAAATATATATTTCATTTTTCAACCTTTATTTTATTTTTAAATTAATTAATACTCCAAAACTTAAAATAATTATAATAAAAATAATATAATTCAAAAAGTCACCAAAATTGGTCCAAGTGGTCCGCTGGTCATTAGGAATGTCCCATAATTTTCTTAAGGACAGAAACTTTCCTTTGGTCATGTTATTAAATTTCCCTTGGAAATCTCTATTTTCTACCAAAAATAATGACATAAATAAATTAAATACAGAAAAATCACATTTTCTCCTCTCATGTCTTTATTGACATATGAGTGAAGTCACATAAAAATTTCAAGTTCATTTAAGCTCAATTTAGTGAGTTATGAAATTATTAAGCTTGAAGGGCAAAGTGGTAATTAAATTTTTTAACCCTTAATTAAAACTTTAGGTTTAATAAAATTAACAAATAAAATATTTGATCTTAATCTGATTTGGATGATTGAAATTTAAATAATTAAAGGGTAGAAACTTATTAAATAACTTGAAGATAATTAAAATAAACCTTAATTAAATAATCGATTAAATTTGGAAGAATAATAAAATTGGAATTATTAAAATAGGGATATTATTAGGAAGAGATTTATTCTTTAATTTAAAAATCCCTAAATTAATCATCTCAATAATATTTAATTCTTAATCAAAATGATAATTCAAACTTAAGTTTTAAAATGTTAAAAGACTTAATCATTAAAATTAAGTTAAAAGTTAAATTATTAAACTCTTTTTAAATTTTCAATTAAATTAAAATTAAAAATAAAATTAAATTAAAGATTAAATTAAATTAAATCAAACAAATTAAGTAAATTAAATTAAATTAAACTAAATTAAATTAAAAAATGTTAAATTAAATTAAATTAAATTAAATTAAAACATATTAAATTAAATTAAATTAAATTAAATTAAATTAAATTAAAATTAAATCAAATTAAATTAAATAAAAGGAAATTAAATTAAATTAAATTAAATCAAGTTAAATTAAATTAAATTAATTCATATCAAATCAAACTAAATTGAATTAAATTAAATTAAATAATAGAATCAAGTTAAAATTAAAATCAACTTAAATTGAATCAAAATTGAAACTAAACTAAATTAAATTAAATTAAAGATAATTTAAATTAACTTAAATAACATCACCTAAGACATAAAGAAATTAAATATAAAGCAACCTGAACACTATTCCAAATTTAAACCCTTTAACAGAAGTTAAACTAAATCACAAATCATTGGAACACCAATTTGCCCTCGAAAACTTTTATTATCATAACTCCTAAATAGAACATTAAATGAAATGATACTTCACTTATAGGATATTCAAATGTCTTAGTTCACTGAGCAAGATAACAAAACCTGAATTCCTAGACGATTAATTCATTTGTATAATTAAATTCATTTGGACTTAAAACAATTCTAGCAATATTGAAAAGATGTTTAAGATTTTTCTTAAACACTTTCTCAATATGATAGGATGTTTACAAGAACAACTGAACTTAATTATTCTTTGATGAAGAAAATCGTCCTCAAACCAAAACACAAGGACCTAGACGTCGTAGGAAATGACTAGCTATAGGATTAGAAATTTGGTAGAAAACCATAACCCTTCCCTTAGCCTTACCTAGGAACTTGCTTAAATATTCTAATTGTGTTTTAAGTGCAGCTTGGGATGACGGGAAGACTCTCCAGGTACGCTTTTATTTTATTGCAATTTACCTTATTGCAATTTATTTAATCGCATCACACTTACTTTTTCTTGCATGACAAACAACTGTTGCACGAAAACCCACACCTTTAGGATAGTCCCTAAAACTGAAACCAAAACTAAATTAAAAGTCATTACAAGATAAAATTCACCGCCACAACATTTCAAAATATAAAACAACTCAAAATTTAATCACAAACGAACACAAAACTACAATTACAACTAAATTAAAACGTCTCGTTGGATGATCGGGAATACCTCGGATGATGTAACCTACGTGTTGCTAACGGGATTTCCCACGGTCTAAATGAAAGTGTGGAACTCATTCGGTTGAGTTTAGCAAATTCATACGGACTAAGTGAATCCGATAAAAATAACGATGCCGGAAGGATGGAGCTGTGGGATCTTAACCGGTGTCGTTATAATCAACTTTAAGATTTGTTTTAATTAAAACACAAAAACACTTGGAAATTAAGACTTCTCTAAACCAAAACACTTTTCTCATCTCCTGATTCATGACTTCTATAGCTAAACCTCTGCAACAACAAGGAGCTTGGAGCATGGTGGGCAGCACGACCATCGTGTTCAGCAAAACTTGAATCTACATCAGCAAAACTTTCCTAGAATTAAACAACAAAGCCATAGGATTTCGAGGTAGTTTGCCTAGTGCAACATAAATCCTCAACCTCTTCGTTAGGCATTTGCATTGCAAATTAGGCCCTAACCGGACTTAGGATTCCGAGGTAGTCGTTTGGTACGACATAAACCCTCACATCTTCAAGGCTATTTGTATGATTCTATCATATAAATATAAGTCCTAATTAACTAAAATTGGCAAGATCAAAATATTAAATAAATATTAGGACTTTCCTAAATTCAAGCCGAACAATAGGATAGCCGGGAAATTACCGAAGTTTGCTTCGAATCTGTAATTTCTCCTACCTTTCCTCCTTTGAAATCCCAAAATAAAATCTTCTAAATTTGATCCATTCCCTATTGAAATTCCAAAATTTAATCCTTTGAAAACTTAAACTTTGAAATTCTTGAGAGCAGAATTACTGATTATTATCGAGAGTTTTCTTAGGTGATTCCCGTCACTTAAGATGTAATTAACTATAGGGGCTTGCCCTTATAGGGAATTTTAAAGAACCCAAGTAATATAAACCCTGTTTAATGCTTTCATATTAAGCAGGGGAATTTGTCGGCTTATAAAATTGGTTCACAGACCAAACGGATGTCACAAATCTTCTAGTTTATTTAAACGAGCCCTATCATTAAGTAGTGTGTCTATTCTCCGAGGTAGATACACGGTTTGTGATGCGGTGCTCGTTTATATAAACTATTTGGGATGTGAGATCAGTTTGATTTCATATCTTAAATTTTCAAATTTAAAATTATTTTCAAAATCAAATACAACTTTTCAAATTATTTATTTAAATTAAATTAAAAAATTCGCCGACAATTTCTGTTAGGCGACCCCTTTTCTAAATACAACACAACCTAAAAATAATGCCGACAGACTCTAGTGGAGTCCCATTTACCGATCCCATAGGGAAGCGAGGTAAGAGGTGCTTGGTCAACTTTTAGTCTACAACTATTAGACTTTTGTTTGGAAGGTCGATATAAGTGGTTTTTTTAACAACTACTCTTAAAGGTAATTATTACTTTTAAAATAACTAATAACTACTCCTAAAGAAAAATATTAATACTTAAGATAACCCTTTCTGGATAAATTGGTTTGGAGGATTTTGAGATAATAAAAATTAATATTCTCAAGTAATGAATTAGATAATGTAAATGAATGAGATTCATTAAGTATTTTATGTGCCAAATAGGAACAATCTTATTCTTTAACCTCTTTCAAGTGCATAAAGAACATTAGCTAATCCTAAGTTTAGTCCTTAAATTTGTGGTTAGGCTGGGATGATAATGGCTCTCACTCTAGAGCTCCCACTTCCCTTCACCTGAAGGCTAACTCTTGCTTTAGTTTCCAAACACTAGGACCGAATTGGGGATTTTAGTCTGTCACACTAAAATCTCCAATTCTACGCCCATCAAACCAAATTTCCCTATTTATTTGTGCTTAACCCCCATGAACTATGTAATTCATTCATGGACAATGAATATGGTTCCAGTTTGTTGAGAATTACACTGCCCTTTTGGGACAATGCAATTACAACAAATTTTAACAATACAACGGGTCCTTATTGTAATGTAAATGAAGTGCAAGTAAAAACCATCACTTTTATAATTAAAACTTCTTCTAGCATGCATCCCAATATCCTAAACATAAATCCTACTCATTACAAAAGAAATGTAAAAGGATAATAATGACATAATCTTCTCATGCCACTATTTCTTAAGAAGAAGAAAGAGTAAGAGAAATAAATTACAAAGCTCAAAGAAAGCACAACAGAAATCCTCATTTCAAAGCTAATCCACAAAATAAGTGTTTACAAAATCATAATATAATGAAGAACACAATACTTAGCTTTTTTCTTTTAAAAGAAAGATAAAAATCTCTCCCATAAGTCTCCCACTAATCCATGCAATGCTAGAACAAACCCTTACAAATTCTCTCAAAATCCCATCACCAATCTCTCCAAAAAAGGAGAAATCTACATTTTTACTCCTATTCTAAGATCTCTCAACATTCTCTACATTTTTTCTAACATTCCTCTCTCACACATACCTTTTTCTGACCTGAAATCGCTAATTTAAAGTGTGGGGACTAATTTTTGAAGAGTTGCCATAAGAAACCTTTCAAAAAGCGTCCAAATACGTTGAATATCGATCATAACCACTTTTGGCACGGTCCGGCGCTGTCTGATGATATTTCCAATGAAATTTTTGTGCTTTTTGGACTCTAGCACGGTTCGACACTAGATAGGGTGCCGTCTAGAACCCTACTCTGCGCAGCTCCATCGTTTTGCTTGGTTTGGCTCTGTTTCAGCTCTGATTCGCCCCATTTCAGTTGCGTCGCTCCTAATAAATAACCCTACAAAAATAAACATAAAAACAACATTTATTTAAATTGTAATCTCATTCAAAAATATGCAAGAAGTGTAAAAGAGATTATTCAAAGTAAGACTGTCGGCATATTTTTTAGGTTTGTGTTGTATTTTGAAAAGGGGTCGCCTACAGAAATTGTCGGTGAATTTTTAATTTAATTTAAATAAATAATTTGAAAAGTAGTATTTGATTTTAAAAATAATTTTTAAATTTGAAGATTTTAAGATATGAAATCAAACCGATCTCACATCCCAAATAGTTTATACAAACGAGCACCGCACCACAAACCGTGTATCTATCCCGAAGAATAGGCACACTGCTTGACGATGGGGCTCGATTAAATAAACTAGAAGATTTGTGACATCTGTTTGGTCTGCGAACCAATTTTATAAGCCTACAATTTCCCGTGCTTAATATGAAAGCATTAAACAGGGTTTATATTACCTGGGTTCTTTAAAATTCCCTATAAGGGCAAGCCCCATAGTTAATTACATCTTAAGTGACAGGAATCACCTAAGAAAACTCTCGATAATAATCGGTAGTTATCGCTCTCAAGAATTTCAAAGTTTAAGTTTTCGAGGATTGAATTTTGGAATTTCAATAGGGAATTGATCAAATTTGGAACATTTTGTTTTGGGAATTCAAAGGAAGAAAGGTAGGAGAAATTACAGATTCGAAGCGAACTTCGGTAATTTCCCGACTATCCTATTGTTTGGCTTGAATTTAGGAAAGTCCTAATGTTTATTTAATGTTTTGATCTTGCCAATTTTAATTAGGACTTATATTCGTATGACATGATCATACAAATAGCCTCGAAGATGTGAGGGTTTATGTCGTATCGGACGACTACCTCGGAATCCTAAAACCGGTTACGGCTTAATTTGCAATGCAAATGCCTAACAAAAGGTTGAGGTTTTATGTTGCACTAGGCAAACTACCTTGACGTCCTATGGCTTGGTTATTTTAATTCTATGAATGGTTTTGCTGATGTAGATTCAAGTTTTGCTGATGACGATGGCCGTGCTGCCCACCATGCTCCGAGCTCCTTGTTGTTGCAGAGGTTTAGTTATAGAAGTCATAAATCAGGAGATGAGAAAAGTGTTTTGGTTTAGAGAAAATCTTAATTTCCAAGTGTTTTTAATGTTTTAATTAAAACAAATCTTAAAGTTGATTATAACAACACCGGTTAAGATCCCACGGTTCCATCCTTTCGGCATCGTTATTTTTATCGGATTCAGTTAGTCTAGATGAATTTGCTAAACTCAACTAAATGAGTTCCACACTTTCATTTAGACCGTGGGAAATCCCGTTAGCAACACGTAGGTTACATCATCCGAGGTATTCCCGATCATCCAACAAGACGTTTTAATTTAGTTGTAGTTGTAGTTTTGTGTTCGTTTGTGATTAAATTTTGAGTTGTTTTATATTTTGAAATGTTGTGGCGGTGAATTTTATCTTGCAATGACTTTTAATTTAGTTTTGGTTTCAGTTTTAGGGACTATCCTAAAGGTGTGGGTTTTCATGCAACAGTTGTTTATTATGCAAGAAAAGTAAAATGCATTTGCAATAAAGTAAATTGCAAGAAAAGTAAATTGCAATAAAACAAAAGTGTACCTGGAGGGTCTTCCCGTCATCCCAAGCTGCACTTAAACACAATTTAGAATATTTAAGCAAGTTCCTAGGTAAAGCTAAGGGAAGGGTTATGGTTTTATACCAAATTCCTAATCCTATAGCTAGTCATTTCCTATGACGTCTAGGTTCTTGTATTTTGGTTTGAGGACGATTTTCTTCATCGAAGAACAATTAAGTTCGATTGTTCTTATAAATATCCTATCATATTGAGGAAGTGCTTAAGACGAGTCTTAAACATCTTTTCAATACTGCTAGGATTGTTTTAAGTCCAAATGGATTTAATCATACAAATGAATTAATCGTCTGAGAATTCAAGTTTTGTTGTTACCGGTTAAAATTTTAATTATCACTTTGCCCTTCAAGCTTAATAATTTCATAACTCATTAAATTGAGCTTAAATGAACTTGAAATTTTTATGTGACTTCACTCATATGTCAATAAAGACATGAGAAGAGAAAATGTGATTTTTCTGTATTTAATTTATTTATGTAATTATTTTTGGTAGAAAATAGGGATTTCCAAGGAAAATTTAATAATATGACAAAGGGAAAGTTTCTGTCCTTAAGAAAATTATGGGACATTTCTAATGACCAGAGGACCACTTGGACCAATTTTGGTGATTTTTTGAAATATATTATTTTTATTATAATTATTTTAAGTTTTGGAGTATTAATTAATTTAAAAATAAAATAAATGTTAAAAAATGAATTTTATATTTTTCAAAAATCTCTCTAATACCAAGGAAATCCGAGAATCTATTTTTATAATTTTCTGATTTTTCTTTGATTTATTAGAATTATTTTAGTGGAAATGCTAAAAAATACATTTTTTTTAATTTTAAAATTACCCTAGGGCTTTAAAATTTAATATCTCATTATAGAGACTTAAGAAAAATATGGGGATTGTTCCTAAGTGATTAAAATTCAAAATGTGACATTTTGGTGAATTTTATTATTTTTATAATTTTTATTATTTTTTAATTATTAAAATATTAAAATAATGTAAAAAATTGTCTTTTTTAGAAAATTGCAATTTTAATTTTTTTAAATTCCCCTAATATCAGAGAGACTCCAAAACTAATTTGATGAATTTTTGAAAAGTATTTTGAAAGTTATGATTTTTTAAAGTTCAAACTGACTAAATGGCTTAATCAACCCATTTAGTAGGGCTAACCAAGTCCAATTGACTTCAAACTTTTATTGTGGGTTCCTCTGACCCTACAAGTCAGTGGAGAATTGATTTCAAGTCAATTTGATGTATGATTAGCTCTAATTAATTAAGGAGCTATTTTGGGTGTTTAAGCCAATTAGGGTTATTTTAATTGAATTAATTCAAAACCTATTTTTCCTAGGGTCCTCTGGCCATAAGAAACACCACCAAATTTTTCTAGAATTTATTTCACAACATGCTAATTATTGGATTTAAAATACTCAAAATAGCAACATGAATTTGAAAAATCAATAACTTCTCATAGGGATGGCCTCTGACTTTGGAAAATTCAGGGAATGTTCCCAAATTCAGAGGCTTTAAAAGCCCTATGGTCTCATGCCATGGTGAATTTCCTATATGCATGGAGAATTAAAACAATGCAGAAGGTAAATAAATCATTAAAAATAAAATACTTGATGAAATTAAATGATTTCTTTTCCACATTATTCTCCTGCGTTCACTCGAGCAAGAGGGTATTTTTATTTTAGTTTTCCGATTTTTCTACACAAAGTTATGGATTTTTGAAGTTTAGGGTATTAAATAAATAGAAAAATACCCTAATTTTCTATTTATCCACGCGGCGCCGCGTCAACCTCGGCAGCTCCGAAACGCCGCGTGGCGCTCTCTGATTCGACACCGCCATCCGACTCAGCGCTCCGGGGGCCCGCTGTGTCGTTCTGTCTCCTCATCCGGCGCGATCCTGGCCGTCCATCCGCGCGTGTATTAAATGAACGTCATCCGTTCATCGTCCCCAAGCGTCCTCACCCGAGAGCCGTCCACACTAAAACCCTAAGAACTCACTCAATACTTAATGGATTTTCGTGTTCTTGTTCTCTATGGATTCGTCTTGAAGAGACGAACACATCTATATGGTGATCATGCATCGAAATTAAAGCATTTGAAATGGAGAATCTCCAGAAGCTCGGGATGAAGAATTAGCTCATACCTTTGCTCAGAGAAGTGTGGCTTCGATCTGAGGGTTGTGTCACCTTCGATTGGATCCCAGCAAGCTCCAGATGAAGTCTCCTGGTCTGGTGAATTGCCTAGCTATGAAAGTGACCATAGCCGATCACAAAGCTTGGAGGCTGGAACAACTCGGGTGGCTCTGGAGATGGGGCTTTCGGTGGGAAACTTCTCCTCTTGGTCCGGTGAAGGTGTAGGACCGATCAATTTGAGGATTGGCTCACCGTGGCAAAGTATCCTGGTTTTGGGTGAAATTTCGGTTGAGAAATTGGGTTCGTTGGTGGGGATTAGTGCAAATTGACACCGGGGATCAAGCTCGCTCTAAGTATGGAGTAGGGTTTGGAACAATTTTGGCGGAGTTTCGGCAAGGTTTGTGCAACTCTCCTCCATGGCCGTGAGGGGTCGGGTTTAAATAGAGGTGGTCGGAGAGCCTCGCGAGGATGGCCGAGGGTTGGGATCGAGCTGCTCCGGGCATGGGAAGAATAGCCATGGTGGCCATTGGGCATGGGGCGGCTCAGCAAGGTGGAATTTCAAAGTTTGGCTCCTCCCAAGGTCTCGGCCATGGTGTTTTCCGGCGACTCAGTGGTGGCCGGCCGAGCACTGGTCACCATCTTGTTCACGTGGGTCAGGGCTGGGGTTTTGTGTAGGCAATTGGCAAATGCCATGTGTAAAAGGCTTGGATTAGAATGGAATGGGAGAGGGCTCATTTTGGCTCAAATTGGTCAACCCATCCCTTTGGACTAGGTGCACCACCCGAGGCTTGGTTTAGAGTTGAAGAGAAAGTGATTTGGCTCAGGCATAATCGGTAGGGTCAAGTCACCATCCAAGCACAATTAGGCATAAGCATGGTTAAGGGGAATCATGGGAGTGGTTAATCACCTTTAGGAATTAAGGAAAGAGTCTCCTCCTTTTGCCCAAAATGGCATGGTGACATGTAAAGAGGCTCTCATGGCTTCCATGTGGCTCATGCATGGCTTCATGGCTCATCTTTGGCTTGGGAAAAGTTAAGTCAATTTCATGGAAATGGATTTAAGAAAATTTTGGTATTTTGATGGGAATTTGTATGGGGCTTAATTTGGAATGGCTTCATGATGAGTTTTTGAAACTTAGGGATTGATTTTAATCAAGGGTATGATGAGAAGAATTTGTCATATGGGCTTTAGCATGAAATTTGGGCTTTTAGGAAGGTTTAAGAAAATGGGCTTTTGGTTTAAAAATAAATTTATGGATGGAAATTTTGTGAAGGATTGGGCCAAATAAATATTGGTTTTAGTTCATGGATGTGTCATGAGTGTTTTGAAGCAAGTTGGGAGTGATTTGGGTTTGAATTGGGTTGAATTTGGGCTTCTTTGGTGAATGGGCCAATATAGGTAAAATTGGGCTAACTTGGGCCAATGTTGGGCTAGGTTTGAAATTGATGTAAAATAAATGTTGGGAAATATTTATGGGAGTGTTTCAAAGAGGTTTTGGCTTTGGTTGGGTTTTGATTTTGGGTTTTGGGCTTATTTGGGTTAGGTTTGGGTTTAGGTCAAAATTGGGCCTTTTAGCTTTGGGTTGAATTTGAGTGGGGTTTGGGTCTAAATTTTGGGCAAATCATGTTAAGGTTTTGTTTGTAGCGATGTTAAGGGAGGTTTGGAAAATATTTGGGGTTAATTGGAGTTGAATTGGGTGAGTTTGGGTTAGGTTTGGGTCATGGGCCCAAATTGGGCTTTAAGGCCAAAAGTGAAATTGGACCCAAATGTCAATCAAATTGGACTTGGATTTGGTCTAGATTGGTGTTGGGAATGTTTAATTGAAGTTTAGAATTGAATTGGACCAGAATTTGGGTCAATTGGATAGGTTTGGTTTGACATTGGGTTCACTTAGGGTTAAAATGGGTCAAATTGGGGGTTTTGACAAAAGTAGGGTAAATTGACAAAATTTGCCTATGGTGTAGTTGAACAAAATGAAATTAAGAATATTTGGGATTTTCAGGAATTTTTTGGGAATTTTCTGAATTTTTGAATTTTTAGATCAAGAGGGGTATTTTGAGTATTTGGAGGGTATTGGGAGGTATTTTTGGAATTTTTGGTATTTTTGACTATGGGTGATCAATTTGAGTAATGTGGAAATGTTTGGGATTGATTTTGAGGAATTTTGGGTAATTTAGGTGATTTTGCAAATTTTGGGTAGTTTCAAGGGTTTTGGGTAGGCTAAGCGGGTGTAGAGTCCCGGGGGTCAAAAATTGAAAATTTGGAAAATTGAAGATTGGGTGAATGTAAGTGGAATGAAATCATTTTGGTTGAGCCATGAAGCTATATGAGGCCCACATGAGCCATGAAGGGACTCATTTGAGGCATCCACTATGTTGTTCCTAACCCTCTTAGCCAAGGGCTTAGGGGTTAAGGACCATCCATGTGAATCACCTACATGAGTCAGGAGGTCAAGTCGGGTATGGGTGTGGTTTTAGGAGGTGTGGGAAAGTGTAGTGTATATGTGTAGTGTGTGTGTAAGTCAGCCCTTCACCAGACCAGGCCACCTGGGCAGTCCCCAAGGCCGAAGAGTCCTATAGGAACCCATCCTTTAAACTTCCACATTTGATTTCAACCCTCTAGGTGATTAGGGGTCTACAATCAAGTTTGTGGAGTTTGCGGGGAGTTAAGAAGTGGTTTGAATTTCTAAGTGGTGGGTCCCAATTCTAATCCTCTAAGATAGTCGAAAGGAAAGGCCTAAGGCTAGATCCTAAGTACTAAAAGAAGAAGAGAAGACCTCATCGAAAATGAGGTCAACAAATGGACCACCAATAGGTGTGGTGTGCTAACCAAGCACACGCGCGTATTAGCGTTGACCGAAAAGATCAACAAAACCAACATAGATGTCCAAGTGACAAACTCGGGACGAAGTAGAAGAATTTCCGCTGGGGAGTGTCGAGTATATCTCCGAGGCCGGGAGATTCTCGAACTCTCGGCTGGGGAAAGGAAAAAGAGGTGAATCCCAAATCACATGACCTGGGGGAATTTCAATTTAGATTTTATTTTGTTTCAGTTTAAGTTTCGATGTGTGAGCTTAGATTTCAATTTGAGTTTCAGTTTAGATTGAAGTTTTGTTAGGATTAATTTGAAGGGATTTGAACTTGAAATGAAAATTGGAATTTTGTGGTTTTAGATGTAACATCTTCAACCTCAAAAGAAAATTGAATTGATCGGATTGAATTATTGCAACGAGGAGAGATCTCAGAGCAATGCTGTATTGGATGTAAAATCCTTAACTTCAAGAGTTTGTTCTTGATGTATTTCATTGCAATAGGGAAAGAATCCTAAAGCAATGCAGCCTCGGATGTAAAATCCTCAACTCCAAGAATTTGATTTTGATGTATTTCATTGCGATAGGGAAAGAATCCTAAAGCAATGCAGTCTCGGATGTAAAATCCTCAACTCCAAAAGTTTGAATTTGATGTATTTCATTGCGATAGGGAAAGAATCCTAAAGCAATGCAGCCTCGGATGTAAAATCCTCAACCCCAGGAATTTGAATTTGATGTATTTCATTGCGATAGGGAAAGAATCCTAAAGCAATGCAATCTCGGATGTAAAATCCTCAACTCCAAAAGTTTGAATTTGATGTATTTTATTGCGATTGGGAAAGAATCCTAAAGCAATGCAGTCTCGGATGTAAAATCCTCAACTCCAAAAGTTTGAATTTGATGTATTTCATTGTGATAGTGAAATGATCCTAAAGCAATGCAGTTTCGGATGTAAAATCCTCAACCCCAAATGTTTGATTTTGATGTATTTCATTGCGATAGGGAAATGATCCTAAAGCGATGCAGTCTCGGATGTAAAATCCTCAACTCCAAAAGTCTGAATTTTGATGTATTTCATTGCGATAGGGAAATGATCCTAAAGCAATGCGATCTCGGATGTAAAATCCTCGACTCAAAAGTCCGAATTTGATGTATTTCATTGCGATAGGGAAAGAATCCTAAAGCAATGCAGTCTCGGATGTAAAATCCTCAACCCCAAAAGTTTGATTTTGATGTATTTCATTGCAATAGGGAAAGAATCCTAAAGCAATGCAGTCTCGGATGTAAAATCCTCAACTTCAAAAGTTTGAATTTGATGTATTTGATTTTGCAAAGATTTGCAGTGAGGGATTTTGGTGTTTCGATAATTTCATGAAAGTTGTAAAAGATTTTCATGGCAGGAAATAGATTAGGAGGGAATATGTAGATGCTACATATCCCATTCAAAGGAGTTGATCGAAAGTTGCTGGTTTGGATTGGATACAATTCCTCGCCATCAGATTCGATCCGTGTCAATGGAATCAACCGCTTCCATCCCAGACAAGGGAGAGAGTAGAACAGATTGGATTTCAGATTTGGAAGGTTGAGTTTGAACTCGATTGAGATTTGATTTGAAATTTGGAAGGTTAAATTTGAATTTGATTGAGATTTGATTTGAAATTTGGAAAGATTGAATTTGAAATTTGATTTAAAATTTGTGCTCATTTTGTTTGTCCTTTAACGATTAAAATTTATTTTATCGTTTATTTAATGTTCATGTGAATTTGGTGTTTATCATTTTTAGATTTTTAAGGAAAGTTTTCTTTTATTTTTTTTTGTTTCTTTTCTGTTCTTTGTTCGAATTTCATTTAACTTTAATGGCGTTTCTCAGTCAACTTGCACAAAAGAGGTGAAGGCCAAAAATGTGACATGGTCACTTTCATTCCAATCATGTTGAAGATACATCATACAACTCGATGCGGAATACATCTCATACAATCCATGTAGACTCAAAATGGACTATGTATGATCTTTGTCGATCCATCCAAAAAAGGTATCTGTTAGAAATCCATGTCTGAATAGTGAGATACATGGTCAACAACATCACCTTCCAAGCCATCCTTGGCAAGGATGCCGTATGGATGTACGTTGGAGGTGTGATATTTTCCATGTAACTCACGGCTCGTAAGGCGGAGGCTCTCTAGCTCCGAGTCACGGTCGGAAGTGGTAAAATGCTTTCTTGTCATCCATCCTTCTGAAAGTAACTGAGATCTGCTTCATTGGTACTCCCGGTATGCAATGTTTAGCGACATCTGCTCCGTTGCCCTTCAGTATCATGACGGAACCTACCGGTAATGGTATCTTTGCCGGCCCTCGGAACTCACTCGGGCTCGCTATCCGGAGGTCGGATCCGAACATGATATTACATTCGTTCGAAAAGAAGCTGTGCAAAAGTTCGACAAAGTCGTGGTGATCTATGTGCGGGGTATGCGGTCACCCTTCTTGTAAATGTTAATAATGCGGTGATTGGGTATGCAATCTACGGCAGTACCTTCCATGTTATCATTCTATTTACCATCCTTTTAATGACCAATGGCATTGGATCCACCTGGCCATGACGGAGTATTCCCGGTGGGTTTCCCTTCCTGTCTTCTGCGAAGTTGTAGCAGCATCCACATTGTATTGTGATTCTACCTTTCCCTGGCATCCATCTCCGGGGTTACGAGTAAGTGTTTTCTCTTAGGCGGCTCGCTCGGCCCATTCTATTTAAATCCGGATGCGGTCCACGATTTGTTGTTGTTCGTATTCTGAGAACACGCCTGTATGTTGCTCGAGGCCTTCTAGTATATTGATCCTCCTGCCTCTGATTCTCTCGAAGTATTCAAAAGTTTTCTTTTCGACCTTCTACATTCTTTACAGCTCGTATTCTAGAATAATCTGTAAATGGCGGGGCCTGGTGACGTATTGTGGGATATACGGCTCAATCCCTTCACGTTCTCCTGCATACCTCGGCTCCTCGGGGATGATGTCCGTCGGGACATCCTCCGGGGTTATCCGCAACAAGGTTATGCATTATTGGTGGCTTTACCTGGTGGCGTGGTAGCCTTCTTTCTTCTGATCTTCTTGAGATTTCCCTGGTCTCTTCTGTTATCCTAGGAGCTGGCCTCCTTTCTTCCGGTACCTGGTGAACCGGTGTCCTTGAAGCATATGTCGCGGCGATAGCTAGTTGCCTCATCACGTTGGTCCGTTGCTAGTTTAGTTAACATCTTGTGGATACGGCGATTTTTATTTCTTTCTTTGGAGTTCTTTGTGAGAGTAGCTCTTCGTACTTCTCGAGTTTCTGCGGGCGCGGCGGCTGACAAGCTGCCCTCTCGCTGTAGCGACTACGGATTTGATTTTCTTGTCTTCTTCGGTGTTTGTTTTCCTTTTCTTCTTCTTTGGATTGGTAGCATGGGCCACTCACTTTCATTGCTTGTACGGTCGGGCGGTTCCTCTCGGTCGACTCGGACCCGATCACTTTCCTCATATTGCGAGCTCGTCGGTGTGAAGTACGAGTCGATCTCTATTATCGCTCCATCTTTCACCCTCTTTTCATCGAGTGCGAGGCTTACACCATTTCTAAAGTTCGGGACCAACCGCCGCGTTCGACATTTCCTCGCGAAAAGACGAGGAAAAGGATCAGGGGTTGTACTAAGAACAAGAACATTAAGAAAATATTTATTAAAGACAGTTTTTTTATTATATTTTTAAATTTAACAGGAATGAAGTGGGATAAGATCAGGAAAGAGATTTTGATATGGAAGAGAAAACAAGGAAAACTTTATTTTCATGATTTTATTTATTTTAACACATTTTTTTTTATTATCTTTGGGTTCGGACCCAGTCATAAGTAACTACTTCACCCGTGCTTCTAGGGATGAAGAATTCATTCCTTCGAAACATCAGGTAGCGTAATACTTCTTCAAGTATCGTCCATTGATCGGAAGCATATGTCGTTCTCCTTGGCGATTCACTAGGCGGTAGGAGCCTCTCGAGTATACTTGCTTCGACCACAAACGGCCCTTCCCAAGTGGGTTCGAATTTTCCTCTTATCTTGCGGTGTGCGAGGATAGGTCTCTTGAGAACGAGAACTAAGTCACCAACTTTGAAGGTTCTTGGGTGGACCAATCTGTCATGGGCTTGAACCATCTTAGCTTGGTATAGTTCTAAATTCGTTGCGGCTGCAAGTCTTTTCCCTTCCGGGCTTTCCAATTCTTCTAGTCGTAACTTGGCATTCTCTTCGTCGTGATTTTGTTTGCAAGCTGCAATTCGAGTGAAGGAAGATGAACCTCTAGAGGTAACAACTTGCCTCGGACCCATACACCGAGTGTAAGGTGTAGCTTGAGTAGGAGTTCGAAGGTTGTCCGGTAGGCCTATAAGGCTTCTAATAACTTCTCGTGCCAATTTCTCTTATTGTCGTCCAAAGTTTTCTTTAAAATTTGAACGAGAGTTTTATTAAAAGCCTCAGTGAGCCGTTTGCTCTTGGGTAGTAAATTGTTGAATATCGCCGGTCGATTCCATGTCTCACGACAAAATTGTTGATTTGTGTGCTTCGAATGCTGACCCATTATACGAAATGATCCTACGCGGCACTCCGAAACGGTAGACAACTTGGTTCTTGAAAAGCGTAGCACGTGGTGTGCTTTCACTTCTACGAGTGGAGCCGCCTCGCCGCTTGGAAAAGTAATGCGTAGCCGCAAGAATGAAGCGATGTCCTTTTGAAGATGGTGGTTCTATTGGACCCACTATATCCGTGCCCCGACATTCGAATGGCCACGACGCAATTGTCGGATGTAGTACATTTGGATGTTGGTGTAGAACCACTCCGTGCACTTGGCATTGGTGACGGCTCTTGGCAATTTTCATGCGGTCGGTCATCATCGAGGGCCGGTAGTACCCTAGTCTTTTAATTTTCATTTTCATCTTCGGACCCGGCGGTGAGCGCCACGGAGTCACGAATGCACCTCTTTAACAATTTCACGGGCCTCGGACCCGCTTAAGCACCTTAGTCGCATTTGATCGAAAGACCTTACGTATAATGTGTTGTTTATTAATGCGTAAGACAGAGTTCTTTTCCTGATCTGATGGGCTAGCGACCTATCGTCTGGTAGTTTTCCTGTTTGCAGGTAGTCTATTAATGGAGAAACCTTCACCATCTCGCCGTAAGGGAGTGGTGAGTGACTGTTGGACTAGAACTTCAGGTTCTTCGTCGTCCCGAACTTCTTTTGCTTCATTTGTTATGGTATCTCTGGAGAATATTGTTTTCTTCGGAGGTGCATAATAAGTTGCATCTTCATGGATTCCAATTTCATGTACGGAGAATGGTTGTAAGTCACCTTTGATGCACTTGTTCTCCTCCATCGTAGTATTTGATGCACTCGATGTAGAGATGATGGTACCATCCGGTTTTCATGTATCCACGGTCGGCCCGAGTAGAGCGTTGAACGACGTTTCGAATCGATTATGTGAAATTTTGCGGTTGTCTTTGCAAAGTCAACGGTCTTCATTAGCGGCGTTATTGATCAGAGGGCTCTTTCTCCTTTACGGTTGAATCCTCTTAATAACATTTTGTCGGCTTCGAGCTCGCGAGCATCAATTTCCAAATATCTTAGTGTTCGAAGACTCATTATATTGATTGATGCTCCTGGATCCACCAATACTGCGGAGAGTGTAAATTTCCCGATTATGGCTGAAATGTACAACGGTCGGTTGTGATCTCGCATCCCAGTAGTAGGTCATTGTCCGTGAAGGTGACACCTCGCTATTCCTTTAACAAGAAAACCTCATCTAAGAAATCTCCGGCCATTTGAGCCAAGCAAATTTCTGGATCAAGTAAGGCCTTGATCAGAGCTTCTCTCATCTCCTTTGATAAGATGAGAGCGTCATAGATGCTCAGTTTGGCCAGTAGTTTCCTCAGATGAGCTAGCACGTTGTAGTCCACTTTATTTCCATGTGTCTCTATTTCTTCTGGAATGGGTATTTCTTCTGCCGGGGTTGGTTCTTCACGAACAACCACCGCTTTCCTTTATCCTTTGGACCCATTCTCGGAGGTAGAACTCTTCCACTTCTTAAGTTAACTTCGTAATTTCTTCGACTCTAGTGTTGAGTTTGCTTAGTGTCTCCTCTTGAATCGGAATGACGGGTTCTTCGGATTATCTTCGAGTCCGAAGGCTCTAACTCTATTGTATTTGGAGCTCCTCGAAACTCGCAGATAGATTCATTGCTTGTTGAACTCTCGTAGCCTCCTTGATGGATGTCTTCTTCGTCATTGCGATCGTCGAGATTGTGTATGATTTGAGAATTGTCATTAGTATTGAAATCGATGTCCGGATTGTCGCTAGTTACGTAATCGTTAGAAACGATCAAACGTAGCCAACGCCATAACCCTTATCATTATAAGATCCCACCGGAGTGAGCGGATAATCATACGGAGTCGAGAGGTTCGAGGGATTTCTCCCAGAATACGAAGCAACTATCTAGGATAAGCGACCCCTAGCTCTAGCCTTAGGAGCCTCGGTCTTCTCTTCTTCATCAATTTTCTTCTTCTCTTCGATCGTCTCTGTTGAGGTGGTTCTTCATTGCGAGTGATAGTGTCGACTTGACGGGTTTCGAACTACGAATTGAGGCTCGCACCGAAGCGGTTTGGATGTGATCCAAAATCTTTTTCGAAGACCTTGTCCAGTGGTAGTCCATCCATCATCGGTCGCATAGGGATCTATCGGAACAATGAGATCGGTCGAGACAACATTGACGGAACCTCCTTTACGGGGTTCCTTCATGTACTCCTTCGGGATTGTTATATTCCCTTTCAGAAGATTGTCGTTGAGCCGACTTTTGAAGGTAATACAATCTTCATCTTGTGTCCGAAGCATCCGGTGGTAAGGGAAAAAGTTGGGATCACCTTTCTTGTTGACTTCTCATGGTCTCTTAGGCTGCAGCGGTTGGAAATGCGGAGTCTTCATCGGTATGCGGAACATTTTCGGCATTGCCTCATTCTTGAATGGATATTCCACTGCTCGAAGCTCCCTTAATGTACGTTGCGGACGAGGCGGTTGTTCATACTTGTTGAGATGAGTGATAGCTGGGTCGGGGTTCTTGGTAATTCGTTAAGGTTGTTGCGGCCGTTCGGACGATATTTGTATCGGTTGCTTGCCTTTGTCGGCTAGCTGCAACAATCCGGATTTCTTTTCAAAAGTCTTCGCGGGCTTTTGCTTGTCTGTCTTGTCGGCGAAACTTAATTGCTTCGCCTCCTCTTGCAAGCTTCCAGCCTTGCTTAACAACTTCTCAAAAGTCTTAATAGCAAATCCCTTGAAGAGAAGTGCTATCGGGCCGTAAATGCTTTTAAGTAAAATGCCGACCACATGCTGTTCTTGTAGTTGTGGATCACACTTCATACTTAGGTTCCTCCATCGAAGTATGTAATCCACCAAAGTTTCGTTCGGCTACGCTTCTCTACCACTAAATCACCTATAGTGATGTGGTCGTGAGCTCCGACAAATCGCTTGATGAAGAGGTTTTCTAGTTACGAGAATGTCTTCACCGAACCATTCGAGTAATTCGCATATCAATCGAGGCGATCCACGACGAGTGGCGACAAATTGTCTGAAGAGTAATGCATCACTTCCATCGGCATTGCAACAACTGGCACGAAAGTGTGCAACATGCTGTCGGGGGTTCCCAGTTCCATCAAAGGTCTTGAACAGAGGTGGTACGAAGCCCTTCGGGTATTGGACAGCGTCAAATTCTTCAGGGTAAGGTCTACCCGTCCGAATGGATGTCCCGCTCTTTGATTGTGCTAAGGCTTCTTGCACCTGTTTTTCCACCAAGCTCTTGATATCCTTTTCTGGAATCATGCTTTGTGTTGCATCATTCTTTAACTGATCATCCCCGTTGACGGACGTAATCTCCTTTCCTCCGTCTACAATGTGAATGACCTCTGGGGGTGTCTCTCTTTGGGGTTGCACTTGACTCTGGAGAGTGGCTAGGGCTACGACCATCTCTTCCATCCTCTTTGCCATTTGGGCGATTGTATCATCTTTCTCTTGAAGCTGCCTCCTCATTACTTCCGGCTCCTCTCTTTCTGCGACTGCGAGGAGCACCTTGTGAAGGCGACGAAGCTCGTGTTTCGACCACGTTAATTTCGCATACTCATCGTCCATGAATTCTGACGAATCAATCTCATCTCCGAATTTCTCTTCTCTTTCCTTTGCTAATCGTCGAATATCAGTCCTCAACTTTTCCATAGCATCCTCTAGCGGTCCTTTCTACGCATCCTTGCAGTTGTCGTGTGATAGCTGTTGGGCTCCCTTCTCATGAGTCCTCTTTCTTTGCGGTAGCACTTTCTTGATTCGAGTCTCTGACGAGACTTTCCTTCTCGAGTTGTTGTTTCGATCTTAATTGTCCGGTAGTGGGACGCCATACCATCCTTCTAGCGGCGGAAGGTCCAGGACCGAGATGGTGCAGTCGACCAAATGCTTGGAAGGTGCTTATCCTCCTAGTCTGTAACCACGAAACAATGACGGGCGGACTAGCCTTCATCCTTTTATTTGGCTTTTACGTAACGATGGCGGGTTCTACTCGCGGCCGAGACGAGATTTGGCCGGCACCCGCCTATCCTTCTTAAAATCTCCGATACGGGGCATTTCTCTTTCTTTGCTAACTTCTCGATCACGATGCGTAGTCGAGCAAATGGTGTAATCCTAGCCCTTTTCTTTCTGCTGTCGTTGTAGTATGCGGGTCGAGGTAATGTAGAAACAATCCTGCGGACATTTTCCTTGTCAGCTGCGGCGGAAAGGGGATGGAATCTACTTCCTTCCAAAAGGGGTGTATCTTCAGGCAATGGTATGTATTTAGGTAGTGGTGTGTACTCAGGGATTTCTTCTAAGAAAGAGACTTCGGCGGCTACGGCCTTCACGGCGATCTTCCTACTCGTTCCTTCTTTGGGTCCGTGTTAGTGATAGAATTCTCGAGATTTGGACCCGATTTCAAAATAGAAGGTCTCGCGGGAATGTCTGTACCCT
Source organism: Papilionanthe hookeriana x Papilionanthe teres (assembly GCA_022702705.1). Classification (NCBI taxonomy): domain Eukaryota; kingdom Viridiplantae; phylum Streptophyta; class Magnoliopsida; order Asparagales; family Orchidaceae; genus Papilionanthe; species Papilionanthe hookeriana x Papilionanthe teres. Next base: position 23,416,397 of record CM040434.1, on the reverse strand, counting down.
CCACGGTAACGGGTTCACCATAGTTACGGATTTCCTTCCCCTTTAATTTGGCGAAGCCGGGGTAGGTGCGGAGACAACTAGACCAGGTGGGGGTAGCAACAACGGTCATTACGTGGACACCGGTACTCCTCTCGGTTAGAATCTTTTGCAGGGGAGGAAACTCTTGAGTTGACTTAAGGTTGAACTCGATCAACGGCTTCTCAGTTTAAGATACTTTGTTTGTCAGCGCGAAAAGGGTAACGTCGGTGATCTTGACATTTGTGTTCTTGAATCCTTGTCCAAACCGGATGATCCCATTGTCGGGCAGCTCATCCTTGTAAACGGTGAAGTCCGATCCATTGGTGAAGGAGAAAATTAGCTTTAGGGCTTCCATTTCGCGAGGTATATTCGATTGTCGAGTTCCGAGTTATGCTTCTTCTCATCGGGACGAAAAGAAAGGAATCGAAAAGAGTCCGAACACATTCTTGTTCATGTATTTATAAGAATGAGTTATTTGTTAAAAGAGTCATTCATTAGAGGGTTTGTTTATTTAGAACGGAATGTTCGAAAGGTGTAGAGAAGGTAATGAGCCGATTCGAGTTGGAAAGGAAAAGAAAGTCTTATGCGAGACTTCTCGACTCGAAGGATCACTCCTAAGCTAACACTATTGGGGGTCCACCCCACCTCGAAATGAGGTAAAGGATCTCGGAACCTCTACTGTTTAGGGGTGTCTAAACGGTGGCTCCTAAATCCGAGAGAATGTTGGGTATACTCGTTCAAGGTAGAAATGAACATAGTATTCCAACGGAAAGAAGGGTAGCTTGATCCACAAGGGACATGGATAAATTACCGATTTTTGAAAGCAGAATCATCTGATTAAAATGCAGAGAGGAATTTTCCCCAGCGGAGTCACCAGAAGTATGTCGGCATATTTTTTAGGTTTGTGTTGTATTTTGAAAAGGGGTCGCCTACAGAAATTGTCGGCGAATTTTTAATTTAATTTAAATAAATAATTTGAAATGTTGTATTTGATTTTAAAAATAATTTTTAAATTTGAAGATTTTAAGACATGAATTCAAACCGATCTCACATCCCAAATAGTTTATACAAACGAGCTACGCACCACAAACCGTGTATCTATCCCGAAGAATAGGCACACTGCTTGACGATGGGGCTCGATTAAATAAACTAGAAGATTTGTGACATCCGTTTGGTGCACGAACCAATTTTATAAGCCGACAAATTCCTGCTTAATATGAAAGCATTAAACGGGGTTTATATTACACGGGTTCTTTAAAATTCCACATAAGAGCAAGCCCTTATAGTTAATTACATCTTAAGTGACGGGAATCACCTAAGAAAACTCTCGATAATAATCGGTAGTTACGCTCTCGAGAATTTGAAAGTTTAAGTTTTCGAGGATTGAATTTTGGAATTTCAATAGGGAATTGATCAAATTTGGAACATTTTGTTTTGGGAATTCAAAGGAAGAATGGTAGGAGAAATTACAGATTCGAAGCGAACTTCGGTAATTTCCCGACTATCCAATTGTTTGGCTTGAATTTAGGAAAGTCCTAATGTTTATTTAATGTTTTGATCTTGCCAATTTTAATTAGGACTTATATTCGTATGACATGATCATACAAATAGCCTCGAAGATGTGAGGGTTTATGTCGTATCGGACGACTACCTCGGAATCCTAAAGCCGGTTACGGCTTAATTTGCGATACAAATGCCTAACAAAAGGTTGAGGTTTTATGTTGCACTAGAGCGAACTACCTTGAGGTCCTATGGCTTGGTTATTTTAATTCTATGAATGGTTTTGCTGATGTAGATTCGAGTTTTCTTGATGACGATGGCCGTCTTTGCCCACCATACTCACGAGCTCCTTGTTGTTGCGAGAGGTTTAGTTATAAAAGTCATAAATCGGGACATGAGAAAAGTGTTTTGGTTTAGAGAAAATCTTAATTTCCAAGTGTTTTTTATGTTTTAATTAAAACAAATCTTAAAGTTGATTATAACAACACCGGTTAAGATCCGCGGTTCCATCCTTCCGGCATCGTTATTTTTATCGGATTCACTTAGTCCGGATGAATTTGCTAAACTCGACTAAATGAGTTCCACACTTTCATTTAGACCGTGAGAAATCCCGTTAGCAACACGTAGGTTACATCATCCGAGGTATTCCAGATCATCCAACAAGACGTTTTAATTTAGTTGTAGTTGTAGTTTTGTGTTACGTTTGTGATTAAATTTTGAGTTGTTTTAAATTTTGAAATGTTGTGGCGGTGAATTTTATCTTGCAATGACTTTTAATTTAGTTTTGGTTTCGGTTTTAGGGACTACCCTAAAGGTGTGGGTTTTCATGCAACAATTGTTTATCATGCAGAAAAGTAAAATGCATTTGCAATAAAGTAAATTGCAAGAAAAGTAAATTGCGATAAAGCAAAAGCGTACTGGAGGGTCTTCCCGTCATCCCAGTGCACTTAAACACAATTTAGAATATTTAAGCAAGTTCCTAGGTAAAGGTAAGGGAAGGGTTATGGTTTTACTACAAATTCCTAATCCTATAGTTAGTCATTTCCTATGACGTCTAGGTTCTTGTATTTTGGTTTGAGGACGATTTTCTTCATCGAAGAACAATTAAGTTCGATTGTTCTTATAAATATCCTATCATATTGAGGAAGTGCTTAAGACGAGTCTTAAACATCTTTTCAATCTTGCTAGGATTGTTTTAAGTCCGAATGGATTTAATCATACGAATGAAATAATCGTCGAGAATTCGAGTTTTGTTGTTATCTTGCTCGGTGAACTAGGACATTTGAATATCCTATAAGTGAAGTAACATTTCATTTAACATTACGTTTTAGGAGTTATGACGAATAAAAGTTCTCGAGGGCAAATTGGTGTTGAAATGGTTTGTGATTTAGTTTAATTTCGGTTATTGGATTTAAATTTGGAATAATGTTGAAGTTGCTTTATATTTATTTCTTCATATCTTAGGTGATGTTATTTTTAAGTCAATTTAATTTTAACTTTAATTTAATTTAATTTAATCTGGTTTAATTTTAATTTTCTTTTTAATTTAATTTGTTTTAATTTTAACTTGATTCCATTATCTAATTTAATTTAATTTAATTTTAGTTTGATTTAAGTTAATTTAATTTAATTTAATTTGATTTGATTTAATTTGATTTAATCTTTAATTTAATTTTATTTAATTTAATTTAATTTAATTTTAATTTAATTTTAATTTAATTTAAATTAATATGTTTTAATTTAATTTAATTTAATTTAATTTAATTTAATTTTAATTAAACTTAATTCAATTTAATTCAATTTAATTTAATTTATTCAATTCAATTTAATTTAAATTAATTTAATTTGCTTAATTTAATTTATTTAATTTTATTTTTAATTTTAATTTAATTGAAAATTTAAAAAGAGTTTAATAATTTAACTTTTAATTCAATTTTAATGATTAAGTTCTTTAACATTTTAAAACTTAAATTTGAATTATCATTTTAATTGGGGATTAAATATTATTTAGATGATCAATTTAGGGATTCTTAAATTAAAGAACAAATCTCTTCCTAATAATATCCCTATTTCAATAATTCCAATTTTATTATTCTTCCAAATTTAATCAATTATTTAATTAAGGTTTATTTTAATTATTTTTAAATTGTTTAATAGGTTTCTACCCTTTAATTATTTAAATTTCAATAATCCAAATCAGATTAAGATCAAATATTTTACTTGTTAATTTTTTTTTAAAAAAAACCTAAAGTTTTAATTAAGGGTTAAAATTTTAATTACCACTTTGCCCTCCAAGCTTAATAATTTCATAAATCATTAAATTGAACTTAAATGAACTTGAAATTTTTATGTGACTTCACTCATATGTCAATAAAGACATGAGAGGAGAAAATGTGATTTTTCTGTATTTAATTTATTTATGTAATTATTTTTGGTAGAAAATAGGGATTTCCAAGGAAAATTTAATAATATGACCAAGGGAAAGTTTCTGTCCTTAAGAAAATTATGGGACATTTCTAATGACCAGAGGACATCTTGGACCAATTTTGGTGATTTTTTGAAATATATTATTTTTATTATAATTATTTTAAGTTTTTGAGTATTAATTAATTTAAAAATAAATTAAAGGTTAAAAATGAATTTTATATTTTTTAAAAATCTTTCTAATATCAAGGAAATCAGAGAATCAATACTTACAATTTTCCGATTTTTCTTTGATTTATTAGAATTATTTTAGTGGAAATGCTAAAAAATACATTTTTTTTAATTTTAAAATTACCCTAGGGCTTTAAAATTTAATATCTCATTATAGAGACTTAAGAAAAATATGGGGTTTGTTCTAAGTGATTAAAATTCAAAATGTGGCATTTTGGTGAATTTTATTATTTTTGTAATTTTTATTATTTTTTAATTATTAAAATATTAAAATAATGTAAAAAATTAACTTTTTTAGAAAATTGCAATTTTAATTTTCTTAAATTCCCCTGATATCAGAGAGGCTTCAAAACTAATATGGTGAATTTTTGAAAAGTATTTTGAAAGTTATGATTTTTTAAAGTTCAAACTAACTAAATGGCTTAATCAACCCATTTAGTAGAAGTTAACTGAAGTCCATTTGACTTCGAACTTTTATTGTGGGTTCCTCGACCCTAAAGGTCGGTGGAGAAATGATTTCAAGTCGATTTGATTTATGATTAGCTCTAATTAATTAAGGAGCTATTTTGGGTGTTTAAAGCAGATTAGGGTTATTTTAAATGAATTAATTCGAAACCTATTTTTCCTAGGGTCCTACGGCCATAGAAATACCACCAAATTTTCCTAGAATTTTTTCACAACATGCTTAATTATTGGATTTAAAATACTCGAAACAGCAACATGAATTTGAAAAAGCAATAACTTCTCGTTGGGATGGCCTCGACTTTGGAAAATTCGGGGAATGTTCCCGAATTCGGAGGCTTGAAAAGCCACTATGGTCTCATGCCATGGTGAATTTCCTATATGCATGGAGAATTAAAACAATGCGAGAGGGTAAATAAATCATTAAAAAAAATACTTGATGAAATTAAATGATTTCTTTTCCACATTATTCTCCTACGTTCACGGAAGCGAGAAGTATTTTTATTTTATTATTCGATTTTTCTACACAAAGTTATGGATTTTTGAAGTTTAGGGAATTAAATAAATAGAAAAATACCCTAATTTTCTATTTATCCACGCGGTGCCGCGTCGGCCTCGGCGGCTCCGAAACGCCGCGTGGCGCTCTCGGTTCGACGCCGCCATCCGACTCGGCGCTCGGGGGCCCGGCTGTGTCGTTCCGTCTCCTCGTTCGGCGCGATCCTGGCCGTCCGTCCGTGCGTGTATTAAATGAACGACCTCCGTTCATCGTCCCAGCGTCCTCGCCAGAGGCGCGTCCACACGAAAACCACAAGAACTCGCTCGATACTTAACGATTTTCGTGTTCTTGTGCTCTATGGATTCATCTTGAAGAGACGAACACATACTATACGGTGATCATGCATCAAAATTAAAGCATTTGAAATGGAGAATCTCCGGAAGCTCGGGATGAAGAATTAGCTCATACCTTTGCTCGGAGAAGTGTGGCTTGATGCGAGGGTTGCGTCACCTTGATTGGATCCGACGAAGCTCGAGATGAAGTCTCCTGAGTGCGGTGAATTGCCTAGCTATGAAAGTGACCACGGCCGATCATAAAGCTTGGAGGCTGGAACAAGCTGGGTGGCTTTGGAGATGGGGCTTTCAGTGGGAAACTTCTCCTCTTGGTCCAGTGAAGGTGTAGGACCAGTTAATTTGAGGATTGGCTCACTGTGGCAAAGTGTCCTGGTTTTGGGTGAAATTTCAGTTGAGAAATTGGGTTTTGTTGGTGGGCTTAGGGCAAATTGACACTGGGGATAAAATGCTCTAAGTATGGAGTAGGGTTTGGAACAATTTTGGCAGAGTTTCGGCAAGGTTTGCGCAACTCTCCTCCATGGCCGTGAGGGGGTCGGGTTTAAATAGAGGTCGCTGGAGAGCCTCGCGGGGATGACGAGGGTTGGGATCGAGCTGCTGCGGGCATGGGAATAACGGCCATGGTGGCCATTGGGCATGGGGCGGCTCGGCGAGGTGGAATTCCAAAGTTTGGCTCCTCCCGAGGTCTCGGCCATGGTGTTTTCCGGCGACACAGTGGGCGGCCGGCCGAGCGCTTGGTCACCATCTTGTTCAAGTGGGTCGGGGCGGGGGTTTAGTATAGGCGATTGGCAAATGCCATGTGTAAAAGGCTTGAATTAGAATGGAATGGGAGAGGGCTCATTTTGGCTCAAATTGGTCGACCCATCCCTTTGGGCTAGGTGCACCACCCGAGGCTTGGTTTAAGTTGAAGAGAAAGTGATTTGGCTCAGCATAATCAGGAGGGTCAAGTCACCATCCAAGCACAATTAGGCATAAGCATGGTTAAGGGGAATCATGGGAGTGGTTAATAACCTTTAGGAATTAAGGAAAGAGTCTCCTCCTTTTGCCCAAAATGGCATGGTGACATGTAAAGAGGCTCTCATGGCTTCCATGTGGCTCATGCATGGCTTCATGGCTCATCTTTGGCTTGGGAAAAGTTAAGTCGATTTCATGGAAATGGATTTAAGAAAATTTTGGTATTTTGATGGGAATTTGTATGGGGCTTAATTTGGAATGGCTTCATGATGAGTTTTTGAAACTTAGGGATTGATTTTAATCGAGGGTATGATGAGAAGAATTTGTCATATGGGCTTTAGCATGAAATTTGGGCTTTTAGGAAGGTTTAAGAAAATGGGCTTTTGGTTTAAAAATAAATTTATGGATGGGAATTTTGTGAAGGATTGGGCCAAATAAATGTTGGGTTTAGTTCATGGATGTGTCATGAGTGTTTTGAAGCAAGTTGGGAGTGATTTGGGTTTGAATTGGGTTGAATTTGGGCTTCTTTGGTGAATGGGCCAATATAGGTCAAATTCGGCTAACTTGGGCCAATGTTGGGCTAGGTTTGAAATTGATGTAAAATAAATGTTGGGAAATTTTTATGGGAGTGTTTCAAAGAGGTTTTGGCTTTGGTTGGGTTTTGATTTTGGGTTTTGGGCTTATTTGGGTTAGGTTTGGGTTTAGGTCAAATTGGGCCTTTTAGCTTTGGGTTGAATTTGAGTGGGGTTTGGGTCTAAATTTTGGGCAAATCATTTTAAGGTTTTGTTTGTAGGGATGTTAAGGGAGGTTTGGAAAAGATTTGGGGTTAATTGGAGTTGAATTGGGTGAGTTTGGGTCATGGGTCCAAATTGGGCTTTAAAGCCAAAAGTGAAATTGGACCCAAATGTCAATCAAATTGGACTTGGATTTGGTCTAGATTGGTGTTGGGAATGTTTAATTGAAGTTTAGAATTGAATTGGACCAGAATTTGGGTCAATTGGGTAGGTTTGGTTTGACATTGGGTTCACTTAGGGTTAATATGGGTCAAATTGGGGGTTTTGACAAAATTAGGGTAAATTGACAAAATTGGCCTATGGTGTAGTTGAACAAAATGAAATTGGGAATATTTTGGATTTTTGGAAATTTTTTAGGAATTTTCTGAATTTTTGGATTTTTAGGTCAAGAGGGGTATTTTGGGTATTTGGAGGGTATTGGGAGGTATTTTTGGAATTTTTGGTATTTTTGACTATGGGTGATCAATTTGAGTAATGTGGAAATGTTTGGGATTGATTTTGAGGAATTTTGGGTAATTTAGGTGATTTTGTAAATTTTGGGTAGTTTCAAGGGTTTTGGGTAGTCTAAGCGGGTGTAGGGTCCCGGGGGTCAAAAATTGAAAATTTGGAAAATTGAAGATTGGGTGAATGTAGGTGGAATGAAATCATTTTGGTTGAGCCATGAAGCCATATCAAGCCCACATGAGCCATGAAGGGACTCATTTGAGGCATCCAGCTATGTCGTTCTAACCCTGCTTAGCGAGGGCTTTGGGGTTAAGGACCATCCATGTGAATCACCTACATGAGTCGGGAGGTCAAGTTGGGTATGGGTGTGGTTTTAGGAGGTGTGCGAAAGTGTAGTGTATAAGTGTAGTGTGTGTGTAAGTCGGCCCTTCACCGGACCAGGGCCACCTGAGGCGGTCCTAAGGACGAAGAGTCTATAGGAACCCATCCTTTAAACTTCCACATTTGATTTCAACCCTCTAGGTGATTAGGGGTCTACAATCAAGTTTGTGGAGTTTGCAGGGAGTTAAGAAGTGGTTTGAATTTCTAAGTGGTGGGTCCCAATTCTAATCCTCTAAGATAGTCAAAGGAGAGGCCTAAGGCTAGATCCTAAGTACTAAAAAGAAGAAGAGAAGACCTCATAAAAAATTAGGTCAACAAAGACTTATCAAAATGTGTCAGGCCAAAATTTGCTTTTTTGCTCGTTTTTGCTCCAAATTGCACCATTTGTGCTTCTTTTTCTCCTAAAGCTATTTCTTGTACCTAAAACAAAAAACATACAAAATACCTTTCTTTATAGTGTAATATCATCAAAATAAGGTATGTAATAGAAATTAAAAAGCTGTCATATTTTCAGTGGATCAACCAACAAGTTCTCCTATCTAATATGAAAAATTAAACAGGCTTTATATTAAACTGGGTTCTTAAAGTTTCCTATAAGTGCAAGCCCCTATTGTTAGTTACATCTTAAATGAGTGAATTCACCTAAGAAAACTCTTGATTCATATCACGAAATAATTCCTCTATAAATTCAAAAAAAGGGTAGGATTTTTCAAGGTCGGACAACACAAAATTCAAATGAGAAAGGTGTAAATTTGGAACAGTTATTCTCGGAATCCAAAAGAAGAAAACTAGGAGATGCCACGGATCTTGAGGAGAACCTTAGTGACTTATCAAACTATCATATGGTTTGGCCTCAATTTAGAAGATATATTATTTATGTTTCTTCCTGCCAATTTTTTTATTTAGCGCTTACATCTGCATGATACCGATCATGCAGATAGCCTGAAGATAGGAGGATTTATGTCATACCAAAACTACAATATCAGAGTTCTATTACAAGTAAGGGCTTATATTCCACAGTGTGTAAAAGCCTAGAAGATAAGGTGAGGGTTTATGTCGTACTAGACGAACTACCTCGAAGTCCTATGGTTTTTTCTTTATTTCTAGAGGTTTGTTGTTGTAGACCTGTTTACTCTCTCGAAGATGTTCTTCTGCATGCCTCATCATGATGCTTACGGTGTTTGCTCCAAGTTCCTCGCTACAGTAGGATTAAGTTTAAAAATGTCGAATTGAGGATGTTGAGAGAAGTATCAGGTTTAGAATTCAAGTTTTGGTGTATTTGTTAAGTTTGATGTTGTAGCCGTAATTATTTAAATGTCTTATTAAGGGGACTTAAGTTGATTAGAGCAACAACGATTATAATCCCATGGTTCCCTCATTGCGACACCACTATTTTCTTTAGATTCATTTAGTCTAAATGAACATACCAAACTCAGATAATTGAATTCAATAAGTTCATCCAGACCGAGGAAATCTCGTTAGCACCTGTAGGTTGCCTCATCGGAGGGATTTTAGATCATACAAAGAGACATTTTAATTTAGTTGCAATTGTTTTTATTTTTGTTTTGTCTATGATCAATTTTTAGAGTTGTCTTATTTTGTTGTTATTGTGAGTCTTTTTCTTACTTTTTTTTGGTTTAACATGCAAGGTGGCATAATTTGCAGAAAATAAAAAGTGTTGGAAAGTAAAGTGCAGTAAAGAAAAGTATTGTAAATAAACTATAAAAGCGTACCAGTTCTCGCCTTGCACTCTAGCTGAAATGTCAGTATTTGCAGTTTATATATAATCTTGCAAGGAATTAAAATATGTTTTATGGAAGGAAAATAGAAAAAACTGGTTTAAAGTGTGCCTAGCGAGCCCTAGGACATAACTTGGTGGGTTCTGATTCATAGGATAATCTACTTGAGCATAACATAATAGATTCAGTTGTCCTCCAAGCTATCCAAAAAACCATAAAAGTGTTCAGGGTACGCCCCTAAATGACTTTTAAGACTTTTTGGAACATCGCAAGTTCCTTTGAACTTATTATCTTGCTAAATCATTCATCATTTTTTAGTGAGATTTAGTGAGTGTGTTTTAACCCTATGCTTAGTAAACTTTAATGTTTTAATCACCCCATAAGCAAGGTAACTAGCACTTAATATTTCACTTTACAAAATTAGTGAGTTATTGCCTTCCAAATCCAAACCCCCTTACCTTAGAAGCATCTGATTTAATTAACTTCCAATTTATGATAATTAGGAGAAGTTTTAATTATTTCCTTGTCATGGAAAAAGGTTTGATTGGTTTCTACCTTTTAATTCCTTTTGTTTCAATCATTTAACAAAATTAATTAAAGTCTCTCTGAGTATAGAGAACCAAGAGAAGCAAATTTCATATTTTTATGATTTTTATTTTTTTTATTATAATTATTATAGTGCAACCAAAATTAAGGAAAATTCATTCTTAGCCTTAAAAAAAATTCATAAATTTACTTAGAAAATTAGAAAAATATTTTAATTGTTCCAAGTGATCAGGGAACCAAATGTAATCATTTTTATATTTTTGTAATTTTTTTATTAATTTTTTAATTATTTTTAAATATTTAAAATTTAAAATTTAAAATATAGCTTAAAAATGAAATATTTATTTTAACTCAAATTTTATTTTTCTTATGTCCCTTTGGTCACTAGGAACACCCAAAATCAGTTTTATAATTTTCTTAATTATACGTTAATTATTATAATTATTTTATTGCCAAAAATACTATTTTACTTAGAAAATCTATTTTAGTGATTAAATAAATTTGAATTGACTTTAAATTTTAATGGCTAGTCAACATGATTATTATATACACCGTGGAATGATTTTTATTATTTTTTTATTTATATTTTATTTATTTAGTTTTTTTATGGTTTTTATGAGTGAATACTTAAAATGTCATTTTTAATTACTCAAATCCATTTGATATTTTTCCTAGGGTCCTCTGGTTCAGTGAACCTACCAAAACCATTTATATATTTTTTCAATTTATGTTTCAGTTATTATAATTTTTAAACAAAATAGAGAGGTTTAACTTGAAAAATTAGGGATATCTGGCTGGAGATGTCCTCTAAATTTAGAAAAATCAAAGAAGATTACTGACAACAGAGGAAATAATACCTCCAAATCCCATACCATGGTGAAATTATATAACAGGTTATGATTTAACAAAGTTTTAAAATATTTAATTAATTTAAAAATAAAATAAGCTAAATATTTTTTATTTTATGTCCACATTGATCACCTCTATTCACTGAGCATTAGGGTATTTTCTTTTATTTTTATAAATTTTCTACACCAAGTTATGCATTTTAAAATGTTCTGGAATTAAAATAATAAAAGAATCCCTAATTTTCTATTTATCCAGTGTGGTGCCAAGTCATCCTAGGCAGCTCCAAAATCTCCACGCGTTGTATTTCCATTCGGCGCCGCCAGCTGTGTTAGCCCGTTGTACATGCATTAAGAGTTTGTCCGACGCAATCCTAGCCATCCATCTGATACACGCGTGATCACAACTCTGCTGGTCATCATCCTAAACAAGCTTAACCTGTGAGTCGTTCACACTAAAACTTTAATATCTCTGCCTACACTCAACCAAATAACTTTGGGTTTATTCCTACACCTTCATCTACTCGAGATGAATACATCTACATGGTTTATCAACTATGAAATTAAACATTTCTTCATAAAAGACCATATCAAGCTCAAAAATGGAGAAAAAATTCTTTGTTTCCTCCTGAGAGGTGTGGCCTCAAGCAGGTGGTTGCAGAAGCTTTGTTGGGACCTGGCGAACTTCCTGGAACTGTCTCCTAGCTCTGGTGAATTATCTATGTAGGGCCTCTTCCCACAAGTGGGAAGGCTGAGGAGAAATTATGGTGTAGAGGGCTCTAGAGATGGGCCTTTAAGTGGAGAACTTTCTCTCTAGCTCTGGCGAAGCTCAGGGAATGATCAATTTGAGGGTTGGTGGAGTGTGGTGAAGTGTCATGTTTCTGGCCTAATTTTGAGCTCTAAAATTGAGCTCACGCAGTGGAGATCTTGGCTGGAAAATGGTTGGGTTGAGCTTAGGTAGGCTGGAAGAACCTTCGAAAGCACTTTGGCAGAGTTTCCCAAAGATTCAATGTGTTCTTCTTACTTGGCCATGAGAGGGTGATGCTTAAATAACCATGGAATGGTAGCTACCAGGGCTTCATTTCAGGTGCAATCAGTTGCTTATGTGGAGGGTCGAGCAGAGCCAATGGCCAATAGGGCTTGGACAGCTTGGAGGGTGCAATTGGTTTGGTTTAATATAGGTGGATCTCTGTTTTGGGGTTCTCCAACGACTAGACCAGCTGGCCAAGCCTAAGCTGGTGGTCAGAAGGTCAGGTGAGCCAGTGGAGATTAATGGTGATGTGCATTGAGTGGCTTAATGGCTAGTGGGAAAGAACTCCTTCGTTTAATTCAAAATGAGATAAATTCCCCTAATTTATAAGACCCTTGGTCCATGGCTCGACTAGGTTGAGATAGGTGGATATAGGTTAGTTCCTAGGGTGCAAATGTTGGTTGTGGTGGGCTGGGATTGATCAATTTGGGTTGATTTGGTCAAATTTATGGCTTGGGTATGAAATTGAGGCTTTGGGTCAAACTTGGATCTAATTTGGTTTGGGTTAGGATTTGGGTCAAGTGATTGATCAATAAGATGTAGATGATTGTCATGAGAATTTTTGGATACCAATGGGTGATTTTGAATTGATTTGGAAGGTCAATTTTTAGGAATTTGGCATATGATCAGTTATGGGGATTTTGCTAGACTTGGGTTTAGATTGGGCTAGGGTTTGGATATGGTTCTATTGATGATTCAATTTGATGTGGGTGATTGTCATGAAGAGTTTTAAACATTAATTGGGTGGAAATTTTGGGTTAAAAGGTTCAATTTGGTGAGATTTAATATTTTGGTCAAAATTAGGATTTTGGCTTAGGTTGGATTTGGGTGAGCTTTGAGTTCAAATTTGGGTTAATTAATTTTTCAAATTGATTTGGGGAAGTGTTATAAAGAATTTAGAATTCAAATTTGGGGATATTGATTTGATTACAGGGATTAATTTATGAGAATTTTAGGGTATGGCTAAATTGGGGAATTTGGATTGGGCTTGTAATTGGGCTTGAAATTAGGTTCAATTAGGCTTGGAATTGGTTTCAATTAGGACTAGGGATGATGAATTTGAGTTTGGAATTAAAGTTGGGGGATATTGAAGTCAATTTGGTGGAAATTGGGAGAGATTTGGGCATTTTGGGCCTTTAAGGGTAATTTGGAAATTTTGGTCAAAATGGGTTAAGTTTGTCAAATTGGGCCTGATGGAGTGGTTCAAACTTATTTTGGGGATATTTGGAGTGCTTTTAGAAAATTTGGCAAATTTTGGAATTTATGGAGCATGAAGGGCATTTTGGTAATTTTTGTGGTTTTAGGGGTATTTTGGGAAATTTCGGTATTTTAGTCAATTTGAGTGGCTTGAAATGTTTTGAAATGATATTTGAAGGAAATTTGAGAATTTGGTTAATTTTGGAAAAAAATAGGGTTGTAGGGGCATTTGGTAATTTTGGTGAAGTTTGGGTTAAAAGGGTCAAAATTAGGATTTGATGAAATTAGGATTAATTAAGAATGTCAATCATGTTATTAACCTATTTGAGTCATGGAACAAAGAAAAGCCCCACTTTGGATCCTCCATGTGTTGGTCCTAGCTAGACCCTAACCTAGGGCTAAGAGCTTGGGGCATCACCCACATGAGTTTCCAAAAGAGTAGGGAACGAAGGTTAATGATGCACCAAAAACATGTTAGATTTTTTACCTATATTTTATACTTATTTTTGATGATATTACGCTTTAAAGAAGAGTATTTTCATGTTTTGTTGTAGATATACTGATTTTTGGCATTTGGAGCAAAAGAAAGTGAAAACGGCAAAATTTGGAGTCAAATGAGGTGATTTTTACGGCGCCCTCATCCAGAAAGCAGATATCCAGAAACGCGGTCTGGCACTGACGGCGCCATTTGACAGAGCTAGGGCGTTGATGACACCCAGGATGGTTACTCGCAAATTTTTCATAGATTCGTCATATTAGGATGACTTTTGAGGGTTTCTTGAGGCTTAGGAAATTTATCCCTACACTATATTAGAGTGTTTTAAATGCCAGAAAGAAGAAGGTGGCTTAGAGGAGAAGAGGGAAAAATCAGAATAACTGAAAAAGAGTTTTCTCTAGAGTTGTAGGAGAGATAGGAAAGTGAGAGATTTCTTCTTCCTTACTTTTCTAAGAGAGAATTGAGTGTTATTGTAAAGAGAGAAAGAGATTCAAAAGAACTTCAAGGGATTTACTTTTGGGAAGAGTTTCAGATAAGTTGTGTTTGTTTATCGTTGTTTGTATGAACTTTCTTTTATATATGAAATCCATGTTTTCTCATATCTTCCCCTTGAATACTGAGTGGATTTCTTTGTCTTTCTCCTTGCAATGAGAAACGGTGAAATGAAGAGATAGATTGAATATGCTATTTAAATGTTAAATACTTGTGATAGTTTTACACTTAGTTCTTCATTTACATTTCGATTTGGCCAATTAAAATAATAAAATTTGTTGTGAAACATAAGACCTGAATGGGCTATGATTTCTACAAAATAGTGGGATTCATATTCAATTCTATGGATGAGAATGTATTCCATAGGTTGGAGAGCAAATAAATAAGGAAATATACTTTGTTGAGCATAAAATTGGAGATTTTAAGGGTGACTAAAATCTTTAATTCAGTCTTGGTGTTTGGAAACTGAAGCAATAGTTAGCCCTCTAGAGTGGAAGCCAATATTATCTCAGCCTAACCATAGATTTAGGGACCAAACATAAAATTAACTAATGTTTTTTATGCTCTCGAAAGAGGGTAAAGATTAAGAACGCTCCTATTTGGCACAATACAATTTCCAACAAACTGAATCTTTCACTAACCATAAACTCATTGCAAGGGGAAAGATACTTTCTCAAATTTGAACCTTTCGTTATAAAATAGTTAAGCTTTTTTAAGAATTACTAAATTTACTTTGAAGCTTAGATGGTAATTTGGTAAACATAGTTCTATTAACATAATTAAAAATTGTCAACTTGTGCTTTTCACTAGTGAGTTTTATATATTTGAGCATTGTATTTTAGTACTACTATCATAAACTTACACATTCTTCATGAGATCTATAACCAGAACTCCATTAGAGTCTTGTATTAGTTGTGAGATACATATATTTGTGTTTGTATTCTGGTGTCTATAAGAAAATATATTGAAATACAAACACCGCATCAGTTGGGCATATTTTGTTTAGGGTTTTTGGTTAAGAGTAAAGTGTTAGATTCAAGTATGTGTGTGTATGTGTGTGCAAGCCTGATCTAGACCAGATCACCTAGGGTTAGTAGCAAGCATATGACACTCCAAGTGAGGCAAATAAGCATTTTAAATTTCTAGTGGGGAGGGTTCCATCGCTAGTCCTCGAAGATAGTCACCGGGTAATCCTATGGCTAGATCCTAGGCTCTTAAAAAAACACTAGACCTCAACAAACGTGAGGTTAACAGAGTGTTTGGAGGTGCTTATATCAAAATTTTTACTTGAGCTCATTTGTAAGAGGAATATGCAAGGAATTTAATGGTCTAATCGGTTTTGGTTGAAGTGAGGCCCATCTCATGATATTTTAATCCAAAGTGTGGGCCCAAACCTAAGTGAGAGAAAATTTTTGGATTTTGAATGGAGGTTTCCAAGTGGATTCTAATTGATTAATATATGTTTTTTCATCTCTCATTCATTTCTTATGATGTTTGATTTTGATTTGAGCTCATTTTGAGTGAAATATTGTGCATGTTTTTTATTATCAAAATTATCATCAAAATCATTATATGCTTGATGGGTCCCCAAATAATGTCCAAATTCCATGCAAAGGTGTCCTTTTTTAAGATTTTGACAATCCAAATTCACTCGTGTAGTAAACTTTGAAAAAAAATGTTCTGTTAAATTTTTTTATGCTGGATCAGCTTTTGTACATGAAAAAACTAAGCAAAAAAAAATTACAAAAAAATGTGTCAGATCATCATCAAATTGGTTTACATGTTTCTCATTTGTGATAATGTTCATCATGCAACTTACATAATAGATTTATGATCACTAGATTGTTCTATGAAGAAAATGATAATTTCGAGGTACCAGAACTATTCAATCATGAAAAATCAAGGTGAATACTTTTACCTAAAAATTGTATCAAATAAACATCATACCTTTAAAATGAAGTTTCATGCTCCATAATGATCTGCAGAAAAATATTTTTTTAGTATGCACATTGTTCAAGGTTGAATTTTAGGTCAATTTTAGGGTATATCTGAAGCTAGTTATAGTTAGTTCTATTTTGATTCATTTGACTTCAAAGGATTTTTATTTTTGGTTAAATTTTTCTTAGCTTAAGTTCTTGCTCAAATAGGGTCCAACTTATCATTTATTTACATTCAATCCAATTATTTTGTGCACTAAAAGGGAGGTCCTATGTCTCGATGAGATTGGACATAAGCTAATGAAAAGGTTTGACTAAAATTTTAGGTTAACAAATGGATCCCAATATGTGTGGTGGAATAAACAAAGTATGACAAACATGTTGACATTCACCGAGATGATCAAACAAATCAAAAATGAGAGTATTGGTATCCAATATTTGAGTATTGAGTTTTAGAATAAGAGGATGTGAAGTTTTAATTTCAATTTTTTAAGATTGGAAGTTTATGGTTTATGAATTTTTTGTTTCATACAATCCATTGAAGACTCACACCAGGGATTTAGGGCAATTTTGCCTGAAAGAGTTTGGTTTGAAATATTAGGAAAAAAATTCATTTAAAACATCTTTTCACCTAAAGAAGGCCACAGAACCAAATTCAGGGTAGTGCAGTGAAGCACATAATCACAAGAAGGCCTAATGATGGCGCAATTACACTTCGTGTCTTTAGGGAAAACTTTTATGGATAGTGCAGTCAATCTTTATGTCTTAAAGAACAAAAATGGTTCAAAGCATGAAGATGTTGGTTTTATTCTTCATTTCTTTAAAATGAAGAGTTTAAAGATGGTTCAATTAAGTTTCCTGAACTATATAGTTGAAGGTTTGAAATCCAAAATATGGTGTTATCTTTACGACAAAAAGTCTAAGAATGGTGAAATTAATTTTCATGTCCTATAGACTAAAAAGTTTATAAGCTTAAGGACAGTGTTGCTATGCTACATGTCTTTAAGGTGAAGAGTCTAAGGACTATGAAATTAAGCTTTGCATCATATAGATCAAAAAGTTGGAAAGTCTAAAGATGATGCTTTCACAAGTTGTTTCTTAATGGAAAATAATTGATGTATGGAGAAATTAAGCTTTGTGACCTATAGACTGAAAGGATTGAAAGCCCAACGATAATGTTCTTACACTTCTTGTATTCGAGGTGTAGAGTTTAAGGACAGTGCAATTAAGCCTTCTGTCATATATACTGAATGGCATGAAAGCCTAAATAAGGTTCTATTATGCATCATGTCTTTGAGGTGAACAGTCAAAGGATTAGTCAAAAATAATCTTCATATCCTATAGAATGAATGGTATAAAATCCTAAAGATGATGCTGTTATCTTTCGTATCTTTATGGTAAAGAGTTTAAGGATGGTGTAATTAAGCCTTGCGTCTGATAGATAAAAAAGTTTGAAAGCCTAAAGATGGTGTTGTTTTGCTTTCTTTATTTAAGGCAAAGAGTTTAAGGATAGTGCAATGAGATTCATATCTTATAAAATGAAAAGTTTGAACCAAAACATGGTGTTGTTATGCTTCATGTCTTTATGGTGAGTAGTCTAAAGATGGTGTAATTAAGCTTCATGCTTTGTAAACTAGAAAGTTTCGGATTTTTGTTTACCTGAACACATTATGATGTAAAGCATGGGGACTCTAATCCATCTAAGGAGATGAATAGGGTGATTTGATCAAGTTAGATAGCATAAGAACTCATAGCTAACCTTAGAGCTAATTGAAGGGAAGGGCAGCCTAAGGTAAGGTACGACAAACCCAAAGAAAATTATATTTGATTTACTTGGACACAATAGCATGGAAATAACATCCAACCAAAGAGGTGAATAGGTAGAATAGATAGGATAGAATGCACAAGGAATAACATCAAACCTAAGAGATAATGAAAGGTATAATCAACCTGAGGGGAAGTTATGCAAGGTCAAGGGAATATTTGATTTCATTAATGTCTTCTCTGAAAATAAATGATGTTTTGTTTGAAAAACATTATTTAAAGTTTTGTATGAAAATGATAGATTCTTTATTTGAAATATTTTTTTGATGCTTTTATTGAAAATGATTGATGTTTGGTTTAAAATTTTTAAATGTATTATTATATAACTTTAAATTTTTGTTCCATCTAAAGTTTTTGACCAGTAACCATTTCAAAGTTCATATTTTGATTATTTTTAGTTTAAGTTTAAGAGATTTGATGTCTGAGATTTTGAAGTTTAATTGAGTACAATTTTTTTTCAATATTGGCCTTAAATTAAAAACATTGATGATCCATATTTTCTTTAAAGATTCAAATATTCAGACCGAAAGTAAATTTTGCTAAGTGGATGTCATCTCTATGTCAAATGGACCCGTGTTAATTTGATATAAATAATGAGAAGTGCTTTTATTTTAATTTTGAAAATATTGAATCCAAGTATTATTGCTTTTAAAAATTTGTGTTTTAGTAAATTTACACTTTATATTTTCATCATTCTAAGCCTTGGAAGTTCATTTAAAACCTGTTAAAGGTTATAAAATGGAATATTGGTAACATTCCAATGAAAAAGAACAACCAACACACCATTCAAGTTTTAAAGAGAATATTGATAATTTAGATGACGGAAAGTTAAAATATTAATAATTGGCAACATTCCTTAGAATAAGAACAACCAACATAGTCATTTTAGAATAAATCATTTCTTCTTAGGAGCACCACCCTATATTGTAATGATTTTCAAATGAGGTTATTCTCATTAGAGTTTGGTTTCTAATATTTTTATATTAAAATAAGATCAACTTGATTTTGTAGTGATACACTCAAAATCATAAAATTTCCATGAAGTTTCTTATTAGAGGCATACTTTAGAGTGTTCACTTTTGGATTTTAGTGAAAAAATTGAACTTATCATAGTTCTTGAGATACTTATGATAGTTTCCTCTTTCCTGGACCAAATTATGGACACATCCTTCCATTTAATATGGACAAGAAATTTAATCAAGTCGGTCGTGACCCATTAGCCTTTATAAATCAACTTTTGGCCCAAGAAATATAACCTTATAGCCATATATCTCATTAGGAGATCAATATGTAATATACTTGTTATTCTCTTGCATCAAATGAACCATCTTTAAATGATAATATCATTTTTATTCTTCAATAGCAAACAACAAGGAGCTTGATTCATATTATCATTATTAGGATGTACCTTAATTTTGGAGACTGTCATTTTTGAAGAAGTTCAAAGATATTCTTAGAATTTTTATGGCAGGTTTGCCCAACTTTAGAGGATTACCTATCTAGTTTGTTGAATTCATTTTTACTTAAAAGGTAAAACTATAGGAAAGGTCAAAAGATTGAGCCCTCCTTAAGCAGATTTCTCTTAGCTCATTTCAAAATTTATAAATATATATTTTTTGGAAATTTCATATTTAAAAAAGTTCAATTTTGATTATGCTTTTGGCTTCAAAACACTAAAGAAAAAGAGAAAGACAATTTTTTTTTTGTACATTCATTGTAATATTTTATTACAAGATAACTTTAACTTCAAACTTTTCAAAAGGGTTTGAAGATATTGAAGTTGTAAATAAATTGTCATTTTGGATAATCTCTTGAACGTGAATGACTTAGATTCAAATCTGTTTTCTTCAGAAGCTGGTCTTTATTTTCATCTAGATTCAGAGATATACTTATCATTTTGTGATAAATGACTTGATCAAGTCATTTAGTTTTTTTTTCCTTTTATTTCCATTATTTTATTATTATTCTTTTGTTTCTTTTTTTTTTTTCTTTTTCTTTAGTTCTCCTTTTTTATAGTTCATAAAAAGGCTCTTTAATGTCAAGTTCTCTTCCAAAAGAATTTAAAAGATGATTTTACATTAACGTATATTTTTATTCTAGTTCAAGAAACTCTTTTTTGACTTAATATCTTGATGAATAATCTCCAACCAATAAGAATTAAAATAGCTTGAGTGAATCAGATTTGTAAGAATGTAAAGTGCACATATGGATCAGCTATCATAAGAGGTAATTTAATTATCAAAGAAACAAGATTCTATGAATTTTCTTAGGAAAGTAATTTCAAATTTTTATGAGCTTAACCACCTAAAAACACATTCTGTGAGGGTACATTTTATAAAGACATATGTTCTCAATTAAAGCTAAAAATTTTTTTTTATGTATTTCATCTTCCATCTTAGGCGATAAGATGTCATCTTAGACGATATGACATAGGATTTGTGATTCTCTGTGAAAAGAAAATTTATTTGTTCTATTCAAACTTAGTGGTACTTGAAGTTCACCTATTGCGGTGTCAAAATTATGAGAACCATCTTCAACGAGACATGAATTTGGTATATCCTAATAATTGAGTTTAAAATTCTTAACCTCATTTTTAGTCATACCTATTTCCCTCAACTTAAGCTTGACAAGACCTCAGTTGAGCTTGATTTTCAATAAAACCTCAAGAGTATTATTTTATATTCTAAGATTATTGAGAGGTTCACCTCATTTTAAAAATTGCACGAGGCTAATTATCACTAATAAAACTATGCAAACCAATTTTACGATAATTTGAAAAAAATGATGTAAATTAATGCACGTAGGGTCCTTACGCATAGTAATAGTCTTACATAAATACTTCAAAAATTCATTATTTTTAAAAAAGAATTTCATCATTTTATTTGTGCCATTAAAATCTTTCAAATGATATCTTTTGTGCTCAATAGTGACCTCGTTTGGGTTCCTTTTGTGTAAACAATAATTTTGAGAGATAAAATAATAATTAAGAGAGATAAAGCAACAATTTGACCAAAAATCATTCATAACGACATCAAATCAATAATAAACTTCAAAAAAATTTGTTCTAGACCTAAAAAATACACATTTTGGATAATTAAATTCATTAAATGTTTTTGATCAAAATTGATCATTTTTCTCTCCTAGGGTAAGGTCCGCTTTGACTGGTCATATCTCTTTATCAAGATTTAGTTGACTAAAACCAATTCGACAATTAAACTCCTTTATTTGTCTCTATCGAAGTGGCCAAGGTCAAAATTTTGACCATGTACACCCATAATCACTTTATAGCCACCAGCAACCAGTGCCAAACTTTAAACGACCATATCTTGAGCCAGTGAACTCCATTTTTAAAGCAATTTGAACAATTGGAGTCCTTGTTTTGTCATATTTAAAATGGAATATAAATTTAATTTCTTTTAATTCTATATGCAAAGTTAGAATCCCCCCCACCCCTAATTGATAAAAATTACACTAGTTCCACTCAATATAGACCGCCCATTTTTCTTTTATATATATATATATATATATATATATATATATATATATATATATATATATATATATATATATATATATATATATATTTGAGATGCACCTTCGGCGAGTTGAATCAATGGGTGATCTGCACTGTTCGAGAAATCATAATAAATCTCCAGTGTGTGTGTGTGTGTGTGTGTGTGTGTGTGTGTGTGTATATATCTATATTTTTTTGGGGGAAAGAGCTACTTGTGGCTCCCATTAGGATATTTCTGTAACTTCACTCTTTTGATTCAACATATATATATATATATATATATATATATATATATATATATATATATATATATGTGTGTGTGTGTGTGTGTGTGTGTGTGTGTTAGGGGCTTCAAAGTGTTTAAGGCTGAAGAGATTGCTCAGGAAGCTATTAAGTATTTTCAGAAACTATTTTCTAAGGGTTCTGTGAGACAAATCCAGCTTTAATCTGCTCTATTTGATGAAAAAAGAGACCAGATTCTTGCTTGGGACCTAGCCATGCTTCCTTCTGATGATGATATACAGCTGAGTTTTACAAGGTTCTGATGTCTGTAGAGCAGTGCAAAGCTTCTTTGGAGGCAAGGACCCTCCCAGATATTTTATAGCTTCTGCCATTACACTTATTCCCAAAAACAGCACCAGGAAGACTTGGGAGGATTATAGACCTATAAGTCTTACTACTATTATCTCTAAAATCATCAGTAAAGTCATGGTGGCTAGGCTGCAACCTCATCTACCCCTACTCATTTGTGAAAACCAAGCTGGTTTTGTGAAGGGTAGATATATTGGTGATAATATTTTAACTTCCCAGGAGCTTTTGCTTGATTTGGATAGGAAATGAAGAGGCAATAACATCATATTCAAACTGGATATGAAGAAAGCTTATGATACTATTGAATGGGATTTCATCCTTGAAGTTCTGAGAATTAGGGGTTTTTCCCAATCCTTCATCTCTTTTTTTTCAAAGATGGTTAAATAATAATGCTCATTCTATTCTCCTTAATGGGTCTTCTCAAGGATTCTTTCATGTTACTAGAGGTATCAAACAAGGAGATCCAATATCTCCATATATTTTTATTTTGGCATTTGATTACCTCTCCAGGAACCTAAACCAAATGTTTCAACACCTTCCACACTTGGCATACAATTATAAATCTAATATTTGCATCTCTCATTTAGCCTATGCAGATGATGTTGTCATCTTCACTAAAGGCACTAAACCTCATCGTCAAAGCGGTTTACAAATGCTTACGGGAATTTCGAGTCTTATCCGGTATGCGAGTTGAATAAAAGGAAGTGTCAGATTCTTTTCAGCTCTCACAGCCCCACCAACATGAAGCAATGGGTTAAAGAGTACACTGGATTCAGCATTGGTTCCCTTCCATTTAATTATCTGAGGGTTCAATTACTCAAAGGAATGGTAAAACAAACCCAATATAATGATGTGGTGGACAAGATTACCTCCCAAATCAACTGTTGGACCTCATCCTTCCTATCCAATGGTGGTCGAGTTACCTTGCTGAAAAGCATTCTCACTGCTTTCCCAGCTTATATATTGCAAATTTCAAATATGAAGAAGGCCACCCAAATCAAGATCGGTAGAATTCTCAATAAGTTTACGTAGTGCAGGCAGAGATCTCAAATTCACTGGATGAGTTGGTGGAAGTTATGCAAACCCACTTGTGCTGGTGGGTTGGGTGTTAAATCCTTTCAACAACTCAGACAAATCAATTTATGTAAACTATGGATCAGATTTAGGGCTCAGGATTCTTTATGGGCTAGATTCATGAGGGGTAAATACTACAAAGAGGTTCACCCCCTCCTCGTGTCTAAGAAGCTGGGTGATTCTACAATTTGGTCCAGCCTTCTTAGTTGTAGAGAACTTGCTGAACATTTGTTCATCTGGAAGTTGGGGGTTGGGCAGATTAACTTCTGGTTGGATTGTTGGACAACCAATGGGGAGAGATTGGAGCCTTTATCAGAGAACTACAACACTCATTTAAAGGTCAAGGACTGCTAAGTTGATTCCAACTGGAATGTCCAACTTGTGAATACCATGCTTACTGACCATCAAGTCGAGATGGTCTTAAAGATCAGTAAGAATAATTCAAATAAAGACAGAGTGATTCCCAGGTAGAATCCTTCACAGAATCTATCCTCCTTTATCTTTAAGTCCATACATCAATTTCAGGAACAAAAATGGGGTAAAGCAATTTGGTGCAGATTCCTTTCCCCGTCTATGTCATTTTTTGTTGGAAGATTTGGCATAATATTATTCCTACTAATGATCTACTCAAGTTAAAAGGGCTGAGAGGGCCTTCTAGACGTT
Organism: Papilionanthe hookeriana x Papilionanthe teres; assembly: GCA_022702705.1. Taxonomy (NCBI): domain Eukaryota; kingdom Viridiplantae; phylum Streptophyta; class Magnoliopsida; order Asparagales; family Orchidaceae; genus Papilionanthe; species Papilionanthe hookeriana x Papilionanthe teres. Next base: position 23,392,395 of record CM040434.1, on the reverse strand, counting down.
CATTTTGTTGTCAGGAGGAGGAGACTGCTGATCACCTCTTCTTCAATTGTACTTGGGTACAATCTGCCTGGTCAAATTTTATTACATATCTCACCACTGATATTGTTCTTGTTAGCTGGCTCAACTTCAAGACTTCTTGGGAGGACTGGCAAAATATTGTTCTTCACCCCATTCCCTGTTGCATGGCTTGGTTTGTTTGGATATACAAAAATGTTCTGAGATTTGAAGGTCTTCCTCCATCAACTGCCCAAATTTCTACTAACTGTTTGGCTTATCTGCAGAAAATTATGAGATTTCAAAAATTCCCTAATGTTTGTAAGAATTGGCTTCCCCCAACTTCTCCAAACTCTGCCATCAATAAACTTCCTGTTTCCTTGGTTTGCTGGAGCCCACCCCCTACTAGCTGGATTAAAATTAACACTGATGGCAGTGTATCTAAGCAGGATGCTGGATTTGGTGGAGTTATCATAAATCATCTGGGTCAATGTCTCATGTTCTTTTCTTCTCCTACTCTTGCTTCTCATCGTTTGGAAGTAGAAATGGTGGCTATCTTCTGGGCTTTAAAGGTAGCTTCTAGTTTGCAATTTGATAAGGTCAATATTGAATCAGATTCAATTCAAGTGGTGCAGATTTTGAAACATCCTTAACAACCTTCCTGGGATCTGCTGGATTGGATGCACAAGATTAATGGGTTTTATGATTCCATCCAGATCATTTATTCTTACATTCCTAGAGAGGGCAATAGACCAGCTAACTGGTTAGCTAGATTAGGTAGGACTTCTGAATGTATTTTGGTGTCTAACTCTTCTCCTTTAGCTCTTAATTTTTTGTTACATGGTGATGCTCTTGGCATCCCTTTCATGAGATCCATGTAAGTTGTTATCCTTATTAATAGATACACCTGGGGTACCCCCCTAGGTCCTTTTTTGCTAATATATGTATATATTTATATATATATATATATATATATATATATATATATATATATATATATATGAGAAAAACCCGAACGCACATTCATTACAAAAGGAATAGAAACAATTCATTTAGTAAGTGGGTGCAAGGAACGCACTCACATGGTATACAACTCACTCAAATGACAAAAAGTATAAGTATACCCCAAGAAAAGTAAGTAAAAAACATAGGTGCTCTAAAAAAATGGGAGATGTCATGTTGTAAGTAGCGGAGAAGGCTGCAGAGTTAGATGAGGAATAATAGGTAGTATGTCTGAAATCGCCGAGGAATAGCATGATGCACAAACTGCAGAATCGAACTAACACTCAAGATACATCTGCAGAATCCAATGAACCACCCTCGAGATACAACTGCCGATAACACTAAACGTTGTATGGGTGACCGTGGAATAACGCCACCAATACTACTTGAGTTTTAAGGTGCTGCTTTAAAAGAATAACTCCATGCACTTGCAGAATACCGTCGACAATAACACCGTGATACTATGAAGAATAACACCGTGTGCGAAATACTTCCAACAATAACACCGCGTTTCTCCGAAGAATAACATGGAGAATAATCCAACAAAAATCCTAGAATACTACTAGGAATAATACAAAGAATAACTATGTGGATAATCCCCATGTAACATGATAACACAAAAACTGTGCAATAATACCATCAATGATTCCGCAAATAACACTCGCGGGAGACTGTAACTCCAAAAAATGTTGAGCTAAGAGAATAAATCCAGGAATAGTCCTGCGAATAACACCAACCGAACAACTGCCAGAAACACAATAAAACGATTAGTAACATTGCACTTGGGTGCAAAACTTTTAGCAAAGTAAGGGAAAAAGCACGGTGCAAAAAGAGAGGAGCTCAATCATGATGGGAAGGCCTTCCTCTCCCTCTCCCCCTGGTTCAAGAAATGGAGTCCAACAACAAACTATGCAGGGGGCTTCCACCCGAGATGATCAAGCTACCATCCTATAGATTCTGGAGTTGAGGCATTCCATTGTTCTTCTTCTTGGATTTCTAAACATGTCATTAATCTTTCACTTGTTCTTCTAGCTGATAAATTAGTGGATTTTCAATGTTGAGCTCACTTTGACCATGGCATTCCTCTAATGTATGAGTACCTTCTCTGACAGCAATAAGTGGAGCAACATCAATTGGGTGATCATCAAGGACAACCAAATGAGAGAGATTAGGAGTCTCGGTAGGCTTACTTGAAGGTGGGTTCACATCAAGTTCTTTGGGAGCAGTTTCAAGCCGAATAGGATTGATTCAATTGTTAGCAATGGGGATAACAAGTTGCTCATATGTCTGGTTAACATTTGCAGCTTCCCATATAATTACAAGATAAAAAGATACCTCATTTGTAGCACTGACATAATTAAAATGTTTAGGAATAGATGATTCCTTTGCATTTTGTTCATTCATAAGGGTGTATTTAGCTAGTTGTAGTGGAATATTGAGTTTCAAATTTGGGTGTAGTCTTAAGCAATTATCATGTGTATGACCAAAAATCTTACAATGATTGGAATAGTAAGGTCTTTGTTCCATAATAATTTTTTGCCTGTAACCATTGTAAGTAGTGTCAAGCCAGATTTCTTCCATAAGTGGAAGTGTAATGTCCCTCTCTACTAAAATCCTTATAGGAGAAGGTGTGGACAGATTAAATCTAGAAATTTCTAACTTCATTGGTTTTCTAAGAATAGCCCCAATAGAATATAACATGTGATGGGTGAAGAAATGAAGCTTGAATCCAGGTAATTTAAACCATATAGTAACAATGGGAGGTTCTTGACTTGGATCAAAGTAAGGGGACCATTTAATCAAAATTATATGTTTTCATTCAATTGAGATGTATTTCTTAGATAATATCCTTGCATAGACTTCTTTATTCAGTTGTATCATGGCATGTCTCCCATCAAAAAAGCCCACCTTCTAGTCCCTAACTAGTTTAAGTTCTTCAAAAATATTATTGATAGTTTCCATTCTAAGGTGACCAATTGGAACTTTCCAATCAGTCTCAATTTAAAACTTTCAGTAAAAGTTGAAATTTCAGTGCTCGAAAAGATTAATGTTGGTTTGCCACTCTTTTCCCGCTTTTTCTTAAGAGGTTGCAATCTCTCTGCCCAGCAAATGAATCATGATACATTTGAGGGAAAACGAATGTGTCCCTAAGCTAGCAAGGAGCACTTATGTTATTAACTATTGCATCATAAGAGGGTTTGGCCATGTTCAGAGCAGGTTCAGTTACAATATAAGAGGAAAGAGCTGCCCTGAAAGCAGTAGAACAATAACCATTGAAGCACCAAGTAGAAGTGGCTAGGATAACGCCCCTGACATGGGAGAACTACCCACAAACTCCACGCCACAAAAATCGCAGCAACCACGAGCAGAGAATTCAGAAAACCACGAATGAAACATAGAGCAAAGCAATGGAAGGATCTCAACCAAATAAGCCCTCGCCAAAACCCTAAGATGAAGGAATGTCATAATCTTTAGAGCTGACATCTACCTCCGCCTTCGCCTCCATTATGTGTGTGTGGGGGGGGTGTGGGTGTGTGTATATATGTGAGTGTATTTATGCATGAATATGTGATCTATATTAATAAATATGTACGTGTGTGAGTCATAAATATGAACGTGTGTAAGTCATCTAGAGAAAGCCCCTTGGATACTTCATGTGTTAGCTTCATGTTAAATGTTATTTGAGTTATTTTATCTCTTTTCATAAATTTGATGTATTAGTACTTATAAATAGATATCAATAGTGGAAAAACTTATGGAAGAATTGTATGATAGGTATGTTGTATGCTGCATCTTTGATGTGACTATATGTTGGTTGCATGCCTTTTCTACCTTTTCCTTTACAAAATATTTTGTGGTTAATGAGCTTTAGATAGGAATAATTTTGAGTTGATCTGGTAGATGGATTAGAATCATAAGAGAAATAATAAGTCTCATGGAAGCTGAGTAAGAAGAGACTGAGCCTGATAATCACAATAACATATTTAAAAAGTGAAAATATTTATAGATAGGTAAAAACAAATTAAAATTGCTCAAAACTAAAATATTTTTAAAATATAAACAACTCCATTAAATAAAAGTATTTTCTATTACAATTAAATGTACTCTAAAATTTAAAACTTTTAAAATTTAGCAAACATATGAAAAATATTTATGCTTTGATTAAATGTGCTCAAAAAGTTTAATCTTTAGAAATTTAGAGAAGCTCAAGGAGATATTGTACAATATGTCTATAAAAATATTTTCAAAATTTTTAAGTTATTTGAAGAAAATCCATTAAGAGTTAACATTCACTGTTAAAATCTATTTGAGGTTTTTTTTCAATACAAATAATTCCTTTTCAAATATTAAGGAAAAATCTTGTTTTCAAGACCTTAAAGATGTTTTTTTATAGCACTATTTATTTAACAAATCATAAGAGAATTGTTATCTCACTTTGAAAATTGAAAATGTGTTATCCTATACATTTTAGATTTTATTGAGAAGAAGTTTACTTAGGAATTTTCCTTTTAATCTTTTAGGAGATCTTCCTTTTTAAAGATTTAAATATTAAGATCAATCAATTTCTTTTTGAAAGAATATTTTTAAATACTTGACCCATATGAATAAGAAAGTATAAGCTTGATAGGCTCTCTGTTCATTGCTTAGCCTGAGCAAGTCTTATATATTCCCTAGAACAAGTGACTACATAAATGAATACGTTTCTTCCCCAAAACATATAGAAGATGAATTTGTATCTTTATAACTTATGAATGATAAAACTATTTTCAAAAAATCTTTCTTTTCCATGAAAATAATATTTTATTATTTTAATATGAATATGAATAAGTCATAAATATTAAGACTTTCACTTAAGAGATTTAGTTTTATTAATTCAGAATATACTATCTTGATTATAGTTAATCTTCTTGGACAAAAAAAAAACTTAGGAATGAGAAAAAAAAACATTGTGATTAACAATTTGACCAAAACCAAAATTAGAATGGAAAATAGCCAAACAATTCCTAAGAAACTTTGATTTGTCACCATAACTGACAAACTTAACAAATCACCTGATAATTATCAAACCCCGAAAAACTTAAAAGGGACCAACTTTAATTTTTATAACCACACCTTGGGATAGCTCCAAAACCTTGGGATAGCTAACCTAGATGAATAACTAGGACCACACACCTTAGATTAGTCGAGTCTAGAAGCCCTAGGTTAGTTTACTAAGTTCCCACTAAATTGAATTAAGGACTATGACATAAAATAAGTTGGACTTTCTCCTCGGGTTATAAGAGTATCCTAAAATGAAGCAGCTCATGCTTTGGATGAAGATACTCAAAACCAATTTATAAAGGGAAAAACCATATTGTGTCATTGCTATGGTGATAAGAGAGAACTCCTGTTATTCTAATGTTTAACAATTTTAGGTTATTAATCTACCTGGGATGATGGAAAGCCATGTGCATCTTGACCGGGTGTGTTACTCCCAAATTTAGGTTAATCTACGTATATCATCTTGTTTATAGATGTTCAGATTAGGGCTTTACCTCCATCTAGAAATTTATTACGCTTTTCTACCCTTATAATAGGATGTTTCTGAACTCAATCCAATCATACTTAACTAAATATTATCAAACTTAATATAACACAACCTAATTTAATTCAATCTTAACTAAATTAATCCAATCAAATCAAACTTAATCCAATTCTATCGAAATTGACTCAATCCTATCAAGATCATATCCAATCCAAATTCATCGAAATCTAATTAGATCTAAATCATATTCACACTTATCTCTCAAACCTAACTCTTTAATTCAAGCTTTGTATCATCGCTCTAATTGTCAAATGCTGGACTCAATCCTAATGCTAAACTTATGTTTAGAACTCAAGTGGAGTAAACCTCTGTCCATACTTATCGTTTTATCTAAGTCTTTAAACTCTATCATCTCACTGAAATTTACTCATAAATAAGAGAGATATAGGACATAATTTTAATTGAGAGTGTTCTCAGAAGTATTTCTTGAGTTGTAATTAACTAGGAGGGAGTCTCCACATAAGGACACCAGCCCCTAGAACAATATATACCATATCTTATGAGGCAAGGAAAAGATCCTTATTCAATGGATTCATAAATGATAAAGATTTTCATCATCCAAATCATTAGATCCATTAAACTAATATTTCTAGTCTTCAAAATAATATATTATTCTTTGAAGGCCGTATCTAATCATTTTGATAGAAGTCTTTTGAGGTCTATAGTTGCCCCCATAAAAATAAAAAACCCACCAAAATTTTTCTAGCGAATCCATTGAGGATGGTTCCTCTCTCCATCCCTACTTATGCCGTAACTTTCTTTTCATTAGTGATATATCTTTAACTCCTTTCAGACTTGGAATATCCATATTTTGCATGTTGAAATTTCTTTCCATGAAGTTATGGATTGGGTCCGCCAAACATCTTTGAATTCTGGGTCCACAACTTCTCCTATGTCGATTTTGAAACCTTCTTCCTCGAACCTCCTTGTGGGTGGTTCTTCTCGTTAGTTTATGTTAGGGTATTCTGAGTTAATTATTGTAATCTAGCCCTATCCTTTGATAATTCATCTTCAAAGTGAAACCTTAAATCTAAATCTTTTTGAAAATAAATTTTAAATAATACTCAAAACTTCCAACTAAAGCATTTCTTCAGTTCACCTTGTGGAGAGGGTCCAACCTTAAAAACCTTGATTGAGTTCTCTTTCAAAAAATTTTAATCTTAAATTCATTAAAATTTAGAGATTTGAGCAAATGATCTCTATTAACATTCTTCCTGTATCACCTTTAATGGAAGATGTCATCCTCCAAATATATACCAGTGGATCTGAAGGATGTCAGAGGTAAATCTATTGATGAAGTGTTATGTGAATTGAAGCTAACATCAAAGATCTCAAGGAAATAGATGAAAATTTAGAAGCATCAGAGGCGAGTGTTGCTATTACGATGATTGAAACCTAAGCAGGGTTAGAAGAACAAAGGAAAGTGGAGGCTGATTTTCAAGATGTATGATTGAGGGAGTTATTACACCAAACGTAGCCCCACAACTAAATTAACTAAGAAAATGAAAAAAAATAATAAAAGAACTAAATTTTGAGCTCAAGTTATAACTTATCTGAGTTTGATTCAGTCATCTAATGAGACAAGAAGAGAGTTCTAATGTTTCGATGAAATTTGATATATGCTTAGAAAAAGGTTTGAACCAAAAATAATGTTTACATAAACTATTGTCACTGTAGAATAATTAACATGATTTTGGTGAATAATCATAATTAATGAGAAATTTTGAACGTTCCTCGTACCAGCTCATTGGCTCGTTGTTGTATCCTTCTATAATGTATGTTCCTGTAATATTAGTGGAATATGGCCAAATCATACTAGCATTGAGGGGGAGGTGGAGAGAGAGAGAGAGAGAGAGAGAGAGAGAGAGAGAGAGAGAAAGAAACAGAGAGAGAGAGAGAAACAGAGAGAGAGAGAGAGAGAGAGGGAGTGAGAGAGAGATTTCCCCCCACCTCCTCTTCCCCCTTAACTAATTCTTTTACCCAGTTATAAGTTATGGGATGTTCATTTATCATAGTGCATAATGCTAAGCCAAATTCAGCAGATTTATATCATTTTCAAAGCATCATGTTATGTCCAATGGTGTTATGTCATTTTGTGAAGCCCCTTGAATAGAATGAAGTTATACTTTTAAACATCGAGGCTTATTTTAGCTTAACGATTAGAATTTCATTAGAATCTCCAAATATAAGTGTGCTTCTGTTGGATCACTCCTAGGATGGGTGGCCTAATAGATCTTTACACCAGCATGGCAATATCATGATGCCACTAGTACTAAGCAGACAATGCTATGATGGGAGAGAGTTCTAACTGTCATAAATGGTATCAGAGCATTACACCAGTTGATGGATGGGAATTAAGTGGCATACATAAAAAATTCTTATACCTTAAGAGCCACCTTCTGAAGCCAAGGTGGGACAAAGTACTATATGGTGGGAGCCACCTTTTAAAGTTATAGGGCAACCTCTAGAATTCTATTTGTTTGGTGGATGATTATGCGATACGAGAACTACGGGGATGTTAGTTACTTAGGTGGACGATACTGTTAAACACCTTAAGTAGACTAAACCAGAATTCTAAAACATCAAGGTGTCGTCAGGTGTAATGATTGGAACTTCATTAGAAACTCAGAAGCTAAGCATGCTAATGCTATAGCACTTCTAGGATGGGTGACCATTTTAGGAAGTAAAAATAACTGGCCAAAACCACGAAGCAACTAGGACAAAGTGAATAATATATTGATTGGTAAGAATTTGGGTTGTCACACATACCGAGCAGCTTTATGTTATGTTCTACAATATTATGTCATGTCATGTAAACTTTATGTCATGTTTTTCCATACAGATGAACACGATAGCTTAGCAGCAATACTCCAACAGTAGGAGGGCTAAATTTCACCATTTTGGTTGTTGGTCTCACTTCAACCACTTTGGTAGGCGGGCCCGATTCAACCATTCTAATAGGTGAGACCACTCTGTGCTCTACAGATGAACTTGATAGTTTAGCAGTAGTACTCCAACAGTAGGAGGGCTAAGTTTCACCATTTTGGTAGTTGGTGTCACTTCGACCACTTTGGTAGGCGGGCCCAATTCAACCATTTTGATAGGTGGGACCACTCTGAGCTCTACGATCAGTACGACCACTTAGACGGGTGAGCTTAGTTCGATCACTTTGACATGTGGGCTTTATTTTACCACTTCATCAATTTCTATGGTTGGCAGCCTTTTTAGGTGTATACATTTCACTTCTCTATAAGAGAAGCATATACTTTATTTAGCAAAAGATGAGTTCATTGATATGAACTAAAAACTATTCTGATAAAAATGAATGGTTCGTTTTATTATGTACTGGTATTCATCTATTTGGAGGCTCTTAGCACTCATATAGTGAAAAATCCTATAAGCACTTTGGTTATACCTATAGGATTTCGTCCTGGGGGCATTATGAATCACCTTCAAGTACTTCATTATTGACTCAAGGGTCCCGTCTGAAGACTTTCTTGAGTATTATTAGTAAGGATTAAATTTTACTCTCATTATATGTGACGGTTTGTATTGTCTACTTATAATATAACTTATCCAGAATGAAATAAAAGTTATTTTATTAAATTCAAACTAACTTTCTCTTGGGGGCACTTGCTCTACACATATAAGGAGTAGTTGCTATATTTTTTAACTATTCGTTAGGAAGAGATCTCATGGTCTTCAATCCCTAGGTTAACTAAGTTTATTTTTTATTCAACTGAGTTATTTTTAGCAAAAAGTTTTTTTTAAAGTTGTCTTAAACATTCCATTTAAAGATTTTATTGTCTCATTATAATTAAGCTCAGTTATAGAGAAATTATAGTTTTTCCAACAAATTCAAATTATCCTTCTCTTGAAGGCACTTTGGCTACGCCTACAAGGAGTAGTCACCGTAGTTTTTGAACTTTATTTATTGTGAGATCTTGTGGTCTTCATTCTTTATCCAGCAGAGTTATATTTCAGAATGAGCTTTTCCAAAGTTTCCTCTAGCATTCAACTACTGAGCCGAGTAGGTTTAAAAGTTTGAATACTTTTTCTTTTACCTTTAGAAAATTTACTTATGAGAGGCAGATTTCTTAATTAAGAAATGAAAGCATTAATGAAAAAATATACAGAACAAACCAGAAATAATCTTATTAAAGACTATATGAATGAAAGATTTAAGGATACAATATCTTATCTCATCCTGTGAAGATTCCTATAATATGACCTTTGTTGTTCCTTTAGAGTTGTTTGCATGTTACTTCATATTTAAGGCATACATCCACACTCACCACACATTTTAGGATGTTGAATACTTATAGGACGTAGGGACTCGTAATGTAGGTGAGTTCATATAACCCATTAGAATCCTTTTTATGATATTGAATTCTTTTAGGACATTGGGTCCCGTAATGTCTACGTATTATGCACAAATCATACTAAGATAGAGAAGAAGAGGTAGAGAGAGCATTATCCCTCTCCTCTTCTTATTCGTTTTTACATTTGATCCCTTTTTATAGGCCTTTGGTGTTCTTTTCTTTTCTCATGGTATAAGAAATATATAAGATACATAATGTTAAGTCATATTCAACAAGTTTGTCATTTACAAAATTTTATATCATGTTCACTAAAACTATATCATGTTCAACATTTTTATGTCATATCGTGAAGCTTTATGTCATGTCATTTTATGAAGTTGAACAAAACATTGTAACAGTTCAGCTCCATCGGCGGGTGGGCCAATTTGACTACTTCGGTAGATAGGCTAATTAGATCAACTACTTCGGCAGGTGGGCTCAGTTCGACTATTTTGGCAAGTGGGTTCAGTTCGAGCACTTTAGTAGATTAACCGTTTTCGAGCACATCGACAAGTGGGCTTAGTTCTACCACTTGGCAGTTGGGTTCGCTTCGCTTATTTTGACAGGTGCGCTCAGTTCGGCCACATAGGCAGGTGAAACAAGTTCAAATACTTCGGCAGATGCGCCCAATTCGACCACTTCATGAATTCATAAGTTCAGACCTTTCATGCTGTGTATACTCACTACTAAGAAATTAATTATCGGCAACTCATACTGGGATTGTTCAAGATTTATTCAGGGGCAACTGAAGGTTTTAATAGATGATTCTATTCGGTTCACAAATAACTACTTGATCGCAATATAAAATTTCTGCAATAATTTGATTAATCGGTTAAAAATGAAAATAAAAATACAGTTCTTGTCAGACACGTCTTCAAGATATTGCATGTAGTTTACATATTAATCAAACATAGCGAAGACCTCAGACAAAGCATCCCTTCATTCCAATAAATTTTCTTCAAGTATTCATGACTGGCAAACTAAGAAAAGTGATAATAGGAACTTGCCCCTCTTTCACACATTAAATTCCAAATAATTGCATGATAAAGTTAAATGCCAAGAATTGAAAATCAGCTTTCAAATGGTGAGATATTAAAACATAGAAAAATTTGACCAAGGAGGATCTTCATAATATCTATATATATATTTCTTTGAGGTGTTCGTCCCCCAAATATCGTTTCCCCCGAAGGGCCGTTCGATCTCAGCGGGAATCAAACCCAATTCCGATAAAGACTTATCACAGAATTGCCAACCAACGTGTCGCCCCGATCACATATATAATAATAATAATAATAATAATATTATTATTATTATTATTATTATTATTATTATTATTATTATTATTATTACTACTACTTCTGTTATTATTATAATAAATTCAAGCTCTAGTGATCTTACATCATGATATTAAAGCCGTCTAAGGGCCGTTTGGAGCAACTTATTAGGTGCGGTGGCGGTATGTGGATGCCGCCTCCGTGTTTGAAAAAGGCGTTCGCGACGGATTAATTCTGCCGCACCGAACACACTTCGTTCATAGAGCGCGAAGCGGGATCAGGGCCACGTTCGGCATTCGATTCGCGAGTTAGGTGAAAATTTCCCTCTCGTCCCCTCTCCCTCGCCTGCGTCCCTAACCCCCTTCGTCCCAATCTCGTTTGCCCCTTCTCTCGCGAAGCCTAGTTCGTCCGGTCGTGGTCCAAGGTGGAGTCCCCGATCCTGTCCCTGCGTCATCCTCCCTTCTCTCGCAAAGCTTGCAAAGCCTAGCGCGTCCCATCGCGGTCCATGGTGGAGTCCCTGATCCTGATCCCGTCCCTGCATCGTCCCGTCGAAGCCCAGCTCCACCCTTCTCTCGCGAAGCTCGCGAAGCCCAGGTTGAAGGATCAGAGTTATTAATGCATTTCCTTTCTTTTTTGAAGAAATAAGTAGGTATGTTTTTCAGCTATCATTTTATTTTTTATCCGACTTCTTGTTCATGCTTTCTTTTTTTTTCCTTTGATGTTTAGAGTTGTGGAGATATTTGATTGTTATGTGCATTGGTATATGAATTTGTTGGAGCTTTAGGATCGTTTGTTGAATGCAATTAGAAAGAATCTTCCGGTTTATTGAAGATTATAGAAATTGCTACTGTAATCGGGGGCAGAATAGTCATTTATCCGACAACGGCTGCCAATAAGTCGTTCTGAATAAGCACTACCAAACAGCAAGCCAGTTTATCCTGATAATCTACAGATGATCATATTATCAGGATCAGCAAATTATAAATAATCTACAGCTGCCCCAAACAGACCCTTAAGTCATTCCACAAAAAAAATGTAGGTCAAGTCATTGCAGCATTCTTACAAGGGGCTGTATATGCCTATTTAGCAATCTTTTCTACTATAGTGGTCACGTACTTACATACATACATCATACATACATGCATCACACAAACATATATATAATTTTCCAACTAAATATTCACACAAAATTCAAAAATGTATTTTCTCACATAGAGTGTTAACGGTATTTTATTGCAGCCCAAAAACTGCTCAAATCAAATAATTTTTTATACGAATGAGGTTTAAATTTATGATATGACATTGATATATTCCAAAAGTCTATGCACTAATAATGATCAAAGGTCTTTCATTCAAAATTTAGGTTTTTCTGGATCAAAATCATTTGATTGATATAATATTGTTTCGATCTATTAGTTAGGACTCTACTCTGAATTCCAAGACATATTGGCCGTTTAAGATGCTCAACAATATTATATTGTGCGCTTATATTTGAAGGGCATGAAACATACAATTTCAATAACATTGACTTTCATCTAAATTTAATTACATTTTCAACCTTTCTATGTACTATTAAGCCCCACACAATTTGATATTAGATTGCGGATATCCATTGTCAAATTTAGGTTTAGTTGATGTGCTTTTATTTTTTGCATAATGCAATCTGCATATAACTTTGAAAAGGCTTCAAAAGTGGGGATTATATGTTGTTTTGCATATGCTTAATCTTTTGCATTACGAAAATATATTTTATTAGAAATTAATTGTGCATTCTTTTCTTACTTGATTTCTATATGGTGCCTTAAAGGCTAGTTGTTCAACACTAATTTTTGGTGTTTAGCTTATATCTTAAAGCACTCAAATCTTTGACCTAAAAACTTTCAAATTTGAATCCAATATCATAAAAAAAAAATAATAATGGAGTTGAAATGTAAAGAAATCGGGCAACCAAAGGCATAATTACAAACTTTTTGAGACTTGAAGTTTCAAACATCTTGAGGTTTAGCATACATATAATTGAAATGTGCATTTTAACAAAAAAAAATTAATAAGTCTAAGATCGATTAATTTTTACGTTCAATAAAATAATGATGTTATATAAACTATAAATTAAACAATTGAATCTTCTAATATAGTGGAATAGAGTGTTATGATTTTTACATAGATGACTAAAATGTTCACTTCAAAAATTTATAACTTTGGTTTATTCCTTCAAATTTGTTGTGATCTTGAGAATTATTGGCCTTCAAAATTTATAAACCCGTCATTTTTCAAACTTCGAACAACAACATCTAAGATTTTGTTTGTTTATACCTCTTTTACATTTCTTCTCATCTTTTCTTTTTATCTGTTCTTACCTCTAACTGTGAGAGTAATAACATCAACAAATTTTAGCACGTGAATATTTTAATCTCCATCTCCGTCTTTGACCAACAACCTCATTCCTCGTTACATATAAGACTGACACCTTGGATGACACAATTAATCATCTACCATTTAGGCAAAAAATTGGCTTAATTAATGGTGATAATCATTATTAATTGATAAAGGTAATTGTTTCACGTGTCTTTTATAATTATCTTCATCCTTTGATTGAGTGAGCAAGTCAAGGTTGAGAAAGATACATATAGGTTCAAGAAGGTTCCTAACAAAATTTTATAAAGTCATTTTACTTCGTCAAGAAAGCAACATTACGATAGCTAAGAGGAGATAAAATTTAAGTGGCTCCATCGAGATGACTTGTGCACATTTTAAATGAGTGAAAATGTATGAATATGTAGGAAGACGAAGTGTAGGAGGAAATAAAAGACATTCAATACCCGTCTCTCCTCCATCAAAAATAGTTTGATTTCTCAAAAGATTTTTAACTGTTAAAAGTATCGAGGAACAAATTTTTATTGCTAAGTTGCATAAATATTGATTGGAGAGGGTCATTTAAAAAGACAAATTTGTGGAAATAAGAGTGGTTCTAGAGATTTTATAGCTAGTTGATGATAATAAATTAATTCAAGATGATCATATCACTGAATAACATAATGTCAAGCCATTTGATAAGATATTAAATTTTAGATGTGATGATTATTTATATGCAATCACTTGCAATGAAACATGTAGTAATAGGTTTTTAAATTTATGGTGAACCTGATGTAATGTAAAATCATTATGTCACTAGGGTTTTAGTTTTTGGTGTTAGATGATAAGTGGCCCATAGAGGAAAACATAATAATGATTACCACATTCAAGTAGATGCAATGATTACAACAAAGAATCATAGATTGATCAAATTACTTATTTTCTTATGATATTAATCAGTTACATTAGATAAAAAGAGTTTGAGTTACCATGTTAATTAAGCTAATGATGATTTTATCAAACATTTGTAAAAAAATACACTTAAAACAGTTTCCAACAACCTACTAAGTGTATTATTTTGATGAAAATTTGATAAATTACATATAAAAATAACTACTAGTCCTTATGATATATTTTTTCAATTAAAACTAGCACTATTTTTTTGCATGAACATTCATGCCCATTATTTATGTTTCTAAAAAATTTGTGCCCATTATTTTTTGAGCTGACCAAACAACCCTTAAATTTCTTGTCTTTAAGCAAATTCACTAAAAATCCAAAGTTGTGATCAAACTAAAGAAACATTCTAAATATTTGTGGTCTTGCATATAAAGTTTAAAATAATATACTAATTATCTTCTTTCACTTTCCAATGTTCATAAGGGAATCTGAGGGATTAGGGACTGACCGCGAATATCTTAAATAACTATTTATAAGTATTTTCAGTTCAGTCACAAAGTATCAGTCTAATAAGAAAGCAATCAATCTATACGCAAGTATACGTATCACTCAAGTAATATAGGACTCTAGTGGAGTCCTGGTTATCGATCCCACGGGGAGGAAGCAAATCTTTAAAGCGTAGCACAGAAATTCAATATCCAAATTACAATGCACGTAAAGTAAATACTAAAGTTACTAAAGTTTAAAGATACTAAAGATTCTAAGATCACTAAAGTATTTTCTAAACTTCAAATTAAATTTAACTACCACTACACTAAGTTTTGTATTTAAAGGTTCATATTTGGAGAAAGTGTCCTTCCCCTTATAATGATGTTATGGTGAGTGGATAGTAAAAATTAGTGAAAATCTTGTATTGTACCAAATAGGAGCATACTTATTCTTTACCCTCTTTTGAGTGCTATAAAGAACATTGGCTAATCCTAGGTTTAGTCCCTAAATCTGTGGTTAGGTTGAGAGGATACTAGCCCTCACTCCAGATCTCCCACTTCCCTTCGCTTGAAGGCTAACTCTGGCTTTAGTTTCCAAACACTAGGACCAAATTGGGGATTTTAGTTTGTCACCCTAAAATCTATAATTCTATACCCAATAAATCATAGTTCCTTATTTATTTGCACCTAACCCCATGAATTACATCACTCATTCATGGACATTGAATGTAATATTCACTTTGTTGTAGAATGCATAGTCTTTTCAGATCGTATGTTTCACAACATATTTTAATAATTTAATTGGCTAGGTCAAAAAGTAAATGAAGTACGGAGTGAAAAATCATCACAATTTCTTAACATTCATATGTCACATCCAATCTAAATCATCACTTCACCATTTATCAATTCAGCGAGAAAGACGAAGAAATCTACTCAGAATTCATGAGGAAGATACGAGAAAGTAAGAACGTTATATATAAAAGCAAAGTCATACAAACAATAAGAAGTAAACACAACTTATCTTAATTTCTTCCCCAAGAAAATCCCTTGAAGTTCCTTTGAATCTCTTTCTCTCTTCATAATAGCATGCAATTCTCTCTTAAAATAGTAAGGAAGAAGTAATATCTCACTTTCCCTCTCCTCCTATAACTCTATAGAGAAGAATCCCTCACAAAATAACACTTTTACACCAAACCCTGAACTCTAAACTCTTTATACACTTTTTCTCTACTCGCAAAGCACTAACACACTAATCTACTACGGATTTCTGACACCAAATTAGTTTTAAAATAGCCTAGGGACGAATTCCCCAAGACATGCCTCAAGAATCCCTCCAAAAGTCGTCCTAATATATTAAATTTAGCTTTCACCTACCTTGGGAGACGTCAACGCGTTATATGGGCCCCTTTCAGGCTTAATTAACTGGGGCTCTCTGTAAAAAGGCGTCGTCGAGGCCCATTCTGGTGTCATCGGCGCCAGAATGCAGAACTTTTGTTTTTGCCTCTTTTCACTACAAATTCATTCCTTTTCGCTTATTTTAGCTCCAAATGCCTAAAATCATCGCACCTGCAGCAAAACATGAAACATGCATTCCTTTAAAGTGCAATATCACCAAAAATAATTACAAAATATATAAAAAAAATCTAATATATTTTTGGTGCATCAGGGACCCATATAATTATAGGCCTTGATACATGGATAGTTGTCTATTTAAGAAAAAAATATATGGATCTTTATAAATAATCATGTCCTTCAAATTGCTTTATAACATTCTCTAGCATTTTATAGTATTCTTTTGTTCATTGGTATTATATATTTGGATATCTACATCAAAGTTAAATAAATCAAATAATTTAAATTTTATGCATTGTTTTAGGAAAATTATTTAAAAACTAAAGCTCAAATCTCGTAAAATCTACTTTTGAATCTTTCTGTTATTGCATGTGTTAACAAGAAAAGATTAAGAGAGGTTCGAACTAGAGATAAGCATAAGTTCAAATTAGGTTCAAACATCATTCAAATCAATTTGAATGTTGTCCATTTTCTTATTTTGAAGGTATTTTCATAATAAGGGATTCCCTATAAAGATTAAACTAGGTTCTTGTGTAATTGTTTGAATTAATTTTTTTTTGTTATGGAATTCAAACTTCTGAATATAAATTCAAATATAGTTCAAATATAATCTAGAAAGTTCCCTATAGAGTGGGATAGCATTATAAATAAATGTTCATTCCCCTTATTTGTATCCATTTTAGGTTTCTATGAAATCAAGCTTGTAAACTTTCAATCATTAGTAAAGTGTTCCTTTCTTTAATAACTTCTCCTCAATTATTTTTTAGAGAGTTTTATGCTTCCAAGCCCAAGCGTTGTAAGTTTTTTGATGATTTAGTGCTGAGGATGAGTGTTAAAGCCGCACGGGTTACTTATGAGATTTGTCCATTATATTTGGTATCAAAGCCAAAGGTAAAGGCATGTAAAAGAGTGTCAAAAAGCACATCATGGAGTTTGAGTCCACAAATGTGGATTCATCTCATTAAGGACGAGGTCATGAGGAGTAACGGGATCCAAATTCATTCAAAACAAATTCGAGGTGTGAGAAGCTCATATATGGATTTGATTCATGCCTTTCTCAAGTGAAGGAGGATATGAATGGCATGGAGGCCTAGATAGTTGATCTAGGGTACAAGGTGAATTTCCTTGAAGTGGAAGACATCACTATCCACTCTAAATCAGAGGTATAGTGGTCCAACTGGAGAAATCCAAGAAAGATCAATTGGAAAAATTGCGAGAGAAGCTAATGAGGAGCTCCTCAATGTACAATGATTTCATGAAGAAGAGATGAACAACCTACAAGACAACTTGGAGGAGATGTGTGGAGATTTACCATTATTTAAGCGCGCACTAGCGCCATCAACCAAGCACTATGCATCTGAAGCCAAGCGCATAGATGTGTCAAAGCCTAAGAGTTTTTGAAGAGGTCACAATACTAAAGAAGTAGACAACTTCTTATGGTAACTTGAATAAATTTTTTTATCCTTGTGCCGATGGAGATGCAAAGATTAAATTTATAGCTCTTTATCTCCATGACACTGCTATGCTTTGATGGAGAAGAAGGTGAGGAGACATAGTGAAAGGTATGTGAACCATATCTACCTTTAATGGTTTCACAAAATTGTTTAAGAGATAATTTTATCTGGAGAATATGAAGGATGAGGCTAGAGCCAAATTGCGAAGGCCCAAACAAGCAGCATCGATTCAAGAATATGTTAAGAAGTTCACTAGTTTAGTTCTTAAAATGCTGGACTTTTCTGATAAGGATGCTCTCTTAAACTTCATGGATGAGATCCAACCATGGGAAAAGATGGAACTTCAAAGGCCTGAATTGCCAGATCTCAGTGCTGTCATTGCCTTGGCTGAGATCTTGATTGATTACTCAAAGTAGTACACAACACCAAGGGACAAGAAGATTTCCTACGTCAAAGTTGAGGAATATAAGGGCTAACACAAAAAAAAGACTCGTTACAAATCATCCCCATTCTAGGTAAAAAATAAGGGAAAGCAAAAAAGATAACTAAATTAAGTCATATAATAATTTCTTACTTTGTGATGGGTGATGCAGACTTTTTATATTGCAAGAACTTGTTAACTCAAATATATATATATTTATAATGATTTTTATAAAGTCCAAACTTCAACGCAAGTATACATATTGTATTAAGTAATACAGGGCTCTAATCGAGTCATGGTTATCGATCCCACAGGGAAGGCATGTTCCTTACAATAAATAGTGTATTACTGAAATCCAATACTCAAATCATAATTTAAGTTTAATGTTTACTTCTAATAACAAGATGTAGAAAACAACAACAATTAAGCAAACTACAATTACTTCTAATATCTTTAAAAACAAAATTGACTAACACACACACACACACTAAGCTTGTATTTGAAAGGTTTTGATATATATGAAAAGAATCTTTCCTCTTGCAATGAGTGTATGATGTGTGAATGATGTAGAATGATTATTTAATGTATTATGGGAAATAGGAGCATAAATGTTTCTTTACCCTCAAAAGAGTACCCCCTCTTCCAAGCATGAAAAGAACATTGACATATCCTAAGTTCAGTCACTAAATCTAAGGCTAGGCTGGGAGGATACCGGCTGTCACTACGGAGCTCCCACTCACCCTTCACCTGAAGGCTAACCTTCGAGTTTAATTACTAAGCTTAAGACCAAATTGGGGATCTCAGCCTGTCACCTTGAAACCTCCAATTTGAAGTCCATCAGAACACATTTTCTTATTTATTTGCACTCTATTCCCAAGAACTACGCAATTCATTCATGAACATTGAATTGATTTTTCATTATTGTTATAGGACACTAAATCCTTTCAGAGTTAATGTTCAACAACATATTTTAACAATTCAATTGGCCAGATTGAAAAGTAAATTAAGTTTGAAATGAAAATCCTTCACAATTTCTTCAATACTTTAAAAGCACTTCAAATCCACATCATCACATCTCTATGCAAGAAGAAAGTCAAAGGAGAAAACTCAGAACTCATAGAGAAGACACAATAAAACATGAATTTTATATATAAAAGAAAAGTCATACAAACCACAAAAGCAAATACAACTTATCTTTTTCTCTTCCCAAGCAAATCCCTTGAAGTTCCTTTGAATGCTTTTCTCCCCTCTTTGCAACACTCAATTCCCTCTTTAGAATGGAAAGGAAGAAGTAATCTCTCACTTTACTCCTCCTTCACTCTTTAGAGAAGATTCCCTCTCAAATTCTCACTTCTACACTCTTCTCTTCTAAGCCCTAACACTCAACACACACTCTCTCAACTTCTACACTCTTCTCCCCCTCTCCAAAACCTCTCTTCTACTTCTTTTTTTGTCCAAAAACAGTTACATATATGTTAGAAACAAAATCCCAAGAGTTTCCTTAAGCATCCCTTCAAAAAGTCACCAAAACTCTTCGAATTTGAATTGCACCAACATTGGGCGCCGGCGGCACTCTATCGTCCTATTTAATTCTGGGCTCTCAAGAAAATGGCGTCGGTGGGGCCCATTCTAGCGCCAGAGAGGCCCATTCTGGCGCCGATGGCGCGAGGAGCTGTTTCCTCCCTTTTTGCTCCAAATTCATTCTTTTTTGCTTCTTTTCACTCCAATCACCTAAAATCATCATACCTGCAATAAATCATGAAAAATACATTTCTTTAAAGTGCAATATCACCAAAAAAATGGGTAAAATTATATAGCAAAAATATTATATATTTTTGGTGCATTAATGGGCCTTATTTGGCAAGGGATTGTCCTCAAAAGTAAGTCTTGAATGCTCTACTAGCAAGTTATCATGAATGAGAAGAGACAAAAGGAGTTAAATTGGTGGCACATGTGAGGTCTATAAAACTGCTAAATAGGATGCAAACTTCAACAAAACCTAAAATAAAAGGTTTAATCTTTGTGAAGATGGTAAAAGGTGGGAAGATTACTTAATCAACCATCCAATTCATTAAGAGCATTCGACAAGAGGAGGAAAGCTACTTAATTATTCTTCATGACTCAAAGAATGAAGAATCAAAGATGCAAGAAGATGTATCAAGGGAGGTAGCAATGGTAATTGATGAGTTTAAAAATGTTTCAATTACAAAGTTAACAAAGGAGGTAGCTCAACAAAAAAAGAAAAAACGTTAGATTAGGCTGGAAATAGGAATTGAGCTGATAACCCTGAAATCTTATTACAAAAACAAAAGAAAAAGATGTTTTCCAACCTCTCTCCCATTAAAATAGTTATGAATTAAAAAGCCTAATAACTATAAAGTTTGTCAAGTCTGAACAAAAAAAGTTGGTCCAAGTACCACTACGTAAGACTATAAAAAGAAGAAAGAATTGGGTGACCAAGAAAAGTAGACATATGGAATATAAAAATGAAGATCCATAAACATGAAATCCTAAGTACCATTAACAATAATCAGTTTTTGAAAAGAAAGTGGATAAGAAACTGGCTGATTAGATCAATCATCAAAGATGGGTACCAAACTACAAGATGTATCTCATCAACTGGAAATGACTACTAGATAATGAAGCTAGCTTGGAATAGGACGACACATTGTGGAAAAGAAATGATCCAACAATTTCAGGAGGAAGGCATAATGAGGGCATTGCGAGCTTAGGTGGGGGAGAGTGTCACGTGTCGTCATCTAAAGCAAGGATAAGTGACATCCATTTAGCCATGGAAAAGAAGACACTTGACAAAACTAGAAATAAGGAGAATATCTAAAGAGTTCTAGAAGGTTGCACATAATTCTATAAATATGTTGAAAGAGGCAAGCTTCAAGAGAACTCTAAAATATTCTGGAAAGTTTTAGAATCAACTATATATGTAAGGATAATGTAGAACTACCTAGAAGTTAGTCTATTCTAATGTAATCTATAAAGCCCCCTAAGGCTTGGGCAAGGAATGTAAATAGAATTCTATCCCCCTTGATTGAATCCATCCAAAATTTCTAAACAATCAAGCTTGTTATTTTTCGTTTCTTAATGAAGTTTTCCTTTCTTCAATAACTTCTTCTCACTTCTTCTCTAGAGATTTTTTTGCTTTCAAGCCCAAATGATGCAAGTGTTTGGCTGATTTAGTACTTAGGAAGAGTGTTAAAGCCGTACAGATGACTTGTGAGAAGTTTGTCCTGACACTAAGCTCAATGTTTCATATAACTAGTAGTCTTATCATTATGTGAGAGCTTTTCACATCAACGTATACATCTCATTAAAAAAAAGTATGGACATTTATGTTTAACGAAGAGTTTACTTAACCACATTACTACTTTGTAAGAGTGGTCAATTCATTGTGCTTTGCTCAAACATAGAAGAAAAAAAAGAAACAATATGAAGAAATCTATCTCAGCAAAATAATCAATTTGAACATACTCCAATAATCCAAAGATGGCGAAAAGTTGTGCATGAAAAATGAATTATCAATCCAAAAAGTTATTGATATATATATTGGTAATAACCAAACAATTTTTGTTTCTATATGAGCTAGTGATTAATCTAAAGTGGATTAAGTAATACCATACACGTCTATTGAAAAATATATTTTCAATGAAAAACCTTTAATTATGATATCCAATTATTTAATATTTTTACATTCATTTATTTTCTTTGTTATCTCATACAAAAATAAGTCAATATCATTCCATGCCTTATTCCATAAAAAGAATCAACAATATTTTTTTCAGAAAATATTACATGCGGTTATTGTGCATACGAACATTGCATATACGGACAACTAATCACGGGAGACCTTGCAAATGCAACTTCACTTGTGTGATGATGTGGTCCACTGTGTTTAGTTGTTTGTATTTAGGGTTGGTTATGTCTAATATATTTTTCTTTCTTTTCTGTGTTTGGTTCTAGTTGGCATGGGACCTCACCATGCACAAAGAAACTAGTCCAACTTTTAGTATTGTAAAATCACATAATAAATGATATAGGACGAGGGAACCTTGAATTCAAATTGGTGGGTTAATCATTGAAGAAAAAACTATAGTAAACAGATAACCTAAAAATAGAAAAAAGAGAGATTAATCTGTCAAACTTTGCAAAAGGTTCTATCTCGAACACGATTTTGTCTCTGATATGCCAGTCGAATTTGTTTAAATTATTGAATTTGTTAGAATATATTAGTTGCTAGAAGGAATATATTTTGTTCGAGCATTTTGTCGTGCTGCAGACCTTTATTTTTAACGTTATACCACAAAAAAATATTCCATGTCACGTAAAAAAATATCACTAATTTTACTTTTATATAGTGAAACAAACCTTATTTGCATAGGTATCATGGTATTTGTGTAATAATTGAAGTTTGTATGTTAGATACGTAAACACAAATGAATCAAGTAGTGTAAATTTTCCTTAAATTTATTATATTTCATTTCATTATTTATAGTAGTAGGGCTCTCTAAGTATTTATTAATGTCATATATCATTAATTGATAGTATTTTAATTTATTTTATATATGGTTATAAATCTATATATATAGGCAGTAATATTATGAAACTATTTTATTAAAAAATTTAACCATCATATCTTCTTATTTAATTAATAGATATACTCTATAATTTTAAATATAAATTCATCCTTCAATAAAAAAAATATTATATATCTTTTTTGGCAACAGATATCTATCAATTTTCACAAAGATATTTCTTGGCGACATGCATATCAAATCGTCGTAATGACATTTTTCTTTTCCCCACAAGTTGTCACAATTTCCAAAGCACCGAGGTGGCCTTAGCTGCGCCTTGTCCAGTGAGGTCAAGGAAAGCTGGCCAAATCCAGTGTACCCCTGTTAATAATAGTTTGAGAAGAAGACAACAGAAGAAAGGGAGACTGGTCTCTTTCGAGCTTAAACGGTTTGTTTCATGGTTTAAATGAAGCATTTAAGTCTGCAGAGCTATAAATGGACGTGTAGCCAGAAACTTCAGAAATGATTGGCTTCAATTAAACCCTGAATCAACACGCTATTTCACATATCTACTAACTCATCCCTATTTATATATCTAACACAAACTTTTCTTTCTACATTTATGTCATCCAAATCTTTTATATCACACAAAAAATATCAACATTTTAACTTCTAAAGAGTAAAAGACAACATTTCATACAAAGGTAGTAGTTTGTATGTAAAAATTGAAGTTTATATATTAGTTACGTAAATATATACGAATTGAGTGGTATCTATGTAAATCTTCCTACTTTCTAACATTTTGGACATGTAAGGCTAAACTTGTGTTACTTTTTACTGCAATTGCTTTTGCCAATGATAATTTTTTTTTTCTTGAGTATATTTTTCTAATATGCTTATTTCTAGGGGATTATTGTGACCTTGACCCTAATATATTTTAACACTAATATATTTATCATCATCAAAATGGAAGACTTTTAGACTTTCTGATCATAATTACATGTAATAGTTTGGCTAATAATTTGTATATCATCAAGTCTGGGGGTTCAAATTGTGAAAATTTGTTGGTTCATTCATTTATAAGAATGGTACTAAATACATTTTTGACATTTATATAGATAAGCATGCGAGTGATCAGAATCAATTTGGCCATACTACCCAAAATGAAACTCCTTTTACGTACAAATTATTAAAGAAGTTTTTTTCTTAAACAAGATTATTTTTAATGTATCATATAAAGTTGCACTAATAATTGACTAGACTCTATATTAAAAAATAAGCATTGACTATTATATTATATATTAATATAAAATTTGATAAACTCAACGGTCCTCACTAAACATGTAGGACCTTCTCAAAGTTAACAAGTTACAACAAAATCCTACATCAGTCTATGTATATTGAGTTTGGGTTTCTAGAAAACCAATTTTAACATGCAGGTGCTGAACTTTTTTGGTCTTCACAAACTGAGAAAGATTTAAGAACGGAGTACACATGCAATTCTTCGTGTGTACTCCTTGCAATAAGCTCCCAATAACTGTTCTACGTGTGTACTCCCTGCAATAAACTCCCAATAACCACGTTATTGGGGGGTTATTCAGAGATTATTGGAGTATTAACTCCAATGTATTCTAATAACTTCCTAATAACTCCTCAATAACCTATCAATAACTTCCGCAGTTCTAATTTCATTTTTTTTTCTGTTATTCGGGGGTTTTATGAGGTTATTGGGGTATTAATCCAAATAACACCGATATGACCTCCCAATACCCTCCGAATAACATTCGTTATTCTGTGTGCGTACTCTGTAAGCATTTATGAAAATTTTTTATTTGAAGATCTTTAATAACTTAAACTCGATCAAAACAAAAAAGTAATTTAGAATGATGAAAGCTACGAAAAACGAGAGAATTTTGTTTTCTTTTTTACGTTAGATATAAAATTCTTGAGCATTCGTATGTATATCCTTGACATAGGATTAATATTCTATTAAAATATGAGACCCTTAATGATAAAATTAGCTGTCAACTCTATTATTTTATTCTAAACTCAGATATTTCTTCAACTCCTAATTGGTAACATCATCTAGTTAATACTTTTGGTTGATGAGGTTGCCACTATATAGTATATTTATTTTGCATGAAATATATTTTTATTTATTTATTTATATTTTTATTAATCTACCTTAAAAATTTTCTACGTGTCCTACCTAAGGACATTTAGAGCTGCCTCAAGAAATTAAGATTTATCTAATGGTTTCTTTACTTGTGAAAAAATGCTTGTTTTAAGATTGCTTAAGATTTATAGAAAATTTTATGTGATAGTGTGAACCTAAGCATGATTAGATGTTATAGACAAATAAGAAAAGTATTATCATTTGTTTGATTTTAAGATTTTTAATATGAATTCCATTGTCTAGTACTACTTACAAATGAGATTATTATTTTAAAATTAGTTATATATCAGACCATTTCATTTTCTTGTTTTTCAAAATTATCTAAAAGCTCAACTCAACCCTCAAACCTTTTTGGGTAGATTAAGAACAACATTTAAATCACACCCTAAACTTTCAAATTGACTTTACAAGTACAATAGAACCATGGAGAATTTATGTTTTTCCTTAATTGATATCATTTAATAACATTAATAGTAAGATCAAGGTACATGGGACATTCAACAACATAAACACAATTTTTTTAATGGAGTATCCTTTGATTTTTGAAAAAAAAAAAGTTTGATGATGTATTTGGTGTCCTATAATATACATATAAGGAAATTAATCTTAAATGGGTACAAGGAGCTGACCTATGAAGTAAATCGTGACATGAAACTAAATTAACTTGAAAAATAATCATCCATCAAATTAAATAATATTTAGTTAAACAATGAATGTGTAGATTATATTTATTATGCATTTGAATACGATGATGAGATTAAAGTGTGTAATATTTAAAATGAGAGTATATTTGAACATTCTTGCAATCATTAATGAAGGAACTAACGAGGTAAATTAAAAGAGACTTAACATTTTGTTGGCATACTATAGAGGTTTAAAATGAAATCCAGAGAAACAATCATGGAAATGCTTGTCAATTAAAAAAAAAAGAAAATTGAACAAATAATATGCTCTACAATAGGAGAATACTATTTGAGAATAAGTAAAAAGTTTAGTAGTAACTTTCCACGAGAAGAGATTCAAAAGTGATGGCTACCTCAAAAGTAAGAGATCAAACCTTGACTTCTTATAGTTCACTGTACTAATTAATGACATCCATAATTCATAAATTTCTTAGATCTTATACATAAAGAGATCTTTGATGGCTAATTTTAAACTTTAGAGTGTCCATCGAAGGGCACAGTAAATAAAATATATTATATAGAGTGGATATGTAATGAACACAAAAGATTCATATATTCTTCGCTTTATTTTTTTATCTCCATTATAGATCTCAAAATATTTCAATGTAAATGGTTAGATAAGACATTCAAAGAATAATAAATCATTTTGATAAATAAAAATATTAACTTAGAATGTATATAATCAATCAGATGATGAAACCTTTGTGATTCAAGGATATATAGAATCAAAATTATTCTCTTACCTCACTAGTGTAAGATAATATATTTTTACTCTGGGGTCTGGTATCCGTATGAGGGGGCTCCCTCATAGTTAATTCCATCTCATGTGTTACTCGACTCTCGATTAATGTTATGCCTGATATCCTTCTTGAATATCAATAAATGTCTTTGGGATGGTAGATGTTTGAATACTTAAATAAATAAAAGGATAAGCTTGGATTAATTTTGACTTCACTTGAGCTAAGAAACTTGAGTTTATTGATTTAATCTCAAGTTTAAAAGTTTATTTTTGAGTTAAGTAAAATTTTTGCTGGTTGTTAAATATAGAAAAGGGTGTTTAAATTTTTTAAAACTTAATTTGATGAAAATTTTTAAGTTTTGTGAAATTAATTTGTTAAAATTATTAGATTTATTTTAATATATCTTTAAAATTGGTTTAAAAATTATAAAAAATTTCATTGTTAAATTAAAAGATTTTTATTACTTGTCTAAATTAATTAAAATATATTAAAGTTGGTCGTGTTCAATTTTAAAGTTGATTGTTAAAGTTATTTAAGATGTACTACATTGAAGATTAGTTAGAAACTTTTAATAATTTATTAAGGATTGTTAAAATTTATTAATGTAAATTTAAATTTAATTTTAGTTTGTTTTAGATTCATTAACTTTGTTAAAATTTATTAGTGCTGAAATTTAATTAATGTCGATTTATTAAAGTTTAGTTAGGTTAATTAAGACTTATTAGAATTTACATTGTTTTGAATTTTATTATTTAAGGCTAATGTTGATTAGAGTAAACTAAATTTTAATAAAATAGAGGTGAATTAAATTTTGATTAAACATGGGTTAAGTTTTAATTTTCTTTTATCCTTAAGGTAGGAACTTAAAAATTGTAAGTTAGAGTGATAATGTAGAGCTTGTATTTTGAATTTAAGTGTTAGGTACATATTTGGAGTGGAGCTCGATTGAAATTGAGATGGAACTAAATTGGGATAGAACTGAGTGAGATTAGGATTGATTTGAATGTAATTTATATTGAATTGGGTTTGAGATTGACTTTGATTGGGTGGAGTTTGAGTTTGATTAGATGTTTATTTAATTCATGCATAAATTGAGTTAGGAAAGATTCTGTACTAAAGGGTAAAAATGGCGGAGGATATCTCTATAGAGGTGAATCCCTAAAATAAATACCTTCAATAGGGGGCAATAGGTGGACTAACCCAAATTTTAGGAATAACACACCCTGTTAAAATGCTTATTATTTTCCATCATCCCATGTACATTAACATTTTTAGACAATTAACTAGTAAAATAATAGGTCACTCTTATCTCATAGCAATGAGTTAAGGTAGAATGTTTTATCTTTGATGGTTTTGGAGTATTTTAATCAATAAACATGTGTAACTTTATTTTAGGATACTGCTATAGTCCAAGGTGGCAGGTCATTTTTGTATATGTTCCAGTCCTTAATTTTATCTATGGGATACCTAGTAAGCTAAACTAAACTTCTAGACTTAAAAACTACAGGATGTGTGTGGACCTATGTTTCTAAGGTTTTCAATTTCATTTTTCTTAGGGTGTCAGTTGGTGTCAATAAATCACAGTTCTTCTAAAGTTTGAATTCTATTTTCTTTCCTAAGTATTCTTGTTCTTTATTTATTTAGTTTTTAGTATGTGAAATCTAAGAATTTATATTCAGAAAGATTAAACCTAAACCTTCTATTTCCATACTTCTCAGATTCAATGGTCACTAATATTCTCAATGAAAATATTTTATTTTCTCATGTAAAAAAGATTTTTAAAAAAATTAATTTGTCATGCAAAAATTGTATGGTCAAAATAAGTTTTCATATGAAACATCTAGATTTAGAATGGTCCATGAATGATATACTCATAAGTTAAGACTATAAAGTCATATATTTTTGAAGAGAAACAATATTCATTCAGGTAAACGCTTGTGCTTAGGAGTATATAAGTCTTTAAAAGAGCATAAAAAATTATCAAATTCATTTATTCTATGCTTAAAAATGTTTTTTATTGTTTAGTTTAAAAAAGTTTCTGGAAAAATTTTAAGCTTTTTTTATAGAAAAAAAGGTGTATTATTAAAACATTAAGTTTCTTGAAACTTTTTAATGAATTGGATTAAATTTTTTATGCTTTTTTTAAGTTTCTTGAAATTGTATTATTCTATGCTCAACTCATTAACTTATTCAAATATTTAGTTAATCGGTTATTTATTTTAAATTTTAATTAAAGTTTTTAATAGAATATGTTGTAGTATAAATAAAATTTCGTGTTATTCTGATTATTAAATTAGATACTTAATTATGTATGTTATCTACTAAATTTTTAATTAGTTAATTATTTATTTTACGAATTAATTAAAAATTTAAAATATTTAATATACGTGGATTACTTAACTATTTAAATCATTTACTTGAAATTTTATGAATTAATTTTACTAATCAGTAAATAATTTTATTAATTATTCAATTTATTTAATTATTTTAATTAACTGTTTTATGAATTGTTATTTATATTTTTTATTATTTGTTTCATTAAATTGAACTTTATTTTTAAATGTTGAATTGTGATTTAAATTAGTTTGAAATACTTTATTTTAATAAGATTTTATTAGAATTTTTAACTTAATTTTAAATTGATTTCATTAAATATTTATTTATCTCTTTAATTAATGTTTTATTTCAATTATTTTTTATTTAAATCTATATTAATGCATTTAGTAAATTCTTCCATTAATTAAAGTTTGAGTATTTTAGTAATAATTTGAAAAATGAAGTAGGATTATAGTTTCTTTGATTAATTAATTAATAGATTTATTAAATGATTTAATATTTTAAATTAATGATTATAAGTTAAGTAATTAAATTACCTGAAGTTTATTTGAAGTGATTAATAAATTACTTAGTTAGGTTATTATTAGTTTATATAATTAGTTATATTGATTAAATAATTATTAAAATTATTAGTCATTCAATTAATGAACTATCCGTCTCATTTAATTTTTTAGGTTTAAGTTTATGCTAATTAGAGGGTGTTTAGGTTAGGTTTGGGTAGTTAATCAGTAATTAGAGATTAGTTTAGGTGATTAAAGAAAATTAGATGATTTTTGGGCTTAAATTTGATAGTAATTAGGAATTAAAACCAATTTCTAATTGTAATTAGAAGATTTTAATTTTGCCCAGAGGAAAATACTGAATAAGGCCTTTTGTTCACAAATTTTCTTCCTAATCTTCTCGGATTGATTTAATTCCAAGTGAATCACTATGTTTTAGTGACATTAAATTAATTTACTAAGTTTCCACATGATTTATTCTATAATTTGTTTTAGTTTCCAACCTAGGCTCCTCAATTTTTGAAAAAAGGAATGAAAAGCTTGCTAATTACAAAAGATAATATCATATAGATGTCGGCATTATTTTTTTTAGGTTGTGTGTTTTGAAAAGGGTCGCCTACGAAATTGTCGGCGAATTTAAATTTTAAATTTAATTTAAATATATATATAATTTAGAAAGTAGTATTTGATTTTGAAAATAATTTTAAATTTGAAAATTTTAAGATATGAAATCAAACCGATCTCACATCCCAAATAGTTTATATAAACGAGCACCGCACCACAAACCGTGTATCTATCCCTAAGGATAGACACACCGCTTGATGGTGGGGCTCGATTAAATAAACTAGAAGATTTGTGACATCCGTTTGGTCCGCGAACCAATTTTATAAGCCGACAAATTCCTCGCTTAATATGAAAACATTAAACGAGGGTTTATATTACTCGGGTTCTTTAAAATTCCCTGTAAGGGCAAGCCCCTATAGTTAATTACATCTTAAGTGACGGGAATCACCTAAGAAAACTCTCGATAATAATCAATAATTCTGCTCTCAAGAATTTCAAAGTTTAAGTTTTCAAAGGATTGAATTTTGGAATTCCAATAGGGAATGGATCAAATTTGGAACTTTTTGTTTTGGGAATCCAAAGGAAGAAAAGTAGGAGAAATCACAGATTCGAAACGAACTTCGGTAATTTCCCGACTATCCTATTGTTTGGCTTGAGTTTAGGAAAGTCCTAATGTTTATTTGATGTTTTGATCTTGCCAATTTTAATTAATTAGGACTTATATTCGTATGACACAATCATACAAATAGCTTCGAAGATGTGAGGGTTTATGTCGTATCGGACGACTACCTCGGAATCCTAAAACCGGTTAGGGCTTAATTTGCGGTGCAAATGCCTAACAAAAGGTTGAGGATTTATGTTGCACTAGGCAAACTACCTCGAAATCCTATGGCTTGGTTGTTTAATTCTAAGAAAGTTTCGTTGATGTAGATTCGAGTTTTGCTTAACGACGATGGCCGTGTCGCCCACCATGCTCCAAGCTCCTTGTTGTTGCAGAGGTTTTAGTTTTAGAAGTCATAAATCGGAGGATGAGAAAAGTGTTTTGGTTTAGAGAAAATCTTAATTTCCAAGTGTTTTCAATATTTTAATTAAAACAAATCTTAAAGTTGATTATAACGACACCGGTTAAGATCCCACGGTTCCATCCTTCCGGCATCATTATTTTTATCGGATTCACTTAGTCCGGATGAATTTGCT
This sequence comes from Papilionanthe hookeriana x Papilionanthe teres, assembly GCA_022702705.1. Lineage (NCBI taxonomy): Eukaryota > Viridiplantae > Streptophyta > Magnoliopsida > Asparagales > Orchidaceae > Papilionanthe > Papilionanthe hookeriana x Papilionanthe teres. The sequence goes on along the minus strand of CM040434.1, from coordinate 23,361,269 downwards.
AAACTCAACCGAATGAGTTCCACACTTTCATTTAGACCGTGGGAAATCCCGTTAGCAACACGTAGGTTACATCATCCGAGGTATTCCCGATCATCCAACGGGACGTTTTAATTTAGTTGTAATTGTAGTTTTGTGTTCCGTTTGTGATTAAATTTTGAGTTGTTTTATATTTTGAAATGTTGTGGCGGTGAATTTTATCTTGCAATGACTTTTAACTTAGTTTTGGTTTCAGTTTTAGGGACTATCCTAAAGGTGTGGATTTTCATGCAACAGTTGTTTATCATGCAAGAAAATTAAGTGCGATGCGATTAATGAAATTGCAATAATGTAAATTGCAAGAAAGTAAATTGCAATAAAATAAAAGCGTACCTGGAGGGTCTTCCCGTCATCCCAAGCTGCACTTAAAACACAATTAGAATATTTAAGCAAGTTCCTAGGTAAAGCTAAGGGAAGGGTTATGGTTTTCTACCAAATTCTTATCCTATAGCTTGATCATTTCCTATGACGTCTAGGTCTTTGTGTTTTGGTTTGAGGACGATTTTCTTCATCGAAGAACAATTAAGTCCAATTGTTCTTATAAATGTCCTATCATATTGAGGAAGTGCTTAAGAATAATCTTAAACATCTTTTCAATATTTCTAGGATTGTTTTAAGTCCAAATGAATTTAATTATATAAATGAATTAATCGTCAGGGATTCAAGTTTTGTTAACTTGCTTCGAGTGAACTAGGACATTTGAATATCCTATGAGTGAAGTAACATTTCATTTAATATTACGTTTAGGAGTTATGATAACTAAAGCTTTTGAGGGTAAATTGGTGTTCAAATGGTTTGTAATTTAGTTTAATTTCCATTAATGGGTTTAAATTTGGAATAGTGTTCAAGTTATTTTAGATTTATTTTGAATTCTTTATGTCTTTGGTGATGTTATATTTAATTCAACTTAATTTAATTTAATTTAATTTAATTCAATTTAATTTGGTTTAACTTAATTTAGTTTGATTTGATGTTACATTAAATTAATTTGATTTGATTTAATTTTAATTTAATTTGATTTAATTTAATTTAATTTAATTTAATTTAATTTTATTTAATTTAATTTTATTTAATTTAATTTAATTTAACTTAATTTAATTTGATTTTATTTATTTAATTTAATTTAATTTAATTTATTCATTTAATTTAATTTAATTTGTTTATTTAATTTAATTTAATTTAATCTTTAATTTAATTCAACTTTTAATTTTAATTTAATTTAATTTAATTTAATTCAATTTAATTTACTTAATTTAATTTAATTTTTAATTTAATTTAATTTTTAATTTTAATTGAAATTTTTGAAAGAGTTTGATAATTTGATTTTAGTTTAATGATTAAGTCTTTTAATATTTTGTTATCACCTTAATTAGGAATTGAATATTAATGAGATGATTAATTTAGGGATTTTTAAATTAAAGAATAAATCTCTTCCCAAAAATATCCCTATTTTAATAATTCTAATTTTATTATTCTTCCCAAATTTAATCGATTATTTAATTAAGGTTTAATTATTTTAAAATTGTTTAATGGGTTTCTACCCTTTAATTATTTAAATTTCAATCATCCAAATCAGATTAGGATCAAATATTTTACTTATTAATTTTTTTATTAAACCTAAAGTTTTAATTAAGGGTTAAAATTTTAATTACCACTTTACCCTTTAAGCTTAATAATTTCATAACTCACTAAATTGAACTCAAATGAACTTGAAATTTTTATGTGACTTCACTCATATGTCAATAAAGACATGAGAGGAGAAAATGTGATTTTTCTGTATTTAATTTATTTATATAATTATTTTTGGTGGAAAATAGAGATTTCCAAGGAAAATTTAATAACATGACCAAGGGAAAGTTTCTGTTCTTAAGAAAATTAGGGGACATTCCTAATGACCAGAGAACCACTTGGACCAATTTTGGTGATTTTTTGAATTATATTATTTTTATTATAATTATTTTAAGTTTTGGAATATTAATTAATTTAAAAATAAAATAAATGTTGAAAAATAAATTTTATATTTTTCAAAAATCTCTCTGATATCAAGGAAATCAGAGAAGCAAATTTTGTAATTTTCTGATTTTTCTATGATTTATTATAATTATTTTAGTGCAAATGCTAGAAAATACATTTTTTTAATTTTAAAATTACCCTAGAGCTTTAAAATTTAATATCTCACTAAATAGACCTAAGAAAAATATGGGGTTTGTTCCTAAGTGATTAAAATTCAAAATGTGACATTTTGGTGAATTTTATTATTTTTGTGATTTTTATTATTTTTTAATTATTAAAAATATTAAAATAATGTTAAAAATCAATTTTTTTAGAAAATTGAAATTTTAATTTTCTTAGATTCCCCTAATATCAGAGAGGCTTCAAAACTAATTTGGTGAATTTTTGAAAGGTATTTTGAAAGTTATGAATTTTTAAAGTTTAAAATAACTAAGTGGCTTAATCAACCCAATTAGTGGGGCTAACCAAGTCCAATTGACCTCAAATTTTTATGGTGGGTTCCTCTGATCCTAAAGGTCAGTGGAGAATTGATTTCAAGTCAATTTGATGTATGGTTAGCTCTAATTAATTAGAGATCTATTTTGAGTGTTTGAGCCGATTAGGGTTGTTTTAAATGAACTAACTCAAAACCTATTTTTCCTAGGGTTCTCTCGGTCATAAGGAACATCATCAAATTTTCCTAGAATTTATTTCACAACATGCTATTTATTGGAATTAAAATACTCGAAAACGAGTAACATGAATTTGAAAAATCAATAACTCTTCATAGGGATGGCCTCTGACTTTGGAAAATTCAGGGAATGTTCCCAAATTCAGAGGCTTTAAAAGCCCTATGGTCTCATGCCATGGTGAATTTTATACATGCATGGAGAATTAAAAATGTGCAGAGGGTAAATAAATTATAAAAAATAAAATACTTGAAAGTAAATAAATTCCACATTATTCTCCTCTGTTCACTGAGCAAGAGGGTATTTTTACTTTATTTTTCTGATTTTTCTACACAGAGTTATGAATTTTTGAAGTTTAGGGAATTAAATAAATCAAAAAATACCCTAATTTTCTATTTATCCACGCGGCGCCGCGTCATCCTCGGCATCTCCGAACGCACACGCGACGCGCTCCCATTCGACGTCGCCATCTGAGTCAGCACCCCGGGCCCCGCGGTTCTCGTACCGTCTCCTGATCCGACGCAATCCTGGCCGTCCGTCCGCACGTGTATTGAATGGACGGCATCCGTTCATCGTCCCCAAGCGTCCTCACCCGAGAGCCGTCCACACTAAATCCCTAATATCTCACTCGATACTCAATGGATTTTCATGTTCTTATGCTCGTGGATTCGTCTTGAAGAGACGAACACATCTATACGGTGATCATGCATTGAAATTAAAGCATTTGAAATGGAGAATCTCTAGAAGCTCGGGATGAAGAATTAGCTCATACCTTTTCTCAGAGAAGTGTAGCTTCGATCTGAGAGTTGTTGTATCTTCGATTGGATCCCAGCAAGCTCCAGATGAAGTCTCCTGGTCTGGTGAATTGTCTAGGTGGGATTTCGACCAAGCCCGATCACAAAGCTTGGAGGCTGGAGCAACCTGGGTGGCTCGGAGATGGGGCTTTTGCTTGGTGGACACCTTCCCTGGTGCGAGTGAAGGTGTAGGACCAATCAATTTGAGGATTGATCCACTGTGGAGAAGTGTCCTGGTTTTGGGTGGAATTTTAGTTGAGAAATTGGATTTTGTCAGTGGGGATTAGGGCAAATTGACACTGGGGATCAACTGCTCTAAGGGTGGAGAAGGGTTTGGAACAATTTTGGCAGAGTTTCGGCAAGGTTTGTGCAACTCTCCTCCCATGGCCGTGAGGGGGTCGGGTTTAAATAGAGGTGGCTGGAGAGCCTCCCAAGGATGGCCGAGGGTTGGGATCAGCTGCTTCCGGTCATGGGAAGAACGGCCATGGTGGCCATTGGGCATGGGGCGGCTCGGCGAGGTGGAATTCCAAAGTTTGGCTCCTCCCAAGGTCTCGGCCATGGTGTTTTCCGGCGATCCGGGCGGTGGCCGGCGAGCATGGGTCACCTTCGGGGTCGGGGAGTCCGGGGCTTGAAGTTGGTGAAGTCGGTGGAGTTTGACATGTGTAAAGGCTTTGAATTAAAATGGAATGGAGAAGGGGTCATTTTGGCTTCAATTTGGTCAACCCATTGGTTTGGGTTGGGTGCACCTCCCCATGGCCCGATTTTGGGCCGAGAGGATCGGTTGGGTCGGCCAGAGAGAATGGTGTGGTCTCTATCCATGATGAGGTGGCTAAACATGGTTTAGAGTGTGTCATGGATAAGGTTAAAAAAGCTTAATGAAAGATTAGGAAAGGAGCCCCTCCTTTTACCATTAATGGCATGGTCACATGCCAAACTTTCATGGCTCCATATGGCTTGTGAATGGCTCACCCTTGGCTCCATTTGGCTTGGGAAAAGCTTGGGTCAATTTCATAAAAAGGGATTTAAGAAAATTTTGATATTTTGATGGAAATTTGTATGGGGCTTGATTTGGAATTATTTAATTGATGACTTTGAAACTTAGGGGCAATTTTGATTAAATGGATGATGAGGGGAAGTGCCATATGGGCTTTAGATGAATTTGGGCTTTTGAATTTGAAGGAAGTGGGCTTTTAGGAAAGTTTAAGGGGAATGGGCTTTTTGATTTTAGGATGGGAATTTGGGTGAAGATTTTGTGAAGGACCTTGTTAAATAAGTGTTATAATTGGTTTAGGGATGTTCCATGAAGGGCTTGGAGTCAATTTAGTGTGATTTGGGGTTGAATTGGTTTGAATTTAGATTTATTTGGTAAGTGGGCCTATGTAGGTCAAATTGGGCTAACTTGGGCCAATGCTGGGCTAGGGTTAAAATTGATGTAAAATTAATGTTGAGAAATATTTATGGGAGTGTTTCAAAGAGGTTTTGACTTTGGTTGGGCTTTGATTTTGGGGTTTGGGCTCATTTGGGTTAGGTTTGGGTTTAGGTCAAAAATGGGCCTTTTAGCTTCGGGTTGAATTTGAGTGGGGTTTGGGTCTAAATTTTGGGCAAATCATGTTAGTGTTTTATTTGTGGGAATGTTAAGGAAGATTTAGAAAAGATTTGGGGTTAATTGGAGCTGAATTGGGTGAGTTTGGGTTAGGTTTGGGTCATGGGTCCAAATTGGGCTTTAAGGCCAAAAGTGAAATTGGATCCAAATGTCAATCAAATTGGACTTGAATTTGGTCTAGATTGGTGTTGGGAATGTTGAATTGAAGTTTAGAACTGAATTGGACCAGAATTTGGGCCTATTGGGTAGGTTTGGTTTGACATTGGGTTCACTTAGGGTTAAAATGGGTCAAATTGGGGGTTTTGACAAAAGTAGGGTAAATTGACAAAATTGGCCCATGGTGTAGTTGGACAAAATGAAATTGGGAATATTTGGAATTTTCTGGGAATTTTCTGAATTTTTGGATTTTTGGCCAAGAGGGGTATTTTGGGTATTTGGAGGTTATTGGGAGGTATTTTTGGAATTTTTGGTATTTTTGGGTATGGATGATCAATTTGAGTAATGTGGAAATGTTTAAAATCAATTTTGAGGAATTTTGGGTGATTTGGAAATTTTTGAGAAATTTGGGTAGTTTCAAGGGTTTTGGGTAGGCTAAGCGGGTGTAGGGTCCCGGGGGTCAAAAATTGAAAATTTGGAAAATTGAAGATTGGGTAAATTTGAGTGGAATGAAATCATTTTGGTTGGGCCATGAAGCCATATCAAGCCCACATGAGCCATGTAGGGACTCATTTGAGGCATTCACTATGTTGTTCCTAACCCTCTTACGCGAGGGCTTAGGGATTAAGGACCATCCATGTGAATCACCTACATGAGTCGGGAGGTCAAGTTGGGTATGGGTGTGGTTTTAGGAGGTGTGTGAAAGTGTAGTGTATAAGTGTAGTGTGTGTGTAAGTCGGCCCCTTCACTGGACCAGGCCACCTGAGGCGGTCCTAAGGCCAAAGAGTCCTATAGGAACTCATCCTTAAACTTCCACATTTGATTTCAACCCTCTAGGTGATTAGGGGCCTATAGTCAAGTTTGTGGAGTTTGAAGGGAGTTAAGAAGTGGTTTGAGTTTCTAAAAGGTGGGTCCCAATTCTAGTCCTCTAAGATAGTCAAAGGAAAAGCCTAAGGCTAGATCCTAAGCCCTAAAAAGAAGAAGAGAAGACCTCATCAAAAATGAGGTCAACAATAGACACAATAACATAAAACTTAACAATAGCCCTATGATTCTACCTTGTAAAATGTTACATTTAGCATATTGAACAAGTTAAAATAAAAATCCCTATCATTTCACCATGTAAAATACATAAAACATTCATGGCATTAACATATAAATTGCTTAATATAAATGCTGCATGGTTTAGATGGAAATTTATGAAGAATTTTGAAAAAACACTAAAAAATTTTAAATTAACATAAAATTGATGAACACATAATGAAACATTAAAAATTCATGGAAAATTTTGGAAAAAAATTGACGTGTTTGATAGATCACATGATGAATTTAAAATCTCCACACTAAAATGCAAAATACATGGTTTAAATTAAAATTTTGATGAATTAGGGTTAGGAATTCCATACTTTGGTTCTAGAGGCTCAAAACTTGATGAATTAATGGATTGAACTAAATGAAAGGAAGAAAATATGGGGGAACATTTCCATTGGTCCATTATGAAAAGAATAAAAGAATATGTAATTTTGAAGAGTACAAAACAAGTAATCCATTGGTCCATTTTGAAAATCGAGTTCATTAGCTCATGATATAAACATTTGAAGTAGCTAGGTTGTTGGGGAGGTGGTTGCAAGTTGGTTATAGCCAAAAATTTATTTTAGCTCATTGATATATAAAAATATAAGGAATTCGGTGGTTTAACTAGTTTTAGCTAATTCAAGCTTCATAAAAAAATATGATCAGTCAAAATGGGCCAAAACCCTTGAGAGATAAAAATATTAAATTTTGATCAAAAAATTTTAATTGATTTTAATTTTCCAAATTATATATTTTTTAATTAATAAAAACTTTAGTGAAGTCCCATGTTTATTTGAAGTCATTTTGAGGTTGTTATAATCAAATTATCATTTTATTACTATTATTATTACTTTTATCTCTCCTGAATTTCATCGGCTCGATGGACCTCTGATCACTAGAAATTATATTAAGAAATTCATACCAATTTTATATGAAATTGCACTTTAAAGAAAGGTATTTTCTTTATTTTATTGCAGAAATAAAGATTTATAAGTACTGAAGGCAAAAAACACAAAAGAAGCGGATTTCAAGCAAAAAGGACTCAATTTTATAAAAATTGAACTGTTCCGCCGACGACGAGATTTAGGCCGCCGACGGTGAGTTTTTCCCGAAAGTTTTGAATATATTATAAGAAGCCCACTGACGGCGAGATCAAGCTCTCTGACAGAAAGATCGGCGTGGTTAGGTCATCTTCTAGAAGCCCGCCGACGACGAGACAGTTGAAAAGAGCCAAAATACAATGAATTTGAACGCTTTTTGAAAAGGTGCTTAAGTACCTTTTAAAGATTCGACCCTTTTAGAAATAGAAACGAATTCTAGCCATTTTGTTTGTCAATTTGTGTGTAATTAGAGTGTCAGTTTTGTCGTTTGTGTGAAAGTTAAGAGTCTTTGAGTGAGTGTTTAGAGATTTGGTGTGTTGTACTGTAAGGAAGAGTCAAAGGAACTTTAAGAGTGCTTGGGGAGAAGAATTGAGATAAGTACATTTGTTATTTTTTTGTTAACTTTAATGAAATTCATGTTTTGTGTTATTTTTCCCATGCATTCTGAGTAGTTTCCTTAGTCTTTCTCCTTGTTATTGAGATTACGTGAAATGATGAATTAAAGTAATTGTGCCTAAAATATAAAAATAGAAATTGTGCTAATCTTTAACTTAAATCTTAATTTACTTTCAATCTGGCCAATTGATATATTAACATATGTTGAAATATCAACTATAGTAAAGATTACATCCAAGATTCACGGAAGTCAAAAGTCTTGGAAGGAGGATGCAAATAAAAAGGGATATATTAACTATTGAGTGTAGAATTGGACATTTTAGTGTGACAGACTAAAATATTCAATTTGGTCTTATTGTTTGAGAGCTGAAGTGTAGATGTTAGCCCTCAGGCGAGGGGAACGTGGGAGCTCTGAAGTGGCAGTCGGTATCCTCCCAGTCTAGCCGCAGATTCAGTAATCAAACATAAGATTAGTCAATATTCTTTGTACCTTGACCAAAGGGTAAAGAATATGAATGCTTCTATTTGGCACAATACAATTAAAAAATTATTTAAGTCCTCATTCACTTAATTCTCAAAAAACAAGGAGAAATATACTTTTTTTCTGAAATTTAATATTCAACCTTAAGCATTAGTTTAGTTTAAGTCTTCTTAATTTCCGTATACTAGATTAGTAAGTAAGTTTAATTTAAATTGTCTTTGAAATTTGCTAACTTCCTTGTGGGATCGATATCCAGGACTCCATTAGAGCCCTATATTACTTGATAACGATACGTATACTTGCGTAGTATCCACAATATAAATCATAAAATCCATAACAAAATCATCAGTAAAAATTCAGCGCGGGATCAAGTTTTTGGTGTCGTTGCTAATTTTTAAATATCATAATTGTAAGTATAAATATTGAAAAGTGGATCAAATTTTTGGCGTCGTTGTCAGGGAAGTGAAGTTAAGTAATTATTAAGGTAATTAATAGAATTATTAAAATAATTACTAGAGTAATGGACTATTTCAAATATTACTTAAAAATTATATGCGTAAATTTGGAAACAAAAATATAAAACCTTACGATTCAGAATTAGAGCGTACAATTAAAAGAATTAGAAAACAAAAGAGAGAAATTATAAACTTAATACAAATGGTAAATAATCCAGAAATTGAAAATATAAACCAACAAAGACCATTAAGAGACTATGCCAACCCTACATTAGATGAAATTCACCTAACTATTCAAAACCCTGATGTAGCTGCTAACTCATTTGAACTTAAACCTGCAATTATCCAAATGGTACAGAATAACCAATTTAGTGGTTCACCTAATGAAGATCCTAATTTACATCTTGCTTGTTGTTTGGAACTATGTGCTACTTTTAAATATGAAGGAGTATCTAATGATGCTATTAGACTTAGGATTTTCCTTTTTCTTTAAGGGATAAGGCTAAGATGTGGTTAAATTCATTAGCACCTGGATCTATTAGAACTTGGGGAAAATTATCACAAAAATTTCTATCCAAATACTTTCCTCCTTAAAATACTGCAAAACTTAGAAATGATATAACATCTTTTAATCAGTTTGATGGAGAATCCATATAAGAAGCTTGGGAGAGATTTAAAAAACTTCTTAGGAAATTCCCACATCATGAGTTGCCATATTGGTTAATTATACAAACTTTTTACAATGGATTAATAGGATCTCTTAGATCAATCATTGATGCTACTGCCCATTTGATGAAGCCTATGGGTTAATCGAAGAAATGGCTACTAACAATTTTCAATGGCCTGCTGAAAGAATAAATCTTAAAAAGATAGCTAGTGTTCATGAAAATGATGTAATATCTATGTTAGCTTCTCAAATTGCTGTTATATCAAAGAAATTAGATTATTTTGGAATGAATTACTCTCCTATATTCGAAGAAAACTCATCTGGACAAATTATAGATTCTCAATCTCCTTATGAAAATATAAATGTTATTAATAATAGACCCAATAATCCTTATGCAAATTATTATAATCTTGGTTGGAAGAATCATCCAAATTTTAATTGGAATAACAATACAACTAATCAACAATGGATGAACAACTCTATAGGAAATCAACCAAATCAAGGAAATACAAATTATAAACCATCGTATCCACCTGGATTTAATAACACTCAGTTTAAAGATAAGAAGTTATCTATAGAAGAATTAATATTAAGTATGGGTCAGCACTTGCAAAATCAAGGAAATCAGTTACAAATTCAAGGAAATCAATTACAAAGTCAAGGAACAACAATTAAAAATATTGAAACTGAACTTGGACATATTTCTACTGCACTGAACAATAGATTCCTGGAACTTTTTCTAGTAATGTGGAAATAAATCCTAAAGACCAAGGAAAAGAACAAATTAAAGCAATACAATTAAGAAGCAGAAAAGAGTTAAAAACTAAAATTCAAAAGAAACAGAAAATAAAAATGAGGAAGTGGAAATTGAGAAAGAAAAGGATCAACAAGATCAAAATTTAGAATATCCATTAATCCCTATGAAAATATCTATAGAAAAACCACCACCACCATTTCCTCAACGACTTAAACAACATAAAAAAGATAAGCAATTTGCTAAATTCCTTGAAATTTTGAAAAAATTAACGGTAAATATTCCTTTTGTAGAAGCTTTAGAACAAATGCCTAATTATGTAAAATTTATGAAAGATATTTTAAATAAAAAAAGTAAATTTATAGATAATGAAACTGTTGCACTTAGTGAAGAGTGTAGTGCAATTATTCAGAAAAAGCTTCCTAAAAAATTAAAAGATCCTGGTAGTTTCACTATACCTTGCGCTATTGGAGAAAAATTTTATGGAAAAACTTTGTGTGACTTAGGAGCAAGCATAAATTTAATGCATCTATCAATTTTTAAAAGATTAGAATTAGGAGAAATTTCACCTACTTCAGTAACTCTTCGATTAGTCGATCGTTCTGTGACTTATCCTAAGGGAGTTATTGAAGATGTATTAGTAAAAGTGGATAAATTTATCTTCCCGGTAGATTTTATTGCTTTAGATATGGAAGAAGATAAAGAAATTCCAATAATATTATGAAGACCATTTTTAGCCACTAGAAAAGCTATAATTGATATTCAGAAAGGAGAATTGACTATGAGAGTAAACGATCAAAAAGTAACTTTTAACATAGCAAAATCAATGAAATATCTTACTTTAGAAAAAGATGATGAATGTTTTTGAATGGAAATACTTGAATATTTGTAAAATGAACATTTTAAAGAATATTATGAAGAAAATTTAGAAAAAGAAAATACTGCATTAATTGAAAAAGAATATAATGAAAAACTGGATTATATACAGGAAAAATTTGAAATGGTAGATAATACTGAAAACATTGAAAAGAATATAGTTCCGTCAATAATTAGACACCCTGAACTCGAATTAAAAATTCTACCTAATCATTTAAAATATGCTTACTTAGGTAACAATTCAACCCTACCAGTTATTATATCAGCTGAATTAAATGAATTATAAGAACAAAAACTGTTAAACACATTAAAAAAATATAAGAAAACTTTTGGTTGGACTTTAGCAGATATTAAAGGAATTAGTTCTTCAATCTGTATGCACAGAATTATTTTAGATAATGAACATAAGCCTAGAGTAGATCCTCAAAGGAGATTAAACCCAATAATGAAAGAAGTAGTCAAGAAAGAAATATTAAAATGGTTAGATAATGGTATTATATATCCTATTTCGGACAGTGCTTGGGTAAGCCCAATTCACTGTGTTCCTAAGAAAGGAGGAGTGATCGTTAAAGCTAATGAAAATAATGATTTAATACCTATAAGACAAGTAAATGGATGGCGTATATGTATTGACTATAGAAAATTAAATGCAGCCACCAGGAAAGATCACTTCCCATTACCATTTCTAGACCAAATGTTGGACAGATTAGCCAAGCATAAATATTTTTATTTTTTAGATGGATATACTGGTTATCATCAGATACATATAGCTCCTGAGGATCAAGAGAAAACTACATTTACTAGTCCTTATGGAACATTTGCTTTTCGAAGAATGCCTTTTGGATTATGTAATGCACCTGCAACATTCTAGAGATGTATGATGTCTATATTTAATAAATTAATTGATGATGGAATAGAAGTATTTATGGATGATTTCTCTGTATTTGGAACCTCATTTGACGTATGCTTGAATCATCTTGAAAAAGTATTAGAAGTATGTGAGAAAACTAACTTAGTTCTAAACAGGGAGAAATGTCAATTTATGGTTGCAGGAGGAATTGTATTAGGGCATAAAATTTCAGAAAATAGCATGGAAGTAGACCCTGCAAAAAATTTAAGTTATAACTAAATTACCACCTCCAACTACAGTAAAAGGGGTACGAAGTTTTCTTGAACATGCTGGATTCTATAGACGCTACATAAAAGATTTTTCAAAAATTACTAAACCACTATGCCAACTGTTAGAAAAAGATAAGAAATTTGAATTCACAACTGAATGCTTAAATGCTTTTGAATTGTTAAAAGATAAATTAATCACAGCACCTATAATTGTTTCACCTGATTGGGAGAAACCATTTGAACTTACGTGTGATGCTAGTGATTATGCTATAGGAGCAGTACTTTGGCAAATATATGATAAAATTTTCAAAGTTATATACTATGCTAGTAAAACTCTTAATAATGCTGAAATGAATTATACAATTATTGAAAAAGAATTATTAGCAATTGTTTATGTCTTTGATAAATTTAGGCCTTTTTTAATTGGAAATAAATGTATTGTGCATACTGACCACTCTGCTATTAAATATCTAATGCAAAAGAAAGATTCCAAACCAAGATTAATTAGATGAATATTACTAATGCAAGAATTTGATTTTGAAATCATTAACAAAAAGGGAACCGATAATTAAATTGCAGATCATTTATCAAGGTTAGAATATAATGAATTATCTGACACTGATAATGAAATTACTGACAGTTTTCCTGATAAACAATTATATAATATAAATGAGTGGAAAATACCATGGTATGCTGACATAGTAAATTATATTGTAAGTGATATTTACCACCTATGTTAACTTTACAACAACAAAAAAAATTCATTTATGATGCTAAAACATATTTTTGGGATGAACCATATTTATATAAGCAATGTAAGGATCTTATAATTAGAAGATGCGTGCCTTATGAAGAAACAGAACAAATCATTCAGAAATGTCATGACTCTGATTTTGGAGGACATTTTGGAACAGATAAAACTGTTTATAAAATTTTACAATCTAGATTTTATTGGCCTACTCTTTTTAGAGATGTTTATAGATATATAAAAACTTGCGATAGATGCCAACGAGTAGGTAATATTTCTAGAAGAAATGAAATGCCTCTAAATTTTATATTAGATGTTGAGATTTTTAATGTTTGGGGATTAGATTTTATGAGACCATTTGCTCCTTCGTTTGGAAACTCATATATCTTAGTTGTTGTTGATTATGTTTCTAAATGGATTGAAGCACAAGCTTTACCTCGATGTGATGCTAAGAGTGTTTCAAAGTTTCCAATGAAAAATATTTTTACTAGATTTGGAATGCCAAGAGTAATTATCACTGACGGAGGTTCTCATTTTAGAAATAAATATATTCACAAACTAGTAGAAAAATTTAACATTATTCATAAGATATCAATCGCTTATCATCCACAAACCGAGTGGATTAGTCGATGTTTCTAATCGAGAGATTAAACGTATTTTAGAAAAGACTGTAAACCCTAATAGATTGGATTGGTCTATAAGACTAGACACTGCATTATGGGCATATAGGACTGCTTATAAAACTCTGATTGGAATGACTCCTTACAGACTTGTTTATGGAAAGACTTGCCACTTACCAGTTAAATTAGAACATAAAGCTTATTGGGCAATTAAAGAATTTAATCACAATTTGAAAGAAGCTGGTGAGAAAAGATTATTGCAATTGAATGAATTGGATAAATTAAGAAATGAATCTTATCATAATGATAGAATTTATAAAGAAAAAATGAAATTATGGCATGATCGAAAGATTAACCTAAAGAATTTTGAGCAAGGACAAGAAGTTTTGTTATATAATACAAGATTGAATTTATTTCCCGGGAAATTGAAATCTCGATGGTTAGGAACTTTCACTATAACTCAAATATTTTCATACGGAACTATAGAAATTGAAGATCCAAAAACTGGGCATAAATTTAAAGTAAATTGACACAGATTAAAACATTATTTTGAAGAGAGAAGACCAAATTTTAAAGAGGTTTAATGCTCAGTCAAACTGATTACTAATTAAATTAGGTCGGGTTGACGACGTTAAACCAAGCGCTTTATGGGAGGCAACTCATAGTAGTTATTAATTATGCTCTATTTGATATAATTATTAAAAAAATTAAAATATAGAATGAAATCTACTCATTTTACTTTTTAGAATCATCACAAATTTGAATCTATATGAAGAAATCAGAAAAGAAGGGTCTATATTGCATTCTTAGAGTGACCAAGCAAAGTGGTAATGGCTGCTTAACCAATGGATAAAATTATATGGCTCTTATTCAGTTTTTGGAAAGATATATTTAAATGATTCAATTGGCTAGTTTTGGAGAATGTGGTTGGATGAAGATGAGTAGAGATGTCCAACAAACTCCTTTAGAAGAGGTAGAAAAAGGTTTTGGTTGTTTGAATCTCATATAGCTTGGAAGACTTCAAATTTAAACTGAAATTTGATCATGATATGTAGATGATTATTGTCGAGCATGAGAAATGTCGCTTTATCTTCCCTCATCGATCATTCCTTAAAAAAAAGGTATATATTTTTTTAATGATTGATTTCCCTTGTGCTTTAGAGTATTGTAGAACTTGTTACTAATAAAAAATTTAATGCGGAGTAGTTATATACTTCCTTTGGGCTTATTTTATCTTATAAATTTACAAGTTGAAATGTATTTTAAACAAATAGATGATCATAATCTTCTCATAAACAATCCTGGGACATGTTTTGGATAGGCATGAATGCCCTAAGCTTTAGGGTGGCCTTTATGTTACAAAATGTGATATCAGAACTTTAGTAATTATACATCAAAAAATATATTCTAGGACATTAGCAGACGTGTAGCAAACTTAGCTCATTCAAACTCTTCAAGCTAATTGACACTTGCTCAACTAATTAGCACTAGCCCAGCTCAATGATACTCAGCCAGCTTTCTAAAACTCGCCTTAATAACATTTACTTGAATTAGAAAATTTCACCCAACATAGTTGGACACACCATCATCTCCGAGGACACTCAGCGATGACACTCTAAAAGCTTGATAGTTCCATACCTAATATTCGAGTGACTTAGTCTATTTGATCGATGAATTACAATACTAGGCCACTGAAGCATCTATTGTACTCCTAAGTGACCATCCACGTGCTTAACTAGGCTCTAATTCATAGCATCTACACATTTGTAATTGTCATATCAGTCATCTATTTATTTAATTCTTTCCTATGGCTTTTTTATAGTACCTAAAAATCCATAAGGGGACAAAAGTTGTATGAATGAATTTATATAGTATTTTATACTTTGAGATGTGAATAAAATAATAAAATTTTCATTCAATCCTTTCTATCTTTTTGTTTCTTCTCTTCATCAGTTTAATCTCGCAGATCTTATAAGCAGAATTCGAGTGTCATTCATGAATAAATTTCAATTCATGAATAATTTTTGATCCAACACATGATAATCAATCAAGAAGGCATTCTAGATTTTTCTTTTTTTTTATAGTAAATTGATGAAGTTCCCACCTCCTCATTCAAATTCAGCAAGAGCAAAATTCTATATTTAATATTCATGGTTTGGAAAGTACCCAGTTTTGCTGTGGATACACACAGACAAAGATTACATAATTCTGAATATAAGAAGATATAAAACTGTTACAATCTAGAAGGTGCCAAACTTTTGGTGCATCTTAAATTTTTAACTAATAAAAGTGGGAATGGAAATAATTGCTTAGGGGTAAGTGCATAAAACCTGCATGTTTGAAAAATATGGCCTCCCTGGCTTCCATCTCAAGCTAAGAACATTTCCTTGACTTGGAAGAGATAGAAGAGGATATATTTCAAACTGCAGCTACCCAGCTAACAGCTTCTAAGAATATCTCAGTCAAAGTAATGAGTTTATAACGAAGGATGAGCCGAATAGCGTGGCTGCATGTATAAATAATTTTTAAAAAACCGAACGGAAAGCTTCATGTGGGGATGCAGATGTCACGATAAATTAGTTGAAATTGATTAGCTTCAGTGGAACGGATTATGCCCTTATTGGGTTGAAATACATTTTCTTATTTTTTAAATATGTCAAATGTTGAAAGGAAGCTTCCAAGCATCTAGAAGCTATGTTCTGAACGAGTCAAAAATATATTATTTATAACACCGTTTGAGAGGAATGTTGTTTGTGCAAATTTAAAAATAATGCGAGAGCAGTTTCATAAAGAAGCTTAAACCAACAAAGGGCGTCAAAATTCAAATATGGAGTTATATTCGGTCGTTGTGGATTCAAATTTAGAATTTGTAAAGATGATGCAAATTAGGGAGAATGTGATGGAAGAAAAGGCTAGAATTTTGAATCGCATCGTACATAAAAAATGTGATAGTGAGAATCTCAGAGATATCTTATAGTTGACGGAAGAGATGATGTGAGTCCGTGGGACCCAGCGTAGATGTCCCGGTACCGTCCGCTCAGTTGGCCAGCTATTGCATGTCAGATGGATGGTGCGCCAAAATGGATAAAGAGTAGGTCATCCCCTAATGAATCTACCTGACCATATCCATATAGACTAATTCATCGCCCTCCAACCCAGATTAGTGAAGCAGACTATTTGGCTCCAGAGCAGATGACGTCGGTCCACAGCAAATGGCCGGACAACCTTATCCGTGGACCATCCCAGGCCATATTTATTTAGAGACTAAACTATTCCCACCATACCTACGTATGCTAAGGGTACAAAAGGTAAATTTATAGACCCCCTATTGCTTTAAAAAGAGGGTCCATTTCATGAATAATGGATACACAAATTTACTGTACATTGCTGTCTATTACTCTCCTTGCTCTCTCTCTCTCTCGCGCTTCAGCGCTCTATCACTTATGCGTGTCTCCCTTGTCTCCTGGACAGTTCTGGATTCAACAGGAGGACTTGCTCGCTGTAATGCTAGGAAATTGAGTCTAAATTACTTAAAAGATGATTATATATATAAAACAAAATATATATTTAAAATTTTTGCCAGTTGTTGAGATCGCCAAAGCTTCACCACTTGAAAACACTAACTGAATCCATCTCCACCACCAGTTGTTTAAGCTTCAACGCCTTTTCAATCAGTAGTCCATTAACCATAGAAAATAACTCAGAAAAATCGGCACTAACAGGACAACAAGGTACATCAAAGCAGTTGAGAGATCTGTCAGCACAATCTCTGAAGACACCACCAGTTCCAGCTGCAAAACTTTTGTAACTACCATTAATATTTAGTTTTATATACTTTCGAGGAGATTTGGCCCATGCAATGCAATTCATTCTTCTACCACTTGTTTCAGATCATTTACAGATCTTCCCCATTCGATCTGAAAAGTTATGAGATTTATTATACTTCAAGGCCTTAATCATATAAGCTTTCATGTTACAGTAGATTTCCTCTCAACTGTGCAGAGAGTCTTGATGCTTTCTTCTATTCCCTTCCATCCGAAAAAACCACAAACATAAATATGGGACATGGCAACGAAGCTGTTTGCCATATAATTTAGCCTGTCATTCATTAATAGCATTTTCCACTGATATATTTGTACTGGTCCCCACTGTTACATTCAGTTCCAAGGCAATCTTCTTCCATATATGTTCAGTATAAACACTGGACAAGAATAGATGTTAAGGGTTTCTTTAGCATTCTGACAGAAAAGAAGTATAGAATGTCCACTAATACCTTTCAGTTTGAGAGTGTCATCCACAGGTTGCAGTTTATGAAAGTCTCCATATAAAAAAGGACTGAGAAGGCTTTAAAATGTTGTTAAAAAATTTCTCTCATTGATTCTATTTTCATAATGATAAATTCCATCAGAAATGGTCTTTGATCAAAATAATCACTCCATTTTCCTTATTTAGCAGCTATCCTTTTTTTAGCTTGAATGTTTACATTTTTGAAGCAATTCAATTTATCATAATCTAGCACCCTGATATGATATTCAACATGCTTAATTTCCTTTGTCTTTTACACTGGTTTTTTGAATGAAAATGCACTTTAGAAAAGTTTATTCTTGTGTTTTTCTTGCATAAGAGGTAGGACACATGGTGTGAAGCGGAGTTGAAAAGGTGCAAAAATTGGAATCAGCAAGCATGGCACCTAGGCACCAGATCTGCGTAACAAGGCACAGCTTATTTGGGGCTAGGCGCCAGAACCAGCACAGCAAACCCAAGAGGCTGGCACCTAGGCGCCAACTTCTGGGTGCCAAGGCATGACAGTATTTCTGCATTTGCTCTACCACGATGTGGGGATTGATGTGGTGGTTTTAAGCAGTTGGAGAGGATTTTTTAGAGGAGGTTGACTCATTTTGAAGGAGAGGAGAAGTGGAGACCAAGGATGCCTTGGGAGATCTAGGGTTTGTAAAATTTCCACTTTTCTTGAGAGATTGGTGAAGGGTTTAGAGAGAAATCTGTAAGGGAAGCATTGTAGCATTGCAGGGAGGACTTGGAGTCATTATTTGAGGACTTTTCAACTTTTTTCAGAGGTCAAAAGCTAATTACTGTGTTTCTATTTGCATTGGGCTTGTTGTAAGCACATATGTAGTGTATTTGGTTTATTAAATGATGATGTTTTGCACTGTAATCTTCATGCTTTGTGATTAGATTTCCCTTACTTTTTTTTTTCTAATGAATATGTAGGATTTGCATGATGTTTTGAATGCTTTTAGAATTGGATTTTAATCTTAATGTGATGGTTTTTACTTTATGTTTTATTTACTTAACAATCTGGCCAATTAATATGTTAAAACCCGTAGTGAATCCATGACTACATGGGAGGGCTATGACTTTATCAACTAGAAAAAACCACATTGAATTTGTCGGTGAAGAAAAAGTAATCCACAGGGCAATGAAATTAGATAAGGAGATAGATTTTGATGGGGATAACTTGAGCATTTCTAGGGAGATAGGCATAAACACTTACCATGTTAAACCAAAATTTTTGACACACTTGAAAGTGGGTAAACGAGATATATGCTTTAATTTATCACCAGCTACAATAGCATTTCTTAGTATTCTATCATATAGTCCACTTATGTAATCATAAGAGAAAGGCAGCTTTTATATCTTGATATTCACCAAACCAATCAATCTAGTTAGATTTAGCTTTAGACGTAGAGTTGTAATTTAGGAGTTGTTAAAAAAATCACCTAATCGACATTCCAAACTAAGACTTTAGCGTAGTAGACTAGAACTTCTCTTATTTGACTATTTACCTAGTTCCTTGTGGGTTCGACATCCCAGACTGTTTAGAGCCCTAAACTACTGAAACGATATGTATACTTACGATATGCAACAAAAGTTGAGTTTAAGAATATAATTAATTTTCTAGGAATTAGATCAAGTTTTTTGGTACTATTACCAGGACTTACATTATTGTGATAACACTGAGATGGATCAAGTTTCTAGTGTCGTTGCCGGGGAACACGATAAAGAACTTTTTAGGAGAATTTTTGTTGAATATATAAGACTTGAATTTTCAAACTGTAGTGTTTTTATAGTGTGTTTAGTTGTTGTGTATTTTTTAAAACATAAATATTAAGAATATTTACATGTATTTAACTTGTTTGTTATTACTTATATTAGTTAAGTCTTTAGTTGTGTATGTGTAGTGCAGGACCTACAGGACTCCTACCTTATGATTCACAACAAGAGAGGTCTATTAAGGAAATTAAAAAAATAGAAAAGACTTCACAAACTAGTAGAAGAAATGACAAATACTCAATAGAACAATTTAGATAATCAAATACCTAATAATGAACATTATAATATACATAGACCGTCAAGGGATTACACTAATCCTACGACAAGCAAAATTCATTTAAGTATTCAAACTCTTATCTCAGAGCTAATATATTTAAAATGAAACATGTTATTATCCAAATGGAACAGAACAACTAGTTTGGGGGAACTTTATTTAAAGATCCAAATTTACACCTAGCATGTCCTTAAAACTTTTTACTACATTTCGTTATAAAGGCGTGTCTGACGATGCTGTTAGACTGAGGCTTTTTCTCTTTTCTTATAGGATAAAGCTAAAATGTGGTTAAACTTTTTAGCACTGGGATTTATCAGAACTTGGGGTGACTTAGCCCAAACATTCTTAGCAAAGTATTTCCCACCTTCAAAAATCGCTAAATTTAGAAATTATATTACTTCATTTTGCCAGTATGAAGGTGATTCGATGTACAAAATGTAGAAGAGATTTAAGGAGCTTCTTAGAAAGTCTCTGCATCATGCTATGTCAAATTGGTTAATTATTCAAACTTTTTATAATGTGTTAGTAGGATCCCTTAGATATATCATTGATGCTGTCGTTGGTGGTTTGCTCATGTCGAAGCCATTTGATGAGGCTTACTCTTTGATTGAAGAGATGGCTACAAATAATTTTAAATGGTATGTTGAAAGGGTTAATGCTAAAAAGGTGGCTAGTGTGCATGATACTGATGAGTTGTCAATTTTAAACTCTCAAGTTGTTGAAATATCTTGGAAGTTAGATCGATTTGGAATGAACTAACTACAAATACCTCCAGTAACTATGGAAAATTCATTAGGATAAATGGTTGATTCTAGCACTTCATCAATTGAGACCTTAAATGCAATTAACAACAGACCTAACAACTTTTATTCCAACTTTTAGAACCCAATTTGGAAGAACCATTCTAATTTTATCTAGAATAATAATTTTCTTGGTGTAAACCAATATAATAGGTAAATAATCAAGTAAATCCTTTAGGAAATTGGAATAATCAGGCTAATACCAATTATAAACCTTCTTATACTTCAGGTTTCAATAATAATCCACAATTTAAGGAGAAGAAGTTATCTTTGGTGGCTGTTGGCTTGTAAATGGGGAATCAACTATAAAGTCAATGTGCAACAATAAGGAATGTAGAAAACCAACTATGACAAATTGCTAACTCTCTTAGCAATAGGCCTCAGAGAACTTTTCCTAGCAACACTGAGATAAATCCTAAGGAGATGAATAGTGAGCACGTTAAAGCTATTCAATTAAGAAGTGGAAGAGAATTGGAGGATGTTGTTTAAAAATAGAAAGAGGCTGAAAAAGAGACCATGGAAATGGAAAAATATGAGGAACTTCTTATTAAAATTTAGAAAATCTTGACTCTCCAACTAAAATTAACTTAGAGAAACCACGACCTCTATTTCCTTAAAGACTTAGACAACAAAAGTTGGATAAAAAATTTTCAAAATATTTGTAAGTATTTAAGAAGTTAACTATTATTATCCTATTCACTGAAGCTCTCGAGCAAATGCCCAGTTATGTAAAGTTCATCAAAGATATTCTTAATAAGAAAAGGAAGTTTGGAGATTATGAGACAATTGTACTTAGTGAAGAGTTCAGTGTTATAATTGAGAAGAAGCTTCCTCAAAAACTTAAGGATCTTGGGAGCTTTATTATTCCCAGTGCAATTGGAGAAAGATTGTTTGAAAAGGCTTTATGTGATCTTGGAGCTAATATAAACCTTATGCCCTTATCTATTTTCAGAAGTTTATGCTTATGAGACGTTTCTCCGACTATTGTAATCCTTTAGTTAGCTAATCGATCGACCACTTATGTAAATGGGGTTATAGAAGATGTTTTAGTTAAAGTGGATAAATTTATCTTCCTTGTTGACATAATTGTTTTAGATATGAAGAATGTAAAATAAATTCCAATCATTTTTTAGAGACCTTTCCTAGCTGCTGGGCGTGCTATGATAGATATGCAAAAAGGTAAATTAGCCATGAGAGTAAATGATCATGAAGTTACATTTAATATTTTAGAATCTATGAAATATCCTACTAAAGAAAAAAAAGAATAGTGTTTTTGGATGGACTTAATTGATTATTTATGTAAAAGTCATTTTTGAGAAATTTGTGAAGTTAAATCAGAAAAATAGGAGCCAGATAATGAGAAAGACATGGATTTCCAAGATGAGATAGAGATCTTGCTTACTGAAGATTCAAAATTTGTTTAAGAGAGATTTCAAATTTCAGATACAACTGAAAATAGTAATCCTCTTATTCCTTCTATTGAAGAACCCCATAAGCATGAGATGAAGTGGCTTCTTACTCATTTAAGATATGCTTATTTAGGGAAGTCATCTACATTACATGTCATCATATCCTCATATTTTACTTAATTTCAAGAGGAAAAATTAATGAAAATTCTGAGGAATTATAAGAAAGCTTTTGGATGGACCTTAGCATATATTAAAGGAAATAGTTCCTCTATTTGTATGCACAGGATTTTGATGAAAGATAATCATAAACCCTGGGTAGATCCTCAAAGGAGATTAAATCTAATTATGAATGAAGTTTTAAATAAGGAGATATTAAAGTGGTTAGCTACAGGTATTATCTATCTTATATTTTATAGTGCTTGGGTTAGTCTTATTCACTGTGTTTCTAAAACGGGCGGTGTGCTGTAAATGAATATAATAAATTTATTTCTACCAAACGTATCACTAGGTAGCGAATTTGTAATGATTACAGGAAACTGAATTTAGCCAATAGGAATGATGACTTCCCTTTACCCTTTTTGGACTAGATGTTACATAGGCTAGTTGGTCACCAATAATTTTGCTTTCTAGATAGATATTCTCGATATCATCAAATACCTATAGCTCTTGAGGATCAAAAAATGACCACGTTTATGACTTTTTCTTTTAGAAGAATTTCCTTTGGGTTATGTAATGCACCTGCTACTTTTCAAAGGTGCGTGATCTCTATTTTTTGTGACTTGATTGAGAGAGAAGTTTTCATGAATGATTTCTCAGTTTTTGGAAATTCATCTGATTCATGTCTAGATCCTTAGTAAAAGTGCTAAATTGATGTGAAGAGCTAACCTTGCTCTCAATTTGGAAAAATGATAATTCATGGTCGTAGGAGCAATTGTTCTAGGACATAAAATATCTGAAAATGGTATGGAAGTGGACCCATCGAAAATTCAAGTAGTTGCAAAACTACCTCTACCTACCAATCTAAGGGGGTTAGAAGTTTTTTGGGTCATGCTAG
Organism: Papilionanthe hookeriana x Papilionanthe teres; assembly: GCA_022702705.1. NCBI lineage: Eukaryota > Viridiplantae > Streptophyta > Magnoliopsida > Asparagales > Orchidaceae > Papilionanthe > Papilionanthe hookeriana x Papilionanthe teres. Next base: position 23,338,100 of record CM040434.1, on the reverse strand, counting down.
ATTTTATAAGTGTTGTTTAAAAGATTTCTAAAAAATTACTAAGCCTTTATGCCATCTTTTATAAAAAGATGTCTTGTTTAACCTTGATCAAGATTGCCTAGAAACTTTTAATATTTTAAAAGAGAAATTAGTCTCTACTCCTATTATAGTCTCACCTGACTAGGGGGAAACCATTTGATTTGATGTGTGATGTTAGAAATTATGCGGTTGAGCTAGTGTTAGGAAAAATACATTATAAAATTTTTAAAGCTATAAACTATGATAGTAAAACCTTTAATGAAGCTCAAATTAATTACACTACAACTGAGAAGGAATTATTAGCAATAATATATGTTTTTGATAAATTTAGATCTTATTTAATTGAAATTAAATGTATTGTTCATACTGATCATTCTGTTATTAGATATCTTATATCGAATAAGGATTCAAAACCAAGATTAATTAGATGGGTCATTTTGATGCAGGAATTTGATATTGAAGTAGTGGATATGAAATGATCAAATAATTAAATTGCTGACCATTTATCTAGTTTGGCACAATGAGAATCTTATATTTACAAAGATGAAATTAATGAAATTTTCCCTGATAAGCAACTATACACTGTTACTAAGTGGATCATTCCGTGGTACGCAGACACAACAAATTTTTTTTTAGTGATTTTATGCCCTTTGGATTAATATACCATCAACAAAAAATTTTTATTCATAATGTTAGTTCTTTCTTTTAGGCTGACCCATATTTATATAAAAAATGTAAAGATCAAGTTATCAAAAGATGCGTACCTTTAAAAGAACCACAGGAAATTATTCAGAAATGTCATGATTTTCATTTTGGGGGACACTTTGGAGTTGATAGATCTACATTTAAGATTTTCCAATCTAAATTTTATTGACCTACTTTGTTTAAGGATGTGAATATATATATATATATATATATATATATATATATATATATATATATATATATATATATTCGGCTCCGTGCGTGTTGATATAAAAAAGATAGAACAAAATGGAGGGGTGGGAGGATGTCCAAATCTAAAAACAAAAAAATACATTATAGAACCTAGAGACTCCTCCACCCATAATACAACTCAACACAAAAAAATAAATTAGAAAAACAAAAATTACAAGTATACTCTCATAAAAATACCCAAAAGAATCAGTATACCAAAAAAAAAAGAAACTGTAACATCTGCTGTGAGAATGAGGGGAGGGCCTAGAACGAGTAAGACCGGCCAGCGCATAGCCACACCATGTAAAGGACAGTAGAAGAACAAAAAATCTCCAAAAGCACTCTAGGCAGATGATTCCAAATAGTAGAAGCTTTAGAAGGCAATAAAGTGAGAAGAGAAACATCTTGGAAATTCAAAAAAATTGTATAGAAGATAGAAAGATGGCCAGCTAACAGAAAAATTCACATAATGATAACACAGAAGTAACCAACAACAGCATAAAATACACTAGATCCAACATCCAGCTAACAAAGAAAATGAATTAAATCCACCTAGGTGTTGCTAAACTGCCTCCAATAGACTTCAGAAAGCAGACAAATTGGAAGGAAACATCATGAAAATCTTGAGATAGCATAAAATAAAAAGAGAAGGCCAGCTAACAGAAATTGCAAGTAACCATCATCAGCATAAAAAGCACTAGAACCAACATCCTAGCTAACAAAACAAATGAAGTATATCCTCCCCATGATGCAAAACTGCCCCAATAGTAGCAGCAGATCCAACAAAAGACAAAAAAAGCAGAAAACCAAAATATTATATAGTAAGTTCAAAGGTGGATGCAGGTAGGGAGGGAGAAAAGTGTCATAATCTCATATAGGGAGAGTCCAAGTGATCTCTAGCACAATATTGTTTTAGGGAGGAAGGAGGCTGTACCCCAAGAAGAAAACCATGGACACCCCTCTTAGCTAAGTAGTCAACTTGGGCATTACCTTCCCTACAGATGAAACTCATTTGAAAGAAGACATGATTAGTGTCAATTAAGTGCAAAATTCAGTTATAAATATCCACCAGGTTCCATGGTGGGATCCTGCCAGTGGTAAAAAGCTAAAATATAGTGGAAGAATCAATTTCAATAATTACATTTTTGAATGGTTTTAAAGCAAATAGAACTGCCAAGCAATTAGCTTCAAAATGGCCATCAACAAAAATGGGAGTAGAAAAATAAAGTAATGTTTTGTCCATATGATACCTCATGACATGCCCTATCCTAGCAGCATGTGGGTGCCAACTGCCATCATCGTTAAATTTAACCCACCCAAGAAGGGGTGGTTTCCATGTCACCAAAATGGGTCGTTCTCAAGCAGGAACAGAAGAGGGGTGAGCATCCATAAATCTCCTAGCTTTGAAATAGTGAGAGAGATTATAAGAAACAGTAATGGAAGGATAAAGAGGGGTAACAATATACTTAAAACTGTTTGTTGCACTTCAAATAAATCAAAGAACTGTGAGGGGGAAAGAGGCCAGCTTCATCTCCTAACAAACAAAGTTTCACAACTCTAAATAGTCCTCCAAAGAGGAGGAAAGGGGCCAATCATTTCCAAAATGGTGTCCAACCACCACCTAAACAAAACAAGCATAAGCACAATGATAAAACATATGAGAAGAGAATTCCTCAGCTCTATTACCAAGGTAGCACTGTTAGGCCAGCCTCATCCCCTTTAACTTTAGAATGTTGTCAGTAGGCAGCAAGGAGTGGAAGAATCTCAAAAGGAAAAAGGAGATGGAGGGAGAGAGAACATTGCTCCAAACAAATTTACCCCATTTCCAAATAGCAAATGAGTGAATTTCAGTGTAGAATAGTTTAGTGATAGAGCAAGTTGAGGAAAACTTCCAGAGGGGTGAGTCCTTTTGGTGTGGAGCAATGGGGATAGTAGTTGTTTGAGAGGCACAATCACCCACAAGGCTACTTAGTTTAGGTATGTTCTAGCAACTAGCTAACCAACAATCAAAAACCAAAAGATTATGCTCAGCATTAAAGGGTGAAAAAGCATAAATGTCATAATTTCTCCATTGCTCATGCTAAAAGGAGACCTTCCCTTCACCAATATCCTAATAGATTAATTGATTAGCCACTGATCTTTCATTAGGTAGTGATTCCCAAATTTTGGAGTCACCTATCTTCTAGTTGTCAATGGAGGGATGGTGTGAGTTACAACACTTAGGGACTTGAACTTGCCTAGAGATAATTTCCTGCACAAAATCTGAACCAAAGCTTGTACATATTACTGGATGCAAGGTAATCAAGGTTTTTAAAACCCAAAACACCTTCAAAACTAGGCATGTACACTTTATCCCAACGAGTCCAGATTTTCCTTATCCACTCAGTCGACCAAAGGAATTTATTAAAATGCGCTCCAAAGTGAGTTTAGTGATCTTTTTAAGTTTAAGCACCTGTAAAGAATAAAGGGGGATGTTGTACAAGACAATTCTAAGCAAGGTTAGTCTACCCGCGTTTAAAAGAAAAACATTTCTCCAATCATTAAATTTGGCTTTAATTTTGTCAATAACATAATCAAATTGAGTTTGCTTCCTCCGGCTCCTAAGGATATTCACACCATATATATATATATATATATATATATATATATATATATATATATATATATATATTATATTATATTACAAAAACTACCCGAAGCTACCCAAAAAAGGAGTACCCAAGTAAGCAATATCTTTACTTCAAAAAGCTATTACAAAATCTAATATAGGGGAGATTCAAACTAATTCCATGAAGCAAAAGAGAGAGTTGGGGGGAGAGAGAGAGAGAAGGGGTTCTACTAGTAACAATAGCTTGATTACATCTCCCTTGTCTAGTTAACCAATTTGCAGAACTGTTGCCCTCTCTAGCGATAAAATTGTATCCAATAAATAGCTTCATAAATAGGCTCTTAATCCTGATTATCCTGTGAAGAAGGTGCCAAGGAGGAGAGGTGATTCATTAGGAGTTGCACCAATAGCTCTAAATCATATTCAATTTAAATGAATTGGAATTTGCACTGCAGAGAAATCTTGATAGCCCAAGAGATAGCTATGGCCTAAGCTTCCAAAGCATCCTTTGCATCCACAAGAGACTGGTAATGAAGCAAACATCTTCCCAAATGATCTTTTAAAAACTCCTCTAAGGCTAGCCATATTGTCTAGGAAACTGCCATCTGTATTGACCTTCAACCAGGGTGCCTCAGGTTTCTTCTAATGTACTAAAGTAACCATGGGAGGAGTGAGCACCACCTATTCCAACTGGTTATAAATATTGGGAAACCCATTATGCTGAATAATTCTAGAGAGAAATTTGATGCAATGGCTCACCAACTGAATGCCAAATGAACCAAGCAACTAGCTAAACTATAGTGAAGAGATTTGTAAAGTGCTAATCAGACTAGCACATAATTAAAGAAGACCGGGTGAGGTTGATCGTAAGGAGAGAGAGTTGACTTTTAAATGTATTCCACACTTTCTGAACAAAACTGCATATAAAAAATAGGTGGTCCAACAATTACTCCTCCATTTTGCATAATATGAACCACTGATCAAAGAAAAATATAATTATAATTTAGTATTGATTTTGCATTAAAATGACTGACATTGCACTTTAAAGGAAGGTATTTCATTTTTTTTGTTGCAGGAATGAAAAATTATCGAAGAAATACAAAAAGGAATGAATTTGGAGCAAAAAAGGCAAAAAATGAAGAAATTTGAACTATCCCGCCGACGGCAAAATTTTCCAGAGAATTTAGCCAATATTATATAGAAGCCCGCCGACGGCGAGATCGAGCCCGCCGACGGCGAGACAGTTAAGAATGCCCTGCTTCTAGAAGCCCGCCGAAGGCGAGATCGAGCCCGCCGACGGTGAGACAGTTAATTCTTCACAGATTCATCGAATCAGGATGCATTTTGAAGAGGAGTCGAGGCAACCTTTGGAGAACTTCCTACATCTATATATAGAGACGAAAAAGGGAGAAAAGGAGTAGAAGAGAGTCCACTAGAAGTCATTAGAGGGTTTATTGAGTGTTATAGTAGAGTTTTATAGTGAGTTTAGAGTTTTTAAGTGTAAAAATTGAGTGTGAATTGTACGAAAAGGAAGAGACAAAGAAACTTCAAGGAGTCTGCTGGGGGAGAAACTCGAGATAAGTTGTGTTTTTGTATTATTTTATATATGAAATTCAAGTGTTATTGTGTTCTTCCCATGCATTCCGAGTAGTTCTATTTTCTTTCTCCTTGTTATGAAATTATGTGAAATGGAAAATTAAAATTAATGTGCCTATAAAATTTAATAAATTGTGATAATCTTTAACTTAGATCTTAATTTACTATCAACTTGGCCAATTGAAATGTTAAAATCTATTATTTGCAACTAAAAGTAAAGATTACATCCGAGATTTGGGGAGGTCAAAGTCCTTGAAAGGAGGGTGCAAATAAATAGGGAAATATTATTTATCGGGCGTAGAATTGGAGATTTTAGAGTGATAGGCTAAAATCCTTAATTTGGTCCTATCATTTGTGTGCTGAAGCGTAGATGTTAGCTCTCAGGTGAGGGGAACGTGGGAGCTCCGAAGTGACAGCCGGTATCCTCACAGCCTAGCTGCAGATTTAGAAAACAAACATAGGATTAGTCAATGTTCTTTAGGCCTGGACCAAAGGGTAAAGAATATGTATGCTCCGATTTGACACAATACAATTAAATTAAATTGATTTATCCATTCACTTAATTCTCTTAACAAGGGGAAAGATACTTTCTTATATTACATTTTCATAATCAATAGTAGTAGTAGTAGTTGATAAATTTTAGCAAGATTCCATTTAATTTAAGTATATTCGATAGAAATTAGTTGGTTCGTAATCTCAACTTCCCTGTGGGATCGATAACCAGGACTGCACTAGAGCCATGTATTACTTGCACAATACGTATACTTGTGTTGATAATGGTAGCTTAAATTATATTTATTTACACATATATTGAAAACTTAATTGCACCTACACTAAAACTTCTTATTAAGCTAACCACTGTCAAGTTTTTGGCGCCGTTTCCGGGGAAGTAAAGTAATTATTACTAGAGTAACGGACCATTTTTTGTAGTTTCGATTGTGTATGTGTAAATTTGGACTTGAAAATTTAATACCATACGATTCAGAATTAGAACGCACTATAAGAAGGATTAGAAACAGAAAAAAAAAGAAATTATAAACATAAATCAAATGGTAAATAATCCAGTAAATTAAAATCAACAAAAACCTTTAAGAGACTACGCTAACCCTACATTAGATGAAATTCACTTAACAATCCAAAATCCTGATGTAGCGGCTAATTTATTTGAGCTTAAACCTACACTTATCCAGATGGTACAAAATATTCAACTTAGTTGTTCACCAAATGAAGATCCTAACTTACATCTTGCCAGTTTTTAATAACTATGTGCCACATTTAAATATGATGGGGTATCTAATGATGCTGTTAGACTTAGACTTTTTCCTTTTTCGTTAAGGAATAAGGCTAAGATGTGGTTAAATTCGTTAGCACCTGGATCTATTAAAACTTGGGGAGAACTATCACAAAAATTTCTATCCAAATATTTTCCTCCATCAAAAACTGCTAAACTTAGAAATGATATAACATTTTTTACTCAGTTTGATGGGGAATCAATATATGAAGCTTGGGAGAGATTTAAAGATCTTAGGAAATGCCCACACCATGCATTACTAGATTGGTTAATTATTCAAACTTTCTATAATGGATTAGTAGGATCTCTTAGATCTATTATTGATGATGCCGCTGGAGGTTCTTTAATGTTTAAACCATTTGATGAGGCTTATTCATTAATTGAAGAAATGACTACCAACTACTTTCAATGGCCCACTGAAAGGCTAAATCCAAAGAAAATAGCTAGTATCCATGATTCTGATGCAATATCTATGTTAGAGTCTCAGATTGCTGCTATATCTAACAAACTAGATAACTATGGAATGAATTATTCACCTATGATAGTGGAGGAGAATTCATCTGGGCAAATTGTTGATGTTCAACCTGCTTATGAAACTTTAAATTCTACTAATAATAGACCTAATAACCCATATTCAAATTATTATAATCCTGGTTGGAAGAATCATCCTAACTTTAATTGGAATAATAATTCTACTAATCAACAATGGGCAAACATTTCAAACCCAATAGGAAATTCATCTAATCAAGGAAATCCTAATTATAAAACTTCTTATCCACCTGGATTTAATAATAATTCTTAATATAAGGAAAAGAAGTTATCTATGGAAGAAGTAATAATAAACATGGGTCAACAATTACAGAATCAAGGAAATCAATTACAAATTCAAGGAAATCAAGTACAAATTCAAGGAACTGCTATTAGAAATATTGAAACTCAACTTAGGCATATAGCTACTGTGCTTAGTAACAGAACTTAAGGAACTTTTCCTAGTAATGTGGAAATTAATCCTAAAGACCAAGGAAAAGAACATATAAAAGCTATACAGTTGCGAAGTGAAAAAAAGTTGGAAACAAAAATTCAGAAGGAAACAGAAAGTCAAAATGAGGAAGTGGAAATCAAAAAAGAAAAGATTCAGCCAGATAAAAATTTTAGAATATCCATTGATACCTATGAAAATTTCTATAGAAAAACCACCACCACCATTTCCTCAACGACTAAAACAACATAAAAAAGATAAGCAATTTGCTAAATTTCTTGAAATTTTGAAGAAATTAACAGTAAATATTCCGTTTGTAGAAGCATTAGAACAAATGCCCAATTATGTAAAATTTATGAAAGATATTTTAAATAAAAAAGAAAATTCACAGATAATGAAACTGTTGCACTTAGCGAGGAGTGTAGTGCAATTTTTCAGAAAAAACTTCCTGAAAAACTAAAGGATCCTGGTAGTTTCACTATACCTTGCGCTATTGGTGAAAAGTTTTATGGGAAAGATTTATGTGATTTAGGAGCCAGCATTAATCTTATGCCTCGATCAATTTTTAAAAGACTAGAATTGGGAGAAATTTCACTACTTCAGTAACTATTCAGTTAGCAGATCGTTCAGTTACTTATCCTAAGGGAGTTATTGAAGATGTTGTCGGCATATTTTTAGGTTGTGTGTTTTATTTTGAAAAGGGGTCGCCTAACAGAAGTTGTCGGCGAATTTTTAATTTAGTTTAAATAAATAGTTTTGAAAAAGTAGTATTTGATTTTGAAAATAATTTTAAATTTGAAGGTTTTAAGATATGAAATCAAACCGATCTCACATCCCAAATAGTTTATATAAACGAGCACCGCACCACAAACCGTGTATCTATCCCTAAGGATGTACACACTCGCTCGATGGTGGGGCTCGATTAAATAAACTAAAAGATTTGTGACATCCGTTTGGTCCGCGAACCAATTTTATAAGCCGACAAATTCCCTCGCTTAATATGAAAGCATTAAACAGGGTTTATATTACTCGGGTTCTTTAAAATTCCCTATAAGGGCAAGCCCCTATAGTTAATTACATCTTAAGTGACGGGAATCACCTAAGAAAACTCTCGATAATAATCAATAATTCTGCTCTCAAGAATTTCAAAGTGTAAGTTTTTCAAAGGATTGAATTCTGGAATTTTAATAGGGAATGGATCAAGTTTAGAACATTTTGTTTTGGGAATTCAAAGGAAGGAAAGTAGGAGAAATCACAGATTCGAAGTGAACTTCGGTAATCTCCCGACTACCCTATTGTTTGGCTTGAATTTAGGAAAGTCCTAATGTTTATTTGATGTTTTGATCTTGCCAATTTTAATTAATTAGGGCTTATATTTATATGATAGAATCATACAAATAGCCTCGAAGATGCGAGGGTTTATGTCGTGCCCAAACGACTACCTCGGAATCCTAAGTCCGATTAGGGCTTAATTTGCAATGCAAATGCCTAACGAAGAGTTGAGGATTTATGTTGCACTAGGCAAACTACCTCGAAGTCCTATGGCTTTGTTATTTAATTCTAGGAAAGTTTTGCTGAAGTAGACTCAGGTTTTGTTGATGACGATGGCCGTGCTGCCCACCATGCTCCGAGCTCCTTGTTGTCACAGGGGTTTAGTTTTAGAAGTCATAAATCAGGGGATGAGAAAAGTGTTTTGGTTTAGAGAAAATCTTAATTTCCAAGTGTTTTTTATGTTTTGATTAAAACAAATCTTAAAGTTGATTATAACGACACCGGTTAAGATCCCACGGTTCCATCCTTCCGGCATCATTATTTTTATCGGATTCACTTAGTCCAGATGAATTTGCTAAACTCAACCGAATGAGTTCCACACTTTCATTTAGACCGTGGAAAATCCCGTTAGCAACACGTAGGTTACATCATCCGAGGTATTCCCGATCATCCAACAGGACATTTTAATTTAATTGTAATCGTAGTTTTGTGTTATGTTTGTGATTAAATTTTGAGTTGTTTTATATTTTGAAATGTTGTGGCGGTGAATTTTATCTTGCAATAACTTTTAACTTAGTTTTGGTTTCAGTTTTAGGGTCTATCCTAAAGGTGTGGGTTTTCATGCAAGAGTTGTTTTATCATGCAAGAAAAGTAAAATGCATTTGCAGTTAAATAAATTGCAATAATGTAAATTGCAAGAAAGTAAATTGCAATAAAATAAAAGCGTACCTGGAGGGTCTTCCCGTCATCCCAAGCTGCACTTAAAACACAATTAGAATACTTAAACAAGTTTCTAGGTAAGGCTAAGGGAAGGGTTATGGTTTTCTACCAAATTCCTAATCCTATAGCTAGTCATTTCCTATGACGTCTAGGTTCTTTGTGTTTTGGTTTGAGGACGATTTTCTTCATCAAAGAACAATTAAATTCAATTGTTCTTATGAACATCCTATCATATCGAGGAAGTGCTTAAGACAAATCTTAAACATCTTTTCAATATTTCTAGGATTGTTTTAAGCCCAAATGAATTTAATTATACAAATGAATTAATCGTCCAAGAATTTCAAGTTTTATTGTTATCTTGCTCAGTGAACTAGGACATTTGAATACCCTACAAGTGAAGTAACATTTCATTTAATGTTCTGTTTAGGAGTTATGATAACTAAAGCTTCGAGGGTAAACTGGTGATTTAGTTTGAATTTAATTAGTGGGTTTAAATTTGGAATAGTGTTCAAGTTACTTTAGATTTATTTTGAATTCTTTATGTCTTTGGTGGTGTTATATTTAATTCAACTTAATGTAATTTAATTTAATTTAATTTAATTTAATTTAATTTACTTCAATTTAATTCAATTTAGTTTGATTTGATGTTAAATTAATTTGATTTAATTTAATTTTAATTTAATTTGATTTAATTTAATTTGATTTAATTTAATTTGATTTAATTTATTTAATTTAATTTTTTTTAATTTAATTTATTTTAATGTAATTTAATTTTTAATTTAATTTTATTTAATTTTTAATTTAATTTAATTTAATTTAATTTAATTTAATTTAATTTAATTTAATTTAATTTAATTTAATTTATTTAATTTCATTTAATTTTTTTAATTTAATTTTTAATTTATTTTAATTTTAATTAAAATTTTAAAAGAGTTCAATAATTTGATTTTAGTTTAATGATTAAGCCTTTTAATATTTTAAATTTGAATTATCATTTTAATTAAGAATTGAACATTATTGAAATGATTAATTTAGGGATTTTTAAATTAAAGAATAAATCTCTTCCTAATAATATCCCTATTTTAATAATTCCAATTTTATTATTCTTCCAAATTTAATCAATTATTTAATTAAGGTTTAATCATTTTAAATTGCTTAATGGGTTTCTACCCTTTAATTATTTAAGTTTCAATCATCCAAATCAGATTAGGATCAAATATTTTACTTGTTAATTTTTTTTATTAAACCTAAAGTTTTAATTAAGGATTAAAATTTTAATTACCACTTTACCCTTTAAGCTTAATAATTTCATAACTCACTAAATTGAACTCAAATGAACTTGAAATTTTTATGTGACTTCACTCATATGTCAATAAAGACATGAGAGGAGAAAATGTGATTTTTCTGTATTTAATTTATTTATATAATTATTTTTGGTAGAAAATAGAGATTTCCAAGGAAAATTTAATAACATGACCAAGAGAAAGTTTCTGTCCTTAAGAAAATTCGGTGACATTCCTAATGACAAGAGGACCACTTGGACCAATTTTGGTGATTTTTTGAATTATATTATTTTTATTATAATTATTTTAAGTTTTGGAGTGTTAATTAATTTAAAAATAAAATAAATGTTGAAAAATGAATTTTATATTTTTCAAAAATCTCTCTGATATTAAGGAAATCAAAGAATCAAATTTTACAATTTTCTGATTTTTCTATGATTTATTATAATTATTTTAGTGAAAATGCTAGAAAATACATTTTTTTAATTTTAAAATTACCCTAGAGCTTTAAAATTTAATATCTCACTAAATAGACCTAAGAAAAATGTGGGGTTTGTTCCTAAGTGATTAAAATTCAAAATGTGACATTTTGGTGAATTTTATTATTTTTGTGATTTTTATTATTTTTTAATTATTAAAATATTAAAATAATATTAAAAATCAACTTTTTTGGAAAATTGAAATTTTAATTTTCTTAAATTCCCCTGATATCAGACAGGCTCCAAAACCAATTTGATGAATTTTTGAAAGATATTTTGAAAGTTATGAATTTTTAAAGTTTAAAATGACTAAGTGGCTTAATCAACCCGATTAATAGGGCTAACCAAGTCCAATTGACTTCAAATTTTTATGGTGGGTTCCTCTGATCCTAAAGGTCAGTGGAGAATTGATTTCAAGTCAATTTGATGTATGGTTAGCTCTAATTAATTAGAGATCCATTTTGGGTGTTTAAGCCAATTAGGGTTGTTTTAAATGAACTAACTCAAAACCTATTTTTCCTAGGGTCCTCCGGTCATAAGGAACATCACCAAATTTTCCTAGAATTTATTTCACAACATGCTATTTACTGGAATTAAAATACTCAAAACAGTAACATGAATTTGAAAAATCAATAACTCTTCATAGGGATGGCCTCCGACTTTGGAAAATTCGAGGAATATTCCCAAATTCGGAGGCTTCAAAAGCCCTATGGTCTCATGCCATGGTGAATTGTATACATGCATGGAGAATTAAATGTATGCAGAGAGTAAATAAATTATAAAAAATAAAATACTTGATGAAATTAAATGATTTCTTTTCTACATTATTCTACTCGTTCACTCGAGCAAGAGGATATTTTTATTTTATTTTTCCGATTTTTCTACACAAAGTTATGAATTTTTGAAGTTTAGGGAATTAAATAAATAGAAAATACCCCTAATTTTCTATTTATCCACGCGGCGCCAACTCATCCCCGGCATCTCCGAACGCACACGCGTCGCGCTCCCATTCGACGCCGCTATCTGAGTCAGCGCTCCCGGGGCCCGCTGTATCGTTCCGTCTTCTGATCCGACGCGATCTGAGCCGTCTGTCCGCGCGTGTATTAAATGGACGGCATCTGTTATCATCCCCAAGTGTCCTCACCCGAGAGCCATCCACACTAAATCCCTAATATCTCACTCGATACTCAATGGATTTTCATGTTCTTATGCTCTATGGATTCGTCTTGAAGAGACGAACACATCTATACGGTTATCATGCATTGAAATTAAAGCATTTGAAATGGAGAATCTCCGAAGCTCGGGATGAAGAATTAACTCATACCTTTGCTCGCAGAAGTGTGGTTTCGATCCGAGAGTTGTTGCACCTTCGATTGGATCCTAGCAAGCTCCGGATGAAGTCTCCCGGTCCGGTGAATTGTCTAGGTTGGATTTCGACCACGCCCGATCACAAAGTTTGGAGGCCGGAGCAACCGGGTGGCTCCGGAGATGGGGCTTTTGCTCGGTGGACACCTTCCCTCGGTCTCGGTGAAGGTGTAGAACCAATCAATTTGGGAATTGGTTCACCGTGGAGAAGTGTCCCGGTTTTGGGCCTAGATTTCAACTCGAAATCGAGCTCACAGAGAAGAAATGGCAGGGGGATCTCAATGGTGATCAAGTGCTCGTGTATGGGGAGGAGTCCGGAACAATTTTGCGCGAGTTTCCTTAAGGTTTGTTTCAGCACTTCTCATGGCCGAGAGGGGTGGTGTTTAAATAGGAGAGGGTGGAGGGCCTCCCGGGGAGAGTTAGGGCTTGGGATCAGCTGCTCTTGGCAAGAGAAGAACAGCTCCAATGGCCACTGGGGATGGGGCAGCTCAGCAGGTGAGAATTCCAAGTTGGGCTCACATGTGAGCTCTCGGCCATGGTGTTTTCCGGCGGCCTAGTGGCCGGCCGGCTGTGCATTGGTCACCATCTTATTCGAGTGGGTCGTGGTCGGGGTTTGGTGCATTCAATCGAGGTTTGACATGTGTAAAGGGTTTGATTTAGATGGAATGGGGGAGGAGCTAATTTTGAGTCTAAATGGGTCAACCCACCCATTTAGGCTTGGTGCACCCCTCAAGGTGGCTTTGGATGCTGTGGGGGATCAAAGGGATCAGCTGGTTTGGCATGGAGAAGTCTCCATCCAAATATATTTGGATTAAATTTAAGTTTAGGTGAAACATGATTAAGGCTAATGAGCTTTAGGGATTAATGAAAGCCCTCCCTCTTCTTACCCAATATGGCATGGTGGAGTGTCCAAAGCTCTCATGGCTCACATGTGGCTCATGCATGGCTCCATGGCTCACCTTTGGCTTGGCAAAAAGTTTGGTCAATTTCATGAAAATGGATTTTAGGAATTTTTGGTAATTTGATGGAAATTTGTATGAAACTTGATTTGGAACTATTTGATGATGAATTTAGGACTTAGGTAATGGCTTTAATTAAGTGGATGGCAAATGGAGATGTCATGTGGGCTTTAGGGTAGATTTTGGGCCTTTTGAAATGGTTTTAGATGGGCTTTTAAGATGGTTTAGGAAAGTGGGCTTTTGGATTTTAAAATGGATTTTGGGATGAAATTTTGTAAAGAGGTTGGTCCAAATAATTATTGGGTTTAGCTCATGGATGTATCATGAGTGACTTGAAGCAAATTGGGAGTGATTTGGGTTTGAATTGGGTTGAATTTGGGCTCTTTTGGTGAATGGGCCAATATAGGTCCAAGTGGGCCAAGTTGGGCCAATGTTGGGCTAGGGTTGAAATTGATGTAAAATTAATGTTGAGAAATATTTATGGGAGTGTTTCAAAGAGGTTTTGGCTTTGGTTGGGTTTTGATTTTGGGGTTTGGGCTCATTTGGGTTAGGTTTGGGTTTAGGTCAAAAATGGGCCTTTTAGCTTTGGGTTGAATTTGAGTGGGGTTTGGGTCTAAATTTTGGGCAAATCATGTTAGTTTTTTGTTTGTGGGGATGTTAAAAAAGGTTTAGAAAAGATTTGGGGTTAATTGGAGCTGAATTGGGTGAGTTTGGGTTAAGTTTGGGTCATGGGTCCAAATTGGGCTTTAAGGCCAAAAGTGAAATTGGATCCAAATGTCAATCAAATTGGACTTGGGTTTGGTCTAGATTGGTATTGAGAATGTTGAATTGAAGTTTAGAATTGAATTGGACCAAAATTGGGGTCAATTGGGTAGGTTTGGTTTGACATTGGGTTCACTTTGGGTTAAAATGGGTCAAATTGGGGGTTTTGACAAAAGTAGGGTAAATTGACAAAATTAGCCCATGGTGTAGTTGGACAAAATGAAATTGGAAATATTTGGGATTTTATGGAATTTTCTGGGAATTTTCTGAATTTTTGGATTTTTGGGTCAAGAGGGGTATTTTGGGTATTTGGAGGGTATTGGGAGGTATTTTTGGAATTTTTGGTATTTTTGGGTATGGATGATCAATTTGAGTGATGTGGAAATGTTTGGGAATGATTTTGGAGAATTTTGGGTAATTTGGAAATTTTGCAAAAATTTGGGTAATTTCAAGAGTTTTGGGTAGGCTAAGCGGGTGTAGGGTCCCGGGGGTCAAAAATTGAAAATTTGGGAAATTGAAGATTGGGTGGATGTAAGTGAAATGAAATCATTTTGGTTGAGACATGAAGCCATATCAAGCCCATATGAGCCATGAAGGGACTCATTTGAGGCATTCACTATATTCTTCCTAACCCTCTTAGTCAAGGGCTCAGGGGTTAAGGACCATCCATGTGAATCACCTACATGAGTCAGGAGGTCAAGTTGGGTATAGGTGTGGTTTTAAGAGGTGTGTGAAAGTGTAGTGTATAAGTGTAGTGTGTGTGTAAGTCAGCCCTCACCGCACCAGGCCACCTGTGGGCGGTCCTAAGGCCAAAGAGTCCCATAGGAACTCATCCTTTAAACTTCCACATTTGATTTCAACCCTCTAGGTGATTAGGGGTCTACAATCAAGTTTGTGGAGTTTGCGAGGAGTTAAGAAGTGGTTTGAATTTCTAAAAAGGTGGGTCCCAATTCTAGTCCTCTAAGATAGTCAAAGGAAAAGCCTAAGGCTAGATCCTAAGCACTAAAAAGAAGAAGAGAAGACCTCATCAAAAATGAGGTCAACAAATGGACCCCCAATAGGTGTGGTGAGCTGACGGAGCACACCGCGCGTATTGGCGTTGACCGAAGAGATCAACACAACCAACACAGATGTCCAAGTGACAAACTTAGGACGAAGTGGAAAAGTTTCCGCTGGGGAGTGTCAAGTATATCTTTGAGACTGGAGATTCCTGAACTCTCGCTGGGGAAAGGAAAAGGAGGTGAATTCCAAATCACATGATCTGGGAAAAAAAAATTCAATTTAAATTTTATTTTGTTTCAATTTAAGTTTTGATGTGTGAGTTTAGATTTCAATTTGGAATTTCAATTTAGATTGAAGTTTGTCAAAATTAATTTGAAGGGATTTGATTTGAAATGAAAATTGGAATTTTGAGGTTTTAGATGTAACATCTCCAACCTCGAAAGAAAATTGAATTGATCAAATTGAATCATTGCAATGAGGAGAGATCTCAGAGCAATGCGGTATTGGATGTAAAATCCTTAACCCCAAGAGTTTGATTTTGATGTATTTCATTGCGGTAGGGAAAGAATCCTAAAGCAATGCAGTCTCGGATGTAAAATCCTTGACCCAAAAGTTTGAATTTGACGTATTTCAGTGCAATAGGGAAGAATCCTAAAGCGATGCGGTCTTGGATGTAAAAATCCTCGACCCAAAAGTTTGAATTTGATGTATTTCAAGTGCAATAGGGAAAGAATCCTAAAGCGATGCAGTCTTGGATGTAAAAATCCTCGACCCAAAAGTTTGATTTTGATGTATTTCAGAGTGCAATAGGGAAAGAATCCTAAAGCAAGTGCAGTCTTGGATGTAAAATCCTCGACCCAAAAGTTTGAATTTGATGTATTTCAAGTGCAATAGGGAAAGAATCCTAAAGCAAAGGCAGCCTTGGATGTAAAATCCTCGACCCAAAAGTTTGAATTTGATGTATTTCAAGTGCAATAGGGAAAGAATCCTAAAGCGATGCGAGTCTTGGATGTAAAATCCTCGACCCAAAAGTTTGAATTTGATGTATTTCAAGTGCAATAGGAAAGAATCCTAAAGCAAGGTGCAGCCTTGGATGTAAAATCCTCGACCCAAAAGTTTGAATTTGATGTATTTCGAGTGCAATAGGGAAAGAATCCTAAAGCAAGTGCGATCCCGGATGTAAAATCCTCGACCCAAAAGTTTGAATTTGATGTATTTCAAGTGCAATAGGGAAAGAATCCTAAAGCAAGTGCAGCCTTGGATGTAAAATCCTTGACCCAAAAGTTTGAATTTGATGTATTTCGAAGTGCAATAGGGAAAGAATCCTAAAGCGAAGGTAGCCTTGGATGTAAAATCCTTGACCCAAAAGTTTGAATTTGATGTATTTCGAAGTGCAATAGGGAAAGAATCCTAAAGCAATGCAGTCTTGGATGTAAAATCCTTGACCCAAAAGTTTGAATTTGATGTATTTCAGTGCAATAGGGAAAGAATCCTAAAGCAGTGCAGCCTTGGATGTAAAATCCTTGACCCAAAAGTTTGAATTTGATGTATTTCAGTGCAATAGGGAAAGAATCCTAAAGCAGTGCAGCCTTGGATGTAAAATCCTTGACCCAAAAGTTTGAATTTGATGTATTTCAGTGCAATAGGGAAAGAATCCTAAAGCGATGCAGTCTTGGATGTAAAATCCTCGACCCAAAAATTTGAATTTGATGTATTTCAGTGCAATAGGGAAAGAATCCTAAAGCAGTGCAGTCTTGGATGTAAAATCCTCGACCCAAAAGTTCGAATTTGATATTGATCGGTAATTGATTTTGCAAAGATTTGTATTGTTGATTTGAAGAGTGTGGAATTTTGGTTTTTCGAGAATTTCATGAAAGTTGTAAAAGACTTTCATGGAAGGAAATAGATTAGGAGAGAATATGTAGATGTCACATATCCCATTCAAAAGAGTTGATCGGAAGTTGCTGGTTTGGATTGGATACAATTCCTCGCCATCAGATTCGATCCGTGTCAATGGAATTAACCGCTTCCATCCCAGACAAGGGATAGAGTAGAACGGGTTGGATTTCAGATTTGGGAGATTAAATTTGAATTTTCGATTGAGATTTGATTTGAGATTTGGAAGATCGAATTTGAGATTTGATAGAGATTTGAAATCTGGAAAGATTAAATTTGAAATTTGATTGAGAATTTGATTTGAAATTTGATTTAACATTTATGTTGATTTTGTTTATCTTTTAATGATTCAGATTTTATTTTATCGTTTATTTAATGTTCATGTGAATTTGGTGTTCGTCATTTTTTAGATTTTTTAAGGAAAGTTATCTTTTATTCTCTTTTTTTTATTTCTTTTCTGTTCTTTGTTCGAAGTTCATTTAACTTTAATGGCGTTTCCGAATCAATTTGCACAAAAGAGGTGAAGGCCAAAAAAAATGTGACATGGTCACTTTCATTCCAATCATGTCGAAGATACATCATACATCTTGATCTGGAATCTATTTCATACAATCCATGTAGACTCAAAACGGACTATGTATAATCTTCGTCGATCCATCAAAAGAAGCATCTGTCAAAAATCCATGTCTGAATAGTGGGGTACATGGTCAATAACATCACCTTCCAAGCCATCCTTGGCAAGGATGCCGACTGGATGTACGTTGGAGGTGTGATATTTCCCATGTAACTCACAGCTCGTAAGGCCGGAGGCTCGCTAGCTCCGGTCCGGCCGGAAATGGTAAGGTGTCTTCCCGTCGTCCATCCTTCTAAAAGTAACCGAGATCCGCTTCACCGGTACTCCGGTATGAAATGCTTAGCGATATCCGCTCCGTTGCCCTTCGCATCATGACGGAACTTACCGGTAAAGGTATCTTCACCGGCCCTCGGAACTCACCCGGGCCTCGCTATCCGGAGGTCGCATCCAAACATGATGTTACACTCGTTTAGGAAAGAGACCGTGCGTAAGGGTCCGACAAAGTCGTGGTGATCTATTTGTGAGGGTATGCGATCACCTCGTTTGTAGATGTTGATAATGCGACTATTGGGTATGCAATCCGCCGGCGTACCCTCCATGTTATCAATCTCTTTACCATTCTCTTGATGACTAATGGAATCGGATCTACTTGCCCATGACGGAGTATTCCCGGAGGGTTTCCCTTCCCGTCTTCCACAAAGTTGTAACAGCATCCACATTGTATTGTGATTCTTCCTTTCCCTGGCATCCATCTCCGGTGTTCTGAGTAGGTATTTTCCTCAGCGGCTCGCTCGGCCCATTCTTTTCAAATCCCGGATACAATCTACGATTTGCTGTTGTTCATAATCTGAGAATACGTCTGTATGTAGCCCGAGGCCCTCTAGTATGTTGATTTTTCTGCCTCTAATTCTCTCGAAGTATTCAAAGGTTTTCTTTTCAACATTCTGCATTCTCTCCAGCTCGTATTCCAGAATGATCCGCAGATGGCGAGGCCTTGTGACATATTGTGGGATATACGGTTCAATCCCTTCACATTCTCCCGCATACCTCGGTTCCTCGTGGATGATGTCCGTCGGGACATCCCCGGGTTGCTTCGCAACAAGGTCATGCATTACCGGTGGTTCCGTCCGGTGGCGTGGTAGCCTTCTTTCTTCGATCTTCTCGGGGATTTCCCTAGTTCTTTCTGTTATCCTAGGAGCTGGCCTCCTTTCTTCAGGTTCCTGGTGAACCGGTGTCCTTGAAGTGTACGTACTGGCAGTAGTAACTGTCTCGTCGCACTGGTCCGCAGCTAGTTTTGTTAACATCTTACGGATACGAAGATTCTTATTTCTTCGTTGCGTTGCTGTGAGAGTAGCCCTTCGAACTTCTTGAATCTCTGTGGGCGCGGCGTTGACAAGCCTGCCCTCTACTGTAGCCACTACAGACTTCATTTTCTTATCTTCTTCAATGTTTGCCTTTCTTTTCTTGCTGCTGGATTGGTGGCTTGGGCCATCCACTTTCATCACTGTATGCCCGGGCAGTTCTTCTCGGTCAACTGGGACCCGGCCACTTTCCTCGTATCGTAGGCTCGCCGGTGCGAAATCCGAGTCAATCTCGATTATCGCTCCATCTTTCACCCTCTTTTCATCGAGTGCAAGGCTTACGCCATTCTTAAAGTTCGGGACCAACCGCCCGTTCGACATTTCCCTGCGAAAAGACAAGGAAAAGGATCAGGGTCTGTACTAAGAACAAGAACATTAAGAAAATGTTTATTAAAGACAGTTTTTTTTATTACTTCTTGTATTTTAAAATTTAACATGAATGAAGCGGGATAAGATCAGGGAAGAGATTTTGATTTGGAAAAGGAAACAAGGAAAACTTAATTATCATGACTTTATTTATTTTAACACATTTTATTATTTTTGGGTTCGGACCCAATCATAAGTAATTACTTCGTCCGTGTTTCTTAGGGATGAAGAATTCATTCCTTCAAAACATCAGGTAGCGTAATATTTTTTCAAGTATCGTCCGTTGATCGGAAGCATATGTCGTTCTCCCTGGCAATTCACTAACTGGTAAGAACCTCCTGAGTATACTGCTTCAACCACAAACGGTCCTTCCCAAGTGGGTTCAAATTTTCCTCCCATCTTGCGGTGTGCAAGAATA
Organism: Papilionanthe hookeriana x Papilionanthe teres; assembly: GCA_022702705.1. Taxonomy (NCBI): domain Eukaryota; kingdom Viridiplantae; phylum Streptophyta; class Magnoliopsida; order Asparagales; family Orchidaceae; genus Papilionanthe; species Papilionanthe hookeriana x Papilionanthe teres. Next base: position 23,317,996 of record CM040434.1, on the reverse strand, counting down.
GGTCTCTTGAGAACGAGAACTAAGTCACCAACTTTGAAGGTTCTTGGGCGGACCAGTTTGTCATGGGCTTGAACCATCTTAGCTTGGTATAGTTCTAAATTATGCTGCGCTGCAAGTCTTTTCCCTTCCAGGCTTTCTAATTCTTCAAGTCGTAATTTCGCATTCTCTTCTGTTGTGATCTTGTTTGCAACTGCGATTCTGAGTGAAGGAAGCTGCACCTCTAAAGGTAACACTGCCTCGGACCCATACACCGGAGCGTAAGGTGTAGCTTCGAGTAGGAGTTCGAAGGTTGTCCGTAGGCCCATAAGGCTTCTAACAACTTCTCGTGCCAATTCCTCTTATTATCGTCCAAAGTTTTCTTTAAGATTTGAACGAGAGTTTTATTAAAAGCCTCAGCGAGGCCGTTCGCTCTTCGGTAGTAAATTGTTGAGTATCGCCAGTCGATTCCGTGTCTCCTGACAAAATTGTTGATTTGTGTGCTTCGAATGCCGACCCATTATCCGAGATGATCCCGCGCGGCACTCCGAAACGGTAGACAACTTGGTTCTTGAAAACCGTAGCACGTGGTGTGCTTTCACTTCTCCGAGTGGAACCGCCTCTGCCCACTTGGAAAAGTAATCTGTAGCCGCAAGAATGAAGCGATGTCCTTTTGAAGATGGTGGTTCTATTGGACCCACTATATCCGTGCCCCAACATTCAAATGGCCACGACGCAATTGTCGGATGTAGCACATTTGGAGGTTGGTGTAGAACCACTCCGTGCACTTAGCATTGGTGACAGCTCTTGGCGATTTTCATGCGATCGGTCATCATCGAGAGCCGGTAGTACCCCGCCTTTTAATTTTCATTTTCATCTTCGGACCCGACCGGTGAGCGCCACGTAGTCTTGAATGCACCTCTTTAACGATTTCACGGGCCTCGGACCCGCCTAGGCACCTTAGCCACATTTGATCGAAAGACCTTCCGTATAACGTGTTGTTTATTAATGCGTAGGACGCAGTTCTTTTCTTGATCCGATGGGCTAACGACCTATCGTCCGGTAGCTTTCCCGTTTGCGGTGTAGTTCATCAATGGCCGTCGCCAATCTTCCGTGTTTTCCGTCACTGCCGCAACCGATTCTTTTTCTTTTTCGATTTGTGTATTGTGTCTATGTCGAGCCGTGATAGGACTTGACGTCCGTGAACCGACACTTCCACCGATTCATCTTGCAAACGGCAAATTCTTTTGCGAGATGGGCTAAAGCATCTCGCTAAAGCATTTTCTTTTCGGGAATTTTGTAGATCGTCACATTTGGAATCGTTCCAACAACTGTATGGCATACTCGGAAGTATTGTTCGAGTCTTGGCTTTAAAATTCGTACTCGTCCGACGATCCGTTGAATGATTAATCGGGAATCCCCGTAGATGTTGATGTCCGTTATCCCCATTTGAATAGTTAATTCCGGTCCCGTTATGAGGGCTTCGTATTCTCGCTTCGTTGTTTGTACATGGTTCCGTCAGTGGTAGGAGTACCTTAACATCCCCGCTCCGGCGTTATAAAGATTAGTCCGATTCCCGCCTTACCGGCACTATCACTTGCGATTCTTAGTCTTTGTGTGTCGAAGATGCTCCGTCGAAATATAATTCCCAACGTCGATCATCAAGGTCTTCTAGGTTCATTATTTGTTCATCCGGCAGATCGTCATCGAGAGGAGATTCAGCCGGCAAAGGGTGTCTTGCGAGGAAGTCCGCTAAGACTTGTCCCTTTACGGCACGAAGAGGCACGAAAGTTATATCGAATTGCAATAATATCATCGACCATCCGGCAAGTCCGCCGGAAAGTGTTGGCCGAGTCATCAAGTATTGCAATGGATTAAACTTCGAGATCGAGTTGACCTTATGAGAAAGCATGTAGTGCCCGAGCTTTTGAGCGGCGAAGATCGAGGCCAAACAATGCTTTTCAATTGCGGGATACCTTACTTCCGTTGGAAGTAAACGACGGCTTAAGTAGTAAAGAGCATTTTCTTTACCCTCATCATCGACTCTGGCTAATGAGGCTCCGAGAGAGTCGTCTAAAGCCGCGGTGTAAAGTATCGACGGTCTACCCGAGACTGGGGCTGCTAAGACAGGAGGTGTCATTAAATATTGTTTAATGTCCTCGAAGGCCTTCCGGCATTTCTCTTCCCAAATAAATTTGGCGTCCTTTTTAACTAATGCCGAGAAAGGCTGACACCTACCTGACAAGTTTGAGATAAAGCGTCGAAGATATGCCAATTTCCCTTGAAAAGATCGTAGTTGTTTTAAGGTTTTGGGAGGCGGCATTTCTAAGATAGCTTTAATCTTCTCCGGGTCGATTTCAATTCCACGATGTCGGACAACGAATCCTAAGAATTTCCGGAGGTGACGCCGAAGGCGCATTTTAAGGGATTCATCTTAAGGTTAAATTGTCTTAATCGTTCGAAAACAATTCTCAAATCATACAGGTGGTTTTCCTTTACTTTGCTTTTGATGACCACATCGTCTACGTAGCATTCGACTTGATTGTGGATGAGATCATCAAAAATTCTTGTCATTGCTCTTTGGTAGGTTTCTCCTGCGTTCTTCAGTCCGAATGGCATCACTGTGTAGCAAAATACTCCGATCGGCGTTCGAATGCCGTAAGCTTTTCATCTTCACGGAGCCATTTTTATCCGGTTGTATCCCGAAGATCCATCCATGAATGAGAATATTTCATGCGTTGAAGCAATGTCGATCATTAATTCGGGATCGGTAGAGGGAATTCATCTTTTGGACATGCCTTGTTTAAATCTCTCGAAGTCCACACAAATTCCGATCCGACCATTCTTCTTTCGATCGGCACTACATTGGCTAGCCAAGTCGGGTATTGTTCTTCACGGACAAATTTAGCGTCTATTAGCTTTTTAACTTTGGCTATGACTTGTTGTTCGATTTTTAGACGCATTCTTCCGGGACCTTGTCCGATCGGGACGAAGTAGGATCCACTCCTAGCTTATGGATCGCAACCTCCGGAGCTAATCTCGGCATCTCGTCATAGTTCCAGGCAAAACAGTCTTTAAATTCCATTAGTAATTTGATCATTTCTTTGGAGTCTTCTTTATTGAGTAAGGAGCTAACAAAGGTAGGTCTAGGCTCTTCGCTAGTACCTAAGTTGACTTCCGTTAACTCATCTATTGTAGATTTAATCTCTTCTTCGAATTCTGGTGGAGCGTCTCCAATTTGTACATCTTCGAGTTCGTATGTAGTTTCCATGCAGTTTTCATTAGATTCGCAAGTGACAACCAAGAAAAATTTAGTATCTTCAACTGACCCTACTGTGCCGAATCCGAGACCATGCTTCGAATTGGGTGGACGACCGGAATTATTCCATAATTTTTCAAAATGTTGAGATTGACCTTTTGTCCACTGTCGAGGTAAGAAACCACGCTGAATTAAATTTTGAACACAGGGAGAGTACCACTCAAAAGGTAATTCCATTAATTCTGATGAAGTGACATCTTCGAATTGTACATTATTTTCAGTTTTGGAGGAAGAAGCATCACGGTAGAATTTAATTGGCTTTGCACCGTCGCTACGTACCTCTTTGACCACCATGCCCTCGATTTTGTTAGAATGGATCGGGGTTAGGGTCATAGTATGTACGTAGTGGTTAATCTTCTCATACATTGATTTGTATTCTTAGTTCTTCTCATCTTCGAGAGAGATCTTGAATTGCGGCTTCTTTCGACTTATTGTTGCTGCTTCTTGCTTGATTTCCTTTTCTTCTTCAGAACTATCATTCCAATCGACATTGATGGCTGGTTTCCTCTGTCCAATTGTCCTAGTGTCTCTACCACGACCTCGTCCCCGGCCTCGACCTCGGATTTGAGTTGTGGAGAAACCTTCACCATCTCGCCGTAAGGGAGTGGTGAGTGACTGTTGGACTAGAACTTCAGGTTCTTCGTTGTCCCGAACTTTCTTTGCTTCATTTGTTACGGTATCTCTGGAGAAGATTGTTTTCTTCGACGGTGCATAATAAGCTGCGTCTTCATGGATTCCAATCTCATGTACGGAGAATGGTTGTAAGTCACCTTTGATGCACTGCCCCCCTCCATCGTAGTATTTGATGCACTGATGTAGAGATGATGGTACCATCCTGTTTTATGTATCCATGGTCGGCCCAGTAGAGCGTTGAACGATGTTTCTGAATCAATTATGTGAAATTTTGCGGTTGTCTTTGCTAAGTCACCGGTCTTCATTAGTAGCGTTATTGACCCGAGAGCTCTTTCTCCTTTCTGGTTAAATCCTCTTAATAACATTTTGTCGGCCTCGAGCTCACGAGCATCAATTTCCAAGTATGCTAGCGTTCGAAGACTCATTATATTGATCGATGCTCCTGGATCCACCAATACTCTGGAGAGTGTAAACTTCCCAATTAGTAATCGAAATGTACAACGGTCGGTTGTGATCTCGCTGTCCCAAGTAGTAGGTCATTGTCCGTGAAGGTAACACCTCGTCGTTCCTTTAACGAGCAAACCTCATCTAAGGAATCTCCGGCCATTTGAGCTAAGCAAATTTCCGGATCAAGTAAGGCCTTGATCAGAGCTTCTCTCATCTCCTTTGATAAGATGAGAGCATCGTAAATGCTCAGTTTGGCCGGTAGTTTTCTAAGATGGGCTAGCACATTGTAGTCCACTTTATTTCCATGTGTCTCGACTTCTTCTCGAATGGGTACTTCTTCTACTGGGGTTGGTTCTTCTTGAACAACCACCTGCTTTCCTTTGTCCTTTGGACCCATTCTCGGAGGTAGAACTTTTCCACTTCTTAAGTTGACTTCTGTAATTTCTTCTGAATCTAGTGTTGAGCTCGCTGGTGTTTCTTCTTGAATTGGAATGACAGGTTCTTCTGAATTAGCTTCAGAATCTGAAGGCTCTAACTCTATTGTGACTGGTGTCGGCATATTTTTAGGTTGTGTTTTATTTTGAAGAGGGGTCGCCTAACAGAAATCTGTCGGCGAATTTTTAATTTAATTAAAATAAATAGTTTGAAAAGTAGTATTTAATTTTGAAAATAATTTCAAATTTGATGGTTTTAAGATATGAGACTAAACCGATTCTCACATCCCAAATAGTTTATATAAACGAGCACCGCACCACAAACCGTGTATCTATCCCTAAGGATAGACACACTGCTTGACGGTAGGGCTCGATTAAATAAACTAGAAGATTTGTGACATCCGTTTGGTCTGCGAACCAATTCTATAAGCCGACAAGTTTCCCCTGCTTAATATGAAAACATTAAACAGGGTTTATATTACCTGGGTTCTTCAAAATTCCCCATAAAGGCAAGCCCCTATAGTTAATTACATCTTAAGTGACGGGAATCACCTAAGAAAACTCTCGATAATAATCAATAATTCTGCTCTCAGGAATTTCAAAGTTTAAGTTTTCAAGGGATTGAATTTTGGAATTTCAATAGGGAATGGATCAAGTTTGGAACATTTTGTTTTGTGAATCCAAAGGAAGAAAGGTAGGAGAAATCACAGATTCGAAGTAAACTTCGGTAATTTCCCGACTATCCTATTGTTTGGCTTGGATTTAGGGAAGTCCTAATATTTATTTAAATGTTTTGATCTTGCCAATTTTATTTAATTAGGACTTATATTTATATGATAGAATCATACAAATAGCCTCGAAGATGTGAGGGTTTATGTCGTATCAGACGACTACCTCGGAATCCTAAATCCGGTTAGGGCTTAATTTGCAAGGCAAATGCCTAACAAAAGGTTGAGGATTTATGTTGCATAAGGCAAACTACCTCGAAATCCTATGGCTTGGTTATTTAATTCTAAGAAAGTTTTGCTGAAGTAGGTTCAGGTTTTGCTGATGACGATGGTCGTGCTGCCCACCATGCTCCGAGCTCCTTATTGTTGCAGAGGTTTAGTTTTAGAAATCATAAACCAGGAGATGAGAAAAGTGTTTTGGTTTAGAGAAAATCTTAATTTCCAGGTGGTTTTTTTTGTGTTTTAATTAAAACAAATCTTAAAGTTGATTATAACGACACCGGTTAAGATCCCACGGTTCCATCCTTCCGGCATCATTATTTTTATCGGATTCACTTAGTCCAGATGAATTTGCTAAACTCAACTGAATGAGTTCCACACTTTCATTTAGACCGTGGGAAATCCCGTTAGCACCACGTAGGTTACATCATCCGAGGTATTCCCGATCATCCAACAGGATGTTTTAATTTAGTTGTAATTGTAGTTTTGTGTTCTGTTTGTAATTAAATTTTGACTTGTTTTATATTTTGAAATGTTGTGGCGGTGAATTTTATCTTGCAATGACTTTTAACTTAGTTCCGGTTTCGGTTTTAGGGTCTATCCTAAAGGTGTGAGTTTTCATGCAACGATTGTTTATCATGCAAGAAAAGTAAGTGCAATGCGGTTAAATAAATTGCAATAATGTAAATTGCAAGAAAGTAGATTGCAATAAAATAAAAGCGTACTCGGAGGGTCTTCTCGTCATCCCAAGCTGCACTTAAAATACAATTAGAATATTTAAGCAAGTTCCTAGGTAAAGCTAAGGTAAGGGTTATGGTTTTCTACCAAATTCCTAATCCTATAGCTAGTCATTTCCTATGACGTCTAGGTCTTTGTATTTTTGTTTGAAGACGATTTTCTTCATCAAAGAATAATTAAATCCAATTGTTCTTATAAATGTCCTATCATATCGAGGAAGTGCTTAAGAAGAATCTTAAACATCTTTTCAATATTTCTAGGATTGTTTTAAGTCCAAATGAATTCGATTATATAAATGAATTAATCGTCCGAGAATTCAAGTTTCGTTGTTATCTTACTCGATGAACTAGGACATTTGAATGTCCTATAAGTGAAGTAACATTTCATTTAATGTTCTATTTAGGAGTTATGATAACTAAAGCTTTTGAGGGTAAATTAGTATTCAAATGATTTGGTTTAAGTTAAAGAGTTTAAATTTGGAATAGTGTTCAAGTTATTTTAGATTTATTTTGAATTCTTTGTCTTTGGTGATGTTATATTTAATTTAATTTAATTTAATTTAATTGAGTTTTAATTTAATTTAATTCAATTGAGTTTGATTTGATGTTAAATTAATTTAATTTGATTTGATTTAATTTTAATTTAATTTGATTTAATTTAATTTAATTTGATTTAATTTAATTTAATTTAATTTAATTTAGTTTAATTTAATTTAATTTAATTTAATTATTTAATTTAATTTAATTTAATTCAATTATTTAATTTAATTTAATTTATTTAATTTAATTTAATTTAATTTGATTGTTTAATTTAATTTAATTTGATTTAATTTAATTCAATTATTTAATTTAATTTAATTTAATTTAATTTTAATTTAATTTAATTTAATTTAATTTTAATTGAAATTTTTAAAAGAGTTTAATAATTAAGTCTTTTAATATTTTAAATTTGAGTTATCATTTTAATTAAGAATTGAATATTAATGAGATAATTAATTTAGAGATTTTTTTAAATTAAAGAATAAATCTCTTCCTAATAATATCCCTATTTTAATAATTCCAATTTTATTATTCTTCCAAATTTAATCCATTATTTAATTAAAGTTTAATCATTTTAAAATTGCTTAATGGGTTTCTACCCTTTAATTATTTAAATTTCAATCATCCAAATCAGATTAGGTTCAAATATTTTATTTGTTAATTTTTTATTAAACCTAAAGTTTTAATTAAGGATTAAAATTTTAATTACCATTTTACCCTTTAAGCTTAATAATTTCATAACTCACTAAATTGAACTCAAATGAACTTGAAATTTTTATGTGAATTTACTCATATGTCAATAAAGACATGAGAGGAGAAAATGTGATTTTTCTGTATTTAATTTATTTATATAATTATTTTTGGTGGAAAATAGAGATTTCCAAGGAAAATTAAATAACATGACCAAGGGAAAGTTTCTGTCCTTAAGAAAATTAGGGGACATTTCTAATGACAAGAGAAGCACTTGGACCAATTTTGGTGATTTTTTGAATTATATTATTTTTATTATAATTATTTTAACTTTTGGAGTGTTAATTAATTTAAAAATAAAATAAATGTTGAAAAATGAATTTTATATTTTTCAAAAATCTCTCTGATATCAAGGAAACCAGAGAAGCAAATTTTACAATTTTCGGATTTTTCTATAATTTATTATAATTATTTTAGTGAAAATGCTAGAAAATACATTTTTTTTTAATTTTAAAATTACCTTAAAGCTTTAAAATTTAATATCTCACCAAATAGACCTAAGAAAAATGTGGGATTTGTTCCTATGTGATAAAAATTCAAAATGTGACATTTTGGTGAATTTTATTATTTTTGTGATTTTTATTATTTTTTAATTATTAAAAATATTAAAATATGATTAAAAATCAACTTTTTTAGAAAATTGAAATTTTAATTTTCTTAGGTTCCCCTGATATCAGAGAGGCTCCAAAACCAATTTGGTGAATTTTTGAAAGGTATTTTGAAAGTTATGAATTTTTTAAGTTTAAAATGACTAAGTGGCTTAATCAACCCAATTAGTGGGGCTAACCAAGTCCAATTGACCTCAAATTTTTATGGTGGGTTCCTCTGATCCTAAAGGTCAGTGGAGAATTGATTTCAAGTCAATTTGATGCATGGTTAACTTTAATTAATTAAAGACCTATTTTGGGTTTTTAAGCCAATTAGGGTTGTTTTAAATGAACTAAGTCAAAACCTATTTTTCCTAAGGTTCTCTGGTCATAAGAAACCTCACCAAATTTTCCTAGAATTTATTTCACAACATGCTATTTATTGGAATTAAAATACTCAAAACGAGTAACCTGAATTTGAAAAATCAATAACTTTTCATAGGGATGGCCTCGACTTTGGAAAATTCAGGGAATGTTCCCAAATTCGGAGGCTTCAAAAGCCCTATGGTCTCATGCCATGGTGAATTGTATGCATGCATGGAGAATTAAAATAATGCAGAGAGTAAATAAATTATAAAAATTAAAATACTTGATGAAATTAAATGATTTCTATTCCACATTATTCTCCTCTGTTCACTGAGCAAGAGGGTATTTTTATTTTATTTTTCTGATTTTTCTACACGGAGATATGAATTTTTGAAGTTTAGGGAATTAAATAAATAGAAAAATATCCTAATTTTCTATTTATCCACGCGGCGCCGCGTCAACCTCGGCAGCCTCCGAACGCACACGCGTCGCGCTCCCATTCGACGCCGCCACCCGAGTCGGCGGCCCGGGCCCCGCGGTTCTCGTACCATCTCCTGGTCCGACGCCATCTGAGCCGTTCGTCCGCGCTTGTATTGAATGGACGGCATCCGTTCATCGTCCCCGAGCGTCCTCACCCGAGAGCCGTCCACACTAAATCTCTAAGATCTCACTCGATACTCAATGGATTTTTATGTTCTTATGCTCTATGGATTCGTCTTGAAGAGACGAATACATCTATACGGTTAACATGCATTGAAACTAAGGCATTTGAAATGGAGAATCTCCAGAAGCTCGGGATGAAGAATTAGCTCATCCCTATGCTCAGAGAAGTGTGGCTTCAATCCGAGAGTTGTTGCACATTCGATTGGATCCCGGCGAAGCTCCGGATGAAGTCTCCCGGTCCGGTGAATTGTCCGGATGTGATTTCGACCAAGCCCGATCACAAAGCTTGGAGGCCGGAGCAAGCCGGGTGGCTCGGAGATGGGGCTTTTGTTGGTGGACACCTTCCCTCGGTCCGGTGAAGGTGTAGAACCAATCAATTTGGGAATTGGCTCACCTGTGGAGAAGTGTCCCGGTTTTGGGTGGAATTTCAACTCGAAATTGAGCTCGCGAGAGGAGAAATGGCAGGGGGATCTCACCTGGGGATCAAGTGCTCTGTGTATGGGGAGGAGTACGGAACAATTTTGGCGAGTTTTGGCAAGGTTTGTGCTTAGCTCTTCTCATGGCCGAGAGGGGTGGAGTTTAAATAGGAGAGGGTGGAGGGCCTCCCAGGGAGAGTTAGGGCTTGGGATCAGCTGCTCTTGGCAAGAGAAGAACAGCTACAATGGCCACTGGGGATGGGGCAGCTCAGCAGGTGAGAATTTCAAAGTTGGCTCACATGTGAGCACTCGGCCATGGTGTTTTCCGGCGGCTCGGTGGCCGGCCGGCCGAGCATGGGTCACCCTCGAGGTCGGGTGAGTCGTGGTCGGGGCTTGGTGCAATCAATTGGCAATTGCCATGTGTAAAGGCTTTGATTCAAAGTAGAATGGGGCATGGCTAGTTTTGAGTCTAAATGGGTCAATTCACCCATTTGGGCTTGGTGCACCCTTCGAGGTGGCTTTGGATGCTGTGGGGGATCAAAGGGATCGAGCTGGTTTGGCATGGAGAAGTCTCCATCCAAATATATTTGGATTAAATTTAAGTTTAGGTGAAACATGATTAAGGCTAATGAGCTTTAGGGATTAAGGAAAGCCCCCTCTTCTTACCCAATATGGCATGGTGGAGTGTCCAAAGCTCTCATGGCTCACATGTGGCTCATGCATGGCTTCATGGCTCACCTTTGGCTTGGCAAAAAGTTTGGTCGATTTCATAAAAAAAGATTTTAAGGATTTTGGATAATTTGGTGGAAATTTGGATGAAGCTTGATTTGGAATAATTTGATGGTGAATTTAGGACTTAGGTAATGGATTTAATTAAGTGGATGACAAATGGAGATGTCATGTGGGCTTTAGGGTAGATTTTGGGCCTTTGGATGTGGTGAAGTGGGCTTTTAGGAAAGTTTAAGGGAAATGGGCTTTTGATTTTAGGATGGGCATTTGGATAAAAATTTTTTGAAGAACTTTGTCAAATAAATGTCATAATTGGTTTAGGGATGTTCTATGAAGGGCTTGGAATCAATTTGGTGTGATTTGGAGTTGAATGGGTTTGAATTTGGATTTATTTGGTAAGTGGGCCTATGTAGGTCAAAGTGGGCCAAGTTGGGCTAATGTTGGGCTAGGGTTGAAATTGATATAAAATCAATGTTGAGAAATGTTTATGGGAGTGTTTCAAAGAGGTTTTGACTTTGGTTGGGCTTTGATTTTGGGGTTTGGGCTCATTTGGGTTAGGTTTGGGTTTAGGTCAAAAATGGGCCTTTTAACCTTGGGTTGAGTTTGAGTAGGGTTTGGGTCTAAATTTTGGGCAAATAATGTTAGTATTTTGTTTATGGGAATGTTAAGGAAGATTTAGAAAAGGTTTGGGGTTAATTGGAGTTGAATTGGGTGAGTTTGGGTTAGGTTTGGGTCATGGGTCAAAATTGGGCTTTAAGGCCAAAAGTGAAATTGGATCCAAATGTCAATCAAATTGGACTTGGATTTGGTCTAGATTAGTATTGGGGATGTTGAATTGAAGTTTAGAATTGAATTGGACCAAAATTGGGGTCAATTGGGTAGGTTTGGCTTGACATTGGGTGCACTTAGGGTTAAAATGGGTCAAATTGGGGGTTTTGACAAAAGTAGGGTAAATTGACAAAATTGGCCCATGGTGTAGTTGGACAAAATAAAATTGGGAGTATTTGGGATTTTCTGGAATTTTCTGGGAATTTTCTGAATTTTTGGATTTTTTTGGCCAAGAGGGGTATTTTGGGTATTTGGAGGGTATTGGGAGGTTTTCTTGGAATTTTTGGTATTTTTGGGTATGAATGATCAATTTTAGTGATGTGGAAATGTTTGGGATTGATTTTAGAGAATTTTGGGTAATTTGGAAATTTTTGAGAAATTTGGGTAATTTTAAGGGTTTTGGGTAGGTTTAGTAGGTGTAGGGTCCCGGGGGTCAAAAATTGAAAATTTGGGAAATTGTAGATTGGGTGAATTTGGGTGGAAAGAAATCATTTTGGTTGAGCCATGAAGCCATGTCAAGCCCATGTGAGCCATGAAGGGACTCACTTGAGGCATTCACTATGTTGTTCCTAACCCTCTTAGCGAGGGCTTAGGGGTTAAGGACCATCCATGTGGATCACCTACATGAGTCGGGAGGTCAAGTTAGGTATGGGTGTGGTTTTAGGAGGTATGTGGAAGTGTAGTGTGTAGGTGTAGTGTATAAGTGTGGTGTGTGTAAGTCGGCCCCTTCACCGAACCGAGCCACCTGAGGCGATCCTAAGGCCAAAGAGTCCCATAGGAACTCATCCTTTAAATTTCCACATTTGATTTCAACCCTCTAGGTGATTAGGGTTCTACGGTCAAGTTTGTGGAGTTTGCGGGGAGTTAAGAAGTGGTTTGAATTTCTAAAAGGTGGGTCCCAATTCTAGTCCTCTAAGATAGTCAAAGGAAAAGCCTAAGGCTAGATCCTAAGTACTAAAGAGAAGAAGAGAAGACCTCATCAAAAATGAGGTCAACAACTGGAGCTCCTCGAAACTCGCAGATAGATTCGTTGCTTGTTGAGCTCTCGTAGCCTCCTTGATGGATGTCTTCTTCATCATTTTGCTCGTCGAGATCGTGTATGATTTGAGAATTGTCGTTGGTATCGAAATCGATATCCGGATTGTCGCTAGTTACGTAATCGTTAGAAACAGTCAAAACGTAGCCAACGCCATCACCCTTATCATTATATGATCCCACCGAAGTGAACGAGATAATCATACAAAATCGGAGGTTCGAGGTATTTCTCCCCGAATCGGAAACAACTATCCTAGGATAAGCGACCCCTAGTCCAGCCTTAGGAATCTCGATCCTCTCTTCTTCGTCGATTTTCTTCTTTTCTTCAATCGTCTCCTGTTGAGGTGGTTCTTCTATCGCAAGTGATAGTACCGGCTTAACAGTTCTCGAACTCTGAATTGAAGTTCGCACCGAGGCGGTTCGGATGCTGTCTAAAATCTTTTTCGAAGACCTTGTCCAGGCGGTAGTCCATCCATCATTAGTCGCATAGGGATCTATCGGAATGACGGGATCAGTTGAGATAACATTGACGGAACCTCCTTTCAGGGGTTCCTTCATGTACTCCTTCGGGATTGTTATATTCCCTTTCCGAAGGTTGTCGTTGAGCCAACTCTTAAAGGTAATGCAATCTTCTATCTTGTGCCCAAGCATCCGGTGGTAGGGGCAAAAGTTGGGATCACCGTTCTTGTTGACTTCCTCTGGTCTTTTAGGCTCTGGCAGCTGGAAATCTGGAGTCTTCATCAGACTACGGAACATTTTCGGGACTGCTTCATTCTTGAACGGATATTCTCTGTTCAGAAGCTCCCTTAATGTACGTTGCGGACGAGACGGTTGTTCATACTTGTGGAGATGAGTCGATAGCTGGACCGGGGTTCTTGGTAATTCTGTTGTGGTTCTTTGCGGCCGTTCGGTGGTATTTGCATCGGTTGCTTGCCTTTGTCAACTGCTTCGCAACGATCCCGGATTTCTTTTCAAAAGTCTTCACGAGGCTTTTGCTTGTCCGTCTTGTCGGCGAAACTTAATTGCTTCGCCTCTTCTTGCAAGCTTCCGGCCTTGCTTAACAACTTCTCGAAAGTCTTAATAGTGAATCCTTTGAGGAGAAGTGCTATCGGGCCGTGAATGCTTTTAAGTAAAATGCCGATTGCATGTTGTTCTTGCGGTTGTGGTTCACACTTCATGCTTAAGTTCCTCCATCGAAGTATGTAATCCACCAAAGTTTCGTTCGGCTTCGCTTCTCTACCACTAAATCACCTATAGTGATGTGGTGCTGAGCTCCGACAAATCGCTTGATGAAGAGGTTCTCTAGTTACGAAAATGTCTTCACCGAACCATTTGGTAATTCGCATACCGGTCGAAGGCGATTCTCGACGGACTGGCGACGAGCTGTCGGAAGAGTAATGCATCGCTCCCGTCGGCATTGCAACAGCCGGCACGAAAGTGTGCCACATGCTCGTCGGGGGTTCCCGGTTCCGTCGAAGGTCTTGAACGGAGGTGGTACGAAGCCTTTCGGGTATTGGACGGCGTCGAATTCTTCCGGGTAAGGTCTACCCGTCCGAATGGATGTCCCGCTCTTCGATTGTGCTAAGGCTTCTCGCACTTCGCTGTTCCACCAAGTTCTTGATATCCTTTTCGGGGATCATACTTTGTGTTGTATCCTTTTTCAGCTGATCATCCACATTGACGGATGTAATCTCCTTTCCTCCGTCTCCAATGTGAATGACCTCTGGGGGTGTCTCTCTATGTGGTTGTACTTGACATTGGAGAGTGGCCAGAGCTACGGCCATCTCTTCCATCCTTTTCGCCATTTGAGCGATCGTGTCGTCTTTTTCCTGAAGCTGCCTTCTCATCGGTTCGGCTCTTCTCTTCTGCGGTCTGCAGGAGCACCTTGTGAAGGCGATGAAGCTCGTTTCTCGACCATGTTGATTTCCGCATATTCGTCCTCCATGAATTCCGATGAATCAATCTCATCTCCGAACTTTTCTTCTCTTTCTTTTGCCAATCGTCGGATATCGGTTCTCGACTTTTCCATGGCATCTTCTAGCGGGGCTTTTCGTGTGTCTTTGCGGTTATCGTGCGATAGGCTGCCGGGTCCCCTTTTCACGAGTCCCCTTTATCGCGAGTAGCACTTTCTTCGCATTCCGGCCTCTCGGCGAGACTTTCTCTCTCGGGCCGCTGTTTCGATCTCAGTCGCCCGATAGTGGGACGCCATACCATCCTTCTAGCGGCGGAAGGTCTAGGACCGGATGGTGCCGTCGGCCAAATGCTGGAAGGTGGTATCCTCCCTAATCTGTAATCCTGAGACAACAACGGGCGGACTAGCCTTCATTCTTTTGTTGGGCTTTTCTGTCATGATGGCGGGTTCTACTCGGGGCCCAAGACGGGATTTGACCGGCACCCGCCCTATCCTTCGTAGAATTTCCGATACGGGGCAGTTTTCCTTCTTTGCCAACTTTTCTACCAAAGTTTGCAGTCGAGCAAACGGCGTAGTTCTAGTCCTCTTCTTGCGACTATCGTTGTAATATGCGGGCTGAGGTAATGTGGCAGCAATCTTGCGAACATTCTCCTCGTCCTCTGCGGCGGAGAGGGGATGGAACCTGCTTCCTCCCAAAAGTGGTATGTAGTCGGGCGGCGGTGTATATTCGGCGGCGGTGTATATTACAGTAGCGGTGTATATTCGAGCGAGTTACGGAATTTCCTCTAGGAAAGCAATTTCGGCAGCTATGGCTTCTCTAGCGATCCTTCTACTTCGTTTCTTCTTTGGGTCCTTGTCGGTGACGGAATCTTTGAACTAGACCCGATTTCGAAAACGAAGGTCTTACGAGAAGATCCGTACCCTCCACGGTAACGGAGTTCACCATAATTCCGGATTTCTTTCCCCTTTAATTTGGCGGAAGTCGGGGCGGGTGCGGAAACAACTAGACCGGTGGGGGTAGTAAGAACGGTCCTCCTGCGGACAGCAGTACTCCTCTTAGTCGGGATCCTTTGCAGGGGAGGAAACTCTTGGGTCGACCTAAGGTTGAACTCAAGCAGCGGCTCCTCAGCTTCAGATACCTTGTTCGTCAGTGCAAAGAGGGAGAAGTCGGTGACCTTGACATTCTTATTTTCAAATCTTTGTCCAAATCGGATGATCCCATTGTCGGGCAGCTCATCCTTATAGACAGCGAAGTCAAATCCATTGGTGAAGGAGAAAATCAGTTTCGGGGCTTCCATTTCTGCAGGGTAGATTCTGGTTGTCAGTCCTAAGTTATGCTTCTTTTCTTTAGGACGAAAAGAAAGGAATTGAAAAGAGTCCGAACTCATTGTTGTTCATATATTTATAAGAAGGAATCATTTGTTAAAAGGATCACTTATTAGAGGGTTTGTTTATTTAGAATGGAGTGTTCAAAGGTGTAGAGAAGGTAAGGAATCAGATTCGGAGTTGGAAAGGAAAAGAGAGTCTTAAGCAAGACTTCTCGACTTGAAGGATCACTCCTAAATTAACACCTATTGGGGGTCCACCCCACCTCAGAAATGAGGTAAAAGGATCTCGGAACCTCTCTGTTTAGGGGTGTCTAAACAGTGGCTCCTAAATCCGAGAGAATGTTGGCTATACTTGTTCAAGGTAGAAATGAACATAGTATCCCAACGGAAAGAAGGGTAGTTTGATCCATTAGGGACATGGATACACTACCGATTTTTGAAAGCAGAATTATTTGACTAAAATGGAGAGAGGAATTGTCCCCAGCGGAGTCGCCAGAAGTTGTCGGCATATTTTTATGTTGTGTGTTTTATCTTGAAAATGGGTCGCCTAACAGAAGTTGTCGGCGAATTTTTAATTTAGTTTAAATAAATAGTTTTGAAAAAGTAGTATTTGATTTTGAAAATAATTTTAAATTTGAAGGTTTTAAGATATGAAATCAAACCGATCTCACATCCCGAATAGTTTATATAAAAGAGCACCACACCACAAACCGTGTATCTATCCCTAAGGATAGACACACTGCTTGATGGTGGGGCTCGATTAAATAAACTAAAAGATTTGTGACATCCGTTTGGTCCGCGAACCAATTTTATAAGCCGACAAATTCCCCTACTTAATATGAAAGCATTAAACGGGGTTTATATTACACAGGTTCTTTAAAATTCCCTATAAGGGCAAGCCCCTATAGTTAATTACATCTTAAGTGACGGGAATCACCTAAGAAAACTCTCGATAATAATCAATAATTCTGCTCTCAAGAATTTCAAAGTGTAAGTTTTTCAAAGGATTGAATTCTGGAATTTCAATAGGGAATGGATCAAGTTTAGAACATTTTGTTTTGGGAATTCAAAGGAAGGAAAGTAGGAGAAATCACAGATTCGAAGTGAACTTCAGTAATCTCCCGACTACCCTAACTTTTGGCTTGAATTTAGGAAAGTCCTAATGTTTATTTGATGTTTTGATCTTGCCAATTTTAATTAATTAGGGCTTATATTTATATGATAGAATCATACAAATAGCCTTGAAGATGTGAGGGTTTATGTCGTGCCCAAACGACTACCTCGGAATCCTAAGTCCGGTTAGGGCTTAATTTGCAATGCAAATGCCTAACTAAGAGTTGAGGATTTATGTTGCACTAGGCAAACTACCTCGAAGTCCTATGGCTTTGTTATTTAATTCTAGGAAAGTTTTGCTGAAGTAGACTCAGGTTTTGCTGATGACGATGGCCGTGCTTGCCCACCATGCTCCGAGCTCCTTGTTGTCACGGGGTTTAGTTTTAGAAGTCATAAATCAGGGGATGAGAAAAGTGTTTTGGTTTAGAGAAAATCTTAATTTCCAAGTGTTTTTTATGTTTTGATTAAAACAAATCTTAAAGTTGATTATAACGACACCGGTTAAGATCCCACGGTTCCATCCTTCCGGCATCATTATTTTTATCGGATTCACTTAGTCCAGATGAATTTGCTAAACTCAACTGAATGAGTTCCACACTTTCATTTAGACCGTGGGAAATCCCGTTAGCAACACGTAGGTTACATCATCCGAGGTATTCCCGATCATCTAACAGGACGTTTTAATTTAATTGTAATCGTAGTTTTGTGTTATAACACTGCCGTTGCCGGTCCCAAGCCCGGATGTGAAAAGTGGAGGGTTGCGTTAGGTAGTCGACAGCCAGCGTAAAACTTGTCGAAAAAAAATCATGACATGAATCCTTTTGATCATTGTGTAAGTGCTAGGGCGTCCCACGGAAGCGACGCGGCTGTATGGCCCGAATACGGTGGAAAGTGTGCAAGGGCCGCTACACCGGCGCCGGGTGTAGTGTCAAGTAAGCAAGGGTTCCCACATTACGGACGGATGCGGGTAAAGAAGTTAGTCCATGATACTAGTATTAGGATAGGATCCTGGAATATAGGTACTCTCAATGGTAAACTAATGGAATTGGTTGATATTATGATCCATAGAAAGATAAATATCCTATGTATTCAAGAAACTAAATGGGTTGGAGAAAAAGCTAAGGAGATTGATAACTTAGGTTTTAAACTATGGTTTTACGGTAAGAGTCGTACTAGAAATGGTGTAGGTGTAATTATAGATAAGAGTTTGAAAGATAATGTTGTCAAAATTAATAGAGTTGGAGATAGAATTATAGCACTTAAGATTATTATTGATACTAAGATTTTTAATATTATAAGTGCTTATGCTCCTCAAGTTGGTTTAGATATAGGCTCTAAAGATAAATTCGGAATGATTTAGAAGACTTAATACACTTGATACCCCTTGAAGAAAAAATTTTTATTGGAGGAGATTTAAATGGACATGTCGGTAGAGTGGTAGAAGATTTCAGAAATATTCATGGTGGCTACGGTTATGGAGCGATTAATGAAGAAGGTAGAGCCATTTTAGATTTTGCTTTAGCGTATGATTTGATTATTATTAATACTTTATTCAAGAAAAGAGATGAACATCTTATTACTTATAAGAATGGATCTAATAAAACACAAATTGATTATTTTCTTATGAGAAGAAGAGATCGTTGAGATTGTAAGGATTGTAAGGTTATTCCAAGTGAGCAATTAAGTACCCAACATCGATTATTAGTTCTAGATTTTAAGATGAAGAGTTGTAAAATAAAGAATACTAGGAATCAACATCGTAGAATAAGATGGGGGCACCTAAAAGACACAAATAAAATTATTTTTATGAGTAAAATTCAAGATTTAAATATTTGGGATGTTCAGGAAGACGTGAATGTTATGTGGGAAAAATTAACTAATACTATTAAACAAGTAGCTAAAGATGTACTTGGAGAATCAAAAGAAAAAGTTTCTATAAATAAAAATAGTTGGTGGTGGAATGATAATGTGCAAGAAAAGATAAAATATAAGAAGTTATGTTATAAAAATTGGTTTAAATGTAAAAGCGTAGAGAACTGGGAAAAATATAAAACGGCCCGTAGGGAGTGTAAAAGAATAATGTGTGACGCTAAAAATTTTGCTTTTAGTGATCTTTATAACATGTTAGATACTAAGGAAGGTGAAAAATATATGTATAAACTAGCTAAACAAAGAGAAAAGAAAAGTAAAGATTTAACTCAAGTAAAGTGTATTAAAGATGAAAATCAAAAAGTGCTTTTCTTAGAAAAAGATATTCAACATAGGTGGGTGAGTTATTTTGATAAACTTTTTAATGATGATGCTGAAAGTACGATTGACCTTAGTGATCTTAATATCGTTAATAATAATAAAACTTTTCATTTTTACCGTCGCATTAGTAAAAAAGAAATTGATGAGGCTTTAAAGAAAACTAAGGGGGCAAGTACGTAGGACACTGATGATATCCCAATTGAAGTGTGGAAATGTTTAGGTGATTTGGGGGTTTCTGGCTTACTAAACTTTTTAATATTATTTTAAAAACTAAAAGGATGCCCGAGGAGTGGAGAAAGAGCATTTTGGTCCCCATTTTTAAGAATAAAGGAGATGCACAAGAGTGTGCAAATTATAGAGGAATTAAATTGATGTGTCATACTTTAAAATTATGGGAGAGGGTAATTGAACATAGGTTAAGACGTATTACGAAGATTTCTCATAATCAATTTGGATTTATGCCGAGCGAGTCTACCATGGAAGCTATACATTTATTGAGAGGTTTGATGGAGAAGTATAGAGATAATAAGGAGGATCTACATTTGATTTTTATTGATTTAGAAAAAGCTTACGATAAGGTTCCTAGAGATGTTCTTTGGAGAGTCCTTGAGAAGAAAGGTGTTGATATAACTTATATTCAAGTCATTAAAGATATGTATGCTAGAGTCGTTACATGTGTTCGAGCCGAAGGAGGATTGACCAAGTATTTTACTATTTCGTTGGTTTACATCGAGGATCGGCTTTAAGCCCATATCTTTTTGCTTTATTTATGGATGGTCTTACTTGGGCATTTACAAGAGGATGTACCTTGGTGTATGCTTTTTGTCGATGATATCCTCCTTGTGGATAAGACAAGAGAAAAAGTCCGGGAAAAACTTGAATTATGGAGGTCTACATTGGAGTCTAAAGGTCTTCGTTTGAGTAGAACTAAAGCTGAATACATGGAATGTAATTTTAGTAATAGTAGGTCTAGTGACGAGCGGTGTAACTTTGGGTGATCAAATTATTAAAAGGTGTGAACGATTTAGATATCTTGGGTCCATTGTTCAAAGCGATGGTGATATAGATGGGGATGTGAATAGTAGAATTCGGGTTGGTTGGTTGAAGTGGAGGAATGCGTCGGCCTATTGTGTGATAAGAAAGTACCACTTAGACCGAAAGGAAAATTTTACAAGATGGTGGTGAGACCTTCAATGCTCTATGGTGCTTGAATGTTGGCCTTTAAAAGAGAAGCATAATGTTAAGTTAAGTGTTGCCGAGATGAGAATGATTAGGTGGATGAGTGGCTTTACTCTTAGAGACAAAATGCGAAATGAATATATCCGTAAAAGGGTTGGAGTTGCACCGGTGACGGATAAAATTAGAGAGAGTCGCCTTAGATGGTTTGGTCACATTAAACGTCGACCACTCGATGATCCGATTAGGAGAGTAGATGTTTTAAATACAACTTATGTTAAGAAAGGCGAGAGGCGGACCTAGGAAAACTTGGGCTTATTGCATAAAAAATGATCTTAATTTATTAGAATTGAACGAAAATTTGACACTAATTCGAACACAATGGAGAAAAAGGATTCATGTAGCCGACCCCACTTAGTGGGATTAAGGCTTTGTTGTTGTTGTTGTTGTTCGTAGTTTTGTGTTATGTTTGTGATTAATTTTTGTGTTGTTTTATATTTTGAAATGTTGTGGCGGTGAATTTTATCTTGCAATAACTTTTAACTTAGTTTTGGTTTCAGTTTTAGGGTCTATCCTAAAGGTGTGGGTTTTCATGCAACAGTTGTGTTATCATGCAAGAAAAGTAAAATGCATTTGCAGTTAAATAAATTGCAATAACGTAAATTGCAAGAAAGTAAATTGCAATAAAATAAAAGCGTACCTGGAGGGTCTTCCCGTCATCCCAAGCTGCACTTAAAACACAATTAGAATACTTAAACAAGTTCCTAGGTAAGGCTAAGGGAAGGGTTATGGTTTTCTACCAAATTCCTAATCCTATAGCTAGTCATTTCCTATGACGTCTAGGTTCTTTGTGTTTTGGTTTGAGGACGATTTTCTTCATCGAAGAACAATTAAATTCAATTGTTCTTATGAACATCCTATCATATCGAGGAAGTGCTTAAGACAAATCTTAAACATCTTTTCAATATTTCTAGGATTGTTTTAAGCCCAAATGAATTTAATTATACAAATGAATTAATCGTCCAAGAATTTCAAGTTTTATTGTTATCTTGCTCAGTGAACTAGGACATTTGAATACCCTACAAGTGAAGTAACATTTCATTTAATGTTCTGTTTAGGAGTTATGATAACTAAAGCTCCGAGGGTAAACTGGTGATTTAGTTTGAATTTAATCAGTGGGTTTAAATTTGGAATAGTGTTCAAGTTACTTTAGATTTATTTTGAATTCTTTATGTCTTTGGTGGTGTTATATTTAATTCAACTTAATGTAATTTAATTTAATTTAATTTAATTTAATTTAATTTACTTCAATTTAATTCAATTTAGTTTGATTTGATGTTAAATTAATTTGATTTAATTTAATTTTAATTTAATTTGATTTAATTTAATTTTATTTAATTTATTTAATTTAATTTAATTTAATTTAATTTTTTTTTAATTTAATTTATTTTAATGTAATTTAATTTTTAATTTAATTTTATTTAATTTTTAATTTAATTTAATTTAATTTAATTTAATTTAATTTAATTTGATTTATTTAATTTTTTTAATTTAATTTTTAATTTATTTTAATTTTAATTAAAATTTTAAAAGAGTTCGATAATTTGATTTTAGTTTAATGATTAAGCCTTTTAATATTTTAAATTTGAATTATCATTTTAATTAAGAATTGAACATTAATGAAATGATTAATTTAGGGATTTTTAAATTAAAGAATAAATCTCTTCCTAATAATATCCCTATTTTAATAATTCCAATTTTATTATTCTTCCAAATTTAATCAATTATTTAATTAATGTTTAATCATTTTAAATTGCTTAATGGGTTTCTACCCTTTAATTATTTAAGTTTCAATCATCCAAATCAGATTAGGATCAAATATTTTACTTGTTAATTTTTTTTTATTAAACCTAAAGTTTTAATTAAGGATTAAAATTTTAATTACCACTTTACCCTTTAAGCTTAATAATTTCATAACTCACTAAATTGAACTCAAATGAACTTGAAATTTTTATGTGACTTCACTCATATGTCAATAAAGACATGAGAGGAGAAAATGTGATTTTTCTGTATTTAATTTATTTATATAATTATTTTTGGTAGAAAATAGAGATTTCCAAGGAAAATTTAATAACATGACCAAGGGAAAGTTTCTGTCCTTAAGAAAATTAGGGGATATTTCTAATGACCAGAGGACCACTTGGACCAATTTTGGTGATTTTTTGAATTATATTATTTTTATTATAATTATTTTAAGTTTTGGAGTGTTAATTAATTTAAAAATAAAATAAATGTTGAAAAATGAATTTTATATTTTTCAAAAATCTCTCTGATATCAAGGAAATCAGAGAATCAAATTTTACAATTTTCTAATTTTTCTATGATTTATTATAATTATTTTAGTGAAAATGCTAGAAAATACATTTTTTTAATTTTAAAATTACCCTAGAGCTTTAAAATTTAATATCTCACTAAATAGACCTAAGAAAAATGTGGGGTTTGTTCCTAAGTGATTAAAATTCAAAATGTGACATTTTGGTGAATTTTATTATTTTTGTGATTTTTATTATTTTTTAATTATTAAAATATTAAAATAATATTAAAAATCAACTTTTTTGGAAAATTAAAATTTTAATTTTCTTAAATTCCTCTGATATCAGAGAGGCTCCAAAACCAATTTAATGAATTTTTGAAAGATATTTTGAAAGTTATGAATTTTTAAAGTTTAAAATGACTAAGTGGCTTAATCAACCCAATTAATAGGGCTAACCAAGTCCAATTGACTTCAAATTCTTATGGTGGGTTCCTCTGATCCTAAAGGTCAGTGGAGAATTGATTTTAAGTCAATTTGATGTATGGTTAGCTCAAATTAATTAGAGATCCTTTTTGGGTGTTTAAGCCAATTAGGGTTGTTTTAAATGAACTAACTCAAAACCTATTTTTCCTAGGGTCCTCTGGTCACAAGGAACATCACCAAATTTTCCTAGAATTTATTTCACGACATGCTATTTATTGGAAATAAAATACTCAAAACAGTAACATGAATTTGAAAAATCAATAACTTTGGAAAATTCAGGGAATGTTCCCAAATTCAGAGGCTTCAAAAGCCCTATGGTCTCATGCCATGGTGAATTGTATACATGCATGGAGAATTAAAAATATGCAGAGAGTAAATAAATTATTAAAAATGAAATACTTGATGAAATTAAATGATTTCTTTTCCACATTATTCTCCTCTCGTTCACTCGAGCAAGAGGGTATTTTTATTTTATTTTTCTGATTTTTCTACACAAAGTTATGAATTTTTGAAGTTTAGGGAATTAAATAAATAGAAAATACCCCTAATTTTCTATTTATCAACGCATCACCAACTCATCCCCGGCATCTCCGAACGCACACGCGTCGCGCTCCCATTCGACGCTGCCATCTGAGTCAGCGCTCCCGGGGCCCGCTGTATCGCTCCGTCTTCTGATCCGACGCGATCTGAGCCGTCTGTCCGCGCGTGTATTAAATGGACGGCATCTGTTCATCGTCCCCAAGTGTCCTCACCCGAGAGCCGTCCACACTAAATCCCTAATATCTCACTCGATACTCAATGGATTTTCATGTTCTTATGCTCTATGGATTCGTCTTGAAGAGACGAACACATCTATATGGTTATCATGCATTGAAATTAAAGCATTTGAAATGGAGAATATCCAGAAGCTCGGGATGAAGAATTAACTCATACCTTTGCTCAGAGAAGTGTGGCTTCGATCCGAGAGTTGTTGCACCTTCGATTGGATCCTAGCAAGCTCCGGATAAAGTCTCCTGGTGCAGTGAATTGTCTAGGTTGGATTTCGACCACGGCCGATCACAAAGCTTGGAGGCTGGAGCAAGCTGAGGTGGCCTCGGAGATGGGGCTTTTGCTTGGTGGACACCTTCCCTTGGTATGGTTAAGGTGTAGAACCAATCAATTTGGGAATTGGTTCACTTGTGGAGAAGTGTCCTGGTTTTGGGCCTAGATTTCGACTACGAAATTGAGCTCGCAGAGAAGAAATGGCAGGGGGATCTCGATGGTGATCAAGTGCATCGTGTATGGGGAGGAGTCCGGAACAATTTTGGCGAGTTTCCTTAAGGTTTGTTTCAGCACTTCTCATGGCCGAGAGGGGTGGTGTTTAAATAGGAGAGGGTGGAGGGCCTCCGGGGAGAGTTAGGGCTTGGGATCAGCTGCTCTTGGCAAGAGAAGAACAGCTCCAATGGCCACTGGGGATGGGGCGACTCGGCAGGTGAGAATTCCAAGTTGGGCTCACATGTGAGCTCTCGGCCATGGTGTTTTCCGACGGCCTGGTGGCTGGCCGGCCAGGCATTGGTCACCATCTTGTTCAGGTGGGTCAGGGCTGGGGTTTGGTGCATTCAATTGAGGTTTGACATGTGAAAGGGTTTGATTTAGATGGAATGGGGGAGGAGCTAATTTTGAGTCTAAATGGGTCAACCCACCCATTTGGGCTTGGTGCACCCCTCAAGGTGGCTTTGGATGCTGTGGGGGATCAAAGGGATCAGTTGGTTTGGCATGGAGAAGTCTCCATCCAAATATATTTGGATTAAATTTAAGTTTAGGTGAAACATGATTAAGGCTAATGAGCTTTAGGGATTAAGGAAAGCCCTCCCTCTTCTTACCCAATATGGCATGGTGGAGTGTCCAAAGCTCTCATGGCTCACATGTGGCTTATGCATGGCTCCATGGCTCACCTTTGGCTTGGCAAAAAGTTTGGTCGATTTCATGAAAATGGATTTTAGGAATTTTTGGTAATTTGATGGAAATTTGTATGAAACTTGATTTGGAACTATTTGATGATGAATTTAGGACTTAGGTAATGGCTTTAATTAAGTGGATGGCAAATGGAGATGTCATGTGGGCTTTAGGGTGGATTTTGGGCCTTTTGAAATGGTTTTAGATGGGCTTTTAAGATGGTTTAGGAAAGTGGGCTTTTGGATTTTAAAATGGATTTTGGGATGAAATTTTGTAAAGAGGTTGGTCCAAATAATTGTTGGGTTTAGCTCATGGATGTATCATGAGTGACTTGAAGCAAATTGGGAGTGATTTGGGTTTGAATTGGGTTGAATTTGGGCTCTTTTGGTGAATGGGCCAATATAGGTCCAAGTGGGCCAAGTTGGGCCAATGTTGGGCTAGGGTTGAAATTGATGTAAAATTAATGTTGAGAAATATTTATGGGAGTGTTTCAAAGAGGTTTTGGCTTTGGTTGGGTTTTGATTTTGGGGTTTGGGCTCATTTGGGTTAGGTTTGGGTTTAGGTCAAAAATGGGCCTTTTAGCTTTGGGTTGAATTTGAGTGGGGTTTGGGTCTAAATTTTGGGCAAATCATGTTAGTGTTTTGTTTGTGGGGATGTTAAGGAAGGTTTAAAAAAGATTTGGGGTTAATTGGAGCTGAATTGGGTGAGTTTGGGTTAAGTTTGGGTCATGGGTCCAAATTGGGCTTTAAGGCCAAAAGTGAAATTGGATCCAAATGTCAATCAAATTGGACTTGGGTTTGGTCTAGATTGGTATTGGGAATGTTGAATTGAAGTTTAGAATTGAATTGGACCATAATTGGGGTCAATTGGGTAGGTTTGGTTTGACATTGGGTTCACTTTGGGTTAAAATGGGTCAAATTGGGGGTTTTGACAAAAGTAGGGTAAATTGACAAAATTGGCCCATGGTGTAGTTGGACAAAATGAAATTGGGAATATTTGGGATTTTCTGGAATTTTCTGCGAATTTTCTGAAGTTTTGGATTTTTGGGTCAAGAGGGGTATTTTGGGTATTTAGAGGGTATTGGGAGGTATTTTTGGAATTTTTGGTATTTTTGAGTATGGATGATCAATTTGAGTGATGTGGAAATGTTTGGGAATGATTTTGGAGAATTTTGGGTAATTTGGAAATTTTGCAAAAATTTGGGTAATTTCGAAGAGTTTTGGGTAAGTTTAGCGGGTGTAGGGTCCGGGGGTCAAAAATTGAAAATTTGGGAAATTGAAGATTGGGTGGATGTAAGTGGAATGAAATCATTTTGGTTGAGCCATGAAGCCATATCAAGCCCATATGAGCCATGAAGGGACTCATTTGAGGCATTCAGCTATGTTGTTCCTAACCCTGCTTAGTCGAGGGCTCGGGGGTTAAGGACCATCCATGTGAATCACCTACATGAGTCGGGAGGTCAAGTTGGGTATAGGTGTGGTTTTGAGAGGTGTGTGAAAGTGTAGTGTATAAGTGTAGTGTGTGTGTAAGTCGGCCCTCACCGGACCGGGCCACCGGGGCGGTCCTAAGGCCGAAGAGTCCTATAGGAACTCATCCTTTAAACTTCCACATTTGATTTCAACCCTCTAGGTGATTAGGGGTCTACGGTCAAGTTTGTGGAGTTTGCAGGGAGTTAAGAAGTGGTTTGAATTTCTAAAAAGGTGGGTCCCAATTCTAGTCCTCTAAGATAGTCAAAGGAAAAGCCTAAGGCTAGATCCTAAGCACTAAAAAGAAGAAGAGAAGACCTCATCAAAAATGAGGTCAACAGATGTGTTAGTAAAAGTGGATAAATTTATCTTCCCGATAGATTTTATTGTTTAGATTTGGAAGAAGATAAAGAAATACCCATAGTATTAGGAAGACCCTTTTTATCTACTGGAAAAGCTATGATTGATGTTCAGAAAGGAGCTATGAGAGTAAACGATCAAAAAGTAACTTTTAATATTGCTAAATCAATGAAATATCCTGCTTTAGAAAAAGATGATGAATGTTTTCGAATGGAAATACTTGAACATTTGCAAAATGAACATTTTAAAGAATCTTTTTAAGAAAAATTAAAAAAATAAAATATAGAATTAATTGAAGAATCAGATAATAAAGAATTAGAATATATACAAGAAAGATTTGAATTGTTGGATAATACAGAAAACATTGAAAAGAATATAGTTCCGTCAATTATTAAACCTCCTGAACTTGAATTAAAAATTTTACCAAACCATTTCAAATATGCTTATTTAGGTAACTCTTCAACTTTACCAGTTATTATATCGGCAGAATTAAATGAATTACAAGAACAAAAACTTTTTGACACATTAAAAAAATATAAGAAAACTTTTGGTTGGACTTTAGCAGATATTAAAGGAATTAGTCCTTCAATCTATATGCACAGAATTATTTTAGATAATGAACATAAGCCAAGGGTAGATCCTCAAAGGAGATTAAACCCAATAATGAAAGATGTAGTCAAGAAAGAAATAGTAAAATGGTTAGATAATGGTATTATATATCCTATTTACGACGAGTGCTTAGGTAAGCCCAATTCTTTGTGTTCCTAAGAAAGGATGAGTGACTGTAAAGGCTAATGAAAATAATGATTTAATACCTATAAGACAAGTCACTAGTTGGCGTATATGTATTGACTATAGAAAATTAAATGCAACCGTCAGGAAAGATCACTTCCCTTTACTATTTCTAGACTAAATGTTAGATAGATTAGCCGGACATAAATAATTTTGTTTTTTAGATGGATATACCGGTTATCATCAAATTCCTATTGCTCCTGAAGATCAAGAGAAAACTACATTCACTAGTCCTTATGGAACTTTTGCTTTTTGTATAATGCCTTTTGGATTATGTAATGCACCTGTAACATTCCAAAGATGTATAATGTCCAAATTCAGTAAATTAATTGATGATGGAATGGAAGTATTTATGGATGATTTCTCTATATTTGGAACATCATTCGACACATGCTTGAATCATCTTGAAAAAGTATTAGAGGTATGCGAGAAATCTAACTTAGTTCTAAATTGGGAGAAATGTCAATTTATGGTTGTAGGAGGAATTGTATTAGAACATTAAATTTCAGAAAATGGCATGGAAGTGGACCCTGCAAAAATTCAAGTTATAGCTAAATTACCACCTCCAACTACTGTGAGAGGGGTAAGAAGTTTTCTTGGACATGCTGGATTTTATAGACGTTACATAAAAGATTTTTCAAAAATTACTAAACCTCTATGCCAACTTTTAGAAAAGGATAAGAAATTTGAATTCACAACAGAATGCTTAAATGCTTTTGAATTAATAAAAGATAAATTAATCACACCACCTATAATAGTTTCTCCTGATTGGGAGAAACCATTTGAACTTATGTGTGATGCTAGTGATTATGCTATAGGAGCAGTTCTTGGACAAAGATATGATAAAATTTTCAAAGTTATGCACTATGCTAGTAAAACTCTTAATAATGCTGAATTCAATTATACAGTTATAGAAAAAGAGCTATTAGCAATTGTATATGCTTATGATAAATTTAGGTCTTATCTAATTGGAACTAAATGTATTGTGCATACTGATCACTCTGCTATTAAATATTTAATGCAAAAGAAAGATTTCAAACCAAGATTAATTAGATGGATATTATTAATGCAAGAATTTGATTTTGAAATCATTAACAAAAAGGAGCTGATAATCAAATTGCGAGATCATTTGTCAAGACTAGAATATAATGAATTATTCTACATTGATAATGAAATTACAGACAGTTTTCCTGACGAACAACTTTATAATATAAATGAGTGGAAAATACCATGATGTACTGATATAGTAAATTATATTGTAAGTAATATTTTACCACCTATGTTTACTTTGCAACAACAAAAAAAACTTCATTCATGATGCAAGAGAATATTTTTGGGATGAACCATATTTATACAAACAATGTAAGGACCTTATTATCAGGACATGTGTGCCTTATGAAGAGACTGAACTAATTATTCAGAAATGTCATGATTCTGAATTTGAAGGACATTTTGGGACTGATAAAACTGCACATAAAATTTTACAGGCAGGATTCTATTGGCCTACACTTTTTAGAGATGTGTACAGATATATCAAAACTTGCGATAGATGTCAAATATTAGGCAATATATCTAAAAGAAATGAAATGCCTTTAAATTTTATGTTAGAAGTTGAAATCTTTGATGTTTGGGGATTAGACTTTACGGGGCATTTCTCTCCTTCATTCGGAAACTTATACATATTAGTTGCAGTTGATTATGTTTCTAAATGGATTGAAGCACAAGCTTCACCTTGTTGTGATACTAAAAGTGTTTCAAAATTTTTAATGAAAAATATTTTCTCTAGATATGGAATGCCTAGAGTAATTATCACTGATGGAGGATCTCATTTTAGGAATAAATATATTCGAGAGATTGGCGAGAAAAATTTAATATTATTCATAGAATTTCAATCGCTTATCATCCTCAGACCAGTAGTTTAGCTGAAGTTTCTAATCGAGAGATTAAACGAATATTGGAAAAGACTGTAAAACTGAATATATTAGATTGGTCTATAAGATTAGATACCGCATTATGGGCTTACAGGACTGCTTATAAAACTCTGATTGGAATGACTCCTTACAGACTAATTTTTGGAAAAACGTGTCACTTACCAGTTGAATTAGAACATAAATCGTATTGGGCGATTAAAGAATTTAATTATAATTTGAAAGATGCTGGTGAGAAGAGATGATTGCAGATGAATGAATTGGATGAATTGAGAAATAAATCTTATAATAATGATAGAATTTTTAAAGAGAAAATGAAATTATGGCATGATCAGAAGATTAACTAGAAAAGTTTCGAACCAGGACAAGAAGTTTTGTTATATAACACAAGGTTAAAATTATTTCCTGGAAAATTAAAATCTCGATAGTTAGGACCTTTCATTGTGACTCAAGTATATACATATGGAGTTATTGAAATTGAAGATCCAAAGATCGGGAATATATTTAAAGTAAATGGACACGAGATTAAAACCATATTATGAGGGTAAGAGACCCAATTATAAAGAGGTTTTAATGCTCAATCAACCTAATTAACACCTTAAATAGGTCGGGCTGACGACGTTAAACCAAGCGCTTTATGGGAGGCAACCCATAGTTATCTTTATTTTTATGTGTTTGCTTGCTTTTGTTAATTTTTTTTATAACTTCTTTTACTCGTATAATAACCCATAGTCATAACAAATAGAGACCTTGCGAAAAAATTAGAAAACATTCGAACCAGAGCGAAATAAGACAAATTTTACCTTGGCCGCCGACGGCGAGATCGAGCCCAATGATGGCGAGATTACCCAATAAGAATTGGTGTGAGTAGTTATAGAGTCCCGCCGACGGTGAGATAGTAAGAAAATGTAATAATGGGGTAGTTTGACAGTTTTTAGCGGGTTTTAAAGGTATAACTCCTTTAAAACTCCTATAATCCAAATTCTAAGTGCTCTATCTTGCAAAAACGAAAACCCATTCCACTTAAACTGAAAGTTATGGTGTCCAATAGTACTGAGATACCAAGATCTCGAGTCTACAATAGAAGAAAATTCATCAGTTACGAGGCTCAACGAATCTTCAACAAGGTAATGATGAAAATGCGATTAATCAAAGAGCGAGGATTCGTTAATAGAGGTTTGGAGAATTCTATGAAGCCGATTGAAGAAATGATTATTCGACAATGTTGGGAAGTATTATGCTACACCACCTCTGCAGTAGTCGTTCCAGTGGTAAAAAAATTCTACGCTAACTTACATGGAATCAACCAGGGAGTCGTCTATGTGCGAGGAAGATGGGTAACCTTTACTCCTTCTAGGATTAATGAGTTATTTTAAAACGAAAATACACCAGTTTATCTTTATTCCAATTTTTTCCCAACGAGGAATAATATGAATGAAATTTATCGATACTTGACTGATGAGCCAGAAGATTGGGAAATGAGAGAACACGGGTAGGTAAACTTTTCTGCATCACTTCTAAATCCCATTTCTAAGCACTGACACTTCTTCATTTCTTCAAAGTTGCTACCAACTATGTGAATTAGTAAAGTTACTCCTGAGGGTGCTATTCTGAACTACTGCATTCAAATGGGGCCGTCTACTGATGTTGGTTTGATAATTGTAAAGTTTTCTTTAGGTCTGATTGTTAATCAAACAATTCATGGGCTTGGACATCCTTCTACAATCTTTGCACTATGCAGTCAATTCCAAGTTTCATATGAAGCCTGGGAAAATGTACTTCTGTCCTGGAAACCTTTAGATCCTACTAATATGTTTCCTACATTGGATAATGATAACAATACTGAAGAAGTTGAGGAGAGATCATCACGAAGTATTTCAACCCTGAGGCCCTGGACTAATAAAACTTACATGATATTATGGAGACTCTCAGGAGTAGATAGAAAGTTGGAGAATGTGATGACATCAATCAATAACCTCTCAGATTTTTTTGATCATATTGATTGGAGGATAAAGGAACAATTTGATCACTCTGGACACCTGGAAGCGAATTTTATACGCCTTATGAGGAAGAAAGGTTGGATTGAAGAAGATTCTATTGAAGAATTTCCTTTCAGGCCATTCTACAATCTCTTTGTTCATTCACAATCAACGGGTGACATTAGAGAGGAGTTTAGTAATGATACTGACGAGTAAAGAACGTTCACTGTTATGTGTTATGTTTGTTTATTTTAAATTTGTGTTTATGTGTGTTTACTTGTTTTTAGATATTTTGATCTCTGTATAGAGGAGATATTGCACTATGTGTTTGTTTTTTTTCAGCATTTTGTGTGTTGTGGTTTGGATTGAGACGCTGAATTATTGTAGGTTAAGAAAATACCTTATTAGATTGAATATTGTAATACTTGGATTTTATATATATAAAAATGTATGGTGTTTGTGTTGAGTAAGTTTATTTGAGTGAATTAACATCTAATCATAGTCAAAATATGCTTAAAAAGATTAATCAGACGTTAACAAGGCCTGAAATTAAGTAAAAAATTTAGAATTGTGAGAGCTTTCTTTATTCTTCAGTTGATAAATGTAACTGTGATTAAACGAAACTCTGTGGTTATTGTGTAATGTTTAATCCTATGTTTAGTATAAAAGTAATAGTATTAGTATTGTATGTGTATCTCGAAAATTTCATCACCCAACATATTCTCTAATAATAGATGTGCCTAGAGAAATTTAGCAGTACAGGTAAAACGAAGAGAAAAGGTGAAGATCCTGCAAAAATTTCAAAGGAACACTGGAAGAACTAAGGTATGGGATAATTTAAAGTATTTTTATTTCACCCTACATGAATAGATAGAAAAATTGAAGTTTGGGGGAGGAAATAAAAACTAACTTAACTATTGCATATTCTCAATTAAATATTTTTCAAAAACTTATTATAAAAATGATTTCATGTAGTGAGTTTAATTTAATTAACTAGAATTCATTTATTTAAGTCTATAGAAAGTTTTAAGAAATATTTTTAGCGATTAATTTATTTGATAGATTAAGATATTTAGTTTAAGAGAACAAGATTATAGTTAACTATTTATATTAAAGAAAACTATATTTTTGAGATATTAAAAATCTTAGGAATTTAGTTGAGAAAGAAAGAAGTGGAACTAAATGACGTGAAAACTATGAGGTATATATAGAGCAAAGAAATGTTTTAGAAATTTCAAATTTAAAGCGAAAAAAGTGAAGTTCAAAATCATTAATAGACTATCCAGATATGGTAATCCTCACTTAAGAAAAGAAAAGAAAACAAAAGAAAAAGGATTAAAAAGTAATCCCTGAAAAGAAAGAAAAATATTTAGGATTGAAAATCAATCCAAAAGAGAAGAAAAAGTAAGTAAGGAGAAGTTTGAGGATATGCCTTATCAAAAATTGGTTTCACTTGGATCGATCTAAAGGGTAAAATTTGATTACATTTCTGAACTTATATATATATATGAATTAGTCTTTTGCTAATTGTATTTTCATGAATTTCCTATCATCTAAATATTATGAGTAATTTAATATTGCAATATGTAGTCATTCTTGAAATAAATAGAAAACTAGAATTCTTACACTTGATAACTAGATTGTCTTAAGTCTATCAAATTAAGTTAATCACTTGAAAATCTTTCTGACAAACTTTACTATAATCCTTATTTAAATAGATTCACAGTATTTTTTTGTGAATTAAAATTTTACTACATGAAACCATTACTTTTATGTAGTACAAGGATTACTTAAGGACAAGTAACATTTAAGTTTGGGGGATTTTGATCAAAGAAAAAAAAATATAATGATAATTTAGTATTGATTTTGCATTAAAAAGACTGATATTACACTTTAAAGGAAGGTATATCCTTTATTTTGTTGTAGGAATGAAAAATTATCGAAGAAATACAAAAAGGAACGAATTTGGAGCAAAAAGGGCAAAAAGGGAAGAAATTTTAACTATCCCGCCGACGGCGACGAATAGCCTGCTGACAGCGAGATTTTCTAGATAATTCAGCCAATATTATATAAAAGCCCGCCAACGGCAAGATCGAGCCCCGCCAACGGCGAGATCGACCCCGCCGACGGCGAGACAGTTAAGAATGCCCTGCTTCTAGAAGCCCGTCGACGGCGAGATCTAGCCCGCCGATGGCGAGACAGTTAATTCTTCACAGATTCATCGAATCAAGACGCATTTTGAAGAGGAGCCGAGGCAACCTTTGGAGAACTTCCTACATCTATAAATAGAGATGAAAAAGGGAGAAAAGGAGTAGAAGAGAGTCCATTAGAAGTCATCAAAGAGTCTATTGAGTGTTATAGTGGAGTTTTATAGTGAGTTTAGAGTTTTTAAGTGTAAAAATTGAGTGTGAATTGTACGAAAAGGAAGAGACAAAGGAACTTTAAGGAGTTCTTTGGGGAGAAACTCGAGATAAGTTGTGTTTTTGTATTATTTTATATATGAAATTCAAGTGTTATTGTGTTCTTCCCATGCATTATGAGTAGTTCTATTTTCTTTCTCCTTGTTATGAAATTATGTGAAATGGAAAATTAAAATTAATGTGCCTATAAAATTAAATAAATTGTGATAATCTTTAACTTAGATCTTAATTTACTATCAATTTGGCCAATTGAAATGTTAAAATTTGTTGTTTGCAACTAAAAGTAAAGATTACATCCGAGATTTGGGGAGGTCAAATTCCTTGA
This sequence comes from Papilionanthe hookeriana x Papilionanthe teres, assembly GCA_022702705.1. Classification (NCBI taxonomy): domain Eukaryota; kingdom Viridiplantae; phylum Streptophyta; class Magnoliopsida; order Asparagales; family Orchidaceae; genus Papilionanthe; species Papilionanthe hookeriana x Papilionanthe teres. Next base: position 23,283,808 of record CM040434.1, on the reverse strand, counting down.
AACGAGGGTGCAAATAAATAGGGAAATATTATTTATATGGCGTAGAATTGGAGATTTTAGAGTGAAAGGCTAAAATCCTTAATTTGGTCCTATCATTTGGGTGCTGAAGTGTAGATGTTAGCCCTCAGGTGAGGGGAACGTGGGAGCTCTGAAGTGACAACGGTATCCTCCCAACCTAGCCAAAAATTTAGTAAACAAACATAGGATTAGTCAATGTTCTTTATGCCTAGACCAAAGGGTAAAGAATAGGTATGCTTTTATTTGGCACAATACAATTAAATTAATTTGATTTATCAATTCACTTAATTCTCTTAACAAGGGGAAAGATACTTTCTTTTATTACATTTTCATAATCAATAATAGTAGTAGTAGTAGTTGATAAATTTTAATAAGATTCCATTTAATTTACGTATATTCGATAGAAATTAGTTGGTTCATAATATCAACTTCCCTGTGGGATCAATAACCAGGATTCCACTAGAGCCCTGTATTACTTGCACGATATGTATACTTGCGTTGATAAAGGGTAGCTTAAATTATAATTATTTGCGAATATATTGAAAACTTAATTTCACCTACACTAAACCTTCTTATTAAGCTAACTACTGTCAACCACGAAGGACCCCTCGGACCCTTAAACTTTAGAATATCACCTTAGGGAAGGATTTTTTGAAAAAGCCTCCAAAGGAAGAAGGACATGGAGGGGGTAAGGGTTTATTCCAGCAAATGTTACCCCACTGCAAAGATTCCTATCTGAATAAAGAGTGATCAATAAAGGAAAAAGTAGATTGAGACTTAACTTCTTAAGATGAATTCTATCATTTGTTGGATTACAAATGGGGGTTTTCAGAATTTCAGAAATGAGATCAGGGTGGAGGACATCAGGGATAAGGGATTCATTCTAGGCATTATGACTCCAGCAATCAATAACTATAAGATTGGAATTGACATCAAAGAGCACCTTATTAATAATCTTTTCTTCTATAGTCTAAGTGTCTAACCAAAAGTTGATCTGCCAATTCCCCAGCTCCCAAATAAATAGCTCCTCAGATTGGGCTCTAACTTTCAATAAATTTACCCAGAGCTTTGAGTCCCCCAATCTTTTGCTAACAAATGAGGGATGAAAACCTCTACAATACTTTCATAGCATAAATTTGGCCCACAAAGAATCCTACTGTCTAAACCTTGTCTAAAGTTTGCAAATGTTAACCAGACCAAGATAGTTCAACCCTTTAAACCCAGACGACCAGCTACAACTGGTTTACACACTTTCTGCCAGCTAAACCAGTGCATTTGGTTCTTTTGTCTAGCCCATTAAAAATCTATTTAAATCCCATTCCATTAATAGTTGAGTACACTTCTTCATTATAGTCATTTGCATGAGATAAGAAGGGAAAGAAGTGAGTATGCTTTTTAGTAAAGTGATTCTTCCCCCATTAGACATAAAAGTAAAAGTCCAATAGCTGAGTTTAGTTTGTATTTTTGCAAGGATGCCTTCATATTGTGACTGTTTGGTTCTGCCTTTTAAGAGTTGCACACCTAGGTAATTCAAAGGGAGGGATGTGGCACTAAAATGAGTAAAGTTAATCACCCATTGTTTGATGGGAATTTTTACATGTAGACTGAAAAGTATAATACACTTTTTATAATTGAAACTTAAACCAAAAGTATCCTGGAATTCCTGTAAGCACTTAAAAAGAGATTTAACAGCTATCTTTGAAGCTCACGAAAAAATATCAATATCATTAGCATAAGCCAAATGTGAGATATTTAAATTAGACCTGTGGCAATATTGCATGTGAGGGGAGTTGACAAACATCTTGTTCAAAGTCCTTGAAAGATAATCAAGAGCAAGAATAAAAATGGTAGAGGACAAAGGGTCCCCTTGCTTTAGCCCCCTGGTAGCTTTAAAAAACCCATGTTGCTGGTCGTTGATTAAGATTGAATTCATATTATTTCTCAGCCACCTCTTAATTAGAGTAATAAAATCTTCAAGCAATCCTCCAGCTCTCAATACCTCCTCAGTAAATTCCCATCTGATAGTATCATAGGCCTTCTTTAAGTCCAATTTAAATATGATATTGCCACTCCTGCACTATTTATCCAAATCCAACAGAAGCTCCTGGGCTAAAAGAACATTATCTGCTATATTTCTTCCTTCCACAAATGCAGTTTGTTTCTCACAGTTATGATGACGGAGGCAAGGCTGTAACCTATGCATTATGATTTTCCTGATTGCTTTGCTAATAATATTGGACAAACTGATAGGTCTGAAATCATCCCAGCTCTTCTTGGAGGAGTCCTTAGGAATCAGAACCATAGTTATAGAACAAAAATAATTGGGAGGCTCCAATCCCATAAAAAATGCTTGTACAGCTTTAATAATCTCTTGTTTGATAGTAGGCCAGGACTTCTTATAAAATTCAGAAGAGAAACCTTCTGGTCCAGCAGCCCTATTACTGTCAATCGGGTTGATTGCTTTCCAGATTTCCTCTTCATCAGAAATGGATGAAAGATGGGAGAAATTAGAAGGAAATGGGTAAGAATTGAAAACTTTTCTCTTGATAGGAATTCTGGGAGAGCTAGGATATGTAAGAAGATCCTAAAAATAATGAACAACATCCTTGACAATCTCACCAATTGTGTGTAGCTAGTTACCATCTGAGTTTTTAATCTTGAAGTTGTCATTGCATTTTCTTCTATGATTGATACAAGCTTGATAGTATCTGGTATTTCTATCACCTTCAGAAAATCTGAATAAAGCATCATTTTGTTTCAAAAAACTTTCCTGTGTAGAAATAGCAGCTAATATAGTCTCATTGGCACAATGTAGTGCTTCTTCCTGTATTAGCCTCTCTTCCAACTCCTTAAGCTTCATAACATTAAATTCAACCTGTTCAACTGTTTTAAAAACATCCTAAAAAATGGACCAATTCCAACCCTTAAAATGGTAACCCAATCTTTTCTGAAGTCCCCACATTCACTCATCATAATATCATTGTATGGGGAACGATGCTTTTCTATATTTAAACCATTCAATACAAAACTTAGTCTGTGTTAATTAATTTAGAAAGTAATTTTAGTCAATTTATCTTTTAGTAATCATTACATTAGCAAATTAAATATTGTCTGGACTTGTATTATGAATTGAGTATTGGATTTCATTACTAAACTACACTTTGAATTCTTCCAAACTTCCTTGTGGGTTCGATAACCAGAACTCCACTATAGCCCTGTCTTACTTGAATGATATGTATACTTGTGTATACGAGTGGCTGCTTAATTATTAAATTTATCTTACTGTGAAACTGAATTGAAACTAACTTTTGAAAATTTACACTTGTAGCAGCACCTATCATGTTTTTGGCGCCGTTGCCGGGGATTTATAAAACGGTAACTGCCAAATTTGTAGTATTCGAAAACCTTTACTTTATAATTTGTAATTGCTCGTGCTTGCTTACTTTTTAGTGTGTTTAGTGTGATTTTATATGTTTAGTATTGGATCTATAGCTTTAGTGCCTTGCGATTTAGAATTAGAGCGCATAGTTAGACAAATTCGAAAACAACAAAAAATCTGAAAATCCTCACAAAATGGCGAACAATCAAAATAGTCAAAATGAACATAGACGAAGACCTTTAAGAGATTATGCTAACCCAACAGTAGATGAAATTCACGTAACTATACAAAATCCTAATGTTGTTGTTAATTCATTTGAGCTTAAACCTACTATAATCCAAATGGTACAAAATAATCAATTTGGAGGAACACCTAATGAAGATCCTAACTTCAATCTTGCTAGCTATCTGGAATTGTGTGCTACATTTAAATATGATGGAGTGTTAAATGATACTATTAAACTTAGACTTTTTTATTTTTCATTAAGGGATAAAGCTAAGGTGTGGCTAAATTCATTAGCACCTGGATCTATCAAAACTTAGGGAAAAATTTCACAAAAGTTTTTATCAAAATATTTTCCTCCATCGAGAACTGCTAAGCTTAGAAATGATATTACATCCTTTGGTCAGTTTAAAGGGGAATCTATTTATGAAGCTCGGGAAAGATTTAAAGATCTCCTCAGGAAATGTTCCTATCATGATTTACTAGATTGGTTAATAATTCAAACATTCTATAATGGATTAGTAGGATCGCTTAGATCAATTATTGATGCTACTGCTGGTGGATCATTAATGTCAAAACCTTTTGATGAAGCATACTCTTTAATAGAAGAGATGGCTACTAATAAATTTTAATAGCCCTCTGAATAGGTAAATCCTAAGAAAGTAGCTAGTATTCATGATTCTGATGCTATAAATTTAATAGTCTCTCAAATTGCTACCCTTTTAAAGAAAATAGATCAATACAGAATGAACTATTCTCAAACACCCTTAGTGTTAAAGGAAAATTCATTAGGACAGATAATAGAATCTCAAACATCCTATGAGACCTTGAATGCTTTAAACAATAGACCCAACAATCCTTATTCAAATTATCGTAGCCCCGGTTGGGAGAACCACCTTAACTTAAATTGGAATAATAATAACAATTCTGTTGTTAACCCGCATTGGGGAACAATCCAGTGAACCGAGTAGAAAATTTAAACAACCAAGGAAACATAAACTATCAACCTTTTTATCCTCCAAGTTTTAACAGTAACCTACAATTTAAGGAAAAGAAATTGTCGATGGAATAATTAATCTTAAATATGAGTAATCAATTACAAACTCGAGGTAATCAATTACAAACTCAGGGAGTAGCAATTAAAAATATTGAAAATCAATTATGACATATTTTCACTGCGCTTAATAATAGACCTTCAGAATCTCTTCCTAGTGATGTTGAGATCAATCAAAAAGATCAAAATAAAGAGGAAATAAATGTTATACAATTACGAAGTGGAAAAGAATTAGAAATGAAAGTGCAAAAACAAATTGAAAGTAAGAAAGCGAAGGTGGAAATTGAAAAAGAGAATAACAAAATTTATCCAGACTTTGAATATCCACTTGAGCCAATGAAAATTACTGTAAAAATACCACCAGCTCCATTTACTCAAAGATTAAAAACACAAAAAAGGGATAATGGATTTTACAAAATTTTTAGAGATCCTTATGAAATTAACCGTAAATATTCCTTTGGTTGAAGCACTAGAACAGATGCATGATTATGCAAAGTTTATGAAGTATATTCTTAAATGAAAAAGAAAGTTAATTGATCACAAGACTGTTGTACTTAGCAGAGATCGTAGTGCAATTATTCAGAAAAATCTTCCCAAAAAACTTAAAAATCTTGGTAGTTTCATTATTCCTTGTGTTATATGTGAAAATTTTTTCAGAAGAGCCTTATGTGATTTAGGATCCAGTATTAACTTAATGCCTTTATCAAATTTCAAAAGATTAGGAATAAGATAAATTTCACCTACTTCTATAACTCTTCAGTTAGTTGATCATTCTATCACTTATCCTAAAGGATTTGTGGAAGATGTATTTGTTAAGGTAGATAAATTTATCTTTCATGTGGATTTTATTGTCTTAGATAAAGAGGAAGATAAAGAAATTCGCATTATTTTGGGAAGACTATTCCTTGCTGCTGGAAGAGCTATGATTGATGTTCAAAAAGGATAATTAATTAATAGATTTAATGATCAAGGGGTGGCATTTAATATATTGAAATCTATGAAATATCCCTCAATAAAAAATGATGATGAATGCTTTAGAATGGAAATCTGTGATTATTTAAGAGATGATCATTTAAAAGAGATGTTTGAAAAGAAAATAGAATACCAAGATTGGAAATGTGAGGATGATAAGATAATATTGATAAGATGAAGAATGAAGACCTAAATTATGTTTAAAAAAGATTTGAAATGTTGGACACTATAAAAAGAGATGATAAAAGTTTAATTCCATCTATCTTAAAACCTCCTAAACTTAAAATTAAAATTCTTCTGAATCATTTGAAATATATGTTATTTGGAGAATTATCTACTCTACCAGTCATTGTATCTTTAGATTTGAATGAATATTAAGAACAAAAATTATTGGAAACATTTAAAAGATACAAAAAGGATTTTGGTTAGACATTAGCCGATATTAAAGGAATTAGTCCTTCGAACTATATACATAGAATTTTGTTGGATGAACAACATAAACCTAGAGTTGATCCACAAAGGAGATTAAATCCAATGATGAAATAAGTAGTGAAAAGTTTAAATCCAATGATGAAAGAAGTAGTAAAAGAAGAAAATTTAAAATGGTTTGACGGTGGAATTATTTATCCTATTTCAGACAGTGCTTGGGTAAGTCCAATTCATTTTGTCCCTAAGAAAGGAGGAGTGACAGTTGATGTGAATGAATGAGATGAAACTATACAAACAAGATAAGTCACCGGTTAGCAAATTTATATAGATTATAGAAAATTAAAAGCCGTCACTAGGAAATATCACTTTCCTCTATCATTTTTGGATCAAATGTTGGATAGACTAGTTGGGCACAAGTATTATTATTTTTTGGATGGATATACTGGTTACACCAATTACATATCACTCCTGATAATTAAGAAAAAACGACATTTACTAGCCCATATGGAACTTTTGCTTTTCGAAGAATGCCCTTCGGATTAAGTAATGCACCTGCAACATTTCAAAGATGAATGATGTCTATTTTTAGTGATCTAATTGACGATGGAATAGAAATGTTTTTGGATGATTTTTCTATAATTGGCACTTTATTTGATATATTTTAAATAATTTAGAAAAAGTTTAGGAGCTTTGTGAAAGAACAAGTTTAGTTCTAAATTGGGAAAAGTGTCAATTTATGGTTGCAGAAGGAATTATACTTGGGCATAAAATATCTGAAAATGGTATGGAAGATGACCCTGCAAAAATTCAGATTATTGAGAAATTACCACCTCCTTTTACAATGGGAGGGGTAAGAAGTTTCTTAGGACATGCTGGGCTTTACATGCATTATAATAAAAATTTTTCCAAGATTACTAAACATCCATGCCAACTTTTAGAAAAAGATAAGATATTTAATTTTAATGAAGAATGTTTAAACGCCTTTGAACTATTAAAAAAAACTAATCATTGCCCCTATAATTGCTCCACCTAATTGGGAGAAAACATTTGAACTTATGTGTGATGCTAGTGATTATGCGATTGTAGTTGCTTCTGGGCAAAGATATGAGAAAATCTTGAAGGTTATTTACTATGCTAGTAAAACTCTTATCGAAGCTCAAATTAATTACGACACCACGGAAAGAGAATTATTAATTATTGTGTATGCCTTTAAAAAAATTAGATCGTATTTGATTGGAACTAAATGTATAGTGCATACGGACCATTCAGCTATCAAATATTTAAGGCAAAAGAAGGATGTCAAACCATGATTATTCAGATGGATACTTTTACTGCAAGAATTTGATTTTGTGATAGTTAATAGAAAAGAAATTGATAATCAAATAGCTAATCATTTGTCCAGACTGGAACATAATAAGTTATCTGAATTTGAAAAGGAATTACAGAAACTTTCCCTGATGAACAACTTTATAACATTAAGGAAAAGAATTTACCTTGGTATGCTGTAATGTAAATTATCTTGTGAGTGATATTTTTCCAAAGAAAGAAATTTTTATACGATAGTAAATTTTATTTTTGGGATGACCCATACTTATTTAATTAATGTAAGGATCTTATTATTAGAGAGTGAGTACCATATTAAGAGATTGAACCAATCATTCAGAGTGTGATTCTGAATCTGGAGGACATTTTGGAACTGATAAAACTGCACATAAGATTCTGCAATCTGGATTTTATTGGCCTACTCTTTTTAGATATGTTTATAGATATATTAAATCATGTGATCAATGTTAGAGAGTAGGTAATATTTCTTGAAGAACTGAAATGCCTCAAAATTTTACATTAGAAGTTAAGATCCTTGATGTATGGGGATTGGATTTTATGGGACCATTTAATCTCTCATTTAGAGATTTAAATATTCTGGTTGCTTTTGATTATGTCTCAAAATGGATCGAAGCAATTGCTTTACCTGGATGTGATTCTTGAAGTGTTTCAAAATTCTTAATGAGAGACACTTTTACAAGGTATGGAATGCCAAGAGTGATCATTACTGATGGTGGATCTCATTTTAGAAATAATTTAATTTAGAGATTAGTGTAAAGATATAATATTATTCATAGAATCTCTACTGCTTATCATCCTCAAACTAGTAGCTTAGCATAAGTGTCTAATCGGAAAATTAAACAAACTTTGGAGAAAATTGTGAATCTTCATAAATTAGATTGGTCTGTTAGATTAAATATATATTATGGGCATATAGGACTGCTTACAAGGCCCCTATAGGAATGTCTTCTTATAGACTAATATTTGGAAAGACTTGTCACTTACATGTAGAATTGAAGCATAAATCATATCGAGCGATAAAAGAGTTAAATTTTAATTTAAAGAATGCATGTGAGAAAATATTAGTGCAATTGAATGAATTTGAAGAAATTAGAAATGAATCTTATGATAATGATAGGATTTACAAAGAGAAAATGAAAATATGGCATGATCGGTAGATTATATGAAAGAAATTTGAACCTAGACATAAAGTTTTGCTATATAATGCAAGATTAAAATATTTTCTAGGAAACTGAAGTCTAGGTGGATATGACCTCTAAATATTATCATTTGGAGCTGTTGATGTTAAGGAACCTAAAACTGGAAGAATATAGAAAGGTAATAGGCATAGATTAAAACCATAATATGATGGGTATTAACCAAATTCTAAAGATGTTTTAATGTTAAGTCATCCTGAATAACTTAATGGATGTCGGGCTGACGACGTTAAACCAAGCGCTTTGTGGGAGGCAACCCATATTTATTTTTATTGTATTAATTTTTTTGTGTTAATTTTACTTTTAGTTAATCATATTTGTGTCTTACACACTCATAAACATCATAAAGATTGAAAATTAATCGATCATATCGAAGATTTGGAATATTTCGGACCAAAACAAAGTTTGGTGCATTTTTTAACACTGGCACCGACGGCACCAGAATGGGCGCCACAGGCATCCAATTCTAGAGAGGATGGCCAAATTTTGAGATTTAGGCACCGTCGGCGTCCTATCGAGCATTGACGGTGTCCTATCGAGCGCCGACGGCGCCGAAGAATAGAGGACAATTTTTGGAGTTTTAAATTGCGATTATTGGCGATTTTAGGCGTGATTTTCATCTTTAAAACTTCCCAAACTCCTTTTTAAACCCCTAAAATCCAGAAAAATGAAAGGATTCATACCCAAATTGCATCTGATGGATTCCAACTCTGTAGAAACTCTGAGATTTAGAGTTTTCAACCGATGAAAGTTCATCAGTTTCGAGGCACAGTGATTGTTTAACAAAGTGATGATGAAGAAGAGGTTATCAAAGGAAGAGGCTTTGCAAATCAAGGTATGGATACTATAAGTACTCGAGTAGAAGTAATTATTGTGCAGATGCATTGGGAAGTGTTATGTTACACTACTGCTACTATAGTCATTCTTGTTGTGAAAGAGTTTTATGCAAATCTTCCTGGAATCAACCAAGATTTGTCTATGTGCGAGGTGGATTTGTACCGTTCACTCCTATTAAGATTAATGACTTATTTATGATTGAAAATATGCTGATATGCCGTTATACAAATTTTGATGCTATGAGAGATAACATGAATGAGATTTATCGATATTTGACGGATAAAAGTGAAGATTGCGAGATAAGAGACAACGGATTTGTAAGTTTTTCTACTACATTTTTAAATCTGGTGTCAAAATAATGACATTACTTCATTTCTGCAAAGTTACTCCCAACTATGAAAATTAGTAAAGTGACAAAGGAAAGAGTAATTTTGAATTAATGTATTTAAACAGGAAGGCCTATCGATATTGGTACTATATTTATGAAATCTGTATTGGGATTGATTGTTCATGGATCTAAATATGGGCTTAGACATCCTTCCACCATATTTCTTCTTTGCAGCCAGTCATAGGTGCCATATGAAAGTTGGGAAAAAGTGCTTCTTCTCTGGAAGCCCATAGACCCAACTAATCTATATGATTGTTAGGCAATTGGTGATGAGAGTGATATGAGCATCATTGCAAATCAGCCATCTCAGAGTTCATGACCTATTCAACCTTACTTTCCTGAAAGTTCATAGGTGATTCTGAAGAAGATCAAGAAATTGTAGAAAGAGGTATAGAATCTGATGAATGCAATTAATAACATTTCTGATTTATTTAATTACATGGATTGGAGGATGAAAGAAGAGTTTGATCATACTGGACGAATTGAAGATTGGTAAATTTGATGAAGAAGAAGGTTGTGATTGCGAAGGATTCAACTGAAAAATTCCCATATCATCCCTTTAATAAGTTGTTTGTTCATCATCAATCCATGGGAGATATCAGAGGAGGAGATAGTTCTGAGGTTGATGAAGAGTAGTGACTCTACTATATCTAGTATTTAGTGTTTATCTTTTATTATACTTGGGTGTGCTTAGTAGTTTGCTTGATTGATTATGTAATTGTGTTACTTATTATGCTTGGAATTTTTGTCTTTGTTTAGTATTCAGTGTTAGAGTATTCTAGTGTGTTTGTGATGCTGAATATTTATGCTAGATGGCTTGAAGAACTTATTTAGTGAGTGTTTAAAAGTGTAAGTTGTAATGTGAATTTTATATATTAAAAGATGTTTTGTGTTGTTTATGTGAAATTGATGTTAGTTACTTGCTTAATTGGTGAAATATATGCTTAAAAAGGCTAATAATATGATGGCATGACTTTGAAACGATCGAATTTGCAAAAAAATTTCAGACCCAAAATTTGAATTACAGAGAGTTAGGCTATTTTAATTAAATATAGTGCCGAAGGTGCCCTATCCAGCGGCGATGGTGGCCGAGTACAGAAAAGGCCCGAAACCTCTTAAATTTGTGATTTTTGCCCTGGGACCCACCATTTTTGCCCTTTCCATTGTCTTCAACCTTTAGCAAACGCCAAATTGAGATCTTGGGCTTGCTAGATCGTGGATTTCAAGCGATTTCAAGGCTTAAAAAGTGTAGATCTTGTCTTCTCTTGGTAAGAGCTTCACTCTAAACTTAATTTTTTTTATTTTGAACATGGAAATTTTCCACATTATATCGATCCAAAATTTAGAATTTTTGATGAAGTTTTGAGATTAACCATGGTGATAGAAGTTCTTACTTACTAAGATTTGCTATTGGAGTCTTCTACATTGTGATTTTGGAATTTATTAGATTTATTTACACATTTTTAGAAAACAATCTTATGGCTCCAAAAACAAGTAAAGGGAAGAGGAAAATGGATTTTGTTGAGGATAGATTTTTTAATGCTAAAGCACAATTTTGTTTTAATTCAACCCTTTACAATAAGAAATGTATTCACGATCGAGCTTTTAAAAATCTGGATGGAATGATAGAATAATTAATTTCTAATAGGAAATGGGAGATATATTGCTATTTTACTGTTGATGCGAACATGGGGATAGTCCGAGAATTTTGTGCAAATTTTCCATGGATTGAAGGTGAATATGTGCTTGTGAGAGGAAAAATGATAGAATTTACTCCTGATCGTATTAATGATTTTTACCAGTTAAGAAGAACGAGATTTTGTGAATATGAAAATTTTGGTACTATGGATACTAGACTGAATGAAGTGATTTCTTTTCTTATTGATGGAAAAGGGGAGTGGAAGACAAAGTAAAGACAAAGAATTATCTTCCCTTCTTCCATATTGAATGTTGCATCTATGGCCTGCCATTAATTCATCTCAGCAAGATTACTACCTTCTTATCATCACAGCGAAGTTACTAGAGATAGAGCTATCCTTATTTACTACATTCAGAATATGAAGCAGATAGATATTAGTGTTATTATTTATAAGAGTATCCAGACTATTGCTAGAAGGGAAAATAGTGGTTGATTAGGACATCCTACCCTAATTCATGCATTATGTGAACAGTCTCGAGTGGAGTTTAACAACACTGAGGAGCTTGTCCGTCCATTGAAGCCTATTACCAAGGCTAATATTCGTACTTATGAAGCTCATGTGGGATGGAGAGGAGGAAGCAGGAGTACTGATATTCCTTTAGCTAGCCAGGACATACCTTCTACCTTAGAGGCAACTACTTTATCTAATGTTATGGAGCAGTTAAGGAATCAGAAAGCTAGTATTGATAGTCTCCATAGAAGGATGGATGGATTAGAGGCTCGGAGTGATGTTAATGATGATTATATTAGGAGAAGAGTTGAATATGACATTGCTTACCATGATTCTCAGGTCAAATTAATGAGGGGAGACACTAGAGTTACATTTCCTACTTGCCCAAGCTATGTTCCTTACCAACCTGATGATGTAGAAGAAACAGAGGAAGTTGCTGATGATGACTGATAGTTATGTGATTTCTATTTTCATTTGTGTTATGTAGTACTTTGATGTGTTAGTTATTTGTTTCTCTATGACGTGTGTAACTTGCAAATGTAATGGTGTTAAAAATGAAAATGTGATGAACTCTGTGTTAGATTGTTTAGTGTTTGGATTGAGATTGTGATGATTATGTTGGATGTTTAAAGTTTAAGTATTTAATATTTCTTCACCCTGCAATTTTTCAAATATTATATATATCACTGCTTCTAACTCTTTCATGCTTCCTAGCTTAAATTTTTTATTAATACCAGCATAGCTTCAGAAGATTTCAAAATCCCAGTACAAAAAGGTTAGTTTTCTTTCTATTTTACTCCTTACCTTTCCAAATGTATATGTAATGAAAAAATTCAGTTTGGGGGGGAGTAGAATATTAACTCTTATTTGTTGTCAATTAATATAGTTTCAAAAAAATTATTAGCATAACTTTTATTAGTTGAACCTAACTTTAGATAACTAAATTATTTATTTTATTTAAATATCATAATGGATCAGAATGAAAGCTTTTAGTGGTGAAGGTTAGCTTTATGGGGTTAAGATATTTAGTATATGAGGATTGGACTATAGTTGAATATTTAGAGTAAAGGAAACTATATATTTGAAATGTTATGGGACTTAGAGATTTATGTGAGAAGAAAAGATTGTGACACTATGATGAATTATAAAGCTAATATATATTTATAAAGAATGAGGTGTGTTAAGTTCCAACTTTAAAAAGAGGAGAGTAAAGTTCAAAATTATTAAAGGCTATCCAGATATAGTAATCCTCACAAGAAAAGAAAAAATAAAAAAAAAAGAGAAATAGGATTAAAAAACAATCCCAAAAAGGAAAAAAAAGAGAAAATATATATGAGGAGAAGCTTGAGGAGATGCTTAATCAAAAATTAGCTTCACTTGAATCAAATTAAATGAAGAGCTTTATTTACATTTCTGAATTTTTTTTTAAGTATTAGCCTACATTCTAATAGAGTTTGCATGAACTTCTTTTTCATATATTCCATCAAAGTACACTTAATGTGACAAATTATGGTTATTCTTGAAAAGAATAGGAAACTAGAACTCTTAGACTTGACTACTAAATGTTCTTATACCTGTAATTTTGACAAAAGTTAGTGAATATTTTTCCTAGAATCTTACTATTATATTCATTTAAATCAAAAAATGTAGCATTCTTAAAGTGAACGTTCACTAATATGAGTTATATTTGTATGTAGTTAAAGAATTACTTGAGGACAAGTAATGGTTAAGTTTGTGGGATTCTGATGCACCAAAAATATGTTAATTTATATATATATATATATATATATATATATATATATATATATATATATATATGTATGTATATATATATATATAAATTGTACCCATTTTTGGTGATATTGCACTTTAAAGAAAGACATTTTTAATGTTTTGATGCAGGTATGATGATTTTAGTCGTTTAGAATGAAAGAAAGCAAAAAAGGAACAAATTTAGAGCAAAAGGAGGTAAAATGAAGAAAATTCAAGTGCCAAGAGTGGGCACCACAAGCGCCCAAATCCAAAGAGCATTGTAATTAATTCAACAATAGAGCGTCGAAGGTGCCCTATCCAGCGCCGACAGTGCCTTATCCAGCACCGACGGTGCCCAAAGTCGGTGGAGATCAAATTCAATGTATTTGGATGATTTTTGAAGATTTTCTTGAGGAAACTCTCGAGGAAGTCATTTCTAACTTATTTTAGACAATTATGGATGCCCTTTTGAAGTGGAGAGAAGGGAAGAAGTGTCTTTTGGGAAAGAGTAAAGTGTGTTAGGGTTTTGGAGAGTGAGTGTAGAAGTGAGTATAGTGTGTAGAAGTCTCATTTTGTGAGGGATTCTTCCCAAGAGAGTGTAGGAGATGGAGGAAAATGAGAGTTTGCTTCTTCCTTACTATTCTCAAGAGGGAATTGAGTGTCATTGTGAATAGAGAAAAGGATTCAAAGGAACTTCAAGGGAAATTCTTTGAGAAAAAATTGAGATAAGTTTTATTTACTTCTTGTGGTTTGTATGACTTTGCTTTTATATATAAAATCCATGTTTTATTGTATCTTCCTTATAAATTCTGAGTAGTTTTTTTGTCTTTCTCCTTGCAATGTGATGTGGTGAATTGGTGATGTAGATTTGTATCTGTCATTTAATTGTTAAGAAATTGTGATGATTTTTCACTTTGTACTTCATTTACTTTTCGATCTGGCCAATTGTATTGTTAAAACTTGTTGGGACACATTCAATCCGAAAGGACTAAGTGTTCTACAACAAAAGTGGAGAATTCAATCAATGTCCATGAATGAGTTACATAGTTCATGAGGGTTGAGTACAAATAATAGGGAAATGTGTTTTGATGGGTGTCGAATTGGAGATTTTAAGGTGACAGGCTCAAATCCCCAATTTGGTCCTAGTGTTTGCTAACTAAAGCTAGGTTTAGACTTCAGGTGAAAGGAAGTGGGAGCGATGAAGTGAGAGCCAGTATCCTCCCAGCTTATCCATGGATTTAGGGACTAAGCTTATGATTTGCAATGTTCTTTAAATAACTCTGAAGAGGGGGTACTTTGAAGTGGGTAAAGAATATAAATTCTTCTATTTGTCACAATACAAAACTTTATCAATTTATATCATTCACTCATCATAATATCATTGTATGGGGAAAGATACTTTTCCATATTTAAACGTTTCAATACAAAACTTAGTCTGTGTTAGTTAATTTAGAAAGTAATTTTAGTTAATTTAGTCTTTAGCAATAATTACAATAACAACTTAAAATATTGCCTGAACTAGCTTTGTGAATTGAGTATTGGATTTCATTGCTAAATACACTTTGAATAGTTCCAAACTTCCTCGTGGGATCGATATTCAAGACTCCATTAGAGCCCTGTATTACTTAAACGATATATACACTTGCGTATACGAGTGGTTGCTTAATTATTAAATTGATCTTACTATGAAACTGAATTGAAACTACCTTTTGAAAATTTACACTTGTAGCAGCACCGGTCATGGATTATAAGACATCTTACAAAATTCACAAATGAAGGTCACCCTATAGATTGATTTTTGGAAATGTCTGCCAATTATCAATTAAATTAGAATATAAAGCCTACAGAGCAATAAAGGATTTTAATTATAATTTTAAAGATGTGGAAGAGAAAAGATTCATATAGCTAAATAAATTCAAAGAGCTTAGATAAGAATCCTATGAGAGTGCTAAGATTACAAAAAGAAAATGACATTGATCACAGACTCCTTATGAAGGAATTTCATCCTGAACAGAATGTTATATTATATAATTCAAGATTGAAATTATTTCAGTAAAATTGAATTCCTGGTTATCAGGACCATTCACTGTAGTAAAGATGTCCATTTGGACTTTTAAACATTCAGGATATCAAAACTGGGAATATATTTAAGTTAATGGGTAGAGGTTGAAACCTTACCCGGGGAGATAGTAAGGCTCCTATTGTACTCCTAAGGTTGGAATCATCCTAACTAATAGAATTGGCATTGTCGGGCTGACCCTGTTCATCCCTGTGCTACCTTGGGAGGCAGCCCAAGTGTTATTTGTTGTTTTAAAATTTATTTCTGCTAATTTACTTTGAGAAATTTTCTTCAAATTTTAAATTTGAGGTTTATGCGTTATATGATTTCCTTTCCTTTTATTTTGGTGATTTAGAATGCTTTAATGAAGTTCGGGTAAAAATAATTTATACACGGATTTTAAGGAGCAAAATTAGGGCCCACACCTGATTTTCTCTTGACGTGACCACAACAGAACCCAACATAACCACACCACAAAACCAAGCACATGGTGTAATTACTTCACCCATGCAGCGTGACCACGCTGGTTTGTACCCCAGGAAACAAGTTTTGTACTTGCTTGACTACGCAGCCTTCGAGTGTGGCCACCCTACTTATTCATCTATAAAATGTAAAACTAGCATGACCACACCTCCACTCGGGCGTGGCCATGCTAGTTACGTTTCCACTGTGAAATAATTCGTTACACTTCCTTTAGTTTTCCAAATCTCCTACTATTCCTCATCTTCTTCATGTGAGATATTTGGGAACCAGCTTTTCCCAAGCTCTAAAGGATAGCATCACCTGAGGAAGCTTATCGAGAACTTGGCAAAATGGTATGTCAAGCTAGGAGTAGAAGGATTTTTTTGTCATTTTCCTCTTGTAATTGTGATTTTCCTCTTCATGTGATTTTCTCATTAGAGGAAGATTTGTGTTGGTCAATCTCAACTCCTTCCACACTTTTTCTCTTTTGATCCTTTTTCTTTTCCTTTCAAAGCTTCCTTCCTTTGCGACCTTTCTGTCGTGGCTCCTAGAATGCATGACAAATAAAGTCCATCCTCCACCTACGACCAGAAACGATTTGCAATCCTTACCTCTTAACAAAGATTTCTGAGCTCGTGAGCAAGAAGAAACTCATCAAATTGTGCATCCAATTTCTTTGAAGGGATTTTGAGGTTGTGATTGTGAATCAAAGGTGGAAAAATGTTTTCTATTATGCCCAACCCACTGGAGTCACTCTCATTCGTGAGTTATACGCAAATGCATAAAAATCCACAGATGGGAGAGTTTTGTACAAGAAAAGGAATTTTCTTTTGAGCCTACCACTATCAATCATAATTTTGATGTCCCATATATTCCTAAGTGTGATTTGTTGATTCTTACCTCACCTGATCACTTAGAGGTGATCAGTCTGCTCACTGCTTCCATAGGGTCCTGAAGGACACGCCCTGGCAATGTTTGTGATGTTCTAGTTCATTTCCCCATGACTTATTTTCCTATATAGTCCCGTGTCTGGCATTATTTCATTATTTATCAATTTCGCCCCACCACTAGTTTAACCAATGCTATAATGGAGTGGGTCGTTCTAAACTACCGCAATTAGAAAGGAATTTCTATTGAGATAAGGTAGCTAATTCACAACTCCATAGTTTACATTGCTAGTAGAAAGTCCACTATAGATCTAAGGCATCCTAGCCTTACCACTACCCTATGATTGAGGGAGGGATCAATAGATGGTGGTAATGAGGATCTATTGCAGTTGTAGAAGCTGATCACATTAACTTCTATTATGGGTTATGACTTGCCATCTATTGTTTCTCCCAAGCGAGGAGAGAGTTCTTCATGATGCCGAGCATCGGTGTCACATGACACTCCATTGATTACCTGACCAGAGACATGATGTAGATTCTAAAACTTTGGAAGGAGTTGATCAGAGATGTTAAAGTCCTTCTCAACACACAAGATGCCATGTCATTGGAGCTTGACGACCTTGACCTTAGTCTACATATTATACCAGCCAGCACTAGCAATAGTAAGAGCTCTTCCACGACTGGCTGAGAGCATTCTTGGAGAACTAGGGGATGTGACATACACCACCACCATAACCTTTCCCCATTTGGAGCAGGACCCGTGATCCTTCCACCCGAGACCCAATCGATGAGACTGACCGCGGAGAGTAGAAAGATTGTGTTTTGTCTGTTTCTTTATGTTATGCTACTGATTGTTTTTCTTTTTCTTCCACTAGATCATTGTACAGGATTGACTGTAGATGTTATCTATGCAATATGATAGTTGGATGTGATATGATTGATGTGATTGTAGTTGGCTTTTCCTGCATTACATTTTTTGGCTACATGTACTATCCATTCACCTGTATATTTTAATTTGAACAGTTTGATAACATGTTTCCAAATTTTTCTTTACCTATTGTAGTTTGAAATTTGATCCATATCTTATGTTGTTGTAGATTTTTTTGTGCATTATTCTTATGTAGCCATGAGGGAATGGAACAAGTTTGGGGGAGGAGCCATCATCAGGCCCCCACAGGTAATTCATAAACTTGCTGATATTTTTTTATTGCCTCATTTCATAGAGATTGGACTATTAATATTGAGAAGAAAAGATTACATTAAGAAAATGTGAAATTTATACAAGTGAGGAAATAAGTGAATATTAGTAAATAAGTGTTGTAAATGATTTTATTTGATTTAAACATAAGCGTTTTTTTTTAAATTTAGGAAGGAGGAATTGTGAGATTAATGACTTCTCATTAATATTGCATTAGCACTTAATGTCCTATTTCAATAAGGGATGAAGTTAACATGATTGAACTTATTTAGGAACTAGGAAACATGATAATAGGTAGGTAAGCATTTGAGTAATGTAGAGTTAGAACTTAACAAGATATAGTAATTATTGCAGGTCCCATATATATTAAAATATAAATAAATAAATAAATAATAAATGAAATATCTATTCAAAAAAGTATATGGATGGCCTAGAGAGGAGGCTTGAGGTTAGTAACTTGGAGATCCCACACTCTGTCATTCTAGATTCTACCTATGTCCAATGATTTACCCATAAATTTATCAAAAATTCTATGAAATTTATAAATTCATGAAAATTTTAGGGTAAACATTAGTGGTTATAAGAATTAAGTGCATAATCATTTGAAATGAGAAAAATTGAAATTATAGTCCCACCAATCTAAATGAAAAAGAATTTATATATTTAATTAGAAAATAAATCATGATTGGTATAAGATTACAATATTCAAAGAAATCCTAACTTAAAAATGAAGATCAAATGACCTTATTAATTTTTTATTTTCTCTTTAAATGATGAGACCAAGAATTGCATGAAAGAAAGATGTTTTTATTTGAAAATATGAGCATGGTAACAGGATTACTTAAAGGCAAGTAATAGGTAAAGTTTGGGGGGATTGATATGCATTGAATTTCCATAATTTTCATGTTTTAATTCAACCATTTCTTCTCTTGTAAAGAATAATTTTAAAATTTTGGAAATTTGAAATTACATTTTCTAGGTTATAAGAGGAATAACATGAAAATCGAAGCAAAAATGAGGGACTTTGGGAAAATCACTACTAGTGTATCCAAGCCTGAATCAGGCGTGGCCACGCCACTTGAGTTTTATGGTTGATACCTGAATATTTATGCTTACGATTAAGATATAAAATTATGCCTTAATTATTTATAATATGGGATACTACGCAAGTATACGTATCATTTATCAAATAATATAGGACTTTTTGATTAAGGCCCGAGATATCGAACCCACATGGAAATGTCTAAAATTTTAAGGAAATAAGAAAAATAACTTTTTAGTTTTTAAAATGATTTTGTAAAGTATGTTTTAACATATAAAGTTTTTCAAGTTTGTTTTTGGTATTTCCTGTATAAAAAGTAAAGCAAATAACTAAAGTTAACATACTATAAAATAGTCTAAAAGCAAATGAGAATAAAATATCTTTTTTCTTTTTCAATGAATTAGTAATAATTATGTAATTTTGTCGTGGAAGTATATAAGTGTGTTGTGCCAAATAGAAGCAATTATATTCTTTACCCATACTTGGTTCTCTAAAGAACATTTGTTAACTTGAAGTTTTGAAATCATGTAGATGGGTTAGGCAGGGAAGATACTAGCTCTCAATCTAAAGTTCCCTCTATTCCCTCCACCTGGGGCTAACATAACATAAATAAATTTAAAACATCAAACCAAATTAGGGGGCTTTAGTCTGTCACTCTAAAGTCCTCTAATTTTACTCCCCATTAAAACTTATCTTCTTATTTATTTGCACCTAACTATACAGACTACGATTCTCACCCATACAATTGCATGCGATTCTTTCCAATTGTTGATTGAGACAATACCGAATTGGTTCTTACATGTTCTAACAACAAATTTTAACATCTTAAGTGGCCAGTTTAAGAGGTAAATGAAGTGTAAGGTAGTGAATCAACACATCTTTTTCCAACATTGAAATCCTATACTTCACACAACTTCCTTCCATAATTTAATTACTTCATCATTTAAAAGGAAAAAGATAAAGAAAACTACTCAGAACTCATAGAGAAAACACAATCACAACTTGATTTGAAATAGAAATCATAGTCAAAACATAACAAGTCGTACTTAAAACCAAATGTAAAACAAGATAAACACTTATCTGAAAATCCTCTCCAATAGACTCTTGAAGTTCCTTTAAAACTTTGCTTTCCCTTTACAAGATACAATAGAGGTTGGTGCCCAACTCCATTGACTCTGAATCTCTATTATACTCTTAATAAAAACTAGATACAATTGATAATAAAAGTAGTGAAGCGGAAAGGTGTGCTCTCAATAACTCTCTAACATAATCTTTACTCTTAACACTAATCACACCCTCCAACAATAACTATTTTTATAATCTTCAAGTCTTCTTTTTAAAATTTTCAAAAAGTTCCTTGGTGTCTCTTCAAATCATGTCGAGATTCAATGTATCCACCAAAGAATGCATCTTCTCATTTAAATCTGCGGCCCAAAAGAAATTAAGAAACTTAACATCAAAAGTTGCTTCAAACACCCCTTGAAAATGGCGCTAAATTTTATTTAATTCGTATTTTTTTAACTGCCACGCCTATGCGCCAAGGGTCTGGTGCTTAGCTGCCATAGGTCAAATTTTTCATTCTTTAAATTTTTGCTCCAAATTTAATCCTCTTTTTTCCATTTCATCATAGTCAGTCATCTTAATCATATCTATAAGGAAAACACAAGTATATCTTCCATTAAAGTGCAATATCAAAAAAAAATAGGTATAAATTTTTTTTTAAAATACTATATATTTTAGGTGTATCAAAATCCCCCAAACATAAAATTTTACTTGTCCTCAAGTGACACTTAAACACATAAAAAATCTTAACATGCAAATTATGTAAATGAGTTTCTTTAGGAAGTTTTCAACATTTTGTTCAGGAAATTAAATAGTCCAATTTAGAGAAAATTTTAGTAAATGAGACCAACTTAAAGTTTAGAAGGTTCTTAAGTAAAGGATAATGAAAAATATTAGTTCTTATCTAATTCAAAAATACTTGTAGATTCTTCAAAATATAGGATTCAAACATTTCATCTTCCTCACTTAAAAATTTTCATTTGGAAATAATTTTACTTACTATATTATAACCTTAAGTTTTATATTTTCTCAAAACTTATATTTTAAACTTTAGGTAAGGAACCAATTTTTTGTTAGGCTCTTAAATCCTCAAGCTTCTCCTTCCTTTTTACATGCTATTTTTGTCTCTTTTTCTTTTTCCTTTTTTTTCTTTTAATTTTTTTTATAAGACAAGGATTACTGTATCTGGATAGGCCTTTAATGATTTTGAATTCCACCCTTTCATTTACAACAAAGGTCTGATATATATCCTTCACTTAAAAATCATAATAATAGTGTTGAAAATTATTTCTTAATAAAAAAAATTTAAGCTTTGAAAAATAAAAGTCAAATCTTCTATTTATTCAAAAATACAACACTTCTTACTAAAGATAGTTTATCTATATATAACATTTCTTTACTAAGAAAGTTTTAACTTTAAAATTTTCATCATAACTAAAAATTTTAAATAAATTCTCTTACTCATTTCTATATTCAAAATTTTGCTTTTCTAATATAACTTCATATACATAATTATTTTCAATCAAAAATCAAATTTTATTTAAGTATTCTTGAGAAGAAATAAAATTTTAGCTTTTGAAAAATTGTTTTTAAATTCCCCCCAAACTTTAATTTTTAATTAGGATAAAACATTTAAGCATAAAAATGATACATGGGTAAGAATTAAAAAATAAGAATAATATGCTTGCAGGAATCTTAATATTCTAAATATGCAAGTATAAGAGTTTAAAAACAGAAGTAAACAGTAGATCAAATTCAGTTTTTCAGCTTTTCATAAAATAGAAATTTCAAAATTTCAAAGGAATTCTACAATAATGGAGGTTTTCAAAGCAAATACACACCAACTAAAAATAACACAAATCACAACATACTAGAAAATAAATGGTAGCAAATTTTGAAAAGTTTAAATATGCTATATAAATAGTGGTTTCTAATAGTGTTCTAAATTATTCTAATATTTATAGGATTTAAATTAGACACTACTAAAAACTCAGACACATGAAAACACAAAAACACATTTACTACCACAAACACATCACATATTACAACATAAAACATCGATCCAACACACAAACATCTGAATGTGCATAATAGAAATAATCCAACTATAATCTACACAACATCAGAGTTCATATTAAAACACAATAACAAATAAAAATATGTACATCATACAACACAAATACAAACTAAAGAAACTCAAAAAGACATAAAAAATCAAATCCTACTCATCATCCTCATCATCATCATTTCTCTCATTCCAATCTCTGGATGGCACATAAGGTATAAAATAAGGATGAGGAGGCTTCTCAGCATTATGATCTCCTTTAATCATTCTATTCATGTACTGATGATAGTTCCCTTCATAATCATCATGTTTCTGAATATACCTATCAATATTCTTTATCATTCCATCCATATCTCTAACATGCTCTCTGGTAAGACTCACCTTCTTCAAAATCTTCTGTAATAATCCAATTTGTGAATCTCTGGAAGATGATGCATGTGTAGTAGAAGCACAAGAAGTACAAGCAATAGAAGCAGAAGCACTAGAAGCTCTAACAGATCCTCTTTTCCAGCTAAATACTGAATGTACAGTATAAGTGTTCACTTTTACACTTGTAATAGGTCTAAGTAGCTGAAGAACCTCTTCCCATGCTTCAAATTTAACACCAAACTGCTTACAAATTGAGTGAATCAGTGAAGGAAATCTCATACCTATTATAGTAGCAGCTCTAGCACAGTTCAAAACATAATCATAAATAATAGCTCCAATATTTAAAGGCTTTCCCTACTGAATACAATGGTTCAGAACAGTTCTCTCCCATGTAACTTCACTGACATGACTTGAAGGCAAAAGCTTAGATGAGATGAAGTAATGCCATGTCTTTGAAGTGGCATTCAACTTAGAGGCTTGAAAATTCACTCTTCTTTCATTTGTAATCTTCCATAAACCTCTTCCATTAGTAAGAAAGGCCATAATCTCATCTAACTCTCCCTCAGAAGGATGATAATTTGCATAAAAACAAAATATCTTAGGAGGTAATCAGTAAAAAGTATTAATTACCACAGGTAAAAAATCCACTTGTTGCCCCCTAACCATCACCAAATTTTCCTCAGCTGCTAGCAAGTCAGCATAGAACTCCTTCACCACAGAAACAACCACAACAGCGGAGAAGCAACAGTAACTTTCCCAATGCCTTCTAGCAATTATCTCCTCCTGGCTTGCTAAAATCTTGTTATAGAATCGATTTCTGCAATGCGAGTGCATCGATGTAACGATTCTCTACTCGAGAACTAACAAATTTGTCGAAATCAAATTTTACTTTTTCATTCAAGTGTTTCAACTTTGGAACCATCTTTAAAAATTCACATAAAATTCACCATAAATTAAAAAATCAAACTAAACTTGTTAACTCAACTTCTAAAGGAAAACTTCACTAAATCCAAGCAATTTCTCTTGCTTTTCCTCAAATTTTCACCATGAATAGTGATTTTCAGATTTTTCAATATTGTACTCAAAATACATGGTGAAAATAAAAAATTTTTACTTAGGAGTAGTGATCATACCTTAAGGAACTTAAATCCAACAAATTTCGATGAAATTGACTGTAAAATGATCCAAATTAATGATGCCCTAGGCTCCCATTTCATGAAATCGAGAGGTTAAAGGTGATGGGGGTGTTAAAAATGGCAAAATTTGGGTTTTTTAACTGCAGAAAATTGATTTTCGCGAATCGCGCCTATGCGCGAGGCACACGGTGCTTAGCTGGGAAATTTAGCACTTATGCGCCGTCGATTTGGCGCTTAGCCGTCTGTGCCCAGATTTTGTTAATTAAGTTAATTCCTTCAAAAATCTGAGTTAATCACCTTTAATCACTTCAAACTATTATTTCTCCCCATAAATTCTTCTAATACTCCAAAAGTACACTTTAATCTCCAATGATTCCACACAAATCTCACACAAACAAAAACTTATATTACTTAAATATCAAAACACACTTAATACAAACTACAAATTTCTATCCAAGCTGTACGGCTTATTTTTTAGGTTGTGTGTTTTATTTTGAAAAAGGGGGTCGCCTAACAGAAGTTGTCGGCGAATTTTAATTTAATTTAAATAAATAATTTTGAAAAGTAATATTTGACTTTGAAAATAATTTTAAATTTGAAGGTTTTAAGATATGAAATTAAGCCGATCTCACATCCCAAATAGTTTATATAAACGAGCACCGCACCACAAACCGTGTATCTATCCCTAAGGATGGACACACGCTTGACAGATGGGGCTCGATTAAATAAACTAGAAGATTTGTGACATCCGTTTGGTCTGCGAACCAATTTTATAAGCCGACAAATTCCCCGCTTAATATGAAAGCATTAAATAGGGTTTATATTACCTCGGGTTCTTTAAAATTCCCTATAAGGGCAAGCCCTCATAGTTAATTACATCTTAAGTGATGGGAATCACCTAAGAAAACTCTCGATAATGATCAATAGTCGCTCTCAAGGATTTCAAAGTTTAAGTTTTCGAGGGATTGAATTTTGGAATTTCCATAGGAATTGGATCAAATTTGGAACATTTTGTTTTGGGAATCCAAAGGAAGAAAAGTGGGAGAAATCACGGATTCGAAGCGAACTTCGGTAATTTCCCGACTATCCTATTGTTTGGCTTGAGTTTAGGAAAGTCCTAATATTTATTTAAATGTTTTGATCTTGCCAATTTTAATTAATTAGGGCTTATATTTGTATGATAAAATCAAACAAATAGCCTCGAAGATGTGAGGGTTTATTGTCGTACCGGACGACTACCTCGGAATCCTAAGACCGGTTAGGGCTTAATTTGCAATGCAAGTGCCTAACGAAGAGTTGAAGATTTATGTTGCACTAGGCAAACTACCTCGAAGTCCTATGGCTTTGTTATTTAATTCTGGGAAAGTTTTGCTGATGACGATGGCTGTGCTGCCCACCATGCTCCGAGCTCCTTGTTGTTGCAGAGGTTCAATTTTAGAAGTCATAAATCGGGGGATGAGAAAAGTGTTTTGGTTTAGAGAAAATCTTAATTTCCAAGTGTTTTCAATACTTTAATTAAAACAAATCTTAAAGTTGATTATAACGACACCGGTTAAGATCCCACGGTTCCATCCTTCCGGCATCATTATTTTTATCGGATTCACTTAGTCCGGATGAATTTGCTAAACTCAACTAAATGAGTTCCACACTTTCATTTAGACCGTGGGAAATCCCGTTAGCAACACGTAGGTTACATCATCCGAGGTATTCCCGATCATCCAACGGGACGTTTTAATTTAGTTGTAATTGTAGTTTTGTGTTCCGTTTGTGATTAAATTTTGAGTTGTTTTATATTTTGAAATGTTGTGGCGGTGAATTTTAACTTGCAATGACTTTTAACTTAGTTTTGGTTTCGGTTTAGGGACTATCCTAAAGGTGTGTGTTTTCATGCAACGAGTTGTTTATCATGCGAGAAAAGTAAGTGCAATGCAGTTAAATAAATCGCAATAATGTAAATTACAAGAAAGTAAATTGCAATAAAATAAAAGCGTACCTGGAGGGTCTTCCCGTCATCCCAAGCTGCACTTAAAACACAATTAGAATTTTTAAGCAAGTTCCTAGGTAAAGCTAAGGGAAGGGTTATGGTTTTCTACCAAATTCCTAATCCTATAGCTAGTCATTTCCTATGACGTCTAGGTTCCTTGTGTTTTGGTTTGAAGACAATTTTCTTCATCAAAGAACAATTAAATTCAATTGTTCTTATAAACATCCTATCATATTGAGAAAGTGTTTAAGAAGAATCTTAAACATCTTTTCAATATTGCTAGAATTGTTTTAAGTCCAAATGGATTCAATTACACAAATGAATTAATCGTCCAAGAATCTCAAGTTTTGTTATCTTGCTCGATGAACTAGGACATTTGAATATCCTATAGGTGAAGTAATATTTCATTTAATATTACGTTTTAGGAGTTATGATAACTAAAGCTTTTGAGGGTAAATTGGTATTCAAATGATTTGTGATTTAGTTTAATTTCAATTAATTTGGAATAGTGTTCAAGTTATTTTAGATTTATTTTGAATTCTTTATGTCTTTGGTGATGTTATATTTAATTCAACTTAATTTAATTTAATTTAATTTAATCTTTAATTTAATTTAATTCAATTTAATTCAATTTAGTTTGATTTGATGTTACATTAAATTAATTTGATTTGATTTAATTTTAATTTAATTTGATTTAATTTAATTTAATTTAATTTAATTTAATTTTAATTCATTTAATTTAATTTTTAATTTAGTTTAACTTAATTTAATTTGGTTTTATTTATTTAATTTAATTTAATTTAATTCATTTAATTTAATTTAATTTGTTTATTTAATTTAATTTAATTTAATTTAATTTAATTCAACTTTTAATTTTAATTTAATTTAATTTAATTTAATCCAATTTAATTTACTTAATTTAATTTAATTTTTAATTTAATTTTATTTTTTAATTTTAATTGAAATTTTAAAAGAGTTTAATAATTTAATTTTAGTTTAATGATTAAGTCTTTTAATGTTTTGAATTTGAGTTATCATTTTTATTAAGAATTGAATATTAATGAGATAATTAATTTAGGGATTTTTAAATTAAAGAATAAATCTCTTCCTAATAATATCCCTATTTTAATAATTCCAATTTTATTATTCTTCCAAATTTAATCAATTATTTAATTATGGTTTAATTATTTTAAAATTGTTTAATGGGTTTCTACCCTTAAATTATTTAAATTTCAATCATCCAAATCAGATTAAGATAAAATATTTTACTTATTAATTTTTTATTAAACCTAAAGTTTTAATTAAGGATTAAAATTTTAATTACCACTTTACCCTTTAAGCTTAATAATTTCATAACTCACTAAATTGAACTCAAATGAACTTGAAATTTTTATGTGACTTCACTCTTATGTCAATAAAGACATGAGAGGAGAAAATGTGATTTTTCTGTATTTAATTTATTTATATAATTATTTTTGGTAGAAAATAGATATTTCCAAGGAAAATTTAATAACATGACCAAGGGAAAGTTTCTGTCTTTAAGAAAATTATGGGACATTCCTAATGACCAGAGGACCACTTGGACCAATTTTAGTGATTTTTTGAATTATATTATTTTTATTATAATTATTTTAAGTTTTGGAGAGTTAATTAATTTAAAAATAAAATAAATGTTGAAAAATGAATTTTATATTTTTCAAAAATCTCTCTAATATCAAGGAAATCAGAGAATCAAATTTTGCAATTTTTTGATTTTTCCATGATTTATTATAATTATTTTAGTGAAAATGCTAGAAAATACATAAATTTTAAAATTACCCTAGAGCTTTAAAATTTAATATCTCACTAAATAGACCTAAGAAAAATATGGGGTTTATTCCTAAGTGATTAAAATTCAAAATGTGATATTTTGGTGAATTTTTTTATTTTTGTGATTTTTATTATTTTTTAATTATTAAAATATTAAAATAATATTAAAAATCAAATTTTTTAGAAAATTAAAATTTTAATTTTCTTAAATTCCCTGATATCAGAGAGGCTCAAAACCAATTTGGTGAATTTTTGAAAGATATTTTGAAAGTTATGAATTTTTAAAGTTTAAAATGACTAAATGGCTTAATCGACCCGATTAGTAGAGGCTAACCGAGTCCAATTGACCTCAAATTTTTATGGTGGGTTCCTCTGATCCTAAAGGTCAGTGGAGAATTGATTTCAAGTCAATTTGATGTATGGTTAGCTCTAATTAATTAGAGATCCATTTTGGGTGTTTAAGCCAATTAGGGTTGTTTTAAATGAACTAACTCAAAACCTATTTTTCCTAGGGTCCTCTGGTCACAAGAAACATCACCAAATTTTCCTAGAATTTATTTCATGACATGCTATTTATTGGAATTAAAATACTCAAAACAGTAACATGAATTTGAAAAATCAATAACTCTTCATAAGGATGGCCTCGACTTTGGAAAATTCGGGGAATGTTCCCGAATTCGGAGGCTTCAAAGCTACTATGGTCTCATGCCATGGTGAATTATATACATGCATGGAGAATTAAAAATATGCAGAGAGTAAATAAATTATTAAAAATGAAATACTTTATGAAATTAAATAATTTCTTTTCCACATTATTCTCCTCTGTTCACTGAGCAAGAGGGTATTTTTATTTTATTTTTCTGATTTTTCTACACAA
This sequence comes from Papilionanthe hookeriana x Papilionanthe teres, assembly GCA_022702705.1. Taxonomy (NCBI): domain Eukaryota; kingdom Viridiplantae; phylum Streptophyta; class Magnoliopsida; order Asparagales; family Orchidaceae; genus Papilionanthe; species Papilionanthe hookeriana x Papilionanthe teres. Next base: position 23,255,117 of record CM040434.1, on the reverse strand, counting down.
AGTTATGAATTTTTGAAGTTTAGGGAATTAAATAAATCAGAAAAATCCCTAATTTTCTATTTATCCACGCGGCGCCGCGTCCACCTCGGCGACTCCGAACGCACACGCGTCGCGCTCCCATTCAACGCCGCCATCCGAGTCGGCAGCCCGGGCCCCGCGGTTCTCGTACCGTCTCCCGATCCGACACGATCCCGGCCGGCTACGTTCGCGCGTGTATTGAATGGACGGCATCCGTTCATCGTCCCCAAGTGTCCTCGCCCGAGAGCCGTCCACACTAAATCCCTAATATCTCACTCGATACTCGATGGATTTTCATGTTCTTATGCTCTATGGATTCGTCTTGAAGAGACGAACACATCTATACGGTGATCATGCATTGAAATTAAAGCATTTGAAATGGAGAATCTCCGGAAGCTCGGGATGAAGAATTAGCTCATACCTTTGCTCGGAGAAGTGTGGCTTCGATGCGAGGGTTGTTGCACCTTCGATTGGATCCCGGCAAGCACCGGATGAAGTCTCTCGGTGCGGTGAATTGTCTAGGTGGGATTTCGACCAAGCCCGATCACAAAGCTTGGAGGGCTGGAGCAAGCTGGGTGGCTCGGAGATGGGGCTTTTCTGGTGGACACCTTCCCTTGGTCCGGTGAAGGTGTAGAACCAATCAATTTGGGGATTGGCTCATTGTGGAGAAGTGTCCTGGTTTTGGGCCTAGATTTCGACTACGAAATTGAGCTCGCAGAGAAGAAATGGCAGGGGGATCTCGGTGGGGATCAAGTGCTCTGTGTATGGGGAGGAGTACGGAACAATTTTGGCAGAGTTTCCTTAAGGTTTTGTTTCAGCACCTCTCATGGCCGAGAGGGGTGGTGTTTAAATTGGAGAGGGTGGAGGGCCTCCCAGGGTGAGTTAGGGCTTGGGATCAGCTGCTCTTGGCAAGAGAAGAACAGTTCCAATGGCCACTGGGGATGGGGCAGCTCAGCAAGGAAGAATTCCTAGGTTGGCTCACATGTGAGCTCTCGGCCATGGTGTTTTCCGGCGACCCAGGCGGCTGGCCGGCAGGCATGGGTCACCCTCAGGTCCAGGTGGGTCAGGACTAGAGGTTTGTGCAGTCAATTAGCCATGGACATGTGTAAAGGGTTTGAATCAAAAATGGAATGGGAAAGGGCTAGTTTTGGGTCTAAATGGGTCAACCCTTGGTTTTGGGTTAGGTTCACCCTCCAAGGTCAATTTGGGCTGAAGGGAAAGTCACTTGGATCAGCTTGATTAGTGGGGTCAAGTCACGATCCAAGTACGATTAAGTCTAAGCATGATTTAGTGGAGTCATGGAAGTGGTTAATCACTTTTAAGAGAATATGGAAAGGGCCTCCTCCTCTTGCCATCTTGGGTATGGTGAGGTGGAAAGTAGATTCCATGGCTCTCATGGCTCCCATGTGGCTCATGCATGGCTTCATGGCTCACCTTTGGCTTGGGAAAAGTGAAGTCGATTTCATGGAAATGGATTTAAGGAAACTTTTGGTATTTAGGGGTGATTTGGCATGAGGCTTGATTTGGAATTATTTGATGATGAATTTAGGACTTAGGTAATGGCTTTAATTAAGTGGATGGCAAATGGAGATGTCATGTGGGCTTTAGGGTGGATTTTGGGCTTTTTGAAATTGTTTTAGATGGGCTTTTAAGATGGTTTAGGAAAGTGGGCTTTTGAATTTTAAAATGGATTTTGGGATGAAATTTTGTAAAGAGATTGGGCCAAATAATTGTTGGGTTTAGCTCATGGATGTATCATGAGTGACTTGAAGCAAATTGGGGGTGATTTGGGTTTGAATTGGGTTGAATTTGGGCTCTTTTGGTGAATGGGCCAATATAGGTCCAAGTGGGCCAAGTTGGGCCAATGTTGGGCTAGGGTTGAAATTGATGTAAAATTAATGTTGAGAAATGTTTATGGGAGTGTTTCGAAGAGGTTTTGACTTTGGTTGGGCTTTGATTTTGGGGTTTGGGCTCATTTGGGTTAGGTTTGGGTTTAGGTCAAAATTGGGCCTTTTAGCTTTGGGTTGAATTTAAGTGGGGTTTGGGTCTAAATTTTGGGCAAATCATGTTAGTGTTTTTCTTGTGGGGATGCTAAGGAAGATTTAGAAAAGATTTGGGGTTAATTGGAGTTGAATTGGGTGAGTTTGGGTTAAGTTTGGGTCATGGGTCCAAATTGGGCTTTAATGCCAAAAGTGAAATTGGATTCAAATGTCAATCAAATTGGACTTGGATTTGGTCTAGATTGGTGTTGAGAATGTTGAATTGAAGTTTCGAATTGAATTGGACCAGAATTTGGGTCAATTGGATAGGTTTGGTTTGACATTGGGTTCACTTTGGGTTAAAATGGGTCGAATTGGGGTTTTGACAAAAGTGGGGTAAATTGACAAAATTGGCCCATGGTGTAGTTGAAAAAAATGAAATTGGGAATATTTGGGATTTTTGGAATTTTCTGGGAATTTTCTGAATTTTTTGGGTTTTTGGGTCGAGAGGGGTATTTTGGGTATTTGGAGGGTATTGGGAGGTTTTCTTGGAATTTTTGATATTTTTGGGTATGGATGATCAATTTGAGTGATGTGGAAATTTTTGGGATTGATTTTGGGGAATTTTGGGTTATTTGAAAATTTTTGAGAAATTTGGGTAATTTTAAGGGTTTTGGGTAGGTTAAGCGGGTGTAGGGTCCCGGGGGTCAAAAATTGAAAATTTGGAAAATTGAAGATTGGGTAAATTTGAGTGGGATGAAATCATTTTGGTTGAGCCATGAAGCCACATCAAGCCCACATGAGCCATGAAGGGACCCATTTGAGGCATCCACTATGTTGTTCCTAACCTCTTAGCGAGGGCTTAGGGGTTAAAGACCATCCATGTGAATCACCTACATGAGTCGGGAGGTCGGGTTAGGTATAGGTGTGTGAAAGTGTAGTGTATAGGTGTAGTGTGTGTGTAAGTCGGCCCCTTCACCGGACCGGGCCACCTACGGTAGTCCTAAGGCCGAAGAGTCCTATAGGAACTCATCCTTTAAACTTCCGCATTTGATTTCGACCCTGCAGGTGATTAGGGGTCTACGGTCGAGTTTGTGGAGTTTGCGGGGAGTTAAGAAGTGGTTTGAAATTCTAGATGGTGGATCCCAATTCTAGTCCTCTAAGATAGTCAAAGGAAAAGCCGAAGGCTAGATCCTAAGTACTAAAGGGAAGAAGAGAAGACCTCATAAAAAATGAGGTCAACACAAGCACTTTGGATGAAATTCCCCAATACATAAGTTCATAGCTCATGTAATTAAAAACATATTTACGTCATTGAGATGTAGCAAACACATGTAAAGTGCAACAAACAAAAACATTAGAAAAAAATACACACTTAAAACACTAAACATACATAACCACAATTTAATTCCAATCTCCATTAGGTGGATTATATCCAGAACCATCATTAGTTCCATTTGAACCATCTAGAATTTAAATCTGATCAAATGGGCGATGATTGAAAACTATAACAACTTTTTCTTCTATCCATTTGTTCTTCAGAAACATCACTTTATCCACTTCTTCAACGTGACTTGTATGACTGAATTGCATATTGAGTTGTCATCCAATGTGCGCTAAATGTGCATTAATTTCATTTACCTTTGCATTAATAGACTCCACATCGGCTTCGATCTTCGTAATCCTTTCTGTTATTCCTTGGATACTCACAGCCACAAATTCATTATATAACTCTTGCACACTATCACAATTAAACTTCTTCTTGTTGGCATCCTCTTTCTTCTTAACTTTGCTCTCCCAAGAAGACATTTTTGCACTCAAAATACTCATTTTAAGACTAGGAAATGAAAATAAGAACTTGGGCAAGTATCTCATAAATTCAGAGCCTTTTTATAGACTTAAGAAGTCTTAAAACCGACACTAGACGTTTTAAAACTTCTTAATAACTCCAAAAAATACTCACCCATGATTTAGACTTATAGAACCTCATCTTTCACGATTTTTATAACTGTGGCGCCTATGTGCCAACCAGCGGCGCATAGCCACCAGTGCACATTTTTTCACAGTTCTGTGAAACATCAAAAACTTCATTCTGACTTCTCTAAGTCATCAAATAAGTTCAAATAAACACTACTATAACATAAAAACTCCAAAATGCTACCACACTGATAAAAGCATACAAAACAAATATCAAGAAAAACACACTGATAAATATAGGTTGCCTCCCACAAAGCGCTTGGTTTAACGTCATCAGCCTCACATACCCAGAGCATATTCTGAGTGACCCAATGATATAACTAAAATATATAGTGTTTTTAAATATATTTTCATAACTATTTTTGATGATATTGCACTTTAATTGAAGGTATTTTTGTTTTTTTCTTGCAGATATGATTAAAATGAGTGACTATGATGAAAGGAGCAAAAAAGGATCAAATTTGGAGCAAAAATTGAAAGGTTTGAAAAATTGGCCTTTGGCGGCTAAGTGCGGACCCTTGGCGCATATGCCCCACAGTTAAAGTGACGAATTTTATTTGATTTTGGGACAAATTTGAAGGGGTTTTTGAAGCATCCTTTGGTTTAAACTTCACTAACTTCCCATCGGGGCCAAAGCACATTTAAAATTTGAACAGATGGATGCATTCTTGATGGATACATTGAATATGAACATATTTTGAAGAGACACCAATGCACCTTTTGTAAAATTTTAAATAGAGGACTTGAAGATCAGAAAAATGGTTGTTGTTGGAGGTTGTGATTAGTGTTAAGAGTCAAGTTTATGTTAGAGAGTTGTTTAGAGCACACCTTTCGACTTCACCACTTTTATTGTTAATTGTATCTAGTTTTTATTAAGAGTAGAATAGAGATTTACAGTCAACAGAGTTAGGCGCCAACCTCTATTGTGTCTTGTAAAGGGAAAGCAAAGTTTCAAAGGAACTTCAAGAGTCTTGTAGAGAGGAATTTCAGATAAGTGTTTAACTTTGTTTTAAATTTTGTTTTAAAGTAAGACTTGTTGTGTTTTCACTATGATTTCTACTTTCAAATCAAGTTGTGAATCTATTTTCTCCATGAAATCTGAGTAGTTTTCTTTATCATTTTCTGTTTAAATGATGATGTAATTAGGTTATGGAAGAAAGTTGTGTGAGGATTTTAATGTTGGAAGAAGTTGTGATGATTCACTACCTTGCACTTCACTTACTTCTTAAATCGGCCAAATAGTTAAAATTTGTTGGGAGATTATGTAAGATCCATTGCGGTATTGTCTTAATCAACAATTGGAATGAATCACATGTAATTTTATAGATGAGAATTGTAGTCCATATGGTTAGGTGCAAATAAAAAAGAAGATATGCTTATAATGGGGTGTAAAATTAGAGGAATTTAGAGTGACAGGCTAAAGCCCCCTAATTTGGTTTGATTTGAAAATTTTTTTTGAGATGTTAGCCCCCAGGTGGAGGGAATCGAGGGAACTCTAGAGTGAGAGATAGTATCTTCCCTGCCTAACCCATCTACAAGATTTCAAATCATCATATTAACCAACATTCTTTATAGAACTAAGTAAGGGTAAAGAATATAATTGCTTCTATTTGGCACAAAATATTTTAGATACTTCCATAACAAAATTCGATAATATTACTGATTCAATGAAAGAGGAAAAAAATATTTTATTATCATTTGCTTTCATACTATTTTATAGTCGTGTTAATTTTAGTTGTTTACTTTACTTTTTATTCAGAAAATACCAAAAATAAATTTAAAAAACTTTATATCTTAAAACATACTTTACAAAATTATTTTAAAAGTAAAAAGTTATTTTTCTTATTTCTTTAAAGTTTTAGACATTTCCCTTTGGGTTCGATATCTTGAGGCTTAATCAATAAGTCCTATGTTACTTGATAAACGATATGTATACTTGCGTAGTATCCCATATTATAAATAATTAAAGTATAATTCATATCTAAAACATAAGGGTAAATATTTGGGGATCAAGTTTTTGGTGCCATTGTCGGGGAAATTAATTAAAAATTTATTTAAAGAAAATTCAAGAAAAATTAAGTTTTTACTTTTCATTATTTTTGTTAATGTGTTTTATTTTATTTTGCTAATTTCAGGTTCTGAGGGACTAGTGCCTTACGATTTTGAATTAGAGAGAACAATAATAAAAATTAAAAAAAATTAAAAATTCTAAAAAAGATAAAAATATTCAAGAAATGACAATTCAAGATCATCAAAATGTTGAAATCCATCAAGAATTTAAACTTTTAAGAGATTAAGCTAACCCTACAGTGGATGAACTTCATGATAGCATTTAACACCCTGCTCTAGCTGCTAATTCATTTGAACTTAAACTGCTATTATCCATATGGCATCTAATAATCAGTTTGGGGGAGCACCAACTGAGTATCCTAATTTACATCTTGTTGATTTTCTAGAATTGTGCGCTGCTTTTAAATATGATGGTGTTTCAGATGATGTTAATATAATTAGAATTTTTCCTTTTTCACTGAGGGATAAAGCTAAGATTTGGTTAAATTTGTTAGCACCTGGATCTATTAGAACTTGGGGTGATTTAGCACAAAAATTCCTTGTTAAATATTTTCCACCATCGAAGATTGCGAAGCATAGAAATAATATCACATCTTTTTGCCAGTTTGAAGCAAAATCTATATATGAAGCATGGGAATGTTTTAAAGATCGCTTAAGAAAGTGTCCACATCATTCGATACCAGATTGGTTAATAATTTAGACCTTTTATAATGAATTAGTTGGATCTCTTGGAACTATTATCGATGCCGCTGCTGGTTGTTCATTGATATCTAAACAATTTGTTGATTCTTATGCTTTAATTAAAGAAATGGCTACTAATAATGTTCAATGGCCTTCTATAAGGTTTAATCCTAAAAAGCTAGCCAACATTCATGAAAATGATGCTTTTGTGATGCTAGTAAATCAAGTTGTTGCAATTTCAAGGAAGATAGACTAATTTGGGATGAATTTTTCTCAGCCAACTTCCATGATTGAATAAAATTCATTATGCCAAATGGTTGATTCTCAAACTTCACCAGAAACTTTGATTTCTATAAGTAAGCATAATAATCCATATTCTAATTATTATAAACTAGGTTGGAAAACCACCCAAACTTTAACTAGAATACCAATAATCAGGGTGGTAGTAATCAACAATGGGAGAACAACCAAGTAAACCCATTAGGAAATTGGAACAACCAAGGGAATAACAATTATAGACCAACCTATCCTTCAGGTTTTAACAATACTTCACAATTTAAGAAGAAGAAGTTGTCTATTGAAAAAGTGGTGTTACAAATGGGAAATCAATTACAAAGTCAAGGAACTACAATTAGAAATATTGAGAATCAATTGGGATAAATTGCCAATTCATTAATTAATAGATCCCAAGGAACTCTTCTTAGTAATACTGAAATAAATCCAAGAGACAAGACTAAAGAGCAAGTACAAGCTATTCAGCTGAGAAGTGGAAGAGAGTTGGAAGGTAGAGTTCAGAAAGAGATTGAAGTAGAGAAAGAAGAAATTGAAAAACCAAAAGAGGACACCCCAAAGTGTTTGGACAAACCTATTTCTCCACCTAAGGTTGATTTAGAAAAGTTACCACCTCCATTTCCTCAAAGACTTCGACAACAAAAATTGGATAAGTAATTTTCAAAATTCTTGGAGATATTTAAGAAGCTTGCAATCAACATTCCATTTCCTGAAGCCTTAGAACAAATTCGAAGCTATGTGAAATTTATGAAGGATATTCTCAACAGAAAGAGGAAGTTTGAAGATAATGAGACTATTGCCCTTAGTGAAGAGTGCAGTGCAATAATTCAGAAAAAGCTTCCTCAAAAACTTAAAGATCTTGGAAGCTTTACAATTACATGTGCAATCGAAGATAGATATTTTGGAAAAGCTCTAAGTGATTTTTGTGCAAGCATTAACCTTATGCTGTAATAAATATTCAAAAGACTGAGATTAGGAGAAATAACCCCTACCACTGTAACTTTGCAATTAGTTGATAGTTCGATCTCAGATCCTAAAGGAGTTATAAAGGATGATTTGGTGAGAGTGGATCAATTTATTGTTTATGTTGATTTCATTGTGTTGGATATGGAGGAAGATAAAGAGATACCTATAATTTTAGGGAGACTTTTCCTAGCCACAGGCAGAGCGATGATAGATGTGCAAAAATGGGAATTAAAGATGCGAGTTAGTGATAAAACTGTTACATTCAATATTGTAAAGTCAACAAAATATCCTGCAAGAGGTAAAGATGATGAATGTTATTAGATGGTTGTTAAATATTTGAGTAAATGCCATTTTAAGTCAATTTATGAAGAAAAATCTAAAATTAAAGAATTTGAACACAAGCAAGAAGAGGAATTACAAGATTCTGAATATTTTCATGAGGAAGATTTAAATTATGTTCATGAAAATTTTGAAATTTTGGACATGACTGAAAAAGATAAATCTTATGGTCCATCAATTGAAAAATCTCCTGAACTTAATTTAAAGATGCTTCCTAATCATTTAAATTATGACTTTTTAGGTGATTCCTAAACTTTGCCAGTTATAATTTCCTCTCAATTAACTAAAAGAGAAGAAGAGAGTTTGCTTGAAATTTTAAAGAAATATAAGAAAGCCTTTGGATGAACAATAGTTTATATTAAAGGAATTAGTCCTTCAATTTGTATGCATAGAATCCTTATGGAGAATAACTGCAAACCTCGAGCTGATCCTCAAAAGAGATTAAATCCTATTATGAAAGAAGTTGTTAAGAAGGAAATTTTAAAGTGGTTGGATGCTGGAATTATCTACCCTATTTCAGATAGTGCATGAGTTAGTCCTATTCAATGTGTTCTTCAGAAAGAAGGGGTTACTGTGACTGTTAATTAAAAGAACAAAATAATGCCAATAAGACAAGTTACAGGATGGCGAATATGTATTGATTATAGAAAATTAAATCTTGCCACCAGGAGAGATCATTTTCCACTTCCTTTTCTAGATCACATGTTAGATCGACTGGCTGTACATAAATACTTTTGTTTTTTGGATGGATACATTGGTTACCACCAAATTCAAATTGCTCCTGAGGATCAAGAAAAAAAAATGTTTACCAATCCTTATGGTACGTTTGCTTTTATAAGAATACCTTTTGGTTTATGTAATGCCCCTGCAACATTTCAGAGATGTATGATGGCAATTTTCTGTGATTTAATAGAAAAAATTGAAGTTTTTATGGATGACCTTTCAGTTTTTGGAATTTTAATCGAATCATATTTAGAACATCTATCTAAAGTTCTGAAATGCTGTGAAGAAACTAATTGGTTCTTTACTAGGAGAAATGTCAATTTATGGTAGCAGGAGGAATTATTTTGGGACATTGTATATCAAAAAATGGTATGGAAGTAGATCCTGCAAAAATTCAAGTGATCTATAATTTACCTTGCCCAATTAATGTAAGAGGAATTAGAAGTTTTCTAGGACATGCTGGATTTTACAGGCGTTATATTAAAGACTTTTTAAAAATTTCAAAGCCTTTATGTCGTTTACTGGAAAAAGATGTAGTTTTTAATTTTGATGATGATTGCTTAAAAGCTTTTGAAATTTTAAAAGAAAAATTAATCACTGCACCTGATATAGTTTCACCTAATTGGGAAAAAGTTTTTGAATTAATGGGTGATGCTAGTGATTATGCTATTGGAGTTGTTTTAGGTTAGAGATATGATAAAATTTTCAAAGTGATTTATTATGCTAATAAAACTCTTAATGAAGCTCTAATTAATTATAACACTACTGAGAAATAGTTATTAGCTATACTATTTGCCTTTGATAAATTTAGATCATATTTTATTGGAACTAAATGTGTGGTGCATACTGATAATTCTACTATTAAGTATTTAATAAAGAAGAAGGATGCAAAACTAAGATTGATTAGATGGATTCTTCTTTTGCAAGAATTTAATTTCAAGATAGTAGATAGGAAGAGTTTTGATAATCAAATTGTTGATTATCTGTCTAGGCTTGAAACTAAAAAATCTCTCTATGATGCTGAAGAAATTAATGAATTTTTTTCTGATGAAAAATTGTTTGTTATTAATGAGTGGTGTGTTCTATGGTATGCCGACGTTGTAAACTTTATTGTGAGTGATATTTTACCCTATGGTTTGACATATCAGAAGAGCAAGAAATTTATATCTGAAGCTAAGAGTTATTTTTGGGATGACCTATTTTTATGTAAACAAGGAAAGGATTTAATTATTCGAAGACGTGTCCCTTTAGGAGATACTTATGAAATTATTCAAAAATGTCATAATTCTGATTATGAGGGACATTTTGGAGTTGATGAAACTGCATATAAAATCTTACAATATGGATTTTATTGGCCTAGAAGTTTTAAGGATGTTAATGTTTATATAAAAAATTGTGATCAAGGTCAATTTGTAGGCAATATTTCTAGAAGAAATGAGATGCCCCTCAATTATATGTTGGAAGTTGAAATATTTGATGTGTTCAGGGAATAGATTTCATGGGACCATTTATACCATCTTTCAAAAATACATACATTTTGATAGCAGTGGACTATGCATCTAAATGGATAAAAGTTGTTGTTTTACCTCGATGTGATGCTCAAAGTGTTGCATAGTTTTTAAATAAGAATATATTTTGTAGATTTGGAATACCAAGAGTAATCATAACTGATGGGGGAAGTCATTTTAGAAATGTGATTATGGAAAAGTTAGTAAAGAAATATCATATTAACCATCGTATTGCTACTGCTTATCATCCCCAGACAAGTATTTTGGTTAAATTATCCAATCGTAAAATCAAAAGAATATTGGAAAAGACTATTAATCCAAATAGAAAGGATTGGTCAATAAAATTAGATTATGCTTTGTGGGCCTATAGGACTGCCTATAGAACTCCTATATGGAATGTCCCCATATAGGATAACATTTGGAAAATCTTGTCATTTGTCAGTTGAACTTCAGCATAAACCATATTGGGCTATTAAAGAGTTCAATTTTAATTTGAAAGATGCTAGAGAAAATAGATTATTGCAATAAAATGAGCTTGAAGAGATAAGGAATAAATCTTATGAAAATGCTAAGATTTATAAAGAAAAGATGAAGTTATGGAATGATCGGAAGATTCTTACTAAAAATCTTGAGCCTGGGTAAATGTTTTACTGTATAATGCTAGATTGAGAGTTTTTGCTGGAAAACTTAAGTTTAGGTGGACAGGCCCATTTATTGTGATGAAAGTTTATTCATATGGAGCTGTGGATATTCAAGATCCTAAGACTGGAAAAATATTTAAAGTGAACGGTCATAGACTTAAACCTTACTTTTTAGTCGATCAATCTAAACCTGATGAGAATCTGATGTTGGGTCACTCAGAATAAGCTCTGGGTATGTCAGGCTGATGACGTTAAACCAAGCGCTTTGTGGGAGGCAACCCATATTTATCGGTGTGCTTTGTTTTATGTTTGTTTTGTGTGCTTTTATTTGGTTTGATTTGAGAAATGTGGTAGCATTTTGGAGTTTTTTATATTATAGTGGTGTTTATTTGACCTTATTTAATGACTTAGAGGAGTCATAATGACGATTTTAACATTTGACAGAACTGTGCAAAGATGTGCACTGGCGGCTATGCGCCGCTGGTTGGCGCATAGGCACTACAGTTATAAAAAATGTAAAAAATGAGGTTCTAGAAGCAAAAAATCATGGGTGAGTAGTTTTTAGAGTTATTAAGGAGTTTTAACACGTCTAGGGTCAGTTTTGTGCCTACCCAAGTCTATAAAAAGGCCCTGAATTTATGAAATACTTGCCCCAGTTCTTATTTTCATTCTCGAGTCTTCTGAAAGAGTATTTTGAGTGCAAAAATGTCTTCTTAGGAGAGCGAAGTTAAGAAGAAAGTGGAATCCAACAAGAAGAGGTTTATTTGTGATGGTGCGCAAGAGTTATATAATGAATTTCTGGCTGTGAGTATCCAAGGAATAGCAGAAAGGATTATGAAGTTCGAGGCCGATGTGGGGTCTATTGATGCAAAGGAAAATCAAATTAATTCTCATTTAGCGTACATTGGATGGCAACTCAAAATGCAATTCAGTCATACATGTCATATGGAAGAAGCGAATTGAGCGATGTATCTGAAAAATAAATGGATAGAAGAAGAAGATGTAAGAGCTTTTAATCATAGCCCGTTTTATCAGATTTACAATCCAAATGGTTCAAATGAAACTAATGGTGGTTCTGGATATATTCCCCCTAATGGAGATTGGAATTAAATTATGTGTGGTCTTGTGGTTTGATTGTGCGTGTTTAGTGTTTTAAGTGTGATTTTTGTTAAAGTTTGTGTTTGTTGCACTTTACATATGTTTGATGCATCTTAATGATGTACGTTAGTGTTTAATTACATGTGTTTGAACTTATGTATTTGGAGAATTTCATCTAAAGTGTTTGGATAGAAATTAATAGTTTGTATTAAGTTTTTTTTAATATTTAATGAAATATAAGTTTGTGTTTGTGTGAAATTTGTGTAGAATCATTGAAATTAAAGATTAGTTTTGGACTATTAGAAGAGGTTTTGGGCAGAAATAATTATTTTAAGTGATTAAATGTGATTAACTCGGATTTTTGATGGTATTAACTTTATTTTAAAATATTTTGGCACTGGCACCTAAGCACCAGATTTCGCGGCTAAGCATTGTATGCCTCACGCATAGGTGCCGGTTCTTGAAAATCAATTTTCTGAAGTTAAAAACCTGAAATTTGTCATTTTTAACACCCCACCCATCAACTTCAACCTCTTGGTTTCGCGAATGAAGAGCCTATGGCATCACTATTGGGATCATATTAGAGCCGATTTCATCGAAATTTGTTGGATTTGAGTTACTTAAGGTATGATCACTACTCCTAAGTAAAATTTTTTTATTTTTACCATGTATTTTGAGTACATTATTGAAAAATCCAAAAATCAATATTCATGGTGAAAATTTGAGAAAAACATGAGAAATTGCTTGGATTTAGTGGAGTTTGTCTTTGGAAGTTGAGTTAACAAATTTAGTTTAAATTTGGAATTTATGGCGAATTTTGTGTGAATCTTTAGAGATGGCTCCAAAGTCAAAACACTCGAAAGGAAAAGAAAATTTTGATTCTGAAAAATTTTTCAGTTCTAAAGCTGAGAATCGTTACATCGATGCACTCGCATTGTGGAAATTGATTCCAGAACGAGTTTTTAGTAAGCTAGGAGGAGAGATTGAGGAGATGATTGCTAGAACGTATTGGGAAAGATTCTATTTTTTCTCTGTTGTTATAATTTTTTCTATGGTGAGAGTGTTCTATGCTAACATGCCAGCAGTAGAAGACAATTTGGTGATGGTTAGGGGGCAGCAAGTGGTTTTTTCAACTGCGGTAATTAATACTTTTTACTGATTACCTCCTGTGATGTTTTGTTTTTATGCAAATTTTCATCCTTCTGTGGGAGAGTTAGATTAGATTATGGCCTTTCTTACTAATGGAAGAGGTTTGTGGAAGATTACAAATGAAACAAGAGTGAATTTTCAATCCTCTAAATTGAGTGCCACTTTAAAGGCATGACATTATTTTATCTCATCTAAGTTTCTGCCTTCAAGTCATGTTAGTGAAGTTATAATAGAGAGAACTGTTTTGAACCATTGTATTCAGAAGGGAAAGCCTTTAGATATTGGGGCTATTATTTTTTATTATATTCTGAACTGTGTCAGAGCTGCTGCTACTACTGCAGATATGGGATTTCCATATCAAATTTATTCACTTATTGAGCAGTTTGGTGTTATGTCTGAAATATGGGAAGAGGTTCTTCAACACCTTAAACCCATTACCAGTGTAAATGTGAATACTTACACTGTACATTCAGTATTTGGCTAGAAAGGAGGATCTATTAGAGCTTCCAATGCGTCTGCTTCTGCTACTTCTACTTCTCGCGCTTCTACTACACATGCATCATCCTCTAGAAATTCATAAACTGGATTATTACAGAAGATTTTAAAGAAGGTGAGTCTTACCAGAGAGCATGTTAGAGATATGGATGGTAAGATTGAAAATATTGAAAATTATATTGTAAAACATGATGAATATGAGGAGAATTATGAGCAGTAGATGGATAGAGTGATTAGAAAGATCACAGTGTTGAGATGCCCCCTCATCCTTTTTATATACCTTATGTGCCATACAGAGACTGGAATGAAGATGATGATGATGAGGATGATGATTAGGATTGTTGTGTTGAGTTTGGGATGTTGTTATGTGATTTTTTTATGTGTTGTGATGATTTTATTTAATATTTTCATATGTTATGGACTCTGATGTTGTGTAGATTATAGTTGGACGATTTCTATTGTGCACATTCAGATGTTTATGTGTTGGATTAAGGTTTTATGATGTAATATGAGATATGTTTGTGGTAGAAAATTTTTTTATGTTTTTCTAGTGTTTAAGTTTTTAGCAGTGTCTAATTTAATTCCTATAAATATTAGAAAAATTTAGAACACTCTTAGAAACCACTATTTATATAGCATGTTTAAACTTTTCAAAATTTGCTACCATTTATTTTCTAGTAGTGATTTGTGTTGGTGTGTATTTGCTTTGAAAACATTCGCTATTGTAGAAGTCCTTTGAAATTTTGAAATTTATATTTTACGAAAAACTGAAAAACTGAATTTGATTTCTTTTTACTCCTTATTTTTAAACTGTTATACTTGCATATTTAGAATATTAAGATTCATGCAAGCATGTTATTCTAGTTTTAAATTCTTACCCATGTATCATTTTTATGCTTAAATGTTTTATCCTAACTAAAAAATAAAGTTTTGGGGGGAATTTAAAAACAAACATTTAAAAACTAAAAGTTTATTTGTTCTCAAGAATACTTAAATAAAATTTGATTTTTGATTGAAAACAATTATGTATATGAAGTTATATTAGGGAAGAAAAATTTTGAATATAGAAATGAGTAAGAGAATTTAGTTAAAACTTATAGCAATGATGAAAAAATTTGAAGTTAAAATTTTCTTAGTAAAGAAATGTTAAATATAGTTAAACTATCTTTAGTAAGAAATGTTGTATTTTTAGATAAATAGAAGATTTGACTTTTTATTTTTCAAAACATAAATTTCTTTTATTGAGAAATAATTTTCAACACTGTTATTATGGCTTTTAAGTGAAAGATATATATATCAGACCTTTGTTTTAAATGAAAGGTTGGAATTCAAAATCTTTAAAGGCCTATCCAGGTATAGTAATCCTTGCCTTATTTAAAAATAATAATAAAAAGAGAAAAAAGAAGAAAATAAAAAGTAAAAAGAAAAAAAAGGAGAAAAATAGTATGTAAAAAGGAAGGAGAAGCTTGAGGATTTAAGGGCCTAATCAAATATTGGTTCCATACCTAAAGTTTAAAATATAAGTTTTGAGAAAATCTAAAGCTTAAGGTTATAATATAGTAAGTAAAATTATTTCCAAATCAAAATTTTTAAGTTAGAAAGACGAAATGTTTGAATCTAATATTTTGAAAAATCTACAATTATTCCTGAATTAGATAAGAAGTGATATTTTTATTATCCTTTACTTATGAACCTTCTAAACTTTAAGTTGATCTCATTTACTAAAATTTTTTCTAAATTAGACTATTTCATTTCTAGAACAAAATTTTGAAACATTCCTAAATAAACTGATTTGCATAATTTGCATGTTAAGATTTTCTATGGGATTAAGTGTCACTTGAGGACAAGTAAAATTTTAAGTTTGGGGGATTTTGATATACCAAAAATATATAGTGTTTTTAAATATATTTTTATACCTATTTTTGATGATATTGTACTTTAATGGAAGGTATTTTTGTGTTTTTCTTGCAGGTATGATTAAAATGAGTGACTATGATGAAAGGAGCAATAAAGGATTGAATTTGGAGCAAAAATTGAAATGTGTGAAAAATTAGCTTTTGGCAGCTTGAAGGTGTTTTTGAAGCATCCTTTAGTTTAAACTTCACTAACTTTCCTTCAGTGCCAAAACTTATTTATATTTTGAACGGATGGAAGCATTCTTGATGGATATATTGAATATGGACATATTGTGAAGAGACACCAAGGCTCCTTTTGGAAAATTTAAAAAAGAAGACTTGAAGATTAGAAAAATGGTTGTTTTTGGAGGGTGTGATTAGTGTTAAGATTCAAGTTTATGTTAAAGAGTTGTTGAGAGCACTCCTTTCCACTTCACCACTTTTATTATCAATTGTATCTAGTTTTTTTTAAGAGTAGAATAAAGATTTGGAGTCAACATAGTTGGTTGCTAACCTTTATTGTGTCTTGTAAAGGGAAAGCAAAGTTTCAAAGGAACTTCAAGAGTCTTGTGGAGAGGATTTTGAGATAAGTGTTTAACTTTGTTTTAAATTTGGTTTTGAAGTAAGACTTGTTGTGTTTTCACTATGATTTCTACTTTCAAATTAAATTGTGATTGTATTTTCTCCATGGAATCTGAGTAGTTTTCTTTATCTTTTTCCTTTTAAATGATGAAGTAATTATACTATGGAAGAATGTTGTGTGAAGTATAGGATTTCAATGTTGGAAGAAGTTGTGATGATTCACACTTATTTTACTTCTTGATTTGGCCAATTAAGATGTTAAAATTTGTTGGGAGATTATGTAAGATCCAATACAGTGTTGTCTCAATCAACAATTAGAAAGAATCACATGCAATTGTATGGATGAGAATTATAGTCCATATGGTTGGGTGCAAATAAATAAGAAGATATGCTTATAATGGGAGTAAAATTAGAGGACTTTAGAGTGACATGCCAAAGCCCCCTAATTTGGTTTGATGTGAAAAAGTTCGTTATGAGATGTTAGCCTGCAGGTGGAGGGAATCGAGGGAACTCTGGAGTGAGAGCTAGTAACTTCTCTGCCTAACCCATCTACAAGATTTCAAATCATCAAATTAACCAATGTTCTTTATAGAACCAAGTAAGGGTAAAGAATATAATTGCTTCTATTTGGCACAACACATTTTAGATACTTCCACAATGAAATTTGATAATTATTACTGATTCATTGAAAGTGGAAAAAGATATTTTATTCTCATTTACTTTCAAACTATTTTATAGTTGTGTTAATTTTAGTTGTTTGCTTTACTTTTTATTCAGTAAATACGAAAAATAAATTTGAAAAACTTTATATCTTAAAACACACTTTACAAAATCATTTTAAAAAGTAAAAAGTTATTTTTCTTATTTCTTTAAAATTTTAGACATTTCCCTATGGGTTCGATATCTTGTGGATTAATCAAAAAGTCCAATATTACTTGATAAACGATACGTATACTTGTGTAGTATCCAATATTATAAATAATTAAGTACAATTTCATATATAAAATGTAAGGTTAAATATTCGGGGATCACCCAACAACAGATTCTCATCAGGTATAGATTGATCAACTGAAAAGTAAGGTTTAAGTCTATGACCGTTCACTTTAAATATTTTTCCAATCTTAGGATCTTTAATACCCACAGCTCCATATGAATAAACTTTCATCACAATAAAATGGCCCATCCACCTAGACTTAAGTTTTCCAGCAAAAATTCTCAATTTAGCATTATATAGTAATTTTTTTGCCTTGGATCAAGATTTTTATTAAGAATCTTCCGATCATGCCACAATATTATTTTTTTTATAAATCTTAG
Source organism: Papilionanthe hookeriana x Papilionanthe teres (assembly GCA_022702705.1). NCBI lineage: Eukaryota > Viridiplantae > Streptophyta > Magnoliopsida > Asparagales > Orchidaceae > Papilionanthe > Papilionanthe hookeriana x Papilionanthe teres. The sequence goes on along the minus strand of CM040434.1, from coordinate 23,237,391 downwards.
CATTTTCATAAGATTCATTCCTTATCTCTTCAAGCTCATTTAATTGCAAATATCTCATTTCTCTAGCATCTTTCAAATTAAAATTGAACTCTTTAATAGCCCAATATGCTTTATGCTCAAGTTTAAGCTGGTAAATGATAAGCTTTTCCAAAAATTAGCCTATATGGGGACATTTACATGAGAGTTACGTAAGCGATCCTATAGGCCCACAAAGCATAATCCAATTTGATTGACCAGATCCTTTCTATTTGGATTAACAGTCTTTTCCAATATTCTTTTAATTTCACGATTGGATAATTCAACCAAACCACTTATCTGCGGATGATAAGCAGTAGCAATGCAATGGTTAATATGATATTTCGTTACTAACTTCTCCATAATCGCATTTCTAAAATGACTTCCCCTGTCGGTTATGATTACTCTTGGTATTCTAACTCAGCAAAATAAATTCTTACTTAAAAACTTTGTAACGCTTTGAGCATCACATCAAGGTAAAGCAACAACTTCTATCCATTTAGATACATAGTTTATTGCTATCAAAATGTACGTATTTCTGAAAGGTGGTATAAATTGTCCCATGAAATCTAATCCCCAAAAGTCAAATATTTCAACTTCCAACATATAATTGAGGGGCATCTCATTTCTTCTAGAAATATTGCCTATAAGTTGACATCGATCACAATTTTTAATATAAACATTAACATCCTTAAAAGTTATAGGAAAAAAAATTCAGATTGAAAGAATTTTTATATAGTTTTATCAACTCCAAAATGTCCCCCTAATCAGAATTATGAAATTTTTGAATAATTTCATAAGTTTCTTCTAAAGGCACACATCTTCAAATAATCAGATCATTTCCTTGTTTATATAAAAATGGATCATCCCAAAAATAAGTATTTGCTTCAGATAAAAATTTCTTCTTCTCCTTGTATGTCAAACCATAGGGTAAAATATCACTGACAATAAAGTTTACAATGTCGATATACCACGAAACACACCACTCATTAACAACGAACAATTTTTCTTCAGGAAAATGTTCATTAATTTCTTTAATATCACAGAGAGATTATTTAGTTTCAAGCCTGGACAGATGATCAACAATTTGATTATCAACACCCTTCCTATCTACAATCTTAAAATCAAATTCTTGCAAAAGAAGAATCCATCTAATAAATATTTGTTTTGCATCCTTCTTCTTCATTAAATACTTAATAGCAGAATGATCAGTATGTGCCACACTTTTAGTTCCAATTAAATTTGATATGAATTTATCAAAGGTAAATAGTATAGCTAATATCTTTTTCTAAGTAGTGATATAATTAATTTGACCTTCATTAAAAGTTTTACTAGCATAATAAATCATTTTGAAAACCTTATCATATTTCTGACCTATCCAATAGCATAATCAATAGCATTACACATTAATTCAAAAAGTATTTCCCAGTTAGGTGAAACAATAACAGGTGCAGTGATTAATTTTTCTTTCAATTTTTCAAAAGCTTTTAGGCAATCATAATCAAAATTAAAAATCACATCTTTTTCCACTAAACGACATAAAGGCTTTGAAATTTGTGAAAAGTCTTTAATATAACGCCTGTAAAATCTAGCATGTCCCAGAAAACTTCTAATTCCCCTTACATTAGTTGGGCAAGGTAAATTAGAGATCACTCGAATTTTTGCAGGATCAACTTCCATACCATTTTCTAATATACGATTTCCCAAAACAATTCCTTCTGCTACCATAAATTAGCATTTTTCCTATAGTTTCTTCACAGTGTTTTAGAACTTTGGATAGATGTTCCAAACATGATTCAAATGAAATTCCAAACACTGAAAAGTCATCCATAAAAACTTCAATTCCTTTTTCTTTTAAATCACAGAAAATTGCCATCATACATCTCTGAAATGTAGTAGGGGCATTACATAAACCAAAGGGCATTCTTCTAAAAGCAAATGTACCAATAAGGACTGGTAAATGTTGTTTTCTCTTGATCCTCAGAAGCAATTTGAATTTAGTGGTAATCAGTATATCCATCCATAAAACAAAAATATTTATGCCCAGCCAGTCTATGCAATATCTGATCTAGAAAAGGAAGTGGAAAATGCTCTTTCCTCGTAGCAAGGTTTCATTTTCTATAATCAATGCATATTCACCACCTTGTAACTTCCATTACTGGTATTATTTCATTCTTTTCATTCACAGTCACATTAACTCCTCCTTTCTTAGGTACACAGTGAATAGGACTAACCCATGCACTATCTGAAATAGGGTAGATAATTCCAGCATCCAACCACTTTAAGATTTCTTTCTTAACAACTTCATTCATGATAGGATTTAATCTCCTTTGAGGAAAAACCTGAGGTTTGCAGTTATCCTTTATAAGGATTCTATGCATACAAGTTGAAGGATGGCTTCTCTTAATATCAATTATTGTTCATCCAAAGGCTTTCTTATATTTCTTCACAACTTCAAGAAAACTCGCTTCTTCTCTTTCAGTTAATTGAGAGGAAATTATAACTGGCAAAATTGAGGAATCACCTAAAAAGACATACTTTAAATGTTTAGGAAGCATCTTTAAAACAAGTTCAAGAGGTTTTTCAATTGATGGACCAAAAGATTCATCTTTTTCAGTCATGTCCAACATTTCAAAATTTTCATGAACATAATTTAAATCTTCCTCATGAAATTCTTTAGAATCTTGTAATTCCTCTTCGTGCTTGTGTTCCAATTCTTTACTTTTAGATTTCTCTTCATAAGTTAACTTGAAATGGCATTCACTCAAATATTTGATAACATCTATCTATAACATTCATCATCTTTACCTCTTGCAAGATATTTCATTGACTTTGAAATATTGAATGTAATTGTTTGATCATTAACTCTCATCTTCGATTCTCCTTTTTGCACATCTGTCATCGCTCTTCTTGTTGCTAGGAAAGGTCTCCCTAAAATTATGGGTATCTCTTTATCTTCCTCCATATCCAATACAATGAAATCAACAGGAAAGATAAATTGATCAATTTTCACCAAAACATCTTATATAACTCCTTTAGGATATGTGATCGAACAATCAGCTAATTACAGAGTTACAGTAGTAGGGGTTATTTCTCCTAATCCCAGTCTTTTGAATATTGATAACGACATAAGGTTAATGCTTGCACCCAAATCACATAAAGCTTTTCTAAAAAATATGTCACTAATTGAACATGTAATTATGAAACTTCCAGGATCTTTAAGCTTCTCAGGAAGCTTTTTCTAAATTATTGCACTGCACTCTTCACTAAGTGCAACAGTCTCATTATCTTCAAACATCCTCTTTCTGTTGAGAACATCCTTCATAAATTTCACATAGCTTGGCATTTGTTGTAAGGCTTCAGCAAATGGAATATTGATTGTAAGCTTCTTAAATATCTCTAAGAATTTTGAAAATTGCTTATCCAATTTTTGTTGTCGAAGTCTCAGAGGAAATGGAGGTGGTGGCTTTTCTAAATCAATCTTAGGTGGAGAAATAGGTCATTCCAAACCTTTTGGAGCATCCTCTTTTGGTTTTACAATCTCTTCTTTCTCTACTCCAGTCTCTTTCTGAACTCTACCTTCCAACTCTCTTCCACTTCTCAATTGAATAGATTGGACTTGCTCTTTGGTCTTGTCTCTTGGATTTACTTGAGAATTATTAGGACGCGTTCCTTGGAATCTATTACTTAATGAATTGGTAATCTGTCTCAATTGATTCTCAATATTTCTGAATCTAGCTCCTTGACTTTGTAATTGATTTCCCTTTTGTAACACCACTTTTTTAATAGACAACTTTTCCTTACATTGTGAAGTATTGTTAAAACTTGGAGGATAGGTTGGTCTATAATTATTATTCCCTTGGTTGTTTCAGTTAAAGTTTGGATGGTTTTTCCAACCTGGGTTATAATAATTCGAATAGGGGTTATTAGGCTTACTTATGACATTTAAAGTTTCTGGTGAAGTTTGAGAATCAACCATTTAGCCTAATAAATTTTCTTCAATCATGGAAGTTGGCTGAGAAAAATTCATCCCAAATTGGTCTATCTTCCTTGAAATTGCAGCAACTTGATTTGCTAGCATCGCAAAAGCATAGTTTTCATGAATGTTGGCTACCTTTTTAGGATTTAACATTTTAGAAGGCCATTGAAAATTATTAGCAGTCATTTATTCAATTAAAGCATAAGCATCAGTAAACTGTTTAGACATCAATGAACCACCAGTAGCGGCATTGATAATTAATCTAAGAGATCTAACTAATCCATTGTGAAAGGTCTGAATTATTAAACAATCTGGTATCAAATGATGTGGACACTTTCTTAGGAGTTCTTTAAAACGTTCCCATACTTCATATATAGATTCCCCTTCAAACTGACAAAAATATGTTATATCATTTCAAAGCTTCGCAGTCTTCGATGGTGGAAAATATTTAAAAAAGGAATTTTTGTGCTAAATCACCCCAAATTTTGATAGATCCAGGTGCTAACGAATTTAACCAAATATTAGCTTTATCCCTTAATGCGAAAGCAAAAGTCTAAGTCTAATAGCATCGTCCGAAACATCATCATATTTAAAAGTAGCGCACAATTCTAGAAAATTGGCAAGTTGTAAATTAGGATTTTTAGTTGGTGCTCTCCCAAACTGATTATTAGATACCATCTGGGTAATAGCATATTTAAGTTCAAATAAATTAGTAGCTACAGCAGGATGTTGAATACTACCATGAAGTTCATCCATTGTAGGCCTTGAATAATCTCTTAAAGGTTTATTCTTAATGGATTTCAACATTTTGATGATCTTGATTTGCCAATTCTTGAATATTTTTATCTTTTTCTGTATTTTTAATTTTTTTAATTTTTCTGATAGTTCTCTCTAATTTAAAATCGTAAGGCACAAGTCCCTCAGAACCAGAACTACGCATACACAATTAACAAAATAAAATACAACACACTAACAAAAAGAATGAAAAGTAAAAACTTAATTTTTTTAAAATTTTCTTTAAATGATATCTTAATTAATTTCCCCAGCAACAATGCCAAAAACATGATCCTCGAATATTTATGCTTACGATTTAGATATGAAATTAAACTTTAATTATTTATAATATGGAATACTACGCGAGTATACATATCGTTTATCAAGTAATATAGAACTTTTTATTAAGCCCTGAGATATCGAACCCATAGGGAAATGTCTAAAATTTTTAAAGAAATAAGAAAATAACTTTTTACTTTTAAAAATTATTTTGTAAAGTATGTTTTAAGATATAAAGTTTTTCAAATTTGTTTTTAGTATTTTCTGAATAAAAAATAATGCAAACAACAAAAGTTAAGTCAACTATAAAATAGTATAAAAGCAAATGAGAATAAAATATCTTCTTCCTCTTTCAATGAATCAGTAATAATTATGGAATTTCATTGTGGAAGTATCTAAGTGTGTTGTGCCAAATAGAAGTAATTATATTCTTTACTCTTACTTGGTTCTATAAAGAACATTGGTTAATTTGAAGTTTTGAAATCATGTAGATGGGTTAGGCAGGGAAGATACTAGCTCTCACTCTAGAGTTCCCTCTATTCCCTCCACTTGGGGGCTAACATCACATAACAAAATTTAAAACATCAAACCAAATTAGGGGACTTTAGCCTATCACTCTAAAGTCCTCTAATTTTACTCCCCATTAAAAACATATATTCCAATTTATTTGCAACCAACCATATGGACTACAATTCTCACCTATACAATTACATGTTCTTCTTTCCAATTGTTGATTGAGACAATAATACATTGGTTCTTACATGTTATTGGCCAAATTAAGAGGTAAATGAAGTGCAAGGTAGTGAATCATCACAACTTCCTTCCATAATTTATATACTTCATCATTTAAAAGGAAAAAGATAAAGAAAACTACTCAGAAATCATGGAGAAAACACAATCACAACTTGATTTGAAATAGAAATCATAGTAAAAAATAATAAGTCGTACTTCAAACCATATGTAAAATAAGATAAACACTTATCTGAAATCCTCTCCACAAGACTCTTGAAGTTCTTTACAAGATACAATAGAGGTTGGCGCCCAACTCCTTTGACTCTGAATCTCTATTCTACTCTTAATAAAAACTAGATACAATTGATAATAAAAGTGTTGAAGTGGAAAGGTGTGCTCTCAATAACTCTCTAACATAAAATTTACTCTTAACACTAGTCACACCCTTCAACAACAATCATTTTTCTGATCTTCAATTTTTCTTTTTTAAAATTTTTCAAAAGGTGCCACGGTATCTCTTCAAATAATGTCCAAATTCAATGTATCCACCAAAGAATGCATCTCTTCATTCAAATCTACCGCCTAAAAGAATTTAAGAAAGTTACCGTCAAAAGTTGCTTCAAACACCCCTAGAAAATGGAGCCAAATTTGATTTAATTCATATTTTTTTAATTGTCGCGCTTATGTGCCAAGGCTCTGGCGCTTAGTCGCCACAGGTCAAATTTTTCATTCTTCAAATTTTTGCTCCAAATTTGATCCTCTTTTGCTCCTTTCATCATAATCAGTCATTCTAATCATACCTATAAGAAAAACATAAATGTTTATTCCATTAAAGTGTAATATCATAAAAAATAGGTATAAAATCGTATTTAAAAACACTATATATTTTAGGTGTATCAGTGATCATGCCGAAATTAGGAGTGGTCACTTAACGTTCCAAAATAGACCACACGAAAGAGTTTTTGCCATAGTCACACCAAAACTTAGTGTGACCACGTCGCCCAACCAGAGCCTACGATGTGATTACATCGTAGGTCGGTCTTGGTCACGCCGATGCGTATTTTTATATTTGAAAAATTTTTAGTGTGGGATTCTGACAAATTCAAGAAGATTTTTTATATTTATTCTATAACATAATTGTAATTAGAGATTTAAGGAGCTTTTGGAGAGGGAATTGCAAAAGAAGTTACGGTTTAGAGGGAGAATTCTTCTTTTCTTCCAAATTTTCTTTTGCATATATTTTTTTAGAGGGCTGTGAGAGAAATTGGAGGATATTCTTGTAAGAGTGGAGATCAATGGGCTATAAGTTTTTTTTTTCAATTATAAATTTTCTTGCAAGTTTTTTCCATGAAATCTTCTTTGGTTTTCTCTCAAGTCACGAGTAGCTAAACAGTTCTTCATTCCTCTATGATTCTTTGTTGTATTGTTTCTAGGATTTGAATTGTTAAGGTTTTTTGCTTAACCTTCTGGCCTTCATTTACTCCTAACCTGTCCGTTTAGGATGTTAAAATCCATCGCGATCTATGACTTCAGCAGAAGCATAGTAGACCTATTAGATTAACAATGACATCAGAATAAATTTAAAATATTTTATTCCAGATCTTCCAACTATTATAGCGGATCAAATTTATTTTGTCGCCAGAAATATAAGTGGAAACAATTTTTTATGAAATTCAAAATCTTCTTGAGACCTAGGCAAAGGCATAAAAAGAACTCAACATTCTTAGTTGACAACCATGATGAAAGAGAAATTTGTATGATAATCAAGCCAAGTACCACTCCTAAATCAAGGAGGCATGATCCTCATTACATTTATACAAAACGCCAACATAATTTGATCCCCATTTTATCTTGTTTTACTTTCCAAAATCTGCTAGATTTAAGATTTTGTTTCCTTACTTTCTGAATTTGCCTAAGCATGTTAGAATTCTTAGTAAATTAGAGCTTTTGACTTTTCAAAATGTGTTCTTAACAAGCTTCCCCATGGGATCAATGTGTGGTACTCTTTAACTGCATTATTATTTGACTATACTTGCATTGTGTAGCCAAATTACTTCGTGGCATGTTTTTGCACATCAACAACTGATAGCTTGATAAATGAAAAGCACAACTCAAGAAACAAGGGCTTCGGCTTCAAAATTCCTTACACTATAAAGCTTGTTTATAAAATGTAATTGCAATCTTCCCTACAGTGGATGAAAACAACAAAAAAGAAGGAGAAAAAACAAAGACATTTGAAGATTCTCTGACATCCTCTTCCCTAGTTTCCTACACTCCCTCAGCACAATCAAGGTTTCCATTTGATCGATCCTCCTCTTCATCCTCAAGATCCGAAAGAGCATACTAAATTCCTCCATCTTATGCCATTTAGGATCGACCAATTTATGCTTCAAAAACCTTTTGATGGCATGGGAAGTGACGTCTGTAGTTTGACGAGAGAGAAGCTCAACATGCTCTTACCAGATTTTCATCGATGACATTGTCTCTTTTATATCCTTGTTTTTCTTGATAAGAACAACCACTTGATCCCCATGCTCTTGTGCTTCTGGCTCCCTCTCCTCCATAGATAGTATCAATCTCTCCTAAGCCATGGCATCTCTCTGTTTTAACATCTAAACTAGCAAGCTAAACCTCTCAACTTGTTCCCCAACCTTATCTAAGAGGATCCCCTGAAAGTGCAAGGCTTCACATGGGAGGTCATGACATCGATTGGTCGCTTGAAGCTTGTCTCTCTTGTCAATTTCTATAAATGTCTTTTCAATGTCGGGGGATCAAAACATGTCCACCAGGGTTGACAGATAGTCCCTCTTCAGACTTGTACTAGGGAACCATTGTGTCTCCTTGTCAATGAGTGCACAATGGTTGCTTACCAAAAATATAGCCCCTCAATCATGCGTAAAGGACCATTTAGGGAAAATTTCCCTCTCTTTTAGAGGAAGAGGTAGCTCTATCACTAGAGCTTAAGCTTTTCCTTCATTTTGAGAAGTATCTCTCTCGGCTCTTATAATGGCCCCCAGTTCTTCCATAGAATCGATCTCGATCGAGGTAGGATGAGAGGAGAGACTCACCTCCATCCACTCATTCAAACCAACAAATGAAGCCCCACTAGGAGTCACGGCAGGAACTCCACTGATCAGCGGACGAATCAGCTAAACTATTGAATCAGGAGCAGTGGGAGTCTAGAAAGCATCATATTAGCTCCCTTCAAAAGAACCTAAAGGAAACGCCATTATTAATATACATCCAAAAATACAAGTAGAAAATGTGAAGAAAATCTACCACCTTCAGCGTCTCCTTTAGCCGATCCACTATCTATCACAAAATGAGGGAAGACCACCTTTTATCCGCAACTTCTTTGATGCTGCCGACTCCTTAGTAGCCTTCTCCCGAGCTACCTCCCAATTATCAAATGAAATCTATAGTCTCTAAGTCATTTTCTCAATGCCATCTGGATGAATCATATGCTCGACCACCTTCTCAATGCCTCGGGGTATAGAAGGTTAATAGATAAAATTTTCACCTTCCTTACCTCGCACTCCACCAAAGAAGGGCAGATCCCACAACCACTTGAATAGAAGCCAACCAAAAATTTTATTTTTCGGTCTTTGATCTTACTTTCATGACCAAGTAGGTGGATCTTGGGAACAACAACAAAGTGGAAGTTGCCATCCCGACCGCTACATAATGAAGATAAGTTATTCAATATCTTGATTGACTAGGGAATGCTCATCCTTCAATAGAAGAGGATGAAGGTCATTACTGCTGCCACTGAGTTTGAGAGAACCTGGACAGGAATGATCCCGTACCAATTAAAGATTGACCATAGCTCCTTGTAGAATGACAATTGAAGACCCATCATGAACCTATATTTGAAAAAAAGTAAGTTATCAGAGGAATGGATTGTGCACGCTCATGGCTGGCTGTCGATTGAAGACAAATAGAGGAGTCAAAAACGTAAAGTTCTTGAATCATTTTCACATCTTCCACCGAGAGAATAGAAATCCCTATAGCTGAAATTAAATAGAATGATTCTTGGGAAAGCTTCCACTTCATGAAACACTATGAGCAAGAGAAAAAGAGAAGAAGGAAAAAATGATAAAATGCAGAAGGGGGTAAAGGCCTCTGATAACTGACATGTGCACACACACACACACACAAAGATATAAAAGGTATGTCTGACAAGACAGTAACACAATAGGATCCGCACAATAATCGTGGTAAACTAGTCATGACCATAATTAAAAAAAATTATTATTTATTTATGAGAAATTGTTCTGGGACCGTCGCAAAGAGGGACAAAGGCAAGCAACAACAGAATACTACGAGCAACCGCAACAAAATTTATCAACACCCTCAATGAATTATCACCACGTAGTTTTCTACCGACCGAGTTATCACGTCACTTCGTACGATCGACACTCTTCTCTATCCGCTCCATCCCTTCCGCGGAACCGTCGAACAAAGAATACCCCTTCAAGATCGAGGCAAGGACAAGATGTTTCACAAGCTGATGAAGATGCCCGACTTTTGGCTACTGCAGCCCAGAAGCTCCGAAGAAGTCAACAAGAAGGATCATCCGAAATAATCATTCCTACCATGATGATTCGACATAAAATCGAAGACCGGCTTCAATTTCAAGGATCGTCCGAGAGCAACTCAACAAGTGGGAACATAACGATCCCGAAGGAATACATGAAGGAACCCCAAAAAAGGAGGTTCCATAAATGTTATCTCGGCAAAGCCTATCGTTCGATCGACCCGTACACAATCAACGATGAAGGAGTACCTGCCCTGACGAAGTCATCAAAGAGAATTTTGGATCACATCCAAACCGCTTCAAGGTATGCTTCAACCGAGAGTTTAAACCCGTTAAGCCGGCACTATCCTCGCGATCAAGGACCTCCCTCCGAAGGAGGAGAAGATCGTGTGGAAGAAAAGAAGATGACGCTCCGAAGACTGGGATTTCAGGGCCGCTTATCCTAGGATGGTCGTTTCTAATTGGGAGAAATCCTCGAACCTCCGACTCTATATGATCATTTGTTCGTCCGGCGGGATCTTATAATAATAAGAGCGTGTTGGCTACGCTTGATCGTTTCTAACGATCGCGTAACCAATGACAACCAACCTAATCCGATCTCGATTTCGATACGAATAATGATTCTCAAATCATACAAAACCTAGATAACCACGACAAAGAGGAGGACATTCACAAGGATACTACGAAAGTTTAATAAGCGACGAGTCTACCGTGAATTCCGAGGAAGCTCCGATCACGATGGGGAAGAACTACGAGACACCGAGGCAACTTCGTAAGAGCCAGCCTTCGATCCAAGAGGAGACACCGTGGATCCAGATGAAATTACCGAAGTCAATCTAAGAAGTGAAAGGTCCTACCTTCGAGATCTCACTCCAAAGGACAAAGGGAAGTGGTTACCTCGAAGAGCCAACCCCTGAAGAAGAATCGCCCCATTCGAAGAAATGAAATAAATTTCGCTAATAAAGCGAACTATAATGCTAGCCTCCATCTTAGGAAGCTACCGCTAAACTAAGATCTACGACACTCCGATCCCGTCAAAGGAGATGAGAGAATCTCTCAAGTCAAGGCTCTCACATCCAGAATTTTCTTAAATTTCAAATGGCCGGCAATTCCTTCGACTTGTACTGTCATCAGGACAACGCAGTTGTTACCTTCACGATGATGATTTACCACTGAATGCCAGATCACAACTAACCGTCAGACATTTCAAGCCAAGATGTAAAGTTCACACTTTCCAGGTGTTGGGCCGATCCAGAGCATCAATTAATATAATGAACCTTCGAACGCTGACTCATTGTGAGGTCGATGCCCGTGATCTCGAGGAGGACAAGATGATGTCGAGAGGCTTCAACAGAAAGGAGAAAGAGCTCTCGGATCGATAACACTCGTTAATGAAGATCGGTGACCAACAAGACAACTCCAAAGTTCCAAAATTGACTTCAGATGTCATTCAATGCCTTTCCTCGGGGCCGGGCCATGATCCACGAGAACCGGATGGCACCGTCGTCTCTACACCAAGCAGTATAAAGTACTATGAAGGAGGACAAGAACAAGTATCAAAGGAGATTTGCAACCATTCTCTCGTGCATGAAATTGGAATCCACGAAGATGCAAGATACTACGCACCTCCAAAGAAAACTATCTTCTCCGCAAATGTCATACCAAACAAAGCAAAAGAAGCATGAGACGACAAAGAACCCGAAATTCTTGTTCACCGCTACTCACCACTCTCACGGCGAGATGGTGAAGGTTTCTCCATAACTCGCACCCAAGGTCTACGCTTCTGGGACGATGTCGAGGAAGAAATGGTGGGAATGCTTGAACGAAGAAACCGGTCATCAATGTTTCTCGATTAGAGAATAATTTCTAAGAAGAAGAGGAAATCAAGAAAGAAGCAGCAACAACGAACCAAAAGAAACCACAATTCAAGATCTCTCTCGAAGATGAAAAGAATGAAGAATACAAAGCAATGGCCAGAAGATAAACCATTATGTACATACTATGAGCCCGACCCCGATATATTCTATTAAGATCGAGGGTATGGCAGCCAAGAAAGTACATGGTGGTGGTACTAAACCAATCAAGTACTACCTGCGTCCTTCTTCTTCCAAAACTCGAAAAAGATGTACACCAAGATGTTACTTCTTCGAATTAATGGAATTGTCGTTCGAGCGTATTTTCCCCGTGTTTAAAGTTTAATTCAACGTGGTGTCTTACCCAAGCAATGGTCAAAAGATCAATCACAATGCTTTCGAAAATCAGAATGCTGCCTACTTCCCACCCAAAAAAAAAAAACATGGTCTCGCATTCATGACAAAGAAAGATCTCATTGATTGATCTATAAAAAATAATTTCCATTTTATTATGTCGTTAATTCTGCAAGAATTTCTAAGGATATTATGCTTTAATGAAAGTTATTTTTTGTGTTTGATGTAGGTAATGCAAAAAGGTCTAAAAAGGAAAAAGGAGCAAAAAGGAGCAAAATAAAGAGCAAAATACAAATAAAAGATAAAAATTATGGCCCTGGCGCTAGCGCCAACGCCTAGGCACTCAAAAGCCGGCACCTAAGCGCTCGTACTCGATACAAAACTCAAGTTTCGACAACGTTTCGATCGCTATTTTGACGGAGTGAGCGGTTATCGACACCGAGAAGACTCAGCTGTTCCTCGATAATGTGACATGTGATACATCGCATCTAGACACTCCAAAAAATGGTTTTTAAAAGCGAAGAGGTGCGAGCCAAAGTGAAGAGGTGTGAAGAATCGGACGCGGTGTTCGACGCCCAAGGGGCCGATTCACGCCAGCGCCGTACCGACCTTCTAAGATTCATTAAATGTGGACATGTTTCAAGAGTGTGCCTCAAGGAAAACTCAAGCCTATAACAGGGGTCCATTTCTTCTAAAACGTGCCTCCCATCGTAACCCTTTCTTATCCACTTGTAGATCTCTCATCTCAGAGAGAGAGAAATGTGAGAGAAATTTAAAGGCTACTTTGTTTAGTTTAGGCGAGTTTATTTTCAAGTTATCGTATCTCGAGTTCATTGCGACCATGGAGTCGCAGGGAATAAGAAGATCCGTAGAAGAAATATTTGAGATAAGTATTTTTATATTTGATTCAAAGTTTAATTATCATATTTTGCAATTTATTTTCAAAAAGGCGTTCGAGTGCTAGCTTACTTTCTTCCTTCAATTTTGAAGAAGAGGTAGATAAGATAATATAAAGATTCGCGGAGAATTGAAATTCAAAATATTTTTCAAAATATTGTAATGACATTAATACCTGATCTTACTTTTACTTTTTAAATTGGCCATTTAAATCGTTAAAATCAAAGTTGAGGAGTTTTGAGACCTCGTCGAGGTTAACTCTGTCCGTAAACGTCATACGAACTCAGTGTCAAGGTCATGCGTGCTATTCAAGGTGAAGTGAAAATAAATAAAGAAGATAAGATTTAAAGGGCGTAGAATCGATGTTTCTAGAGCTGACGTACTAAATTCTTATAATTTGATTTATGACAGAAAGGGTCACCGCAGGCCACCATGCCCACCCCGACATCTGGGCGTGATCCTGACAACTCCATTCTACTAACAATACATCCGAACCTATTCGTAAATTACCCAATGTTCCTTACGCCCGGATCAAAGGTAAAGAATTGGAATGCTTTATTTGGCACATTACTATATATCAAATCCTCCAACGAATATTAAAATATCTTAAAATTCTAGATTAATCAAGGAAAGAAAGTTATTTATTTTATATAAATTTCATAAAATCATTTTCTTATTATTGTTTTATTTATTTGCATCAAGTAAATTAATAAGAATTTATAATCAAATTAAAATATAAAATTAAAATATTTTTTATTTTTTATATGTAAATTCCTATTACTATAATTCTTCCCCGCGGGATCGATACCGAGGCTTTATTTCAAAACCCTATATTACTTCGAAATGATACGTATACTTCGCGTAGTACCCCAAAGGTGTAAAAATATTTTCTAAATTACATAATATTAATTTTATACACTAGCCGCTATTTATAAATCGAGTCAAAATTTTGCTATCTTTTTAAAACAAACATTACTTCCGTACTCATGGCCGGGTCATGTTTTCGGCGCTGTCAAGTCAGAAGAAAGAAATGTATCAAGATAAATTTTCTTAAAAAAAGAAAAAGATATATATTTTATTCCTTTATTTTATGCGAAGATTTGCTCCGAAGGATTAATACCTTTAGATTCCCGAATTAGAAAGAACACTGAAAAATTAAAAAGGGAAAAACAAATTCAAAAATTTCAAGAAATGTCTACTTTACAAAACTAATCGAACTTAATGATCAAAATGTTTATAAACCATTAATGGATTATGCTAACCCTATAGTTGATGAAATTCATAAGAATATTCAAATTCCCACCGTAGATGCTAATTCTTTTAACTTAAACCGTCTATTATTCAAATGATGGGTAAAACAATCAATTTGGTGGATCACCAAAAGAGGATCCAAATTTACATCTTGTTAGCTTTTATAACTTTGTGCTACCTTTTAAATATAATAATGTTTCTCGATGCTATTGGGATTTTAATTTTCCTTTCTCTTTAAGAGATAATACAAAGATGTGGTTAAACTCATTAACGATCGGTTCTATTAAAACACGGGTCAAATGGCACAAAATTCCTCAAATATTTTCCTCGTTCTAAAACTCCTAAATTATGAAATGATATTACTTAGTTTACCAATTGATTTGGAGACAATATATGAAACTCGGGAAAGATTTAAAGAACTATTAAGAAAATGTCCTCATCATGCCTTAATTGATCAGTCGATTATTCAAACATTTTATAATGGATTAATCAGATCTTTAAAATCAATTATTTGACATGCTTCTTCCTGAGGTTCTTTAATGTCTAAATCATTCAAGAAGCTTACACTTTAATTCGAGAAATGGTTAATAACAATTTTCAATGGCCATCCAAAAGGATTAATCCTAAAGATGGCCGCATTCACAATAATGAAGTCTTTCTATCTTACTACAAGTTGCGACAATGTCTAAGAAATTAAATATAATTTGCAATTAATATTTCGCATAAAAACACCGCTAATATCAAGATTCTCAAACTATTGAAAATTTACAAGCTATTGCAAGTAAAAATAATCCTTATTCAAATTATTATAATCCTCGATAAAATCATCCTAATTTAACCTGGAATAATTCACAACAACAACGCGGCATCATCCCACCGGAAATCGGGAATAATCAAGTTAATTTAAATTATTAACCCCCCGATTTAATAATCAACAGTAAAAGTACATCAATAGAAGAATTAATTATGCAAACGAATAATCAATTACAAAATCAAAATATCGTTATTCGTAATATTGAAAATCAAATGAAAATTACTTTAATTAATAATGCACCCGTAGGAACACTTCCTAGCAATGTTGAAATCAATCCAAAAGAAACCGGAAAAGAACATGAACAAGTTAAATCGTGCAACTTAAGTGGAAAGGAATTAAAAGAAAGATTGCAGAATGAAATTAAAAAAGAGATCGAGTCAAGAGATTGAAAAACCTAAAACTCTCTCCTACTACATCGACCGTTATACCCGTTAATGTGTGTCGACCATTTTCGATGAGGTCTTCTCTTCTTTTAGTACTTAGATCTAGCCCAGCTTTTCCCTTCGACTATCTTAGAGGATTAGAATTGGGACCCACCACTTAGAAATTCAAACCACTTCTCTAACTCCCCCGTAAACTCCACAAACTCACCATAGACCCCTAATCACCTGTAGGTTGAAATCAAATGTGGAAGTTTAAAGGACGAGTTCCTATTAGACTCGCCTTGGGGACCGCCCCCGCGGGCTCCTGGCCTCGGGGTGAAGGGCCGACCAACACACACACTTCACTTATACACTACACTTTCACACACCTCCTAAAAATACACCATTCCTAACTCGACCTCCTCGACTCATGAAGGTGATTCACATGGATGGTCCTTAACCCCTAAGCCCTCGTCACAGGTTAACAACATACGCGATGCCTCAAATGAGTCCCTTCATGGCTCATGTGGGCTCGATATGGCTTCATGGCTCAACCAAAATGATTGCATTCCACTTACAATTACTCAAATCTTCACCCCGCAAATCTTCACCTCAATCTACCTAGACCCTACACTCCGTCTACCGACCCAAAGCCCCGTAAATTACCCAAATTTCTCAAAATCTCCAAATCACCCAAAATTCCCCAAAATAACTCAACATTTCCTCACCAATCAAGTTGATCATCCAATAGCCAAAAATACCAAAAATTCCAAAAATACCTCCCAATAATTCTCCAAATACCCAAAATACCCCTAATTCCAAAATCCAAAAATTTAAAAGTCCCAGAAAATTTCAGAAAATCCCAAATATTCCCAATTTCATTTGTTCAACTACACCATGGGTCTATTTTGTCAATTTACTCCCACTTTTGTTAAAACCCCCAATTCGACCCATTTTAACCCTAAGTGAACCCAATGTCAAGCCAAACCTACCCAATTGACCCAAGTTCTGGTCCAATTCAATTCTAAACTTCAATTTAACATTTTCAACACCAATCTAGACCAGATCCAAGTCCAATTGGATTGACATTTGAATCCACCCCTCACTTTTGGGCCTTAAAGACCAATTCGGGACCCACACCAAACCTAACCCAAACTAACCCAATTCAACTCCAATTAACCCCAAACCGTTTCTAAACCTTCCTCAACATCCCCACAAACAAAACACTAACATGATTTACCCAAAATTTAGGACCCAAACCCCACTCAAATTCAACTCCAAAGCCAAAAAGCCCAATTTCGACCTAAACCCAAACCTAACCCAAATAAGCCCAAACCCCAAAATCAAAACACAATCAAAGTCAAAACCTCTTTGAAACACTACCAAACATTTACCAACATTAATTTTACATTAATTTGAACCTAGCCCAACATTGGCCTAAGTTAGCCCAATTCGACCTACATCGCCCATTTACCAAAGAGGTCCAAATCCAACCCAATTCAAGCCCAAACCACTTCAAATTTATTCCAAATCATTCATTAAACCTTCCTAAATTAAATTCAACACTTTTATTGGATCCAACTTTACAAAATTATCAACCTAAAATTTATTTTGAAATCCAAAAGCTTCATCTTCGTAAAATTTAAAGGCCCAAAGTTCATACAAAGCCCACATGACACTCTTCATCACGACTTCAATTAAAACCATCCGTAAAGTTCCAATCAAATATGAATTTGCTGTTTCAAATTAAGCTTCATGTTAACCTCTCATACATTTATCAAAAATGTCAAAATCCATTTTCTTACAAGTAAGCCAAGCTATGCAAGACATGTGCAAGCCATGGCCATGCACGAGCCCCATAGAGCCATGAGCCATGGAATCCACTTTCCACCTCACCAAACCATTAATGTCAAGAGAGGGGATCTCTTTCTTAAACCACTTTTACCTTAAAACATGATACACTCTAAACCATACTTTGCCACCTAATCCTCGATGCGACTTTACTACCTTCGCAGTCGACTCACATGATCCTCCCAACAAAACCAACTGGAAGGGTGCGCCAACCCAAATGGCGGGTCGACCCATTCGGACCCAAAATGAGCCTCTCCCCATACCATTTTAATCCAAGCCCTTTACACACGTCCATGGCCAATCGACCGCACAAACCTCCAGCCCCCGACCCACTGACCCTCGTAGGCGACGATGCCTGCTGGCCACTCGGGTCACCTAAAACACCATGGCCGAGACTCAGAGGAGCCAAAGCTCGAATTCCCACCTCGCCGAGCCGCCCATCCCTGCCAGCTATCGCAGTCGTTCTTCTCTTCAAGCAAGAAAGCAGCTCGATCCCGTCCCTAACTACGAGGCCCCTCCTCCAGCCTCTCCTATTTAAACACTCTCTCTCGTCCATGGGAGAGGTGCCGAACCAACCTGGGGAAACTCGCCAAAATCATTCCGCACCACTCTCTACACATGTATACCTCCTGATCCCCACCGGATTCCACTCTACCTTCTAACCTCGAGCTAAATTTCGAGTTCAAATCAAGACAAAACCAGACACTTCTTCACAAAGGACCAATCCCCAAATCGATTGATCCTACACTCACTCGACCAAGGGAAGAAGTCCAATGTTAGGTGGCCCCTCTCCAGCCACCCATCCGTTCCGTACCCAAGCCAGAATCTACGCGGTCGAAATCCCACGACAATTCACCAGCTACGAGACTTCATCCGGAGCTTGTCGGACACAATCGAAGGTGACACAACCCTCGATCGAAGCCACACTTTCCGAGCAAAGGTAATGGCCTCACTCTTCTTTCCGAGCTTCCGAACATTCTTCATTTTTATTAAGTCAATTTCATGCCACATAAACCATACGGATGTGCTCGTCTTCTCGAGTCAATCCACAGAGCATAAGAACGATCAATCGGTCAAGTATCAAGTGAGACTAGGCCTAAGACGGATACTTTGTAAGCAGAGGCTTGGGACGATGAACGATGTCGTTCATTCAATACACGCGCTGGACAGACGCCGACGTGCGTCGACCAGAGATGAAATACGAACCGCGGGCCGCGTGGAGGCCGAGTCGAAGGCTACGCCATGAGCGCGTCACATGGCCGTTCGGAGATGCCAAGGATGACAGGCGCTCGCCGATTAGTAAGAAATTAGGCTATTTTCCTATTTATTTAATTACCATAACTCGAAAATGCATAACTTTCAGGTAGAAAAAAATCATAAAAAATAAAATAAAAATACTCCTCTCGTCGTTGAAATCGCAGGAGAATAATGGAAAAGAAATCATTTAATTTCATTAAGTATCGATTTTTAATAATTTATTTACGCTCCGCACCTTTTCCATTCTCCATGCATGTATACAATTCACCATGATCGAGACCATGTATTTTTAAAGCCTCCGACTGGGAACATTCCCTGAATTTTCCAAAGTCGTAGGCCATCCCTATGAAGAGTTATCGATTTTCAACTCTACGTCGCTAGTTCGAGTATTTTAATTCCAATAATTAAGATACGTTTAAACAAATTTAGAAAATTCGTGATGTTAATTATGACCGTACAAATCCCAGAAAAATAAGCTAATTAATCCACTGAATAACCCTAATCGTTTAAACACCCAAAATAAAGCCCCACCACTGTAGCCAATCATACATCAAATCGACCAAATCACCTCCATCGACCTTAGGACGGAACCCACCATAAAAATTCGAAGTCAATCGACTGCTACCTTCACCAAATGGGTTGATTAAACCATTTAGCTAATTTAAACTTTAAAATTCATAACTTTCAAAATACTTTTCAAAAATTCACCAAATCGGTTTCTGGAGCCTCTCTCGATATCGGGGAATTTAACAAAAATAAATTGTAATTTTTGAAAAAGTCGATTTTCTTACATTATTTTAATATTTTAATAATTAAAAATAATAAAAATCACAAAAATAATAAAATTCACTAAAACGCTACATTTTCAATTTTAATCACTTAGAACAAACCCCATATTTTTAAGCCTATAATGCAGACATTAAATTTTAAAGCCCTAAGGTAATTTTAAAATTAAAAAATGTATATTTTTAAGATTTCCACTAAAATAATTCTAATAAATCAAAGAGAAAACCAAAAAATTCTCTAAAATCGATTCTCTGATTTCCTCGTTGGAGCACGAGAACATTTTTAAAAATATAAAATTCATTTTTCAACCTTTATTTTATTTTTTAAATTAATTAATACCCAAACTCAAAATAATTATAATAAAAATAATATAATTTAAAAGTCAAATTGGAAGTCGTCCAAGTGATCCTCCTCGTCATTAAGAATGTCCCATAATTTTCTTAAGGACAAACTTTCCTCGGGTCATATTATTAAATTTTCCTCGAAATCCTTATTTTCCACCAAAAATAATTACATAAATAAATTAAATACTTAAAAAAATCACATTTTCTCCTCTCATGCCTTTATCGACATATGAGTGAAGTCACATAAAAATTTCAAGTTCATTTAAGCTCAATTTAGCAGTTATGAAATTATTAAGTCATTGTGCTAAAACGAATTAAAATTTTAACCTTTAATTAAAACTTTAAAGTTTAATAAAATTAAAGAGTAAAGTATTTGAACTTAACTGATCTTGAGATTGAATAATAATAAGCGTTATAAACCTATTAAACAATTTAAAAATAATTTAAATAAACCTTAATTAAATAATCGACACCGAAGAATAATAAAATTGAATTATTAAAATGGGGCATATTATTAGGAAGAGATTTGTTCTTTAATTTAAGAATCCTTAAATTAATCATCTCAATAATATTTAATTCCTAATTAAAATGATAATCCAAACTTAAGATTTAAAATGCTAAAAGACTTAATCATTAAATTAAATTAAAGTTAAATTATTTAAATTAAATCCTTCTAAAATTTCAATTAAATTAATACTTTAATAATTAAAATTAAATCATCTTTAAAACATAGAAAAAATAAAATATTAAATTAAAATTAAAAATTAAATTAAATTAAATTAAATTAAATTAAATTAAATTAAATTAAATTAAATTAAATTAAATCAAAATTAAATTAAATTAAATCAAATTAAATCAAATTAAATTAAATTAAATCATATTAAATTAAATTAAATTAAATTAAAGTTAAATTAAATTGAATTAAAAAAATAACATCACCTACATATAAAGAAATTCAAAAATAAATATAAAACAACTCGAACACTATTCCAAATTTAAAACCTCGTTAACCGAAATTAAATTAAATCACAAACCATTCAACATCAATTTGTTCTCAAAAGCTTTCAAGCCGTCATAACTCCTAACAAAATAACGTTATGAAATGTTATTTCCCTCATGTGATATTCAAATGTCCTGGGCCACCGAGTAAGATAACAACAAAACTCGAATTTCTGACGATTATTTCATTTGTATAATTAAATTCTCTCTGGACTTAAAAATAATCTCGTGTAAATATCAAAAGATTTTTAAGACCTGCCTTAAGCACTTCCTCGATATGATGGGATGTTTATAAGAACAATCGAACTTAATTGTTCTTCGAGGAAGAAAATCGTTCTTAAACCAAAACACAAGAACCTGTACGTCATAGGAAACGACTAGTTATAGATTAGGAACTTTATAGAAACCATAATCCTTCCCTTAGCTTTACCTGTGGACTCGCTTTAAATGCTTAAATATTCTAATCGTGTTTTAAGTGCAAAATGACGACGGGAAGACCCTCCAGTAAGCTTTTATTTTATCGCAATTTACCTTATCGCAATTTATTTAATCGCATCGCACTTACTTTTCGCATGATAAATAACCGTTGCATGAAACCCACACTTTTAGGATAGTCCCTAAAACCGAAACCAAAACTAAATTAAAGTCATTGCAAGATAAAATTCACCGCCACAACATTTCAAAAATATAAAACAACTCAAAATTTAATCACAAACGTAATACAAAACTACAACTACAACTAAATTAAAACGTCTTTGCCGGATGATCGGAATACCTCGGTTGATGTAGCTCACGTGTTGCCAACGGATTTCCCATGGTCTAAATGAAAGTGTGGAACTCATTTAGTCGAAGCTAAGAAATTCATCCTGACTAAGTGAATCCGATAAAAATAACGATGCTCAAGGATGGAACCGTGATCTTAACCGGTGTCGTTATAATCAACTTTAAGATTTGCTTTAATTAAAACATAAAAAACACTTAGAAATTAAGAATTTCTCTAAACCAAACACTTTTCTCATCTCCCGATTTGGCGACTTCTAAAACTAAACTCGTAACAACAAGGAGCTCCTGAGCATGGTGGGCAAGATGATCATCGTCATCGCAAAATCCGAATCTACTTCGCAAAACTTTCTTAATAATTAAATAGCCAAGCCATAGACTTCGAGGCTCATTTATGTAACATAAATCCTCAACCATTTGCTGTGCATTCGTATTGTAAATTAAGCCCTAACCTTGCCTTAAAAGTAATTCCTAGTAGTCGTCCGATACGACATAAACCCTCACATTCGAGGCTATTTCGTATGATCATGTCATATGAATATAAGTCCTAATTAATTAAATTGCAAGATCAAAACATTAAATAAATATCGACTTTCCAAAATTCAATCCAAACAATGTGGATACCGGGAAATTACCTGAGTTCGCTTCGGGATCCGTGATTTCTCCTACCTTTCTTCCTTCGATCTCTAAAATAAAATGCTCCAAATTTGATCCATTCCCTATCAAAATTCCAAAATTCAATCCTCAAAACTTAAACTTTCAGATTCTCAGAAAGCAAAATTATCGATTATTATCGAGAGTTTTCAGTGCGATCTCCGTCACTTAAGATGTAATTAACTATAAAATTTCGCCTATGTGGAATTTTAAGAATCCGGTAATATAAACCTCGCTTAATTCATTTATATTAAGCAGGGAATTCGTCGGCTTATAAAATTGGTTTCGTGTACCAAGCAACATATCACAAATCTTCTAGTTTATTTAATCGAGCCCCATCGTCAAGCGTTGTGCCTATTCTTCAGATGTGATACACGCATTCAGGGTGCTGTTGCCTGCTTATATAAACTATTTCAGATGTGAGATCTATTTGATTTCATATCTTAAAATTTTCAAATTTAAGATTATTTTTAAAATCAAATACTACTTTTCAAATTATTTATTTAAATTAAAAATTTTCCGACAATTTCTCGTAGCGACTTTTCAAAAAATACAACACTCAATCCCAAAATATGCCGACAATTTCGGCGACTCCGCCTAGGAAAATTCCCCTCCATTTTAATCGCATAATTCTCGCTTAAAATCAAGGCATCCATGTTCCTGTGGATCAAACTACCCTTCTTTCCGTTGGAATACTATGTGTTCATTTCCTCACTTAATAAGGTTGTACTAACATTCTCTCGCATTTAGGAGCCATCACACACCCCTAAATAAAGAGAGGTTCCGAGATCCTTTTACCTCATTTGGTGCGGGGCGCGACCCCCAACAGTATTTCTGAAGAGCGGCTCCGCGGGTCGAGAAGTTTCCACAAGACTTTCTCTTCCTTTTCTGGGCCTTAATTAATTCCATTTACCCTTCCTACAACTCTTCTTCTTTTAATAATTCACCTTCCTAATGAACAAATCTTTTCGAAAAACAATTTTCTTTTAATACTACAAATACACTAAGGTAAATTTAAATGTGTTCGGACTTTTTCTTCGTCGTCATAAGTTGTACGATAAAAAGAAGCACGATTCGCAGATTAACACTCGAGATCCGCCCCGCAAATGGAAGCCCCAAACCGATCTTCTCCTTCGTCACGGGGATCGACCTCGGTCGTGTTCAAGGACGAACTACCCGACAATGGAATTATTCGATTCGCCGCGATTCGGGACACCAACATCAAAATCCCCGACGTCAATCTCTTTTCACTCACGAGCAAAGTGCCTCGAAATCCTCGTGGGGCCGCTCGATCGAGTTTAACCTCAAGTCAACTCATGAATTCCTCATCCGCAAAAGATTCCATCCGAAAGGAGTATCGTTGTTCGGCAGTATGACCGTTGTTGCTACCCCACCTAAGTCAGTTGTCTCCGCACCTACCCTGCCTTCTACGTACCAAAGGAGAAGGAAATTCGTAACCGTGATGAACCCTAAGCACGCGTGAGGAAGCGTATCTTCCTCGTGAAACCTTCGTTTTTTAAATCGGGTCCAGCCTCGAGAATCATCGACACGACGAGAAGGAAAAGAAGTAGAAGGATTGCTGTGAGAAGCGAGAGCGCTCGAAGTCGCTTTCCTAATAAATCCCGTAACCGCCCGAGTATACACCGCTCGAATACATACTACTTTTGAAGGAAGTGTGTTCATCCCCTCCAATCGCAAAGGATGAGGAAAATGTTCTCAAGATTGTCGCCGCATCGCTCAGCCGTATATTACAACGATGGGGCCGTAAGAAAAGGGCTAGAATTACTCCATTTCCGGGCTTCGATCGCAACCTTGATGTAGAAGTTAGCGCAAAGAAAGAAAATGCCCCGTATCGAAATTTTAAGAAGGATGGGGGCGGTGCCGCCAATTCTCGTCTTGGGCCGCGAGTAGAGCCTACAATCGCCGTTAAAAGCCGAATAAGAGAACGAAAGCTACTCCGATTGGTTGCGGTTTCAGACTACAAATTGTGGAGGATACCACCTTCCAAAGATTTCGCTCGACAGACGATCCGGTCCTGCATTCCCCGTCGCGGGAGGATGGTATGGCGCCCCACAATCCGGCAATTAAGATTAAAACAACAACTCGAAGGAAAGTCCGTCGTAGCATTTCCGAGTCCGGGCAGTGCTACCGCAAAAGCGGACTCATTAGAAGGAAACCCAAAAATTATCATACGACAATCGTAAAGATGCATGCAAAGACCACTAAGATGCTATGGAAAAGCTAAGAACCGATATTCAGCCGATTATTAAGAGAAAGAGAAGAGAAATTCGGAGGGATTTAAGTCAATTTGGCTTGAGTTCATGGAAAGATGAATATGCAAGTAAATTAACATGGTCGAAACACGAGCTTCTTCTGCCTTCATTAAGGTGCCTCAAAATGCTGGTAGCAGAGAAGTCGAAAGCAATGAGGAGGCCCAAGAGAAAGATGATACGATCGCCCAAATGGCAAAAAAGACGAAGAGATGGTTGTAGCCTCTAGCCACTTCCGCAGTCAAGTTCAACCCCAAAGAGAAACACCCCCGCAAGGACCACACGGTGTGACGAAGGAAAGGAGATTACGTCCGTCAACGGGATGATCAATTAAAGAAGGATGCAACACAAAGCATGATTCCGAAAAGGATAAGAGCATGGTGGAATGCCAGGTGCGAGAAGCCTGAAGACCAAAGAGCGGGACATCCATTCGGACGGCAGACCTTACTCCGAAGAATTCGACGTTGTCCAATATCCGAAAGGCTTTCATATCAATTTCCGTTCAAGACCTCGATGAACCGTGAAACCCTCACAAAGATGTCGTACATTTTCGCCGCTGTCGTAATGCCGCGAAGTGATGCTTTACTCTTCCCACAATTTGTTAGCAATTGCCGTGATCGCCTTTGATTGGTATGCGGAATTTCCGAACGGCTCGATGAAGACATTTTCTAATTAGAGAACCTTCATCAAGCGATTTCCGTCGAGTTTCGCACCACATCACTATAAAGATTTAGCCGATGAGAAGCGTGTCGAACGAAACTTTCACATTACATACTTCGATGAGAAATCTAAGTATGAAGTGTGAGCTACGCCTACAAGAATTAAAGATGCGGGCCGGCATTTTACTTAAGAGCATTCACGGCCCGATACTTCGAAGGGATTTACTATTAAGACTTTATAGTTGTTAAGCAAGGCCGAGCTTGCAAGAGGAGGCGAAGCACTAAGTTTCACCGACAAACACAAACGAAGCCCGTGAAAATCCAAAGAAGTCCCAGATCGTCGCAATTGCCGATAAAGGCAAGTACCGATACAAATACCGTCGTAACGGTGCCACAACAACCCTGACCTGCTATCAGTCATCCTGCAACAAGATGTGAACAACCACCTCGTCCATAACGTACGCTAAAGGAGTTTTCGAGCAAAGGAAAGTATCCGTTCAAGAATGAGGCAAAGGTTAAAATGTTCTCAGCAATACCGGAGCAAAGACTCCGCATTTCTAACTGCCGTAACCTAAGAGACCGAAGAAGTCGACGAGCAAGGTGATCTCAACTTTCGCCTACCACCTGGGATGCTTCGGCATAAGATAAAAGATTGTATTACCTTCAAAAGTCGTCTGACCACAATCTTCGTAAAGGGAATATAACGATCCCGAAGGAGTAAATACAACCTCGTAAAGGAGGTTCCGTCGATGTTATCTCGATGGATCTCATTGTTCCGATAGACCCCATGCGACCGATGACGATGATTACCGTCGGACAAAGTCTCATAAGAAGATTTCGGATCACATCAAAACCGCTTCGGTGCTAGCATCAACTCGAAAGGGTTCGAAACCTATGAAGTCGGCACTATCACTCGTCATGAGCGAAGAACCACCTCAACAGAGACGATCAAGAGAAGAAGAAAATCGACGAAGAAGAGAAGACCGAGGCTCTTAAGGCTAGACTAGGGGTCCATCTCAAAGATAGTCAAGTTTGGATTGGGGGGAGAAATTTCTTGAACTCGACTCGTATGATTATTTGCTCACTCCTATGGGATCTTATAATGATAAGGGTTATGGCGTTGGCTACGTTTTCGATCGTTTCTAACGATTACGTAACTACGACAACCGACATCGATTCCGATACAAATGACAATTCTCAAATCATACACCATCTCGATAATCACAATGATAAAGAAGACATCCACCAAAGAGCCGCGAGTTCATCAAGCAACGGATTCATTCGAGGAGTTTCGAGAGCCCAAATACGATAGAAAGCTGTGAGCCTTCGTACTCGAAGCTATTCCAAGAACCTCGTCATTCCGACTCAAGAGGAGACACCAAATAGAACTCAATACTAGATTCAAAAGAAATTTATAGAAGTTAACTTAAGAAGTGGAAGAGTTCTACCCCGAGAACGGGTCCAAAAGGACAAAGGAAAGCAAGTGGTCATACTGTGAAGAACCAACTCCAAGCAGCGAAATACCCATTCGAGAATAGCCGAGACATGAAAATAAGCGACCACAACGGCTAGCTCATCTTGAAACTACTGCCTAAACCGAGCATCTACGACGCTCTCATCTTATCAAAGGAGACGAGAGAAGCTCTAATCAAGGCTCATTTGATCCGCAAATTCGTCACCAAATGGCCGGGAGATTCCTTAGCATTTATGGCTCGCTCGCCAAAGGAACAAACAGGGTGTCACCACGTACAATGACCTTACCACGGATACCACAACCGACCGTTGCACATTTCAGTTACAATAAA
Organism: Papilionanthe hookeriana x Papilionanthe teres; assembly: GCA_022702705.1. NCBI lineage: Eukaryota > Viridiplantae > Streptophyta > Magnoliopsida > Asparagales > Orchidaceae > Papilionanthe > Papilionanthe hookeriana x Papilionanthe teres. The sequence continues at coordinate 23,210,139 of CM040434.1, read as the reverse complement.
GGGAAGTTTACACTCTGAGCGAGCGGATCTAGGAGCATCAATCAACATAATGAATTCGAACGCCAAAGATATTCGGGAAATCGATGCTCGCAGTCAAAGGTACAAAATGTTATTAAGAGGATTCAACTAGAAAGGAGAAAGAGCCCTTCGATCAATAACACTCGCTAATGAAAAACTCGGTGACTGGGCAAAGACAACCGCAAATTTCACATAATTGATTCAGAAACGTCATTTAACGCTCTATCAAGCCGACCATGGATACATGAAAATAAAGATGGTACCATCATCCCTACAATTGCATCAAATACTATGATGAGGGGAACAAAGGCATCAAAAGGTGACTTACAACCATTCTCCGTACATGAAATTGGAATCCATGAAGATGCAGTCTATTATGCACCTCCGAAGAAAACAATTTTCTTCGTAGATACCATAACGAATGAAGCAAAGGAAGTTCAGACGACGAAGAACCCGAAGTTCTGCATTCAACAACCACCACCACTCCCTACGGCGAGATGGCGAAGGTTTCTCTACAACTCGGATCCGAGGTCTAAAGCCGGGGACGAGGTCGTGCGGCAGACGCAGACGGGGCTGACGAGGAAACCGCCCATCAATGTCATCGGGGAAGAGGCCGAAGAAGAAAAAGAAATCAAGCAAGAAGTAAAAGAACAATAAGCTCAAGAAGCCGCAATTCAAGATCCCGCCGAAGATGAAAAGAATGAAGAATATAAATCGATGTACGACAAGATTAACCACTATGTACATACTACAGACCTAACCCCGATCCATTCTAATAAGATCGAGGGTATGGTGGTCAAAGAGGTGCGATGCGTGCAAAGCCAATCAAATTTACCCATGTGCTCCTTCCCTTCTAAAACTCGAAAATAATGTACAATTTAAAAATGTCACTTCATCGACTAATGGAATTACTTTGAGTGGTACTTCGTGTTCAAAATTTAATTTAGCGTGGTTTCTTACCTCAACACGACAAAAGGTCAATCACAACATTTCAAAAATTATGGAATAACTCCGCTCGTCCACCCAATTCAAAACATGGTCTCGATCTCTACGCAGATCGGGCCGACGGGCGCGAATTTTGCTCTGCTGTCACTTGCGAGTCTAATGAAAAACCGCATAAACTACAAGAATTCTCAAGATTTACAAAATCGGGAACGCTCCACCAGAAGTTCGAAGAAGAGATCAAATCTATACGTACGAGTTAACTAGATGTTAACTTAGGTACTAGCGAAGAGCCTAGACCTACCTTTGTTACTCCTTACTCAATAAAGAAGACTCCCAAGAAATAATCAAGTTATTAATGAAATTTAAAGATCGTTTTGCTCGGAGCTATGATGAGATGCTGATTAGCCCAGAGGTCGCACCATAAGCTAGGAGGCCAGATCCTACCGTCCATGTCGACAAGGTTCCAAGAATGAGTCTAGAAATCGAACAACAAGTCATACCAAGTTAAAAGCTAATAAATACGCTAAATTTATTCATGAAGAACAATACCCGACTTGGTTAGCCAATGCGGTACCGCCGTAAAGAAGAATACGATCGGGGACTGTGCGGATTTCGCAGATTTAAACAAGGCATGTCCAAAGGATGAATTCCTCTACCGATCCTGCACTAACGATCGACATTGCTTCGACACATGAAATATTCTCATTCATGGATGGATCTTCGTGATAAAATCCGCATAAAATGGCTCCTTAAGATGAAAAACTTACGCATTTAACGCCGATCGTGAGTATATTGCTACATAGTGATGTCATTCGGATCAAGAACGCAGGAGCAACATACTGCAGCGCATGACAGCACTTGATGATCTCATCCACAATCAAGTCAAATGCTACGCGGACGATGTGGTCATCAAAAGCAAAGTAAAGGACAACCACCTATACATCTGAGAATTGTTTTCGAACGATTAAGACAATTTAACTTTAATATGAATCCCTTAAATGCCCCTTCGGCGTCACCTCCGGAAATTCTTGCAGATTCGCTCGTCCGACATCGTGAATCGAAATCGACTCGGAAAGATTAAAGCTATTCAAATGCCGCTCCCCAAAACCTTAAAAACAACTACGATCTTTTCAAGGAAGTCGATGATATCTTCGACGCTTTATCTCAAACTCGTCGTGTGTGTCACTTTTTCGCATTGGCTAGTAAAGGACGCCAAATTTATTCGGGAAGAGAAATGCCAAGGCCTTTGGTGACATTAAACAATACTTAATGACACCTCCCGTCTTGCCACTTCTTAGCCTCGGTGTAATCGGCTACTTTATACCGCGGCTTTAGACGACTCTCCCTGAGCCCCGTTAGCCCAGTCAACACAGGGTATATGTCGTTCTTTACTACCTAAGCCGTCGTTTACTTCCGACGGAAATAAAGATATCTCGCAATTGAAAAGCATTGTTCGTCCTCGATCTTAGCCGCTCAAAAGCTCGTGCACTACATGCTTTCTCATAAGGTCACCTAATTTCGAAATTTAATCCATTGTAATACTTGATGACTCGTCCAACGCTTTCCGGCGTAATTTCCCGTATGGTCATCAATGATATTATTGCAATTCAATATAACTTTCGTGCCTCTTCGTGTCTTAAAGGGACAAGTCTTAGCGTACTCTCGCAAAGACACCCTTGCCGCGAATCTCCTCTCAATGATGATTTGCCAGATGAACAAATAATGAGTTTAGAAGACCCCGATGATCGACGTTGGGAATTATATTTCGACGGAGCATCTTCAAGACACAAAGACCAAGAATCGTAAGTGATAGTCTCTAAGGCAGGATCGGATTAATCTTTATAACACCGTGAGCGGGAGATGCTACATGCTCCTACCACTCGATGTAGTCGCGTACAAACAACGAAGCAGAATATGAAGCTCCTCATAACAGACTGGAATTAACTATTCAAATGGGATAACAGACATCAACATCTACGGGGATTCACAGTTAATCATTCAACATCACGGACAAGACGAATTTTAAAGCCAAGACTCGAGCAATACTTCCAAAGTATGTCATACGCTGTTGAACAGATTCGAATGTGACAATTTACAAAATTCCCAGGAGAGAAAACGCTTAGTAGATATATTCGCCGCAAAAGAATTTGCCTCGCTCGGCAAGATGAACCGCCTCGAAGTGCCGCTCACGACGCTCAGTCCTATCATAGCTCGACATAGACACAATACACAAATCAAAAAAGAAGAATCAATTGCAACAAGATAGAAAACACACGATTGGTGACAACCATTAATAATTACCCGCAAACAAGAAAACTACCGTACGATAGTCACAAACATCGTATCAAGAAAAGAACTTTCATTCTACGCATTAATAAACAACACGTTATACGTAAGTTCTTCGATCAAATGTGGCTAAGGTGCCAAGCGGGTCCAAGGCCCGTGAAATTGTTAAAGAGGTCCATTCAGACTGTGGTGCTCACTCGGGGCCGGGTCCGAAGATGAAAATGAAAATTAAAAGACTAAAGGGTAACACTGCCCTCGATGATGATCGATCGCATGAAAATCGCCAAGAGTCGTCACCAATGCCAAGTGAACGGAGTGGTTCTACACCAACCTCCTAATGTGCTACATCCGACAATTACATCGTGGCCATTTGAATATTGGGGTACGTATTACGTTGGTCCACAGAACCACCATCTTCAAAAAGACATCGCTTCATTCTTTGCGGCGACAGACATTTTTCCAAGGCAGAGAAGTGCCCACTTTCGAGAAGTGAAAAGCACACCACGTGCTGTAGTTTTTCAAGAACCAAGTTGTCTACCATTTCGCAGTGTCATTACAGATCATCTCGTATAATGGGTTAAAGATTCAAGCACACAAATCAACAATTATTACGAGACACCTGAATCGACCTACGATATTCAACAATTTACTACCAAAGAGCAACGGCCCGTCGAGGCTTTTAATAAAACTCGTTCAAATCTTAAAGAAAACCTTGGACGATAATAAGAGAAATTGGCACGGTAAGGTTGTAGTTCTGACGGCCTACCGACAACCTTCGAACTCCTACCTGCTCTTACACCTTACGCTCTCGCTGCATGTCCCACAGTTGTTACCTTTAGAGTGTCCGCTTCCTTCACTCAGATTGCAGTTGCAAACAAAATCACGACGAAGATAATGCCAAATTACGACTAGAAGAATTGGAAAAGCCTCGAAGGGAAAAGACCAGAAGGCAGCTGGTATCTCTAGAACTATACCAAGCTAAGATAGTTCAAGCCCATGACGTATCAATCGCCCAAGAACCTTCAAAGCTTGGTGACTTAGTTCTCGTTCTCAAAAGACCTATTTTCGCACACCGCAAGATAGGAGGAAAATCTTTAAACCCACTCTCGGGAAGGGCCATTCGTGGCCGAGAAATACTCGTGAGGCTCCTACGCAGCTGTTGAATTGCCAAGGAGAACGACATATGCTTCCGATCAATGGATGATGCTTCGAAAAGTATTACGCTACCTAATGTTTCGAAGGAATGGATTTTTCATCCCTAGAAGCACGGGTAGAAGTAGTTACTTATGACCGGGTCCGAACCCAAAAAATAATAAAGAATGCGCTAAAATAAATAAAATCACGACAATAAAGTTTTCCCTTGCTTTTCTCTTCCATATCAAAATCTCTTTCCCCGATCTTATCCTACTTCATTCCCGTTGAATTTTAAAAATATAAAAGGAATAAAAAACCGTCTTTAATAAACATTTTCTTAATGTTCTTAGCCCTTAAAAGATGCCCCCCCGATCCTTTTCCTCGTCTTTTCGCAGGGAAATGTCGAATCCGGCGTCGGGTCCCGAATCCCAAATGGCGTAAGCCTCGCACTCGACGAAAGGAGGGTGAAAGATGGAGCGATGCAACAGATTGACTCGACTTCGCACCACAGCCGCAATACGAGGAAAGTGACTGTCCTGGGCTGATCGGCAGGAACCGCCCACGGGGACAAGCACGAGCGGGTGGCCCAAGCCACCACTCAAAGAAAGAAGAAAAGGAAAACAAGCATTGAAGAAGACAAGAGAATCAAGTCCGTAGTCGCTACAAGAGAGGGCGGTGCTGTCGCACCGCGCCCACAAAATTCGTAAAGTACGAAGAGCTACTCTCACAAGAACTCGCCGAAGAAATAAAAATCGCCGTATCCGCAAGATGTTAACTAAACTAGCAATGTGACAGCGTGACGAGGCAGCTTGCTACCGCGCATATACTTCAAGGACGCCAAATACCTGTGTACTCGAAGGAAGGAGGCCGCCTCCGAGGATAAATGTAGAGACCAAGGAAATCTTAAGAACAGAAGAAGGAAGGTAAAGCCACCTCATTTTCGATGAGGTCTTCTCTTCTTCTCTTTAGCATTAGATCTAGCCCAGTATTTCCCTGGATCGTCTTAGAGGATTAGAATCGGGACCCACCTTTTAGAAATTCAAACCACTTCTTAACTCCTCGCAAACTCCACAAACTCGACTATAAATCCCTAATCACCTGTGGCCGAAATCAAATGAAGTTTAAAAGGACGAGTTCCTATGACCTCACCAGATCGCCCCGGTGGCCTATCTGCAAAGGCCGACTTACACACACACTATATTTATACACTACACTTTCACACACCTATACCCAACTCGACCTCCCGACTCAGCAAGCGAGATTCACATGCATGGTCCTTAACCCCTAAGTCCTCGCTACAGGTTGAACAACGCATGAATGCCTCAAAGGAGTCCCCTCATGGCTCATGTATTTCGATATGGCTTCATGGCTCAACCAAAATGATTTCATTTCACTTATATTCACCCAATCTTCAATTTCCAAATTTTCAATTTTTGGCCCCCCGGACCCTACACCCGCTTAGCTTACCCAAAATCCCAAATCACCCAAATTTTTCAAAAATTTCCAAATCACCTAAAATCCCCCAAAATCATTCCTAAACATTTCTCTCCACTCAAATTGATCATCCATACTCAAAAATATCAAAAATTCCAAAATACCTCCCAATACCCTCCAAATACCCAAAATACCCCTTCGACCCAAAAATCCAAAAATTCGTAAAATTCCCTAAAATTCCAAAAAATCCCAAAATATTCCCCATTTCATTTCGTTTAACTACACCATGGGCCAATGTTGTCAATTTACCCTACTTTTGTCAAAAACCCCCAATTCGACCTATCAGAATCCCTATGAACCCAATGTCAAACCAAACCTACCCAATTGACCCAAATTCTATTCCAATTCAATTCTAAACTTCAATTCAACATTCCCAACACCAATCTAGACACAAAATCCAAGTCCACCTGATCGACATTTCGTATCCAATTTCACTTACTTCTTGTGCCTCAACTGACCCATGACTCCAAACCTAACCCAAACTCACCCAATTCAACTCCAATTAACCCCAAATCTTTTCTAAACCTTCCTTAACATCCCCACAAGCAAAACACTAACATTATTTCCGCTCAAAATTTAGACCCAAACCCCACTCAAATTCAACCTAAAGCTAAAAGGCCCACTTCGACCTAAACCCAAACTCAACCCAAACCTAGCCCAAACACTTCAAGTTTATTCCAAATCATTCATGAAACATTCTTAAACTAAATTCAACACTCATGGGATCCAATCCTCAGTAAAATTTACATCCACCAATTTGTTTTCAAACCTAAAGGCCCACTTTTTTAAACCATTCTAAAGCCCATTTCCACCAAATACAAAAGCCCAAAATTGGCCCTAAAGCCCACATGGCAATTTCTTTTCATCATACCTTTAATCGATATCACCCCTAAGTTTCAAAATCATCATTAAACCATCCCAAATCAAGCTCATATAAATTCCCATCAAATTACCAAAAAAAATTTCTAAAATCCATTTTCATGAAATCAATGCCTATTCCCTGCCAAAGACAAGCCATGCCTGGCGACGAGCCCCATAGAGCCATAAGAGCCATGGAATCCACTTTCCACCTCACCAAACCATTAATGGTAAGAGGGGGGATCTCTTTCTTAAACCCTTTTTAAGCCCTTTTTACCTTAAACACATACACTCTAAACCATACTTTGCCACCTAATCCTCGATGTGGGCTTCACTACCTTGCAGAATGACTCACATGAGCCTCCCGCCCCAAAACCGAGTCAGAAGGTGCACCAAACCCAAAATGGTGGGTCGACCCATTTGGACCCAAATGAGCTTCTCCCCATACCCTTCGATTCAAACCCTTTACACATGTCCATGGCCAATCGACTGCACAAACCTCCAGCCCTGACCCACTCCGGACCTCGAGGAGACCTTACGCTCGCTGGCCACCGCCCGGGTCACGGAAAACACCATGGCCGAGACTCGGGAGGAGCCAAACTTTTGGAATTCCACCTCGTCGAGTCGCTCTCTACGCACAATGGCCAATTAAGGTCGTTCTTCCCATGCCCGAGAAAGTACCTGATCCCAAGCCCTAACTCTCCTCAGGAGGCCCTCCATCCACCACTATTTAAACCCGACCCCCACCGCCACGGGAAGAGAGTTGCACAAACCTTGTCGAAACTCGCCAAAATCGTTCCAAACCCTTCTCCATCCCGAGCAACATCCCCAGCCACACTCCGCCCCTAATCCCCTCCACGAATCCAATTTCTTCAACTAAAATTTCACCCAAACCAGATTAATTTTACACAAGGAGCAAATCAAATCGGATCGGGGTCCCAGCCACCTTCACCGGACCAAGAGGAGAAGTTTCCCACCGAAAGCCCCATCTCCAAAGCCACCATTGCCTGGCCTCCAAACTTCGTGATCTACTGTGGTCGAAATCCTACTCTGTGCAATTTACCGTACCAGAGACTTCATCTGAGCTTGCTGATCCAATCGAAGGTGACACAACCCCTCGATCGAAGCCACACTTCTCCGAGCAAAGGTATGGCCTCACTCTTCTTCCCGAGCTTCCGAACATTCTCCATTTTTATCGAGTCAATTTCATGCCACATAAACCGCATGGATGTGTTCGTCTTCTCGAGACGAATCCATGTGAAAGATAAGAACGTTAAATTTCGTCAAGTATCGAGTGAGATCTGTGCCCAAGACGGACGGCTCTCGGCAAGGACGTTCGGTGAGACGAACGATGCCGTCTACGATTACATCAAGGACGGACGTCCAGATCGCGCCGATCAGAGATGGAACGACACGCCGGGCCCCCGAAGCGCCGAGTCGATGGCGTCGAACCGGAGCGCCACGCGGCGCTCTCGAGCCGCCGAGGCCGACGCGGCGCCTCGCGGATAAATAAGAAAATTGTGGCATTTTTCTATTTATTTAATTCCCTAAACTTAAAAATCCATAATCTCACAGGTGCAGTAACCGAAAATAAAATAAAAATACCCCTCTTGCTCTCGCTGAACAGAGGAGAATAATGTGAAAAGAAATTATTTAATTTCATCAAGTATTTTATTTTTAATGATTTATTTCCCTTCTACACTGCTTTAATTCTCCATGCATATATAAAATTCATCATGGCATGGTACCCATGTGGCTTTGCCTCTCCCGAATTTGGGAACATTCTCGAATTTTCCAAAGTCGAGGCCATCCCTATAAGAAGTTATTGATTTTTCAAATTCATGTTACTATTTTCGAGTATTTTAATTCCAATAATTAAGATGTTTAAATAAAATTCCCAGAAAAAAATTTGGTGATGTTTCGTATTTACCGTAGGACTCTAGAAAATAGATGTTGGATTAGTTTATTTAAAATAACCCTAATCGGCTTAAACACCCAAAATAACCTCCTTAATTAATTAGAGCTAACCATACATCAAATTGACTCAAATCAATTCTCCACTCCACCTTCGGGATCGCAGGAACCCACCATGCACTCAAGTCAATTGGACTCGGTTAGCCCTACTAAACGGGCTTCGATTAAGCCATTTAGCCATTTTAAACTTTAAAAATTCATAACTTTCAAAAATATAATTCAAAAATTCACCAAATTACGTGAGCCTTCCGATATCGTATAATTTACAAATTAAAATTTCACTTAAAAATTTAATTTTGCATTATTTTAATATTTTAATAATTAAAAAATAATAAAAATCATAAAAATAATAAAATTCACAAAAATGTCAAATTTGAATTTTAATCACTTAGGAATAAATCCCAAATTTTTCTTAGGTCTATTCACGAGATATTAAATTTTTAAAGCCCTAGGTAATTTTAAAATTTAAAAAAATGTATTTTCTAAACATTTTCACTAAAATAATTATAATAAATCAAAGAAAATTAAAATCGCAAAATCGATTCTTCGATTTCCTACGATATCAAATGCAGGTATTTTCAAAAATATAAATTTCATTCTTCAACCTTTTATTTTTATTTTTAAATTAATTAATACCTTAAAACTTAAAATAATTATAATAAAAATAATATAATTCAAAAAATCACCAAAATTGGTCCAAGTGGTCCTCTAGTCATTAGGAATGTCCCATAAGTTTCTTAAGGACAGAAACTTTCCCTTGGTCATATTATTAAAGCTTCAACACATGAAATATTTTCATTCATGGATGGATCATCAGGATACAACCAAATAAAGATGGCACCAGAAGACGAAAAGCTCACAGCTTTCAGAACACCGATCGGAGTGTATTGCTACACAATAATGCCATTCGGACTAAAGAACGCAAGAGCAACATATCAAAGAGCAATGACAAAGATTTTTGATGATCTCATTCACAACCAAGTCGAGTGCTACGTGGACGATGTGGTCATCAAAAGCAAACTGAAGGAAGATCACCTGTATGATTTGAGAATTGTTTTCGAGCGACTGAGGCAATACAACCTTAAGATGAATCCCTTAAAATACACCTTCGGCGTCACCTCCGGAAATTCTTAGGATTTGTTGTTCGACATCGCGGAATCAAAATTGATCCGGAAAAGATTAAAGCTATCTTAGAGATGCCGCCTCCCAAAACTTTAAAACAGCTACGATCCTTTCAAGAGAAGCTGGCATATCTTCGACGCTTTATCTCGAACTTGTCGTGTAGTGTCACCTATCTCGCATTAGTTAAAAAGGATGCCAAATTCGTTTGGGAAGAGAAATGCCAACGGGCCTTCGAGGACATTAAGCAATACTTAATGACACCTCCCGTCTTAGCAGCCCCGGCCTCGGTAGACCGTTAATACTTTATACCGCGGCTTTAGACGACTCTCTCGAGCCCCGCTAGCCTGTAGTCAATGACGAGGGAAAAGAAAATGCTCTTTATTACTTAAGCCGTCGTCTATCGCCTACGGAAGTAAAGTATCCTCCGATCGAGAAACATTGTTCGGCCCCGATCTTCGCCGCTCAAAAGCTCGTGCACTACATGCTTTCTCATAAGATCAACCTCATTTCGAAAGTTAATCCGTTGCAATATTTCGATGACCCGACCGACACTTTCCGGCGTACTTACTGAGTGGTCGATGATACTATTGCAATTTGATATAACTTTCATTCCTCTTCGCGTCGTAAAGGGACAAATACTAGCCGACTTCCTCGCAAAGACATCCTTTACCGGCAGATTCGCCTCTCGACGACGATTTGCTCGACGAGCGTATAATAAGCCTAGAAGACACCGATGATCAACATCGGGAACTATACTTCGACGGAGCGTCCTCAAGCACGTAAAGACAAAGAATCGCAAACGATAAGTGCTCCGTGAAAGCGTGAATCGGACTAATCTTTATAACACCGGAGCGGGGATGTTAAGATACTCCTACCACTTAACCGTAGCCGTGCACAAACAACGAGGCAGTAATACGAGGCCCTCATACAGGACTAGAACCGACCATTCAAATGGGGATAACGGATATCAACATCTACTGGAGATTCTCGCCGATCATTCAACGAGTCGCAGGACAATACAAAATCTTAAAGCCAAGACTCGAGCAATACTTTCGAGATGCCATGAAACCGTTGGAACAAATTCCGAATGTAACAATCTACAAGATCCCCGTAAGAGAAAATGCCCTCGCGAATGCGCTAGCTCGCCTCGCAAAAGAATTTGCCTCGCTTACAAGATGAGTCACTGAAGTGTCAGCTCAAGGACGACAGTCCTATCACAGCTCGACGTGGATATAATACGAAATCGAAAAAGCAGAGGAATCAGCAGCAAGCAGTTGATGGAAAACACGAAGATTGGCGTCAACCGCTAATGACTACCCGCAAACATGTAAATTACATGGACAATAAGTCATTATCCCATCAAATCAAGAAAAGAACTCGTCTTATGCATTAATAAACAATACATTATACGGGTCTCGATGAGTGCTCGAGCTCGAAATTGTCAAAGAGGTACACTCGTGACTTTGTGGCGCTCATCAGTCGGGTCCGAAAATGAAATGAAAATTAAAGGACTAGGGTACTACTGGCCCTCAATGATGACCGACTGTATGAATGTCGTCAAGAGCTGTCACCAGTGCCAAGTGCACTGAGTGGTTCTACACCAACCTCCAAATGTGCTACACCCGAAAATCGCGTCACGGCCATTCGAGTGTCGAGGCACGTATATAGCTGGTCCGATAGAACCGCCTTCTTCAGGAGGACATCGCTTCATCCTCGCAGCCTACGTACTACTTTTCTAAATCGGCAGTGCTAGCTCCACTCAAACAAGTAAAGGCACACCACGTGCTACAGCTTTTCAAAATCAAGTTGTATACCGTTTCGAGTACCGCGTAATCATTTCGTATAATGGGTCCGCATTCAAAAGTACAAAGATCAACAATTTTGTCGAAGACACGAGATCGATCGGGCGATACTCAACGATCTATTACCCAAGAGCAAACGGCTCGCCGAGGCTTTTAATAAAACTCTCGTTCGCATTTTAAAGAAAACCTTGGATGACAACAAGAGAAATTGGCACGAGAAGTTGTTAGAAGCCTTATGGGCCTACAGGACGACTTTCGTGACTCCTACTCGCCTACACCTTACGCTTTAGTGTACGGGTCCGAGGTCGTTTTACCTTTCGGAGGTCCAGCCTTCCATCACTCGAGATTGCAGCTTGCAAATAAAATTACAACGAAGAAAATGCCGATTGCGACCGGAAGAACCGGAAAGCTCGGAAGGGAAGAGACTCGCAATGCAGAAGAAATTTGGAACTGTACCAAGCTAAGATGATCCGAGCCCATGATAAACCGGTCCGCCCAAGAACTTTCAAAGTTGGTGACTTAGTTCATGTTCTCGAAGACCTATTCTCGCACATCGCAAGATAGGAGGCAAATTCGAACCGACTTGGGAATGGCCGTTTGTGGTCGAGGTAGTCTACTCGTGAGGCTCCTACCAACTTGTGAATCGCCAAGGAGAACGACAAATCGCTTCCAATCAATGGACGGTATTTGAAGAAGTATTACACAACCTGATGTTTCGAAGGGTGGCCCCTTAAATGGAGTCTTATCCCTAGAAACACGGGTGAAGCAATCACTTTGTGATTGGGTCCGAACCCAAAAACATAAAAATGGATAAAATAAAATATGTGCTAAAAATAAAATATGTGAAATCATAATAATAAAGTTTTACCCTTCCTTTCAAATCAAATCTTGTTCCTGATCTTTCTTCATCTTTTCCTACTTTCCTTAAAAATTAAAATTAAAATAAGAGAATAAGAATCTTCAGTGGTAAATATTTTCTTAATGTTCTTGTTCTTAGTACAACCCCTAATCCTTTCCTTGTCTTCTTCGCAGGGAAATGACGAACGGGCGATTGGTCCTAAACTTTAAAAATGGCGTGAGTCTCGCACTCGATGAAAAGAGGGTGAAGGATGGAGCAAGTGATAGAAATTGATTCCGACTTCACACCAACCAACCTACAGTATGAAGAAAATGATCGGGTCCCAGAGAGACCGAGAAGAGCTTCATAGCCAGACAAGTGATGAAGATGGGTGGCCCAAGCCACCAATCCAAAGAACAAGAAAAGAAAGACAAACATCGAGGAAAGCAAGAAAATCAAGTCAGTAGTTGCCACGGAAGAGGGCAGGCTCGTCAGTGCCGCGCCCGCAGAGATTCAAGGGGTAAGGAGAGCTACTCTCACTGCCACTCAAAGAAGGAATAAGAATCGTCGTATCCGCAAGATATTGACTAAACTAGCAGCAGATCAACACGAGGAAACAGCCACCTTCGCCAATACACGCGTTTCAAAGATACTGGTTCGTCAGGAACCAGAAAGAAGAAAGTCAACGTCGAGAAAATCAGAACAAATCGAAAAAGTGCCAAGAAGAACAGAAATAGAATCAGTGCCTCGACGCCGGATAGAGATACCATATCTGAAGAACCTTGTTGCGGAAGCAACCCCGGAGGATGTCCCGACAGAGACAATCCCCGAGGAGCCAAGGTATGCAGGAGAACGCGATGGGATTGAGCCATACATCTCGCAATACATTACTAGGCCTCGTCACTCGCAGATCATCCTGAATATGAACTAGAAAGAATGCAAAATGTCGAGAAGAAGACTTTCGAATACTTTGAAAGGATTAGAGGCAAAAGAATCAACATTTTGGAAGGCCTCGAGTTACACACAAGTGTATTCTCGCAGTACGAGCAACAAGCAGATTGTGGATTGCATTTTAGAACTTCGTAAGATGGGTCGAGCAGGCCGTCTGAGAGAAAAGACTTATTCGGAACCCCATAAATGGATGTCAGGGAAAGGAAGAGTCACAATACAATGCGGATGTTGCTATAACTTCGCAGAAGACAAAGAAGGAAATCCACCAGGGATACTCCGTCACGGTGAGGTGGATCCAATGCCGAGAATAATTAAAAGAATGGTAAAAAGAATGATAGCATGGAGGGTACTGCCAGCAGACTGCATACCCAACAGCTGCATCATCAACATTTATCGAAGGGCGACTTCATACCTCCACACATGCACCACCATGACTTTGTCGTACCTTCGCACAGCTTCGTTCGTCAACCAATGCAATATCATGTTCGGATCCGACCTCCGGATAAGCAGCCCGGTAAGTTCCGAGGGCCGGTGGAGATACCACTTCCGTAGGTTCCGTCATGATATTACAAGGAAATGGAGCGGACATCGCAAAACATTGTATACCGGAGTACTCAATGGAGCGGATCTCCGTCACTTTTAGAAGGATGGACGACGAAAGACACCTTACCACTTCCACCAAATCCGTGACTGGAGAGTCTCCGGCCTCTACGAGCCGTGAGTTACACGGGAAATAAGACACCTCCATTGTACATCCATGCGACATTCCCGCCAAGGATGGCTTGGAAGGTGATGTTATCGACCGTGTATCTCATTATTCGTACATGGATTTTTAACGTATACTTTTTGATGGATCAACAAGGATCATACATAGTCCGTTTTGAGTCATGGATTGTATGAGAAATATTTCAAATCGAGTTGTATGATGTATCTTCAACAAGATTGGAATGAAAGTGACCATGTCACATTTTGCCTTCGCCTCTTTTTGTGCAAATTGACTGGAAAACACCATTAGAGTTAAATGAACTTTGAACAAAGAACAGAAAAGAAAAGAGAAATAAATAAGAGCCGTTCTTAGAAATCCAAATATTCAAATGAACTTCAAATCCACATGAACACCAAATAAAATTCACATGAACACCAAATAAAATTCACATGAACACCAAATAAAATTCACGTGAACATCAAATAAACAACAAAAATAGAATTGGATCATTAAAGGACAAACAAAATGAAAAATGAATCTCAAATGGAATTACAATCTCAATCTATCTCTTTCAAATCCTTCAACTCTTCCTCGTATCAAAATCTACTTCAAACTACTTTGAAACCCTCTTTCGGGATGGTTCTTCCTCACGGAAAACTCACACTTCAAATTTCAAAAATCCTACACCTTTTTTCGTCACATCGAAATCCTTTCGATTTTCTCGTGATCTCCTTCCCTCTTGTACGGAGATCGACTAGATTCATCGATCACGCAGCCACGAACTTGGTTCGGTTTGGTTCCGATGGCACGAGATCGGGTCCTTCTTCATACATTAAAACTTCCGAGATCGGTACCTAAATTTCAGCTCTCACTTCGAGGCTCGGTACCTAAATTCCGACTCTCCTTTCGAGATCGATACCTAAATTTCGATTCTCTTCCGAATTGATACCTAAATTTCAATTCTAAACTTCCGAGACTAGTACCTAAATTCCAGCTCTCACTTCGAGGCTTGGTACCTAAATTCCGACTCTCCTTTCGAGATCGATACCTAAATTTCGATTCTCTTCCGAATCGATACCTAAATTTCAATTCTAAACTTCCGAGATCGGTACCTAAATTCCAGCTCTCACTTCGAGGTCGGTACCTAAATTCCGACTCTCCTTTCGAGATCGATACCTAAATTTCGATTCTCTTCCGAATCGATACCTAAATTTCAATTCTAAACTTCCGAGATCGGTACCTAAATTCCAGCTATCACTTCGAGGCTCGGTACCTAAATTCGACTCTCCTTTCGAGATCGATACCTAAATTTTGATTCTCTTCCGAATCGATACCTAAATTTCAATTCTAAACTTCCGAGATCGGTACCTAAATTCCACTTCTCACTTCGAGGTAGGTACCTAAATTCCGACTCTCCTTTCAAGATCGATACCTAAATTTCGATTCTCTTCCGAATTGATACCTAAATTTCAATTCTAAACTTCCGAGATCGGTACCTAAATTCCAGCTCTCACTTCGAGGTCGGTACCTAAATTCCGACTCTCCTTCGAGATCGATACCTAAATTTCGATTCTCTTCCGGATCGATACCTAAATTTCAATTCTAAACTTCCGAGACCGGTACCTAAATTCCAGCTCTCATTCGAGACTAGTACCTAAATTCTAGTTCTCATTCCGAGATCAGCACCTAAATTCTGATTCTCATCCTTTTCGAGGTTGATACCTAAATTTCGACTCTCTTTCGAGAATGGTACCTAAATTCCAGTTCTCATTCGAGACTAGTACCAAAATTCTAGTTCTCATTCCGAGATCAGTACCTAAATTCTGATTCTCACTCCGAGGCCGGTACCTAAATTCCAGCTCTTCGCAATCCCGAGGTCGAAACCTAGGTTTCGATTCTCATTTCAAATCCAAATTTCAAATTCAAAATTTCCTCAAATCGATTTTAAACCAAACTTCAATCTAAGTTAAAACTCAAGCTAAAATCTAAACTCACACATCAAAGCTTCGAACATGAAATGAAATCTAAATCGAATTCCCTGCATCATATGATTTGGAATTCATCTCCTTTTCCATTCCCCAGCCAAGAGTTCGAGAATCTCCCGCCTTGGAAGTATACTCGATACTCCCCACCGAAAACTCTTCTACTTCGTCCTAAGTTTGTCACTTGGACATCCGTGCTGGTTTTGTTGATCTCTTCGGTCAACACCAATACGCGCGGTGTGCTCGGTAAGCACACCACACCTATCGGGGGTCCATTTGTCGACCTCATTTTCGATGAGGTCTTCTCTTCCTCTTTAGTGTTTAGGATCTAGCCTCAGCTTTTCCTTCGACTATCTTAGAGGACTAAAATCGGGACCCATCCCTTAGAAATTTAAACCACTTCTGTCTCCCCGCAAACCCCACAAGCTTCGATCGTAGACCCCTAATCACCTGTGAGGGTCGAGATCAAATGTGGAGGTTTAAAGGATGAGTTCCCTATAGACTCTCGCGGCCTCAGGACTACCCCGGGTGGCCCGGTCCGGTGAGGGTCGAATTACACACTCACTACACTCACACTCTACACTCTCACACACACAATCCAAATCCTAAAACCACACCTATACCCAACTTAACTCCCCGACTCATGTAGGTAATTCATATGGATGGACCTTAACCCCTAAGCCCCCGGTTAAGAGGGTTAGAACAACATGTAGAATGCCTCCAATGAGTCCTCTCATGGATCATATGAGCTTAATATGGCTTCATGGCTCAATCAAAGTGATTCCATTTCACTCACATTTGATCAACCTTCATTCTTCCAAAATTTCAATTTTCGACCCCTGGACCCTACACCCATCAAACCTACCAAAAGCCCTTGAAATTGCCCAAATTTTCCAAAATCTCCAAATTACCCAAAATTCCTAAAAACCAATCCCAAACATTGCCACATCACTCAAATTGATCATCCATAGCCAAATATACCAAAATTTTCAAAAATACACTCCAAATACACTAAAAATACACTTTTGGCCAAAATTTTATAAATTCCAAAAATTCCCAGAAAATTCCAGAAAATCGAAAATATTCCCCATTTCATTTTGTCCAACTACACCATGGGCCAATTTTGTCAATTTACCCTACTTTTACCAAAACCCCCAATTTAGCCCATTTTAAACTCAAATGAACCCAATGTCAAACCAAATCACCCCATTTGACCTCAATTTTGGTCCAATTCAATTCTAAACTTCAATTAAATATCCCCAATATCAATCTAGATGAAATTCAAGCCTAATTTGATAGACATTTAAATCCAATTTTATTTTTAAGCTTAAGGCCCAATTTTGACCCATGACCTAAACCTACCTCAAACCAACCCAATTCAATCCCAATTTGACCCAAATCTTTTCTAAAAGCTTCCTAGCATCCCCACAAACAAAACACTAACATGATTTGCCCAAAATTTGGACCCAAACCTTACTCAAATTCAACCCAAACCCAAAATTCCCTAAATGGGCCTACACCCAAACCTAACGCAAATGGGCCCAAATCCCAAAATCAAAACCCAACCAAAGTTGAAACCTATTTTTAACACCCCCATAAACATTTCCCAACATTAATTTTACATCAATTTCAACATTAGCCCAATTTTAGCCCAAGATAGCTCATTTTGACCCATTTGGACTTTATTACCAAAGAGACCCAAATTAGACCCAATCCAATTCCAAATCATCTCAAACTTGCTTCAAATCAAACATGGCACATCCTTAAAATAAACCCAACATTTGTTTGACCCAATCCTTCACAAAATTCCCATCCATAAATTTATTTTCAAGCCTAAGGCCCACTTTTTTTCTAAACCTTCCTAAAAGCCCATTCCTAAAATAATTTCAAAAGTCCAAACCCATCCTAAGGCCCACACTACAATCTCATCTCATCCTCACTCAATTAAAATCATCCCTAAGTTCTAAATTAGCCATCAAATTTTTATAAACTAAGCCATATGCCAAATCCTATCAAATCACCCCTAAATTACCAAAATTCCTAAAAACCTCTTTCATGAAAGTTGACTTAGCCTTTTCCAAGCCAAAGGTGAGCCATGAAGCCATGCATGAGCCACATGTGAGCCATGAAAGCCTTGGACACTTCACCATACCCAAAATGGCAAGAAGAGGGGACCCTTTAATGATTCTCTTAAGGGTGATTAACCACTCCCATGTCTCCCCTAACTCATGCTTAAGCCTAATCGTACTTGGATCGTGACTTGACCCCACTAATCAAGCTAATCCAAGTGGCTTTCTTCAGCTCCAAATCGTCTTGGATGGTGGACCTAACCCAAAACCATGGGTTGACCCATTTAGATCCAAAACTAGCCCTTTTCCATTCCACTTCGATTCAAACCCTTTACACATGGCAAGCAACCAATCGACTTCACAAACATCAAGCCCCGAGCCTCCCGACCCCGAGGGTGACCCATGCTCGCCGGCCGCCCACCCGGGCCGCCGGAAAACACCACACCCGAGAGCTCCCATGTGAGCCCAAGCTTGGAATTCTCACATGCCGAGTCGCCCCATGCCCAATGGCCACCATGGCCGTTCTTCTCCTCACCGAGGCAATCGATCCCAACCCCTAACTCCCCCGGGAGGCCCTCCAGCCCACTCCTATTTAAACCCCACCTCTCTCGGCTATGGAAGGAGGTGCTGAAACAAACCCGTCGAAACTCGCCAAAATTGTCCCGCACCACTCTCCACACTTAGAGCAATTGAGTTCCAATGGTCCATTCGCCCTAATCCCCATTAATGTGAGCTCAATTTCGCAGTCCAAATTCCACCCAAAAACAGGACACTTCACTATAAGTGAGCCAATCCCCAAATCGATTGGTCCTACACCTTCACTCGTACTCAAGAGGAGAATTTCCCGCTGAAAGCCCCCTCTCCAAGCCACCCAGCTTGCTCCAGCCTCCAAGCTTTGTGATCGACTGTGGTCACTTTTGTACCTAGGTAATTAACCGTGCCAAGGGACTTCATCCTGAGCTTGCTTGGACCCAATCGAACGTGACACAACTCTCAGATCGAAGCTTCACTTCTCTGAGCAAAGGTATGAGCTCTCTCTTCTTCCCGAGCTTCTAAACATTCTCCATTTCAAATGCCTTAATTTCAATGCATGATCACAGTATAGATGTATTCGTCTCTTCAAGACGAATCCATAGAGCACAAGAACACAAAAATTCATTAAGTATTGAGTGAAATCTTAGTGGTTTTAGTGTGGACGGTCACGGTTCACACCGGCCGTAGACGATGACCGGGAGCCATCGGATCGCGCGTGTATCGAGCTGGACGGCCGTATGGTGTCGAACCGAGAGACGCGTACGTGAACCGCGGGCCCCGTGGCAGCCGAACTCGGATGGCGGCGCCGAACCGTAGAGACGCCGCGCGGCCTTCGGATCCGCTAAGGTCGACGCGGCGCCGCGTGGTTAAGTAGGAAATTAGGGTATTTTCTTATTTATTAAATATCCAGAACTTCAAAAATTCATAACTTTGTGTAGAAAAATCCTAAAAATAAAATAAAAATACCCTCTTGCTCAGTGAACAGAGGAGAATAATGTGGAAAAGAAATCATGTCATTTCATCAAGTATTATTTTTAATAATTTATTAACTCTCTGCACTATTTCAATCCTCCATGCATATAGAAAATTTATATGGCATGAGACCATAGGGCTTTTAAAGCCTATGAACTTGGGAACATTCCCTGAATTTTCCAAGGTCAGAGGCCATCCCTATGAGAAGTTATTGATTTTTTCAATTGCATGTTATCGTTTCGAGTATTTTAATTCCAATAATTAAGCATGTTGAGAAATAAATTCTAGGAAAATCTGGTGATGTTTCTTATGACCGTAGGAACCTAGAAAAATAAGTTTTGAGTTAATTCACTGAATAACCCTAATCGGCCTAAACACCCAAAATTAAACTTTAATTAATTAGGGTTAACTATACAACAAATTGACTTGGAAACAATTCTTCACTCGTCCTTTAGGGTCGAGAGTCTCACATAAAAATTTGAAACTAATTGACTCGATTTGATCCACCAAATGAGCCGATTAAGCCCCTACGAGTAAAATTAAACTTTAAAAATTCATAACTCACAAAATACTTTTCAAAAATTCACAAAAATAGTTTTGGAGCTTCTTCGATATCGTAGGAACTTAGGAAAATTAAAATTGTAATTTTCTAAAAAAGTTGATTCTTATCATTATTTTAATATTTTTAATAATTAAAAAATAATAAAAATCATAAAAATACTAAAAATCACCAAAATTTCACATTTTGAATCCTAATCACTTAGGAACAAACCAAATATTTTTCTTAAGTCCCTAGGATAAGATATTGAATTAAAAGGCTTAATGTAATTTTTAATATTAAAAAATGTATTTTCCAACCTTTTCACTAAAATAATTCTAATAAATCAAAGAAAAATCCGAAAAATGCAAAATTTGTTTCTATGAACTCCTTGAGGTCATAGAGATTTAAGAAAAATATAAAATCCATTTTTCAACTTTAATTTTAGTTTAAAATTAATTAATACTCCAAAACTCAAAATAATTCTAATAAATAAAATTTAATTCAAAAAATCACCAAAATTGGTCCAAATGGTACTATGGTCATTAAGAACATCCCATAATTTGCTTAAGGACAGAAACATTTCCTTGGTCATGTTATTGAATTTTCCTTGAAATCCCCTATTTTCCATTAAAAATAACTACATAAATAAATTAAATGCAGAAAAATCACATTTTCTCCTCTAATATCTTAATTGACATGTAAGTGAGGTTACATAAAAATTTCAAGTTCATTTGAGCTTAATTTAGTGAGTTATAGAATTATTAAGCTTGAAGGGCAAAATGGTAATTAAAATTTTCAACCTTTAATTAAAATTTTAGGATTAATCAAAAAGGGGGGATAAAATATTTGATTTTGAACTGATTTTGGATGATTGAAACTTAAATGATTGAGGGTAGAAACCTACTAAACATTTCAAAAAAAAAAATTTAAAATAAACTTTTTAATTAATTAATTGAAATTTTGGGAAAATGATGGAAATTGGAATTATTAAAGTAGGGATATTATTAAGAGGATATTTATTCTTTAAATTAAAAGTCCCTAAATAAACCACTTCAATAATACTTAACTTTTAATAAATAAATAAAATTTAATTAATTAAAATAATAATCCATATTATAATTAAACTAAAATTAAATTAAAATTAAAATTAAATTAAAACTAAAACTAAAATTAAAATAAAATTAAAATTAAATTAAAAATAAAATTAAAATTAAATTAAAATTAAAAATTAAATTGAAACTAAAATTAAAATTAAATTAAAATTAAATTAAATTAAAATTAAATTAAATTAAAATTAAATTGAAATTAAATTAAAATTAAATTGAAATTAAATTAAAATTAAATTAAATTAAATTAAAATCAAATCAAATTAAATCAAAATTAAATTAAATTGAATTAAAGTTAAATTGAATTAAATTAAATTAAAATCATTTAACAACAAACCTAAATGAAATCCTTAAGAATTAAATCTAAAATAACTTAACACTATTCCAAACTTAAACTAACTTTTTATAATTAAATCAAAATTAAAATTAAATCATTAAGTTTAAATCATCAAAATATTTAATAATTTGATTTGCCCTTTTAAAGCTCTTATTATTATAACTCTTAAATGAGGCATCAAGTGAAGTGTTACTTCACTTATAGGATATTCAAATGTCTTAGTTCACTGAGCAAGATAACAAAACTTAAATTCCTAGATGATTAATTCACTTGTATAATTAAATTCTCTTGGACTTAAAACAATCCTAGAGGTATTGAAAAGATGTTTAAGACTCGTCTTAAGCACTTCCTCAATATGATAGGATGTTTATAAGAACAACTGAATTTAATTGTTCTTGGGTGAATAAAGTCATCCTTAAACCAAAACACAAGAACCTAGACGTCATAGGAGATGGTTAGCCATAGGATTAGGACTTTGGTAGACAACCAAAATCTTTCCCTTAGCTTTACTCAGTACTTGTTGAAACATTTAAATGTCTTAACATGTGTTTTAAGTGCAGCTTGGATGACGGGAAGACCTCTCAGGTACGCTTTTATTTTATTGCAATTTACTTTATTGCAATTTACTTACGTGCACTGTACTTTACTTTTCTTGTATGATAAATAACTGTTGCATGAAAACCAAAACCTTTAGGATAGTCCCTAAACTGAAACCAAAACTAAATTAAAAGTCGTTACAAGATAAAAATTACCGCCACAACATTTCAAAATATAAAACAACTCAAAATTTAATCACAAACAGAACAACAAAACTACAATTGCAACTAAATTTAAACGTCTCATTGAATGATCGGGAATACCTCTGATGATGTAACCCACGTGTTGCTAACGGGATTTCCCACTGCCTAAATGAAAGTGTGGAACTCATTCGACTGAGTTTAGTAAATTCATCCGGACTAAGTGAATTCGATGAAAATAACGGTGTCGGGATGACGGAACCGTGGAATCTTAATCGGTTCTGTTTAAACAACTTTAAGATTTGTTTTAATTAAAATATTAAAAACACTTGGATTTTAAGATTCTCTCTAAACCAAAACACTTCTCTCATCTCCTGATATATGACTTCTAAAACTAAACCTCTACAACAATAAGGAGCTCGAAGCATGGTGGGCAGCTCGGCCATCGTCATCAGCAAAGCTCGGATCTACTTCAACAAAACTTTCTTAGAATTAAATAACCAAGCCATAGGACTTCGAGGTGGTTTACCTAGTGCAACATAAATCCTCAACTTTTCGTTAGGCATTTGCATAATCATGTTATGTAAATTAAGCCCTAACCGGTCTTAGGACTCCGAGGTAGTCATTTGGTACGACATAAACCCTCACATCTTCGAAGTCTGTTCGTATGATTTTATCATACAAATATAAGTCCTAATTAATTAAAAATCGGCGAGACGGAAACATTGAATAATTCTCTCAAATTGAAGCCAAACAATAGGATAGTTTGGGAAGTTGCCAAGATTTTTCTTGGATCTCCAGCTTCTCCTACCTCTCTTCCATTGGACTCCAAAATATATTGTTCCCAATTTGAGCTAATCCCTATTGAAATTTCCAAAATCCAATCCTTTGAAAACTTTAAACTTTGAAATTCTTGAGAGAAAAACCACTGATCATTATCGAGAGTTTTCTTAAGTGATTCCCGTCACTTAGGATGTAATTAACTATAGTGGCTTGCTCTTATAGGGAATTTTAAGAACCTGAGTAATATAAACCTCGCTTAATTCATTTATATTAAGCGAGAGAACTTGTCGGCTTATAAAATTGGTTCGCAAACCAAATGGATGTCACAAATCTTCTAGTTTATTTAATCGAGCCCCATCATCAAGCAAAGGTGTCTATTCTCTGGGATAGATATACGGTTTGTGATGCGGTGCTCGTTTATATAAACTATTCGGGATGTGAGATCAGTTTGATTTCATATTTTAAAATTTTCAAACTTAAAATTATTTTCAAAATCAAATACTACTTTCTAAATTATATATATATTTAAATTAAATTTAAAACCTAAAAATATGCCGACACCCACTCTGTAAGATAGTGACATAATATTTTTCCTTCTTGTTAAGCTTCTCGAATACAAAGCTAACTCTTAACATATCTAAGTTATCTTTCTTTTCTTTGACATGGCTAGGACGGAATGGTCAAGGTGGACTATTCTCCTCCTCACGAGCGAAAGACATAGGATGAATCCTATTACCCCTAGCAAGGGAGAGGTCCCAGGCCGTCCTATTTCTTCCTCAGCAATTGCCTTTTCATTATTCATGATGAATTTCATGGCTTTGTCTTTCTTGATATTCAAAATAGTCCTATACCTATTTCTCCACTTAGTTTGGGTCAGCGTTGTAGACTTAGAACTTGACCCAATCTCAAACATTGATGTCAATGGAGTAGGATCATTTTCTTCAACTTCCATGATAGAATTTTCTTTTATTGATTGTTGAACAACTTTCATAGGAACAACAACAGGACTGACAACAATAGACTTGATGGTATGTTTAACAGGCAGAGCAGGCACTTCCCCAGTCAGAACCCTCTTTAGTGAATGAAGCTTGTGGATGTACTTCAAGTTGAATCTAATTAATAATTCTTCAACTTTCCTACAATCTTTCTTTATCACAGTAAGGGGGCATTCCGGAAGACTACTTCAATCACCTTAAAACCAGTACCAATTTTGATTGTTGAGACATGGTAGTGGACACTCTTATTTGCAAGTTGGTACTCTTATTTACAAGTTGGTTCAATCCTTCAACGAAGGAGAAGATCAACTTAAGGGTGGACATTTCTAAAATTTGGAGAATTCAGAAGTCAACTCAACTCAATTTGAAAACTCCATTCTTGTCACAGATATTCCTAAGAACAATAAAGTACTTTGAGGTTTTTCTGGTAGTTGGGCTTTCATTTCAAGTTTTCTTTCATAGTTTCTTTTGAATTTCCTTAAAAATTTTTATGAGTTGGGAAAATTTTGAAGGGAGAAGTTTTAGGTTTATCTTATCATAGATAAACAAACCTAAAGGACAATAATATTTAATTGTACGAACCCAATCCTAAATCTGCATTCATCAACTCCATCTCTGATCTCACTTGGACTAGCTAGATAGAGACCTGAGCAGCAATCTCGGTAGCAAATCTAGCCTCAATATTAGAGTTATGCGTGACAACCTACGTACAAAGCTCATCCTTCTAAGTAGTAGAAGTCAATGCTTTAGATAATCATAAGGAACGAACATAGCAGGCCAAAGCCTGAGACCCTAATCTATAGACTGACAGTTTTTCTTCCGTCTAGTAGCCTCCTGCCACTGGTCGTAGTCGGACTGATCATGATATGTGATAGTAATATCGTTCGACTGTTGGGATTGACTCTTCTTCATCCTCTCAACTTCATCCTTTGAAAGGTCTCCTAAAAAATTTGATTGATGAAAGTTAGAGGCTAGAAAAACTATAATAGTTATTTGAATTGTATAGTAATTAATCTTATGAATTAGATGCTTGAAATTTGTTGTCCACCCAGCTCTGGTTCAACCGCTGCTTATGAGTGTGTCCGTGTAACTCGACAGCGGAGGTGTCTTGTCACAACTCTATAATATGTCGGCGTAATAAAACAGTTAGCATACATTTCATGTACAACAAAATTTAATTCAAAAATTAAGTCTTATTAGTATTCTCTTATATTTTGTATGTGGCATCTCTCCACCACTGTGCTTGAAGCCTCCCATGCCTTCGCAGACAGAGCAACGATTCTGTTTGGCCTACTTTCTCTTCTTTTTGTCTTTGAGAGAATCACATGACCTAAGCAGCGAGGAAAAAACATCCTCGGTGAGCCACAAGGGGGGCTGACGTGTCTTCCATATGTCGTCGAGCATATCATAAAGACTGTCGCTTCCCTTGAGCTTGAAGCTTCTTTTGATGTTGGCCACCTACTTAGGTGATCAGAACCACTGTTTTTGCAAAATGAAATAGAAAATGTTTGATTGATAAACATAAATTTATAACTTTAGATATTATGTTCGGTATATACATTGGAATTCTAAATCCACAAATCCAAAATTGGGATTGGGACCTCCTTCTTTCATAAGTATGAATAGTTAAATTTGCTCCGAATAATGTCTTGAATGGAATGAATACTCTGTTTGGGTGGAGAAAAACTAGAAACAACATATCATTAGTTATTTTTTAAATAAACAAAATAAATCACTAATGTCAATATATAAAAAATACTCATGTATTCCCCAAACCTCAGAGCTAAAAACTATAGGGTGCTCACACTTGATGGCGCATCAGTAGAAGTTGGTGACAGTGCTAGTGTGGTAGTCATAGTTGGTAGTAGTTCTGGTGTGGTATAGATAGGTGGGGTAATTGTCGGTGTGATAGACACAGTTGGAGTGGTACTAGTGTGGTGGCAATTGGGGTGTCTACCAGGGTCTATGCGGTAAGTGTTGGCGGTGGTGATGTGGTAGAAGGGCTTGCATCCCCAACACTGCTTCCATGACCTACGTGGCTAACAATCTTCTTCCTTTTGTAATGATCTAAGGTGCCTCGTCCCTCGATAGGAGGGAGACCACCCCTCACACCAGCAGTCAATTGCAAGAAGCAATGAATAATTAATTAGTGCGAGTAAATAGAAATCAAAACAGTAAAGTGTAATCTATAAACTATTGAGCTAAAAATATAAAAGTACGTAGTAAATAGAATGGAGCTGTAAATACAAGAATGCAATCTACATACTGTAAAGTGCATGCAAGCTACATACTACTGAAGCTGAAAATACAAAAGAATGCAGTAAACAGAATGGAAACTGTAAAGTGCATGCAAGCTACGAACATTAAAGCTAAAAAGCACAAAAGAAAGCAGTAAACAGAGAGGAAATTTGTAAAGTGGAACCTATAAACTACTGAAATCGAAAAACACAGAAGTCTGCATTTGGATTAGCTTACTGATCTTAGCTAACCTTCTCTGATGAATAACTAAAGGATGATGAACGTAAATGTTATTTGTCCAAAGTATCATCAGTAATACTCATTGATACTCATTTCAGTGTATTTTTCATTAGCATAAATTGATCTTTTCATAGATTGGATCAAGTGGGATGTATAAATATGTCATTTTTATTCCTTGATGGGCAATATCAATTGTATTATGAATATCAATTGTTGCTCTAAGTTTACCCGTTATAAATACTACCCAGTCAACTTTATCTTTTGTTCTATGGGGATGTGGAAGATAATAAACCTGACTTGCTTGTCTTGCTAAAATGAAAGAATCAATTTTTGCATACGTTCTATTCACTTTAACTTCTACGATATTATATAGTTAGTTTGAATTTGTTCCACGATTAGAAACATGATTGAACCAATCAAAGTTGAACAAAACTACTCTCCCTCCAATGCTCCCAAGATAAGATAGTTCAACAACTTCTTTGAGAATTGCATAATAATCTATCTCGTAATTGATTTATTATTTGCTTTAATGCAAATTTTGGAATTACAAGCTTTTTTTTCCTTCTGACTAGGATCTCGTATGAAACTTGTAGCCTTTCACATCGTAAATATGTAAAATTATCACGATGTACATGGGTCCCCAAGCAAGTTCTAATTTGTTAATCCAATATTCCCATCAAGATCTATTAATTCATAAAAGAATTATGAGTCGATGAAGATACCAAAAAATATATGTGTGAGATGAATAATGAATTTACCAAATTCTAACATACATGCATTGTAAACCATTGTGGTAATTTATTCTCTATATCCTGGCTTGTGTTATAGAAATTAACAAAACTATGAATAAATTGTTTGAACTTTAAGAAATTTATGAATTAACTCATCATAATGTTTGAAGAACAACTATTAATAGAAAATATCTTACTGAATAAAAGTTTGAACTTCGTCGCAATTGAGAAGAATGCAAAATGTTGCTACTCAAAGTTCCTGATCATTAAGAAAATGTGAAGTGCACCTCCCCGATGTTTCACCAAACTGTTGGAAAATAGAAAGCATCGAGGGAGGCACTAAACCCAATAAATCTTTCATGGATTTTTCTCTTACAGTAAATATGTGTCACATACTGATCAGTAAATGTTAGTCTCTTACAGTAAATATGCGTCACATATTGATCATTCTGGTTGTTATTTATTCTTTAATGTTCTCTTCAGTTTATTCAAAAATCTGTAAGTAAAATGTTATTTAGCATAATTTGAAATTATCATGTATGAAGTAATGTGTTACAACATACCTCTCATACACATACTTCCAACGGTAATATACTGGAACTCCAACAAATGCCTCGTGTGGTATATGTATCTACAAATTCTCTATGGAGTCAAAGAAACTAGATGAGAATATTCTTTTGATCTTACATAGTATTACTGGAATGTTGCTTATATCTGTCATACGCCATCAAGTTTCAAACGAGAGCCTCATAATTCTCTGAAGAACACACAAATTTCAATTATTGGATTTAGTACTTCTCTTGACAAGTAGTTAAATGTCGTTGTCATCAAATTTTTTAGGGAAATATGGCAGACATGGTTTTTCATTCCAAATATCATTCCTCCCTCCACATCAACACTATGGCTCAAATTTGAAGCATATTCGCTCGAGAATTTTAATGATTGAAGCCACTCACAAATAGATGTACATTGTGTAAATTTAAGATAATATATATATATATATATATATATATATATATATATATATATATATATATATATATATATATATATATATTAGCTTCATAATATTTCCAGCAATAGTTTCTTGGATATCTAACTTTATTGGATCTCTAACTCCGTCCTTTTTCAAATATTCTTCATATCTAGTCTGGCATTCACATTATCCTTAATTTTTCCTTTTACATCCATCACAGTGTTGAAGATTTTATCAAAAAAAAAAAATCTCTATGTGCATTATATCAAGATTGTGCCTGATCTGGTTATCTTTCAAGTAAGGTGAATCCCAAAAGATGGACGTTTTTGTCCAGTTAAGAGTAACATCACCCGGTGTACGATGTGAAGAAAATTCAGATCTGATAGTAATCTTTGGAATTTTACTAACAATCAGAAATAAATTTTCAACAGGCACTCTTGGAGGTAGTGTTGATTCTCAATTTGTTTTCTTTTGAATGCATTTAAGTTTCGCCTGAAATGATTTTCATTTTTAATAACATCGATGAAAATCAAAGCATGAATTATTTTGTAGTGCTGGAGCGTAAATCCATTAGGTGAATCCACGAAATATGGACAAACCAACTTTCCCGCAGCGCTCCAGCAAGATAACATGTCATACGCAAGAAATCACTTATTATTCACATTAACATTGCTTTTATTTGAAAATTATGTTTCATTGAGACATCATATGTCCTGACACCTATTTCCCAGAGAATATGCAGCTCATTTATCAACGGTTGCAAGTAGAGATCAATCATATCTTTAAAGCTATCGAGACTTGGTATAATCAATTTCATGAAGGAGAATGACATGATCATGTACATCTCAAGTAATAGATTGTATGGTGTAATAATCACTGACTAACAAGAGTAGAGAGGCACAGTCTGATTATACGATGAGAAGCCATCAGAGTATAAGCTAAGCCGCATGTTAAGAGCTCTGCAGCGAACTCAGTTTATTTGCGATTAGAATAGTTTCATGCCTCTCCATTTGCAAGAGGGCTCATTGAGTTGATTTCTTCTGATCTGCTATAATTTCATGTCATATGTGGAGTAGTACGCTTAGAAGAAAATAACATCTTAAGACGTGAAATACGTGATAGATAATAGACCCGGTTGTATGGAACTTCCTTCTATCTCTTACTTTTTCTTCTCCGAGATTTGAACCTAAGAGAATGACATAATCTACAGAGTGACTATTCCACTGGAATTGTAAAATATCATACATTCGTTCAAGCAACAATCAATCTTTTCTTCTTTCAAGCCTAACTTGGAGACTAGCATTTTCACCTTGTATAAGTCTTCCGGAGATAAAATTTTCTATTAATGTGTCACTTTCAATAATCTTGCAAACCAATTGAAGGACTCTCGTGGCATGTAAAACTTGGCTTTAATTATCAGCATTTTGAGAGCAACAAATAGCTCAGAATGGGATGTGTGGTCCTCTCATAGTAGCCTTTGTGCTGCATTCAGTAATTATAAAATTCCCAAGTTTTGTGGTTTGGTGCCTCTTTCTTTACTTAACTCGGAGAATAATGTTTTGTCCCATCGAAGACCATTTCATCAGCCTGATTGAAATTCAGGTTGAGGTTCATAGCTCGTTGTAGGAGAAGAACTACATATTATAGGCTCAAACCCATCATGTGAAGCCCAAACCCAATATTCAGGTTTAAACCCCTGATAGTTTAAATCATATATGAATTTATCTGACATTAAGTGTGTTGTGTTTTTGTGTTTCGAACATGGACACTGAAACTTACCCTCAGATAGGTATATCGAAAGATTAGATGCCGCTACGACGAAGACCTAGACACCATTTAAGAACCTTTCAGTGATTCATTTTTTATCTAGATAAAGTCTATTATAAATCCATGACCTTGATGTGCGAATATCCATAGATAACTTAAATCATCACAAAAATCAACACGTTATAAAATACAAGCAATAGAGTCTTACATGACCCTAGCAGAATAAGCAAGTTATGGTTGTTGAGCGAGCCAAGGGGTTTTGTTTTCGGTGTGATGAGATATTAGTGCCAATCCTATGGACAATTTTGTTTTTTGTTCACTTAAGGCAATTTAGTCATTTATTATTATTATGGTTGGCATGATACATTCATCTAATATAAAAAGCTCTCCTTAATGCTGTTTATAGTTGTTTTTCCCGTATGTGTCTTCTCCTTAATGCAAGTAAGATTGGGGGCAAAATTCATGAACAAGTCTAAAGTTAAAATCAGAAAGGTGCGGTAAGAGTGAATACATGCCTCAAATATGAAGTTGTGCATATATATCTTTGGAGAGGTGCCAAAGAAATTACCATATGAAGTCAACATTTGTGGTTTGTGCATTAAAAACTCTCTAGTGATTCTCCACTTCAACCAACCAGTTGAATTCTACTAATATCATCCCCATCTATATATATCACCATCACTTTGAACAATAGTCCCAAGATATCTATAACAATTTCAACCAATTTTTATGGTGGCCACCCTCCAAAGGACGGAGGTGACGGCTGGGATTTTTTATTTCGCAATATCGACCTTCGCTGCTTAACACATGTATTTAAGGTAAATCCAGACAAACACAAATAAGAAAAATTAAATCTAACGCTCCGTTAGATCAAATTGATTCATCTCTTCTCTAACGTATATCCAAATTTACTAAATTCTATCGTGGGCAGGACTTAAGTTTTTATTCTATCGTCGCTCTCACCCGTCGCACTATCATAAATATGAATTTACTCTATTTCATAAATCATATTCAACGTAAATCTAACCTGCAACCAATCACTGCCTTAGTGGGATAAATGCTTAGTTTTGTAGGTGCTAGATATGAAAATACACAATAATTTAGTGCTATGTATATAAATATAAGATTTTAGATGTGAGATCATAAATACATAAGAATTGTGTGCTGTATATATGTAAGTTTCTTTTAAAAACATAGTGTTCAAAAAGAAAATTCCAATGATTGAAGCCTTAAGCATGCATGAATCACAAGAATA
Organism: Papilionanthe hookeriana x Papilionanthe teres; assembly: GCA_022702705.1. NCBI lineage: Eukaryota > Viridiplantae > Streptophyta > Magnoliopsida > Asparagales > Orchidaceae > Papilionanthe > Papilionanthe hookeriana x Papilionanthe teres. The sequence continues at coordinate 23,178,748 of CM040434.1, read as the reverse complement.
ATGAAAAACATCAAAAACCTGAAATTTTGGATTTTCTAAAATCACATAGACTGAAAATGCAAGAAAATTAGTAGTCCAAATTATATAAGAACTTAGAGGAATGATTTAATCGAGATTACCTTCGATTTGACTATAAGAACGTGATAAATTGTGAACGATAATGCTGGTTCTAGAGCATAAGTGGAGGTGAGAGGAAAAAATGAGAAAATTTAATTGTCGGTTCAATATATTAAGTGTTTCTGATGGCTTTTCTACGTTCCTAAAGACATTGTTTATTAATAACGCAATAAACCACAGTTATAACTGTCGGTTACTATGATATGTTCGTCAGTTTTTAACCTAGAAAATCAACGATGTGGATTTCCGATGACTTCTACCTTTCGGTTTATAATTTACAATGAACTTACGGAAAACAATTGTCGGTTATTCCTCACATATCGTCGGAAATGATTTTTAATAAATAGCTATGGCTTTTAGAGTTGGAAAGTCGTCGGAAATGGTTTTTAATGACGGAAAACAATTGTGTGTTTTTTAGGGTGTGATTAACCAAAGATACTATTTTCCTTCATGAGCTATGCAACACGGATTAAAACTTAAGCTATAATCTATTGATATAGCTAGAAAGTATTTATAGGTTTTCTTTGAGAATGAGGTGGAATGAGTTAATCTGAATCTTCTTTAGAATTACATCTATAAATTATTTTATAAGGATCGCACTATAAATATACCTCCTCCCCTTCGTTATTACACTTGTATTTTTAGTTCATTTTTTTGTCATCTCCTTTACTCTTTTATCGAATTTGATAAAAGGATTGTCAAGAAAGGAAATCTTGAATTATCAAATGAAATTATAAAATATCCCACAAACAATCAACGAGGGAAATTTTATAACTAATCTATAATTCTACGACTTTATCTCATAGAGAAGGAAAAGAATAGGACTTGCTCTTCTCAGCCATCCTTGATTCAAAGCTGGACTGAATTGTCTTTTATAACTAATAGAAGAAGCACAAATTCCGACCCATAAACTCAAGAAAAATTTCTATGTGGAGAACGCACACAGTTCTGCATGTTCAATAACCTCTCAATAACCTCCATTTTGGGGTTATTTGAGGGTTATTGACATGTTATTGGGGTATTAATTTCAATAACCCTATAACCCCTCAACAACCTTCGCGAGTTCTATTTCAGTGTTATTCATTGATTATTATGAGGGTATTGCGGAGTAATTAGGAGTACACGCGCAGAGCTGCGAGTGTAAAAATATATAATTTTTAAAATTTTCTATAAAATTCATTGTTGTTCAAGAAGCCTAAGCCTCAAGAAGCCTAAGCCTCTGCATAAGTCAAGGCAAAAAGCAACAAAGAAGGAACATTCACTAAATGAAAAAGTAAACATACAAAACAAATTAATATAAAATGACCAAGTACCGTTGGGTCGAAGACATATTTAAGAAAAATAAGCGATTAGGCTCTATAAATACTACCATATGAGATTTAAGAATTAAGGTATTAAGCATGAGTGATGTGCTCTTAGTCTCCATTTATGCTTTATTTTTCATACATACTCTTTCTATACTCTAAAAATACATGAAGAAAACATAAGATTATAAACTTGATTGCCTTCAAAATAGAAATTAGTACATATAAATAAAATATACAAGACCAATGATTCATGTCTGGTGTGGGGAACAACAAAAGTTAGCACTTGTAGAAAAGGAATTATAACATCTTATTTAAGCTTCCTCACTATGGACACGACTCCTTAAAGAAGCCCGTCTATATATTTCTAATCAAAACTATGGACACGACTCCTTAAAGAAGCCCGTATATATATTTCTAATCAAATCTTCATATCTCACACTATATATATATATATATATATATATATATATATATATATATATATATATATATATATATATATATATATATATATACAAATGAATGACTAGACATAAATAAATATACAATAATGGCGATACATATGAGAAACTAAACAAATATATATGAGTATGTTTATCAAAGCATCTAAGATTGTGCATGTCGGTGTGGCTACATGTATGCATATATGATCTTGATATGGTCACTAAGGGCAGTGACGCCGCCTCACCGTATGGAAAACTACGTTTGCGCAGCTTATTCGAAAATACAGTTATTTTCTTACACTAAATATTGAATGCACGTCAAACATTGCAGTTTGGATTTTCAGATAAGTAGCTTATCTAGATAAACAGAAGCTACCCAAATGCCCCCTAAGTTTGAAAAAATTATTGCGTCCGGACAGCGTACGCAAAGTTATGTCCGGACTCCAATTATATGACGACACGTGTTCGTGTTGGTCCCATCCCTCAAAACACAAAAATACAACCGCGGGTTGTATTGGAATATTCCGAAATACTACCATAATACAACCGGGAATACTCAAAACACAAAAATACAACTGCGGGTTGTATTGGAATATTCTGGAATACTACAATAATACAACCGATAAATTTAATCACGCGGCCCGACCCGACCCACTTTTTTCAATAGAAATAAAGTTTTGGTTGTATTCAAATATTCTGCGGTTTTATTGGAATATTTCCCGCTTTATCATGTAGTAGTATTCCCGTAATACAATACAATCGTGAATATTCGAATACAACCGCGGTTGTATTCGAATATTCCACCACTTTATTGGAATATTTCTGGTTGTATTATGGTAGTATTCTAGAATATTTCAATACAACCCGTGATTGTATTTGTGTGTTTTGAGAGATGGGGTCAACACGAATACGTGTCTTCATATAATAATTTTTCCTAGGTTTGATCTCCGGAACCCTTATAAATTACATTTTTGGGAAATAAATATAAATAAATTTATAGATAAATAAAAATTTTATAAATAAAAGTTTATCGTATTTGGACGTTCACTCGCCGAGGCAGCGACCGCTGCATGGGACCATGAGACTGAACTATCAACTTACGTCACATTAGCTTAAATGGCGTCACCCTGGAAGGAGTCCCAGAAGGACCCACCACTAACCTGCTACTTTGACTGCTTTTTCTTCGCGTCTCTTTCTTCTTTTTCTTTTCCTTTTCCTTTCTAAAACAATTTATAAAATAGCATAAAAGAAGTATATATATATTTGTTCCTACCCACTCTTGTTACCTGTCGCTGTTGTCGGAGAAGGAGACGATAATTAACAATACAGAATTAGGCATAATTTAACCTAAATCTTGTCAAATAAAGAAAATGATATCTTTAAATCGTGGATGTTCTTAATGCCGTATTTTCTCCATATTGGCTTAATTTTGGGATTTACCAAATTTCAATAGAAGATGGATTGATGGGATTTAGAGGAGTTCAAGCGAGCAAAGAAGGGTGGGAGGAAGGGGAAGAATGACGAGTGCAAACTTCGTCGATAATTTTGGGTAGGAGCGGAGCGCAAATAGGAGAAGGGTCGGAGTCTCGGAGGCCATTGTATGCAGGCATTATGTTGCTACCTTTTCAGGTCACCATAAGGAAGCTGGAATGTCGACGCAATTGACTGAAGAGTAAGGAGAGAGTGGTAGAAACGAGAATTAAGAAGAATTGGGTGGTATGTATGTAATATAGAAGTTTAGGGTGTTAGAAACGAAATTTAAATAAGAATTGGGTGCTATGTATCAAAATGAGAAAATGCCTCAATATTCATTGCACTTTAATTGAAAGGCTTAAAATAAAAAATATATAAATATATAAATATATAAATGAGATAATATCAATTCGTTGTGTACATCGAGAATGAAGCCGCACAAATCTTGAAGAGATCCTACAGTTCAGACAATATAAAAGTATAACTAATGAGTACCCACCAGCAGAAGACCACGAGACCTACCTAGCTAACCGGAAATAGCAGTTCGAACCAAAAGCCAATACCAAAGCTGATCAGTTGCAGCCATTCTAGCTAGACTTCAAATGTTATGAGCACGAACCCATCAAATCAAGACAAGACAGATTAACATGCAAGCCAACCACCATAAGAAGGCCTATTGAAACAAGCAATCAGCCATTACGTAGATCATACCCAAGGAATGACTCGGCTCTTCAATACCATCAATCATCCCATAGATGCCTCAATGACTGTGATCGAGAGGTAAACATATCAAAAGAAATTTAAGTCATCCATCTGGCTCTCCTTGTTATGAATTGGGCTACCTATCAGGTTATGATAATTTACCCTTAATATGATAACCTAGCATTGCTCAACCAATAGGCACTCCGCATTAGGGGTTAAAGGTTGATAATCAGATTAGTTTAGCCAATCAAAAAAGCCTAACCAATCGAACAAGTCTTGCCAACCCGAAGTCAATTAAATGTCGATCGATGACTTGACTCAATGTAGCAAAACAAGCATGCCTCACCAAACCTAATTTTATCGAGCTCAACAGATCATGCTAGAAGGTAGTTGAGCCATAAGCTCATACATGTAAGATATCTAAAATATCCTGCCCCCATTATATCAAGGGAAAACATGAAACTTCATATATTGTATCCCCTTCCCTATGAATAGGGGATCATTTTATGAAATAGACAAGATGTTTTATTGTTTATTAATATGCACTTATCTCTCTGTCTCTCTCTCCCACCTTTCTGATGCTCTTGAGGTGTGATTCACTACATATCGAGATCAATATCCAAAAAGGTGCGGTGAGCACGGATCATGCCATAAATAAGGAGGAGCAACACACGAAGAAGAAATCACAATAGATATACCAGTACAATGGAGTACACTAGAGATTTGTAACCAACAGATCCAGAAGCTAATGGACCAGATGTTGGATGCCATCCTAGAGGCATTGGCTTGGGGAAGGGAGCAGCACCCCCAAGATGAAAAGCATGTGCCTAAAAGCCGAATGACACCCTTAGTACTGGAAAAGGGAAGGAGATTCTCAATATTTCAATAATTCTAGATTGCATCAGATGGATAGTTAGTGGTTATGGAGCACTGAGGCATATCATCAACTAGAGGATACATTATCTCATCAAATCTCGAAGCTCGTACCAACAAAAGGTTCAAAATCTATGCACTAGAATCTTGTAAAAGGACAGACTAATCCCACCAACCACATAGCCTCATTGGAGTTGATCTTATGATTATTGAGGATAACTGATGTGCTACCTTTTTTTCATCTCTCTTAGAGAGTCAGCCCTCAGATGATTCAACAGTTTGTAATTAAGAGTGATTGCCTCATTTGTTGACTTTAAGTGGATGTTTGGGAGCACATAGAAGCCCTAGAAGAATTCATATTCCATCTTAGAGATCAAGCAATGGTAGAATGATATCCTCCACTCGTTCATTACTCAGTTCCATAAAGAGAAGTTGGAAGTGCGGTATGTAAAACACGCCATACCACATATCACTCTATCCCAAACAGTTGAAAGAAGGACAATTCAGGTACACTCGAAGCTTGCAGTGATCAAAGACCGTAATTGAGCGGTTGGAGTTGGCTAATAATTATATATCAATCGTGGAATACAACTCCACTCCTATTTTATCCAAAGAAGAGCCTTTCACCCATTGTCTGCAAAAGAGGACCCATAAGGATGATAGTTAGAGTTTGTGGGATGATTCACGTCCCTTCTCTCATCTAAGTTATAAAGACAATTAACCACCCTGGGACCATAGGCGTGTGAGCATATCCTACAACTGAAAGAATGGGGCCTAATATCCTGACCAACGGTTGGGTGGATACAATGAGTGTCCGCTTCCCAATCATGAGACACCACAGACAACCTGTCGAGGGTATAAATGATCGAGATAGTAAAGGCCATGCAAAATAAGGAGTACTTCAGGAAAGCAACATTATGAAGATGGGATCTTAACTCCGGGATCCAAAGAAGTATTGAACATACCATCGGGATCAAGGACATAATATGGAGGATTTCCGACACCTCCCGAGCCAGATTAAAGAACAAATCATGGCTGTAAAATTGAATGAATTCGTGTCTTTAAAAGCCACAACACATCATCAGGGAAAATCACTAGTTGAAGAAATTTTGGATGAGCAAGTCCGAGTGTACGTTATTCACATTGCTGGTAATCCCTAGCCTTTTTCTGAGGAGCCAGAGAATAACCCCACCGAGTGAACCTGAGTAGGCTTCAGTTGGCAGAATTTTGTGCATCCATAAGCTAGAGCAACAAGACTATAGACTTTCAAATGATTCAAGCTCAAACTCATCATACCAAGACATAAAAGATTGGCATGCAAGCTAACCACAACAAGAGGGCCAATCGACTTTTTTGTAGATCAAATCAAAGGAAAGACTCAACTTCTCAGTACCATCAATCATCTTACCAGAAGTTGAGAGGTAACCATATCATAAGAAATATAAATCATCCCTCCAACCCTTCATATTGGGAAGTGAACAAACTATCAGGTTACAGTGATTCACTTTTGATTTGATGCCCGAGCATCGCTCAACCAACATGAGCTCCTCACTAGAGATTAAAGGTTGGCAGTCGGACTAGATCAGCCGATTGACAAAACCTAGCTAATCAAAGAAGTCATTCCGACCCAAAGTTGATTGAAGGCTAACTTGCAACCTCGACTCAACGTACATGAACAGGCCTCACCGAACAGAAGCCTACCGAGCTCAACTGATCGAGCTAGAAGGTAGCTGAGTCATAGACCCATTAACGTAAATTACCTAAAATATCCCTTAAAACCCTCATTAAAGCAATGACAAACACGTAACTTCACATATTGTACCCCATCCCATACAAATAGGGGATCATTCTATGAAATAGACTAGACATTTTACTATGCATTATTGTGCACTTCTCTCTATCTCCCTCTCTCTTTTATTTCTTATGTTCTAACTCTTACAATGTTATTCATAGACAGATGAAGATTCAACATTGATGCAACATTAAGGATGATATTTTTCTTCCCAATGACAGAAAACTAGCTTGAACAAACCCTTTTTTACTGGTAATACATATTTTTCTTGCAGCAAAAAACATAAATAAGTCTAATCATACGAAATCATTAGAACTTCTCACATTTAACTTTAGCCGTATAATTTGGCTCATATTTTTTTAAAAGAGAAAGCCTTGTACATTTGCTTTATGAGGAACACGCTGATTAAGAATAAGGGCAGATTACATAGAGGGAATCCAAAACATCACTATTTACAATTCAAGCACCCTCTTTCATCCGTTTTTCAAAATTAGATCAAAATAGCTATTTTGGGTGAAAGGTATCCGTTTTACATTCAATTTTAACACTGCCATTAGGCCAAAATAAATATTTCCTCAAAATCTCACTCATTCAATTTCATTAACTTTATTTGTGAAAAAAATTTACCTAAATAATTCACACAATTTATATCAAAATAAAAATTTTAAATATATTAAATGCTCCAAAAAAAAAAAGATCATAACCAAATTTTTTTTAGAAAAAAAAAACAAGATTTCATAAAAAAATAAAATTTTAATATTTAAAATTAATCCTTTTATATTAATAAAATTTAAGATGCATCCTAATACAAATCTTTCTAAAATTTAAATTTCTAACGGTACTATTCTAACGAGATTGTTCTACCAACCATCCATCCCTTCTTTCAAAAATAATCGGTGGCTTCTCCAACGCACTAAACCCCCTCCACCTCCCCTTTAATCAACTAAATAATTCCCCTGCCTCTACTAATTAGCACAGAGTTAGGTGAGATCCGCTCACCTCCCTCCCCATACTCACCGACTCCGGTCTCTCCCCAAAATATCCATCGGTCCTTTCACTCCATCAAGCTCACTGCCAAACCCAATATAACCTCACCTTCACCTTCTTCCTCCTTGTCTCCGCTCTTCCTCTTTGTCCCAAAATGAAGACCATCATGTCTCGTTCCCCCCACGAGTCTTCCTTATCCTTCTCCCGCCGCCACTTCCAGCGCATCATAGCCAAAGTCGAATTCGCCGCCGGCGCCAAGAGAAACTCCGGCTGCGGCGACGATGCGCTCAACCCCACCCCTCCACCTCCGCGCTCCGGCGCCGTTTCGCGAATCAAATCAGCGCTTTCTCATGCGATCAATATCCGGGCGGGTCGATCCGGCCGGCAAGCCGGGCTCGGTTCTCGGGTCATCGGGACTCTGTTCGGTCCACGCCGCGGCCACGTTCGCTTCGCCTTCCAGGTCGACCCGCGCGCCGGCCCTGCTTTCCTCGTAGAGCTCGCCATGCCAACCACCTCCCTAGTCAAAGAAATGGCTTCCGGTCTCGTGCGCATCGCGCTCGAGTGCGAGCGCGGAGATGTAAATAGCGGCTGCAGATTAGCAGAGGAGCGGACGTGGCGAGCTTATTGCAACGGGAAGAAGTGCGGCTACGCTGTGCGGAGGGAGTGTGGGGCGGCGGATTGGCGCGTGTTGCGAGCTGTGGAGCCGGTTTCGATGGGCGCCGGGGTGCTACCGGCGGCGAAGGAGACGGTGGCCAACGGCTTTGGGAGCGGCGGGGAGGGGGAAGGAGAGATGATGTATATGAGAGCGAGGTTTGAGAGGGTGGTCGGGTCCAGGGACTCGGAGGCGTTCTATATGATGAATCCTGATGGCAACGGTGGGCCGGAGCTCAGTATTTACTTGCTCAGAGTTTAATGGTTGGCCGAGATTAATTAATCTGTAGCACGCAAATAGCTTGCTTCCTTTTGGGGGCTTTAATCTATTCTATATATGTTCGTTGGGAAATTTAGCTTCTTTCCGGTGGCAATTATATATATTAGAGGGGGTGAGAAATTAAGCTATTAAAGAAGGTTTGAATGGAAATTTTTTTGTTTAAATGTTGGCACGGGTTGTGAAATTTATAAGTGCACCGCCTCACTGTTTAGAAAATATTTAATTATTTATTCTGAAACGCACAAACAATCCCAAATGGGCATTTGGTACAGTGTTCTTATCAGCTGGTTTGCATAGTATTATGATTTATTTTTGGTCGAGTAACGAGAGGCTTAAGCTTTTTTCAAATGAGAAAAGACAAAGTGCATATGATTGATTGATGTCAACACAGTTGTTGTCGGCAGCATCAGCATTTGGTCTCCATTTTCTGTAGTCTTTGGAGCTGGCGTTTTCTTCAACTTACCGCAACCAGTATTTGCGCAGACGTTGGACGGGCGCCTGCGTGCGGCTGGGATGCCCCTATTCCCTACGAAGTTGGGGTTTAGGTTGGGAGCCCGCCTATTTATGTATCTATAACCTGTGCATGCAATTATATATTTCACGTTTTAAAAGTTAAAAAGGTGATATTTTAGATTGAGATTTTCAAGATTTGGGAGGTATAAATATAGATAAAAAATTTAGGCCTTAGATATATGAATACTTCTGAATTTTGTGGTATGCATGTAAATGCATTTTAGATTAAAAATAGCGTTTCTTAGATTAAAAATAGAGAAAATGTCGGATATTAAATTTTTTAGTAAGAATATTTGTTATAATATTTAAATCTTTATCTTAAATTAAAAGATTTTTTATTTAATTGATAAAATAATTTTAATATATATTTACATATTATTTAAATTATATGAAAATATTTTAAATATTTATCATTTAACCCATTCTACATTCGGTTTAAAATTTTGAACCTTGAAACTCTTATTATTCTAGTTTGATATCTGATTCGATTTTCACAATATTACAACTATCATTTTGCTAAATTCAAATATGCCCCGTCGATCAAACTCAAGATATAGAGCATTAGATGGACGACATAAACAGAGAGAGGGAGAAAGTAGAGTGCATAGTAACACATTTTTTGAGAGATTGAATTCTTAGTCCTTTATTGGAGAATGACCCTATATTCATAGGTCCCAAAGATATCTAGCGTAAAATTATAAGTTTACGCTATTTTAGTAGGAACGTTACAAGTTATTAAGAAATCTTTTCACATTTGTAATTGTTTTTCTTGTCATTGAGCCGAATGAAAAACTTAGGTGTCGGCCAGCATACATCCAGTCAATTGAAAGATCATCAGTCAGCCCTCTCAATGGAATCCTGAGGAGAGGCCCACCGTCGTTAGGGTGATTTGGGCCGACAGTTAGAGGATGGATCATTATAATCTAACGGACAACTCTCTTTGGGCAACAGACATTCTCAGAGAATCAAGAAGGTATTCTGCGGGGCACCCTTTGACCATCTTTGTGAATAATTCTAGAATATGCTGAGAGAGCTAGTCATGAACGACTATCCTTCATATTAAACCTTTTATTCATTCGTCCGTTCGGCTTAAAGTTCAGACAGAAGGAGAATATGCTTGACGTTTCTATCACTTGACATCTCCGATACACTGTCCTTTCATGTTCATAAGAGAGACCTATTGAATTTTCTCAAGATTTGTGCGGTCATATTTTTTATATACATATTTAGTTTCCCGATTATTTTACTTTTTGAAAGCAACAATTTCAATAAGATTAAGTGAATTCAATGAAAATTCTTATTCATTACGTAATAAGTACTTTTAATAATGAAATTCTTAGATTTTTCGTGCCCGCGGTCCCTATACATAGAGCGTGATCAACACTTCTCTCACTCTTTAGAATTTCATGTCCTTCAGCTTGTTGTTAAGAGTAGAGATTTATGGCTTGTAGAAAGAAGTCATATGTAAATAAGGTGGCCATGATGAAGGGCTTCATACTTTCAACCAAAAAATTCTACCCTCCTAAGGATGTAAGGGAAAAAGAAAAATCAAAAAGCAGCTGACCTGTAGCCAAGAGGAAACCAGGGCATGATGGTCGAATGAAAATAGCAAAGAGGCCGGAGGGAAATGGTTAACCGATAACAACAAAGAGGCCGGATGGAGGAGTCCGTCCGGTCAAGACGAAGAGACTGGAAGGAGGGAGCCGACTAGAGAGAGAAAAATAGTTCAAATAGTTGGCCTACAAAAACAAAGGGTGGAGGGACCGGAGGAAGTAGTTGAGCATCCAGTTTAATGTCACTCCATCGCGAGACGGAAAAGTAGGGTGGATGCGCGCGCCACTATAGCAATGATCCATGTGATCGCCGGCCTTTGTTGACCTTTTGTTGTCCTGTCCTTGTCGTGAAGTCGCCAGTTTGTCTCCAGTCTTATTACCCTTTCTCTCCGAAGAGTTCTTTCTCTGATCTATAAGTGATCTTTAAAGAGAGAAAAGATCGGAGGGCTAAGGCATACGATGACAGGGACAAACGAAAGAACCATGTGGGGAATCTTTTGTGAAGTGGACGTCACTTAGATAGCTCTGAAGTGTATTGGGTTGAGACACCTCAGAGGCGTACTTATGAAGAAGACCTAACGAATGCAAACCCATAGCTAGAGATTAAGGTTATTATAGTTGTTATGTGGTTTGCTTCTTCCTATAAGGGCAAGCCCTGTAGTTAATTATATGTTAAGCAATCTGAGATTGCTTAAGAAAACACCTGATTAAAGTGGAGTCTTTTCCTCAGAACATGTAAATGTCGTTGTTAAGGAAAGGTATTTCAAAGTCCTATCCTGAAGGTAGTGGATTCCTAAAGATGAACTATCCAAGAGTTTTATTTTTTTGTTTGTGAGCAGTTTAGTTGGGGTTCATCTTTTTTGCTTCAGTTTTTGAATGCCTGTCCCTCAAAACAGAGTTAGCATACCATAATAAGATTCAAAGTAAATCTAGAGTGATGTCCACATTTTGTCTTCAGTAGCCCTACAAAATAAATTTAGCATAAAATACATTTCGATTTAATTAGTTGATTGTTATTTTTATTTTAGACAACCTGGTTAAGATGCTCATGGATTTCTATAATCTTGGGGTTGTCAGGTTCCCTGATCTACTTAGCCTGAGAGGTAGTCAAACCTACTCTGATAAGAAGATTCCTGTCATCAACCATGGTTTGCGTTGTCAAGAGATCTTCGTAGACCCGGGTAGTAGGGGTTCAAGTTGTATTTTATGATCATTGATCATTAGACTTTCATTTAAGTTTTATTGTCTTTTTGGGATTTTAGTGGTTGAAAACTTTAGGTTAGTTAAGACTTCTTAAGCGATTAGTTTTTTTTGTTTTTATTTTGTGTTTGGCGGTTTGGGATGACCCGGTCAAGATCCTATGGTTTCATCATCCCGGACATTAGAGTTTGCAGATTGATTAAGTCACAAGTGACTGGAAGATATTTTGTTAGTAGTCATGGGTTGTCTCCTCCAAAATACCTTCTCAAGCTAAGTTGCATTTTTAGGGTTTAAGTTTAAGTTTTAGTGGCTTTAAGGTGAATTTTATGTCGTTTCACTTAGGTTGGTTTTTACCTTAGCCAAAATTTTCTCTGACTGAGGCTAAGTGTATTTTTGTTCTCGGATGAGAAGTCAAATACTCCTTAACCTCCAATCACCTAAGTCTAAGTTGATTTTAGATTATTTCAAGCTAGGATGAACTGTTCTAGGATGAGTCATTAGGTAATCCGAGTTAACATGAGTTAGGCTATTTTCCGTCGTATTAGCTTCAAACTTGTTTTAAGTTAGCTAAAGCTTAATAGGATTGACCAAGGTTAGCATAGTTCGATTGGGGTCAAACTAGTTCTACCTAATTTAAGATGGCTCGAGGTTATCTGAGTCAAATCATGTCACGTTAACTTGGAACAAAACTAGTTTAAGTTAAACTGGTTCATGTTAAACCTCCTGGGTCAAATCAAGTTTCAGTAAAACTAGACTTGATAGAAGTCTGAGTTAATTTATACTTGAATTATTTTTTAAGGGTAAGTTGGATTAGGCTTAAATCAATCTTTGATTAAACTCGGTTTGAGACTTAAACTAAGTTCGAAGTTAAGTCTCAAGTTGGGAAGATTTGGGTTAGGTTTTATTGGCTCGAGGAACAGTTAAAGTAAGTTAAGTCAGGTTGACCCAACGAGTTAAGTTGAATTGGGTTAACCCGAGTTAGGTCAGGTTGACCCAGAAGTTAAGTTGAATTGGGTCAACTTAAGTTAGGTCGAGTTGGCCAAGTAAATCAGTTGAATTAGGTTAACCTGAGTTAAGTCGGGTTGACCTGGTGATTCAGATGAATTAAATTAATCCAAGTTAGGTTGGGTTGATCCGGTGATTTAGTTAAGTTGGATTCACCCGAGTTAGGTCGGGTTGACCCGGTGATTCAGTTGAGTTGGGTTAACCTGAGTTAGGTCGGATTAACCCAATGAATTAGTTTAATTAGGTTTACCCAATTTAGGTTTGGTTGACCCAGTGAGGTTTCAGTTGAGTTGGGTTAACACGAGTTAGGTCGGGTTGACTTGGTGAATCAGTTGAATTGGTCTCACCTGAGTTAGGTTGGGTTGACCCGTTGCATCAGTTAAATTGAGTCTAAGTTAGGTTAAACTTAAGATAACTTATGTTTTATTAGGTCCATGTTTTGTTGGACTTAGGTTAGGCATAGGTTGGGCTACACCTAGAGAAAGTTCAAGTCGAAATAAGTCTAAGTTAGGTTAGACTTAGGATAGTTCATGCTTAGAACTAGTGCAGGATAGACCTAAGAATGACCCAAAATGAATTTTAGTTTAAGTTAAGTTAAACCTAATGAGATCTGTGCTTTGTTTTAGGTATAGGTTGATTTAGACCTAAGTTGAACTAAGTCTTAGTTGGGTTAGATTCAAGCTAGATCTTGGTTTGGCTAGACCTAGAGGAAGTTCAGGTTATACCTAAAGATTGTAGCTAAAGTTAGGCCTACTTTGAATTAGACCTAAAGCACTTGGGCTACGTCTAAGTAAGGTCAAACCTAGGGTTTAGGTTGGGTAGATTGTGGTTAGACCTAAAAGGGTTAGTTGATTTTTGGGTCTAATGTGAGTTAGACCTAAAGGATTGAGACTAGGTCCAAGTCAGGTCAGACCAATGGTTTAGGTCTAAGTTAGGTTAAACATAAAGATTCTAAGGTTCATATCTAATTTAGGTTAGACCAAAAATATTAAGCTATGCCTAAGTTAGGTTAGACCTAGGGTTTAGGTCAAATGTGGGTTTGATCTAAAAGGTTTGACTATGTCTAAATTAGATTAGACCTAGGGTTTCGGTCTAATTTAGGTTAGACCTGAAGAATTTGGTGCTCAAGTCTAATTTAGGTTAGACTAAAACGTCAAACTATGTCTAAGTTAAATTAGTGGAATGACTAAAATGTGGTACTTCTTTGTATACATTTTATGCTCTTTTTAATGATATTGGACTTTAGTAGAAGGCATTTTGAGTGTTTTGATTACAGGTGCAAGAAATAGAGTTTTGGAGAAAATAGTGCAAAAATAGAGCAATTTGGAGTCAAATGGAGTAAGGTATAACACTTAGAGCAAATTGGAGCGAATCAAAACTAAAAAGGGGCAAAAAAGGCAATTTGAGCAAGGGAAAAAAATGACCCAGCGCCTAGGCGCTAGAGACGGTTCAAAATGCTTTTAGCTCGTCTCGAAGAGATATATAGTGAATCTGTTTGCTTGAAAAGTGACTTTTTGGCATTTCAAAGTCCTGGAATCTCCAGGAATGCCGAGTGGCCCTATATAGGAGTATGACATGTAGATTTCTACCTTTTTTAAGAGATTAGAGAGAGGATTCTGAGAGATATTGTAAGAGATTGTACAAGCATTGCATCGATCAACAGAAGACTTTGTTAGATGGATTTCCATTTTTCTTTTGAGGGAAAAAAACTAATTATTGTGTTCTTCATTATCTTATAATTGTTGTAAACACTTTCTAGTGGATTTGCTTTAATTTAATGAAGCTTTCTATTGTGTTTTATCCATGCTTTATGAGTATTTTTTTCTTTACTCTTTTATTTTGATATGAAGTACTGGTATGAGTAGGAAAATTTATGTTAAGATAGGATAATTTTTATTTCCATGTGATGAATAATATCTCATTTGCTTCATTAACATAACTTACTGGTAATAGATTATGTTAAAATATGTTGTAAGTGAAACTAAGACTCGGAATAGCAGTGATCTTGTAACTTTAGTGCACTTACATTGTCTGGTTATCTATGGTGAACTAGTATAGGCGGCAATGCAAATTTTAAGAAAATATAATTCATGATATGTTTATATTAGGAGCTTTTAGGTGACAATTGATTGAAGGTGAGGCCTGATGCGACTTTTTTATATGCAAGGATTTATGAACAATAGATATATAATAATTTTTATAAATTCACAATTCTCTAATGCAAGTATACGTATCGTATCAAGTAATACAAGGCTCTAATGGAGCCCCGTTTATCGATCCCACAGGGAAGCGAGGAAAGATGTTCTTAGTCAAATTCTAGTCTACTGCTAACAGCCTTAGTTTGGATGGGTGATATAAGTGGTTTTTCTAACAACTACTCCTAAATGCAGATAATTATATGTAAGGATAATAACAACTTCTAAATGCAAATATTACTTCTAAAGATAACCCTTTCAAGATAAATTGGTTTGGAGAATTTTGAGGTAATAAAATCTACTATTCTTATGTAATGAATTAGATAAGTTTAGGAATGAGATGCATTAAATATTGTATGTGTCAAATAG
This sequence comes from Papilionanthe hookeriana x Papilionanthe teres, assembly GCA_022702705.1. Classification (NCBI taxonomy): domain Eukaryota; kingdom Viridiplantae; phylum Streptophyta; class Magnoliopsida; order Asparagales; family Orchidaceae; genus Papilionanthe; species Papilionanthe hookeriana x Papilionanthe teres. The sequence continues at coordinate 23,163,288 of CM040434.1, read as the reverse complement.
GAGCAATTCTATTCTTTACCTTCTTCCGAGTACCCCCTCTTCAGAGTGCTATAAAGAATATTGGCAAATCATAGGCTTAGTCCCTAAATCCAAAGTTAGGCTGGGAGGATACTAGCTCTCACTTCAGAGCTCCCACTGCCCTTCACCTGAAGGTTAACCCAAGCTTTAGTTACCAAACTTTAGGACCAAATTGGGGATCTCAGTCTGTCACCCTGAAACCTCCAATTCGACGCCATGAAATCATATTTCCCTATTTATTTGTGCTCAATCCCAATGAACTACGCAATTCATTTACGGATATTGAATGTGGTTCCACTTTGTTGGGAATTACACTGCCCTTTCGGGACAATGCAATTACAACAAATTTTAACAATATAACGGACCCTTTTTGTAATGTAAATGAAGCACAAGTAAAAATCATCACATTTATAATTAAACTTCTTTTAGAAAGCATCCCAATATCCTAAACATGAATCCTACTCATTGCAAAAGAAAAGTAGAATGGAAATAATGACATAATCTTCTCATGCCACTATTTTCATAGGAGAAGAAAGAGTAAGAGAAAGATGATGCGACTTTTTTATATGTAAAAATTTATGACCTCAGATTTATATTTATAATGATTTTGAAAATTCACAATTTCAAACACAAGTATACATATAATATCAAGTAATACAGAGCTCTAATGGAGTCCCATTTATCAATCCCACAGGGAAGCGAGGTAAGAGGTTCTTAGTCAAATTATAGTCTACAATTATCAGGCTTTAGATTGGAAGGTCTATATAAGTGGTTTTTCTAACAAGTATTTCTAAAGGTAGATGATTATATGTAAGAATAATAACTACTCCTAAATGCAAATATTACTTCTAAAGATAACCATTTTTGGGGAAATTGGTTTGGTGAATTTTGAGATAATAAAATCTACTATTCTTATGTAATGAATTGGATAAAGTTTAGGAATGAGATGCATTAATTATTGTATGTGTCAAATAGGAACAATCCTATTTTTTACCCTCAAAAGAGTATCCCTTATTCCAGGCATGTAAAGAATATTGACATATCCTAAGTTCAGTCACTAAATCTAAGGCTAGGCTGGGAGGATACCAGCTGTCACTACGGAGCTCTCACTCACCCTTCACCTGAAGGCTCACCTTCGACTTTCGTTACCAATCTTAGGACCAAATTGGAGATCTCAGCCTGTCACCCTGAAACCTCCAATTCGACGCCCATGAAACCATATTTCCCTATTTATTTGCACTTAATCCCAATGAACTACGCAATTCATTCACGAAAATTGAATGTGGTTCCACTTTGTTGAGAATTACACCGCCCTTTCGGGACAATGCAATTACAATGAATTTTAACAATACAACGGGCCCTTTTTGTAATGTAAATGAAGTGCAAGTAAAAATCATCACATTTATAATTAAAACATCTTTTAGCAAGCATCCCAATATCCTAAACATGAATCCTACTCATTGTAAAAGAAAAGTAAAATGCAAACAATGGCATAATCTTCTCATGCCACTATTTACATAGAAGAAGAAAGAGTAAGAGAAAGACATCACAAAACACGAAGAAAACACAACGAAAAAACTTCATTTCAAAGTAAATCCACAAAATAAGTGTTTACAAAATCATAAGATATTGAAAAACACAATACTTAGCTTTTTCCCCTTAAATGAAAGATGAAAATATCTCTCAAAAAGTCTCCCGTCAATCTATGTAATGCTAGAACATTCCCTTACAGATTCTCTTAAAATCCCCTCACCAATCTCTCCAAAAGGGTAGAAATCTACATTTATACTCCTATTCTAAGATCTCTCAACATTCTCCACATTTTTCCTAACATCTCCTCTTCTCATCTTCATTTTTGGCTTTAAATTCAATTTAAAATAGAGTATGGACGAATTTCTCAAGAGGTTCATGAAGAAACCCTCCAAAAAACATCCAGATTCGATGTATTTGGCCAAAAACAGCCCAATATCGCATCCAGGCCGTCTCAGGTACCACGGGCGCTGCCGGTGCCCTCTTTTTCGTGGTCTCAGGCTTCTGGCGCCGCGGGCGCCAGTTTAGGCGCCCCCGGCGCCCATCCTGTGCAGCTCCACCATTTTGCTCCGTTTCAGCTCCCATTCGCTCCGTTTCAGTTGCGTAGCATTCCTAACAGATAGCCCTACAAAATAAGCATAAAACAACCTTTCTTTGAAGTGTAATCTCATTCAAAAATATGTAAGAAGAGTAAAAGAGATTAAGCATAGAAAGACTAAAATTTATTTTCTTGCTCGTTTTTGCTCCAAATTGCACCATTTTTGCTTCCTTTTGCTCCAATCACCATTTCTTGTACCTAAAACCAAAAAAACATACAAAATACCTTTCTTTTAAAGTGTTATATCACCAAAAATGAGAAAAATCATAAAGCAAAAACTGTATATATTTTTGGTGCATCAAAATCCCCCAAACTTAACTGTTACTTGTCATCAAGTAAACCAATACCTTTTGAAATAAGAATAAGCTTAGGATTCTTTTTAAGTTTTTTCATTTAAAAAGATTCAAGTGAAACCAATTTTTGATTAGGCTTCTCCTCAAGTTTCTCCTCACTTATTTTCTTTTCTTCTTTTTTTTCCTTACGGGATCATTTTCAATCCCTTTTTTTTACTTTTTTTTCTTTCTTTCGGGATCATTTTAATCCCTTTTTTTAACTTTTTTTATGTGAGTATTTCTATATCTGGATAGGCCTTTAATAATTTTGAATTTCACTATCCTCTCTCTAAAATCCAAAACTCAAAACTTTCCCTCACTTTTTATAAGTGTAAGTATTAGTTCGAAAAAGGTTTTCAATAAAGGCTCAATTCTCATTAAGTATAAATCTAAGAATTTTAGCTTTCAAATATTCAACTCCATTCTACCATAAATAGAAAAATCATTTTTCTAATGTTTCCTACAAAATATCTTAACTCTAGAACAATTTCTTTACATAGAATTTCAACTATTTTATTTTTCTAACATTCCTAAAATTTATAGTAAACTAAAGGTAACACCACATACCACAAATCATTTTAAAAGTGATATCAAATTAAATACAGGCTACTGAGGACAAATAAAGTTATATTTTAAAATTTTTTCCTCTCCCCAAACTTAAAATTTAAAATATTTTGCAATTTATTCCATAGAATGTTGCAGGAAGAAAAAGTAAAGGTTGAATCTACTTACTACTACAACATCCTATCACATTCATATACATGCATAATTAGAATAGAACGATTGCAGGAGAAAGTAAATCTAACCTAAAACATGCTTGTAATACAATCACACTAAAAAGAAGTATTTTCACATTAAAATTTTATTTTTTTTCTTACCCCCAAACTTAATTTCTAACATATATAGCATTCAGTATAGAAAATATACGAAGGAAGAAAAACAATTTAGAAATTCTATCTACCACAAATGTCTATAAAAAAAAATTTACAAGTATTCATTAGGACAGAACAATATGCAATTGAAAGTAAATCTAAACTAATTATGCCAGAATGAAATTCATTAAATAAAAGTTTAACTAGCATAGCAGGTATCAACAAGAGAATATAAAAATGTTCTTCAATTATTTTATAAAATTGTAACACAAACATAAACACACATAAGATAAATGAGGTTAATTCATTCTTTAACTCATCGCATCTCACTAACTTACTTCCAATTTCTAACGGAATCACTACATTAGTAAATTAGGTACTTTCAAATGATTTTATAGATTATAATCCCAAAGATATGATTATCCCTGATAAATTGGTTTTCAGACACCAATCTCAGGCATCATCTAATCCATAAAATTAAGCACCTTTAACAGTTACATATTGTAGTGTAAGATCATCCTAATGTTATTCATCAAATAGGTTCATGACTTCTATCAAATGAAAACAAAGTTAGAGAAAGGAAGTAACAAAATTAAGATGGATTTAACACTGTTCAAATTCATGATACTCCTGTAAACTCAAGTCCGGGTAAGACCCGAGTTATAGTGAACTCGTCAATCCAACTACTACAAGAGAACATACAAACCTAAACATAATAAAAAGTTAAGGAATCACCTTCCTCATAACACAAAGATCAAATCCAATCACTAACAACCCAAACATCTACCAATCAACAATCAAACTGATCAATCCATATTAACACATAAAGATCAATTCAATCCACTAATTCAAACATGAATTAAGCTGATCAATCTGCACTAAAGCAAACACAATATAATACTAACAATTGTGACTCTCAAGCACACTAAATCAAAGCATACTGATAACTATGGGTTGCCTCCCATAAAGTGCTTGGTTTTAAGTCGCGGGCCCGACAAATGATTCCACTTGGATTAAAATTCCAATTAAGTAATACTCGATCAATCGCCCAATCCATTTCAGATCCAGGGATTTCTACAAAATCCTTAAATTGTAATTTTTCTTTTAGCTCTTCCTTTTCAAATTGATTCATATCATTGTTCCTCATATTTCTTTCTAGATCCAATATTCTTCTATTAATTTTCTATATCAAATATTAATATCATACTTAAAATTCATGAAAAATGGATCTGTATATGATAATTCAAGATCTCCTAAATTTTGAATCAGATTCTCTCTAAATAATTCAGATTCAGGATCAAATTCTTCTATGTTACTCTTCTGTTTCAAGTTATCTTCTAATTCTTCCCTTTTATAATTATTAAATGATGGAGGATCTATCTTAGTTGAGGAATTAGGTTTTTCTAATTCCTTAGGAATTTCTTCCAATGGTCTTTGATCCACTTAAAAATTACCTGTTTTTAGTATTCATTTCATGCCCACTTTATGCATATTTTTAATGATATTACACTTTAAAGGAAGATATTTTGCATATTTTTGTCTTCAAGTATAAAAATATATGATTTTAGAGAAATGAGGCAAAAACAATTCAATTTGGAGCCAAAATGAGCAAAGAAGAAAATTCTGACCTAGTACACATCAATATGTTTTTCTATGCTTAATATCTTTTATATTTCTCACATGTTTTTGGATGAAATTATAATTTTGAGAAAGTTTATTTTTATGTCTATCTTGTAGGTGAAGATGTTAGGAACGCAACGCAACTGAAATGGGGTGAAACATAGTTGAAACGGAGCCAAACGAAACAAAACAGTGGAGTTGCGCACAAGGTAGTGCCTAGGCGCCAAACTCGGCGCCCAGGCGCCAGCGACGACGAGAAAATGGCACCTAGGCTCCAGAATCAAGGCCTGGGCGCCAGAATCATCCAAAAACGGTTATTGGATGGATTTTTGACAACTTTGGGAGTTATTTTGACTGTGTTAAGTCGTTTCTAGACCTTCTAGAAGACTGGAAGTTACTCATAATATATAAGACATGTGATACAATGTATCTGAACACATTGGAACAGTTTTAATCGCGAAGAGGTGCGACCCAAAGTGAAGGGGTGCGAAGACTTGGTCACAGGAGTCCGACACCTAGGCTCCAGATCCCGGCACCTAGGCGCCAGAGTCGGTTTCTAGAAGATTCAATGAATGTGGACTACTTTTGAAGAGGTGCCTTAAGCAACCCTTGGCCATTTTCAGAGCTCTATAAATAGGAGATATTTCTACAGGAAAAAGGGCCTCTCTTGCCTCGCTCTCTCTCTCTCTCTCTCTTTCTTCTTCCTTAGTCATTTTAGAGTCATGAAGATGTAGATTTCTACATCTTATGGAGAGATTGGTGAGGAATTTTGAGATATTTATGTAAGGAATGTACGAGCGGCGCATAGATCGGTGGGAAACTTTGGTGGAGAGATCTTCTTCTTTCTTTCAGAGGGGAAAAGCTAAGTATTGTGTTCTTCATTCTTTTATAATTGTTGTAAACACTTTCTAGTGGATTTTATTTGTTTTAAACCGAGTTTTTACGTCGTGATTTATCCATGCTTTGTAAGTGATTTTCTTTACTCTTTCTTTTAAATGAAATAGTGGCATGTGTAGGAAAATTATTTTTATTATAGAATTATCTATTAGATGCTTCTAGGTGACAGATAGTTGCATAAATATAATAGAATACTAATGAAATAAGTTCCTTGTTGGCACTTCATTTATTACATAATTCTATCAATTCTTTTACTTCTTATGTCATTATTTTCATTTACTTTTGTTTTGTATTAAAATGGATGCATGTTTAGGAATTAAGATTTGCTTAGATATTCTCTTATTAAATTATGGTGATGACATTCATACCGGATCTTCAATTACTTTACAAATTGATCACCTGTATTGTTAAAAACTGTTGAAGTATTTTGAGACCTATCCGGATATAAATTCTTAACTAGTAGATATCACATGAATCCTTAGGTAATCGAAGGTTTTATGCGGGTTATTCAAGGTGAAGTGCAAATAAATAGGAAGATATTGTTTATTGGGTGTAGAATTGATTAGTTTTAGAGTGACAGACTAAATTCTATTAATTTGGTCTATAGAAAGGGAACGAGTCACTCGTAGGGCCGACCAAAGCCACCCTTGGACATCTAGTAGTGTGAGCCTAGATTAACCCATTCTACTAATAAAACATCCTGAACTGATCTATAGATTAGCCAATGTTCTTTACACCTGGACCAAAGGGTAAAAAATATGATTGCTTCTATTTGGAACTACTACATAAAATTCTAAGCATTTCTTTCCTACACATTATCTATGTAATTGCAAAAGAAAGGTAATATTTAACATCTCAAATATCTCTTAATCAATTTATCCAAAAAAATTATCTTTTTATTTAAGAACCTTATTTAGGATTAGTTATTAGAAAACTCATTTTAATCGACATTCCAAATTTAGGCCTTATAGAAATAGACTAGAATTAGTTTAAAGAATTTCTTACCTCACTTCTCTGTGGGATCGATACTGAGGTTATAAAAGAAAACACTATATTACTTGAAACGATACGTATACTTGCGTAGTACCCCTAGTGTGTAAAATATTTTCAAAATTTTACAACATTTTGATTTTATACACTAGCCACTATTTATAAATTGGGTCAAGTTTTTTGCCATCTTTTGGAAGAAAAAATTACTGCATTATTGCGGGTCGGGTCAGTCTTCCAATATCTTTATCATCTTTTATCAACTCAAAGTTCTTTTGAAATTTATCTAAAATTCTCTTCCAAGTCTTATTTCAATAACTTTTTCTTATTCATCATTCAATTCAGGTTTTTCTTGTAATTGAGTTGAATATAAAGATATAAAAACTGGTGGTGTAGATGAATTCCCTAAATAGGCAGGCTTTAAAATTATATGGGGTACATCCATATTAAGTTCATGAGATTTTTCAATAAATGGAATTAAAAGTTTACTTTTTTTGGCAGCTTCCATCATTTCACACCTCTCTTGAACATACATACAGTCTTCTTTAGATAACGTTTTCAACTCATCATGAAAATCTATTCCGACCTCATCTGTTATCTTACTCTCAAAACTTTCTTGGAAATGGTCTTTACTTAAATAATCAATTTCATCCATACAAAAACATTCATCATCTTTTCTCTTTGCTGGAAATTTCATAATCTTTAACGCATCAAAATTGATTTTCTGGTCATTAATATTCATAATCAACTCTTCTTTTTGCACATCTATCATAGTTTGTCTCGTAACACGGAATAGTTGTTCATTATCATTCTCTTTAGGTTTGATCTTAGTGTTGCTAGGAAGTGTTCCTTGGGGTCTATTGCTAAGTGAATTAGCAATTTCTCCCAATTGATTCTCTATGTTTCTAATCACAACATTTTGACTTTGCAACTGGTTTCCCATTTGCAATACCACGTTGTCTATAGACATCTTCTTATCCTCAAATTGTTGATCAATATTAGAGTCCAGTAGATGTGAAGGCCTATAGCTTTTGTTACCCTGATTATTCCAACTTCCATTAGGATTTGCATGATTATTTTCCCACTGTTGGTTTCCACCCTCAGTAGTATGATTCCAGTTAAAATTAGGATGGTTCTTCCAACATGGGTTGTGAAAGTTAGAATATGAGTTGTTTATGGTATTTAAAGTCTCATATAATAAATTGGAATCAATCATATGCCCTAATGAACTTTCCTCACTTATAGGAGTAAATTGAGGTTGGTTCATTCTAAATTGGTTCAACTTCCTTGATAGTGCAACAACCTGAGATGCAAGAATTGTAATCACATATGTAGCATGAACACTAGCTACATTTTTATGATTTACCCTTGCAAAGGGCCATTGAAATTCATTTGTAGCCATTTCTTCAATTAATGCATACGCTTCATGAAATGTTTTTTACATTAATGAACCACCAGCAGCAGCATCAATAATGGACCTAAGGGATCCTACTAACTCATTATAAAAAGTTTGAATGATTAACCAATCTGGCAGAGCATGATGTAGACACTTTCTTAGGAGTTCCTTAAATCTTACTCAGACTTCGTATATTGATGCCCCTTCAAACTGACAAAATGAGATAATATCGTTTCTAAGTTGAGTAGTCCTTGAAGGTGGAAAATACTTAGCTAGGAATTTTTGAGTTAACTCCTCCTAATTTTTAATAGAACCAGGTGCTAATGAGTATAACCACATTTTAGCCTTATCCCTTAGTGAGAAAGGAAAAACCTTAGCCTAACAGCATCGTCTGACATGCCATTATAACGAAATGTAGCACAAAGTTCTAGAAAACTAGATAAGTGTAAATAGGGATCCTCCGAAGGAGTTCCTCCAAACTGGTTGTTCTGCACAAGTTGGATAATCCTGGATTTAGTTCAAACGAGTTAGCTTCTATGACAGGATTTTGTATACTTGAGTGAATTTTATCTATCGTAGGATTTATCTAACCCCTCAATGATTTATGATGATTTTTCAAGTCAGTATTTTGAATGTTTTCCATTTCCATTTCTAGTTTTTCGAGTCTTTCTGTTTTTTGATTTTTTTTACTTTTTTCAAATTCAGGATCATAAGACACAGGTCCTGCATATCCTTTGTTTCGCATACGCACCACAACAAACAATACATTAACAATTAAATAAATAACAGATGAAATATATTCAACACAACAAAAGATTTTCACGAACACCTTATTTTTCACATAAACAGATTTTTCATAACATTTTTTCATACAACAAAACACTTTTCACACAAAAAATAATTTTAAGACACTAAAATTTTTCAATTCTAAGTCTAATTACTTCAAATAAAATTCTCCTAAAATTCTTACCGAAGCTTCCCCGACAACAGCGCCAAAAACTTGATGTGACTTTTTTATATGTAAAAATTTATGACCTCAGATTTATATTTATGATGATTTTGTAAAGTCACAATTTCCAACCCAAGTATACATATCGTATCAAGTAATACAGGGCTCTAATGGAGTCTCGTTTATCGATCCCCGGCGCTCACACTCCCACTCTACGCAACTCCACCATTTTGCTCTATTTTGCTCCATTTCAACTCTGATTCACCCCGTTTCAGTTGTGTTGTGTTTCTAACAGATAGCCCTACAAAATAAGCATAAAAGTAACCTTTATTTAAAGTGTAATCTTATTCAAAAATATGCAAAAAGTGTAAAAGAGATTAAGCATAGAAAGACTTATCGAAAGTGTCAAGCCAAAATTTGTTTTATTGCTCCTTTTTGCTCCAAATTGCACCATTTTTGCTTCCTTTTGCTTCAATCACCATTTCTTGTACCTAAAACAAAAAAACATACAAAATACCTTCCTTTTAAAGTGTTATATCACTAAAAATGAGTAAAATCATATAACAAAAACCGTATACATTTTTGGTGCATCAAAAGACATCGCAAAACACGAAGAAAGCACAACGGAAAAACTCATTTCAAAGCAAATCCACAAAATAAGTGTTTACAAAATTATAAAATAATGAAGAACACAATACTTAGCTTTTTTCCCTTGAAATAAAGATAAAAATCTCTCCCATAAAGTCTCCTGCCGATCCATGCAATGCTAGAACATTCCTTTACAAATTCTCTCAAAATCCCCTCACTAATCTCTCCAAAAAGGTAGAAATCAACATTTCTAATACTATTCTAAAATCTCCAAGCATTCTCCAAGTTTTCCCTAACATCACCTCTCATTTTCTAACCTAAAAACACTAATTGAAAGAGTATGAAAGAATTTCTAAGAGTTCCCTTAAACACCCATTCGAAAAAGCATCCCAATAGATTGAATTTCAGCCATAACAGCCCAAAAACGCGTCTTAACAGTCTCGGGCACCGTCGGTGGGCTCGAGGGCTCCATCGACGAGTTTTTGGTGTCATTTTTCAGTCTTCTTGGGTAAATCTCGCCGTCAGCGCCGGTCTGGGCGCCGTCAGCGAGCAGATTGCGCAGCTCCACCGTTTCGCTCGGTTTGGCTCCGTTTTAGCTACGTTTCGCCCCGTTTCAGTTGCGCTGCATTCCTAATAGATAGCCCTACAAAATAAGCATAAAAAAATCTTTATTTAAATTATAATTTCATTTGAAAACATGCAAAAAGTGTAAAAGAAATTAAACATAGAAAGACTTATCGAAATGTGTCAGGCCAAAATTTGTTTTCTTACTCATTTTTGCTCCAAATTGCATCATTTTTGCTCCAAATTGCACTATTTTTGCTTTTTTTTGCTCCAATCACCATTTCTTGTACCTAAAACCAAAAAACATACAAAATATCTTCCTTTTAAAGTGTCATATCACCAAAAATGAGCAAAATCATATAACAAAAATCGTGTATATTTTTGGAGCATCAAAATCCCCAAAACTTAACTGTTACTTGTCCTCAAGTAACACTGTAACTTTAAAAACAAAATATATTGAATTTTGGTTATGGGTTTTAATAGAGTTTTCTATTATTTTATCTCAGAAATATTATAGTATAACATAAGAGAAATTCTAGCAAATCAACCTATGACTAGAGTGTAAGAATATCTCATATTCAACTTAGGAATCCTGATTTTCTATTTACTTCAAAAATTATTGAAAATTGTTAAACTAAAGATTCATAGAAAGTATAAAAATTGAATTTAAGTACCTTATCTATACCAATTTAACCAATACCTTTTAAAATAAGAATAAGCTTGGGAATATTTTTAAGTTTTTTCATTTAAAAAGATTCAAGTGAAACCAATTTTTTATTAGGCTTACCCTCAAGCTTCTCCTCACTTATTTTATTTTATTTTTTTCTTTTCTTTTGGGATCATTTTTAAACCGCTTTTTTTCATTTTTTATTTCTTTCAGAATCATTTTTAATCCATATTTTTACTTTTTTTTATGTGAGGATTACTATATCTGGATAGGCCTTTAATAATTTTGAATTTCACTATCCTCTGTTTAAAATCCAAAACTCAAAACTTTCCCTCACTTTTTATAAGTGTAAGTATTAGTTCGAAAAATGTTTTTAATAAAGGCTCAATTCTCATTAAGTATAAATCTAAGAAATTTAACTTTTCAAATATTCAACTCCTTTCTACCATAAATAAAAAAATCATTTTTCAATGTTTCCTACAAAATATTTTAACTCCAGAACAGTTTCTTCACATAAGATTTCAACTAAGTTATTTTTCTAACATTCCTAAAATCGAAATTATAGTAACCTAAAGGTAACACCACATACCATAAGTCATTTTAAAAGTGATATCAAATTAAATACAGGCTACTGAGGACAAATAAAATTACATTTTAAAAATTTTTCTTCCCCCCAAACTTAAATTTTAAAATATTTTGCAATTAATTCCATAAAATATTGCAGGAAGAAAAAGTAAAGGTTGAATCTACTTACTACTACAACATCCTATCAAATTCATATACATGCATAAATCAGGATAGAATGACTGCGGGAGAAAGTAAATCTAGCCTAAAACATGCTTGCAATAATATTAAACTAAAAGGAAGTATACTCACTTTAAAATTTTATTTTTTTCCTACCCCCAAACTTAATTTTTAACATGTATAATATTCAGTACATAAAATATAAGTAGGAAGAAAAATAGTTTTGAAATTTTATCTACCATAAGTGTCTATAAAAAAGATATACAAGTATTCACTAGGACAGAACAATATGCAGCAGAAAGTAAATCTAAACTAGTCATGCCAGAATGAAATTCACTAAATAAAAGTTTAACTAACATAACAGGTATCAGCAAGGGAATATAAAAATGTTCTTCAATTTTTATATAAAATTGTAACACAAACATAAACACACATAAGATAAATGAGGTCAATTCTTCCATTAATTCATCACATCACACTGATTTACTTCCAATTTCTAACAGAAACACTACACTAATAAATTAGGTACTTTCAAATGATTTTATAGATTATAATCCCAAAGATAAGATTATCTTTAATAAATTGGTTTCCGGACACCAATCTCAGACATTATCTAATCCCCTCTAACAGTTATAAATCGTAGTGTAAGATCATCCACAAGTTATTTGACACGCCTAAAATATATATGCTTTATGCTATATTATTTTACTCATTTTTTGATGATATTACACTTTAAAGGAAGGTATTTTGTATGTTTTTTGGTTTTAGGTACAAGAAAAGGTGATTGGAGCAAAAGGAAGCAAAAACGGTGCAATTTGGAGCAAAAACGAGCAAGAAATGAAATTCTGCCATGACACCTTTCGATAAGTCTTTTGATGCTTAATCTCTTTTACACTTCTTGCATATTTTTGAATGAGATTACACTTTAAAAAAAGGTTGTTTTTATGCTTATTTTGTAGGGCTATCTGTTACGAACGCAATGCAACTGAAATGGGGCGAAACGGAGTTGAAACGGAGCCAAACGGAGCAAAACCGTGGAGCCGCGCAGCAGCCTGCTCGCCGACGGTGAGGTCGATCTCGCCGACGGCGAGATTTACCCGAGAGCACCGAAATAAGCCCGAAAAGCTAGCCGACAACGAGCTCGAACCCGCTGACGGCGGCCGAAGCTTCGGACCGACTTTTGGGCGGTTATGGCCGAAATTCGACGTATCTGGACGCTTTTCGAAGGGGTGCTTATGGAAACTCTTCAAACTTCATCCGTACTCTTTAAAATGGCGAATATGGGTTAGATTAGAGAGGAATTTTAGGGAGAAACAATAGAGAAAAGGAGAGAAAAACTTAGAGGAATGTTTATGATTCTTAGATTAAGAGTAGAAATGTAGATTTCTACCCTTTTGGAGAGATTGGGGAGGAGATTTTGAGAGAATTTGTAAGAGTTTTCACTAGCATTGCATGGATCGTCGGGAGACTTTATGGGAGAGATCTTTATCTTTCTTTCAAAGGGAAAAAGCTAAGTATTGTTCTTCATTATCTTATAATTTTGTAAACATTTATTTAGTGAATTTGCTTTTGTTAAATGAAGTTTCCTTTATGTTTTCTTCGTGCTTTGTGACGTATCTCTCTTACTCTTTCTTTCTCTTTGAAAATAGTGGCATAAGAAGATTATGCCATTGTTTTCATTTTACTTTTCTTTTGCAATGAGTAGAAATCATGTTTAGTATTTTGTGATGCATGGTAGAAGTAAATTTAATTATAAATGTGATGGTTTTTACTTGCACTTAATTTACATTACAATAAGGGCCCATTGTAGTGTTAAAATTCGTTGTAATTGCATCAACCCGAAAGGGCGGTGTAATTCTCAACAAAGTGGAACCACATTCAAATTCCATGGATGGTGAAGTTCATGGGAATTGAATGCAAATAAATAGGGAAATATAATTATCGGGCGTAGAATTGGAGATTTTAGAGTGACGAGGCTAAAATCCTCAATTTGGTCCTATCGTTTGGAGTCTTCGAAGTGTAGATGTTAGCCCTCGGGCGAGGGGAACGTGGGAGCTCCGAAGTGGCAGTCGGTATCCTCCCGACTAGCCGCATGATTCGGTAACCAAGCATAGGATTAGTCAATGTTCTTTATGCCTGGACCAAAGGGTAAAAAATAGGATTGCTCCTATTTGGCACATACAATATTAAATGCATCTCAATCCTATACATTATCTATTTTGATTACATAAGAATAGTAGTTTTTAATATCTCAAAATTCTACAAACCAATTCATCCAAAAAGGGTTATCTTTAAAATTATTATTTGCATTTAGTTATAGTTACTATTACATTTAACACTTATATTTAGGAGTAGTTGCTATATAAAACACAATTTTAATTGATATTCCAAACTAAGGACTATTAGTAGTAGACTAGAATTTTACTAAAGACCTCTTACTTCACTTCCTCGTGGGATCGATACTTGGGGTTTTTAAAGAAAACTCTATATTACTTGAAACGATACGTATACTTGCGTAGTACCCCTAGTGTGTAAAATATTTTCTAATTTTTATATCATTTAAGACTTTGCACACTAGCCGCTTATTTATAAATCGAGTCAATTTTTTGGCCATCTTTTGGAAGTTAATTTACTGCGTAATTGCGGGTCGGGTCAAGTTTTTGGCGCCGTTGCCGGGGAAGCTTCGGTAAGAACTTTAGGAGAATTTTAGTAGAAGCAATTAGGCTTAGATTTGGAAAACTGTAGTATCGTAAAAACTGTTTTTTGTGAAAGTGTTTTTGTTGTATGAAAAAGTGTTGTGAAAAAATTGTTTGTGTGAAAAATATGGTATTTGTAAAATTATTTTGTTGTGTTGAATATATTTCGTCTGTTATTTATTTAATTGTAAATGTATTGTTTGTTATGTTACGTATGCGAAACAAAGGATCTGCAGGACTTGTGCCTTATGATCCCGAGTTTGAAGAAAATAAAAAAATAAAAAAACAGAAAGGACTCGAAACATTAGAAATGGAAATGGAAAACTTTCAAGATAATAACTTGGAAAATCATCATACTTCATTAAGGGATTACCTAAATCCTACGACAGATGAAATTCACTTAAGTATACAAAATCCTGTCGTAGAAGCTGACTCATTTGAAATAAATCCTGAGATTATCCAACTGGTACAAAACAATCAATTTGGGGGAACTCCTTTAGAAGATCCTTATTTACACTTATCAAATTTTCTAGAACTTTGTGCTACATTTCGTTATAATGGCATGTCGAGATGATCGTTGTTAGACTAAGGCTTTTTCCTTTCTCACTAAGGGATAAGGCTAAAATGTGGTTATATTCATTAGCACTCGGCTCTATTAAAAATTAGGAGGAGTTAAGTCGAAATTCCTAGCTAAGTATTTTCCACCTTCAAAGACTACTAAACTTAGAAACGATATTATCTCATTTTGTCGATATGAAGGGGAATCAATATACAAAGCTCGGGAAAGATTTAAGGAACTCCTAAGAAAGTGTCCACACCATGCTCGCCCGATTGGTTAATCATTCAAACTTTTTACAATGGGTTAGTAGGATCCCTTAGGTCTATAATTGATCTTGCCTATTGGAGGATCTTTAATGTCAAAATTATTTGATGAAGCATATGCATTAATTGAAGAAATCGCTACAAATGAATTTCAATCGCCCTCTACAAGGGTAAATCATAAAAATGTAGCTAGTATTTATGATACGGATATAATTACAATTCTTGCATCTCAGATTGCTGCAATATCAAGGAAGTTGGACCAATTTGGAATGAACCAACCTCAATTTACTCCTGTAAGTGAGGAAAGTTCATTAGGGTGTATAATTGATTCTAAATTATCATATGAGACTTTAAATACCATAAATAACCCGTACTCTAACTTTTACAACCCAGGTTGGGAGAACCATCCTAAATTTAACTGGAATACTACTACTAACGATGGAAACCAACAATGGGAAAATAATCATGCAAATCCTAATGGAAGTTGGAATAATTACGGGAACATAAACTATAGACTTTCATATCCACCAGACTCTAACAATGATCAACAATTTGAGGGTAAGAAGATGTACGTGGAAGAAGTGGTATTGCAAATGGGAAACCGATTGCAAAGTCAAAATGCTGCGATTAGAAACATAGAGAATCAGCTCAGGACAAATTGCTAATTCATTTAGCAATAGACAACAAGGAACACTTCTTAGCAACAATGAGATCAACCACTAAAGAGAACACTAATGAACAAATAGAAGGCGTCCAATTAAAATATGGAAGAGAGATAGAGGACGTGGTTAGAAAAGAAAAAGATGTTGTGAGAGAAACAAAGGAAACTAAAAGGCCCGAAGAACATGTGTCTAAGGATGCGGAAAAATTAATATCTCCGACTAAAATCAATTTGGAAAAACCACCACCTCCATTTCCTCGAGGACTTAGACGAGCATGAATTGAATAAAAAATTTTCGCAGTTCGTGAAAGTACTTAAGAATTTAACGATAAATATTCCTTTCATGAAGCTTTGAAACATATGCCAAGTTATGCAAAGTTTATAAAGGATATATTAAACAGGAAAAGAAAATTTGGGGATTACGAGACAATTGCACTAAGTGAGGAGTGCAGCGCTATAGTTCAGAAAAATTTTCCTCGAAAACTTAAAGATCCTTGTAGCTTTACAATTCGTTGTGCAAATGGAGAAAAATTATGTGGAAAAGCTTTATGTGATTTAGGAGTAAGCATTAATGTGATGCCTCTATCTATATTTAGAAGGTTAGGTTTAGTTGACATTTCTCCCACTACTGTAACCCTTATGTTAGCCGATCGATCTATCATTTATCCAAAAGGAGTTATAGAATACGTGCTTGTTAAAGTGGATAAATTTATCTTTCCTTTGGACTTTATCGTATTAGATATGGAGGAAGATAAAGAAATTCCAATTATTTTAGGGAGACATTTCCTTGTTACTGGACAAGCTATGATAGATGTGCAAAAAGGAGAGTTGACTATGAATATTAATGACCGGGAAGTAACTTTTGATGTATTAAAGGCTATGAAATATCCGAATTGAGAGAAAAGATGATGATTGTTTTTGGATGGATGAAATTGATTATCTAAGTAAAGACCATTTCCAAGAAAGTTTTGAGAGTAAGTTAATAGATGAGAATGAAATAGATTTTCATGATGATTCGAAAAGGTTATTTAAAGAAGACTGTATGTACGTTCAGGAGAGGTGTGAAATGGTGGACGCTACCAAAAATAGTAAACTTTTAATTCCATCTCTTAAAAAATCTCATGAACTTAAGATGGATGTACCCCATACAATTTTAAAGCATACCTATTTAGGGAATTCATCTACACAACAAGTCTTTATATCTTCAGATGCGACTGAATCACATGAAAAACCGGAATTAAATGATGAACAAGGTAAAATTATTGAACTAGGACTTGGAAGAGAATTTGGGGATAAATTTCAAAAGAACTTAGAGTTGAGAAAAGAGGATAAGGATATCGGAAGACCATTGGAAGAAATTCCTAAGGAATTAGAAAAACCTATTTCCTCAACTAAGATAGATCCTCAATCATTTAATAATTATAAAGGGGAAGAATTGGAAGATAACTTGAATCATAAGAGTAACATAGAAGAATTTGATCCAGAATCGAATTATCTAAAGAGAATCGATCCAAATTTTGGGAGATATTGAAGTATTTTATAAAGATCCATTTCTTATAAATTTCAAGGATGATATTAATATGTGGATTGAAAAAATCAATAGAAGAATATTGGATCTGGAAAGAAATATGAGGAACAATTATGATATAAATCCAACTGAAAAGGAAGAGATGAATGAAAAATTAAAATTTGAGAATTCTGTAGGAATCCCTGGATCTGGAAATGATTGGGCGATTGATCGAGGATTACTTAAATGGAATTTTGATCCAGGTGGAATCATTTGTCGGGCTAATGACGTTAAACCAAGCGCTTTATGGGAGGCAACCCATAGTTATCTGTGTGCTTTGATTTAGTGTGCTTGAGAGTCATGATTGTTAGTGATCTATTGTATTTGCTTTATAGTGATTGATAAGTTTGATTGTTGTTGGTAGATGTTTGGATTGTTAGTAGTTTGATTTGATCTTTGTGTGTCATGAGAGAGTTGATTCCTTAACTTCTTATTATGGTTAAACTTTTATGTTCTCTTATAGTAGTTGGATTGACGAGTCCATTGTGACATGGGTCTCACTCTAGACTTAAGTTTTACAAGAGAAATCATGAATTTTAAACATTGATAATTCCATCTTAATTTGTTACTTCCTTTCTGCAACTTTATTTTCATTAGGTAGGAGTCGCGAACCTATTTGATGAATACCATATGGATGATCTTACACTATTTTTATAACTGTTATAGGTGCTTAATTATAAGAATTAGATGATACTTGAGATTGGTGTCCGGAAACTAATTTATCGGGGATAATCTTATCTTTGAGATTATAATCTATAATATCATTTGAAAGTACCTAATTTACTAGTGTAGTGATTCCGTTAGAAATTGAAGGTAACATAGTGAGATTGGATGAGTTAAAGGATGAAATATCCTCATTTATCATTTGTGTTTGTATTTATTATATGTGTGTTTATATTTGTGTTACAACTTTATTTAGGTCTTGAAGAACATTTTATATTCCCTTGCTGATACTTGCTATGCTAGTTAGACTTTGGTTTAGTTAATTTCATTCTGGCATGATTAGTTTAGATTTACTTTCTGCTGCATATTGTTTTGTCCTAATGAATACTTGTAAATGATTTTGATAGACATTTGTGGTAAATAGAATTTCTAAATTATTTTCTTCCTGCTTATATTTTCTGTACTAAATGCTATATATGTTAAAAATTAAGTTTGGGGGTAGGAAGAAAAATAAAATTTTGATATGAAAATACTTCCTTTTAGTGTAATTTTATTACAAATATATTTTAGGCTAGATTTACTTTCTCTGCAGTCATTTTATCCTGGTTATGCATGAATATGAATTTGATAGAATGTTGTAGTAGTAAGTATATTCAACCTTTACTTTTTTTTCCTGCTACATTTTATGGAATTAATTGCAAAATATTTTAAAATTTAAGTTTGGGGGAAGAAAAATATTAACTCTTATTTGTTCTCGATTGTTATATTTTCAAAAATTATTAGCATAACTTCACGCAGTTGAACCTCACTTGAGATAACTAAAACATTTTATTTAAGTTGAATATTATGGAAGGATTGGATGAAAGTTTTTAGTAATAAAGGTTAATTTTATAAGGGTAAGATATTTGGTATGAAAGAATTTGATTATAGTTAACTATTTAAAGTAAAGAAAACTGTATTTTTGAAATGTTAAGAGACTTAAAGTATTGTGTATTAAGAAGAGATTGCGATTTTATGATGAATAATAAGGCTCATACCTACTTATAAAGTAAGGATGTGTTTCAAGTTTAAACTTTAGAAAGAGGAGAGTGAAGTTCAAAATCATTACAGGCCCTCCAGATATAGTAATCTTCATTAAAAAAAAAGAGAAAAAAAAGAGAAGATTAAAAGAAAAAAAAAAGAAGAAAAAAAGGAAAGAAAAATATTTATGAGGAGAAGCTTGAGGAGATGTCTAATCAAAAATTGGCTTCACTTGAGTCATCCTAAAGGGAGAACTTGATTTCATTTCTGAATTTATATTTAAAGTATTGCCTACATTCTAATGAAGTTTGCATGAACTTATTTTTCACATAATCTTTCAAGACATTCTTAATGTGACAAATTATGGTTTATCTTGAAATAAATAGAAGACTAGAACCCATAGACTTTATTGCTGAATGTTCTTATACTTGTAGTGTTAACCTGAGTTACTGAATTTCTTTCTAAAAGTCTAACCAATATATTCTTTTAAATAAAAAATTTTAGTGTCTTACAGGTGAAAAGTACATTGCCTTAAGTTATATTTTTATGTAGTAAAAGTGTTACTTGAGGACAAGTAACAGTTAAGTTTGGGGGATTTTGACACGCCTAAAATATATATGCTTTATGCTATATTATTTTACTCATTTTTTGATGATATTACACTTTAAAGGAAGGTATTTTGTATGTTTTTTGGTTTTAGGTACAAGAAAAGGTGATTGGAGCAAAAGGAAGCAAAAACGGTGCAATTTGGAGCAAAAACGAGCAAGAAATGAAATTCTGCCCTGACACCTTTCGATAAGTCTTTTGATGCTTAATATCTTTTACACTTCTTACATATTTTTGAATGAGATTACACTTTAAATAAATGTTTTTTTTAAGCTTATTTTGTAGGGCTATTTGTTACGAACGCAACGCAACTGAAATGGGGCGAAACGGAGTTGAAACGGAGCCAAACGGAGCAAAACCGTTGAGGCTGCGCACGACGCCTCGCTCGCCGACGGCGAGGTCGATCTCACCGACGGCGAGATTTACCCGAGAGCACCGAAATAAGCCCGAAAAGCTCGCCGACGGCGAGCTCGAACCCGCCGACGGCGGCCGGAAGCTCTCGGACCGACTTTTGGGTGGTTATGGCCGAAATTCGACGTATCTGGACGCTTTTTCGAAGGGGTGCTTATGGAAACTCTTTAAACTTCATCCGTACTCTTTAAAATGGCGAATATGGGTTAGATTAGAGAGGAATTTTAGGGAGAAACAATAGAGAAAAGGAGAGAAAAACTTAGAGGAATGTTTAGGATTCTTAGATTAAGAGTAGAAATGTAGATTTCTACCCTTTTGGAGAGATTGGGGAGGAGATTTTGAGAGAATTTGTAAGAGTTTTCACTAGCATTGCATGGATCGCCGGGAGACTTTATGGGAGAGATCTTTATCTTTCTTTCAAAGGGAAAAAGCTAAGTATTGTTCTTCATTATCTTATAATTTTGTAAACATTTATTTAGTGAATTTGCTTTTGTTAAATGAAGTTTCCTTTATGTTTTCTTCGTGCTTTGTGACGTATCTCTCTTACTCTTTCTTTCTCTTTGAAAATAGTGGCATAAGAAGATTATGCCATTGTTTTCATTTTACTTTTCTTTTGCAATGAGTAGAAATCATGTTTAGGATTTTGTGATGCATGATAGAAGTAAATTTAATTATAAATGTGATGGTTTTTACTTGCACTTAATTTACATTGCAATAAGGGTCCATTGTAGTGTTAAAATTCGTTGTAATTGCATCGACCCGAAAGGGCGGTGTAATTCTCAACAAAGTGAAACCACATTCGAATTCCATGGATGGTGAAGTTCATGGGAATTGAATGCGAAATAAATAGGGAAATATAATTATCGGGCGTAGAATTGGAGATTTTAGAGTGACGAGGCTAAAATCCTCGATTCGGTCCTATCGTTTGGAGTGCCGAAGTGTAGATGTTAGCCCTCGGGCGAGGGAACGTGGGAGCTTCGAAGTGGCGGCCGGTATCCTCCCGGCCTAGCCGCAGATTCGGTAACCAAGCATAGGATTAGTCAATGTTCTTTATGCTCGGACCTAAGGGTAAAGAATAGGATTGCTCCTATTTGGCACATACAATATTAAATGCATCTCAATCCTATACATTATCTATTTCATTACATAAGAATAGTAGTTTTTAATATCTCAAAATTCTACAAACCAATTCATCCAAAAAGGGTTATCTTTAAAATTATTATTTGCATTTAGTTATAGTTACTATTACATTTAACACTTATATTTAAGAGTAGTTGCTATATAAAACACAATTTTAATTGATATTCCAAACTAAGGACTATTAGTAGTAGACTAGAATTTGACTAAAGACCTCTTACTTCACTTCCTCGTGGGATCGATGCTTGGGGTTTTTAAAGAAAACTCTATATTACTTGAAACGATACGTATACTTTCGTAGTACCCCTAGTGTGTAAAATATTTTCTAATTTTTATATCATTTAAGACTTTGCACACTAGCCGCTATTTATAAATCGGGTCAAGTTTTTGGCCATCTTTTGGAAGTTAATTTACTGCGTAATTGCGGGTCGGGTCATTATTCATCAAATAAGTTCGTGACTTCTACCAAATGAAAACAAAGTTAGAGAAAGGATGTAACAAAATTGAGATGAAGCTGTCATTATTCAAATTGATGATATCTCTTGTAAAACTCAAGTCCGAGTAAGAACCGAGTTCTAGTGAACTCGTCAATCCAACTACTACAAGAGAACATACAAGTATAACCATAATAAGAAGTTAAGGAATCACCTCCCTCATGATACACAAAGATCAAATTAAACTACTAACAATCCAAACATCTACCAATCAACAATCAAACTTATCAATCCATAATGACACAAAAAGATCAAGTCAGTCCACTAATCAAAACATGAATTAAGTTAATCAATCCACAATAAAGCAAATACAATACAACACTAACAATCATGACTCTCAAGCACACTAAATCAAAGCACACTGATAATTATGGGTTTCCTCCCATAAAGCGCTTGGTTTTAATGTCGCGGGCCTGACAAATGATTCCTCCTTGATCAAAATTCCAATTAAGTAATCTTCGATCAATCGCCCAGTCTTTTTCAGATCTAAAAATTCCTACAAAATTCTCAAATTGTAAATTTTCATTCAGTTCTTCCTTTTTAGATGTATTTATATCATTGTTCCTCATATTTCTTTCTAGATCCAATATTCTTCTATTGATTTCTGAATTTGCATATTAATATCATCCTTGAAATTTATAAGAAATGGATCTCTATAAGATAATTCAAGATCTCCCAAATTTTAGATCAGATTCTCTCTAGATAATTCAGATTCAGGATCAAATTCTTCTATGTCACTCTTCTGTTTCAAGTTATCTTCCAATTCTTCCCCTTTATAATTATTAAATGATGGAGGATCTATCTTAGTTGAGAAAATAGGTTTTTCTAATTCCTTAGAAATTTCTTCCAATGGTCTTCCAATATCCTTATCCTCTTTACTCAACTTAAAGTTCTTTTGAAATTTATCCTCAAATTCTCTTCCAAGTCCTAGTTCAATAATTTTATCTTGTTCATCATTCAATTCAAGTTTTTATTGTAATTGAGTTGAATATGAAGATATAAAGACTAGTGGTGTAGATGAATTCTTTAAATAGGCAGGCTTTAAAATTCTATGGGGTACATCCATCTTAAGTTCTTGAGATTTTTCAACAAATGGAATTGCAAGTTTGCTATTTTTGGCAGCTTCCATCATTTCACACCTCTCTTGAACATACATACAGTCTTCTTTAGATAACATTTTCAACTCATCATGAAAATCCATTCCGACCTCATCTGTGATCTTACTCTCAAAACTTTCTTGGAAATGGTATTTTCTTAGATAATTAATTTCATCCATCCAAAAACATTCATTACTTTTCTCTCAGCTGGAAATTTCATAGTCTTCAACACATCAAAAGTGATTTCCTGATCATTAATATTCATAATCAACTCTCCTTTTTGCACATCTATCATAGTTTGTCCAGTAATAAGGAATAGTTGTCCATTATAGTTCTCTTTAGGTTTGATCTCAGTGTTACTAGGAAGTGTTCCTTTGGGTCTATTTCTAAGTGAATTAGCAATTTCTCCTATTTGATTCTCTATGTTTCTAATCGCAGCATTTTGACTTTGCAACTGGTTTCCCATTTGCAATACCACTTTGTCTATAGACATCTTCTTAACCTCAAATTGTTGATCAATATTAGAGTCCAGTGGATGTGAAGGCCTATATCTTGTGTTACTCGGCCTATTCGAACTTCCATTAGGATTTGCATGATTGCTTTCCCATTGTTGGTTTCCACCCTCAGTAGTATGATTCCAGTTAAAATTAGGATGGTTCTTTTAACATGGGTTGTAAAAGTTAGAATATGGGTTGTTTATGGTATTTAAAGTCTCATATAATAAGTTGGAATCAATCATACGCCCTAATAAACTTTCCTCACTTACAGGAGTAAATTGAGGTTGGTTCATTCCAAATTGGTCCAACTTCCTTAATAATGCAGCAACCTGAGATGCAAGAATTGCAATCACATATGTCTTATGAAGACTAGCTACATTTTTATGATTTACTCTTGCAGAGGGACATTGAAATTCATTTGTAGCCATTTCTTCAATTAACGCATACGCTTCATCAAATATTTTTGACATTAATGAACCACCAGTAGCAGCATCAATAATGGACCTAAGGGATCCTACTAACCCATTATAAAAAGTTTGATTGATTAACCAATCTGGCAGAGCATGATGTGGACACTTTCTTAAGAGTTCCTTGAATCTTTCTCAGGCTTCGTATATTGATTCCCCTTCATAGTGATAAAATGAGATAATATCGCTTCTAAGTTGAGTAGTCCTTGAAGGTGGAAAATACTTAGCTAGGAATTTCTAAGTTAACTCCTCCCAAATTTTAATAGAACCAGGTGCTAATGAGTATAACCACATTTTAGCCTTATCCCTTAGTGAGAAAGGAAAAAGCCTTAGCTTAACAACATTGTTTAACATGTCATTATAACGAAATGTTGCACAAAGTTCTGAAAAACTATATAAGTGTAAATAGGTATCCTCCGAAGGAGTTCCCCCAAACTGGTTGTTTTGCACAAGTTGGAAAATCACTGGATTTAGTTCAAACGAGTCAGCTTCAACAATAGGTTTTTGTATACTTGAGTGAATTTTATCTATCATAGGATTTACATAATCCCTCAATGATTTATGATGATTTTTCAAGTTATTATTTTGAATGTATTCCATTTCCATTTCTAGTTTTTCAAGTTATTTCTGTTTTTTTTTATTTTTTTCAATTTTTCTAACTCGGGATCATACGGCACAAGTCCTATAGATCCTTTGTTTTGCATACGTAACACAACAAACAATACATTAAAAATAAAATAAATAAAACAAAAAATATATTCAACACAATAAAACATTTTCACAAACACCTTATTTTTCACTTTTTTTACAACAATTTTTCATACAAAAAAATACTTTTCACACAAACACAATTTTACGACACTAAAGTTTTATAATTCTAAGCCTAATTACTTCAACTAAAATTCTCCTAAAATTCTTACCAAAGCTTCCCCGGCAACGGCGCCAAAATTTTGATGCTATTTTTTATATGCAAGGATTTATGAACAATAGATATATAATAATTTTTATAAAGTCACAATGATCCAACGCAAGTATACGCATCGTATCAAGTAATACAGGGCTCTAAAGGAGTCCCGTTTATCGATTCCACAGGGAAGCAAGGTAAGAATTTCTTAGTCAAATTCTAGTATACTACTAAGAGCTTTAGTTTAGAAGGGTGATATATATGATTTTTCTAACAACTACTCTTAAATGCAGATAATTATATGTAAGGATAATAACCACTCATAAATGTAAATATTACTTCTAAAGATAACCCTTTCTGGATAAATTAGTTTGGTAAATTTTGAGAAAATAAAATCTAATATTCTTATGTAATGAATTGGATAAAGTTTAGGAATGAGATGCATTAGATATTGTATGTGCCAAATAGGAGCAATCCTGTTATTTACCCTCTTCCGAGTACCCCCTCTTCAGAGTGCTATAAAGAACATTGGCAAATAGGTTTAGTCCCTAATTGAAGGTTATGCTAGAAGGATACTGGCTCTCACTTCAGAGCTCTCACTGCCCTCACCTGAAGGCTAACCCTAGCTTTAGTTACCAAATTTTAGGACTAAATTGGGGATTTCAGTCTGTCACCCTGAAACCTCCAATTCGACGCCCATGAAACCATATTTTCCTATTTATTTGCACTCAATCCCCATGAACTACGCAATTCATTCACGGATATTGAATGTGGCTCCACTTTGTTGAGAATTACACTGCATTTTCGAGACAATGTAATTACAACGATTTTTAACAATATAGCAGACCCTTTTGTAATGTAAATAAAGCGCAAGCAAAACCATCACATTTATAATTAAACTTCTTTTAGAAAGCATCCTAATATCCTAAACATGAATTCTACTCATTGCAAAAGAAAGAAGAATGAAAAAATGGCATAATCTTATCATGCCACTATTTCTATAAAAGAAGAAAGAGTAAGAGAAAGACATCGCAAAACACAAAGAAAACACAACAGAAAAACTCATTTCAAAGAAAATCCACAAAATAAGTGTTTTCAAAATCATAAGATAATGAAGAATACAATACTTAGTTTTTTCCCCTTGAAAGAAAGATAAAAATCTCTCCCATAAAGTCTCTCACCGATCCATGCAATGCTAGAATATTTCCTTACAAATTCTCTCAAAATCCCCTCACCAATCTCTCCAAAAAGGTAGAAATCTACATTTCTACTTCTATTTTAAGATCTCTAAGCATTCTTCAAGTTTTCCTAACATCTCCTCTCCTTTTCTAACCTAAAATCACTAATTTAAAGAGTATGGATGAATTTCTAAGAGTTCCCTTAAGCACCCCTTCGAAAAAGCGTCCAAATACATTGAATTTCAGAGATAACCGCCCAAAAATGGGTCCAAACTGTCTCGGGCGCCGTCGGCGGGCTTGGGGGAGCCTTCGGCGAGTTTTTTTTTGTCACTTTTTGGTCTTCTCGGGTAAATCTCACCGTCGGCGCTGGTACGGCGTCGTCGGCGAGCAGACTGCATAACTCTACCGTTTCGCTTTATTTAGCTCCGTTTCGCCCCGTTTCAGTTGTGTTGCATTCCTAACAGGTAGCCCTACAAAATAAGCATGAAAACAACCTTTCTTTAAAGTGTAATATCATTTAAAAATATACAAGAAGTGTAAAATAGATTAAATATAGAAAAACTTATCGAAATGTGTCCGGCCAAAATTTGCTTTCTTGCTCATTTTTGCTCCAAATTGTACCATTTTTGCTTTTTTTTGCTCCATTCACCATTTCTTGTACCTAAAATAAAAAAACATACAAAATATCTTCCTTTTAAAGTGTAATATCACTAAAAATGAGTAAAATATAACAAAAACCATATATAATTTTGGTGCATCAGGGTCCTTGCCATGAGTTGTAAGGGCACATATTTACCCACCTTCACATCTCTGCCAATTGTGTAATACTAATAGAATACTAAGGTACCTATACACTCAGAAGAGGTAGGTAGACATATGTTTCTTGTTGACATAATAATTATTACATAATTTTACCGAATCTTCTACTGCTTATGTCATTATCTTTATTTTACTTTTCTTTTACAATGAATTGGATGATTATTTAGAAATTTAGACTTGCTTAGAAATGCTCTTATTTCATAAATATGACAGTATTTTATTTGAACTTCATTTATATTGCAATTTAGGTCTGTTGTAGTGTTAAAATTTTTGTAATTTCAATTTATAAAACTTCTTGCATTCTCTTTTTTGCCATCTTCTTTTGACCATCTACTCCATAAAGTGGAACGGTAAGCAATCCTAAAACGATTTTGTAGTTTGTTTTATTTATTTTTTCATTTCCACATTTAAGCTCAATTTTGTGTCTACTTCACCGTTATTGAATGAACACAATGGCCATCATCTGAAATCTTTGCAACCATTTTTTTATGCTTGGCCTGCCTTCTCTAAGTTAAAAACTTTCTCCTTATCATGCAAGACTTTATTGATACATCAAAACTAAGTATACTACTGACTCCTTGGTAGTGCAGCCTTGCATAAATCCCATAGGGCCACGGATTCAATCTCACTTGAGCGCATATGCCTTGAAGTGTGGGATCGAGTAATTAGACACATGAGGGAGGTTGGGGACTCATACCATAGCATCTGTCCATTCTTGTGAAAGAATACACACACACTCACACACAATAATAAAAATAATAATAATAATAATAATAATAATAATAATAATAATAATAATAATTTTAAATATTAAATACATACAAGAGGTCTAGGTGGCCATAAGTCCACCACCACTCCCCTCTTCGTCTCCGTCAGGCTTGTCCTCTACATCATCTTCATCATCATAATCGACGAAAGGGTGGCAAACTGGTCCATACTTGAGCTCCACCAGTCCAACCTTCACAAAGTATTCCACTGTAATAGCTAGGCTAATCTAGATCTGTTACAAAGGTGCCACCCATCTGGAGATCATTCCGACCATCCTTTCATCCAACTTCTTGTTTTTTGCCATTAACACGGCGAAGGTTTGTTCATAGTCCTAAGCTTTGCCTTCCTCTTGCCCTTCGACCCCTAGACCATTATATGACAAGTGGCTTTCCTCTTCTGTTCCTCATGAACTAGTACCTTCACCTTGTAGTGAGAAAAGGACAGGGCCAAAGTATTACACCTGTTGGAGGTCATGCATAGATCAATGTAACACATGCTCACCAATAAAAAGTTCAGGTTGTCAGATAACATCGCTTCGTTTAGAAAACTGGGAAGATTTGGCACCTCCTTTGGAGGAAGATCAGTGAACCAGTCGCTCCAAATGTCCACTATTAGGTATCAACCACCTAAACACCCAAACACATTGCTCGCACTGTCCATCCAGCCTACCCACCTTGGGAGCAACCCTTTTTATGAGATGAAAGGGGAGGCGGTCTTGGAACTTTATCAGCAGTTATTTTCCCTTTACTAATCTGAACAACCATCCACCAGAGTTTAAATTCAGAAGCTTCATCACCTTCAAAATCACATATGGCCTGCAAGGGAAACACGTTGCACGGTAGCCCTTTACTAAGGGCCAAGGTAAGAGATGCTTAAATCTGCCCTCCTATCATGTAGTCTAGCTGGAAGACCCTCTCTCTCTCAGCTCAACTCCTGAGACACAGAAACCAAGATAAAGTCTCTTAAAACGTGCTAGAATCTCATGCACTTGCTCCAATAGGTCAATTAAAATAAGAAGAAAAAAATAAAAATACAGCAAAAGAGCAAATTTTGCAGAAATAAAGGATTTTCCTTACCAATGTCGGACTTTTCTGGAAGCCTCTGTAACTGTGAAGCAAGGTCCCCCTTCCCTATAGTATTCTTCACCTTATGTTTCCTCTCAGAGACCTTTAATGCTACCGCCTCCATTCTTTTCTTCTCTCGGGCGTCTGATTCATTACACAGACTCTCGATTATGTTGTCAAAAGTCTCGGGCTACAAGACTCGGTTAATGACATCCCACTCAACAAACTGGAACATTGACAGTTGTGTTCCTCAATCATTTCAGCATAACCTTGGACGTGTTCAGGCAGAAGCTTCAACTTCTTCACCTCATAAGTAATGAGGAAAACAATATGACCCTAGCCTCTTCGATGCAAAGTGATCACGAACTTAGACTGTTAGTCTTTAATGTTACTCTCAACCCTTGTCACCTGAAGTTTTGCAGCATATGAGAAAATATTGTAGCCATCTCGGTCAGCTTTGAACCTAAGAATAAAAGAAAAGAGTTCAATATACTATGATATAGCTACCTGGTAGAGGATTATGACGAAGGACATAACTATCACGGCTGAATTCGGTGTCACTTGCTTCGAGATGACATTGTGTCTATTAAAAACAAACATCATCTTGCTGCAAAATGGCAACCTTAGGCCATATCGGAATCGGTCAATATTCACAAACAGACTGTTGCCTAAGTAATCTGCCAAACTTTCACCCTCCATGAACGGTCTGAGAAGGATGTCCAACCCAAAGATAAATGACTTCAACAAACCTGCTATCTACCTTTCGAATGTGTCCGACACAACTCTAGGAGAGTTCGGCTAAAATGTTCTGAGGAGTGCTTGGATGCTAAGAACAATTAGAGAAAGGAAAAAGAATAACAGAGAGATTGGATAATATGACACGAGAAACTAATCGAATAATTTGTGAACTTAAAGTTTGTAATAGAAATCACAGCGACACAAGGGCAGAAGAGCATTTTTCCAACATCAAAAAGTGGGAAAGGAGCTAAATCAAGCACACATACAGATGAAGTTCATATATATATATATATATATATATATATATATATATATATATATATATATATATATATATATATATATATATATATATATATATATTTGAAATGAAAATTCGTCGGCTTACAATTATTTAGCCGGAAAGAAAAACTTGAGCTCCTATCCTAACTTTATCTACACTATTCATTTTGGCATACAACCGGAAGACCAAATCTTCCTTTAGAACGGCGGCTAACTCGGTTCCGAGAGACGTCAACTCCTCTTGAAGGAAAGTCTCAAGAGCCCAAAGCGCAGCTAACGCTTCCTCCAACCACCCTAGTCGCACATCCCAGAATTGAAGACAATTAGCTTTTTGATCCAATAGAGTCTTGACCGCTCGAAGACGAAGCTCAGTCGAGCCAGAAGATTCAAGCACACAAGTTTTTACCGCTGGGTTAACTATTGGATACACCGATCCATCTTTAAGAGGTCATCTATAACGCCTGGAAACCTCGGTGGACCCTAAGTCTGACATGACACCAGCCCGAGGAGCGTCCTGTTCAGCAGGAGGCAGGGTCTTCGTACCCTCACTTGAAAAGGGACCCATCATTCAATCCAAATCAGAGGTGGTGAAGGAGCAACCTCCCTCCCTCTCCTCCTGCTCCATCTGCAAAAGAGAGAAGAGACTAATGGAGGAGCATTCGTCAGGCAGAAGTCTAGAGCTTACCCTTTGCCTTCAAAAGTCCAATGGCCACCAGACCTAATTATGTCTGCCCAATATCACCCGATGATCACAGAAAAATACATCAAGAAATTCATATCTATTTTTGATGAAATTGCACTTTAAAGAAAGGTATTTTCTTTATTTTATTGCAGGAATGAAAATTTATAAGTCATAGAAGCAAAAAGCATGAAATGGAGCAAATTTGGATCAAAAAGGAGGAAATTCATGCAAATATAACTACTTCGCCGACGGCGAGATCGAGGCCGCCGACGGCGAGATCGTAAGGAGAAATTTTTGAAGGAATTATAACTACCTCGCCGACAGCGAGCCCGAGCCCGCCGACAGCGAGATCGTGAGGTTTGAAGACCTTCTAGAAGCCCCGCTGACGGCGAGGTCGTTTCCCGCCGACGGCGAGCTAGTTCAAAATGCTTATACATTGAACCCGGACACTTTTGAAGAGGTGTTTAAGCACCCCTTGGACCTTTGCCTACTTCTATAAATAGAGGCTGAATTTTAGTGTCTTAGTGTGTCTCTTGAGTCTTCTGTGTGTCCATTTCTAGTGTCTTAAGTGTCTTTTTTGTGAGTTTCATTTAGTTTGAGTGTGTTTAGTGAGTTCATTAGTTTAATTGAGTGTTATTTAGTTTGTTGTCATTAGAAGGAAAAGTCGAAAGGAACTTGAGAGTACGCATGGAAGGAAATTAAGATAAGTATCTTTGTTTATTGTTGTTAACTTTAAATGAAATCCATGCTTTGTTTTATTCTCATGCATTATGAGTAGTTTTCTTAGTCTTTCTCCTTGTTTATGAAAATTATGCGGATTGATAAAATTAAATAGAAGCACCTAATATAATATAAATAAATTGTGATAATTTTTACTTAAAACTTAATTTACTTTCAATCTAGCCAATTGAGTAGTTAAAATATGTTGAATTATCAACTATTGTAAAAATTACATCCAATATTCAGGGAAGTCAAAAGCCTTGGAAGGCGGGTGTAAATAAATAGGGAAATATTAATTATCGGGCGTAGAATTGGATATTTTAGTGTGACGGACTAAAATACTCAATTTGGTTCTACTTGTTTGAGAGTCGAAGTGTAGATGTTAGCCTCGAGTGAGGGAACGTGGGAGCTCTAAAGTGGCGACAAGTATCCTCCCCGCCTAGCCGCAGATTCAGTAATCAAACATAGGATTAGTCAATGTTCTTTGCACCTGGACCAAAGGGTAAAGAATAGGAATGCTCCTGTTTGTCACAATACATTTAAAAATTCTATTTAAATTATCATTAACTTAATTTTCTAAAAACAAGGAGAATGATACTTTTTTTAAATTATTTAAATCAACTTATTTCAAGCATTAGTTTACTTTAGTTTATTATAGTTACTTTGAATTTCTGTTCACTTTATTAGTAAGTAATTCCTTTAATTTTAGCTGATAACAAATTTGTTAAAAACTTCCATGTGGGATCGATAACCAGGACTACACTAGAGCCCTGTATTACTTGATACAATACGTATACTTGCGTAGAATCTACATTATACATTATAACATATATCTATATTTAAAGCGGGATCAAGTTTTTGGTTCCGTTGCTATAAACATAAATTGCATATATATTAAAAGTGGGTCACCCGACATAACAGCTGCCCGACAAAAAGACTGCCTGGCCTTATTATGCCTAGCCAAGATACTCGACAAAATGGCGGCCCAGCAAAATGATCGCCTTGCCCCATTTTGACCGAATATCCAGTGGCTCCCGGGTCATATTTTGTATATATTAGAATACTTCTGTTGTACTTATGTATACTAGGTGAATAAAATATAATTGTATATCATCGTTATACAAATAGAGATTCATTCCATGAACAAAAATTAATGTACACCACTCAACTTTTTCCTCCTTTTTGATGAGCTCAATTTTTTAGGTGTCTCCCGGAATAAATTTAAATTTAACATCCTCAATATATATATATATATTATACACACACCTCGGATCAATAAATATAAAACCTGTTAAACGTTATATATATTATTTTCTTAAAGTAAAAAATAAATCCTTCATAAAGTAGAATTTTCTATAGTGGAAGATCATCTATTATTTTTCCTCTTTAAAACCATTACAGTTTTCTCCGGTGAAAAGAAAAAAATATAAGATAAAAGACCTAAACCTGCATCTATTAAAGCAGGTGGAGTCAGATTCATCTATCCCAAGGCAAGTGCCTAAAAGAACTCAAAAGAAAGCGCCAAAGCAGGAAGAGGGCAAGCTGAGGCCGAATTTGTCGACCTAAGCTGCGACATACGTGTCTACAGAGCTTCACATCCGCCGCCTCGTTACAAGTGTCCGCACGACTTTTTATGTAGACCGGGCTATTCCATCCCGTAAGCAGGACCCAAATGCGGCACTGACTCCATTTTTTTTTTCAAATTTACATTCATATATAAATATATATGATCTTTAAACATTTATATTTACATGAATTGCACTCAAATTTAAATAACACTATCATTGATGTGTCATGGGAGGTTTACAGCTCTAGAATAATGAGTTATGGCATTAGTATTGAGTGAAAATTCAGCATAAATTTAAGTAATTAAAGATTAAAAGTATATAATTTGATTTTTTAAGTGAAAAACTTAAGAAAATGAAAAATATAATTACTCTACAATGTACGCCGAGATTCCGCACCGCATGCCATGATTATGCAAGGAATTTCATCACAATGAGTTAGGGAAAGCCGACAGTCGTCGAAAGTGGATTGTCAACAATGGTCTTCGACTGTAGGAGTGAGAGGTACTTGTCAAATCTATGGTTCAGGAGAAATGAAGGACTTCAGCTCTTACAAGCTTCAGTCTTCTTCATGTCTTGAACAACGAAGGAATCCTCACTAGTCTAATCTAACGAACATGAGTGCTTTATGGTCTGTTTGGGGAAGCTGCAGCTTATCCAGCTTATCCTGATTAGTTGTTGATAAGCAGCTAATCTGAAAAAGCTGTCTAGCTGTTTGATTTGTACGTTTGGAAAACAATTGATTCTAGATAAATGATCATTTTGCCTCTATTTTGGATAAACTCTTTAGATGTTTGGTGTTAATTTTGTTAAATTTTAACCCTAAACCTATATGTCTTCCTTATGTGGACCTAAAATTTTATGCTTATAAGTGTTTCGATTCATGACAAACCTTAAGGAAGTGCAACTCATAAATAATCCTCAACAATAAAAATCGCAATTCATATTCATAACGATAAAATGTCAGCAATAATACAACACAAAACATCAAAAATATACCTTAGGAAACATGAATTTACCTAGCTTACTTGCTAGCAGAATTTAAAGAATGTATGTAGATCCACATAAACAATTTCAACCTCCAACTTCAACATTATTAGCTATACAAATCCATCAATCCACATGCATAGCCAGTAGATGCACATATTCATAAATCAATTTAAGAAAACAAATGACATTAGAATCAAAAATACGAACACAGCTGAAAGAAACTAGAAAACACATGTGCTCCCCAAATATATGGATGAGGCGGAGGACTTGATCCCACGGCAGAATGGAAGAAACTAGGAGGCGGTATTGGTGAATAAGCTTGATTAAGCAAAAATTTAAAAAAAAAAGATAAATCAACTGAAATGGATATCCATGTTCAGAGTGGCATAAGATGTTCTCATGTATATAACTTGAAAGGTAGACCAATCAGGATAAACCAGTGTAGCGGGACTAGTGCTGGTAACTGAAGGCTGCTCCTGGATAACAAAATATAAAGTCTTCAATTGCAAGGCTACGAACATGAAACGCTATGCAGAGAAGATAACAATTTCTTACCTGTGCAACTAAGGGCTTTGGCGCCTTTGCATGAGTGTCCACCTCACCGTTCCCCATGTGCACAAATTCACTCACGCTATCACAGAAGATTTCGGAAGGGAAGGGCAGAGCTTAACTAGGCTAATACTTCAGGCCGAAGAGGGAAGGAGAGGGAAGGGAAATGGCGGGCTTCGGTCTGGTAGAGTGAGCACAGGGAGACGGAGGTGACGGCTTCTTCTGCCGAAGAGGGAGCCCGATCCGAAGTTCGACTAAGCGATGGCGAGCCGAGCGGGGAGAAGAGGGAATCGAGCCGAGAGGGAGGAGAGGTGAACCAGGAGAGGCCTCGATTGACAGAGGGGGCTGAATGAAGGGAGCCGATTTCGATGTAGAGGGGAGAAGGCGAGCGAGGTCTAGGTTGCGGAGGGATCGAGTGAGAGACGGACAGCTTCGAAAAGGGTAGGAGAGGAAACACTGCCTGAAAGAAGCCGCACGCAGGGTCTATACTGCGTTTCAATTTATTAAGAAATGGAAAACACAGTTTCTTGATAAGTTATTCAAACGCGCGAAACAAATGGTGCGGTGGCGTTTTCAAAAAGCCGCCACACTTTTAAGCTGCCCTAAACGGACCCTTAATGATGAAGATTTGAGTGCTTTAGCGATGTGAGAATTGAGTGATTCTGGGCTTGTTGGATTCGTCTCGCCAAGACTCTTGATTTCATTATAAGCATACCAGATTTGGAATTCTTTTGAGTTTCAAATTATGCACTGAAAACTTCTAAAATTTGTAATGGCTCGGATTACACTAATTTTGGGACCTTTGGTTTCGTCTCACCGCACCGGTCAGTTTGATTGCACGTTTGCTGAGATCGAAGTTTGAGATGACTAATAATCAAAGTTTGAATATTTTTTTCTTAAAAAATTATCTCAAGGTTCATATCGTGGCAATTCGATGTTTAATTTCATATTTCCTCATTAATGCCTTAACTCTTAAGTTCATAAAATGACTTCCCCTATCAGTAATGATCATTATTGGCATTTCAAATTTGGTAAAAATATATTTCTTTAAAATTTTTAGAAGCTTCGGGCATCACATAAAGTTAAAGCAACAGTTTCAATACATTTTGATACATAATTCACAACTGCTAAAATATATAAGTTTTCGAAAGATGATATAAATGGTCCCATAAAATCCAAACTTCATACATCAAGAATTTCAACTTCCAAATTAAAATTTATGAGCATTTCATTACTTCTAAATGTCATTATCGTGGCCACGAAATTTAATAAGAGTGAGCCACAATGACCTTGTACATATTAAAGACGCTCTGTTGCTCGTCACATAGAGGCAACAAGTGGTCTTACTTGAACTAGTCCCGATAAAACGCAAGATTTTAACTCACATTGTTCGTTTTTCGCACCGATCCTGAGATCCTCAAAAGGACGACGCTTTTGTGAGAAGCATATTTCCGCTGCATCTTCGTCACTTTGTCCTTTATTAGGAATGAGGGATCGACACCCTCGATAGAACCAAAAAGGGAGAATATTTAGGAGCTAACGCAAAGGGCATGAAAATGACTAAAAGACAATAGAAGAAGAACTGAATGCTTGGAGAAAGAAACCAGAAAGCATAAAGAAAAAAAAAGGTCGTCCCTCACCCTATTTATAGAGCAGGTGAGTAAAATGAGGCATCACATAATGATGAGTGTCACACTACGCATCCTTTAATATTTATTATAATATCACTTTATTATAGATAAATTTATTACTAGTCTCAAATAAACTCTTTTATAAATGGGTTTTCCAAGCCTTCTGTCTGTGCATATCCCTTCCAAGTTAACCTTTGGAGGACCAACACTCCACCTAATATAATCTAGTCCACTTGGTCGGTGTCGCACAAAAATTTGCCCAAAAAATTCCACTAGCGAAGTACTCCAAACTTACACAACATCTCCGTCAATCCGCTTCACAAGGCGGGGACCTCTGTTCGCAAGGCCGCTACCTTCGAGACTGTGGTGACCAGATGAGCCGACAGTTCCCACACTAAATCTTCAAAAGAAACTTCGGTCGCTCCCTTTAGAAGACCGACTGCTTCTGTTGAAGGTCCGACTATATCCATTCGCTGCTTTGAAAATTCAAAGGAAAGTCGCTGCCAATCTTACTGCTCCAATTGGGAACTACTAAAGTGGTCAAGAGAGCTCGAAAGAGTGGGACCAGTTGTAAGCACGAAATCGAGCGGTTGATACACTCCTGCATCAATCAACGGTGGAGGAGCAATGATCACGCCTTGTGTCCTGGCTGCAACAGTAGGAGCGGACTTGACAACATTTTTCGATGGTCCTCCGTCTTCGTCGTCTTCCGATCCAATCGATTCATTTGCATTAAGATGATTTCAAGTAGTAATAACAACCATCAATGATCAAGGAATCTTTTACATAAAAATCTGTCCACTAAAGAAATGACTTTTATAAACTCGTTTCTCTTTCCTGAAAAGCACCTCTGCCTTTCTATGATGGTGATAGGGACAAGCCAGTGACCGTCGTGTCCTTCGACCCTTTCCACCCTCCTTGGCGCAATCAGGAGCCAGGCCCCACTAGACCTCGATAACTGTGCCAAGCCGGGCCTGGGAGCCGGGATCTCCTTGTGTGGCTTTTTTGACACTTTCCTCTCAGGACCCTTGGACGAGTCAACTTGATCGACCAACATAGGTTCGGGTCTCGACCGCTTCTCTTTTTTTACAATCTTCTTCTTCTTTATAGGGGCAGGGATTCGATGGCTTGCCAGAGCCAGAAATTTTGGGATTTACATCTTCTTGGCTCGTACCGCCAGCCATGGTGTATCTCGGCTAACTGGGGAGAACCAGTAGCAAAAATTGTAAATTTCAACTTTATGGTCCTATTTTCACTCTGCATGAAATCCTGAGGGAAGTTAATTATCGAATTAATTTTTTTTAATTTTGGTGCAAGTGATTGTTTAATAGTTTCTCTGTCCTTGCAGTAGTTATCATTTTCAAGGAGCAGGAAAACTCGGGTAACTATTATGTATGGGCCAAAACTGCCATCATGAATTTCAAAGCAATCAAACAGTGATGGACGATGCCCAGAAAATCGAAGTGTCGGACTAAATGAGCATAATCTGATACGAAAATCCAATGATTGACCAATCGATCGAGTCGACTGACACACGATGACAGTGAATCCAAACGGCGGACAGCAGTTGCAGTCCCAGCTATCGATTAGATTAATCAACATCTCCTCCAATCACAGCTATATGACCGATCGGCTTCACCTTGGCGGGAGCGATCCTCACGCGACTGGTCGCCTCAGTCAACCAAATTCAAATACGACAACTAGCTAATAGCCATTGTATTATACCATGATTGTATAGTGAATCTATTATTTAATTAGCGCGTTAATTGCATTAGGGTGGTTTCCTTAATCGTTCCCTTCTTTATGTAATTGTCCGAATATGCCCCTATAAATAAGGGGCAAAAGATGATTAGTGAACTTTTCCTGACCTCTCGACTCAAAATTCTCTAGGTATCCTACTCTCATGCTTTCCCTTTTCTTCTCTCAGCTCCAACTCTAGAAGTGTGTTTTTCTGAAGGACAACTTAAGATTCAACACATATCATTTAATTTTATGTAGTTACATATTTAACACTTCAAACCACGTGTGAAAAATGTGTATTTCACCTAAAAGTTAAAATAATGATATTTTTTGTGATATAGAAGTTTTGGGTGGCAAAAATAGAAAAAAAATATAGTTCATGTGTTAGAGATATAATTATATAAGAATTTGGTGGTATTAATGCAAATGCCCCTAAATGTATGGATTTTTCACTTCTATATTTTTAGTCTCATAAGCATAGAAAAAGTACTTTTGTTTAAATGAAAGGCAGCACAATAACAAATTGAATCAATTAAGCTGTTTATTCGGCTTCGAGTGGAACTTTTTGTGATTTTTGTGTTCGTTTATATAGTCCATCAGAATTAAAATTTGAATCTTAAAATCTAATTTGAGAAGTGAATCTCCTTTGCATTATCGCGCCGACGGTTCGAAAAGTTTTCATTTGGCTTACCGGACTTCCTCCGAATTGTTACACAAGAACAATAATTTTTAGCCGTTCTAGATTACAAGCGATCTTTTTCTTTTCGTAACCTTTAAGCAAGATTTAACGTAATTCCAACCAAACAACATATATGACAGCCTTAAATCTCATTTTTTTAACCTATTCTGCTTTAGTTCTTGAATTTACTAGACTCGGAGAGATTGAGAGAAACTTGTATTTTTTTGTTATAAAGAGACTTATTCAACTCCTTACGCATTTCATTGAAAAAAGAAATACAAATATCGGGAAAGATGTCCTATCTAATACCACACAAACAACTCACACAAAAAAGAAGGAATCTAAGGTTCTTTTTCCAAATAAAAAACAAAATACAACTCACATGACCACACAAACATAATCATAAGGACAAAACAATCAATAAATATCATTTAAAGTCGGTCTCAGCAAGTCACAAGAAATAAATTTCGTAATCAAAGGATCATTCAGATTTAATCCAACTTTAGGCGCCCAATGCGTAACCATATTCCTTTCTTTTTTGACATGAAACCAACAGATAGTTAAATGCTTAGAATAAGCAGAAATCATCTTCATTTGAAAATTGACACTCCAATGTTGATCATCCTACAAATTATAATACTTTCAAAGAATCAACATCAGTTTCAACAATAATAAATTTCCAACTCCATTTAATAGCCACCTGCAAACCAAAAACAACCGCATTTGCCTCAGCAACCAAAGGAGACACAAAAATAGAATTAGCAGCAAACCAACAAATAACAGAACCCAAAGCATCTCTAAAAACTCCACCAACACTAGCCTTATCCTGCTTCCAGCAACCATCACAATTAACTTTGATGAAAGGAGCATACGGTTTAGTCCAAGGGATTAAAGAAAAACATTTTGTATGAATAGGATAAGGAACAACTAAATTTTGAGAGAAACTTGTATTAATGTCATAATTATTGATTTGTTATTGGTCTTTTTATTTTAAAAAACATAATATTTAAAAAACATATATGTGACTTAATGTATTTACGTATCGAACATATAAACTTACACTTTGAGTACATATCTTACCAATGCATGAAAAGTTGTATTTGGGTATTTCACTTTTGAAAAAGTTGAAATGATAGAACATTTAAAGGGAAAGGAAACATTGGATGGTACAAAGTAAAACAGAATAAAGTTTAGATGTTAGTTATGTGAATACATAGAAATTGTTATGCAATCGCCCCTAAAATATAAAGTATTGCTATTCGCTAAAGGAGCAAAGCATGCAGTCCATTTGATGCAAAAGGCCCCAAAACCTAAGCCCATTTAATCCACATGTTGGTTCAAAGATTATTGCGTCTACGCAAAAGATTAAAAGCCTAAATTTACAATTAAGTTTGGTCAAAATGACGAAAATCAAAAGTTTCAAAACCTTTAAAATTGTGAGATTAGTAGTTTAATCTATGATTTGAACAGTAATTACAACAACCACTTAGTGATTATCATATTAGTTTTGTTGGATTCAATATTATGAATGAGAAGATGTTAAATTTTGTGATAGAAATGAATGAAGCCCAATGAACATAAGGGGAGAGGGAAGCAAGGTCTTAATAATTCAAGAGCCTTGATCAAGTCTTCTTCGTTAGAGAATACCGAGTCAAATGTAGTTCTTCAAAGTAAATTTGAAAAATATTTTTAAGAAAAATCTTAGAGATTTTATGATTTAGTCAATGTGAATTTTTTGAGATAATAAATTTCTCATACTTAAGCTAGACCTATCACCCCTAATTTATGCGAAAAGATTAAGGTCAATGTTATATAGTTGGATATATATAATATGATTTCATCAGAAATACTTAGACAAAGTATAAAAGAGCTAATTTTGTCGTGTGCAAGTTAGGCGTGTAGTCCATTACTAGTTAAAAAAACATTCAAGTTATTCTAAACCGAGAGAAATTACCAATGATACATTGACACTCAAGGAAAAAGTGTGTGTAGTATTGGAAATGTGGTGTATACAGACATGCATTTGATAAGGGTTTGACATGTTCTTCATGTTGGATTTCTTTAAAAGTGGAGAGGGCTAATGAGAGCTTCTACTATTTACAGAGCAAGCCATCTATATAGACTTTGATATTTCGTAGACTTTGCTCATTGAAGATTGGATCCATTATCCTCAGGTAAGTTACCCTTGCCTTCTTGAGTTGAAATGGCATGGTGTTATTATAATATAACCTATTCCTGATGATTAGGGTCTTGTCCAAATTAATTCGGTGCATTCTTTGATAACCTGAAATGGTGCCTAAAAGACTTAGAATAGTGTAGCCAATTATAGAGTTGACAAAGGCTGTTATATGAGACAATGTTTAATTGTTGTTAAGGTAATTTAAGTTTATATTACTTAAAATTTATGCACTTCAAACTTTTTTGGTTGGCCTTCTATACCATATTTACATTGGAGAATCACTTTAATTATTGTATTTCTCTGATAAATCCAACATTTACCTTGAGGATCAAACTTACTAGCATTTTGAAGACTAGTCTTATTTTTTACTTAAATAGCTTATTTCTTGTCTACATTTACTTTATTCATTCAATTTTCTTGTCTACCTCTAACGTCTCAACTGTTGACTACGGAAACACATCAACATTCTCCTGTAAGAGATTGCCCTTGTACCATTCAATGGATGAGTTAATACAAAAGTGTGGCTTGGGCTACCTTTTGTTAGCGCGTACTCATCTTTTTTCAGAATTCTGCAAGATCTAACCTCTCTGGATTTCTAAAAGTTGTACCTCCTCTTGCACATTACTGACAACCTTTAATTCACACATCTAACATTGAAGTAATTCAACTCTTACTTTTATCACTTCGATTTCTACTAGAAATTCATGGAGAAATGGATGTGGGGACAAATACATTAAAAATATTAAGAAAAGGGAAGTCAAATTTCACATTATAAGTGTTTCTTGCGTCGACTATGACAAAGTTATCTAGTGAAGGGAATTAGGAATAACCCTCATACCATATGATTAAAAATATAATATTGCCCTCAATTTTCCTTCATTCTCTAACAAAATATTACAAAGAACAAAGAGTTTCATTGAGTAGTTTTTAGTCCCTAAAGAAGGTGATGAAGATGACATCTATTACTAGTGCTCTCACCATCATGGTTGAATATATCTCTCTCCACTCTAATCACCCGAGACTAGTATCCAAGTTACGTATTGAATCTGTCAAAGATAGTGTGTACAACTCTTACAATATGAATTTTGCATGCCAACATGGGCTCATTCATTTCTTGAAAAATAATTCCTTCACAAAAATCAACTGTGGTTGTAAAAAATAAACTCCTTTAATTTTTCAACTTTGATCAGCTCCTTCATCATGCTTCTAAGATGGAAAAAAAACTATCGTTATTATGTTGTGTCGATACTTAATCATATATCTCAATTTAGAGTCGGCCTTCATTGACCTTGGGCACCTAAAATTATTTTTTTTTTCTAAAATGACAATAACTGGTTTAACTATTAATACTTGTGATAGAATGATATAGAGAGTTAGCAGGTTGGTGATGTTGGCAGCAACTTCTTTTGATTTGGCTTAATAGATGTTGAATTTGTTGATGAGAGCAAAGTTATTTTACAAGTCACAGACCAACAAGCTCTAGCTTTAATAACATGATGTAATTTTGTTATTCTACAGGTAGTGGACACAACTTCGCCATTACCTCAAGATTGGGTGGACGGAGACATCTTCATCTCATTTTTGCAATCCTCATCACTATGTGAGAGTTAGCAAGATCTAACAATTCTACTAATATCTTTAGCTAATGTAGGCCGAGACTGTTGCAAAAAGACCCATCATGAGAATTTAAGGTCAAAGCAGCTTGCGTAATGATCAGCTCCAGATCTTGAACATCAAACATCTCTCTGCGAAATTCCATAAAAAATTTTTAATCAAATCACTTTGTTCATGGAAAATTTTTAGTAAAGCTTGTGAATTCTTTTAAAAATGTTGGGCACTTTGAACTATGTTAAGAACATTCACTTAAACTTCACATACAACATGATCATCCCTAGTAGCTTATATGAGATTAATCTAGCCAATCCCTTAAATACAGTGAAAAATAGTCAAAACTTTTATTTGCATTGATGTTTAGTGAAAATAAGGATGTATTAAAAGAACTAATGTGGTTAGTCATATTAGTTTAACCTTTATAATGGTCCAAGTGCAAGATCATTAATCTAATTGGCAGTCCAGTTTCAACAATCTCTATAGAAATGGTGTTGTTCAACCATGATTTTTTTCTTTCTGGTCATAATTCTACTCCAGAAAGCTCTATGGATGAATCCTTGTAATTAATTTTTGGGTAGTAAGCCTTTTCAAAGGATAATAGCGCTCACACTTTGAGTTTCTCCTCTTAGAGGACAAGTCAATAGACTTTTTAGTTAGTTGCACTCCAGTTGTTATCCTCGTGAGCAACTCCAATACTTCTTGGATAATTCTAATGATTATCTCATCCATTTATATTAATTGTTTAGTTGCCACAA
The DNA here is from genome assembly GCA_022702705.1 of Papilionanthe hookeriana x Papilionanthe teres. Taxonomy (NCBI): domain Eukaryota; kingdom Viridiplantae; phylum Streptophyta; class Magnoliopsida; order Asparagales; family Orchidaceae; genus Papilionanthe; species Papilionanthe hookeriana x Papilionanthe teres. The sequence goes on along the minus strand of CM040434.1, from coordinate 23,120,534 downwards.
ATCCTAGAACTCCATTGAACAAAGATCCCCCTAACAATGATTTCTCTATTTTTTTACTTTATAATTTGATCCTTATACATATCCTTGAGTATCCCTCCTAATTTATTGAATGAATGCATTTGCATTGCAAGTTTAGGACTCTAGATCATATTTTGTTAGTGCATTATACTAAAATCCTACCAAGTCAAAATAAACGAAATGGACATATTGAAATGAGTAGAGGAGGGAACTAGGAAGAACAGAAAAAAATTGACTATTAGGCGCATGTGCTATAAGAAATGAGAAAAGATGCCACACCTAAAATATGAAATCCTTGATAATCCCCAAAATCCTCTATTTACTTACAAAATATTGGGGACTCTAATATTACAAGAAACACTATACATGTAATAAAAATATAGCAAAATATAGAAAGAAATAAAAATGCATACTCAACATTGACTGATAATCAACCATCAAGTATAAAGTAGTAGCTAACTATATTAGTAATCACCAAGTAGTTCTATGATCATTTCAAAAACTAGATGGTCTGTGATTATTCTGATGAGTTCAAAATGAACCCAACTAGTGAGTTCCTTTTCTTTTCATATCAGTTTGACAAATTTATCCTCAACCTAGTTTAATAAGCTCATTTTCTTGTCCTTTAATTGGGTGAGTTTGCCTTTGGGGTATACAAAGGCATTATTATAAGTTTTTATAAAAGTTATCATGACAAAAAAATTTAGCATGAAAATGGATTGATTATAAAATTGAAAAAAAAAATCAATAACTTTCTTTACTAGACATTACTATGCATCTCAGGAAAAATAGCCACAAATGATAAGACCAATAAAGCTGAAATAACAGTTTTATTCCATCAAAATCACATCTTCTACAAACCTTCTATTGCTATTATTTTTGAACCCACAACTAAATCACTAAAATTCTTAAGTGTGCTCTAATCAAAGCTATGACATATATGTAATCATTAACAAATTACAACCAACCATCTATAAATTCGTACTAGCAAGAACAGATAAAATACAATCCATTCATTAACTTGTGAAGAAAATATTGCACAAAATAATTAGATCAATATTTTTTTGGATAAATTTATAATAAAATTGAATAAAAATCAATCTTACATGAACATGAATTGCATTAAAGGAAAAATGCATAAGCCTCACTACAAATTGCATTCACATGTAAGCCATTATGAACTCCTATATCATTTCACATTTGGAGAAACAAATCTCAATGTATCAAATAGACTTTTTTATGATTAAAGTTGAGATGAATAAAATTAACCTAATAAACCTTATACTCTTTCCCAATATTGGTTGTAAACAAGAACATCCACATCATTTGGAAAAATTGAGCTTCAATAGTCATTACTAACCATTCCACTTGGGCAAAAAGAGGAATCAAAAGCTACAATTAAGGAATAAATGAACTAATGCACTTGATGACCAACTCAAACTCAACTTGATTAATATTTGACAATGTTTGTTAAAATTAGTAAATAAATGATTTTGAATTCTTTTTTAAAATTTGAAGGTTAAAGGAATCAAATTTAAATGTTATCCAATCGTTTATTAATAATCATGAACAAGCTCTTTTGTCATTCAACAAGTAACTTGTTAAATGCTCTATACTTTATCATTAATTTTAAAAAAAATTTAATACTTATAATTTATTTAATTATATATTTAATAGTAATATATTATAATTTAATATCAATATGCATATATATTTGATATTTTTTAATTTTTTAGTTCAATAAACTTGTTTGTTAGGACTAATTTATGTTATTTAATTATAAGAAAATTTACTTATATTTTAATTATTTGATATAAAATATTTAGATGCTAATTTAAAATTAATTCAATTATTTGTTAATAACTTTATATAAAAGTTCAAGTGAACATTTAAATTGTTGTCTTATTTAGCAGATAAATATGAAAAGTCAAGTACAAATTAGATTTTTAATTTTAAATAAATTATTAAGTAGTCATCTGAATTTTAGCATGTTGTTTTAATATAAACAAGTAAAGTGCAAATACACTATAAATATTAAAAAAAATTAAGCATGCCAATTATGAAGATATACATCAACGTTAGGCTCAAGCTTGAATTGACTACAAACAACTTTTGCTTTAACCAAATCAATTCCATTCAATCACATATTTGACTCAAGTTCACATGATTACAAACCTAGCCACATTAGATGGAGGAATTGTTACTATATTCATGGTAACTTTATATATAAAAATTGGAAGGAAAAGAAATTGTTTGAGGTAGACCCTCATGCCTTTTACATTAAAATCCCACATCATCTTATTAGAGGTGAGCATGAGTGTGTCTACCTTAAGAAAAGTAATGGTTCTTAGAATCATAATGTTAATTGATGATCTAGATCAACATGGACCCTTGAAATTTTAAATTGATCAATTTGACTGAAATGTACAGTGACAATAATATTCAACAATTCTCATGACAAAATCTTCATTAGAAAGTGAATCTATGAACTTATTTAAAGTAGAATGCATCCTTTGGAAAAGTTACCACCAGCTAGGTTGAAGAAATCTTAGAATCAAAGAAGTCTTTAATTAAAGAATTTCTCATCTTGTTAGAAAAAGACAATGAAGACATATATGCTAAATTTAGCCAGCGACTTTCTCAAATGAGAGGGACCTTTTAGTCAACATTGGGCAAAATACACACATAAAGTACCTAAAGAGAGGCGTCCTTTGGCAACAAATTTCTATCACTTCAATAATTTATTTCTCTTATCCTTGGGCACCATCCAAGGTGGCAGGATACTGTCATTATATATATTATCTTTTTCAGTTTCTTCTAGTTGAATATCCTCAATGACATATATCTAGTCTTAGGCAACACACAAGAAGTCTCTTGTTGAACTCTCTCAATCTAAAAAGTCAATCTTATGGAAAGAGAAACCACTTAAAAATTAAATATCAAGGCATCCTTATCAAAAATTAAGTTATTAGATTCATTATGTTCATTCTAATCAATTAAATTTGGCTGCTATTATTTTTATTAAGGGTAAGATTATGAAAGTATCCAAGACATTATCTTTATTAGTAATGGAAAAGAAAAATACATAATCATTCTTCTTTTATCTGGACAATCACAGTTAGATAAAAAAAATTCATACAAGGTGAGAAACATGATGGGTTCAACTCCACCATCCACATAAAGCACAATACGATAAGAAAAATTTAAGGGAGTAACTATACTCTTAGTATCCTAACCTGTCACTTGCTTTAAAGACTTTTGCATATTAGTTTTTCTATCCCGTGAGTTGTCCATAAAAAATAGCATGTTTAATAAGATTATCATCCCCTAAGTTGCCTTAGATGCAAGTACGAAAGACTAAACTTTAGAGATTAATTTTCTAGAGATAAGGACAAGCATGCATCTCAACCTTCTTCAAATTCAAATGAACTAAAAATAGTAAGAGATTTATCTAAAATGATTTGCATAGACCTTGGGCTCGAATCCTCGAATTACACTTTAGTAGCTCCATGTGGGAGAATTTTTTCCTTGGTTCATGAGTCGCCACTCATCGTATTAATCATAGGTATTTGGGAAGACTTCTATCTAAGTAGTTAGGCATGACATTAAATGAATAACATACTTTTGAATGGTGCTGATCAATCGAATGAGGAAGATCTCCTTAACTCGTTGATATACAAAACTAGGGTTTTTTCCCTTATCTTATAAGGTAAGATAAGGTTTATTTTATTCTAGGGTCTAGATTTTCTTATGAAGGGCCTGCCACATAGTTAATTATTTCTAAGAAATTGTGGTCTTAAGAAAAATTTCAATTAAGAATCTATCTTATATCGTGCAAAATTAAAAGTAGAATTCGATGTGAGGCTTGATGAATCAGATTTAGAATATTGAAGGGTTTGAATGGAACTGAGATAAACTCAGTTTGTTCACTTGAGCTGACAACTTGAGTTAATCTGATCAATTTATATTAGAATGGTAGGGTTCATGCCAGACTATTTGATCTTTAAAAATGGGAACTTGATATTAATTTAAGGCCTTATGATTAACATTTGGGTTTCATGTTTATTTTGAAATTGAATTTGAATTCAATTTGTACTTAAGAATGGAATTAGGAATGGATATTAATTGAGTTTTGGTTTGAAGGACAAATGAGTTAAAGTCGGTGATAACCATAGTCTAAAGAGAGGATAGGCTAAAAAAATTTCTAGATGGAAGTGAAGGTTAATTTTGGAATAAACCTAACTATCAAGGAGGCTAATAAGTGAACTAACCTAAATTTTGGGAATAATGCTCTAGTTAGGATGCCCACGACTTTTCATTATTCTAGATGCATTGGTATCCTCAAATTATTAACCATCTAAATATTAAGAATTCTTCCTTATTATCATAGTGACGACTAAGGTAGACCATCCTACTATACATCGATTTGGGTCTCCTTCATCAATAACCATGGGTTACTTCATTCTAGGGCATTTACATAATTTTAGGGGGTAGATTTCTTATTGGTTTTATATGTCTTAGTCTTAGAAACTATCTATTGGGTACCTACCTGATTCACTGAAAACTTGATAGCTTTTTAATGTCCATTTCATACCTATTTTTGATGATATTGCACTTTAAAGAAATGTTATTTTCATGATTTCATGCAGGTACAATGATTTTAGGCCTTTGGAGCAAAAGGAAGAAAAAATGAGCAAATTTGGAGCAAAATGAAACAAAAGTACATTTTATTGAACTAGTGCTGAACAGCGCTGTCACCAGCGCCGAACTGCATCAATTTATAGAGCGTATTCACAAAAAGGTGGAAAATAGCACTAGACGATGCCCTATCCTGCGCTGGACTGCACCCTACCTGATTTCAAACTAGATTCAATGTATTTGGCCGGATTTTGGAGAGATTCTTAAGGAAACTCTTGGGAAATCAGTTATAGCTGAATTCAAACTGTTTTGGAGCCAAGTTTAAAGGGGCGAGAGAGTTTTTAGTGTGTGAGTGAGGAGAGAGTGTGTCTTTCCATTGTTGTAGTGTAGAGAGTCCATCTAGGGTTTGTGTGCATTCTCTTCTAAGGGGTGTAGGAGGAGAGGAAGAGTGTGAGATTTCTTCTTCCTTACTTATCTAAAGAGATAATTGTGTGTTGGTGTGAAGAAAGAAGAGGAGTCAAAGGAATTTTTTGAGATTCGTTTGGGGAAGAGTTTTAGATAAGTTATCTTTTCTTTACTCTATTTGTATGACATTGCTTTTATATATAAAATCCATATTTTGTCATCTTTTCCTCATGAGTCTGAGTAGATTTCTTTCTCTTTCTCCTTTTCATGTGATTTGTTGATGTTGTGATATGGAGATGACGTGCCGATTTATTATGGAGAATTTGTGATGACCTTTTTACTTTAAACTTCATTTACTTTTTGATCTGACCAATTGAATTGTTAAAAATTGTTGGGAAACATATGTTCCGAAAGGATTATGAGTTCCACAACAAAAGCGAAGGTCACATTCAATGTCCATGAATGAGTGACGTAGTTCATGGGGGTTGAGTGCAAATAAATAGGGAAATATATTTTGATGGGTGTAGAATTGGAGATTTTAGAGTGACATGCTGAAATCCCTAATTTGGTCCTAGGGTTTGGAAACCAAAGCGAGATTTAGCCTTCAGGCGAAGAAAAGTGGGAGCTCTTGAGTGAGAACCAGTATCCTCCCAGCCTAACCACGGATTTGAGGACTGAACTTAGGATTAGCCAATGTTCTTTATGCGCTTGGAAGAGGGTAAAGAATAGGAATGCTCCCATTTGGCACAATATATTTGCATCACTAATCTATGTCACTAAATCATCACATTATCATTGGAGAGGAGGAAGATTCTTTCTTACAATTGAACTTTTGTTATAAATTTATTCTTGTGTAAGTTAACTTTGTTAGAAAGTTAGAACGTATTTTGGTAAAATTAGTAACTGCAACTTTTTGTTTCTCTTTTAATATCAGTAACTACTGCAATTGTGTTGTGATTCGTGAAGTGATTTATGTGCTACGTTACAAGATAAATTGCCTCCTCGTGGAATTGATAACCAAGACTCCATTAGAGCTCTGTATTACTTAAGCGATACGTATACTTGCGTTCAATTGTGTGACTCAATATAAAGCTAAATCCTACGTCAAAGCACTTACATTATTTTATATGTGCAAAATTACTCCCAACTATGAAAATCAGTAAAGTAACCAAGAAATGTGCAATATCAAACTATTGTATTCAAATGGGGATGCCTATTGATGTTGGTTCTAAAATTATGAAATCTGTTTTGGGATTGATCATTCATGGATCAAAGTATGGCTTGGATATCCTTCCACCATATTTCTCCTCTACAGTCAATCACAAGTGCCGTATAAAAATTGGAAAATAGTACTTCTACCTTAGAAGCCTATAGACCTAACGGACGAACATAGTAACCAGGCAGTTGGTGATATGAATGACATGGGCATCATTGAAGATCAACCATCACAGAGTTCAACACCTTTTTCTCCTTACTTTCTTGAAAGTTCAAAGATCATTTTGAAGAAAATTAAAAAATTATAGAAAGAAAAACAACACCTGATGAATTCATTCAATAATTTATCTAACTTCATTGATCACCTAGATTTGAGAATGAAGGAACACTTTGATCATTCTGGGTACCTCGAAGGAAGTTTGATACGTTTGATGAAGAGAAAATGTTGGATTGAGGAGGAATCTACTGAAGAATTCCCGTTTCGTCCATTCTACAATTTGTTCAATCAAGTTAAATCAATTAGAGATATCAGAGTTGATGATAGTTTTAAGGAAGAATAAACTTAATTATTGTGCTTCTATGTTTATGTATTTGAATTGATTGCTTGCTTTTATTTACTTGGCTTGAATTTTATATTTGGAGTTGTTTTATTGTTAAGTTTTTCAACGTTATTGTTTTGTGGTTATGAGCAACGCTGAATTTTATTATTTTATGGCTTGACGATGTGTGAAATTTAGTGTTATTTATGTGTGTTTTTAATTTGGATTTTATATATCAAAGTGATTTTTTTTGTTGTTTGTGTTAAAAAATAATATTTTCCATGGCTTTAGTACATCATTCAATGCTTAAATGAACTAATTAGATATCAGTGTGGGCTTGAAAATATTAATTTTGCAAAAGAAAGTTGGAAGCCCATTTTTTGAACTGGCATAGAACGGCGCTGTCACCAACACCGGACCGCGCCAAAAGACAGAGAGTTTGGCCTTTTGAGCAGAAAATAGCACCGAACGGCGCTGTCACCAGTGCTGGACCGCGCTCAACTGACAAAAAGGCCCTGGGACCCACCATTTTTGCCCAAACCATTGTCTTCTACCTCCAGCCGTGGCCGATTTTCGTACCTATGGCTCATTTGTATTTGGATTTGAAGTGATTTCGTGGCCGAAAAAGTTTAGATTTCATCTTCTCTTGGTAAGAGCTTCACTTTAAACTAAATTTTTTTTATTTTGACCGTGAAAATCTCCTACATTGAGAAGATTTGAATTTTGAGGTTTTCAGAGAAGATTTGGAGATTTTTTATGGTGTTGGAGTTCTTATCTATTTAAATTCACTTTAGAGTCTATTATAATTGTAATTTTGAAGTTGATTTGGATAAATTTGATATTTTTAGAAAAATGGCTCCAAGAATGGCTAAAAGGAAGAGAAAATTTGAATATGATGAGAGTAAATTTGTGAATTTCAAGGCTTATTCCCGCTTTAGTACATTTCTTAGTAATAAGAAGTATTTTCAAGAAAAAGTTTTTGAAGATCCTGGAGGTGCGATCGAAGAGTTAATTGCAAATCGTCAATGAGAGATTTTCTGCTATTTTACTACTGAAGCGATGATGAGGATTGTGAGAGAATTTTATGCTAATATATATTATTCAGAAAGTGAATATATCCTAGCTAGAGGACAAATAATTGAATTTACTCCCTGACACATCAATTCATTTTATCAGTTGGGAGAACCCTTCTTATGTGAATATGAAAATTTTCGTGTTACTAATGAAGCATTGGATATAGTTATGAGTTATTTGACTGTTGGAAAAGGGGAATGAAAGATAAAACAAAGGCAAAAAGTTAACTTCCTCGTTTCTACTTTGAATCCTGTATCAAAGGCCTAACATTATTTCATTTCTGGAAGACTTATGCCCACTAGCCATCACAACAAAGTTACTGTAGATAGTTGCCACTACGCTAGACCTCTTCTCGTATGCTTTAGTTGGCTTTGTTTTCTCTGTTTTTTCTACAAGCTCTATGTGCTTGACTTATTCTTATAGGTTGCTGAATTTTCTGAGTAGCTTTTCGAGGGACTTGATGGTGAGACCCTTAAGCATGAAGGCTACCGGACCATGGATACTCTTGAGTAGTATCTCGATTGCGTGTTGTTCTTGTATTTGAGGTTCACATTTCATGCTTAAGTTTCTCCACCTCAGAATGTAGTTGACCAAAGTCTCGTATGGCTTCTGTCGCTCCACCACGAGATCTCCTATGGTAACATGATGTCGGGCACCTGCGAATCTCTTCACGAATAAGTTTTCCATTTCTGCAAAAGTATTTATTGATCCATTGGGAAGCTCGGCATATGTCGGCATATTTTTTAAGGTTATGTGTTTTGAAAAGGGGGTCGCCTACAGAAATTGTCGGTGAATTTTAGATTTTAAATTTAATTTAAATATATATAATTTGAAAAGTAGCATTTGATTTTGAAAATAATTTTAAATTTGAAAATTTTAAGATATGAAATCAAACCGATCTCACATCCCAAATAGTTTATATAAACGAGCACCGCACCACAAACCGTGTATCTATCCCGAAGAATAGACACACTAATTGAACATGGGGCTCGATTAAATAAACTAGAAGATTTGTGACATCCGTTTGGTCTGCGAACCAATTTTATAAGCCGACAAGTTCCCCTGCTTAATATAAAGGAATTAAGCAGGGTTTATATTACCTGGGTTCTTAAAGTTCCCTATAAGGGCAATCCCCTATAGTTAATTTCATCAAATGTCTGAAGACACTTAAGAAAACTCTCGATAATGATAAGAGGTTTTGCTCTCAAGAATTTCAAAGTTTAAGGTTTCAAAAAAATTGGATTTTGGATATTTTAATAGGAAATGGATCAAATTTGGAACAGTTTATTTCAGGAGTCTAAAGGAAGAGAAGTAGGGAAAGTCACGGACCCGAAGTGAACTTCGGTGACTTCTCGACTATCCTATTGTTTGGCTTCAATTTGAGAGTATATATGTTTCAATCCTGCCAATTTTAGTTAATTAGGACTTATATTTGTATGACATAATCATACGAATAGCCTCAAAGATATGAGGGTTTATGTCGTATCAAACGACTACCTCGGATTCCTAAGACAGGTTAGAGCTTAATTTTGATAATATGATTATGCAAATGCCTAACAAAAAGTTGAGGATTTATACTGCACTTGGCAAACTACCTCGAAATCCTATGGCTTGGTTATTTAATTCTAAGGAATTTTTTGCTGAAGTAGACACACGTTTTGCTGACGAAAATGGTCGTGCTACCCACTATGCTCCAAGCTCCTTGCTGTTGCAGAGGTTTAGTTTTATAAGGTGAAAATCAGGAGATGAGAGAAGTGTTTCGGTTTAGAAAAGTCTTAAGGTTCAAATGTCTTAATGTTTTAATTAAAACAAATCTTAAAGTTGATTAAGCAGGACCGATTAAGATCCCACGGTTACGTCATCCCGACACCGCTATTTTTATCGGATTAACTTAGTCCAAATAAATTTGCTAAACTCAACTGAATGAGTTCCACACCTTCATTTAGACCATGGGAAATCTCGTTAGCAACGTGTGCGTTACATCATCCGAGGGATTCCCGATCATCCAACGAGACGTTTTAATTTAGTTGTAGTTATAATTTTGTTGTTCTGTTTGTGATTAAATTTTGAGTTGTTTTATCTTTTAAATGTTGTGGCGGTGAATTTTATCTTGTTGTGATTTTAATTTAGTTTTGGGTTTCAGTTTTGTGTCTATCCTAAAAGGCTATAGTTTTCATGCAGGGTGACATTCTTGTGTAACATGCAAGCTTTGCAAGAAAGAAAGTACATTGTGGGTAAATAAATTGTAATAAAATAAAAGCGTACCTGGAGGGCCTTCTCGTCATTCCAGGCTACACTTAAAACTCATGTCAGGACATTTAAATATTTGCAAGAAACACCTAGGTAAAGCTAAGGGAAGGTTCTGGTTGTCTACCAAAATCCTAATCCTATTGCTAGTCAATTCCTATGATGTTTGGGTTCTTGTGTTTTGTTGAGGATGATTTTCTTCACAAAAGAACAATTAAGTTTTAATTGTTCTTCTAAAACATCCCATCATATTGAGAAAGTGCTTAGGACGAGTCCTAAACATCTTTTTAATGCTTCCGGGATTATTTCGAGTTCAAATGAGTTTTATTGTAAAGGTGAGTTAATCATCCAAGAATTTAATTAATTTTGTTTCTTGCTCAGAGAACTCGGATATTTGATTGTCCGATGAGTGAAGTGACATTTCACTTGATACTTTATTTAAGAGTTATAATAATAAAAGTCTTTAGTGGTAAATTAGTTTGTTAAAGAATTTAATCGTTTAAAGTTGAGTTGATAATTTAAAACAATCCAATTTAATAGTAAGGTTACAGATTGATTCTTAGATGTTTTATTATCATTTAGGTTGAAAGAGGTGTTTAAATCATTTAATTTCATTAAATTTCGATAATTTGATTCGAATTAATTATAATACTTTAGGTTGGCTTTAATTGGTTTAATTTTCACATTTTTAATTATGAATTGTTTCAAGATTATTTAATGTTTCAAATTTGTTTTAAGTTTGTGCTTAAGTGTTTTCAAATTAGTTTTAAATGTTTTAAATTTATTTTAATTTGATTATTAAATCATCTAATGTTTTGAACTTTTAATTTAATTAAGGATTATTAATTTCAATTATTATTATGTTTTAGAGTTAATTAAGAGTTTGAATATTATCAATACATTTAGGGACTTTAAATTAAAGAATTGACATCTTCCTAAGTCATATCCCTAATCTTAATAATCCAAATCTTAATTATTCTTCCAAAATTTAAATGACTTAATTAATTAAAATTTCATTTTTGATATTTTTAAAGTTATTAATGGGTTTCTACCCCTTTAATTCCCTAAGTTTCAATTATCCAAGAGAAAATTAAGATAAAATATTTTACCCTCCCTTTGTTTAGACCTAAAGTATTACTTAGGGTTAAAATTCCTATTTACTTTTATGCCCTTTTAAGCATGTTCATTTCATAATTCACCAAAGTGAGCTCAAATGAACTTAAAATTTTTATGTCACCTTATTCACATGTCAATTAAGACATTAGAGGAGAAAATGTGATTTTTTCATTTTTAATTTAATTAATTATTTTAATGAAAAAATAAGGGTTTTTCAATGAAAATTCAACAACATGACTAAAGTAAGGTTTCTGTCCTTAGGAAAATTATGGGATGTTTCAACTGACCAGAAGATCACTTGGACCAATTTTGGTGATTTTTTGAATTATATTTAATTTATTATAATTATTTTGAGTTTTGTGGTAATAATTAATTATAAAATAAAATTAAAGTTGAAAAATAGATTATATATTTTTCCTAAGTCCCTTTAGCCTCAAGGAAGTCATAGAAACAAATTTTATATTTTTCTGATTTTTCTTTGATTTATTAGAATTACTTTAGTAGGAAGGTTAGAAACTTCATTTTTTAATATTAAAAATTACATTAAGCTTTTAAAATTCAATATCTTGACCTAGAGACTTAGGAAAAATATTTGGTCGGTTCCTAAGTGATTATGAAACAAAATATGATATTTTTGTGAATTTTAATATTTTTGTGATTTTTTTAATTTTTTAATTATTAAAATATTAAAAAAAGGGTTAAAAATGAAATTTTTTAGAGAAATCTAATTTTAATTTTCTTAGAATCCTTTAACACCAGAGAGCCCACAAAACAAGTTTGGTGAATTTTTGAAATGTCTATTGGGTTTTATGAATTTTTTAATTTTAAAATAGCTATGTCACTTAAATAATTCATTTAATGGGTTAAATTAACTCCAATTGACTTAAAATTTTTATGTGAGGTTCTCTGCATCTTAAGTGATAATGGAGAATTGTTTTCAAGTGATTTTGATTTGTGGTTACTCCTAATTAATTAGAGTTTAATTTTAAGTGTTTGGGCTAATTAGGGTTATTTTTAAGAAATTAAATCAAACCATAATTTTCATAGGGTCCTCTGGTCCTGAGATACCTCCCCTAATTTTTCTAAAATTTTCTAAAAATATGCTAATTATTAGAATTAAAATACCAAACAGACATATAAACTTGGAAAATAGATAACTTGCCATGGAGATGGCCTCTGGCCTTGAAAAATTCAAGGAATGTTCCCAAGAACAGAGACTACAAAAGCCCTATGGTCTCATGCCATGATGAATTGTATACATGAATGGAGAATTAAAATATTCAAAATGGTATTAAATTAATTAAAAATAAAATAATTAACAAAATAACTTAATTCTTTTTCCATATTAATCTCCTCTTTTCATTGAGCAAGAGGGTATTTTTCTTTTATTTTGATGATTTTTCTATGCGAAGTTATGCATTTTCAAAGATTAGGGCATTTAAATAATTCAAAAATACCCTATTTATCTACTTATCCACGCGGCGCCAACTCATCCTCGGCAGCTCCAAAGTCCCACGCGGCCCTTTCTCATTCGACGCCGCCATCTGACTGGGATGCCACGTGGCCCGCTGTTCTGCTTCATCTTCTCGTCCGGCTTGATCTACACCATTCTCCTATTACACGCGCGATCTGATAGTATCCGTTCATCGTCCCAACTGGTGTGAGCTGAGAACCGTCCACCTTCTAGCCCTAAGATCTCACTCATTTCTCAACCAAATCGCATGGGGTTTCATTCTACATGCTCGTCTAAACAAGAGCTACAGATCCATACGGCTAACATGCATTGAATCGACTCAAAGTAAATGAAGAATCGCTGGAAGCTTGGCTCAATGGCTCCATTTGGCTTGGGAATGGCTTGGTTTAGTTTCATGGAAATAAGTTTTAGAAATTTTAGCATTTAGGGTGATTTTGGCATGAGGCTTGATTTGGAGTTATTTGATGATTGATTTAAGACTTAGGGGATGATATCAATTAAAGGGATGATAAGAAGAAAATTTCATGTGGGCTTTAGAGCTAATTTTGGGCTTTTTTTTAAGTTTAGTGAAAATGGGCTTTTAAATGTTTTAGGAAAGTGGGCTTTTATGTTTCAAAACAAACTTTTTGGATAAAAATTTGATAAAAGGTTGAGCCAAATAAATATTTAAATTGGTTTAGGAATGTGCCATGAGTGATTTGGAATAAGTTTTGGGTAATTTGGAGTTGAATTGGGTTTAATTTAGGTCTTTTGGTAATAGGACCAAAGTAGGTCAAATTGGGCTAACTTGGGCTAACGTTGGGCTAATGTTGGGTTTAATGTAAAATTAATGCTGCAAAAGGTTTATGGGAGTGTTACAAAGAGTTTTCAATTTTGGTTGGGTCTTGATTTTGGGATTTGGGCTTGTTTGGGTTCATGGTTGGTTTAGGCCAATTTGGGGAATTTTGGTTTGAGTTAGGCTTGAGTGAAGTTTGGGTTCAAACTCGGAGCAAATTATTGTAGATTTTGGTTTGTGAGGATGTTAGGAAGGTTTCAAAAAAAATTTGGGGAAAATTGGGTGACATTTGGGTTGAATTTGGGATGGATTAGGTTTGTTGGTCATTTTGGGCCTTAAGGGCTAGTTTGAGATTTTTGATCAAATTGGGTTAAATTAATAAAATTGGAGTATGTGGCAGTTGAACAAAATGAAAATAGGAATATTTGGGATTTTCTGGAATTTTTGAGAATTTTTTGGATTTTTGAGCCAAAAAGGGTATTTTGGGTATTTGGAGGTTATTTGGAGGGTATTGGGGTATTTTTTGAAAAGTTTGGTATATTTGGTTATGGCTAATCAATTTGAGTGGTGGGGAATGTTTAGGATTGATTTTTGGAAATCTTTGCTAATTTAGGTAATTTTGGAAATTTTGGGTGATTTTAAGGGCATTTGGTAGGTTTGGTGGGTTTAGGGCCCCGGGGGTCAAAATTGAAATTTGGGAATAATGAAAATGAAACCATTTTGGTTGAGCCAAGAAGCCATGTTAAGCTCACAAGAGCCATGAGAGGACTTATCTTAGGCACTCAATATGTTGATCCTAACCCTCTTAGCCAGGGGCTTAGGGGTTGAGGTCCATCCATATGAATTTCCTACATGAGTTAGGAAACCAAGTTGGGTAAGAGTGGTTTTAGGATTTGGAATGTGTGTAGGAGTGTGGTGTGTGTAAGCTTACCCTCACCAAGACCAGACCACCTAGGGTAATCCTAAGGCCAAAGAGTCCTATAGGAACTCATCCTTGAACCTCCACATTTAACTTGTAACCTTCCAAAGGGGCATGGAGGTTTATGATCATCTGTGGGGTTCAAGAAGAGTTAAGAGGTATTTGAATTTCTAAATGGTGGGTCCCATTTCTAGTCCTCTAGGATAGTCAAAGGGAAAACCTATGGCTAGATCCTAAGCACTAAGGAGAGAGAGATCAGACCTCACCAAAAATGAGGTCAACAAATGGACCCCCAATAGGTGTGGTGTGCTAAAGGAGCACACCGCGCGTATTGGCGTTGACCGAAGAGATCAATCAAAACCAACACAGATGTCTAAGTGACAAAATTAGAACAAAGCGTAGAAAATTTTCGCTGGGGTGTATCAGGTAAATCTCCCAGACTGAAGATTCCAGAACTCTCGCTGGGGAAGAAGAGGTGGATTCCAAATCACAAGATCTGGAGCGGGAAAGATTAGATTTTAGATTCGCTTCATTTTTATTTCAAGTTTCAATTTTGAGTTTGGATTTTGACTTAATCGGAGTTTTGATTGAAATTTAATTTGAGATTGATTTCAAGATGAATTTCGCATAAATTTTGAATTTAAGATGAGAATTGGAACCTAGGTTCCAACCTCAGGATTACAAAGAGAACTGGAATTTAGGTTCCAGCCTCGAGGAGAAAATCAGAAATTAAGTATCGATTGAGAAAAGAGTGAGGACTGGAAGTTAGGTACCAGCCTCGGAAGAGAGTCGGAAGTTAAGTACCTACCTCGAAAAGGGGTGAGAACTGGAAGTTAGGTACTAGTCTCGGAAGAGAGTCGAAAGTTAGGTACCAACCTCGAAATTTCAGGGGTGCGGAAAAGTTTCTCGGAAGAATGTGAATTTAGCGGACACCGAGATCAGGATGCCTTGTCGGTCTTGTACCCAAGTCAGAGGATTAGAATGCGAAAATTTTCTCGGAAA
Organism: Papilionanthe hookeriana x Papilionanthe teres; assembly: GCA_022702705.1. Lineage (NCBI taxonomy): Eukaryota > Viridiplantae > Streptophyta > Magnoliopsida > Asparagales > Orchidaceae > Papilionanthe > Papilionanthe hookeriana x Papilionanthe teres. The sequence goes on along the minus strand of CM040434.1, from coordinate 23,105,112 downwards.
GAGTGCGAGATTAGTGGACACCGAGATCAGGATGCCTTGTCAGTCTTATACCCAAGTCGGAGGATTAGGATGTGAAAAAGTTTCTCAGAAAGAGTGCGAGATTGGCGGAAATTCAAGGAAGAGAATCAAAGTTCAAGTGTTGATCTCGAAATGAGAACTGGAAGTTAGGTACCAGCCTCAGAAGGATGGGAACTGGAAGTTAGGTACAAATTCCAAAAGTTTGTTTTTGATTTGGTTTTGAAGATTCTGTGGAAATCTTAGTTTAGTGGAAGATTGGAATGAGACATGCAAGTGTTTCATATCCCGAGAGAGGTGATCAAAGTTTTGATATTTGGCGAAGGATATGAATCCATGCCATCAGAACCAAATCGAAAATTTCATGGTTCTGTGTCAGTAGACTCAGTCGACCTTCTCAAAAGAGGAAAGAGACCGCGGAGAGTCGAAAGGATTTCATGATGACAAAGAAGTTTAGAAGTTTGAAACTGAAGTTGAAGTCTTCTGTGGGGAAGAATCAACTCAAAAGGGGATTCAAAGGAGCTTCAAATGGATTTCAATCGAAAGATTCAAATTGACATATTCTGATCGGAATTCAATTTGAGATTTAGATTTGTTTCGTTTGTTTTAGTGATTCAAGTTCTTTTTTGTTTATTTAGAGTTTGGGAGTTCGTTTTGACATTCAGATTCTTAAAAAGAGTTCTTTATTCATTTTCTTTTTTTTTCGTTCTTTGTTCGAATTTCATTTAACTTAATGGCATTTCCCAGTCAATTTGCACAAAAGAGGTGAAGGCAAAACACGACATGGTCGTTTCCATTCCAATTTGTTGAAAATACATCATATAGCTTGATCCAAAACATGATGATATTTTCCTTAAAAATTCAGTATCTTGTACAATCCACATAAATCCAAAACGGATTGTGTAAGATCCTTGCAAGTTTTTCCCAAAAGCATCTGTCGAAATCCATGTCTGAATAGTGAGACACATGGACAATAACATCACCTTCCAAGCCATCCTTGGCAGAAAATGCCATCCGGATGTGCATTGGAGGTGTGCTATCTCCCATGTAGCTCACAGCTCGTAGGGCCGAAGGCTCCCTAACTCTGGATCTGGCTGAAAGTGGAAAGGCATTTTGCTGTCGTCCATCCTCCTGAAAGTGACAGAGATCTGCTCAATAAGCACACCTGGAATGCAGTGTTTTGCTATGTCTTCTCCATTTCCTTTTAGCACCAAGACGGAACCTACCGGTAGAGGTATCTCCACCGGCCCTCAGAATTCTCCAGGGCCTGCTATCCGGAGGTCAGATCCAAACAGGATGTCACATTGGTTAACGAAAGTCACTGTGCAAAAAGGTCTGACGAAGTCATGATGATCTATGTGTGGCGGTATGCAGTCGCCCTCCTTGTATATGTTAATGATGCAGCTGTTGGGTATGCAATTTGCAGGCAATACCCTCCATGTCATCATCCTTTTTACCATCCTCTTGATAATTCTTGGCATCGGATCCACCTCACTACGACGGAGTATCCCTGGTGGATTTCCCTTTCTATCCTCGGCGAAGTTGTAGCAACCGCACTGGATTGTAACTCTTCCTTTTCCTTTCATCCATCTTCGAGGTTCTGAATAGGTCTTCTCTCTCAAACGACTAGCTCAACCTATTTTCTGAAGCTCAATGATGTAGTCGACAATCTGCTGCTGCTCGTAGTCTGAGAATACATCTGTATGTAGCTCAAGGCTCTCCAGGATATTGATCCTCTTTCCTCATATTCTTTCAAAATATTCGAAGGCTTTCTTTTCGACCTTCTGCATTCTTTCCAGCTCGTATTCCGGAATTATTTGCAATTGGCGAGGTCTGGTAACGTACTGTGGGATGTATGATTCAGCCCCAGCGCATTCTCCTGCATGTCTCGGCTCCTCGGGGATAGTTTCTGTTAGGACATCCTCCAGGGCTGCTTTCGCAACAAGACTCTTCAAAACTGGTGCATCTGTCTGGCGTCGTGATGCTGACTCTATTTCTGTTTTGCTTGGAATTTCTTTCATCTTTTCTGCTGTTCTTGGAGTTGATCTCCTCTTTTCTGGTTCCTGACAAACTGATTTCTTTGAAGTATTTGTACTGACGGTAGCAATTGCCTCTTCATGTTGATCTGCTGCTAGCTTGCTCAACATCTTGCGAATGTGGCGGTTCTTGTTTCTTTGTTGGGTAGAAGTGCGAGTAGCTCTCCTTACCTCTTAAACTTCTGTGGGCATGGCGCTGACAAGCCTGCCCTTTGCTGTAGCAACCACGGACTTAACTTTCTTATCTGCTCCAGTCATCTAAGAGGCGTTTACCTTCCTTTTCTTTCCGGTACACTGCTGACTCGGGCCACCCAATTTCATTACTGTCTGGCTACTGAACTCTTCCCAGTCGATCGGGGTCTAATCAGTTTCCTTGTACTGTAGCCCGGCCGGTGTGAAATCAGAGTCGATCTCAATCATGACCCCATTCTTCATCCTCTTTTCATCGAGTGCAAGACTCACGCCATTCTTAAAGTTCAGAACCAACCGCCCGTTTATATTTCCCTGCGAACAACAAGGAAAGGATCAGAGGTTGTATTAAGAACAAGAACAATAAGAAAGATCAATTATCAATGGAAAATTCTTATTCATTTCTTTCAAATTTTAATAATAGTAGGAAAAGATGAGGAAAGATCAGGAGTGAGCTTGACTTAAAAGAAAGGATCAAAATTTTATTATTATGATTCCACATATTTTCTTTTTAACACATTTTTTAATGATTTTTATCATCCATTTTTATATTTTGGGTTCGGACCCAGTTACAAGTGATTACTCTACCCGTGCTTCTAGGAATAAGACTTCATTTTTAAAGTTCATCCTTCGAAACATCAGGTTGCTTAATACTTCTTCAAATATCATCCATTGATTGGAAGCGTAGATCATTCTCTGCGGCAATTCACGAGTTGGTAAGAACCTCCTGAGTAGAATGTCTCGACCACGAATGGCACCTTCTAAGTCGGTTCAAATTTACCTCCTATCTTGCGGTGTGCAAGAATAGGTCTCTTGAGAACTAGAACCAAGTCACCGACTTTGAATGTCCTTGGGCGGGCCAGTTTATCGTGGGTCTGGATCATGTTGGCTTGATACAACTCGAGATTCTGTTGTGTTGAAAGTCGTTTCCCTTCCAAGCTTTCCAATTCTTCTAATCGTAGTTTGGCATTCTCTTCTGTAGTAATCTTGTTTCCAACTGCAATTCTGAGAGATGGAAGTTGAACTTCCAAGGGCAAGACTGCCTTGGACCCGTGCACTAGAGCGTAGGGCGTAGACTGAGTAGGAGTTCTGAAAGTCATTCTGTAGGCCCATAAGGCTTCTAACAACTTCTCGTGCCAATTTCTTTTGTTGTCGTCCAAAGTTTTCTTTAAGATTTGGACGAGAGTTTTATTAAAAGCCTCGGCCAATCCGTTTTCTCTTGGATAGTAGATCGTCGAATAGCGCCAATCAATCCCATGCCTTCTGACAAAACTGTTGATCTTCGTGCTTCTAAATGCGGACATGTTATCTGAGATAATTCTGAGCGGTACCCCGAAACGGTAGACGACTTGATTTTTGAAGAATTGCAGCACGTAATGTGCCTTCACTTCTCTGAGCGGTACTGCTTCTGCCCATTTTGAAAAGTAATTTGTAGCTGCAAGGATAAAGCGATGTCCTCTTGAAGAAGGCGGTTCTATCGGACCCACAATATATGTGCCCCAACACTCAAACGGCCATGATGCGATTATCGGATGTAGCACATTTGGAGGTTGATGTAGAACCACTCCATGCACTTGGCACTGGTGACAACTCTTGGCAACTTTCATGCAATCGGTCATCATCGAAGGCCAGTAGTACTCTAGTATTTTAATCTTCATTTACATTTTCGGACCCGACTGATGAGTGCCACAAAGTCCTGAATGTATTTCTTTAACAATTTCACGAGCCTCGGACTCGCTCAGGCACCTTAGCCACGTCTGATCGAAAGACCTTCTGTACAAGTTATTATTTATTAATGCTTATGACAGAGTTCTTTTCTTGATCTGATGGGCTAATGATTTATCGTCTGGTAGGTTTCCTGTTTGTAGGTAGTCTATTAATGATTGCCGCCAATCTTCTGTAGTTTTAGCCACTGTTGCAACTGTTTCTTCTTCTTTTTCTGATTTTTGTATTGCATCCATGTCGAGCTGTGAGAGGATCCGTCGTCGCTGAACCGACATTTCAACTGATTCGCCCTATAAGCAGGTAAATTCTTTTGCAAGTTTGGCTAGCGCATCTGCAAGAGCATTTTCTCTTCTGGAAATTTTGTAGATCGTTACATTCGGAATCCGCTTTAACAATTGCATCGCATACTGAATGTATTGCTCGAGTCTTGGTTTCAGAGTTATGTACTGTCCGGCGATTTGTTGAATGATCAACTGAGAATCTCCGTAGATGTTGATGTCCATTATCCCCATCTGAATGGTCAACTCCAGTCTGGTTATAAGGGCTTCGTATTCTGCTTCATTGTTTGTACACGGTTCTATTAAATGGTAGGAATACCTTAACATCCCCCGCTCCGGTGTTATAAAGATTAGTCTGATTCCTGCCTTATCGAGCACTATCGTTTGCAATTCTTTGTTCTTCTATGCTGAAGATGCTCCATCAAAGTACAGTTCCCAACTCTGATCATCGGGGTTTTCTAAGCTCATTATCTGCTAGTCTGGCAAGTCGTCATTGAGAGGTGATTCTGCCGGCAAAGGGTGTGTTGCGAGGAAGTCTGCTTGGACTTGTCCCTTTACAACACGAAGAGGAACAAAAGTTATATCGAATTGCAAAAGTATCATCGACCACCTGGCAAGTCTGCCAGAAAGCGTAGGTCGGTTCATCATGTATTACAATGGATTAACTCTCGAGATAAGGTTGACCTTATGAGAAAGCATGTGATGCTTGAGCTTTTGAGCGGCGAAGACCAGGGCCAAATAATGCTTCTCAATCAAGGGATACTTTACCTCTGTCGGGATCAGACGGTGACTCAGGTAGTAGAGAGCATTTTCTTTATCCTCGTCATTGACCTGGGCTAGCAGGGCTCCGAAAGAGTCGTCTAAAGCTGCGGTATAAAGTATCAAAGATCTACCCGAGACTGGGGCTGCTAAGATAGGAGGTGTCATTAAATACTGCTTAATGTCCTCGAAGGCCCGCTTGCATTTCTCTTCCCAAATGAATTTGGCGTCCTTTTTAACCAATGCCAAGAAGGGCTGACACCTACCTGGCAAATTCGAGATAAAGTGTCGAAGATATGCCAACTTCCCTTGAAAGGATCGTAATTGTTTCAAAGTTTTGGGAGGCAGCATTTCTAAGATAGTTATAATATTTTCCGGATCAATTTCAATTCTAACATGTCAGACAACAAATCCTAAGAATTTCCTAGAGGTGACGCCGAAGGCGCATTTCACGGGATTCATCTTAAGGTTAAATCGTCTTAATTGCTCGAAAAGAATTATCAAATCATACAAGTGATCTTCCTTCAGTTTTTTTTTTGATGACCACATCATCCACGTAGCACTCGACTTGGTTGTGAATGAGATCATCAAAAATCCTTGTCATTGCTCTTTGGTAAGTTGCTCCTGCGTTCTTCAATCCGAAGGGCATTACTGTGTAGCAGTATATTCCGATTGGCTTTCTGAAGGCCGTGAGCTTTTCATCTTCCGGTGCCATCTTTATCTGATTGTATCCTGATGATCCATCCATGAAAGAGAAGACTTCATGTGTCGAAGCGATGTCGATCATCAATTCTGGAATTGGTAGCGGGAACTCGTCATTCAGGCATGCTTTATTCAAATCTCTGAAATCCACGCAGATTCTGATCTGACATTCTTCTTTCTGACTGGTACCACATTGGCTAACCAAGTTGGATATTGCTCTTCACGGACAAATTTAGCGTATATTAGCTTCTTAACTTCAGCTATTACTTGTTGTTCAATCTCTAAACGCATTCTTCTGGAGCTTGTCGGTCGGAACGGTAGTGTGATCTACTCCTAGCTTGTGAACTGCGACTTACGGAGCTAATCACGGCATTTCATCATAACTCCAAGCAAAACAGATCCTTGAATTCCATTAATAGCTTGATCATTTCTTTGGAGTCTTCTTTATTGAGTAAGGAGCTAACAAAGGTCGGCCTAGGCTCTTTGCTAGTACCTAAGTTAACTTCCACTAACTCGTCTATTGTAGATTTAATTTCTTCTTCAAATTCTAGTGGAGCGTCTCCGACTAGTAGATCTTCGAGATCATTTGAAGCTTCCAAGCAGTCTTCATTAGGCTCGCATGTGACAACCAAGAAAAATCCTATATCATCAATTGTTCCTACTGTGCCAAATCCAAGACCATGCTTTGAATTGGGAGGTCGACTGACATTATTCCATAATTTTTCAAAGCGCTGTGATTAAACTTTGAACACTATTTAGGTAAGACGCTGCGTTGAATTAAATTCTGAACACAGGGAGAGTACCACTCAAAAGGCAAGTCCATTAATTCAGATGAAGTAACATCTTCAAATTGTACATCATCTTCAATTTTGGAAGAAGAAGCACCACGGTAAAACTTGATCGGCTTAGCACCGCCACCATGCACTTCTTTGACCACCATACCCTTAACCTTATTATGATAGATCGGGGTTAGGGTCATAGTTTGTACATAGTGGTTAATCTTCTCGTACATTGATTTGTATTCTTCGTTCTTTTCATCTTCGAGATAGATCTTGAAATGGGGTTTCTTTTGATTTATCTTCATTACTTCTTTCTTTTTTCTTCTTCTTCGGAACTGTTCTCCCAATCAACATCGATGACCGGTTTCTTCTGTTCAACTGTTCCACCGTTTCTTCCTCATCCTCATCCCCGGCCTCGACCTAGAGTGTGAGTTCTGGAGAAACCTTCGAGATAGATCTTCAACTGTTCTCAAACTTCTTTTGCTTCATTTTTTATGGTATTTCTGGAGAAGATTGTCTTTTTTGGAGGCGCGTAGTAAGCTGCATCTTCGTGAATTCCGATTTCATGCACGGAGAACGGTTGCAAATCACCTTTGATACACTGTTGTCCTCCTTCATATTATTTTATGCACTGGTGCAGAGACGAAGGTACCATCTGGTTCTCATGGATCCACGGCCGACCCAATAGACCGTTGAATGATGTCTTAGAATCAATTATGTGGAATTTTACGGTTGTCTTTGCCAAATCGCTAGTCTTCATTAATAGTGTTATCGATCCAAGAGTTCTTCCTCCTTTCTGATTGAAGCCCCTTAATAACATTTTGTCTGCTTCGAGGTCACGAGCATCAATTTCCAAATATGCTAACGTCCGAAGATTCATTATGTTGATTGATGCTCCCGGATCAACTAGCACCCTAGAGAGCATAAACTTTCTGATAGTGATTGAAATGTACAACGGTCGATTGTGATCAGTTGTTCCAAGTAGCAGATCATTGTCCGTGAAGGTAACACCTCGTTTTTCTTTTAACGAGCAAACCTCGTCTAAGAAATTACCGGCCATTTGAGCTAAGCAAATTTCTGGGTCAAGTAAGGCCTTGATTAGAGTTTCCCTCATCTCCTTTGACAGGATCAGAGTGTCATAGATGCTTTGTTTGGCTGGTAGCTTCCTAAGATGGGCTAGCACGTTATAGTCCACTTTATTACTAGGTTCTTCAGTTTCTTCCCGAATGGGCAATTCCTCTGCTGGGGTTGGCTCTTCCTAAGCAACCACCTGTTTTCTTTATCTTTCGGTCACACTCTCGGGGGGTAGAACTTTTCCACTTCTTAAATTGACTTCTGTTATTTCTTCTGAATCTACCAGTGTCTCCTCTTGAATCAGAACGACTGGCTCTTCTAAAGTTGTTTTGGAATCTGACAACTCTAATTCTATCGCGATCGGAGCTCCTCGGAATTCACAAATGAACTCGTCGCTTTCTGGGCTTTCATAGCCACTCTTGTGAACGTCTTCTCCTCCGTCATGGCCGTCGAGGTTTTGAATGATTTGAGAATCGTTAATTGCTACGAAATCGAGATCCGGATTAGGTTGGTTGTCGTTAGTTACGTAATGGTTAGAGACAACCAAAACGTAGCCAATACCAAAACTCTTATCATTATAAGATCCTGTCGGGGTGAGCAAATAGTCATACAGAGTCAAAGATCCGAGGGATTTCTCCCCCCAATGAGAAACAACCATCCTAGGAAAAGCAGCCCCTAGTCTACCATTCGGAGCCTCAGTCTTCTTTTCTTCCACGATCTTCTCCTCCTTCTGGGGCGATTCTTCAATCGCAAGCGATAGTGCCGACTTAATAGGTTTCAAACTCTGAGTTGAAGCGTGCACTGAAGTGGTCTGGATGTGATCCAAAATTTTCTTAGAAAACTTCGCCCAGACAGTACTCTATCCATCGTCATTAGGGTACGGGTCTATCGGAACAATAAGTTCCGTTGAAATAATATTGATGGAACCTCCTTTTTGGGGCTCCTTCATGTATTCCTTCGGGATCTTTATGTTCCCTTTCCGGAGGCTATCCTCGAGCCAACTCTTGAAGGTGAAGCAGTCCTCTATCTTGTGTCCGAGCATGCTATGGTAGGGACAGTAATTCGGATGATCTTTATTGTCGACTTCTTCTGGCTTTCTGGGCTCTGGTACTTGAAAGTTGGGCATCTTCATCAAACTGCGAAACATCTTGGCCACTGCTTCAGTCTTGAAGGGGTATTCCTTATTCAAAATTTCCTTCAGGGCACGTGGTGGACGAGGCGGTGGTTGGTCATGTTGCAATGATTGATACCTCGATCGAGGCTATTGATAGCTCTGTTGAGGCTGTTGGTAAATCTGTTGCGGTGGTTGATAACTTGGTTGTGACCGCTATGGCTCTTTTTGCACTGGCTGCTTACCTTTATCCACTGCCGCGACGATCCCGAATTTATTTTCAAATGCCTTTTCGGGCTTCTGCTTATCAGTCTTATCAACGAAACTCAGCTGTTTTGCCTCCTCCTGCAAGCTCCCGGCCTTGCTAAGAAACTTCTCGAAAGTATTAATTGTGAATCCTTTGAGGAGAAGTGCTATCGGGCCATGGATACTCTTCAGTAGGATACCGACTGCATGCTGTTCCTGAAGCTGTGGTTCACACTTCATACTTAAGTTCCTCCATCGAAGTATGTAATCCACCAAAGTTTCGTTCAGTTTATGTTGCTTCATCACTAGATCACCGATAGTGATGTGGTGCTGAGCCCCGGCAAACCGCTTAACGAAGAGGTTCTCCAATTCTGAAAAGGTCTTGACTGAACCATTCGGCAATTCTGCATACCAATCGACGGCAATCCATGACAAACTGCTGACAAACTGACGAAAGAGTAAGGCGTCACTTCCACTGGCATTGTAGTAACTAGCACGAAAGTGTGCGACATGTTTTCGGGGGTTTCCCGTACTATCAAAAGTCTTAAACAGAGGTGGTACAAAGCCCTTCGGGTATTAGACTGCAACAAATTCCTCAGGGTAAGGTATACCCGTCTGAATAGATGCTCCACTCTTAGACTGGGCTAAGGCTTCTCGCACCTGCTGTTCCACCATATTCTTAATATCATTTTCGGGAATCATGCTCTGCGTTGAATCCTTCTTTGGCTGTTCATCTCCGTTGATGGACGTGACTTCTTTTCCTCCCTCTGCAATGTGAATGATCTGCGGGGCGTTTCCTTCTGAGGTTGAAGCTGACTCCGGAGAGTGGCCAAGGCAGCTACTATCTCCCCCATCTTCTTTGCCATTTGAGAGATCGTGTTATCTTTTTCTTGAAGACGTGCTCTCATTACTTCTGGTTCATCTCTTTCTGAAGTTGATGGAGCTCCCTGCAGAGCTGACGGCGCTCGGGTCTCGACCATGTTGATCTCGGTACATTCTTCATCCATGAATTCTGATGAATCCACTTCATTTCCCAATCCTTCTCTTCTTTCCCTTGCCAACTGTTGGATGTCCGTCCTTAGATTTCTTATAGCATCCTCAAGTGGTCTTTTCCAAACGGTCTCACGGTTTTCTGGCGACGACTGTTGAACTTCTTTTTCAGGAGTTTCCTTTAATGCAGTAGCACTTTCTTCAGATTTGGTCTCTCTGACGAGACTCTTCTTCCCAGAACATTGTTTCGATATCGGTTCAGCAATAATAGGTTGCCACACCATCCTTCTTACAGTAGGAGGCCTAGAACCAGGTGCTCTGTCGGCTGTACGTCGGTAGGTGGTGTCCTCCCTAATATGGTGACATGATACAATAACAGGTGAACTTCTCTTACTAGCTCGCACTTTCTTCCTTGGCCTTTCTAGGGCAGTAACAGGGTTTACTCATGGTCCGAGGTGGGATCTAGCTGGTACTCGTCCCATTCTTCTCAAAATTTCTGACACGGGGCAACCTTCCTTCTTAGCTAATATATCTATCACTGCTCGCAAACGGGTACGCGGCGTAGTCTTGATCTTTTTCTTTTGACAATCACTGTAGTATGCAGGTCAGGGTAACGCAGTGGAAATACTTCGAGCATCTTCTTCATTAGATGCAGCAGAGAGAGGATGGAACATACTCCCTCCAACAGCGGTGAAATTTCAGGCAATTCTTCTTCTTCCTCAAGAATCTCTTCCAGAAAAGCAACTTCAGCGGCCTTGGTCTTCTTGATCCTGGCGATCTTTCTGTTCTTATTTCTTCTTTGAGTCTGGGTTAAGGGTGCAACTTTCGAGCTGGACCCTATCTCGAAGACTGACGGTATTGCAGCAAAATCTGAACCCTCCACGGTAACAGGCTCATCACCGATTTGGACTTCTTTTCCTTTCAGTTTGATGGGAGCCAGGGAAGGTGCAATATTGACCAGACCGGTGGGGTTAGAGATGACAGTTTTAGGGGTAGCAGCTAACCTCCTATGAACAGCAGCGTTTCTTTCAGTTGGGAGCCTTTACAGGGGAGGGAACTCTTGAGTCGATTTCAGGTTGAACTTGATTATGGGCTCCTCAGTTTCAGGTACTTTTTCATCAGTACGAAAAGAGTAACATCGGTGAACTTAATGACAGTATTGTCGAACCCTTGTCCAAAGCGAATGACCACATTGTTAGGCAGCTCGTCCTTTTATACAACTAAGTCTATTCCGTTGGTGAAGGAGAAAATCAGTTTCGGTGCAGACATCTTCTGCAGGGTGGATTCTAGGCGTCAGTTCATAATTATGCTTCCTTTCGTTAGGATATAAAAAAAGAGGAATTTCTCTAAACAAGTCCGAACACATTTCCATTTATCTTTTCATTTTCTTTATAAAGAATTTTGGATTCTCGTTTTTATTTATGTATTTGTAGTATTGACCAGACCCACAATTTTATATTATGATATTTTTAATTTAATTGCAACGACGCCAAAAACTTGACCCCGTTATATTATATGTATAGAATTGTAATTGTTTATGTTGTGGATGCTACGCAAGTATACGTATCGTATCAAGTAATACAGGGCTCTAGTGGAGTCCTGGTTATCGATCCCACAGGGAAAGAGAAAATTAAATAACGACTAATTTTAAAATAATAATAATAATAGTAAAACTAGTATACGAAAATTTGGAATTCTAAATTTAAGCGCAATAAAGTAAACTAAGTATTCTAATCGAGTAACTTAACTAAGTAGAGAATTAATACGTATTAAAAGTGCAGGAAATTAAACTAAATAAGTCTTAACTATTCAGAAAAAAGTATCTTTCCCCTTGTTTAGAAATTTAAGTGATTGATGAATTTAAATAGATAATTTTAAGGTATTGTGACAAATAGGAGCATTCCTATTCTTTACCCTTTGGTCAGGTGTAAAGAATATTCACTAATCCTATGTTTGATTACCGAATCGCGACTAGAGCTGGGAGGATACCGACTGCCACTTCGGAGCTCCCACGTTCCCTCGCACGAGGGCTAACATCTACACTTCGACTCTCGAACAATAGGACCGAATTGAAAATTTTAGTCCGTCACACTAAAATGCTCGATTCTATGCCCGATGATATTATTTCCCTATTTATTTGCACCTTCCTTCCAAGGCTTTTGAATTCCCGAATATCGGATGTAATTTTTACTATAGTTGTAAATCAACACATTTTAACAAATCAAATGGCCAGTTTGAAAAGTAAATTAAGTTTTAAGTAAAAATTATCACAATTTATTAATATATAAAAGTATCTCTATTTTAATTTCATCAAGTCACTTAATTTCATAAACATGGAGAAAGACTAAATAAACTACTCAGAATGCATGGGAACTAAACTAAGCATGGATTTCATTTAAAGTTAAAAAACAATAAATACAAATACTTATCTTGATTTATCCCCAAGCAGACTCCTCGTAGTTCCTTTGACTCTTCCTTCCAGTACAGCACGACTCACTAATTACTCACTAAACTCACTAAAGACTCACTAAAGACTCACAACTGCACACAAAACTAGACAAAAGACTAAAAGATTACACACAAAAGACTGATTTTCGGCCTCTATATATAGAGGTGAGCAAAGGACCAAGAGGTGTGTAAGCATCTCTTCAAAAGTGTCCAGGTTCAATGTATCTGTGTCATTTGAACTAGCTCGCCGTCGGCGATGAACTACCTCGCTGTCGGCGAGGCTTCTGAAGATCTTCAAACCGCGCTATCTCGGCGTCGGCGGGCTCGAGCTCGCCGTCGGCCGAGACGATTATAAATCCTTCGAAATTCTTCCTCGTACCCTCGCCGTCGGCGGGCTCGATCTCGCTGTCGGCGACTTAGCACAAATTGCATTATTTTCTTCCTTTTTGCTCCAAATTTGCTCCTTTTTATGATTTTTGCTTTTATCATCTAAATTCTCCATTCTTGTAACAAAATAAAGAAAATACCTTTCTTTAAAGTGCAATTTCATCAAAAATAGGTATAAATTTCTTAATAAATTTTTCAGTGATCAAAATCCCCCAAACTTACCTATTACTTGTCCTCAAGTAATTTTAGTACTACATAAAAATAATGAGTTTTATAATAAGATTTTTCAATTTAAATAACTATGAATTAGATTAATTAATATCATAATAAAGTTAAATAAAAATAATTCATGTAATTTTAATTAATTTTATAGAAATAAATTAATTAGTTATCAGGTCTAAGATTTCTAGCTTACTATTCATTTCAGGAATGACTATATTTAAAAGAATAACTACTTAAGATATTCATATGATAAGAAATTCAAAAAAACACTATTAGGTAAAATTCTAATCCATAAACATAAGTTTGGAAATATCTAAGTTTTTCCCTTTAGGTTAAATCAAATGAAGCCAATTTTTGATAAGGCATCTCCTTAAGCTTCTCCTCATTTTTCTTTTTTTCCTTTTTCTTTTTTTCTTTTTCTTTTTTTTCTCTTTTTTTTTTTTTTTACTAATGAGGATTACTGTATCTGGAGAGCCTGTTAATAATTTTGAACTTCATTTTCATCTTCCTAAATTTGAAACTTAGGAATATTTCTTAGCTTATATATACTTCATAGTTTTTTACTTCATTGATTTTCAATCTTTTCTTTTTCACTTGAATACTTAAGAATTTTAATTTTAGAATATAGTTTTCCATACTAAAAATAGTTTACTATATTCTTATTCCCTTTAACCAAATATTTTTATTCTATTTAATTAATTAAAGTACTAGAAATATTTCATTTAACCTTTTATAATAATTAAATAAAATAATTCATATTAAATCAAATTGAAAAATTTGCTATAAAAATCATTTTTATAATAATTTGAAAATAGAAATTGAGAACAAGTTAATAACTAAATTTGTATTTTACTCCCCCCACCCCAAACTTAAATTTTTATATCTAAAATAATGAAAAAGGGAAAGTAAATAAATCATACCTTTGAAGTTTAGGTATTTCTTTTTTTCTTTGAAATTTTTGCAGGCTTTTTCATTTTTCATTGAACTCGTACTTGTTAGTATTCTCCATATATATATAACAATTTAAAGAAAATGCGAGGATAAAATGCGAGATAAGTATTAAATACAACAATTAAAATTAACTCTACACTACACATATGAATTACTAACATATTAAAACAATTTAACTAACACATTAACAATTTTACAACTTAAAACAATACGAGAATAAAATAAAAAACATACTTAAGAAAAACTAACATCCTATTTAACATAAAAACAAATGCAATTAACTAACACAAAAAAAAACAATAACTAAACTATTATCACAATTCAAGCAAATTAATCTAACTAACATCCAATGCTCAAAACATAAAGTACTGAATATTACAAATATATAAAGTCTTCAAAATAACTTAACATCAAACAAATAAAACAAATAAAGTCCTAATCTTCAGCATCAAAGTCCCAAACTATATTATCATCCCCTCCTTGATCTGTAGGCTGCTGAGAAGACTGTGCAGGATGATACTGAGTATACCTGGGGCAATCTGGAAAGACAACATCTAAATCTTCATTCCTATAACGACGTTCAGTTTCATAATATGCAATTTCGTATTCCGAATGTCGCTGGAGGTACTCACTATCATAATCATGTCTCCTCTCCAGATTATCAATCCTTTGATCAAAATGATCAAACCTTCTCCCCATGGTCTCTCCAAGCCGCTCAACACTCCTCCTATGCGGTGTCGATTCATTCATCGGATCTTGTAGGGTAGGGGTGGTAGGCTCGGGAGGTTCATGGCTAGTAGAGGGTATATCTCTACTTGACCGAGTGAAATAACTTCTTACTCTCGCTCTCCACCCTTCATGCGATTCATACTTCTTAATATTAGCAATTGTGAGTGGTTTCATTGGTTCCACCCATTCTTCATTATCTCTAGCCTCAACTCCGGAGAGTTGGCGAGTGCAAAAATTAATCCAGGGTGTCCCAATCCGGCTCCACTCTCATTTTGAGGAGTAGCCGAGGATGTTTTGATAAATAATTCTCCCGATGTTGATGCTTCGTTATTACGAATACGAAATTCGGAATTGTTCTATCTCGTGTTACCTCATCTGTGGTGATATGTGGGTAACGAGTAGAACAAATAAAGTAATGCCGAGCTTTGGAGATCGCATTTAATTTAGAAAGAGGAAAATTCACTCTTTCCTCGTCGCTTAATTTTCCAAACTCCGGTCCCATCGGTGAGAAAGTTAATGACTTCCTCCGATGGTCCTTCCATCGTTCCAAAAGTTTCATACTCGTTAAAGTGCGAGTCATGAACTTCATAGAACGCGTTAATTCTTGCAGGCATTGAAATCTACAAAAAATCCTCGTACCTTTATCGGTGCATCTTCGGCGTGCAGTTAAATTGGCATAAAATTTTTTAACCACTTCTACAATTGCTTCATATTGAACGTAATGAAATTCTCCCAACCTCGTTCCTTAATAATCCGCTCTACTTCTCCTCCCGGATTTTTGAAAACCCGATCTCGCAATGCACTTTCTTCCTTGTATGTTTTCAAAATATTTAGCTTCGTGCTCGTGCATTGATGAATCGGACTTCGTCGAATTCTACTCGACGTTTTTGTCGTGGAGCCATACGATCGATCTGTGAAAATCATGAAAATTTTCACTAAACTTAAAAATAATCCTAAGAAGGCTTCCTACAACATTCATAAGTAATTTAAATCAAATTCCATGGATTTCCACCGAATATTTCTTCCACATTTTGATTTTTCCCAAAATTTGCAATGTGGTGAAAATATATGGTGAAAATCAAAAAATTTTTGCATAGGAGTGAAGCTCTTACCAAGGGAAGATGAAATCCGGTGTCAAAAAGTGTTGAAATCGCTTCAAATCCAAGATCTCTCAAGCCCTAGGTCGGTTTTTTGCGAAAATGAGGGGTTGGGGATAATGAATAGTGTTTTTGACCGGTCAAATATATGTTTTTCCCAACCTCGCTGTCAGCGAGATTTTTCTCGCCGTCGGCGAGCTAATATTTTTCGGAACCAAAAACTCTCGGGAAAAATCCGCTGTCGACGAGAAATTCTTCGCTGTCAGTGAGATCGATCTCGCTGTCGGCGGGATTTTTCTCGCCGTCGGCGATATTCCAAAAATTTTAAAATTTTTGAAATTCGTCACTCATTTTCTTCCTTAATTTGCCTTATATTATATTTCTGATCACATCATTTATTAATTTAATATGAAGATTAGCTACTTATACACAAACAAATTCACACAACACAACAAATTAACTTTAATATTGAAATCCATGAGATATACAAACTAACATAATTTTAAACTCTATAATCAAACTTCAATTCTCCAATCCTTACTACTAATCAGCATCACAAACCAATCCACGACACACTAAATGCTGATACAAAACTATGACGCATATCTCAATTAGGTTTGAGATATTCAAAGCATCACTCCACACATAATAAAATCTAAATCAAATCAAATAACATAAACATAAACATACTATGGAAATCTTTACTACTACTCTTCAATGTCAGAATCTTCATCTTCTCTGATATTTCCGATATGACGATGATGCACAAATAAGTTATAGAAAGGCCTGAAGGGAAATTTCGAAGCAGATTCTTCAGTGATCCAACCCTTCTGTCTCAGTAAATGAAGAAAGCTAGCTTCCAGGTGTCCAGAATGATCAAAGTGTTCCTTCATCCTCCAGTCAATGTGATCAAATAAATCAGAGATATTGTCGATTGAATCTCTCACTTTCTGCAGTTCTTTCTCCATTCCTTTAATTTTCTTCATAAGTAACTCCGTTTTATCTGAAATAGGCCTTGCTATAGGATTATTCTGTGAAGCTCTATCAGAGATAAATGTAATGTCTTCATTATTATCCAAAGTAGGGAACATATCTGTAGGATCAAGCGGCTTCCAAGGTAACAGAACCTTTTCCCAAGCTTCATAAGAAACACGATCATCGATCGCATAATGCAAAAATAGTAGATGGGTGTCCTAGTCCGTGAACTGACCCATGCACAATTAAACCCAATGCAGACTTAACAATTATTGATCCAACATCAATAGGCGATCCATTTTGAATACAATAATTCAATATAGCGCATTCCTTCAAAACCTTGTTTACCCTCATAGTAGGTAACAATTTAGATGAGATGAAAAAGTGCCAGTGCTTTGAGACGAGATTCAAAAGTGATGCGAGAGAAACTAACATACCCGTCTTCACGCATTTCCCAATCTTCCGGTTCATCGGTCGGATATCAAAATATCTCATTCATATTATATCGAGAAGGCACAAAATTTGAATAGTGACATACCGGGTGTTTTCTATAGAGAATAATTCATTTACTCTTGATGGAGTAAACGTCACCCATCTTCCTCGGACGTAGACATTCCCATTGTTGATCGCATGTAAGTTAGAGTAGAACTCTTTCACAACTAGAATAACAACGACGGACGTAGTGTAACAAAATACCTCCCAGTGCCGCTGCGCGATCATTTCTTCTATCTTCGTAGTGGAATTCTCTAATCCTCGATTGACAAATCCCTGTTCCTTGATAACTCTTTTCTTTATTAAAACCTTGTTGAAGATCCGCTGCGCTTCCGCGCTCACAAATTTCCTCCGGTTAAACACTCAGCATTTAGAGGAATCTAAGAATTTGGAGGCCATTATGGTGAATGGAATGAATTCTAGTGAAGAAGGCAGACTTAGAATGGTTTAAGAATGGGTTTTCACAAAGGAATTGGTGTTGAAACCATCCAAATCGGCATTCAAAGTATAAATAACTCATCTTTATAACTTCCTCACTGTCGGCGAGAAGTTTCTCGCCGTCGGCGACTCAGTTATAAAAGCTGCCTCCCATGTTCTCGCTGTCGGCGGGGACGTTTCTCGCTGTCAGCGAGCTCGATAAATAAACTGAATCTAATTTAGGCGCGAGCCTCGCTGTCGGCGAGTATCGACCTCGCCGTCGGCGAGATTCCAAAGTAATGTCCAATTTCGCTCTAAATCGAATAATTTCTTTTCTCATCATAATGGTTCGAATATGTGATGATTCTTAATAATAATTGAGTAGTAAAGTTTCAATAATATAGACTAACTATTAAGATACAATAAAAATAGATGACTAATATGGGTTGCCTCCCATAAAGCGTTTGGTTTAACGTCGTCGACTCGACCTAATTTCAATTATTAATCGAGTCGACTAAGCATTAAAACCTCTTTATAGTTAGGTCTTATACCTTCGAAATATGGTTTTAATCTATGTCCATTAACTTTAAATTTATGTCCGAGCTTTTGGATCTTCGATCTCTATAGTTCCGTATGAAAATATTTGAGTTATGGTGAAAGGTCCTAACCATCGAGACTTCAATTTTCCAGGAAATAATTTCAATATAGTATTATATAACAAAACTTTCTGTCCTGGTTCAAAATTTCTCTGATTAATCTTCCGATCATGCCATAATTTCGTCTTTTCTTTATAAATCCGATCATTATCATATGATTCATTTCTTAATTCTTCCAATTCATTTAATTGCGGCAATCTTTTCTCACCAGCTTCCTTCATATTATAATTAAATTCTTTAATCGCCCAATATGCTTTATGTTCTAATTCAATCTGGTAAGTGGCATGTTTTTCCATATATAAGCTCGTAAGGAGTTATTCCAATCGGAGTTTTATAAGCGATCCTATAAGCCCATAATGCGATTGTCTAATCTAATAGACCAATCTAACCTATTTGGGTTTACTGATTTTTCTAAAATACGTTTAATCTCACGATTAGATACTTCACTAATCCGCTGGTCCGTGGATGATAAGCACTTGGATATCTTATGAGTAATATTGTATTTTTCTACTAGTTTGTGAATGTATTTATTTCTAAAATGAGTTCCTCCGTCGGTGATAATCACTCTCGGCATTCCAAATCTAGTAAAAATATTTTTCATCGAAATTTTGAAACACTCTTAGCATCACACCTAGGTAAAGCTTGTGCCTCAATCCATTTGGAAACATAATCAACAGCTACTAATATATATGAGTTTCCAAACGAAGTAATAAAAGGACCCATAAAATCTAATCCCCAAACATCAAAAATTTCAACTTCTAATATAAAGTTTAGAGGCATTTCATTTTTTCTAGATATATTTCTTACTCTTTGACATTTATCGCAAGTTTTAATATATCCGTATACATCTCTAAATAGAGTAGGCCGATAAAATCCAGTTGTAGAATCTTATAAGCGGTTTTATCGATCCCGAAATGTCCTCCAAAATCGAATCATGACATTTTTGAATAATTGGTTCGGTTTCTTCATAAGGTACACATCTTCTAATAATTAAATCCTTACATTGCTTATATAAATATGGTTCATCCCAAAAATAGGTTTTCGTGTCATGGATGAATTTTTTCGTTGTTGTAAAGTTAGCATAGGTGGTAAAATATTACTAACTATATAGTTTACTATATCAAGCATACCATGGTATTTTCCACTCATTGATATTATATAGTTGTTCATCGGAAAAGCATGCTATAATTTCATTTTCAATATCGGATAATTCATGATTTTCTAATCTTGATAAATGATCCGCAATTTGATTATCAGTTCATTTCTTATTAACGATCTCAAAATCGAATTCTTGCATTAATAGCATCCATCTAATTAATCTTGGTTTGGAATCTTTCTTTTGCATTAAATATTTGATAGCAGAATGATCAGTATGCACGATACATTTTGTTCCAATCGGATAAGGTCTAAATTTATTAAAACCATATACTACCGCTAATAATTCTCTTTCAGTAATCGTATAATTTATTTCGACATTATTTAGAGTTTTACTTAGCATAGTATATAACTTTAAAAATCTTTTCATATCTTTGCCCAAGAACTCGCTCCTACAACATAATCACTAGCATCACACATTAGCTCGAATGGTTTCTCCAGGTTAGGTGAAACTATTATAGGTGCTGTAATTAATTTTTCTTTTAAGAGTTTAAAAGCATTCAGCCATTCGATTGTAAATTCAAATTTCTTGTCCTTTTCGAGAAGTTGGCATAGAGGTTTAGTAATTTTTGAAAAATCTTTTATATAGCGTCTGTAGAATCCAGCATGTCCAAGAAAACTTCTTACCCCTTTTACCGTAGTTGGAGGTGGTAATTTAGCTATAACTTGAATTTTTGCGAGGTCCACTTCCATGCCTTTTTCCGAAATTTTATGCCCTAATACAATGCCGCACGCAACCATAAATTGACATTTCTCCCAATTTATAACTAAATTTATTTTCTCACATACTTCTAATACTTTTTCAAGATGAGTTAAGCATGTGTCAAATGATGTTCCAAATACGGAGAAATCATCCATAAATACTTCTATTCCATTGTCAATTAACTTACTAAATATAGACATCATACATCTCTGGAATTTCAAAAGTGCATTACATAATCCAAAAGGCATTCTTCGAAAAGCAAAAGTTCCATAAGGACTAGTAAATGTAATTTTCTCTTGATCCTCAGGAGCAATTTGTATTTGATGATAACCGGTGTATCCATCTTGAAAACAAAAATACTTATGTCCGGCTAATCTATCTAACATCTGGTCTAGAAATGGTAAAGGGAAGTGATCTTTCCTGGTGGTGGTATTTAATTTCCTATAATCAATACATATACGCCAACCAGTAACTTGTCTTATCGGAATAAGATCGTTATTTTCATTGGCAGTGACGGTCACTCCTCCCTTCTTAGGAACACAGTGAATTGGGCTTACCCAAGCACTGTAAGAAATAGGATATATAATACCATTATCTAACCATATTAAAATTTCTTTCTTAACTACTTCTTTCATTATCGAGTTTAATCTCCTTTGGGGATCTGCTTTAGGTTTATGTTCATCATCTAAAATAATTATATGCATACAGATTGAAGGACTAATTCCTTTAATATTTGCTAAAGTCCAACCAAAAGTTTTCTTATATTTTTTTAAAGTTTCTAAAAGTTTTTGTTCTTGATATTCGTTTAATGCAGATGAAATAATAACTGGTAAAGTTGAAGAATTACCTAAATAAGCATATTTCAAATGATTAGGTAATATTTTTAGCTCAAGTTCAGGAGGTTTAACAATTGATGGAAATATATTCTTGTCAGTGTTTTCAGTATTATCCAAAAATTCAAATCTTTCCTGAATATAATATAGTTCTTCATTATTATCTTCAATTAATTCAGTGTTTTCTTTTTCTAATTTATCTTCGTAATATTCCTTAAAATGTTCGCGTTGTAAATGTTCAAGTATTTCCATCCGAAAACATTCATCATCTTTTTCTAAGCGCAGAGATATTTCATAGATTTTGCAATATTAAATGTAACTTTTTGGTCATTTACTCTCATAGTTAATTCTCCTTTACGAACATCAATCATAGCTTTTCCGAGTAGCTAAAAATGGTCTTCCTAAAATGATAGGAATTTCTTTATCTTCCTCCATATCTAAAACAATAAAATCTACTTGGGAAGATAAATTTATCCACTTTTACTAACACATCTTCAATAACTCCCTTAGGATAGGTAACCGAACGATCGGCTAATTGAAGGGTTACTCGAAGTAGGTGTAATTTTTCTTAATCCTAATCTCTTAAAAATTGATAGAGGCATTAGATTGATGCTTGCTCTAAGTCACACAAAGCTTTTCCATAAAATTTTTCTCCTATAGCGCGAGGTATGAGTGAAACTACCGAGATCTTTCAATTTTTCGGGAAGCTTCTTCCGAATAATAGCACCACACTCTTCACTAAGTGCGACTCGTTTCATTATCGGTGAATTTTCTTTTCTTATTTAAAATATCTTTCATAAATTTTACATAATTTGGCATCTGATCTAAAGCTTCGACAAAAGGTATATTGATTGTTAATTTCTTTAATATTTCAAGGAATTTAGCAAATTGTTTATCTTTTTTATGTTGAGCTAGTCATTGAGGAAATGGTGGTGGAGGTTTTTCAACAGAAATTTTCATAGGTATTAAAGGATGTTCTATGTTTGAATCTTGTTGAATTGTTTCTTTTTCAATTTCCACTTCCTCTTTTTGGCTTTCAAGTTCTTTTTGAATTTGAGGTTCTAATTCTTTTCCACTCCTTAGTTGTATTGCTTTAATTTGTTTTTTTCCTTGATCTTTAGGATTTATTTCCACATTACTAGAAAAAGTTCCAGGTATTCTATTATTTAGCAGCAGATAGTAATATGTCCAAGTTGAGTTTCGATATTTTTAATAGATGTTCCTTGAATTTGTAATTGATTTCCTTGAATTTGTAGTTGATTTCCTTGATTTTGTAGTTGATGACCCATATTCAAAATTAATTCATCCATAGATAATTTCTTATCTTTGAATTGAGGGTTATTGTTATTAAATCCAGGTAGGTAATTAGGTTTATAGTTTGGATTTGCTTGATTAGGTTAATTCATCCATTGTTGATTAGATGTGTTATTCCAATTAAAATTTGGATGAGTTTTCCAACCAGGATTATAATAGTTTGAAAAAGGGTTATTAGTTCTATTATTAATAGCATTTTAAAGTTTCATAATTAGATTGAGATTCTATGATTTGTCCGAGATGAGTTTTCTTCTAAAGTAGGAGAGTAGTTCATTCCAAAATGATCTAATTTCTTAGATATAACAGACAATTTGAGAAGCTAACATAGATATTGCATCGTTTTCATGAATGCTTGGCTATCTTTTCGGATTTATTCTATCGACGAGGCCATTGGAAATTATTTGTTGCCATTTCTTCGATTAGTGCATAAGCTTCATTAAATGGTTTAGACATTAATGAACCTCCAAGCAGACGACATCGATGATTGATCTTAAAGATCCTACTAATCCATTATAAAAGGTTTGAATAATCAGCCAATCTGGTAGCGCATGATGTGGGCATTTCCTAAGAAGTTCCTTAAATCTCTCCCAAGCTTCATATATTGATTCTCCTTCTAACTGACAAAAAGAAGTTATATCATTTCTAAACTTAGCGAGTTTTAGATGGTGGAAAATATTCGGATAGAAATTTTTGTGATAATTCTCCCCAAGTTTTAATAGATCCGAGTGCTAACGAATTCAACCACATTTTAGCCTTTTCCCTTAATGAAAAAGGAAAAAGTCTAAGTCTTATATAGCATCGTCAGATACTCCTTGATATTTAAAAGTAGCACAAAGTTCTAGAAAACTAGCGAGATGTAAGTTAGGATCTTCAGTAGGTGAACCACTAAATTGATTGTTTTGTACCATTTGGATAATTGCAGGTTTAAGTTCAAATGAATTAGCAGCTACATCAGGGTTTTGAATAGTTAAATGAATTTCATCCGATGTAGGGTTGGCATAATCTCTTAATGGTCTTTGTTGGTTCATATTTTGAATTTCAGGAATATTTGTCATTTGTGTTAAATTTATAATTTGTTTCTTTTGTTTTCTAATTCTTTTAATTGTAAGCTCTAATTCAGAATCGTAAGGTATTAAATTTTCGTTTCCAAATTTGCGCATACAATTTTTGAATAGATATTAATTTATTTATTATGATTATTTTAAAATAGTCCGTTACTCTAGTAAATCTTTCTTACTTTCCCCAGCAACGGCGCCATAAACTTGGCCCACAATTTTATATTATGATATTTTTAGTTTAATTGCAACGACGCCAAAAACTTGACCCCGTTATATTATATGTATAGAATTGTAATTGTTTATGTTGTGGATGCTACGCAAGTTTACGTATCGTATCGAAGTAATACGAGGCTCTAGTGGAGTCTCGGTTATCTATCCCACGAGGAAAGAGAAAATTAAATAACGACTAATTTTAAAATAATAATAATAATAAAACTAGTATACGAAAATTTGAAATTCTAAATTTAAGCGCAATAAAGTAAACTAAGTATTCTAATCGAGTAACTTAACTAAGTAGAGAATTAATACGTATTAAAAGTGCAGGAAATTAAACTAAATAAGTCTTAACTATTTAGAAAAAGTATCTTTCCCCTTGTTTAGAAATTTAAGTGATTGATGAATTTAAATAGATAATTTTAAGGTATTGTGACAAATAGGAGCATTCCTATTCTTTACCCTTTGGTCCGAGTGTAAAGAATATTGACTAATCCTATGTTTGATTATCGAATCCGCGGCTAGTCGGGAGGATACCGACTGCCACTTCAGAGCTCCCACGTTCCCCTCGCCTGAGGGCTAACATCTACACTTCAACTCTCAAACAATAGGACTGAATTGAAAATTTTAGTCTGTCACACTAAAATGCTCAATTCTACGCCTAGTGATATTATTTCCCTATTTATTTGCACCTTCCTTCCAAGGCTTTTGAATTCCCCGAATATCAGATGTAATTTTTACTATAGTTGTAAATCAACACATTTTAACAAATCAAATGGCCGATTTGAAAAGTAAATTAAGTTTTAAGTAAAAATTATCACAATTTATTAATATATAAAAGTATCTCTATTTTAATTTCATCAAGTCACTTAATTTCATAAACGAGGAGAAAGACTAAATAAACTACTCGGAATGCATGGGAACTAAACTAAGCATGGATTTCATTTAAAGTTAAAAAACAATAAATACAAATACTTATCTTGATTTATCCCTGCGGACTCTCGTAGTTCCTTTGACTCTTCCTTCCAGTACAGCACGACTCACTAATTACTCACTAAACTCACTAAAGACTCACTAAAGACACACAACTGCACACAAAACTAGACAAAAGACTAAAAGATTGCACACAAAAGACTGATTTTTGGCCTCTATATATAGAGGTGAGCAAAGGACCAAGAGGTGTGTAAGCATCTCTTCAAAAGTGTCCAGGTTCAATGTATCTGTGCCATTTGAACTAGCTCGCCGTCGGCGACGAACTACCTCGCTGTCGGCGAGGCTTCTAGAAGATCTTCAAACCGCACTATCTCGCTGTCGGCGGGCTCGGGCTCGTTGTCAGCGAGACAGTTATAAATCCTTCAGAAATTCTTCCTCGTACCCTCGCCGTTGGCGGGCTCGATCTCGCTGTCGGCGACTTAGCACAAATTGCATTATTTTCTTCCTTTTTGCTCCAAATTCGCTCCTTTTTATGATTTTTGCTTTTATCATCTAAATTCTCCATTCTTGTAACAAAATAAAGAAAATACCTTTCTTTAAAGTACAATTTCATCAAAAATAGGTATAAATTTCTTAATAAATTTTTCAGTGATCAGTTGACTATACCCGTTCAAGACAGAAATGAATGTGGTATGTCAACGAAAAGAATGATGGTTTGATCCATAAGGGGCATGGATTCACCACCGATTTATGAAAGCATAACCATCTGATCAAAATGGAGAGAGGAACTATTCTCAAGCGGAGTCGCTAGAAATTGTCGGCATATTTTTTTAGGTTATGTGTTTTGAAAAGGGGGTCGCCTACAGAATTTGTCGACGAATTTTAGATTTTAAATTTAATTTAAATATATATAATTTGAAAAGTAGCATTTGATTTTGAAAATAATTTTAAGTTTGAAAATTTTAAGATACGAAATCAAGTCGATCTAACATCCCAAATAGTTTATATAAATGAGCACCGCACTACAAACCGTGTATCTCTCTCGAAGAATATACACACTGCTTTATGATGGGGCTCGATTAAATAAACAAGAAGATTTGTGACATCCATTTGGTCTGCGAACCAATTTTATAAGCCGACAAGTTCCTCTGTTTAATATAAAGGGATTAAGCAGGGTTTATATTACCTGGGTTTTTAAAGTTCCCTATAAGGGCAAGCCTCTATAGTTAATTACATCCTAAATGTCCGAACACACTTAAGAAAACTCTCGATAATGATCAGTGTTTTTGCTCTCAAGAATTTCAAAGTTTAAGGTTTCAAACAAATTGGATTTTGGAAATTTCAATAGGGAATGGATCAAATTTGGAACAGTTTACTTCAGGAGTCCAAAGGAAGAGAAGTAGGGGATGTCACGGACCCGAAGTGAACTTCGGTGACTTCCTGACTATCCTATTGTTTGGCTTCAATTTGAGAGTATATTTAATAATTCAATCCTGCCAATTTTAGTTAATTAGGACTTATATTTGTATGACATTGTCATACGAATAGCCTCGAAGATATGAGGGTTTATGTCGTATCAGATGACTACCTCGGAGTCCTAAGACCGGTTAGGGCTTAATTTTCATAACATAATTATGCAAATGCCTAAAAAAAGTTGAGGATTTATGCTGAACTAGGCAAACTACCTTGAAATCCTATGGCTTGTTTATTTGATTCTAAGGAAGGTTTTACTGAAGTAGACATAAGTTTTGCTGACGAAGGTGGCCGTGCTGCCCACTATGCTCCAAGCTCCTTGCTGTTGCAGAGGTTTAGTTTTAGAAGGTGAAAATCAGGAGATGAGAGAAGTGTTTCAGTTTAGAAAAGTCATAAGGTTCAGATGTCTTAATGTTTTAATTAAAACAAATCTTAAAGTTGATTTAGCAGGACCGATTAAGATCCCACAGTTCCGTCATCCCTACACTATTATTTTCATCAGATTCACTTAGTCCAAACTCAACGGAATGAGTTCCACACCTTCATTTAGACCGTGGGAAATCTCGTTAGCAACATATGGGTTACATCATCCGAGGGATTCCCGATCATCCAACGAGACGTTTTAATTTAGTTGTAGTTATAGTTTTGTTGTTCTGTTTGTGATTAAATTTCGAGTTGTTTTATCTTTTGAATTTTGTGGCGGTGAATTTATCTTGCTGTGATTTTAATTTAGTTTTGGGTTTCAGTTTTATGGCTATTCTAAATGGTTTCAATTTTCATGCAGGGTGACGATCTTGTTTAACATGCAAGCTTTGCAAGAAAGAAAGTACAGTGCGGGTAAATAAATTGCAATAAAATAAAAGCATACCTAGCGGGCCATCTTGTCATTCCAGGCTACACTTAAAACACATGTCAGGACATTTAAATATTTGCAAGAAACACCTAGGTAAAGCTATGGGAAGGTTTTGGTTGTTTACCAAAATCCTAATCCTATTGCTAGTCAATTCCTATGACGTCTAGGTTCTTGGGTTTTGTTGAGGATGATTTTCTTCACCAAAGAACAATTAAGTTTCAATTGTTCTTCTAAAACATCCCATCATATTGAGAAAGTGCTTAGGACGAGTCCTAAACATCTTTTTAATGCTTCTGGGATTATTTCGAGTCCAAATGAGTTTTATTGTACAGGTGAGTTAATCATCCAAGAATTTAATTAATTTTGTTTCTTGCTCAGTGAACTCGGATATTTGATTGTCCGATGAGTGAAGTGACATTTCACTTGATACTTTATTTAAGAGTTATTATAATGAAAGTCTTTAGGGGCAAACTAGTTTGTTAAAGAATTTAACCGTTTAAAGTTGAGTTGATGATTTAAAACAATCCAATTTAATAGTAAGGTTTCAGATTGATTCTTAGATGTTTTAAAATCATTTAGGTTGAAAGAGGTGTTTAAATCATTTAATTTCATTAAATTTTGATAATTTGATTTGAATTAATTATAATACTTTAGGTTGGCTTTAATTGGTTTAATTTTCACATTTTTAATTATGAATTGTTTCAAGATTATTTAATGTTTCAAATTTTTTTTAAGTTTGTGCTTGAGTGTTTTCAAATTAGTTTTAAATATTTTAAATTTATGTTAATTTGATTATTAAATCATTTAATGTTTTTAACTTTTAATTTAATTAAGGATTATTAATTTCAATTATCATTATGTTTTAGAGTTAATTAAGAGTTTGAATATTGTCAATACATTTAGGGACTTTAAATTAAAGAATTGACATCTTCCTAAGTCATATCCATAATCTTAATAATCCAAATCTTAATTATTCTTCCAAAATTTAAATGGCTTAATTAATTAAAATTTCATTTTTGATATTTTCAAAGTGATTAATGGGTTTCTACCCCTTTAATTCCCTAATTTTCAATCATCCAAGAGAAAATTAAGATCAAATATTTTACCCTCCTTTTGATTAGACCTAATGTATTGCTTAGGGTTAAAATCCTTAATTACTTTTATACCCTTTTAAGCATGTTCATTTCATAATTCACCAAATTGAGCTCAAATGAACTTAAAATTTTTATGTCACCTTACTCACATGTCAATTAAGACATTAGAGGAGAAAATGTGATTTTTCCATTTTTAGTTTAATTTATATAATTATTTTAATGAAAAAATAAGGGTTTTCAATGAAAATTCAACAACATGACCAAATTAAGGTTTCTGTCCTTAGGAAAATTATGGGATGTTTCTACTGACTAGAGGATCACTTGGACCAATTTTGGTGATTTTTTGAATTATATTTAATTTATTATAATTATTTTGAGTTTTTGGGGATTAATTAATTATAAAAAAAATTTAAAGTTGAAAAATAGATTTTATATTTTTCTTAAGTTCCTCTAGCCTCAAGAAAGTCAGAGAAACAAATTTTATATTTTTCTAATTTTTTCTTTGACTTATTAGAATTATTTTAGAGGGAAGATTTGAAAATTCATATCATTAAAAATTACATTAAACTTTTAAAATTCAATATCTTAACCTAGAGACTTAGGAAAAATATTTGGTTGGTTCCTAAGTGATTAGGGAACAAAATATGACATTTTTGTGATTTTTAATATTTTTGTGATTTTTTAATTTTTTAATTATTAAAATATTAAAAATAGGGTTAAAAATAAAATTTTTTAGAAAAATACAATTTTAAATTTCTTAGACTCCTTTGACACCAGAGAGCCCACAAAACAAGTTTGGTGAATTTTTAAAATGTATTTTGGGTTTTATGAATTTTTTAATTTTTTAAAATAGCTATGTCACTTAATTAATTCATTTAATGGGTTAAATTAACTCCAATTGACTTGAAATTTTTATGTGAGATTTTATGCATCCTAAGTGATAATGGAGAATTGTTTTCAAGTGATTTTGATGTGTGGTTACTCCTAATTAATTAGAGTTCAATTTTAAGTGTTTGGGCTAATTAGGGTTATTTTTAAGAAATTAAATCAAACCATAATTTTCCTAGGGTCCTCTAGTCCAGAGATACCTCCCCTAATTTTTCTAGAATTTGCTAAACAATTTGCTAATTATTAGAATTAAAATACCAAAATAGACATATAAACTTGAAAAATAGATAACTTGCCATAGAGATGGCCTCTGGCCTTGGAAAATTCAGGGAATGTTTCTAAGAACAGAGGCTATAAAAGCCTTATGGTCTCATGCCATGATGAATTGTATGCATGAATGGAGAATTAAAATATTCAAAACGAGTATTAAATTAATTAAAAATAAAATACTTAACAAAATAACTTAATTCTTTTTCCATATTAATCTCCTCTATTCACTGAGCAAGTGAGTATTTTTATTTTATTTTTGTGATTTTTCTATGCAAAGTTATGCATTTTCAAAGATTAGGGTATTTAAATAATTCAAAAATACCCTATTTATCTACTTATCCACGTGGCGCCAACTCATCCTCGACAGCTCCAAAGTCCCACGCGGTGCTTTCTCATTTGACACCGCCATCTAACTGGGATGCCACGTGGCCCGCTGTTCCGCTCCATTTCCTTGTCCGACTTGATCTACACCGTCCGTCTATTACACCCGCGGTCCGACGGTATCCGTTCATCGTCCGAACTGGTGTGAGCCGAGAACCGTCCAACTTTTAGCCCTAAGATCTCACTCATTTCTCAACCAAATCACATGGGGTTTCGTACTACATGCTCGTCTAGACAAGAGCTACACATCCATACGACTAACATGCATTGAAATCGACTCAAAGTAAATGACGAATCGCTGGAAGCTCGGGTTAAGGAGAAGTCTCTATACCTTGGTTCAAGAGGTGAAGCCTCGATTGAATGTGCTCGGCACGTTCATTGGAGCTGGAGGAGACTAGGGATGAAGCCTCTGGTCCTAGTGAATTGCCTAGGTGTGACTTCATCCAAGCCCGATTTCAAACCTTGGCCGATAGAAGGAATGGCTGGCCTGGTGAGGGGGCTTTCAGTGGGGAACTTCCTCTCTAACTCTGGTGAAGGTGTGGGAGAAGTTAATTTGATTTCTGTGGAGGTTGGGTGAGTGTCCTGTTCTAGCCTGAGAATTGAGCCCACAAATTGAGCTCAATCAATGGGTATGAGTGCAGGGTAACAATGGGGAACTTCTTCTCTGTGTTAGGAGAAGACTTTAGGCCACTTGGATGGAGATTTTAAGAGACTTCAATCCAGCCAACCTTTTTGGCCGTGGAGGTGATGGGTTTAAGTAGCCATGGCTGGAGGGCTCACCAGGGCAAGCTAGGGGCTGGGGTCAGCTGCTCAGGGGAGGAGAAGAAAAGCTCCAGTGACTATTAGCCATGGGGCAGCTCAGCAAAGGATAATTTGAATTTTTGGCGCACATGGAGCTCTCGGGTGCGGTGTTTTTCCGGCGACCCAGGTGGCTGACCGGCAGGCATGGGTCACCATCTTGACCAGTGAGGTTAGGGCTGAGGTTTGGTGACTTCAATTGGCTTTTGATTAAAATGGTATGGGGGAGAGTGTATTTTGGGCTTAAAATGGTCAAGCCACGGAAATGGGTTTGGTGTGCCCTCCCATGACCTGATTTGGGCAGAGAGAAATCAGTTGGGTCAGCTAGGAAATGTTGGTGAAGTCTCCATCTAAAATGATGTGACCAACTTAGATTAGAGTGTGACACAAAAAAGGATTAAAGGCTTTAATGAGGGATTAAGAAGGAGGCTTCCTCCCCTTGCCATTTATGGTTTGATGAGGTGGAAAGGAGCTTACATGGCTTCATGTAGCTTAAGCATGGCTCAATGCCTCCATTTGGCTTGGGAATGGCTTGGTTTAGTTTCATGGAAATAGGTTTTAGAAATTTTAGCATTTAGGGTTGATTTTGGCATGAGGCTTGATTTGGAGTTATTTTATGATTGATTTAAGACTTAGGGGATGATATCAATTAAAGGGATGATGAAAAGAAAATGTCATGTGGGCTTTAGAGCCAATTTTGGGCTTTTTTTTAAGTTTAGTGAAAATGGGCTTTTAAATGTTTTAGGAAAGTGGGCTTTTATGTTTCAAAACAAACTTTTTGGATGAAAATTTGATAAAAGGTTTAGCCAAATAAATATTTCAATTGGTTTAGGAATGTGTCATGAGTGATTTGGAATAAGTTTGGGGTAATTTGGAGTTGAATTGGGTTTAATTTGGGTCTTTTAGTAATAGTACCGAAGTGGGTCAACTTTGGCTAACTTGGGCTAAAGTTGGGCTAATGTTGGGTTTGATGTAAAATTAATGTTTCAAAAGGTTTATGGGAGTGTTATAAAGAGTTTCCAATTTTGGTTGGGTCTTGATTTTGGGATTTGGGCTTGTTTGGGTCATGGTTGGTTTAGGCCAATTTGGAGAATTTTGGTTTGAGTTAGGCTTGAGTGAAGTTTGGGTTCAAATTTGGGGCAAATTAATGTAGAGTTTGGTTTGTGAGGCTTTTAGGAAGGTTTAGAAACAAATTTGGGGAAAATTGGGTGACATTTGGGTTGAATTTGGGATGGATTGGGTTTGTTGGTCATTAATGGGCCTTAAGGGCTAATTTGGGATTTTTGATCAAATTGGGTTAAATTCACAAAATTGAGGTATGTGGCAGTTGAACAAAATGAAATTGGGAATATTTGAGATTTTCTGGAATTTTTTAAGAATTTTTTGGAATTGTTGGATTTTGAGCCAAAAAGGGTATTTTGGGTATTTGGAGGTTATTTGGAGGGTGTTGGGGTATTTTTTGAAAAGATTGGTATATTTTGTTATGGCTAATCAATTTGAGTGGTGGGGAATGTTTAGGATTGATTTTGGGAAATCTTGGCTAATTTAGGCAATTTTGGAAATTTTGAGTGATTTCAAGGGCATTTGGTAGGTTTGGTGGGTTTAGGGCCCCGAGGGTCAAAATTGAAATTTGGGAATAATGAAAATGAAACCATTTAGGTTGAGCCAAGAAGCCATGTTAAGTTCACAAGATCCATGAGATGACTCATCTTAGGCACTGTACGGCTTATTTTTGAGTTATGTGTTTTATTTGGAAAAGGGGGTCGCCTACAGAAATTGTCGGCGAATTTTAATTTAATTTAAATAAATAATTTGAAAAGTAGTATTTGATTTTGAAAATAATTTTAAATTTGAAGATTTTAAGATATGAAAGCAAACTAATCTCACATCCCGAATAGTTTATATAAACGAGCGTCGCACTACTGAGCCGTGTATACTATCCCGAAGAATGAGACACATCGCTTGATAATGAGGCTCGATTAAATAAACTAGAGAAGTTTGTGACATCCGTTTGGTACTGCGAACCAATTTTATAAGCCGACAAATTCCCTGGTTAATATGAAAACATTAAACGGGGTTTATATTACACAGGTTCTTGAAATTCCATATAAGGGCGAGCCCACATAGTTAATTACATCTTAAGTGACGGGAATCACCTAAGAAAACTCTCGATAATAATCAGTAGTTCTTCTCTCAAGAATTTCAAAGTTTAAGGTTTTCAAAGGATTGGATTTTAGAATTTCAATAGGGAATGGATCAAGTTTGGAACATTTTATTTTGGGAATTCAAAGGAAGAAATGTAGGAGAAATCACAGATTCGAAGCGAACTTCGGTAATTTCCCGACTATCCTATTGTTTGGCTTGGATTTAGGAAAGCCCTAATGTTTATTTAATATCTTGATCTTGCCGATTTTAATTAATTAGGACTTATATTTGTATGATAAAATCATACGAAATAGCCTCGAAGATGTGAGGGTTTATGTCGTATCGGACGACTACCTCGGAGTCCTAAGACAGGTTAGGGCTTAATTTACATGACATGATCATGCAAATGCCTAACAAAGAGTTGAGGATTTATGTTGCACTAGAGCGAAACTACCTCGAAGTCCTATAGCTTGGTTATTTAATTCTAAGAAAGTTTTGTTGAAGTAGACTCGGGTTTTGCGATGACGATGGCCGTCGTTGCCCATCATGCTCCGAGCTCCTTGTTGTTGTAGAGGATTAGTTTTAGAAGTCATAAATCAGGAGATGAGAAAAGTGTTCTGGTTTAGAGAAAATCTTAAAATCCAGGTGTTTTTTATGTTTTAATTAAACAAATCTTAAAGTTGATTATAACAACACCGGTTAAGATCCCACGGTTCCATCCTTCGGCATCGTTATTTTTATCGGATTCACTTAGTCCGGATGAATTTGCTAAACTCAACTGAATGAGTTCCACACTTTCATTTAGACCGTGGGAAATCCCGTTAGCAACACGTAGGTTACATCATCGAGGTATTCCCGATCATCCAACAAGACGTTTTAATTTAGTTGTAGTTATAGTTTTGTTGTTACGTTTGTGATTAAATTTTGAGTTGTCTTATATTTTGAAATGTTGTGGCGGTGAATTTTATCTCGTAATGACTTTTAATTTAGTTTTGGTTTCGGTTTTAGGGACTATCCTAAAGGTGTGGGTTTTCATGCAACGAGTTGTTTATCATGCAAGAAAAGTAAGTGCGATGCGATTAAATAAATTGCGATAAAGTAAATTGCAATAAAATAAAAGCGTACTGGAGGGTCTTCCCGTCATCCCAAGTTGCACTTAAAACACGGTTTGAATATTTAAGCATTTAAAGTAAATTCTAGGTAAAGGCTAAGGGAAGGGTTATGGTTTTCTATCAAGTTCCTAATCACATAGCTAATCATTTCCTATGACGTCTAGGTTCTTGTATTTTGGTTTGAGGACGATTTTCTTCATCGAAAGAACAATTAAGTTCGATTGTTCTTATAAATATCCTATCATATCGAGGAAGTGCTTAAGACGAATCTTAAACATCTTTTCGATATTTCTAGGATTGTTTTAAGTCTAAGAGAGTTTAATTATACGGATGAATTAATCGTCGGGAGTTCAAATTTGTTGTCTTGCTCGGTGAACTAGGACATTTGAATATCTCATGAATGAAGTAACACTTCATTTAACACTCCTTTTAAGAGTTATGACATCACGAGCTTTTGAGGGCAAATGGATGTTCAAGTGGTTTATGATTTAATTTTAGTTAATGGATTTAAGTTTGGAATAGTGTTCGAGTTGTTTTAGATTTATTTTGAATTCTTCATGTTTTAGGTGTTGTTATATTTAATTTAATTTAATTTAATTTAATTTAACTTAATTTAATTTAATGTGGTTTAATTTAATTTAATTTAACTTAAGTTAATTTAATATAATATGATTTAGCTTAATTTAATTTAATTTGATTTAATTTAATTTGATTTAGTTTTAATTTAATTTAATTTAATTTAATTTAATTTAATTTAATTTAATTTAATTTAATTTAATTTAATTTAATTTAATTTAATGTGTTTTAATTTAATTTAATTTAATTTAATTTAATTTTTTAATTTTAATTTAATATTTTATTTTAAAAGGGTTTGCTTTAAATAATTTAACTTTAATTTAATTTAATGATTAAGTCTTTTAGCATTTTAAATCTTATACTTGGATTATCATTTTAATTAGGAATTAAATATTATTGGGATGATTAATTTAGGGATTCTTAAATTAAAGAACAAATCTCTTCCTAATAATATCCCTATTTTAATAATTCCGATTTTTTCATTATTCTTCCAAATTTAATCAATTATTTTATTAAGGTTCATTTTAATTATTTTTGAATTGTTTAATAGGTTTCTACCCATTAATTATTTAAATTTCAATCATCCAAATCAGATTAAGATCAAATATTTTACTCTTTCATTTTATTAAGCCTAAGGTTTTAATTAAAGGTTAAAATTTTAATTACCATTTTGCCCTTTAAGGTTAATAATTTCATAACTCATTAAATTGAGCTCAAATGAATTTGAAATTTTTATGTGACTTCACTCATATATCAATGAAGACATTAGAGGAGAAAATGTGATTTTTCTGTATTTAATTTATTTACGTAATTATTTTTGGTGGAAAATAGGGATTTCCGAGGAAAATTTAATAATATGACCAAGGGAAAGTTTCTGTCCTTAAGAAAATTATGGAACATTCCTAATGACCGGAGGACCACTTGGACAAAGTTTGGTGATTTTTTGAATTATATTATTTTTATTATAATTATTTTGAGTTTTGGAGTATTAATTAATTTAAAAAAAAAATACATGTTGAAAAATGAATTTTATATTTTTCAAAAATCTCTCTGATATCAAGGAAATCAGAGAATCAATTTTTACAATTTTTTGATTTTTCTTTGATTTATTAGAATTATTTTAGTGGAAATGCTAGAAAATACATTTTTTTTTATTTTAAAATTACCTTAGGGCTTTAAAATTTAATATCTCATCATAGAAACTTAAGAAAAATATGGGATTTGTTCCTAAGTGATTAAAATTTAAAATGTGACATTATGTTGAATTTTATTATTTTTGTGATTTTTATTATTTTTTTATTATTAAAATATTAAAATAATACAAAAAATCAACTTTTTTAGAAAATTAAAATTTTAATTTTCTTAAATTCCTCTAATATCAGAGAGGCTCCAAAACCAATTTGGTGAATTTTTGAAAAGCATTTTGAAAGTAATGAATTTTTAAAGTTCAAATTGGCTAAATGGCTTAATCAACCCATTTGATAGGGCTAACCAAACCCAATTGACTTCAAACTTTTATGGTGGGTTCCTCTGATCCTAAAGGTCGGTGGAGAATTGATTTCAATTCAATTTGATGCATGATTAGCTCTAATTAATTAAAGACCTATTTAGGGTGTTTAAGCCGATTAGGGTTATTCCAAGTGAATTAATTCAAAACCTATTTTTCCTAGGGTCCTCTGAGTCATAAGAAATATCACCAAATTTTCCTAGAATTTATTTCACAACATGCTAATTATTGGATTTAAAATACTAAAAACGAGTAACATGAATTTGAAAAATCAATAACTTCTCATAGGGATGGCCTCGACTTTGGAAAATTCAGGGAATGTTCCCAAATTCAGAGGCTTCAAAAGTCCTATTGTCTAATGCCATGGTGAATTTCCTATATGCATGGAGAATTAAAACAATGCAGACAGTAAATAAATTATTAAAAATAAAATACTTGATGAAATTAAATGATTTCTTTTCCACATTATTCTCCATTCATTCACCGAGCGAGAGGTATTTTTATTTTATTTTTCCGATTTTTCTACACAAAGTTATGAATTTTCAAAGTTACGGTAATTAAATAAATAGAAAATAGCCCTAATTTCCTACTTATCCACGCGGCGCCACGCCATCCTGGCGACTCCGAAAGGCCGCGCGTCGTCTCCCGATTCGGCGCCGCCATCCGACTCGGCGCTCCGGGGCCCGCGGTTCGTGCACCATCGCGTTGTACGGCTCGATCTGAGACCGTCCGCTCGATACACGCTCGATCCGACGGCTCCCGGTCATCGTCTACGGCCGGTGTGCACCCGTGACCGTTAACCTTCTAACCACTAATTTCTCGCTCGATTCTCAACGGATTTTTGTGTTCTTATGCTCTATGGATTCGTCTTGAGGAGACGAACACATCCATACGGTAAACATGTATTTAAATTGAATCAAATTAAATGGAGAATCTCTGTAAGCTCGGGAAGAAGAGTGAGTCCATACCTTTGCTCAGAGAAGTGAAGCTTCGATCTGAGAGTTGTGTCACCTTCGATTGGATCCCGCGAAGCTCCGGATGAAGTCGCACAGTGCAGTGAATTGCCTGGCTATGAAAGTGACCACGGCCGATCACAAAGCTTGGAGGCTGGAACAAGCTGGGTGGCTCAGGGATGGGGCTTTCGAGTGGGAAACTTCTCCTCTTGGTACGGTGAAGGTGTAGGACCAGTCGATTTGAAGATTGATCCACGGTGAAGAAGTGTCCTGGTTTTTGGGCTAAAGTTTGAGCTCGAAATTGAGCTCAGTTGGAGGGAATTAGGCTGGAATTCGGTGGGGATCAAGTGCTCTATGTGTGGAGAGTGATCTGGAATGATTTTGGCAGAGTTTCCTTAAGGTTTGGTTCAGCACCTCTCATGGCCGAGAAGGGGTGGTGTTTAAATAGGCATGGTTGGAGGCTCTCCCAGGGGGAGTTAGGGCTTGGGATCAACTGCTCTTGCAAGAGAAGAACAGCCATGGTGGCCATTGAGCATGGGGCAGCTCAGCAGGTGAGAATTCCAATTTTGGGCTCACATGTGAGCTCTCGGCCTGGTGGTTTCCGACGGTTGTGGTGGCTGGCAGGCCAGGGTCAGGTCACCCTCAAGGTCAGGGAGGTCAGGGCTGGGGCTTAGTGCAGTCAATTGGCATTAGCCATGTGTAAAGGTGTTGAATCAAAGTGGAATGGGGAAGAGGCCATTTTGGCTTGATTTGGGTCAACCCATCCTTTTGGGCTAGGTGCACCTCCCCATGGCTAGTTTGAGCTGAAGAGAAAGTGGTTTAGGTCAGCTTGATTAGTGGGGAAAGGTCACCATCCAAGTACAATTAAGATCAAATATGGTTTAGGGGAGTCATGAACATGGTTAATCACCTTTAAGAATTAAGGAAAGAGTCTCCTCCTTTTGCCCAAAATGGCATGGTGACATGTAAAGAGGCTCTCATGGCTTCCATGTGGCTCATGCATGGCTTCATGGCTCATCTTTGGCTTGGGAAAAGTTAAGTCAATTTCATGGAAATGGATTTAAGAAAATTTTGGTATTTTGATGGGAATTTGGCATATGGCTTGATTTGGAACCATTTGATGATTGATTTGAACTTAGGGATGATTTTAATTAAGGGTATGATGATAAGAATTTGTCATATGGGCCTTGGCATGAAGTTTGGGCTTTTGAATTTGATGGAAGTGGGCTTTTAGGAAGGTTTAAGGGAAGTGGGCTTTTTGATTTTAGGATGGGCATTTGGGTGAAAATTTTGTGAAGGACCATGTCAAATAAATGTTGGGTTTGATTTATGGATGTGTCATGAGTGATTTGAAGCAAGTTGGGAGTGATTTGGGTTTGAATTGGGTTGGATTTGGGCTTCCTTGGTGAATGGGCCAATATAGGTCAAATTGGGCTAACTTGGGCCAATGTTGGGCTAGGTTTGAAATTGATGTAAAATAAATGTTGGGAAATGTTTATGGGAGTGTTTCAAAGAGGTTTTGGCTTTGGTTGGGTTTTGATTTTGAGGTTTGGGTTTATTTGGGTTAGGTTTGGGTTTAGGTCAAAATTGGGCTTTTTGATTTTGGGTTGAATTTGAGTGGGGTTTGGGTCTAAATTTTGGGCAAATCATGTTAGTGTTTTGTTTGTGGGGATGTTAAGGAAGGTTTAGAAAAGATTTGGGGTTAATTGGAGTTGAATTGGGTGAGTTTGGGCTAAGTTTGGGTCATGGGTCCAAATTGGGCTTTAAGGCCAAAAGTGAAATTGGATCCAAATGTCAATCAAATTGAACTTGGATTTGGTCTAGATTGGTGTTGGGAATGTTGATTTGAAGTTTAGAATTGAATTGGACCAGAATTTGGGTCAATTGGGTAGGTTTGGTTTGACATTGGGTTTACTTTAGGTTAAAATGGGTCAAATTGGGGGTTTTAATAAAAGTGGGGTAAATTGACAAAATTGTTCCATGGTGTAGTTGAACAAAATAAAATTGGGAATATTTGGGATTTTCTGGAATTTTTTGGGAATTTTCTAAATTTTTTGGATTTTTTGGCTAAGAGGGGCATTTTGGGTATTTGGAGGGTATTGGGAGGTATTTTTGGAATTTTTGGTATTTTTGGCTATGAATGATCAATTTGAGTGATGTGGGAATGTTTGGGATTGGTCTTGAGGATTGTTTTGGGTGATTTGGAGATTTTAGAAAATTTGGGTAATTTCAAGGGTTTTGGGTAGGCTAGGCGGGGGGTGTAGGGTCCCGGGGGTCAAAAATTAAAAATTTGCAAAATTGAAGATTAGGTGAATGTAAGTGGAATGAAATCATTTTGGTTGAGCCATGAAGCCATATCAAGCCCACATGAGTCATGAAGGAACTCATTTGAGGCATCCACTATGTTGTTCCTAACCCTCTTAGCCAAGGGCTTAGGGGTTAAGGACCATCCATGTGAATCACCTTCATGAGTCAGGAGGTCAAGTTGGGTGTGGGTGTGTTTTTAGGAGGTGTGTGAAAGTTTAGTGTATAGTTGTAGTGTGTGTGTAAGTCAGCCCTTCACTGGACTGGGCCACCTGAGGCGGTCCCAAGGCCAAAGAATCCTATAGGAACTCATCCTTTAAACTTCCACATTTGATTTCAACCCTCTAGGTGATTAGGGGTCTACAATCAAGTTTGTGGAGTTTGCGGGGAGTTAAGAAGTGGTTTGAATTTCTAAGTGGTGGGTCCCAATTCTAATCCTCTAGGATAGTCAAAGGAAAAGCCTAAGGCTATATCCTAAGTACTAAAAAAAAGGAGAGAAGACCTCATCAAAAATGAGGTCAACAGGCACTCAATATGTTGTTCCTAACCCTCTTAGCCAGGGGCTTAGGGGTTGAGGTCCATCTATATGAATTTCCTACATGAGTCAGGAAGCCAAGTTGAGTAAGAGTGGTTTTAGGATTTGGAATGTGTGTAGGAGTGTGGTGTGTGTAAGCTTGCCCTCACCAAGACCAAACGACCCAGGGTTAGGGGTGTAAACGAACTGAACACGAACGAACAGATCTAGTGTTCGTGTTCAAAATGTTCGAACACATCACTGTTCGTGTTTGGTTCGTTTAACAAACCGAACGAAAATATATTATTTTTGTTAGTCTCATTTGCTTATTGAACGAATCGAACACGAACTTCCTGGTGAACCGAACATGAACTGTTCATGAACTAGCTTTTTTGACAGCTCTAGCTTTGATAACATACTTCCTCAAAATGAAGCAAATTGATCAGGTATTCCGTACACATCAGGTAATCCATACTTCCTCAAAATGAAGCAAACTGAATAAAGCGTTTAGGGTTTTGTTTAGGGTTTTATTTTAATATATAGTATAGTATATTAATTATAATATTATAATATTTATATTAATATAATTAATACTATAATATTATTATTGTTATTAATAATTTATCATGTATTGTAATTTATAGATGTTTATTTATTTAAAACATGATAAATTTTTATAACATATAATTATTTTTAAAATATTATAAATTTTTATATAATTATTTTAAATTATTTTATATTTCGAACATAACGAACCGAACACGAACGAACACTTCACTGTTCGTGTTTGGTTTGTTTAACAAACCGAACAAAAAAAATTTATTTGTGTTCATCTCGTTTGCTTATCGAACAAATCAAACACGAACTTCTTGGCAAACCAAATACGAACTGTTCGCGAACAACGAGCTTTTTTGACAGCCCTACCCAGGGTAATCCTAAGGCCAAAGAGTATATAGGAACTGATCCTTGAACCTCCACATTTAACTTCTAACCTTCCAAAGGGGCTTAGAGGTTTACGATCATCTGTAGGGTTCAAGAAGAGTTAAGAGGTGTTTGAATTTCTAAGTGGTGGGTCTCATTTCTAGTCCTCTAGGATAGTCAAAGAGAAAACCTATGGCTAGATCCTAAGCACTAGAGAGAGAGATCAGACCTCACCAAAAATGAGGTCAACAGCATACCAGTCAAACGCTATTCCTGACAGTGGCTGACAAACTGACGGAGCAACAGAGCTTCACTTTCTTGTGTGTTGCATCAACTAGCTCTGAAGTGTGCTATGTGCTGGCAAGGATTCCTTGTTCCATCAAACGTCTTGAAAGTCGGGGGCACGAAGCCTATAGGGTAAGGAACGACATCGAACTCCTCTGGGTAGGGTCTACCCTTTGAAACTGATGCACCTTCTTTGGACTGAGCCAGGGCCTCCCAAACTTACTGTTCGACCATCTGTTTAATGTCTTTTTCTGGCGGATTCGGATTCGGATCTCTTCTTGGTGGTTCGTCTTCATTGGTTGAAGCAACATCCCTTCTTTCATCGGCGATGTGTATAATCTCAGGCTGGTTAACCTCTAGAGATGCTGTTGGTCGTGTCTGTGACTGTCTGTGGAGTGTAGCCATGGCGGTCATGGTGGCAGTCATCTTCTCCATTCTCTTCTCCATAAGGCTAATCTGTTCATCTCTTGTCAGGATGGTCATTCGCAGCTCATCTGCGGTGTTCTCCTCACTAGGAGCATCGCACGTAGATGATGTGGACCGAGTTTCAACCATGTTAACTTCCATGAATTCTACATCCATGTAATCTGACAGGAAGTAATCCTTGTCATCAATATCCAGCCCTCTTTGTTTGCTAACTCAGAAATTTCTGCCCGGAACTTTCGAACTCTATCATCAATTGTTTTCTTCTTAGTTAGATTTAAATCTATAGGTTTTCGTGCGCTGTCACTCTTCTCTGCAACTGATTCAGAAGCAATGGCAGCAATGGCAATGGGAATATCAGACTCATGATCCATTTTGTCGTCAACAGAATTTTCAAAATGTACTGGTGCAACACCTCTCGGTAACCACACTTTCCTCTTAAAAGTCGATGCCTTGAGACGAAGTGTCTCGGTGGATACATCGGGGTGACGAGGGGATGTGTGCTCTCTAGTGTGTAAACCATGCACAGAGGCGAATAATCCTCTCTTATTCTTTCTCTTTCGTGGTTTCTCATGATCATCAGCAGTTGGTACTCTAGGACTCAGCCGGGACTTGACTGACTTGCTTATAGTAGTATAATTCGTAGTAGCTGTATCAACACGTTTTCCCAAACAGTCTCTGACAGATACTTGAACGGAGCTTTCCATTTCTAGAATTTTATCCTTAATTTCAGGGGATATTGTACATCCCATCCTCTTGAGAAGCTTGGCAACAGAATAACCCTCTATTTCAGATAATCTTCGCAGAAGGGTGTGAGCTCGAATGATAGGTGTGGGCCTCTCCCTCATCTTATCACGACTATGTGGTGTTGGAAGTGCAGCAGCAATCCTATGGAGGCTTTCATCTCTAGTGGTGTTAGCTAACGGTGGAACCTGCTACCTCGAAGAAGAGGAGAGGTATCTGGTAAACCGAGTTCCTCCTGTTTATCAATTACTGCAAATCTGTGACATGTGTTCTGGCAGCCCTGCGAATCCTGTGGTTGCGGTTTCTTCTTTGAGATTTGGTTAGTAGGGGAGGTCTAGAATTTGAGCCAACTTTGAAGACTGGCGATAGGGCTGGAAAGGTATCCTCATAATCATCTTCATGCAGAATCTCTTTCCCTTTGGCAGATGGGAAAGTAGGTGCAATGATGGCGAAGCCGGTGGCAGTAGAGGTAACAA
Organism: Papilionanthe hookeriana x Papilionanthe teres; assembly: GCA_022702705.1. Lineage (NCBI taxonomy): Eukaryota > Viridiplantae > Streptophyta > Magnoliopsida > Asparagales > Orchidaceae > Papilionanthe > Papilionanthe hookeriana x Papilionanthe teres. Next base: position 23,062,908 of record CM040434.1, on the reverse strand, counting down.
CTCTCCCCGGCACGGAGACGACTGACCTAACGGGATCAGTGGTTATATTCACCTTCTTAGAAAAAGGAAAATCTTCATGGGAGTTTAGGTCGAACTCAGCAGATGGCTCTTGAATTTCAGGAGTGGTAACTTTCACGACCACAAACAGAGCTTTTCCAAGTAAGACTTCAAACTCACTGAAGCCGGTCCCGAATTGAATCATTGGTGCTGCAAGACGGGCCAGTTGTAGGAGAAAGTCAGTGTAGGGGTTGATATCTTTAACTGTCAAGTGAAGCATTCTGAAGGTTAGTGAGGGCCAAAAACCTTGTCATCATAGTGCAAACACTACGACAAAGGTTATTCTGTGGATTGGGGAAAATGTATTTCATTTTGATATTTAATTATATTTTTATTTCATTTTTTAGATTTTCACGTTGGTTAAAAGGAATTTTAAGGTTTAAAGAAGAGTGGGTCAATCTGAAGACATGATTGAACCCGAAAGGCACAGAAAAGAGGTGAAGTGTGGGAGCCCATTGGAGGTCCCATTTCACAATGCAGATTGCCCTAGCGAGATTTGCTCGCTAACACACCTATTAGGGGTCCGACCTCACAAGATCAAAAGGAAAACCTAAAGACTTCTGAACCCTTCTATTTAGGAGTGTCTAAACAGATAGTCCTGAAATCCAGAGGAGTTGATCACACTTTCTCAAGAAAAAATGGGTGAAGTATGTCAACGGAAGAATGATAATCTGGCTCATGAAGGACATGAGCACATTACCGATTTATAAATATAATATTTCCTGATCTTAATGAAGAGAGAAACTATCCCTAGCGGAGTAGCTAGAAAACTGTCGGTCATTAAGGTTGTTTGGGAGTTGATATTTTTTAAAAGGGTTTTAGAATATAATTTTATAAAATAGAATTTTGATTTAATTATATATATATATATATATATATATATATTAAAATAATATTTCAATTTTGAAGAATATAAAATCAAATTGATCTCATATAAACATTAGTTTAGATAATCAAGCGCTTCACCACAAGACATGTACCTATACCGAAAAAGAGATACATTGCTTGAGGTGAGCCTTGATCAAATAAACTAAAGAATTCATGACATTCGTTTAGTCTGCGAACCATTTTTTACCGACAATTTTCTCTATCTAATATGTAGGAATTAGATAGGGTTTATATTAATCTGGGGTCTTTAAGTTTTCTATAAGGGCAAGCCCCTATAGTTAATTACATCTTAGGCAACTAAAGTTACCTAAGAAAACTCTTGATATAGATAAGGAAATATTTATATTCATGACTTCCAAAGGTAAGATTTTCAAAGAAAATGTGATAGTCGAAAATTTAATAGGTGAATGGCTCAAGTTTTGGAACATTTCATTTCATCGGAATCCAAAAGAGAGAAGGCTAGGGGAAGGACAAAGATTCAAGAAAAATCTTGATGTCTTCCAAAACTATCCTGTATTTTGGCTTTGATTTAGGGCATTTATTTAGTGTTTCATCATGTTAATTTTATTATTTAGGACTTACATTCACTTGATATTGATCAGAAGAATAGCCTGGAAGATAGGAGGGTTTATGTCATACTCGATGACGACCTTGGAATCCTAAAGCAAGTTAGGGCTTATGTTGCACAACAGTGTTGTGCAAAGGCCTAAAGAGAGGGTGAGGATTTATGCTGCTCTAAGCAAGCTACTTCAAAATTCTCTGGCTTGTTGTTTAAACTATGAAAAGGTTTTGCTAGTGTAGACAAGTTTTGCTGTTGAAGATGGTCGTGCTGCCCACTATGCATGCTCCAAGCTCCTTGTTGTAGCAGGTTTAGTTTAAAGAAGTGTCAGTTGAGGAGAAATGATAAGTGTTATGTTTTAGAAATATTTAAATGAGGTGTCTTAATATTTTATTAAGGGAACATTAAAGTTGATGATAGCAACACCAGTTAAGATCCCACGATTCCATCATCCCGGCACAACTATTTTCATCGGATTCACTTAGTTCAAGTGAATTTACTAAACTCAACTTAATGAGTTCCATACTTTCTTTTAGACCGTGGGAAAACCCTGTTAGCAACATGTGGGTTACCTCCTCCAAGGAATTCTTGATCATCAACGAGACGTTTTAATTTAGTTGCAATTGTGTTTTTGTTTTGTTTGTGATTAAATTTTGAGTTATTTTATATTTTTAAATGTTGTGGCTGTAGATTTTATCTTGTTTCGACTTTTAATTTTGATTTTGGTCTCAGTTTTGTGGCTATCCTAAAGGTTTCAGTTTTCATGCAGGGTGACATTGTTGTTTATCATGCAAGTTTGCAAGAAAAGAAAGTATAACAAAGTGTAGGAAGCTAAATTGCATTAAAATAAAAGCGTACCTGATGGGTCTTCTCGTCATCTCCACCTGAAACTTTAGTGTTCTTGCAATAAACATTTATATTTGCAGGAAAGTAAAATCCTATGGATATGTTCGTCACAGGCTTATTAAACTCTATGTCATAACCCGGTGAACTCTTATTCATTTGTGAGATATTTTCATTTAACAAATATAATAAATACAATAGTCTTACAAGGTGTCCAGAAGACTTGTGAAATGGCCCAGGAGAAACCCGGATATTTCACAATACTTTTGAACTTCCATGAGGTCCTTTTGGACTTATTATAGTTATGAGACGATTTATCCCTTTCATACCCTTATGCTCAATGAACCAATGTTTTAATCATCTATAAGAATAGGGTAATTCATCATTTATTATTTAATTTAAGAATTATGTGGGTGAAGAACCCAAAGGACAAATTAAGATTATTATGGTACTTAGTCAAATTTTGATTTTGGGCTAGTAGTGTCTCAAAATGTTCTAGTTTTGATTATATTAACTTTTCTGAACCTTTTTTAATTAAATTTGATTAAGCCTAATTCACTACTAAACCCCTTAGGATTTTAGGTGAGTATGTTTTATGGCTTTAAGGAAAATTGAATTTTAAGTGATGAGAATTTCCATCAAAAGATCATAGTATTACTTTGAACAACAAGTAAAGGGGTTAGGCTGGTGATTTATTAATTTCGAAGATCATGCCCCTAACCATAAGATTCTTTTTAATTTGATTTTTCCTCCAAATTATAATGATTAAGGAAATTTAGATGTGTAATTATGATGTGACAAAATTATAGTGAGTTTCTACCATTCATCCCTTAATGTTTCAACCACCCAGATCAACTTATTAAAATCAAAATTTTACCCATTTTCCCCTATTGAATTTAAGCCTAAATATTAATTAAGGCCAAGCATCCAAAATTATCTTTTTGCCCTTAAGGCCCTATCACCACATAATTCATCAAATTTAATTCAAATTACTTTGGGATTTTTATCTTACCTTACTAATGAGTTGATTAAAACATTAGAGGAGAAAATGTGATTTTTCAAAATTTAATTTAATTTATATATTTTTTTCATGCAAAAATAGGATTTTCAATGAAAAATCAATAACTTTACCAAGAAAAATCCTAATCTCTTAAAATTTTTACTGGAGGTAGCCCTAGATTAGAGAATCACTTGGACCCAATTTCATGACTTATTGAGTTTTAATTTAATTACTAGAATTATTTTAAGTTTTGGAGTTTTAATTAATTATAAAATATTTTAGAAGTCGAAAATTCAATTTTATATTTTTCAAAAATCTCTCTAATGTCAGGGAGCCCAGAGAAATAAATTTCATTTTTTTTATTTTCCTTTTAATTATCAGATTTATTTTAGTGCAAAAATCAAGAAATTTCATTTTTAGCCTCTTTAAAATTTGATTTAAGCCTTTAAAAATTGATATTTTAATTTTGAAGCTTGGGAAAATTATGGGGATGGTTCCTAAGTGATTAGGAGTCTGACAGGGTTGTGATTGCGTAACTTTATAAGTGTTTACAAGTGTAAAAATAAATATTCAATAATAGCAAAGTTACCCCTTATTAACGCAAGTATACATATCGTTCAAGTAATACATGGCTCTAATGGAGTCCTAGATATCGATCCCACAGGGAAGTTTAAAGATTACAAACTAATTACAGCAGTTGAAATAACTATCTAGTAAACGTAATAAAGATCAATTATACTAAATTCTACTACTAATCTCGAATGGAATTTGCAATATAGAAAAGTATCTCTCCCCTTGTTAAGACAAGTAAGTGAACAGATAATTAAATTAGTTTGAATTATATTGTACCAAATAGGAGCATTCTTATTCTTTACCCTTTGGTCCAGGCATAAAGAACATTGACTAATCCTAAGCTTGGTTACTGAATCTGCGGCAAGGCTGAGAGGATACCGGCTCTCACTTCGGAGCTCCCACGTTCCCCTCACCTAAGGGCTAACATCTACACTTCAGCACCCAAACGATAGGACTGAATTGAGGATTTTATTCTGTCACTCTAAAATCTCCAATTCTACGCCCGATAAATAATATTTCCCTATTTATTTGCACCTCCCCATATCTCGGATGTAATTTTTACTTTAATTGTGAAATCAACATATTTTAACAGATCAATTGGCCAGATTGAAAGTAAATTAAGTTTTAAGTAAAAAGATTATCACAATTTTTATTGAATATTTTAGGCACAACTAATTCAATTTTCCATTTCACAAAATCTCAAAACAAGGAGAAAGACAGAGAAGACTACTCAGAATGCATAGGAAGAATAACACAAAACTTGGATTTCATATAAAATCAAAGTTACAAAATAGTAAACAAAACTTATCTCAAATTTTCTCCCCAAGCAAACTCATTGAAGTTCCTCTGACACTTCCTTCTTGTACAACGCACTCAACTAAACTCACTTACTCACTATTAAACTCTCTAGGACACACTGGACACATCTACACACACTTTGATGACACTCTGAAGACACACTTTTTAGCCTAAATTCGTCCCTTTTTAAAGAGGTAGAAATATTTCCAAAGGTTGCTTAAGCACCTCTTCAAAAGGTGTCCATATTCGCTGAATCTTGCTTGAACCGACCTTCTTGCCGTCGGCGGGCTCGTTGGCACAGTCGGCGGGCTTTTAGAACATGGGCCAACTGCTAAGACTCGCTGTCGGCGGGCTCCTTTATAATTTATTTGTATGCTCTCGGGAAAAACATGTCGTCGGCAGCCTATTTCTCACCGTCGGCGGCCAATATTAACTTTTGTCTCTTTTGGTCCTTTTTGTTCCAGATTCGCGTATTTTCTTATCTTTTTGCTCCATTACCTATAAATCTTCATACCTGCAACAAAACATAGATACCTTTCTTTAAAGTGAAATATTATCAAAATTAATGTAAAATCGGTATGAATTTCTCAATATATTTTTCTTTGGTCAAAATCCCCCAAACTTAACTATTACTTGTCCTCAAGTAATCTTGATACTACATAAAAGTAATGATTATTTGTAGTAAAGCTTTAATTCAGAAATACTATGAATTTGATTTAAATAAATATATATTATAGTAAATTTTATTAGAAAGATTTTCAGATAATTAAATTAACCCTATAGATGTAAGGCTATCTAGTCATCAAATTTAAGAGTTCTAGTCTTCTATTCATTTTAAGAATGACTATATGTTGCAATATTAAATTACTTAGAATATTCAGATGATAGGAAATTCATGAAAACACTATTTAGTAAAAATACTAATCCATATATATAAGTTCAGAAATGTAACTGAGTCTACCTTTTAGGTTGATTCAAATGAAGTCAATTTTTTATAAGACATCTCCTTAAACTTCTCCTCACTTTTTCTTTTTATTTGGATTGCATTTCAATCCTATTTTTTTCTTTACTTTTCAGGGATTATTTTTCAATCCTTCTTTTTCTTTTCTTTTTCAAGTGATGATTACTGTATCTGGATAGCCCGTTAATGATTTTGAACTTCACTTTCCTCTTCCTAAATTTGAAACTTGAAACATTTTCCTTACCTTATATGTATTTCATAGTTTTTACATTATTGAGTTCCAATCTTTTCTTTCTCAACTAAATAGTTAAGAATTTAATATTTCAAAAATATAGTTTTCTTTACTTTGAATAGTTAATTATATTCTTATCCTCTTATTCCAAATATCTTAATCCACAAAATTAGTTTAATTACTAAAAATATTTCTTTTAACCTTCTATAATAGTTAAATAAATTAATTCTAGTTTACTGAATTAAATTCACTACAGAAAAATCATTTTTATAATATTTTTTGAAAATATTTAATTGAGAACATTTAATAGTTAAATCTTGTTTTTCTCCTCCCCCAAACTTAAATTTTTCTATCTAATCATATAGCTGGAAAGAAAATATACTGTAAATTTAAATCATACCTTCGTGCTTTAGGTATTTCTCTTGTAGGTTCTTTTGACATCTCATCACTTAATTAACATGTACTGTTAAGAACTTTCTACACACATATAAAATTAGAGAATTTGTTGGGCAAGGAAATTTTGAAATAAGTTTAAAATACTAACACAATTTCCTACTACATTTAATTACTTTACCTATTAAAGTACTAAGCACAATTAACACAACATCCACATACACTTTACTAATTTAATTTCATAGTTACAATCACAGTCTGAAATATAAAAACTTAAATCTACATAAATTTAACTTACACGTTACAATAATCAACACAAATCCAGAACAGAATTACTAAAATAAAGAAAACAAACATACACTTAACAACAAATATCTAATCACAGAATCTAATCTCAAACATCAAAATCTCAAACTATATCCTCATCTCCCTGGTCAGCAGGTGGAGTAGGCTGGTAGTGATTATAATGAGGGCACTTAGGAAATGTAACATCAAGCTCCCCTCTCCTATAGCGATTCTCAGCATCATAGTAAGCTATTTCAAACTCAGAATGCCTCTGGAGATATTCACTATCATAATCGTGCCTCCACTCTAATCCTCCAATCCTTGATCAATATGCTCCAACCTTTCATCAAGCTTCTCAAAAAATTTTCGCTGTAGAGTCAATTCATTCATCAAATCATAAAGTGTAGGAGAACTATTGGCGAGAGGGTCATAACTAGTAGAGGGAATATCCCTACTAGTCGAAGGTGCAGAGCTCCTAGTTCCATATCTCCATCCTTTGTCGAATTCATAAGTCTTTATATTAGCCTTTGTAATGGGTTTCATAGGTTCAACCCATTCCTCATCATCTCCAGCCTCTACTCCAGACAACTGGTAGAGTGCATATATCAGACCAGGATGTCCCAGTCCTCCTCCTATTTCACTTTTTGCAATGGCTAATATGTTTCTATAAACAATATTTCCCACATTTATACTTCTGTTGTTCTGAATACAAAAATTCAAAACTGCTCTATCCCTTGAAACTTCACTATGATGATAAGTAGGTAGAAAAGTAGAGCAAATAAAATAGTGACAAGCCTTAGAGGTGGCATTCATCATAGAAAGAGAGAAGTTTACCCGTTCACGTTGCTTTATTTTCCAAGTTCCTTTCCCATTAGTGAGAAAGTTATTCACATCCTCCAGCGGACCTTCCATTGTTCCAAAAGTATCATAATCGCTGGTATGAGGATATTATACTTCGTAGAAAGAATTTATCCGAGCAGCATTAAAATCAACTAAAAATCCTCTAACCTTTATAGGCTCGTCCTCTATCTGGGTCAGGTTGGCGTAAAATTCCTTTACAACTTCTACTGCAGCTCTGTTCGTCGAATAAAAAAAAATTTTCCCACTTTCGCTCCTTAATTGTTTGTTCCACTTCTCCTCCCGGGTTCTTGAAAACTTTGTCCTGGATGCATTTTTTCGCTTTGATGATAGAATTGTACCTTGACTGAGCCTTAGCGTTTACAAATCGAGTCTCGTCAAAGTCAAGTCGCCTCTTCTATCGTGGAGCCATTTCTCAATCTAGCAAATTTACAAAAATATCAACTAAATTCCAAAACAATACTAGAATGGCTTCCAAAGGTGACTTAAAGTAATCTAAAATGAATTCCATGGATTTCTTCCAACTATTTTCTCCATATTTTTTATTTTTCCCAATTCCTAAATGTGAAAGAAATACATGGTGAAAATTAAAAATTTTTGCATGGGAGTGAAGCTCGTACCAAGGGAAGATGAAATCCGAAATCAAAATGGGTTGAAAATGCTCCAAATCCAAGATCTCTCAAGCCCTAGGTCAGTTTTTTTGAAGTTTAGAGGCAGGGGATGATGAATAGTGGCGGTTGACCGGTCAAATAAAGGTGTTTTTCGGGTCCTCGCTGTCAGTGGGAAAAATCTCGCCGTCAGCGGGCAAATTAAATTAAATAGGCTTAAGTTTCTGGAAAAAGCCGTCGGCGGCGGCGTCGAGGGCGCTATCGGCGGGCTTTTTCAAAAATTTTAATTTTTTAATTTTTGTAATTTTTAATTCATTTTAAGCCTCGTTAACATCCGATCAATCGATTTAAACATATTTTACTGTGATTAGACATTATTTTAACTCAAATAAATTCACACAACACAAACATCACAATTTATATATTAAATCCAAGTGTTTACAATATTCGTACACAACATACTATAACAATGTATTTTCTCAACCTTAATACACAAACTCAGCGTCGCAATCCAAACCATAACAATCAAAATGCTGAAAACAAACAACTATGCATAATCTCATCTATACTGAGATCAAATATCGAAAACTGAAATAACACAAGTGAAAATCACACAAATTTAAATCCAAACTAATTCAGCACATAAGCAGTTACGAATGTCTTCTACTCATCAGAATCAGTGCTAAACTCATCTCTGATATCACCTATTGAATGTAAATGAAAAAAAAGATTGTAGAAGGGTCTGTAAAGAAACTCTTTAGTAGAATCTTCTTATGTCCATCCTTTCTTTCTCATAAGCCGTATGAAACTACCTTCAAGATGTCCAGAATGATCGAAATGTTCTTTCATCCTCCAGTCAATATGATCAAATAAGTCAGAGATGTTATTAATTGAAGTCATCACATTTTGTACCTCTTTTTACAGTCTTTTGAGTCTCCATAAGATCATATTAGATTTATCAGTCAAAGACCTAATTGAAAAAGAACTCTGAGATGTTTGATCCACAATAATAGATGTCTCGTTATCATCATCAAGTGTAGGAAACATATCAGTTGGATCTAAAGGTTTCCAGGGCAGAAGTACCTTCTCCCGGGCTTCATATGAAACTTGGTACTGATCGCGAGTGCAAAAATTGTAGAAGGATGTCCAAGCCCATAAATTGATCCATGAATAATCAGGCCTAAAGCAGACTTCACAATAATCAAACCAACATCAATAGGTAGTCCTGCTTGAATACAATAGTTCAGAATCGCACACTCCTTAGAAACTTTATTGACCCTCAAAGTAGGTAATAGTTTTGAAGAAATAAAGAAGTGTCAGTGTTTAAAAATGGGGTTTAGAAGTGATGCAGAAAAACTAACATATCCACTTTCTCTTGTTTCCCAATCTTCCGCTTCATCAGTTAAGTAACGATAGATTTCATTCATATTATTCCTTGCAGGGACAAAGTTAGAGTAGTGGCAAACAGGTGTATTCTCTATCGAATATAACTCATTAATTTTAGGAGTAAAAGTTACTCATCTGCCTCGCACATAGACAACTCAGTTGTTGATTCCATGTAAATTGACATAGAATTCTTTTACCACAGGGATGACTACTGCAAAGGTGGTATAGCACAACACTTCCCAACATCGTCGCACAATCATTTCTTCGATAGGTGTTATCAAATTCTCCAATCCTTGATTCATGAATCCTCGTTCCTTGATCAATCTTTTTTTCATCATTACCTTATTGAAGATTCGTTGAGCCTCGCAACTGATAAATTTTCTTCTATTAAACACTCAAGATCTAGAGATTTCACAGTGATTAGATGCCATAGGGATGACTTTTGGTGGAGTTTCAATTCATTTTTAGGAGATAGATAGTTTAGAAATCAAATTCTAGGAGTTTTAAAGGAGTTAAAACCACGTAGAATTTCCAGAAACCGTCAAAATAACTCCCCGAGCCGTCCACTAGCCGAACTCGCCATCGGCGGCCAAGGCAAAAATTGCCCAATTTCGCTCTGGTCTGAATGCGTTCCAAATTTTTCTATTGATCAAATTATCGTGATGATCATAAGGGAAAATACGAGTAGTAGAATTCATTCATACCACAAACTAACAATAAATCAAACAAATATACAATCATTTCATATAAATAAAGATAACTATGGGTTGCCTCCCATAAAGTGCTTGGTTTAACGTCGTCAGCCAGACCTATTCAGGGTGTTAATCAGGTTGACTGAGCATTAAAACCTCTTTAAAATTTGGTCCTTTACCCTCAAAATATGGTTTTAATTTGTGTCCATTTACTTTAAATCTGTTTCCGGTCTTCAGATCTTCAATTTCAACGGCTCCGTATTTAAATACTTGAGTTATAGTGAAAGATCCTAACCATCGAGATTTCAATTTCTCAGGAAATAACTTTAGCCTTGTATTATACAACAATACTTCTTGTCCTGGTTCAAAATTCTTTTGATTAATCTTCCAATCATGTCATATCTTCATTTTCTCTTTATAGATTCTATCGTTATTATAAGATTCATTCCTTAATTCTTCTAATTCATTCATCTGCAACAATCTCTTCTCCCCAGCATCTTTCAAATTATAATTAAATTCTTTAATCGCCCAATATGCTTTATGCTCTAATTCAACTGGTAAGTGGCAAGTCTTTCCATAAATAAGTCTGTAAGGAGTCATTCCAATCAGAGTTTTATAAGCAGTCCTGTATGCCCATAATGCAAAGTCTAGCCTTGTGGACCAATCTAATCTACAAGGGTTTACAATCTTTTCTAAAATTCATTTAATTTCTCGATTAGAAACTTCAACTAATCTACTGGTCTGTGGATGATAAGCAGTAGATATTTTATGAATAATATTAAATTTTTCTGCCAATCTTTGAATATATTTATTCCAAAAATGGGATCCTCTGTCAGTGATAATCACTCTCGGCATTATGTATCTTGTGAAAATGTTTTTCTTTAAAAATTTTGAAACACTCTTAGCATCACAACGAGGTAAGGCCTGTGCTTCAATCCACTTAGAAACATAATCAACAACAACTAATATATATGAGTTTCCAAATGAAGGAATAAATTGTCCTATGAAATCTAATCCCAAAATATCAAAAATTTCAACTTCTAATTAAAATTTAGAGACATTTCATTTCTTCTAGATATATTATCTACTCGTTGGCATTTATCACAAGTTTTGATACATCTATAAACATCTCTAAAGAAAGTAGGCCAATAAAATCCAGCTTGTAAAATTTTATGTGCAGTTTTGTCAATCCCATAATGTCCTCCAAATTCAGAATCGTGACATTTTTGAATAATCAGTTCAGTTTCTTCATAAGGCACGCATCTTCTAATAATAAGATCCTTACATTACTTATATAAATATGATTCATCCCAAAAATATGCTTTAGCATCATGAATGAATTTTTCTTCTGTTGCAGAGTTAACATGGGTGGTAAAATATCACTTAAAATATAATTAACTATGTCAGCATACCAAAGTATTTTCAACTCATTTATATTATAAAGTTGTTCATCAGGGAAACTGTCTGTAATTTCATTGTCAGAGTTAGATAGTTAGCAATATTCTAATCTTGGCAAATGATCTGTAATTTGATTATCAGTTCCCTTTCTATCTATTACGAAAAAATCAAATTCTTGCATCAGTAATATCCATCTAATTAATCTTGGTTTGGTATCCTTCTTTTGCATCAAATATTTAATAGCAGAGTGATCAGTATGCACAATACATTTAGTTCCAATTAAATAAGATCTAAATTTATCAAAAGCATATACAATTGCTAATAATTCTTTTGCTGTAACTGTATAGTTAATTTCAGCATTATTAAGAGTTTTACTAGCATAGTATATTACTTTAAAATTTTTATCACATCTTTGTCCAAGAACAGCTCCTATAGCATAATCACTAGCATCACACAAAAGTTCAAATGGTTTCTCCCAGTCAGGTGAAACTATTATAGGTGTTGTGATTAATTTATCGTTTAATAATTCAAAAGCATTTAAGTATTCTTTAGTAAATTCAAATTTCTTGTCCTTTTCTAAAAGTTGGCATAGAGGTTTGATTATTTTTGAAAAATCTTTTATGTAGCGTCTGTAAAAACCAGCATGTCCAAGAAAACTTCTTACCCCTCTCACTGTAGTAGGAGGTGGTAATTTAGCTATAACTTGAATTTTTGTAGAGTCTACTTGCATGCCATTTTCGAAATTTTATGCCCTAAAACTATTCCTCCTGCAACCATAAATTGACATTTCTCCCAATTTAGAACTAAATTAGTTTTTTGGCATAACTCCAAAACTTTTTCAAGATGATCCAAGCATGCGTCAAATGATGTTCCAAATACAGAGAAATCATCCATAAATACTTCTATTCCATCATCAATTAATTTACTAAATAGAGACATCATAGATCTCTGAAATGTTGCAGGTGCATTACATAATCCAAAAGGCATCCTTCGAAAAGCAAACGTTCCATAAGGACTAGTAAATGTAGTTTTCTCTTGATCCTCATGAGCAATAAGAATTTGATGGTAGCTAGTATATCCATTTAAAAAACAAAAGTATTTGTGACCAGCAAGTCTATCTAACATTTGGTCTAGGAATGGTAAAGGGAAGTGATCTTTCCTGGTGGCCGCATTTAATTTTCTAGAGTCAATACATATATGTCATCCAGTAACTTGTCTGATTGGTATCAAATCATTATTTTCATTAGCTTCAACAGTCACTCCTCCTTTCTTAGGAACACAATGAATTGGTCTTACCCAAGCACTGTCCGAAATAGGATATCTAATATCATTGGCTAACCATTTTAAAATTTCTTTCTTGACTACATCTTTCATCATCGGGTTTAATCTCCTTTGGGGATCAACTCTTAGTTTATATTCATTATCTAAAATAATTCTATGCATACAGATTGAATGACTAATTCCTTTAATATCTGCTAAGGTCCAACCAAAAGCTTTCTTATACTTCTTTAATGTGTCTAAAAGTTTTTGCTCTTGTAAGTTGCTTAATTCTGTCGATATAATAACCAGTAAAGTTAAAGAATTTCCCAAAAAAACATACTTCAAATGAGTAGGTAAATTTTTTAACTCAAGTTCTGGAGGTTTTATAATCGATGGAACTATATTCTTTTCAGCATTTTCCGTAACATCCAGCATCTCAAATCTTTCTTGTATATACTCTAATTCTTCATTTTCTGCTTTTTCAAATAATTCTGCATTTTCTATTTCTTTTTTATTTTCAAAATTTTCTTTAAAATGTTTATTTCGCAGATGTTCAAAAAGTTCCATTTGAAAACATTCATCATCTTTTTCAATAGCAGGGTATTTCATTGATTTTGCAATGTTGAAAGTTACTTCTTGATCATTTGCTCTCATAGTTAATTCTCCTTTTTGAATATCAATCATAGCTCTTCTAGTAGCTAAAAAGGGTCTCCCTAAAATTATAGGTATTTCATATCTAAAACAATAAAATCCACAGGAAAGATAAATTTATCCACTTTTACTAACACAACTTCGATAACTCCTTTAGGATAAGTCACTAAACGATCAGCTAACTGACGAGTTACAGAAGTAGGTGAGACTTCTCCCAATCCTAATCTTTTAAAAATTAATAGGGTCATAAGATTAATGCTGGCTCCCAAGTCACATAAAGCATTTCCATAAAATTTTTCTCCAATAGCACAAAGTATAGTGAAACTACCAGGATCTTTTAATTTTTCAGGAAGCTTTTTATGAATAATTGCACTACACTCTTCGCTAAGTGTAACAGTTTCATTGTCTGTGAACTTTCTTTTCTTATTTAAAATATCTTTCATAAAGTTCACATAATTGGGCATTTGTTCTAATGCTTCTACAAAGGGAATATTCACCGTTAATTTCTTCAGGATTTCAAGGAATTTAGAAAATTGTTTATCCTTTTTATGTTGCTTTAATCGCTGAGGAAATGGTGGTGGTGGTTTTTCTACAGTAATTTTCATTGGTATTAATGGATATTCTAAATCTTGATCTTGCTGATCATTTTCTTTTTCAGTTTCCACTTTCTCTTTTTCAATTTTCGTTTCTTTTTGTAGTCTTGTTTTTAATTCTTTTCCACTTCGTAACTGTATCACTTTTATTTGTTATTTTCCTTGGTCTTTAGGATTAATTTCCACATTACTAAGAAAGTTCCAGGAATTCTATTATTAAGTGCTGTAGCGATATGCCCATATTGAGTTTCAATATTTTTAATAGAAGTTCCTTGATTTTGTAATTGGTTTCCTTGAATTTGTAACTGATTTCCTTAATTCTGTAAATGCTAACCCATATTTAATATCAATTCTTCCATAGATAACTTCTTTTCCTTAAATTGAGAGTTATTATTAAATCTAGGTGGATAAGAAGATTTATAATTAGGATTTCCTTGGTTAGATGAATTTCCTAATGGGTTTACTGGGTTGTTTGCCCATTGTTGATTAGTAGAATTGTTATTCCAATTAAAATTTGGATGATTCTTCCAACCAGGGTTGTAATAATTTGAATAAGGATTATTGGGTCTATTATTAATAGCATTTAAAATTTCATAAGATGGTTGAACATCGGCAAATTGCCCAGATGAATTTTCTTCCGTTATAGTAGGAGAACAGTTCATTCCAAAATGATCTAATTTCTTAGATATGGCAGCAAACTGAGAAGCTAACATAGATATTGCATCAAAATCATGGATATTAGATATTTTTTTAGGATTTAGCCTTTCAGAAGGCCATTGAAAATTGTTGGTAGCCATTTCTTCAATTTACGAATAAGCCTCATCAAATGGTTTTGACATTAATGAACCACCAGCAGCAGCATCGATAATAGATCTAAGAGATCCTACTAATACATTATAAAAAGTTTGAATAATTAACCAATCTGGTAACGCATGATGTGGGCATTTCCTAAGAAGATCTTTAAATCTCTCCCAAGCTTCGTATATCGATTCTCCATCAAACTGACTAAAAGAGGTTGTGTCATTTCTATGCTTAGTAGTTTTTGAAGGAGGAAAGTATTTGGATAGAAATATTTGCGATAATTCTCCCCAAGTTCTAATAGATCCAGGTGCTAACGAATTTAACCACATCTTAGCCTTATCCCTTAAAGAAAAAGGAAAAAGCCTAAGTCTAACAACATCATTAGATACTTCGTCATATTTGAAAGTAGCACAAAGTTCTAAAAAACTAGCGAGATGTAAATTAGGATCTTCGTTTGGTGAACCACTAAATTGATTATTCTGTACCATTTGGATAATTGCAGGTTTAAGCTCAAATGAATTAGCCGCTACATCAGGGTTTTGGATAGTTAAGTGAATTTCATCTAATGTAGGGTTAGCGTAATCTCTTAAAGGTCTTGGTTGATTTGCATTTTCAATTGCTGGATTATTTGCCATTTGATTTAAATTTATATTTTTTTCTGTTTTCTAATTTTTAATAGTGTGTTCTAATTCCGAATCGTAAGGTATTAAATTTTCGGTTCCAAATTTGCGCATACACAATATAAATTAAAACTTATGTAATTTTAAAATAGTCTGTTACTCTAGTAATTACCTTAGTAATTATTTTACTAATTAATTTAATAATTACTTTACTTCCCCGACAACGACGCCAAAAACTTGACCGGAGTGTGATGTGTAACTTTATAAGTGTTAACAAGTGTAAAAATAAATATTTAATAATAGCAAAGTTACCCCTTATCAACGCAAGTATACGTATCGTTCAAGTAATACAGGGCTCTAATGGAGTCCTAGATATCGATCCTACAGGGAAGTTTAAAGATTACAAACTAATTACAGCAGTTGAAATAACTATCTAGTAAATGTAAATAAAGAACAATTATACTAAATTCTATTACTAATCTTAAGTGGAAATTGCAATATAGAAAAGTATCTCTCCCCTTGTTAAGAGAATTAAGTGAACGGATAATTAAATTAGTTTGAATTATATTATGCCAAATAGGAGCATTCATATTCTTTACCCTTTGGTTCAGGCATAAAGAACATTGACTAATCCTAAGCTTGGTTTCAAGGTTAGCCGGGAGGATACCGGCTCTCACTGAGCTCCCACGCCCCTCGCCCGAGGGCTAACATCTACACTTCAGTTATTCCAACGTATAAGAACGAATCGAAGATTTTAGTCCTGTCACTCTAACATCTCCAATTCTACGCCCGATAAATAATATTTCCCTTTTATTCGCACCCTCCCCTTTCAAGGACTTTCGACCTCCCCAAATCTCGTATGTAATCTTTACTTTAGTCATGGAAATCAACATATTTTAATGCATTAATCGTCGTATCAAAGTAACTTAAGATTTAAGTAGAAAAGATTATCACAATTTTTATCAATATTTGAAAATAACTAATTCAATTTTTCTTATTTCACAAAATCTCAAAATAAGGAGAAAGACAGAGAAGACTACTCGAATGCATAAATGAAGAATAACACAAACTTAGATTTCATATATAAAATCAAAGTTACAAAATAGTAAACACAACTTATCTCAAATTTCTCCCCTGCGTACCCTTCAAGTTCCTCCGACTCTTCCTTCCCGTACAACACACTCAACTAAACTCACTTACTCACTATTAGACTCTTCAAAGACATTGTACTAACTCTTTTCGAACCTCAGGACACACATAAACTCTCCTCGACTCTTTCAACCTAAATTCGTCTTTTTTAAAGAGGTGTAAAAATGCAAAGGTCGCTTAAGCACCTCTTTAAAAGGCATCCACATTCAATGAATCTTTGCCTCGAACCGACCTTCTAGCCGCTCTGATGGGCTCGATCTTGCCGTTTGCGGTTCCCTTATAATATTGTTTGTATTCTCTGAAAAATGTGCCGTCGCGCCTATTCCTCGCCGTCGGCAAACAAGATCAACTTATGTCTCTTTTGGTCCTTTTTTATCCGCATTCGCCCCTTTTCGCATTTGTTTGCTCCATTGTCTATTAATCTTCACTCTCGCAACAAAACATAGAAATACCTTTTAAATCAATATCATCAAAATCAATGTAAATCGTATGAATTTCTCAATATAATTTTTCTTTGGTCAAGATGGTGTATGATTCTCCTTAAAAACATATACTTCAAATGATTACGGAAATTTTCATCTCAGTCAGAGGTTTTATCAGATGGAATTAAGCTTTTATCTCCACCTTCAATAAGGTTCAATACTTCAAATCTCTCCTTAACATACTCCAAATCTTCATTCTTCTCACTATATAAATTTTCTTCATTTTCGATTCCTTCTCAAACATATTTTCATGGCTCTACTTTTCGCAAATATATTTTCAAAACGATTGTTTCTCAAATATTCACGTACCCATCCTAAAATATTCATTATCTTTTTCCATTAAGGAATACTTCATAGATTTCAAAATATTAAATGTCAATTTCGATCATTAACTCTCATGCTTAATTCTCCCTTTTCGAACATCAATCACCGCTCTTTCCAAAAGATCAAGGAATGGTCTTCCCAAAAAGATTGAAATTTCTTTATCTTCCTCCATATCAAGTACAAAAATCTATGGGAAATATAAATTTATTCACTTTCACTAACACATCTTCAACCACTCCTTGTGGTAAGTAATGGAACGATCGGCCAACCGAAGAGTCACAGATGTAGGAGAAATTTCTTCTATTCCCAACCTTTTCAAAGCCGATAAAGGCATAAGATTAATACTAGCTCCCCGATCACATAAAGCTCTTTCCGAAAAATTTTCAATTTACAAGACAATTGTGATGTTGAAACCGCGAGGATCTTTAAGTTTTTCTAGAAGCTTTTCCGAATAAATACACTACACTCTCCACTAAGTGCTACGCTCACGATCCGTAAACTTTCTTTTCTTTTTAGAATAATTCATCATAAACTTAACATGTCAGCATTTGTTCTAATGCTTCGGGGCAAAAGGAATATTTATAAATAATTTCTTTAAGGAACTCCAAAAAAGTTTTAAATCTATTATCCCTATTTTGTTTCTTCAATCTTTCGATAAACAGCGGTGATTTTTCAATAGTTATCTTCAATGGTTCATGAGATATTCCAAGTCCGGATAAATCTTGCTTCCGAATCTTTTCAATATCCGCCTTCTCCTTTTTCTATTTCAACTCTTTTTGTAATTGCCACTAATTCCTTTCCACTCCTTAATCGGTCACTTGTTGCTCCTTGTTTCGATCTTTGGATCGACCCGAACATTACTTGGAAGTGTTCCATAACGTCTATTATTAAGTGCAAGAAAATATGCCCCAATTAATTTCCAATATTTTTTTAACGTAACACCTCGAGCTTCTAATCGATTTCCCATATTTAGAATCATTTCTTTAGTGACAATTTCTTATCCTTAAATTGCAGATACTATTGAATCCAGGAGGATAAGAGGGTCTAAAATTAGTATTTTCTCGTATTGTTTGAATTTCTAACTAGATTTATGTAATCGTTCCAATTGCTAATATCGCTTGCTATTATTCTAGTTAAAATTCGGTGATTCTTCCAACCAGATTATAATAATTCGAATAAGGATTATTAGGTATATTAATAACATCTGTGGTCTCGTAAGGTGATCGAGATTCGTTATCTCATTCAAATGAATTTTCCTCTAACACTTCGGGGTGGTCGAGAATAATTCATTCCATATTAATCTATTTTCTTAAAAAGGGCTGTAATTGAGAAATATCATACTATCATATCCGAATCATGAACACTAGCTACTCTCTTAGGATTTACCAGTCAGAGGGCTAATAAAATTATTAGTAGTCATTTCTTCTATTAATGTGTATGTTTCATCAAAAGGCTTGACATTAAATTCACACAAATTCTATAAAAAGTAAAGAAACACACAATTACACAAGACAAAGAAAAGTTTTCATTTACTATATAATCAATAGACATCGTTTATACTCTCCCCGACAATCCACAAATAAAAATCAAGCGCCGAGTTAATATCGTAATAACTTATGAACTCAAATATATATATATATATATATATATATATATATATATATATATATATATATATATATATATGTTTAATGATAATTTTATAAAGTCCAAAAATTCAACGCAAGTATACGTATCGTATCAAGTAATACAGTAGTTCTAATCGGTCCGGTTATCGATCCCATTGTGGAAGCAATGATTCTTACATTAGATAACGTAATACCGAAATCCAATACTCAAATTCGAAATTAAAGTTTAATGTTTACTTCTACTAACAAGATGTAGAAAACAAGAATAATTAAGCAAACTACAATTACTTCTAATATTTTTAAAATACACCAACTACCGTACACACCAAGCTTACGCATTCGAAAGGTTTAAATATATAAGAAAATTATCTTTCCTTCTCGCAACGATTATATGATGTGTGAATAATATAATGATTATTTTATTTTATTGTGCCAAATAAGAGCATAAATACTTACCCTCAAAAAGAGTTCCCCATCTTCCAAGCATGAAAAGGATACTGGCATATCCTAAGTTCACCATTAAATCTAAGGCTAGCCGGGAGGATACCACTGTCACTACAAAGCTCCCACTCACCCTTCACCTGAAGGCTAACATTCGAGTTTAGTTACTAATCTTAGACCAAATTAGGATCTCAGCTCGTCACCCCGAAACCTCCAATTGGAGTCCATCAAAACACATTTCTTTATTTATTCGCACTAATTTCCATGAACTACGCAATTCATCCATGCATATCAATGGATTCTTCGTCATTGTCAGACACTAAATCCATTCAGAGTTAATGTTCAACAACATATTTTAACAATTTAATTAGCCAAATCGAAAGCAAATTAAGTTTCGAAATGAAAAACCATCACAATTTCTTCATTACTTTAAAAGCACTTCAAATCCACATCATCACATCTCTATGCAAGAAGAAAGACAAAGGAGACTACTTAGAATAAAATACGGATTTTATATATAAATGAAAAGTCATACAAACCACAAAAGAAAATACAACGTATCTCTTCTCTTCCCCAATGCAAACTCTCAAGTTCTTTTCGAATTCTTTTCTCTCTTTCGCAACACTTACTCCCTTCTTTAGAATGAAAATGAAGAAGCAATCTCTCACCTTACTCCTTCACCTTCACTCCTTATAGAAGAATCCCTCTCAAATTTCTCACTTCTACACTCACTCTTTTAAACCCTAACACTCAACACACACTCTCCTCTCTAACCACTCACAAAACCTCTATAACTACTCAAAGACCACACTATTTTCATCCAAAAATAGTTACTTATAAGTTGCAACAAATTTAGCTGGGTGGCCGAGAAAGCTCTATCATCAATTAAATCCTCGGGGCTCTCAGAAAATGAGCGCCGGCGACGTCGTAAGCCGAAGCTTTCTCCTCTTTTTGCTTCTTTTACTCGACCGTTCTTTCTTTCACTCCAATCACCTAAAATCATCATACCTGCAACAAATCACGAAAAATACTATTCAATGTGCAATATCACCAAAAATGGGTAAGATTATATAGAAAAATAAGATATATTTTTAATAACAATAAGTCACCGCACCTAGCCTTATCAAAGAATTATTTTTAATCAAACCTTATCAAGAATTATTCAATAAGTTGTACGGCTTCAAACGTACCCTAAGACACCTCATCTAAATAATTCTAAAATTCAAGACTTCTCTTATCTCTTCAATTGACACTTCTCTAAAACCTAACCCGGCTAATGCCAAGGAGCTGGAACATGCATACAAGACACTATCTTCAACAACAAAACTCGTCTACATTAGTGAAACAATTCCTTAGAAATCAAAACAATAACAAGCGATGTGACATCGAGGTAGCTGGCTTAGCGCAAAGATAAATCCTTTTCACTTTTTTCTTTAGGCCTTTGTACAAACATGTTGTGCAACATAAGTCCTACCTCGTTTTAGAATTCCGAGGTTATCATCTAGTATGAAATAAATCCACTTATCTTTTCATGCCATTCACATGATCGTATCAAGTGAATGTAAGTTCTAAATAATAAAATTGGTAGGATGAATTATCAAATAAATATCCTAATCAAAGCCAAACCATGTGATAGCTCAAAGACATCAAGATTTTTCGAATATATGTTCTTCCCTCGTACTTCTCTCCTTTCGATTCTAATAAAAAATGAAATGTTCCAAAACTCGCGCCATTCACCAAATGAGTTTCCGATAATCACATTTTCTTAGAAACCTACCTTTGGAAGCCATGAATATAAATATTTCGTGATCTATATCAAGAGCTTTCAGTGACTTTAGTCGCCTAAGATGTATTTAACTATACATTTCATAGAAATCCTTAAAAGACCCTGCATTAAAAATAAAACTTATCTAACTCCTTCATATTATGTTAGGAAATTGTCAGTCAACAATGGTTGGTAGACCAAATGGATGTTATAAATTCTTGCTTATTTAATCAAGCTTCACCTCAAGCAATGTACTTATTCTTCAGATAAATACATGTTTTCATGCTGAATGCTGACACATTTAAACTATTATTTATACGAGATCGATTTGATTTTGTATTCTTGAAAGTTAAAAATATTACTTTCAAAATTCATATATATATATATATATATATATATATATATATATATATATATATATATATATATATATATATATATATATATATATATATATATATATATATATATATATTAAATTAAATCAAATTCCTATTTTCTTTATGAAACTGTACTTTAAACCACTTTAAAAATATCAAACCTCACATCTTCACGTAAAAAAACAAATTTTTAATTTGCCGATGTTTACCGCTTCTTTGAAACTTAATTATTAATTCAGAAGTCTAAAAGAAAAAAGAAAGTTAAGAGAAATAATGAGCTTCGAGTTTGAATGAATATAATACCATACAGGAGGGAGGTTCTTTTTCCGAAGGACTGTAAGCAGCCAACCTAGAACGTTAGGAGCGCTGGGCTGAGACACATGTTTAACATCTCGATTCGAGATATTGTGAGGCCAACCCCGCTCCCTTAATAAATTAAAGAATTTATGCAGTGGTTCATAAATTATACATGTTTGCTATTTTGGAGCCTTTGTTTTCATCCATAAAGAAAGAATCATTAGAAAAATTCAATATTTTCCATCATTTCTCGTAATATCAATAACAAAATTGATCTTTCGAAATGTAATGTAACTCTTCATACGTTTTAGATGACAATCACCAGGTTGCCTCTTTCTAATTTGAAGAGTTTAAGGTGTCATTTTTTGTGTATGCTAGCTCTATCCTTCACTACGATATTTAGTTTGGGCTAAAATAATAAATATTAAAGCACTCTCTCGATAATCGGCTTTCATGGGTGTCGACTTTACTACGATTATGAACCCTCCGTGATGTAAGAGGAGTGTGCACCTACCGATATACCTCTCATAAATAAGTTTTGTGATGTTATATTTGATGTTAGTCTTTTGACCTGGATTATCTTGGATCCCCTTTTACTTGGAGAAGGGGTTTCATACCAAAGATCAGATCGTTACTTTGGTAATCACAAAGCTGATCGAGTATTTCTCACCAAGATGCAACATATGAATTTCGTCGTTTATGATCATAATCTTATTCTCGTTTACCTTTTATGAATTTCATATGAGAAATGGTCTTACAAATTCAAATTCTTCGATAAAAGGGACTTCTCACAGAATCTTCTCAGCTTGATTCATCATAATTAGCGTCTTTGTGATTTACTGTAATCCTTGTATCATCTTTAAGTGCTATATAAAAAAGTGGCTTCCGCCTTAAAAGGTGGAATTTCTATAGTGTTTAGAAATTTACATTGGACCGTTATAGATGCCTGCCACCAAAGGTGTGACTTTCGCAGGCTCAAATTGAAACTAATCATTCATCGTTTAATGAGTCACTAGTGCCCGTACACATCTTCGAGGCTATTAATGTTCGAGGAAGCTTTCTGCATCAAAAAGCTAGTGTTATCATCTTTAATGCATAGAAATTCCAAATATTTTCATGCTTCTATCAAACATAAACGAAATACGAACACCATTATAAAGATCAAATCTCCTCAAGGGAAATTACAATCGAGGAAAAGGAAATTGGTGATAGTGATGTTCACTATTTTACCGAATTATTTTGCTTCAATATGAATGTAATCCCTATATGACTTCGCATAAGTCTAAGATATGTTTTAGTCATTCGGGCATATGCATGATGTTATTATCTTTTCAAAGCCACTAAGCCTGCTATAAAAATGCTTATGGATACTATTCATAAGTTTCAAGATAATTTTTGGTTTGAATTTAACCAAGCTAAATGTCATCTTTACTTTGGGAAAGTTATTGATTCTAACCATTCTAATCGGGCGACCGATTATATGGGTTTCATCAATGCTTCTTTACTCCTTTAATATCTGTGTGAATCTCTAAGGGAACAAAGCCAATTTCATGATTCGGTGGCTAAAATTAAAGTGGAGAATTGGTGAATGGAGGAACATATTCCTTTCCATGAGGGAAGGATTACTTTTCTCTAAGAGTGTTTTCAATAGTTTTCCTCTCTATGCTTTGAAAGTTCTGAATATGAAAAAGAGCACTCAAAAATTTTTGAATGCATTTTTAATAAATTTTTGGTCTCAATGAGGGATAGTAAAATCCTCGGTCTTTGGCATAAAATTTGTAAGCCTCTATCTTCTGGAGGCTTGGGTTTTAGAAGGCTAAACCATATTGCTCAGATTAACAGCGTGCAAGCTATGGTATAAATTCAGAAAGGTGTCTCTCTCTATGGGTTAGCTTATGCACCATTAGTATTGTAATCATTCTCATCCCCGCTTTGGTGTGACTTGGAGCAAGGGAGGTTCTAGAGTTTGAAGTTTATGATTAAGGCCAGAGAGATTGCTACTCAAGTTATGTATCGTGGGATCTTGGGAAGGGTAAGATATCAAGCGGCATGACCAATCGGGGCATTTTCTCTCCTAATGAGGTTATCTATGTTGAGGGCTCTGAGGCCTTGTCGCGTTGTTGACTGCCGGGTTAGAGGGTGCTTGGAACATGGTTATTCTTAAAGGATCTCGACTGTGATGCCGCTCCTAAGATACTTAATTTGCATATTATCTCCCATAAGAAAGACGTTCTCATCTGAATCCGGAATTTAATCCCCACTCATGTCCGTTACAAAAGCATTTTGTCATCATCTTCACTCATTTCCTAAATGTGAGTGGGGGCACACTATTTGGCAACACTTTCATTTCTCCTTCTATCTTCCTTTTCTTATGGAGGCTATTTTTTTCTCTTTTACCTATTGATGATATCAAACTCGAAAGGGTTAAGGTTAACCTCAAAACATTATATTTGTACATGATGACGGATTAACACATATTTTCTATGATTGTCCCTTTACTACTACTATTTAGAGGTTGCTTCGGCACTTATTTTCGGGGTGTGTCGTCCGCATAAGCCAGGGCGGCGCATGCTTTCACTCGGAATTCTTCTCCTCATTTTAAACCAAAACTCGCTCACTTCCCTCCTAAAGGTTCGGCTTATCCGGTCTTACCAAAACAGATATAAGCACAATGATGACCCCTTCTCCCTCTTTAACCTGCCTCTATTATTATCTCCCACTTTTCTAACATCTACATGAATTTTTTGAGAGGATTAGTACTATCGGGGGACTACACCTACTTTCGTCGATGGTCCCTCCGCAGGGGCAATGGGTTATGCCAATGCGGATGGGAGCTGGACCTCCAATGAGGCTGAGCCGGAGGTGTTTTTAGGGATTATAAGGGAAAGTTTTATACTTTTGCTTCCCGCTCGTGGCTTCCGCCTTCTAACAATCTGAGTTTCGGGTTGTTCTTCTCGTATCGAAAACTACTATTATCTTTCCCTTTTTCTCATATTATTATAGAAACCGATTATATGCTCAGACATTTTCGAGGTTCTTTCTAGGAAAGTTCCTCCCCTACTGAATCTCTTTGCTCTTTCTCAATAGAATTCGCACACCATCGATGCACAACATATTAACTCGGCAGTGAGTTTTTATTTCCAAAAGGGAATTCCCCCGCCGATCGGGGTTTGCTAAACGGGGTCATAATGTGATCGGCAGCTCCGCATCCTTTCGTCCATCTTAAACTTCTACTTCATGGAGATTCTTCAAAATTCTTTACATTATACAAGATGTCAGGATGGTTTTTGTTTTTATTTCTTTACCTGCCTTCTCATTCTCATTGACTGTTTCCATTTCTATCGATGATGGTCAGTTCGAGGCATGTCTACCTTATCCCACCGGGGGTCTTTTCTTCCTCTATCGTTAATTCGTAGACCGAGCTCTGATGACGACCTTTAAGCCTTCCGTAGCGCGGGCTCCCATTTTGCAAGTATTTTCAGGATCCGGCCTCGAGACCCTTTTGTAGCCGGATGGCCGGGTATGCTTGCCGAGAAATTTTCACTATTCGAAGTATTGAACATTTTGTTGGAGTTTGATGCTAGCATATTTTATTTATTTTTTGGATGCTAGCCTGGACTTTCACATACAGAACTTTTTTTTTTTGTGCTTTTGTATCGTGGTAGTAGCTTTTGGAAGTATGGATTGCATTTCAATAGTTTCTTAACGTAGAGATAAATAAGTTGTGGAGAGATATGCTGCTCCACTTCTTCGGTTGTTTCTACAATTCTCTTGTTTGTTTCTATTGGTTGCTTCGTCGTATCGAGGGGGTCGGTGGGCTCAAAGGCACTAAGCAGATATCCGCCTATCTCTATGGAAGTTCTTAGATGATCTCCAATGGGCTGCCACTTTTCTATTTCATGGCTTTACTATTTTTTTCCTCTACAAATTGGGGTATACATGCATCTTCTTCAGTATACTGTATATGTCTTTTATACATGTAATGTCGATGTTTTTTGCTCGAGTTTGTACCGGGAGGCGTAACCCCTAGAGGTGAGTACACATGTATTTTTTTTGTTTTTTTAGATTTCCCCCCTCCCTCATTTCGCACCTCCTCTTTATATTAACACATAGGGATCCACGAGTTCCTTCTTTCTCGTATATATATATATATATATATATATATATATATATATATATATATATATATATATATATATATATATATATTCAAATTAAAGTTCAATAATTTATTAACCTATTGCTAATATGGTGTGAGTTGCATCACGTTTGATTTGAGCATTTGGCCGAGTCATGAAAAACTATTGGCTTCGGATATTTAAAATGCTTCTAATAAGAAAATTCAATGTTTAAATTATCAAATAATTTTTTATCACACCCAATGTCACTCAATCAGGATATTTCTTAATGACATAAGTAAATTATGTATTAGTATATATAGAAAATTTTCTTAAATAAATTAATTTCATGTAACATATT
The DNA here is from genome assembly GCA_022702705.1 of Papilionanthe hookeriana x Papilionanthe teres. NCBI lineage: Eukaryota > Viridiplantae > Streptophyta > Magnoliopsida > Asparagales > Orchidaceae > Papilionanthe > Papilionanthe hookeriana x Papilionanthe teres. The sequence goes on along the minus strand of CM040434.1, from coordinate 23,036,507 downwards.
GTACAAAATCAAAATCACTTTTTAAATCATATTTAAACCTTATTAAACATTCTATTCAATCTTTCTCAAATTATTATTTCCGACAGATTTAAATATAGTTTAAATGAGTTTGTGCTCAATTTGAGCTAGTTCTAAATATAGTTCAAGCATGTTCCATAAGACTAATATAAACCCATAAAGCTCAAATTCCGAGTTCAAAGATAAGACTAACTTAGTTCACCTACAGTATCAATAGGTAATACCATGTCTAATGCACATAAGAGTTTAGGATTTATTAGGTGAACATAGCATGTACAAACATTTATCAATTCCTTTCTAAGTTATAGTTGATTTATTTATATTTTTAATCTAAGGTTTGATACAATCTAAAATATATAAATATTTTTATGCACATTTTTTACCTATTTTTAATGATATTGCACTTTAATGGAAGGTATTTTGTGTTTTTCTTGCAGGTATGATGAAATGGATAGTCATGATGAAAGAAGCAAAATTGGATCAAATTTGGAGCAAAAAAAGATGAAAAATGCAGTACCTGCACTGCGGCTATGTCGCCGGGGCCGGTACTTAGCCGCCACAAGCTAAAAATCGAAATTCAAATGAATTTGGAGCCAATTTCAAAGGGGATGGGATGCAACTCTTGGTGGTAACTTCCATAACTTCCTTTGGGCGTACAAGTTTCAATGAAGGGGTGCATTCTTTGGTAGATACATCGAATCGACACATTTCTGCTATATTGACCAACGACCTTGTATTTACTATTTAAAGAGAGTTTCCAAAGAAAGATTGGGCGACCCTTTCCTTTTGCATTTTGAAGGGTTCTTCCATTACATTTTTACAGAGATTTTTTTTATTTTAGTTTTAATTAGAGTAGTAGTAGAGAGTAGAATGAGTAAAAGGGTCGTAGTGAATTCTTCTTCTTTCCACTTCTTTTCTTTTCTTTTAGTTTAGATTTTATTCAAGTCTCAAGTTATTCGAGTCATCGAAGTTGGGAGATCCGCCTGAGGAGTAGTTTAGCAAGAGCAAGTTTCATGAACTTCCTGAATCTTGTCGAGAGAATTTTCGCATAAGTTTTTACTTTTGTTCTTACATTTGGCCTTTTTATTAATACTTGCTTCTCGTTTTGTTGTTTTTTTTATGGGTTTTAATTTCAAAACAATGTGTTTTTCGTATTTTCTCAATGCATTCGAGTAGTTTACTTTATCTTTTTCTTTCTTAAATTTTGTTAATCGTCGTGAAAAGTATAAGTACAAAAGTTGGAAGAAGTTGCGAAGATTTCGATTCTAAAAACTTTCGTTTACTTTATTTCGGGGCTCCGTTAAATCGAAGAACTTCTTTGAGATTATGTAAGATCCAATGCAGTATTGTCTCATAAATGTTAGTAAGAATCACACACAATTATATGGGTGAGAATCAGAATCCATATAATCGAATGTAATATTAGAAGATACTGAATAAGGAGTAAAATTAGAGGATTTTTGGAGCGACAAAGCCTAAACCCCTAATTGGGTTTGATGTATCGGGTTTGCTACGAGAAGTTAGCCCCAGGTGGTGGGAATCGAGGGAACTCTAGAGTGAGAGACTGGTATCTTCCCCGCCTAACCATATTCAAAATGATAAAAATTTCAAATTAACCTATGTTCTTTATAGAACCAAGTAAGGTAAATAACCCATTTCGCTTCTATCCGTCACAACAAAAATTTAAATACGTCCACAACAATACTTTAATAATTATTACTACTTCATAAAAGGAAAGAAAAGATATTCTAGTTAATAGTATTTCATATACAAAGGTTATCGCTATTATAATTTTAATTTCGCTATCATTTTATTAAGGAAATTTCAAAATACAAATCAACTTTTCAAAAACTTTTCAAAATCAATACATACTTTCAAAAGCCATAAAAAAAGTAAAAAGATAATATTTTGATTTCTTTAAAGATTTTACATTTTCCCGTGGGTTCGATATCTCGGGGCTTAATCGTAAAGTCATATATTACTTCGATAAATGATATGTATACTTGCGTAAGATCCCATATTATAAAAATCATAATTTTCATATTAAAATCATCAACAAATATATTTGGTGTGGAGTCAAGTTTTTGCGCACATACATATATTCCTCAAGTGCCCAAGTTTTTGTGACGTTACGAATTTTCATATCATATCTGTAAGCACATATATTAATCGGGGGATCAAGTTTTCGGCACCGTTAATGAAAACAATTAAATTACATTTTAAAGAGAATTAAGAAATTTTAAATTTTTACTTTTCTTCGTTTTGTTACAGTGTTGTGTTTTGTTTTGTTTTATTGTTGTATGTGTAGTTCAGGTTCCTCAAGAACTCGTGCCTTACAATTCCGACCAAGGAACTATCGAAAATTTAAAAACTTAAAAGTACAGAAAAATTAAAAATATTCAAGAAATGGTAAATCATCAAAATCAAAAATGTAGGCATCCATCAAGAATTAAGACCTTTAAGCGATTATGTTAACATTACAGATGAATTTCGTGGTAGTATTCAAAATTCGTTGTAGCTGCTATATCTTTCGAGCTTAAACCCGCTTTTATCTAAATGGTGTTCAATAATCATTTTGGGGAGCAAATAACCGAAGATCCTAATTTCGCATCTGCTAATTTTATAGATTTGGTAGTTACTTTTAAATACGATATGTTTCGGATGATGCAATTGACGACTTTTCCTTTCTCACTGCGGATAAAGTTAAAATATGGTTACATTCATTACCACTCCGATCAATGTCTAACTTCAAAGGAACCGTCACAAATGTTCGCTAAATATTTTCCACCATCTAAGATCGCTAAGTCGAGAAATGATAGAACATCTTTTTATCACTTGAAGGAATCCATATATGAAGCATGAGAAAGATATAAAGATCTCCTCAGAAATGTCCACATCATGCGATACCGTATTGGTTAATAATTCAAACTTTTTATAACGATTAGCTCTGATTCTTTAGATTTCAATCATCGACGCCGCCGTCATTTAACATTAACGTCTAATCCATTTTCTGATGCTTATACTTTAATTGAAGAAATGGCTACTAATAATTTTCAATGGCCTTTCCCTGAAAGGTTAAATCCTAAAAAGGTAGCCGTGTTTAAGGAATGATGCTTTTTACAATGTTAGCAAATCATGTTGTTGTTGTATCAAGGAAGATGTACCACCTGCATGAATTTTTCTCAGCCAAATCTCATGATTGAAGAAAATTCATTAGGTCAAATGGTTGATCTTTATTCTTCACTCGAAACGTGAATGCTATAAAATCCTAACAACCCATATTCCAATTATTATAACCTGTGTCAAAAAGAATCATCCAAATTTTAACTCAATAACAATAATCAGGGTGGTATTAATCAACAATGGGGAACCACTACAAACCTACTGAGGAATTGGAACAACTAAGGTAATAATAATAATAGATTAACTTATCCTTCAAGTTATAACAATGCTTTACAAAATAAGTAGAGAAGTTGTTCATTAGAAGTAGTATCACATACGGGAAATCAATTACAAATTCAAGGAGCAACCATCAAAAATATCGAAAATCAATTTTGAAAAATTGCAAATTCCTTAAGTAATAGATCCCAAGGAAGCTTCCAAGTAATACCGAAGTGAATCCAAGAGAAAAGAATAAAGAACAAGTAAAAGAAATCTTAACCGAGAAATGGAAAAGAATTGGAAGGTAAGAGTTCAAAAAGAAACTGAAGTATAGAAAGAAGAAATTTAAAGACCTAAGGAGGAGCCTCCAAAAGGTTTTGAAAACTTATCTACTTAAGGTTGATTTAGAAAAACCACCACCTCCATTTCCTCGTAGACTTCATCAACAAAAGTTAGATAACCAATTTTCAAAATTCTTCGAGATATTAAAGAAGCTTACCATTAATATTCCATTTGTCAAGCCCTTAACAAATGCCAAGCTATGTGAAATTTATGAAGGATATTCTTAATAAAAAGAGGAAGTTTGGAAGAAAATGAGAGTGTTGCACTTAGTGAGGATGTTAGCATAAGTACTCCGAAAAGCTTCTCGAAAAACTTAAAGATCTTCGGGTAGCTTCACAATTCCATGTGCAATCGGAGAAAGATTCTTACAAGGAAAAGCTTTATGTGATTTTGGGTGCAAGCATTAACCTTATGCCTCTATCAATATTCAAAAACCGGGACTAAAGAGAAATAAATCATTACCATCGTAACTCGCAATTACAGACGTTCGATCACATATCCTAAAGGAGTTATAGAAGATGTTTTAGTAAAAGCGATCAATTTATTTTTCCCCCGCATTTCATCGCTAAGTGATAATGAGGAAGATAAAGAGATACCCATAATTTTAGGAGACCTTTTCTACCACAGTGCAGCCATATAGATGTGCAAAAAGCCGAATTAACGATTTATGTTAATGATCAGATCGTTACATTTAATATTTCAAAATTAATGAAATATCCCGTTGTAGGTCAATAAGATGAGTGTTATGGGGATTATGTTATTGAATATTTAAGTGAATGTCATTTCAAATCAACTTTTGAAGAGAAAGCTAAAAGAAAAGAATTGGAATATAAGCAAGAAGAGGAGTTATTCGATTCCTAAGATTTTCAAGAGAAGATTTAAATTATATTCATGAAAGTTTTCAATTGTCAGATATGACCGAGAAACATGAATCATATGGTCCATCAATTGAAAAAACTCGAACTTCGAGCTAAAAATGCTTCATGATCATTTGAAGTATGTTTTTCAGTGAATCCTCAATCCCGCTATTATAATTTCCTCTAAATTAACCGAAAAAGAAGAAGAGTTTGCTTTAAATTTTGTATGCCACGTAAAGCCTTGATCGACAATCGCTGATAATAAATAAATCGATTCTTCAATTTGTATGCAATGCATTCTTATGGAAGATAATTGCAAACCACGGCCGATCCCCAAAGGAGATTAAATCCTACTGCGAGATATCAAGAAAGAAATTTAAAATGATCGGATGTCGGAATTATCTACCCTATTTCGTATAAGGTACGAGCCGGGCCATATTCACCGTGTTCCTAAGAAAGGAGGAGTAACCGTAACCGTTTATGAAAAAAAATAAAATGATGCCAACAAGACAAGTTACAGGGTGGCAATGGCGTATCGATTATAGAAAATCGAACCTTCGCCACAGCGAGCATCATTTTCCACTCCCTTTTCTAAACATCAAAAGTCGGGATGATCGGCCGCGCATAAATTCCTGCTTTTTGGATGGATATACCGTTACCACCAAATTCAAATTCGTTTCGAGAATCAAGAGAAACTACGTTTACCATTCCTTATGGTACATTTGCTTTTTAAGAATGCCCTTTGCTTTATGTAATGCCCCTACTACATTAAGGTAGATGTATGATGGCTATTTTTTGTGATTTAATTGAAAAAGGGATTGAAGTTTTACATGACTTTTCGTGTTGTTTCGAATCTATTTGAATCATGCTTAGAATATCAATCTAAAGTTCTAAAATGCCGTGAAGAAACTAATTTGGCCCCATCAGAAAATGCCAATTTATGGTACAGGAGGAATTATTTCGTGACATCGAATTTTAGAAAAAGGTTCAAGGTAGATCCTTCGTAAAAATTCAAGTTATATCTAATTTACCTTGCCCAACCAATGTAAGGAGAATTAGAAGTTTTTTAGGACATGCCGATTCTACACAGCCTCACATCAAAGACTTTTCAAAGATTACAAAACCTTTATGACGTTTACTAGAAAGGATGAAATTTTTAATTTCGATGATAATTACCTCAAAGCCTTTGAAACATTAAAAGAAAAATTAATCACCGCACTTGTAATAATTTCACCAAATTTGGAAAACTTTTGAATTAATGCGCGATGCTAGCCGATTACGTTAGTCATGTTGTTTGTGTCGTAAATATTATAAAAATTTTCAAAGTAATTTATTATAATAAGAAACTTTTTAATGAAGCTCAAATTAATTATACCACTATTAAGAAAGTATTTTTAGCTATAGTATTTGCTTTTTATAAATTTTGATCATATTTAATCGGAACTAAATGTGCGCGCATATTGATCATTCTCGTCATTAAATACTTAATGAAGAAAAATGATGCAAAACCGAGACTGATAAGATGGATTCTTCTTTACAAGAGTTTGATTTTAAGATAGTAGATAGGAAGGGTTCCGATAATCAAATTGCTGATCATTTGTCCTAAGCCAAATTGAAAAATCTTCGTGATATTAAAGAAACTAATAAACATTTTCCCCGATGAAAAATCGTTCAATCGTTAAAAAATTACATGTTCTATGGTATGCGTACATAGTAAACTTCATTGTTAGTAATATTATACCCTAAGGATTGACATACCAAGAAAAGAAGAAATTTTTGTCCGATGCTAAGACTTAGTTTTTGGGATGACCCATTTTTATATAAACAAGGAAAGGATCTTATAATTCGAAAAATGTGTGTACCTTTCGAAGAGACTTATGAAATTATTCAAAAATGTCATGATTCTGATTATGAGGACATTTTGGAAGTGATAAACTGCATAGAATATTAAAATCAGGATTTTATTGGCCTACAATTTTTAAGGATGTGAACGATTATATTAAAAATTGTGATAAGTATCGCCGTGTAGGTAATATTTCTAGATAAAATGAAATGCCCTCAATTATATGTTGGATGTTGAAATATTTGATGTTTGGGGACTAGATTTTATAGGACCATTTACACCATCTTTCGGAAATGTTTATATTTTTGATACAGTAGGATTTTGTTTCCAAATGGATCGTTTGGCTTCGTTTACCTCGATTCGATGCTCAAAGTGTTGCAAAGTTTTTAGAAAAGAATATATTTCAGAGATTTGGAATACTTGCAGTAATCATAACCGATGGGGAAGTCATTTTAGAAATGCGATTATTGGGAAGTTAGCAAAGAAATATCATATTAATCATCGTATCATATCGCTTATCATCCGTGCATGCTGGTTCTTTGGCCAATTATCCAATCGTTAAATTAAAAGAATATTGGAAAAATTGTTAATCCAAATAGAAAGTATATTGGTCAATCAAACTCGAATTATGCTTTGGTGTGCCTATAGGATCGCTATTAACACCTATAGGAATGTCCCCATATAGGCCGATTTTTGGAAGAGCTTCTGTCATTTACCATTCGAATCCTCAAAGACAAAGCATAATGGGCTATTAAAGCGTTCAATTATAATTTGAAAGATGCCGCCGAAAAGATATTATTGCAATTAAATGAGCTTGAAGAAATAATAAATGAATCTTATGAAAATGCGAAGATTTATGCTTAGCATTTAAGCACAGACGTACTCCAAGCATTCTTACTAAACATCTTGTACTACGACAAAAAGTTTTACCGTATAATGCTAGATCGAGAATATTTTCTTCGGAAAACTTAAGTCCATTGTGGATGGGTCCAATTATTGTGATAAAAGTTTATTCTTATGGAGTCAAGATATTCAAGATCCTATGACATTTAAAAAAATATTTAAAGCTAACTACGTACTTAAACCATATTTTTCTACCAATAAATCTAAATCAGATAATAATTGATGTCAAGTTACTCGTAATGAGTTCTTGCATGTCAGTCAAGACGTTAAACAAGCGCTTTCGTGGAAGGCAACCCATAATTATCGGTGTGTTTTGCTTTATGTTTACTTAGAAGCATTGTTTGTTGCCTGTTTTTATGTTTTAGCGTACTAATTTGGAAGTTTTTAAACTATAACAGAAGTTTATTTAACCTAAATTGATTATTTAAAGAAGTCGACGTAGGTATCGGACACTTAGGCGGCACTGCAGCAACTGAAAGCACCTGGCACAAGCATCTGATCGGTCGGGCGCTGTGCGCCCCGAGTTACAAAAAAAGTGAAAAATGAGGTTCTAGAAGCTAGACGTTACGCGAAGAAGTTTTGGAAGTTATTTGGAGTTTTAAAACGTCTCGGGATAGATTTAGCACTTCCCAAGTCTATAAAAAGGACCCGATTTAAGAGAAACACTCGCCCCAAGTCCTATTTTCATTTCTCGAGTCTTAAGAAGAGAGTTTCTGAAAGTGCGTCATGTCTTCCCGGGAGAAGGAAATAAAGAAGCGAGATTCCGAAAAAGTAAGTTCATTAGCTTACAAGGTTATTTAATTATTCAATAATTATCTAGATGTTAGTATTCAAGGTATTGCGTAAATGATCGCAAATATCGAAGCCCAAGTGACTTCAATGGAAGCAAAGATCAATGAAACTAATTTCAGCTTGGAGCACATGATGGAAACTCAAGATGCAATTCAACATTTAAGGTATGTGGAAGAAGCAGAGCAAGGCGAGTATGTTTGTGAAAAACAAATGGATTGAAGAAGAAGTTGTAAGAATGAATAATTGTCTCCCGTTCTATCAAATTTATATTCCTGCATGGGTCAAACGAGAATACAAGGGTTCCGGATATAACTCCGCCACTCGAGAATAATTAAGAATGCTTTCTTGCTCTTATTTTTTTGTTGTTTTTATGTGTTATGTTTAGTGTTTTTGTGTGTTATGTTTGGTGTGTTTATGCTTATATTTAAGTATTAACTAAGCCTCGATGATGTGATGGTTACATCCTAGAGATGTATACTTATCAGCTTCGATTAAAGTCTCTTTGTATTTAGAGAATTTCATCCTTTATGAGGGGATAATCTAGATGGGTTGTATCAAGTGTTATGTTTATTTTAATATATGTTTGTGTTTGTATGTAAATTTGTGTGGAATTAATGGATATTTAATTTTGATTCGAATATCAAGATTTACGGGGAGAAATAATTATTTCTTTGGAGTAATTAAGGGTGATTAACCAAGTGATTTACGTATACATACCATTATCATAATATTCGGGTATTGGCGGCTAAGCGCCAAAGTGTCGGTGCTTAAGCGCCGCATTTCGCGGCTTAGCGCCGATAGTTCACGCTTATGCGCCATTGCGAAAATTAGTTCCCTAACAATAAAGACATGAAAAATGCCATTTTTCAACCGCCGCATTGTCTTCAACCTTCGCCTATCGCGAAAGAGAGCTCAGAGTTAATCATATTTTGTATCATTTTATTTCTGCCTCAACTAAAATTGTTGTGATTTGGATTCCTTGAGGTAAGAGCACTATGCCTAAGTAAATTTTTTATTTTCACTATGTATTTCGAGTACATTTTTGAAAATCTTAAAATCACTATTCATGGTGAAAATTCTGAGGAAAACTCGAGAAATTGCTTCGGATTTAATGAAAATATCTTTTCGAAGTTTTTTTTGCAAGTTTAGTTTGATTTTGGAATTTATGGTGAATTTTTTCTAGAATTTTAGAGATGGCTCTAAAGTCAAAGCGTGCACGAGAAAAGACAAGATTCGATCTCCGACAAATTTGTTAGCATGAGCGCGAGGAACGATACGCTCGATGCATCGTTACCACGTAAGTTGATTCCGAGCGAGTGTTTAGGTAAAACCGTGAGAGGTGATCGAAGAAATGATTTCCATGTAAGGAACCGGCGAGAATCATCGTTGCTTCTCCGCTCGTCGTCGTTGTTTCGTGGTTCGAGAATTTTATGCAAATTCGCTCGCCGCAAAAGAGAATCATGATGGTTAGGAGGCATGAGGTCAACTTTTCTTCCGGGGGCAATCAATACTTTTTATGGACTACCTCCCGACATGTTATGTTTTTATTCTAACTATCACTACATGAAAGGAGAATTAGATGAGATCACACTTCGATCGATGGAAGAGGGTTATGGAAAATTACTAATGATAGAAGAGTGAACTTTCATGCTTCCAAATTGAATTCCATTTCTAAAGCATGGCATTTTTTATCTCATCTAAGTTGTTACCTTCGAGTCACACTAGTGAAGTAACGAGAGAAAGAGCCGTGTCAACCATCGTATTCAACACAGTTCTACTGGATATCAAGGAATATTTTATGATTATGTTTTGAATAATGCCGATCAACCATTACCGGCAGTATGGGATTTCCCTTCCTCGATTCATTCATTATGTGAACGATCCTGAGGAAGTTTGAAACCTACGAAGAGGTACGTCAACCATCGAGATCTCAATTACCAGCGCTGTAAACGTTGGTGCTTACAATCGCATATCCGCAGTTCAAGGTCGAGGAGGATTTGGTAGGGCTTCTGCATCGCTTCGCTTCTCATCGCATCTACTTCTCGTGCTTCTACTACACGTACTATCATCTACCGATTCACGTACCGGTTTATTAAGAAAAATTTTGAAAAAAGTGAGTCTTAATCGAGAGCATCCGAAAGATATGATAGTAAGATGGATAATGTAGAAAGATATATCGTGAAATATGATGAGCATGGTGAGAATTATCGCAATATTTGATAGATCGATTGCAGGTGATCGTAGTGTTGAGATGCCCCCTCATCCATTCTACATACCTTATGTACCACCTGGATCGGAATTCAATTGTGATGATGATGACGATGAGGACGATGAGCAGATTAGTTGTTGCTCGTTTTCGCTTGCAGTTGTTGTTGCCATGTACTTATGTGCGTTTTGTTTGCGCATTTAGCTCGATCTTTGTGTCATGGATGTAAACCTTGATAGTATGCACTGTAGTTTGTTTTATTTTTTCTCGTTATGCATATTCCGGATGTATTGTTTTTGTTGTATCGATGTTTTATAAGTCGCTTTGCAGCAACATGTAATAGTAAATTTTTTATGTGTATGTTATGTCGAGTTTTTAGTAAAGGTGTACTTTAATTCAAAATCATAGGAGATTATAAACCATTATCGGGAACTTCTACTTTAGGAAACTACATGTTTAAAATTTTTTAAATTCCACTATCATCCGTTATTCGTATCAAAGGTGTTATTTTAAACTGTGTGTATTTCGCTTTCGAAAAACCTCCACTACAAGAGATGTCTTTTTGAAATTCTTACTTTTCTTTGTAAAAAAATATTTTTTTTCGAAAACTAAATTTGATTTCATTTTACTCGTGTTATTTAAAATGTTATACTCTGTGATATTAGGATATTAAAAATTCCCGTAAGCATGATATGTCGGCTTTTATTTCTCACCCATATATCATTTCTTATGCTTAAATGTTTTATCATAACTAAAAATTAAAGTTTTGGGGGGAATTTTTAAAAACAAAGATTTTCAAAAAAACCTAAAAATTTTATTTCCGATTTTCAAGAATACTTAAAAATAAATCTTATTTTTGATTGAGAACAATTATGTACATGAAGTTATATTAAAAGGAAAAAATTTTGAATATAGAAATGAATAAAAGAATTAGGTTAAAATTTATAGTAATCATGAAAAACTTAAAGTTAAAATTTTCTAACGAAGAGGTGTTAAATAAAAGTTAAACTATCTTTAGCAAGAAGTTTTGTATTTTCGGATAAATAAAAGATTTGACTTTTATTCTTCAAAGCTTAAATTTCTTTTATCAAGAGTAATTTTCAAATATTATTATTATAATTTTTAAGTGAAAGATGTATATCTGACTTTTATTTTAAATGGAATGGTGGAATTCAAAATCATTAAAGGCCTATCAAGATATAGTAATCCTTTATTTTATAAAAAAAAGTGAAAATAAGATATGAAAGGGAGGGAGAAGCTGAGGATTTAAGAGCCTAATCAAACAGTTTCTTCAAGGCAAAAATTCTTAAGATATTAGTTCAGAGAAAATCTAAAGCTTAAGCGTTAACATAAGTATAAAATTATTTTCAAAACAAAGATTTTTACCAGGAAAATAAGTGTTCGAATCTTATATTTCAAGACCTACAAATATTTCGAATTCGTATAGAAACTTATATTTGTCATTTTCCTTACTTCTAAGAACTTTAAATTGTTTGCTTAATTACTGAAATTTTTTCTAAATCTGACTATTCCATTTCTAGAATAAAATTTTGTTATTCTCTAAAAACTCATTACATAATTTGTACGCTAAAATGTTCTATGAGATTTACTATCACTCGAGGACAAGTAACATTTTAAATGGATTTCTGACACACCTAAAATATAAGATTTTTAATACGCACATTTTTATACTTGTTTTAACGATATTGCACTTTAGTGGAAGGAATTGTGTTTTTCTGCAGTATGATGAAAATAGGATGGTCATGATGAAAGAAGCAAAATTGGATCAAATTTGGAGCAAAAGAAGATGAAAAGGAAATTGGGTGACCGCGGCTAAGAGTCGCCGGGCCGCGCTTAGCCGCAATGTATTAAAAATCGAAATTCAAATGAATTCGGCGCCAATTTCAAAGGGGATGGGATGCAACTTTTGGTGGTAACTTTCATAACTTCCTTCGGGGCGGCAAGCTCGAATGAAGTGGTGCATTCTTTGGTAACATACATCGAATCCGAACACATTTCTAAGAGACACCAAGGCACCTTTTGCTTACTATTTAAAGAGAGTCTTAGGAAAGATTAAGGAGCCGTTCCTTCTCGCATTAAGGATTCTTCCCATTGCATTTTTACAAATTTTTTTTTATTTTAGTTTACCAGAGGTGAGTAAGAGAGCAGTAAATGAGAAAAGGGTCGAAGTGAATTCTTCTTCTTCCCACTTCTTTTCTTTCTTTTTAGTTTAAGCTTTTTATTGGAATCAAGCTATTCTAGCCATCGAGTTGTAGATCCGCCCGAGGATTGGCTGAAGAGTTAAAGTTTCGCAGGAACTTCCCGAGTCATGTGGAGAGAAATTTTCGTATGTTGTTTACTTTTGTTCTTACATTTAGTTTTTTATTAATACTTATTTCGGTTTGTTATTTTTTTTTTATGGTTTTTAATTTTAAATTAATGTGTTTTTGTATTCGCTCAATGCATTCTCGAGTGTTTTCCTTTATCTTTTCTTTTCTTAAATGGAGAAGTACAATTTCATAGAGAATTGTCATGTGGAAAGTATAAGTGTTTAAAAGTTGGAAGGTTTTGAAGATTTACGAAAACTTTATTTACTTTAATTCGGCTCACATAAGTCAGATAATTTCTTAAGATTATGAAAGATCCAATGCGGTATTGTCTCACAAAGTTAGGAAAGAATCACATACAATTGTATATGAATTGTACCATATAATTGAATGTAATATTAAATATATTTTACATAGAGTAAAATTAGAAGATTTTAGATGGCGTACTAAAACCCCTAATCTATTTTCGTTTCGAGTTTTGTTACGAGAGGTTAGCCCCTGTGTGGTGGAATCGAAGGAATTCTAGAAAGTGAGAGACTAGTATCTTCTCCTCGCCTAACCATGTTCAAAACGATAAAAATTTCAAATTAACATACGTTTTATAACCAAGTAAGGGTATGAACAATACTTGTTTCTATCCGTCACAAACAAAAATTTAAATACTTCCACAACAATACTTTAATAATTATTACTACTTCATAAAAGCGAAAAATAAAAAAGATATTCTAATTACGTATTTTACATACAACCGTTATCAGCTATTATAATTTTAATTTTCGTTTAACTTTTTATTAAGGAAATTTCGAAAGACATCAAATTTTTCAAAAACTTTTCAAAAAATCAATACATACTTTCAATAAATATAAAAAAGTTAAAAGATAATTTTTTGATTTCTTTAAGATTTTACATTTTCCCCGTATGCTCGATATCTCAGCTTAATCGTAAGATTCTATATTACTTTCCAGAGCAACGATACGTATACTCGTTGCAGCATCCCATATTATAAAAATCATAATTTTCATCTCTAAATCATCAACAAATATATTCTCGGGCAAGTGAGTCGTTGCGCACATACATATATTCCTCGCGCCTGTGTTTTTATCATTGGCCGGTTAATTTTCATATCATATTCAGAAGACATATATTTATCAGGGTCAAACTTCTTTTCGTTCTTCTTTATAATATAACCTACAAAATGAATTCCAATCAAGACAATTAAATGTACAACACTTCACTTGTCTTGAATAAGTGATAGCTGAGAAGTCAAAATTGCAAGTATAAATCTTCATTATGGATGGATAGCATGAGTACTTAAAACACCAATGGCAAAGGTGCCATGAAGAGTCCCGTTCAAGCATCACATCACCCATTCGGAAGCTTATATGAGTCCTTGGTTCATGTGTTTGTCATAACTCATATTTTAACATATGAGAGGCATTTTCGGAAATACTTTTTGAAATAATAAAAAATTATACATATTATGACTCATATAAATCAAATTTTTCCCAACAATAATATTTGAATTTTTTTACAATGATTTATATTTGTTAATTTTTTTTGCCTTACGTTCATGGTAGTCTAAATCTTAAACAAAGCTGCATATTTTATACTAAACAGTAAATAAATTAGATACAGACATCTGTACATCACTATGAATTCCTTATAAAAATGCTTCATATAAAAGTCCGTACTTCTGAAGCTAGTCGATTAATGCCAAACTTCTAGCACCCGGAGATTCCCCCGTAAGGACGTCCCGTAGAAGAAACTCCGTTTAAGATACCTTTGGTGCAGCTCCAATGCAAAGTAAGTACATTATAATATGAATGTATCTCTTCCGGCTGCGTCCGTACAAGCAACGCTACATGGCCGAAACACCAACGTGCAAATTATACTTGTACATTGAAAAGTTACATAAGTGCCACATGATCCCTTTGTATTTACACGTCTAATATATAAAATCTAATATATATATATATATACAATAGCATCTTGATGTCATGAACCTATATATAAATTATATATAGTTCACTTTTAAATAGTTAATATTTGTTATTTTTTATAATATATTAAGAATTAGAGTGTTATGTATGTAAATACATAAAAAATGTTTATTATGAATGTAAATTCTAATTTTTTCTAACGTGTAATATATTTCGGCCAACCCTATATTTTAAAAAGAATTTCTTTATTTATTACCAACAAAACATCACAACTTTATAACCATAACATTCTCAAAAAAAAGTTCAAAACCTTAATTTCATCGTTGCAAGATGCCACTAAACTTCTTCTTTCCCACTTCAGCTTACTACTGAACATAGTTCACATTTACGTCCAGGGACATTCAGTTTGAGTGTCTCAGCAGACCATGTCTGCCCTTCCATGGCTAACACTTCCACAATCATCTGGCTCCAAGCCATTGCCGGCACTAACACAGACTTCCCAGCCTACTCTGAACTTAAGTCTCGGCTTCACTTAACCTTAATTCAAACTCTCAACAACCCCGCCGTCGCCTCCGATGCCGGCAAGCTTGGCTGGTGCGCCGGTTTCGCTGCTCTCCACTCTGTTGCCATGGTCCCCGCCAGCCATCGGCTCAGCGCTCGGTGTGGCGGGCTGCGGAATCCAATACCTTTTCTTCTGCCACAAGATCTCATCACTTTCTTACACACCCTTCTTTTTCTCTTCCTCAACATGCTGAATGGCAAATACATTTGCTGGTTGAATGTTACGGGTTACAGATCCGTTATGCGACAGTTTTTGAAAACGGATTCACGGCGCAGCTATCGCGCTTACAACCAGTTATATGGGTTTGATGGCGAATATCTACTTAGCTTTGGCTCAAGTTATTGTCGGGAGGAGTAATGCAATGAGGAAGTAAGGGCTTATACTTGCTGTTAAAATGCTGTGACTCCAGCTGTGGTTGGCTTGTTGGTTATGCCGACGGTTGCAGCGATGAAGGCAAAGCCGAAGAATGTGAAGGTAGGGCTTTTTGATAATGTTTGTTATTGCAGGAATGACGGGTGCTTTTGTGGTGGTTGAGACGATGTTTCCGGCGTTCAGGGGACTTCGTCGAAGATATGGTCGGGGATGATTTTGTTGGTTTTATTGGCGGTGGTGATAGTGGTGCCGGTGTGGAAGGTTGGTGAAGAAGTGATGAGGAGGGAGGGGGAGGGGAGGGGAGGGGGAGGGGGAGGTGGTGATGTGGAAGGAGGGAGGAAGAGGAGGTGGAGAGCAGGGGAAGTCGGAAAATGTGAACAAAGTGCGCGAGTTGGTGAAGAGGCTGAATTTTTGGGTGTATTTTATGGTTTATTTATGTGGGGCGACATTGGGATTGGTGTACGGGAAGCCATTATTACAAATATCAGAGTCGCGAGGGGTGTCGGATTACGGTCTGCTATCTATATATTCGTCTTCGGATTCTTCGGGAGGCTTGCCACCGCTCTGCTATCTACCTTTTTCAGGTTTGTTGTGCGGCAGTCAATTAAATTTTAAAATATGATTTGAATTTTAGTTCGGATTAAGATCAGATTGAAAATACATGCTGAGTAATGAAAAAAATTTTTATCAATTTTTTTTCAAATCAATTTCAACCAGTAATAGCCATTATACATGAATAGAAAAATCCCGATAATTTAATCAATATTGACTTTTGAATGCGCTTTAATAACTGATATTATATTTTATTTTAAAGTATGTTTAAAAAATTAGAAGATCCATAAATTATGCTATGATCATATAATTTTTTATTCCAATTGGCCCCTGAAATTAAAATTTTCAGTCGCCGGCACATTGCACAGTCTATATATGGCTTAGTTTCCGAATAACTACATTGGTAATAGAAGGATAGTTCAGTAACTATTTTCATGTATTCTTGCTGTATTATTTGGAGACTTAAAAGAATACTAAATGAAGAATAAAAGAAATCAATTAACTCCTTATAAGATTTTTGTATTATAGAGAAAAAGCATATGATCAAAATAGAAAATATCAAATCATATAACACAATTCTCATGCATGTATATATCTAATACCTAAACTCCTTCATACTTACATTCATGACACTAAATTCAATATTATATTATATATATATATATATATATATATATATATATATATATATATATATATATATATATATATATATATATATATATATATATAATTTTTTGAGGCTAGCTTAACATTTTATTAAATTTCTTAAAATATTTATATGAAATAGAACCTTTACTTTAGTTAAATTACCAAAATAATAAACGAAATTGACAAAATTATTATCAAACTTATAAATGCTAATAGTAGAATTATAATAAAGATGATATAATAAATTAGTTTTAATAAAATATATACATAAATACATATTTCTTAATTAAGATAAATTAGTAATAATATCTAAAAATAATACGAATTCATTAAGATTAAAATGAACCCAACGATTTATGTTAAAAAATTTGAAGATTTACATAAGAATTAGTAGTATGTATGTACGTACAGGCCCCTAAAATACATATATACATAAATACATAAATGTAATATACAAAGCAAATATTTTATTAAATAAAATAATAATAATTGATCAACTAATAACTTCTGTTTACATGAATATTGGAAACAGAAGCAAATACAAGGCATCCAACACTGGAGCCATTGCTGTTTTGATGGTCTTCAAGGTTCATTTCCTTTTTCCTTCTCCTAAGCTCTATCAAAGCCACCCTTTTCGTGAGCACAGCCATCATCGGCCTCGCCCGGCGCCATATCCTCCATAGCTGTCTCAGTTTCTTCAGAGCTCTTCGGCCAAGAAAACTTCAGTGTGAACCATAATGTTTGCCATTTCAAATATCCCAATTGGTTCGTTCTTCTTCGGTTCCATTGCCGCTCTCATTTACGATAAGGTTGGGGTTGAGGGAGGAAGAGAAAGAATCTGCTTTGGGATGAAGTGTTATGAGAAAATATTTATTATTTGGGGGTTGTATTTGCTCTTTGGAACGATATTAAGTTTTGTTTTGTATTATCGAACAAGAAAAGGCATTGTAAGTCATCGTAGATAGTAATAGTGATATAATAACGACTTTAGGATACAAGACATGTTCTCATTACCTTGACATATCTGTTTAACGCTTTTCTCATGTTCATTCATGATGGATGTGTACCATTGCTAGCTGCTTCAGATTTACTTACTTGGCTTTGAAGGTAATAAATATATGATTAGAAGTTTTAATTTATGACTTAAACCTTCAGATGTATTTTCAATTCTGACACAAGAAAACACTATAGAAAAAGAACACATTAGTTCCTAATGCCGAACAATTTCAGTGTCCTGTTATCTGCGGATTTACGACCAATACCCTGACAGAAATGTAGGTTACAAACTTATTAGCGTCTAAGAATTTCTACCCCCTAACATTTGCGTCGATTTTGCGTCGTAATATTCCATCGTAGAGATGATTGAGCCAGAGTTTAGCAGCAGCTTATTAACATCAATATTTAAATTGGATTTTATAAGACGTTGATTAGTTCGTGTCGATGACTCTGGGTGTTTCAAATGTTAAGTTTCAAATGCGCTGGTAGTACTCCAACGCAAGTAAAACCAAAGAATAAATTATATTTTACATTAGAATTTGTGAGTGTCGTAGAAATAAAAAAATAATTTACTTACACGGACACAACGAGATAGCTCGTAGATCCACTGCTATGTCCCCATGAACCGATGCATCCGGCGTTGCAACTCTGTAGTGGTGGGATCTCGATTGAGCTCGTAAGTCTGTTAACATGTAAAAAATGTAAGTATTGGATAATTACATTAATGAATAATCGAGTACTGAGGGAATTCTAATAACTTTCTTCAGTAATTGATGTGCATGACCTCAAACCTCAACTTTGTAATGCAGTGGCCCTTCCCCCTTTCATTCCATAGTACAGTCAGCTGCATCCTCATCCTCATACATACTAGACTGGCCCAAGATCTGATCGATGTCACACATATTTCCTAACATATCTAGATACACCATTCACATTTCCTACAAACCATAGTGAACGTACACAGCCAATGCCTGCTATGATCTTTAAAAGATCGCCAGTTTTGCTGGCGATCCTCAGGTAACTAGTAGAAGGACCTCAATAAAAAAATATTAATCAATAGTTATTAGTATAACAAAAAACATAAAATCATAATTGTAATTCAAATCTACTGGTTCTATCTCAAACTTCCTGAACCACATATCGCAAATTGTCATCAGAATCTTCTTCCATGAAAGACACAAAGCATCATATCTACTCATTAAGGAATCTCCATAATATGCATGATGAGCAACTTGGAGGGGTAAAAATTGAAATAAGAAAGTTACATGATATATCAAAAAGTAATTCAATTAATTATAACTTTAGGGTTACTCATTCATTATAAGAGGACCAAAAGACGGCTTGTCGAGATGGCTGATCTTCATGCCCAGCTGAAGCCATCTAAATTAAGAAGGAAAAATTTGATAAAAGTAATACTAAGTTAGAAAAAATAAAAGTATATGCAGTAATAAAGTATAATCACGATACACCACATATAAGTACAATAACGACAAACCATAAGTAAAAGCAATAAATGTGAAAGCTGGAAAATACAAAATAGACAATGTGTAAAATTAAAATTAGTAATACAACATGTAAAAATAGAAAGGAACTAAAATCTAAAAATTTATACCAATCTTATTTTGTTTTACCAGATGAATTAATCAATAATTTGAACTTAAATTTTCTTCATTTCTATCTTCATTAAACCATTCATAATTTGAGTAATCTCTTCACATGCCATTGTGATATCCCGAGGGCAATCCATTCTCTAATAGAATCAAGTTTAATAGAAAATTTTAAAATTCTTTGCTCCTGATGAATAGGAACAATAATTCTTTGCACTGTCAGTGCATATTTTTGAGTTGAAAGAATTGACAATAAATTAGATTTGAGAAAAGACTTTTTTGCCAGAATAAAGAGATTTAGAAACTTTGGTTTAAAATATTTGATTTGAAATGGCTTGATTTGATTTCAAACTAAATGAATGTAAGATTAGTTGTAAATATTTCTGGATAAAGTTGAAGAAAACCTAAACTTAAGTTAAATCTAGACTTATAAATCTAAACTAACTAGGTAAAGTAACTTAAATTTGGATATGATATTCCAAATTAAGATATCCATGGCTTTCCATCATTTTGTGTTTATCAACAACCCTACACAATTAACCAAGCTTAGATAGTTAGGGGTCTCTACTATTACCATAGCGATAATGAGTGTAGTCTTTCTTAATCATTAGGTGGATAGAGGCCTTCATGTGTATGTCAATCGTTAAAAGTAGAGTTTGTCGTTAGTTGAATAGAATCTCTGATGCTCGATTTTAAAATAGATTTAATTTAATATGTATATAATTTTGGAAAGTAATATTTTAATTTGAAAAATATGAAATCAAACCGAACTATATTTAATAACTTTTAAATAAACGAGCGCATATCGTGTCTACGCATATATCTCAAATACGTACATATTGTTTGATAACGACACTCGATTAAATAAACTAAAAGATTTACGACATCAAATAGCTCGCGAAATATTTTAAGGTTGACCGACAATTTCCCCTACCTAATATTTAAAAATTAGACAAGGTTTACATGTTCGGTTCTTAAAGCTTTTCTATAAATGCTCTCTATGCTTAATTACATCTTACAAACCGAAGTTACCTAAGAAAACTCTCGATGATGATCGTGAAATATTTCCTTCATAAATTCAAAAGGTTTAGGATTTTCAAGGTCGGACATGAGGAATATCAAATGATAAAGGTGCAAATGAGAACAATTATTATGGAATATAAAGGAAAACCTATGGATGTCGTGAACTCTTTATTGAGAACCTCGGTAGCTTCCCAAACTATCCAGTGGTTTGTTTAAATTTTGAAGAGAAACTATTTAATATTTCATCTTGCCAATTTTATTATTTAGGGCTTACATTTGTGTGATACCAACCATACAAAAATGTACCGGAAAATAGAAGGATTTATATCGTAACAAATTTAACGATATCGAAATCCTTCGCACAATTTAAGGCTTATATCGTATAACATGGTCGTACAAAAGCCTAAAAGATCATTTGGAGGATTTATGTCGCACTAGGTAAACAACCCGAAGTCCTACGACTTGTTGTTTAAATATAAGAAAGAGAGTTTGCCGTTGTACATCTATTTACTTTCTCGAAGATGTTCTTCTACATATCCTCGTGCTACCCACATGCATGCTCCTGTTTCTTACCGAAGAAATCCTAATGCCTAAGGTTTAAATGGTTTTACTATGTTGGTTCCATGTATTGGTTTCGTTGTTCAAATGTCTTACGCAGGAATGTTGCTTTCGATTAAACGATATCAAGCTAGATCCCATCGATTCCCTCATTTTGTCACCACTATTTTCGATTCACTTAAATTAAATGAATTTATCAACCAAATAAATGAATTTAATAAGTTCATCAAGACCGAGGAAAGCTCGCGTCAGCTTCAGTTGCCTCCTCCGACGATTCCCGATCATCCAAAGAGGTATGTATTAATTTAATTTTCCTCTTGTTTTATTTTTGAAAAGGTTGTATAATTTTTTTTAAAAGAAGTTTTTGTTTTGTTCGGGTTTTAAGTTTTGTAGGTAAGGTAAGCGAGCGCAGCTACAATAAGAGAGTGCAGCTAATAAATTTCAGTAAAGTAAAAGGAAAGGAAATTTTATTACCAAATTTAAATTCGTACCCTCATCTTCTCGCTCTCCACCTAAATGTTAGAACTCATAAAAGATATACATATGCGATTTGTGGGAAATTTAAATTAATTGCATGAAATCTAAGAGTAAGAAAGTCCAGTTTAAAGGTGTATCTACCGAGTCCCGAGTCATAATTTTGTGGGTTCCTATTCATTTTTTTACATTCTGGGATGCTGTTCTCGAATAAATACATAATGGGTTCAAACCTGTCCTCCAAGAAATCCAAAAACTGATTAGGAGTGCAGGGAATGACCCTACACCTCTTTTAAATCCTTTTGGAACATCTCGAGTTCCTCTCGAACTTATTATGTCGCTAAATTATTCATCCGCAGTAAGTTAAAGTTTAATGGAGATGTTTTATTTTATGCTCAATGAATTTTAATTTTTTAATTATCCATATGAGTGGGACTATCACTTCGATATTTCATTTATGAATTTTCCGAGTGAGAGCATGTCGAGCTCACTTTTGTGAGGGTCATTCACCAAATAAATTAAGACTGTAATAATCCATGACCTCCTTACTAACTCCTGTTCACCATCGACCATTAAGACATCTTAATATTAAGTTAATTAAAAATAACTAATTTGATTAATTAATAATATCAAATTAACCCAACATTACCAACCCTAATCAAACTTAGGTATGGTTATCAAAATCAACAACCCTATGATTAACTTAACCATGAAATAAATCATTTGGGTCAACCCTACACATAAATTCGATCAATCATGATCAATTTTAATCAATAATAATCAAAATGATTAACTTTTACATAAACAAAATAGAGATGGTCAATTTATGACCTATACACTACTATACCGATCTCATAACCTAAAGTGATAAACTAGGTTAAAGTGATCAATTCATGACCCAAAGACTATTGAATCGACTTTATTAGTCAATTTTTTATTAAATTAAAATTTAATAAAAAACAATACATAATATAAAAGACAACTATGCTAATCCTATTGGTCAATTTCACCTAAAAGCGGTTAAACGGTCAAAATGACTAACTCATGCCTTTGATCATAAAATCACCACATAAACACCAACTCGGTTGATTGTTCAAAATTACTAAAAAATTAATTCAAATTTCCACTTACCCATCTGATCAATTAAATCCTAAAATCGTCAATATGACCAATATGATCAATTTAAACCTTTAAATGACAAATTTATAAACTTCATGACCAAATTAATCATGATAAGATTGCGGAAGTCATGTCGACATTTTTGGACTAGGATTGGTCAACCTAGGTCAACCTGGGTCAAGATTAGTCAACTATAACCAATATTTATTAAATTTGGTCAAGATACCTAATTTTGAACCAAAAATGATAAATTTAATCAAATAATTAACTCTAAAATTATTTTCGATTAATTCACTGACTAAATTATAATTTATATTATTTTGATTAATTAACAATTAATTAAAAAGTTAGAAATATAATTAAAAGTTATGAAAAGGACCACATGTAATTTCGAATTAAAAATAATGTAAATTAATCAAATAATTGATTTTAAAATTATTTTTATCGATTATTAATCAATAATATAATTTTTAATATTTTTATTTAATGACATAATTAATTAGAAATGAAATTATATTCAAAAAGTTATTTTAACCTATGACACCATTTATGACATAATAAGTGGTTTTAAAATTTTTAAGCTTATTAATGTCTTCGTGGACGACTTCATATAGGTTAGACACAACCCATATGACCCATCAAGAATAAAGTTAACCCATTAATGATTTATAATTAATATTTTAACCATGTTAACCCACATGACACCTCATCATGGTAAAATAATTAAAATAGGAAAATAAAATGATTACGTGGCATCCTCTCATCAAAACTCAACGACATGGAAGATGGATGATGTTTCACTCCTTGAAGTCATCATTCACCTCACAAAGCACCCAATGGTGAGGAATATGATTTAGACTATCCCTACATCATGGGATGACTCATATATGTTAAATTTTGAAAATAAAAAGAGAAGGAATTATGTCACCTTCTCTTCAACTTAATCCATGAGTCACTCACTCCCGAAATGACATGGCTACCAATCTGAGACATCTCAAGCATCTAAAAATTCACCAACAGGAGACAAACATCACATGAACTACACTTCTCACCATGGTTAAAGGTAATCATAACTAACCCATGCATGGAATGAGTAACAGCTAAGGTGTCACCCTTCCTTCAAATCCATCAAATAAATTTAAGAATTACTCTGTAGGTAATTTTAGCAAAATTAGACATACATTATTCATCCCAAAATGAATAAATGAGAGAAATTTAAAATTTAAACTTAAGTAAATCCATGAGTGACCCTACATGAGTTAACTATTTTAAAATACTAAAATCCACTTAATCAAGGCCACCATCTTATTCAAATCATTTATGGCATATTTAAGACCTTCCCCAAATGATCCTAAACCATTTAAAAATTCAGCCAAGCCATCCCCATGGCTATAAATAGAACCTAGCTCAAGCATATGGGAAAGGTAAGAAAAGACATTGGAGGACCTCATACACCACTCAAATCAAAATATCCCCAACATGAAAACACTTCATTAGGACCTTTACAACTCCTTAAAATAAATTCCAGCTAGCCTAACCTTAGCCAAACCTTAACCATGGCCATGATAAAGGTTAAAACCCAAGTTTAAGGGGAAGTGAAAGCAAGGAAACATAAGATCCATATAGGTCGCTCAAAACTCGACTCATGAACACCAAAAATGTTCCCTAGATCTAAGCAATTGATCCCCACCAATACCCCGACCATTTCCGACCCACTACCAACCTAATCCACCCTAACCCGAGCCACCCGAAACCATGAAAACTATAATCTGAAACCAAACTCCACAAAACCTAAAATTAACCTCTCTGAAACCATTTAGGGTTCAAAAAGAACAAGAACCTGAATCGAAATTAGGCTTCCCCATAGTCCCCAACCATGTTTTGATCACATTTCTCTTCAAACCGAGCCCACCAAATTCAAAATCCTATATGTATCTCTATTCGACTCAAATTGAAGTGTTCGAAGCTGACTCCACGACCAATCCAAAGCAATCAATTCAAAGATCAACCATCATGGCCAAGGTATGGTTTTTCCCCATTAATGGCGTTCGAGCTTCAAAATTTCTGAAGAAAAATATTTAAAAACCATAACAAATCCGTATGGATTTGATCTCGCTCGACGATCCTATAGGGACACCTACTCAAATCCACAATATTCGAGTCGCATTTTAACCCTGTAAGACCAGAGGGTGCGGTGGTCTCATCGTAGCGAGCATGACCGCAGACCGTCCGATTTTTCTATTAAAAAATCGTGACGGTCCCCGATTTAACTGCCGCGCTTCCGCCGTTTGATCCCCGGAGAGGATCGAGCGTGTCTTCGACTCGTACGAGGACACGCGTCCTATCCTTAAATTTATAAAAATTCGCCTTTAACCTTAAAAACTTCAAAATTCAATATCTTTTTAAATAAAATGATAAAAAAGTAAATAAAAATGTCACATTCTCTTGAATCGAAGAAAATTATAAGATAAAAATTATAATTTTATTTCAATATTTAATTTTTTAAATAATTAAATACTCCATTGTGTATTTTAATTATTAAAAATTAAATATAAATTAGAAAAATCTGAACTTCTCTATGAGTATTTCCCATGCTCCTTAGAATATTTACTGGTTTTTCCTAGGCTAGAAAAACTTTTAAGACATTTTTTTTAATTTCAAGACATGATATAATTATTTTAATAATAATTAAAAAGGAAAATTAAGAAAATAAAATTATAAAATGAATCGTGGAACAGGTAAGACATAATAACCTTTAAAATGACATACTTTAAGCCATTAAAACAATTTCAAATAATGTTTAAATAGAAATAAGAATTAATTAAATCATAAATTAATTCATTTAAATCCTAAAATCATCCCCGTTATTTAAACTTAGTTCATCCCACATTTAATTAACAATCTAATCACCCTTACTAGACTCAAATCCAATCCTAATTAGAATTTCCACGACATCAAATCAAATTTAATTAAGCCTTTAATTAGTTTAAATGACATAATTAAATCTTAATTAAAAAGGTTTTAATTTTGGCTCATCCCATAATGAGACAAGTTAAACTTAGTCTATCTCATAAATGGACTCAAGACAAGTCTAACTAGGCTTTAAAGATATAAAACTAGACTTAATAAAACCTTAATTAAGTTTAAGGATAAATTTAACTTAATTCATTAACATCAATTATTGAATTTACCATAAAATCAAAATCAAATTAAGACTAAAAGACATATTGAACCTAACAAACCTTTATTAAAGTCTAACCCTTAATTACCTAATTAATTCAATTAAACCTTACTTACATTGTGTTTAATTAAATTGCAAACCTTAATTAGATCTAACCCTTAATTAGACCTAATTAATTCAATTAAACCTTACTTACATTAGGTTTAATTAATCCTAAACTTTAATTAGGTATAACCCTTAAATAGACCTAATTAATTCAATTAAACTTTACATACACAGATTAATTAATCCTAACCTTAATTGAAGTTCAACCCCTAATTAGACTTAATTAAGTCAATTAAACCTCACTTACATTAGGTTTAATTAATCATAAACCTCGATTAAGTCTAACTCTTAATTAAGACTAAATCAAATCATTAAGCCTTAACTACATTAGCTTAATCAACTTTAAAACTTAAACCAAATCCTAAGTTAAATTTAAATCAAACTTAAGTTAAACATGTTGCCAAATTAAATTTAAGTTAATCTTAAATCAAACCTAACTTAAATTTAAATCAAATCCTCGAGCTAAATTTAAATTAAACTTAAACCAAACTCAAATCAAACTAAACTTAAATTAAATTAACTTTAAGTTAAACTTACACCAAACTTATGTTAAACTTAAATCCAACCTAAGTTAAATTTAAATCAAACTTAAACTAAATTTAAATCAAACATAAACCAAAATGAAATCAAACTAAACTTAAATTAAATTAACTTTGCTAAACTAAAACCAAATTTAAGTTAAACATAAATCAAACTCAAGTCAAAATAAACTAAAACCTAAAGTCAAATTAAATAAGACATGAAATTAAGAGAAATCAAACTCAACTAAATCAATCCACATTGAATTTAAGTTAGACAAATCTTAATAAAATCAAAACTATATTTAAATCAACTTTTGACATGAACCTAAGTCAATAATAATTTAAGTCAAAAAATTTTAGGTTCAACATATATTGAACTTAACTAAACTCAAATCTTAATTTTAATTTAATTAACTCAAGTCAAAGCCAATTTAAAATAAACTTTAAATTCAATCTAAAATTTAAGTTCGATCCGCATTGAACTTAGCTCAACATATCTAAACATAAAACCTAAGTTCGACCAAAATTAAACTTAACTTAACACAATCTTAAGATCAATTCAAATTGAAATTTAAAACAATATAAATAAATATAATTTAACATAAATTGACATATTCAACCAAATTTGACACAATTTAACATAAATCAACCCAACTTAACATAAATTAACAAATTAAACTTAAATCGACATAAAATTGACAAATTAAATTCACGATTAACAAATCAAACACAAAAATTAGAAATTTTAAATAAATTCTTAAAGTCTAATTACCAAACTGCAAAACCTAAGTTCAAAAAATTTTTTAGGGAAAAGCTTCGTTATATTATTGTTATTATCATACGTTTGCATATGTTTGAGTGAGGCTTAGTCCGGCGCTTTCATGAAAAAATGGTCAAAAAATAGGATTAATAAAAAAATTATCATACTATGTTAACTGACAATAATTTTAAAATGGACAAAAATACAAAAAAATTGGCAATATAAGATTAATAAAAAAAATCGAGTGGGGCCTAATCCAGCGCATTCATAAAAAATTGGTCAAAAAATAGGATTAAAAAAAAACTTATCATACTAGTACTATCATATTTTATTAACCGCCAATATTTTTAAAAAGGTCAAAAAATAGAAAAAAAAGGCAGTATAGGATTAATAAAAGAGTAAAAAATTTTAGCAAATCACCTTTAATACATGAGATATTTGACTTTTCTAAAATCGTTATCTTTGAATAAAATAATATCGTATTTACTTATTTTAGAATGATAAATCACTCTCAATTTTTTTGTACAAGGAAAAATAAGTGAAATGCCCTATGACTATAGTGGTGTGCACTACTTTGGCACAAACAAAAGGATTAAATTGATTTTATCTTCTTTGATATATTCCATTTGGTTTATATAATATTATTTAATTATTAATCCTAAATTTCAAGTTGTGTGTTTTTAGTTATTTCTTCTATTTTCATTTTTTCATAACCATTAAAATCTAAACCAAGTTAACATTGGTTCTCTTAGTCTACTCATAAGATAGGACTCCCCAAAAAATAGTTGATAGCCATGAGTCAAGACTCTTCGTTATTTAGGTTTTCCATTTTGAAATTTAAAGCAAGTGTGAAAAGTGGGTGGGTCAAAAGGGGATCAACAATAATATAGTTAATTAAAGATGAAAGGTTAAAAGTTTCAAGCCTTAAGAAAGCTAAATGCATAATGTTAGCAGTACTTCCTACCTCACATCATTGTTTGCTTATTTTTATATATATGATTTAGGATGTTGTAACTCACAAACCATAAGCTAAGTACAATAAAATCCTTCACTTAACATCTCAGCCACACAAAAAATACAAAAAAAGAGACAGCTCAGACACACTTGCGGACCCGAGCAACCATCTCTAGACATTAGCTTGTGGAAAAATTATATAATTAATTTTGAGAGTCTTACTTTGTACTCAAATATGATATTGACTCCCTATTCCCTTCTCTTCCTTTAAGATTACTATTTATGGTCGTTGAATCACTTTGTTCGCGATTTACTATTCCATTGGTTTCATGAATGGAGAAGCCATCTTACTTGGAACTACTGGCTGGGGACGACTCGATAACTACATCGGATGTTATGAACCAACTTTTCACCCATAGTTTTCATGAGGACTGCGATAATGCATCTATGGGTTTACTGAAGAAAGATGTTAGGAAGAATGGTTGACTATCATTGTTCTACACCGAAGCTAAAACATTGCAACTTGCCATGCCTTTAAAGCTTAAATTGATTGGTCAATTCACTTTTAACCACCCTAAGTGGAGTTGATTCAAAAATTATTTGCAAACCACAAGCTAGTTGGCAACTAGGGTGCGAGGCTTACTGATAGCAAACACACTATGATCAAACTTGATAAAGAAGTTAACTATAAACTTATCTTCTATAAGAAACTTTGATGATTAAAGGAGTTCACATGAAATTTCTTAAATGGACTCCTCGTACCTTCAATGCTATATAATAACCACCTATAGTCCCAATTTAGTTCAAATCCTAGGGCTCAAGCTTCATCTCTTCAATAAATATGTTTTGTTTTCACTTGGGGCAATCTATGGTAAACCAACAAATATTGATATATCCACATTTTACTATTCAAGTTCTTCCATTGCTAGAGCTCTTTGGGAGAGCGCTTCCTTGATAGCATGATTTGGATTTGTAGTCCTACAATGGCTATTGGCAACCTATTGAAGTTGTTTTCATCCCTGACTATTGCTCTAAGTGTAAGATGTTTGGTCATCTATTTAAAACTTACTATATTCCTCATCTTGAACTTAGACCTTACAAATTCAGAGCTAACCCCTCTCAAGTGGTAACAAATCAAGTGGAACAATTGCAACATGAAGGAAATGATCAGAAACCTTCACTCCCCACCCCACCCCACCCCACCCCACCCCACCCCAACCTCATGTTAGTGCTCCTAACTAGAAGATAATACAACAAGATAATATGTTAACAACTGGGAAACACACCAACATTGACCTCTAGATACCTATCATAGATAATCGGAAATTGGTTGGGACTATTCCCTTAGAACCTTCACACCTAAACCAACACATTGATAAATTAATCATTTAAACTTGTACTAATAGAGAGCATAATCAACAAGTTATTACCTCTTTTCTTATATATTATGTTACCCGCTAGTACCTTCCACCTCCTGTACTTGCAAGTACTCAACAAGTTTCATTGGAATTTGATCTCAAGAATCTAAATACTAACATTAATAATATGGAAGCTATTAGTTCTTCGAGTCATGGTACTACTCCATTGATGAAAGGCAAATTTGTGATCCCTATGGGGGAAAACACTCACTAGTTTCTATAATGTATATTGAGGGAAGGTAAAATTCAACCAGAGGAGCATGAATCTACAAATGATTGTTCTCCAAAGCAACTAGATCTCCAAATAATGATTATCTGAACCCTAAATTCTTATTTCAAGCTAATTAAATCCTAAAGGAATATTTTTTAATTCAAAAAGTCATAAAAAGAAGAGGAAAAGGCTCTAGAGAGCTCAATTGTAATCCAACTACTGTCTTTCCTAAAACTACTGTAAAAAGTGTTAGGCACACTAGAGTCTCCTTTAGGATCTCTAGAGGTTCCAGATATTTATATGACTTTTAAATTTCTAATTTGAAACATTAGGATCTTTTCCAAGGCCTCTATCTCTTTAAGAATTAAAAACTTGGTTAAATTACACAAAATTTTTTTCTTTGCAATTCTTGAACCTATTATTTGACTTACAAATGCTACTAAGTATATCAAGAAATGTTCTCAATAAAATTTTATCTCTAATATTAGCAATAAAAGTTGGTTTTTTGTTGAATAATGTTTAGGTGGAGTTAATTGCTAATTGTCCTTAATTCGTGCATTTATCTATTTAAACTCTACACTGCTTTTTCCTCCTCTCTATAGTTTAGACTGGATGATTTGTTGTTTCTAGATTAGAGCTACATAACAGTTTAAAAATAATTGCTGATATGTTTAATGAAGCTTGGATTGTTGGGGGAGTTATTAAATTATTTACTTCTTCCTTAGAGAGGAAGAGGGGCAGACTCTTTAACCCTTCCCTCATGAATAGGTGTACTAATGCCTTGGATAGTGTTGGTCTTTTGGATATGGGCTTTTCTGGATCTACTTGAACTTCAAATAGAAGCCATATATTTGAAAGCTTAAGAAGATGTATGGCTAACTAACTTTGCTTTTACCAATGCCAATTTATTTGTGCATCATTTAGCCAGAATAGCTTATGATCATGCTCCCTTATCGGACTCAACCTTTTTTATTTCTAAACCAACCTACTGATACACCTAAAAAATGTTCAATTTTATATATACATTAATTTCCTATATTTGGTGATATTGCACTTTTAAAAAGGGTATTTTAATATTTTTTTTTTTGCAGGTTAACTCAATTTAGGCATTTGGGCTTAAAGGAAGCAAAAACGGATGGAATTTGGAGTCAAAAGGAGGCATTTTAAGGAAAATTGAATTGGCGCCAGAATGGCAATCAAAAGCACCAGAATGGCACCCAAAAGTGCCACTTTCTAGAGAACAAGCACTAAAATGCGCCAGAGCAGGCGCCAAAAGGTGTCAGAGCCCAGAACAGGCGCCAAAGAGCGCTAGAGCAGGCGCCAAATGGCTCCAGAGCGTTTATTCCTCCAAATACATTAAATTTGGACGGATTTTGAAGAGATGTTTATGGAGACTCATGGAATTTCGACTTTGCATTATAAAATGATGATTTTAGATTGTAAAAGGGGCGCAAAATCTACAATTAGTGTTTGAGAGAGATTTAGAAGAGATTTTCTCTAAAAATTGTAAGAGGAGAGTGAAAGTGAGAGATTTCTTCTTCATTACAAATTTAAGAGAGAATTGAGTGAGATTGTAAGAAGAGAAAGTAATTCAAAGGATCTTCAAGGGATTTCCTTGGGAAGAGATTAAGATAAGTTGTTTTATTTTATTTTTTAGTGTTGTGTTGTTGTCCTCAATTTTGAGGTCTTTCTTTCTCTCTCCCATGAACCTAAAATCTAGCCTTAGGACTTTTCTTTTGTGACTTCCTAGTGGACTAGACCGGGACCCACCATATTTAGAAATTCAAGCTATTTCTTCACTCATTGAAGTTTCATATGAACGGTTTCAAATCCTCGACATCTAGTTGAGTAGATTAAAACCGACATATTGAAGCTCTTATTGAGTTCCTATAGGGATATTGAATGTCATAGGTAGACCCCACGACGTACGAAATTTGATTTTTTTGTCAAGAGCAATATGTTCGACTATGGTTGTCGTTTAAGCAAGAACCGGTCATAAATTTGCTAGTTAAACAGCTCCGACCGAACCAAATAACCTCTTTTGTTATGATGTGCGTGAATTAAAGTTAAATTGGCTCGACCGTCGACAAACTTTCTTGGGTGACATTGTATGATGAAACGGACGGCGCCGATGCGTCCAGAACGTCGATTTTAGCTGAGAAGAACATATAACTCGATAAGATTTCGAATTGGGTCATAATGTGCGTAAATTAACGAAATTTGCATAAAATGATACACACACACACACACACACACACACACACACACATACACACACGCATTTAAATAAATTTAATAAAGAAGGGACATAAACTCACGCTAGCTAAGCTCTTCCCGATTCTTCTATTCGCCCCCCTCCCATTTGAAAAATTTTTACATCAGGACTCCGCATGTAGAGCTACGTGTGGAGGCCTGTAAAATCGCGCCACGTGGCGCGCATGGCAAAAAAAAATAGCATTCGGCCAGAATAACACAGGGAATATTCCCTCCGTATTATTCATGTATTATTCATGTGTTATTGTGTGTTATTCAGGTGTTATTGTGTGTTATTCAGGTGTTATTCTGCTCCTAGAATATTCCCGGTGTTATAATAACACAATAACACATGAATAATACATGAATAACAAACATAACACATGAATGACACTGGGGAATATTCCCGGTGTTATTCTGTTTTTGTTTTTCGACACGCGCCACGTGGCGCGATGTTACTGGACTCTGCACGTAGCTTTACATGCGGAGTCCTGATGTTAAAATTTTCCCTCCCATTCAAAACCCTAGCTAAATCCATCGCTCCCCCTCTCTCGAAGCTTTTCCCTTCTTCTCCTCTCTTGACCCTTCTTCTCAGGGAGGCGAAGGATAAGGTCACGAGACTTCCTCCTGGATCCATCCTCATCCCTTCCAGGACGAAGCAGGAACCTGTCGCTTCTCTCTCTCTCCCTCGTCCTGGTTCAATGTCGACGATTCCATCATTGATGTTCCGATCCTCCCCTCGCCAGCGACACTACCTGTCATAGTCATTCCCGAAGAGGCTAACTACACCAAATGTTCGATCCTACTTGAGGTTGTTGCTAATCACTAAAGCTCACATCCCTTTCTTTAATTTGCAGGTAAGAATTTCTCCTCATTATTCTTTTAGAGTGGAATCAAAGATTATTTTATTTAGTGAAGCACTTGTTGATCCAACTATGGAGAAGTTTTCTTTTCTGATATTGTTTTAATCGGTTTAAGTTATATATGTGGACTTTATACTTAGTTTTAAGCAGTGAATTTAGGAAATTATGTTTATAATTCAGGAGTATTTTTGTCTCAGCATATAGATGTAATTCTTTAATCTTGCTATGGGATTAGTTTCTTTTGTTAAAGCTTGAAAGATCATTTACAAGAATGGAATTGCAATATTATTAGTTAGTGAACTACATAATTGCGTAGGTTTCGTTAATTGATTTTGTTTGCATATTGTTCGGGATTTGATTCAAGCTTCAGAAATCTTAATTTGGTTATGTGTATTATGCTTCATTGGATACATTCAAGAAACTTTTGGGTGGTGATCTTCTTTCTCTCATATTATTTCAATTAGCTGAGGTTATATAAAGGTTCCATACTTTGTTTCAACTAACGACTTTAAGAGATTTGTTTATGAAACATATTGAGTGGCTTAAAGTCAGTGAACGAACAAGCATTATTTCCTAATAATTTTGAGAAAATTGCTTAATCTACAATTGTTCGAGAAAAGGTCACAATTAATATTTCTCTTTTAATAATGAATGGCAGGAGAATAGGGGATGCTTGTAATAATTTAATTCCCACTATGCGTAATTTTGTTAAAGCTTTGGTTTAGTAATGTAGATTATCCTTCATAAGGTGTTATTCTTTTTAAAAGCGTTGCAGATTTCTAGTGAATTGAAGAAAGGAGGAATGGATTGTTGTGTAATAATTTGAGTGGCTATATTTTGGTCTGGCTTTGTATATGTTCATGTCTGTAGTAAACATGATCCCTATGTATCTATATGAGTGCCTTAGGTTTGTTCATCTTCTTTTCTTTTATAGTGGCATATTTTCTGTGGCTTTAAACTTTCCTTTTCATGCACTCTTCTTTACTCGATATTATAGATTACTTAAGGAGAACATATTTAGAGGACAGATTGCTGACTCCTTTTGTATACTTTTATTTGGTGCCTCTGTTTTGATTGAGATCGTTCTAATTGGTAGCATAATGTCATATGCTTTCTGGTAGTTTTGTGAAGAATCTATTTCTGAGCAACTCATTGATCTTCAAGATCTAATACGTGAAAATTGAAAGATCTACATATAAATTTCCTTTTAAGTTCAAGTATTGTTGAGGGCCGTTGTTGGATTAATCGTAGGAAATGTCACTTACCGTATTCGATTTACTTGCTGAATTTGTTTAGAATTATTTTAAGATCATTATATTGTAAGTCTTAAATAAGTTACATGGATATTTAGTGCTTACCATTTAAAATATTGTTATCTTGTAATAATTATGTCTTATGTTTGAAGCATTGGCTTATCATGGAAATTTTTTTATACTTGTCTTCGTTTTATGATTTACGTCCATACAACTTTACTCATACATATTGTTGATGTGGTATAAAAGTTAAGTTGTTGGAGATGGGAAAAATGAGGTTTAAGAGATATATAAACATACTGAAATCTGCTTGCTTGCTGTTTAAGGTCCTTTTCTTTGAAATCATAATTATATTTTCTTTTATGGAATAACAGTTTGTTTTCTTTTTTTGCGATAACTTGTGAGGTAAAATATAGGCCCGTCTCGAAGACAACGATTCACCCCGCAGAAGAAAATTGATAGGAAGTTCTGAAATCACCCCTCAGGCTTCTATGAAGTAAGAAGGAGGAAGAAGATAAAGTCAAAAAATTGGGGGCAGCTACGGTGGCGGCAACGATAGCCGCTCCACCATTAGCTCTGGCGCTAGTGAGGACATCTTTTGATGGTGAGGAATGAAATTTACAGATATTTCTTTATTTTTTCCTGAGTCAAACCCCAAGAAACATTTAATTGGTAAGCCCAAATCCTTATTTCTTTATCTGATGACATATAATTGTTTGGGATTCTTGTACACATTTCTTGTGTGTAGAACATATGTGATAAAGTTGAGATTCGTTTCTTTAATTTATTCATACATAAGAGAAATTAAGTTTGTCTTGCTTTCTTTATTGTTGTATGTATATAGGATGTGATTCCTTTTTTCTTTTAAATTCCCATTAAATCTTCTTTCTCATAAAACTCATTAATCCATTCTTGTAATGCCTTTGTGACACAGGCTAATGATATTAGTGATAATGTTGTTGCAAAAACATTTAAGTCCTAATACATACTTGTAGTCTGACTTTTTATAATTTTTAATATGTTAAGGGTGTGTCGACCTCATTTTTGTGAGGGTCAC
Source organism: Papilionanthe hookeriana x Papilionanthe teres (assembly GCA_022702705.1). NCBI lineage: Eukaryota > Viridiplantae > Streptophyta > Magnoliopsida > Asparagales > Orchidaceae > Papilionanthe > Papilionanthe hookeriana x Papilionanthe teres. The sequence goes on along the minus strand of CM040434.1, from coordinate 23,001,408 downwards.
TCCAAATAGATTAAGAATAAAAGTCAATCCATGACCTCCTTACTAACTCAGTGTTCACCACATTGACCATTAAGGCATTTTAGGTATCAAGTTAATTTGATATAATTAACTTGATTAATTGACAATACCAAATTAACCCAATATTACCAGCCCTAGTTAAATCTAGGTATGGTTATCAAAATCAACAACCCTGTGATTAACATAACCATGACAAGGTTAAATAAATCATTTGGGTTAGCCCTGCACCTAAAATTGATCAATCATGATCAATTTTAATCAATAATAATCAAAATGATCAACTTTTGACATAAACAACATAAAGATGGTCAATTTATGACCTATACACCATTATATTGATCTCAAACCTAAAGTGATAAATTAGGTTGAAATGATCAATTCATAACCCAAAGAATATTGAGTTGACTTTATTAGTCAATTTTTTGATTAAATAATTAAAAATTAATAAAAACAATCCATACATAATATAAAAGACAACTACACTAACCCTATTGGTCAATTTTGACCTCAAAGAATTAAAATGGGTCAAAATACTATCCCATGCCCCTTTGATCATAAAAATTGACTTCATAAATAGACATTGACATAACTAAGTTGACATTATTCAAAATTACCAAAAAATAATCTAAATATCACCACTTTGACCATTGGATTGGCCTGAATCCTAAAATTGGTCAATATGATTAATATGACCAATTTAAACCTTTAAATAACAAAATTTATAAATTTCATGACCAAATTAATCATGATAAGATTAAGGAAGTCATATTGGACATTTTCAGACTAGGATTGACTAATCTGGGTCAACCTGAGTCAACATTGGTCAACCCTAGCCAATATTTATGAAATTTGGTCAAAACACCTAATTTTGAACAAAAAATGATAAAATTAATCAAATAATTAATTCAAAAATTATTTTAGTTAATTTACTGACGAAAATTATAATTTCAAATATTTTTAATTAATTAATAATTAATTAAAAATTTAGAAATACAATTAAAAGCCATGAAAAGAACCACATGAAATATTGAACTAAAAATAATGTAAGTTAATTAAATAATTCATTTTAAAATTATTTTGATTAATTTATTAATCAATAATATAATTTTAAATGTTTTAATTAATGACATATTAATTAAAAAATAAAATTATATTTGAATACATGACATCATACATGACATCCAAATCCCATAATTAATTTTTAATTAAATATAAATTATTGGGGTTAAAAAATGGGTCACCCATGAGCCATAAGACTCATCCTGACCAAAATAACACTCCACCCAACCTATTTATAATGAACCTTAATTATGGTTTAAATTCATCATGCCTTCATCATAAAAATTAATGAAGTGTCATTCCCTCATCCATCCTTAAGAGATGAAATGGTTGAATCATCATTCACCTCACAAGCCACTCAATGGTGAGGAATATGATTTAGATCATCCCTACATCATGGGATGACCTCATATATGTGAAATTTTGAAAATAGAAGGAGAAGGGAATTAAGTGTCACATTCTCTTCAACTTAAGCCACGAGTCACTCACTCCCTTGAAATGAGGTGGCTAGCCAACCCTTGAGACATCTCAAGCATCTAAAAAATTCACCAATATGCGACAAACATCACATGAACTACACCTCTCACCATGGTTAAAGGTAATCATAACTAACCCAGGCATGAAATGAGTAAGAGGGCAAGGTGTCACTATTCCTTTAAATCCATTAAATAAATTTAGGAATTACCTAGGGGAGGCAATTTCAGCAAAAAATAGACATATATTATCCACTTCAAAATGAATAAATGAGAGGTATTTAAAATTTGAACTTAAGTTTAACCATGAGTGACCCTACATGAGTTAACTATTTTAAAATTCTAAAATCCACTCAATTGAATGTCATCATCTTATCCAAATAATTTATGGCATAGTTAAGAGCTTCCCCAAATGATCCTAAGCCATTTAAAAATTCAGCCAAGCCATCCCCATGGCTATAAATAGGACCTAGCTCAAGCATATGAAGGTAGTAGGAGAGACATTGGAGAACCCCATACCCTTCTCAAATCCAAATATCCTCAACTTGAAAACTCTTTATTAGGACCTTAGCAACTCCTCTAGATAAACTCTAGCCAGCCTAACCTTAGCCAAACCTAATCATAACCAAGATTAGGGTTCAAACCTGAGCTTAAGGAGAAGAGAGAAAAAAAAATTTTAAGATCCATATAAGCTGCTTAAAACCTCTGATCATGAACACTAAAAATGTTCCCTAGGATCTAAGCAATTGATCCCCAGCAAGACTTGACCATTTGACCGACTGGTTGAGTCCAATTTGGGTTAACCCGAGCCACCCCAAAACCAAAACAAAGTCAAATTATAAAACTGAACTCCACGAAACCCAAAATTAACCTTGCTAAAACCATTTAGGGGTCAAAAGAAGAAGAGCCCAAATGAAATCAGGCTTCTTCATAGTCCCTAACCCTGTTTTGACCATTTCACTTCAAACCTTGCTCACCAAATTCAAAATCCTATATAGACCCTATTTGGACTCAAATTGAAGTGTCAAGAAGCTTTCTTGGACCTAGACGACCAATCTAAAGAAATCAATTTAAAACATGAATCACTGTGGCCAAGGTATGGTTTTCCCCATTAATGGCATTCGGGCTTCAGCCTTTGTGAAGAGAAGTATTTCAAAACCATAACAAAATCTGTATGTATTTGATCTCCTGCCTCAGATGATCCTATAGGGACAAATTTCACTCAAATCCATTGAGATTTGAGTGAGATTTTAACCCTAGAAGATGGAGGGTGCTTGGGCCTGCCTGAAGGAAGAAGATGACAAGAGACCGTCCGATTTTCTATTAGACGGTCCTAATTTAATACAGCGCGCTCCGTTTTTAGGATCCCGCAGGGGATCGAGCGTGTCTTTGACTCCTACGAGGACACGAGTCCTCACCTGAGTTTTTAAAGTTAAAACTGAATTTATAAAATTCAGTTTAACCTTAAAAAACTTCAAAATTCAATATCTTTTTAATTAAAGATGATAAAAATTAAATAAAAATACCCTGGATTCCTTTTGAAGAGAACAAATTAAAAGATAAAAATTATAATTTTATTTTCAATATTTAATTTTTAAATAATTAAATACTCCCTGAAGTATTTTAATTATTAAAAATTAAATATAAATTAGAAAAATCTGAACTTTTCATTGGAGTATTTCCATGCCCTTAAGAATATTTATTGATTTTTCCTTGGCTAGAAAAACTCTTTAAGACATCTTTTTTTTTCTATTTTTCAAGACATGATATAATTATTTTTAATAATAATTAAAAAGGATAATTAAGAAAGATAAAATTGTAAAATGAATAAGAAATTTGAGGTAACACACAATAACCTTGAAATGACATACCTTAAGCCATTAAACAAATTTAAATAATGTTTTAATAGAAATAAGAATTAATTAAATCATAAATTAATTCATTTAAATCCTAAAAATCTTCCTGTTATTTAAACTTAGTTCATCCCACATTGAATTAAGTTCAAACGAATCTATTTCTTACTTGGACTCAAATTCAATCCTAATTAGACCTAAAGACATCAAATCAAACTTAATTAAGCCTTACTTAAGTTTAAAATGACATAATTAAACTTAATTAATAAGCTTTTAATCTTAGGCTCATCCCATAATGAGCCATGTTAACTGAGTCTATCTCATAGTGGACTCAAGAAAAGTCTCAACTGAGTCTAAAGATATAAAACTAGACTTAAATAAGTTATAATTAGGTCTAACCTCTAATTAGACCTAATTAATTCAATTAAACCTTACTTACATTAGGTTTAATTAATCATAAACTTTAATTAGATCTAACTCCTAATTAGACTTAATTAATTCAATTAAACCTTATTTACATTAGGTTTAATTAATCCTAAACCTTAATTAGGTCTAACCCTAATTAGACCTAATGAATTCAATTAAATCATACTTACATTAGGTTTAATTAATCCTAAACCTTAATTAGACCTAATTAATTCAATTAAACCTTACTTACATTAGGTTTAATTAATCCTAAACCTTAATTAGGTATAACCCCTAATTAGACTTAATTAATTCAATTAAACCTTATTTAACTTAGGTTTAATTAATCCTAAACCTTAATTAGTTCTAACCCCTAATTAGACTTAATTAATTTAATTAAACCTCACTTACATTAGGTTTAATTAATCCTGAACCTTGATTAGGTCTAACTCCTAATTATACCAAATCAAATCATTAAGCCTTAACTAAATTAGGCTTAATCAACTTTAAACAAACTTAAACCAAACTTAAGTTAAACTTAAATCAAACTTAAGTTAAACATAAATCAAACTTAAACTAAATTTAAGTTAAACTTAATCAAACTTAAGTTAAACTTAGACTAAACTTAAACTAAATTTAAGTTAAAATTAAATCAAATTTAAGTTAAACTTAAACTAAACGTAAACTAAATTTAAGTTAAATTTAAATCTGACTTAAGCTAAACTTAAATTAAATTTAAGTTAAACTTAAACCAAACTTAAGTTAAACTTAAATCAAATTTAAACTAAATTTAAACCAAATTTAAGTTAAACTTAAACCAAACTTAAGTTAAACTTAAATCAAACCTAAGTTAAATTTAAATCAAACTTAAATTAAACCAAACTCAAATCAAACTAAACTTAAATTAAATTAATTTTAACTTAAACTTAAATCAAACTTAAGTTAAACATAAATCAAACCTAAGTCAAACTCAAGTAAAACCTAAAGTCAAATTAAATAAGACATGAAATTAAGATAAACTCAAACCAAACTTAAATTCAATCCAGATTGAATTATTGAATTTAAGTCAGATAAATCTTAATAAAATTGAAACTATATTTAAATCAACTTGACATGAACCTAAATCAATATATTGAACTTAACTAAACTCAAATCTTAAGTTTAATTTAATTTGAACTTAAGTTAAACCCAATTTAAAATAAACTTTAAATTCAACTTAAAATTTAATTTGGATCCACATCAAACTTAACTCAACATATCTAAACATAAAACCTAAGTTTGACCAAAATTAACACAATCTTAAGATCAATTCAAATTGAAATTTAGAACAATATAAAATAACATAATTTAACGTAAATTGACATATTTAACCAAATTTGACACAATTTGACATAAATTAACCCGACTTGACACAAATTAACAAATTAAACTTAAATCGACATAAAATTAACTAATTAAATTCAAGATTGACAAATCAAACATAAAAATTAGAAATTTTAAATAAATTCTTAAAGTTTAATTAAAATAACTTAAAACCTTAGGCTCAAATAACATTGAGTCTAAAAATCTTATTTAGATTCAAGTGACAATTGAATGTAAAAATCTAAAATCCAAACCTTTAGGCTCGAATGACATCGAATCTAAAAGAATCTTATGACAATTTAAAAATCAAAACGAAACAGATTCAATTCCAAAAATCTAAAATTTCACTAAACTTATTAAGTTCATGTGACAACTGAATTTAAAAGTCTAGTTCTTAAATTCATTGAATCAAATTCAAACCCAAATCGATATAAATTGAAATAAAAAATCAAATTGACATTGCAATCAAAATTGGATATCCGACAACTCTAAAACAATTGACATTTTACCATGTAATATTATTTCTGAAAATATTTTCTTTGCAGGATGAAAACAAGTTTCGTTTAGATTTTCTTTGCATGTTATAGAATGTACTAACTCTGTTTTGTAGGACAATCGACGACATTAAAAATAACAAACCTGAAACTTTTAGATTAGTCACAAAATCTAAACCTTCAACAAACAACAAAAATAACATGACAACAAAGGCAACAAAACTGGAACTATTAGGATAGCCGACAACAAAATTGGAACTATTAGGATAGCCACCAAACCTCAATAAGAAGAAATAAAATAGATAACAAAATAACACTAAAACAATGATAAAACAAAAAACACGAACATTAACTTTGACATGATAAAATAAAAATCTTAAAAAAATAAAAAAATAATATCTATAGAAGATACCTCATGACATAAATGACTAATATAATATCTCATGAAAAAATGGGATAAACATTAGGAATAAAACATTTGTTGTTTATTTTCCTAAAAAATATTTAGAAAAATGAGTTTTTAACATTAATCAAGAATTTTCTTAAGCAAAACTAGAATTGTCTAGAACATAATAGGAGAAGTAAAAAGAACCCAGAATAGGTTAAATACCTAAAAATCTCTGGTTACTAGACTCGTGATTTTCCTAATAGGATAAGAACATTGTAGAGTTCTCCCTATAAATATATCACTACCTTTCCTTTGATTGTCCATTTTGTTCCCTTCCTCTTACTCTTTTTTAAAATGGGATTAAAGATTGGGGTAATATAAATAGACTGACGATTCATTAACATTGACATGATATGAGAATTGATAGCGACGAACCACGACAATTCATCACCATCAGAGTGTTCTCCGAATTTTTGGAGTTTCATTTATGAGTACCATTTTATAGGCTTTACTTATGTAATTTTTTTTCTGTAGAAACTTGGAGTAAGATATTCAAAATCGGTACGGTTTTTTTTTATATATAAACAGAGCATATCATTTTTTATGCGGTTTCAAATTTATAAGTTCTATTTGTAAGTTAACCCACATTATATGTACGTATATATTTGAAGTTTATATGTATATACATATCATCCGATTCTCATGTATTTACTTATCTAACACCAAAATTTTAACATGTGATACTTAAAGGTTTTGCATAAATCAATTTATTTACATACTTGACATTTTAAAAAAAAGTAATTTTTGGATTTTTTTTATAACATTTAATTTAAACATATCTCTTAAAATTTAAATATAAATTTATATTCTTCAAAATTTAGTGTTGTTATGCAAGTATAACGCCTAATTTGAATATATTGAATATGAAGTTGCAAAATTCCTTAATCTTCAAATACATAGCTCTCTAAATCATCTATGGTTCGGGGCCGTTCGGGGAAGTTTTGTCATCGAGTAGGTAAAAAAAGGTTCCGAATTTGATCCGTCTCAAAATTTTGGCTCGATGCCGCCCATTTTAAAATTTAAATGTCGACGTCGTGGAAATGGATGTGAAATGTTGAGACATTTAGTTAAATTTCGGGAATTTTGGGCCCGTAGTGGTATTTTGGTCGTTTCAGGGAATTTTTGGGAAAATGTCCAAAATGCCAAATTAACGGCACGAGGCGGTGTGAAATGAAATTTGGAATTGAATGACAGTGTCCGGGAGCGTTTCTGACCACTGTGGATGGTTTTGTGGGGCCCGAAATGTCGTTCAAGTAACGACTATTTAAGCTGCGAGGGGTTCACCGGTAGCTCAAAAGTATGGTATGTTTACAATCAAAATTCTTAGTTCGACAATTGGAACATTCCAGAATAATTTTTGGGAACCCCGGGTGACTCTATGGAATTTTGGGTTTTGGGTCATTTTCAGAGGCAATTTGGTAATTTCGGGGTAAAAAATGAAATCTTGGGAAAAGTGAGGTATTGTCAGACCATGAAGAATGAAATCATTCTAGATGTGTTACGGGCTAAGAAAAGCATCTTTTGGTCCTCTATGTGGTGGTTTTAGCTCTTTTAGCCAGAGGCTTAAGGCTAGTGGGACCACTCACATGAGTTTCCAAAGGGTCCGAAGATCGAAGTGAAATGTATTTGATTTAGAATGTTAGTGTAGAATGTAATGTGTAAATGTGAATGTCAGTGTGTGACACAGGCTCCCCGAGGGCTAATCCTAAGGCTTAGTCACTTATAGGTATTCCACTTAGACTTCCTTATGCTTGGTCTCTTCCTCCTAAAGCTGGAGGTTAGGCCTTAAGCATATGAAAACTCCTAGTGAAGTAAGAAAAGTTTGAATTTCTATGGCGAGGGTTCCATTGCGAGTCTTCTAAGAAACGTCACTAGGAAGTCTTATGGGTAGACCCTAGGCAATCTATAAAGAAACTAGTCCTCAACCAAAAGTGAGGTCAACAAATGGACCCCCAATAAGTGTGGTGTCGCAAGAAGAGCTTACCACACATATTGGTGTTGACTGACGAGATCAACAAAACCAACACGACTATCTGAGTGTAAACTGCAGATAGAAAGAAGTATCCAGTGAGGAAGTATCCTTTGGGGATTGAACTTCCACTGGGGAAAGGTGGGTGGAGATCCTTCAAAATAAAGATGTGAGTTCATGACTCCACATCCTGAAGGGGACCCAATCTGAGCGTTGTTTTAGAATTTGATGAAAATTTGGAGTTTGAGAATTTGAATTTTGATTTGAAGTAAGTTTGAGATTTTGATTGTTGATTTTGGCTTGTTAGTTTTTTTGAAATTTTGAAATTTTGATTTTTGAAGGTTAGGGGTAATTGAGTGACTTTACATCGCTTCTGAAGAGTGTGTCGTGTAGAATATTTGTGGAAACTGTAGGGAAAGTGAGAGAGAATAAAGAGTAAATGGAAGGAATCAAGCAATCCCACGCCGATCCTGAAATTTATGACGTGTAGGAAAGTGTGGAAATTGTAAGGAATCGAACGTTCTCATACCGATCCTAGAATGTGCGACTTGTAGGAAATGCGGAAATTATATGGAAATGTATGAACTGTAGGAAATGTGGAAAAGTAGAGTAAGGAATCAGACGATTGCGTACCGACCTTAGAATGTGTGACTTGTAGGAAATGCGAAAAATTGTATGGAAATTGTATGACCTGTAGGAAGTGCGAAAAAGTAGAGTAATGAATTAGACGATCACGTACCGATCCTAGAATGTGTGACTTCTAGGAAATGCGGAAATTGTATAGAAATGTATGACTTTTAGGATATGCGGAAAAGGTAGAGTAAGGAATCAGACGATCACATACCGACCCTAGAATGTGTGACTTATAGGAAGTGCAGAAATTGTATGGAAATGTATGACTTGTAGAAAATGCGAAAAAGTAGAGTAAGGAATCGGATGATCACGTACCGTTCCTAGAATGTGTGACTTGTAGGAAATGCGGAAATTGTATGGAAATGTATGACTTGTAGGAAATGTGGAAAAGTAGAGTAAGGAATCAGTCGATCACGTACTGATCCTATAATGTGTGACTTGTAGGAAATGCAGAAATTGTATGAAAATGTATGATTTGTAGGAAATGCAGAAAAGTAGAATAAGGAATTGGCCGATCACGTATCGATCCTAGAATGTTTGACTGGTAGGAAATGTGAAAATTGTATGGAAATGTATGACTTGTAGGAAATGTGGAAAAGTAGAGTAAGGAATCGAATGATCGCGTACAGATCCTAGAATGTGTGACTTGTAGGAAGTGCGGGAATTGTATGGAACTGTATGACTTGTAGGAAGTGCGGGAATTGTATGAAACTATATGACTTGTAGGAAATGCGGAAAAGTAGAGTAAGGAATCAGCCGATCACGTACCGATCCTAGGATGTGTGACTTGTAGGAAATGCAGGATATGTATGGAACTGTATGACTTGTAGGATATGCAGAAAAAGTATGGAACTGTATGGCTTATAGGATATACGGAAAAGGTATGAAACTGTATGACTTGTAGGATATACGAAAAAGATAGAGTAAGGAATCAGACGATCGCGTACCGACCCTAGAATGTGTGACCTGTAGGCAGTGCAGAGATTGTAGGGAAATGTTTGACTTGTAGGAAATGCGGAAAAGGTGAGTAAGGAATCGGTCGATCACGTACCGATCCTAGAATGTGTGACTTGTAGGAAATGCGTAAATTGGATAGAAATGTATGACTTGTAGGAAGTGCGGGAAAGTAGAGTAAGGGTAAGGCTAACCGAGGGTCGGTGTGTGTGATTCCGCAGGATTCGATGTGTGAGACTTTGCCATTTGTGGGAAGTTTCATTGTATAGAGTGCAAAAGATTATGAGACGTCCTCCGATAACCTAAAGTTTGAAAAAGAGGGGAAGATTCAATATTTCGAGGGGAACTCGAATCCGGATTTTTTTTTTCAATCTGTTTTGTGAATGTTTTGATTAAGTTGGTTTCTTCTTAGTTTTGTGTTGTTCTTTGTTCATTTTATGTAGGAACCGGGTATGGCTCCGGGGCTTATTGACCATTGCATAAAAGAAAATGTTCCGAAAACAGAAATCTTCATTCATTTACTGAAAAAATGTCGATACAACGGATCCTATGCCGACGGGCATCCAAAAGTAGATCTAGTATATGCATCCAAAAAGAAGTAACTGGAATGTCTATAAACTGGTGCTGGCGTAGCGTCTGTTGTCTTTGCTGGTGTAAGTAGATATTAGAAATGTTGCTGAAGACTGGTACTGGTGGTGGCCAATGCTGCTCATAACTATCCTTCAGTCTGGCTAACCTCCCAAAGGCTAGGCTCCGGAACAGGAGTCCCCTTGCCGTCACCCAGAGGTACGGCCTATCCACGGTAGTGGTCGGTAGCTTTCTAGCTCCAGTTCTTGCTCGTAGTAGAACAGTGTTTTATCTTCATCCATCCTCCTGAACGTAACTGAGATCCTTTTTCCTCGAACTCCTGGGATGTAGTGCTTCGCTAGGTCTACTCCATTTCCTTTGAGCACCAAGACTGATCCCACCGATAAAGTGATTTTTGCTGTACCTTGAAACTCTCCATCTCCGATGATTCGTATCTCTCGTCCGAATAAGATGTCACTTTAACTTACAAACGGGACCGTGCAAAAGGGCCTCAAGAAGTCATGATGGTTGATGTGCGACGGTATGCAATTCCCATCTTTTTAGATGTTAATGATGCAACTGTTTGGGAAACAGGTCGGTGGTAGTATATGCCATTCAACCATCCTCTTTATCATCTTTTTAATTAATGGTGGTATTGCATCCACCTCGTCGCAATGTAAAATCCCTGGAGGATTTCTTTGTCCGCCTCAAGCAAAATTATAGCAACAACCACACTGGATGGTGACTCGCCCTATTCCTCTCCTCCATTTCGTCAGCGCTGTGTACGTTCTTGGCCTCAGATGGCCTCTTTTACCCAAAGTATTGAGTGCTTTAATGACATTCAGAATCTTTTCTTCATAGCTTGGTGAGAAAACATTTGTATACAGCTCGAGGCCCTCCAAGATGTTGACGACCATTCCTTGAATGATGTCGTAGCTCTTGAAGTCATCTTTCTTTCGAACCTGTCTGAATTTTGCCATAATGTAGTCCGGTATCGATGGCGACAGTGGTAGTATAACATACGTCGGGACGTAGGGCTCAACTTCAGGTCGTTTTCCAAGTTGTCTTTGTAGTGAGGCACTTGCATATGCCTCAAAAGTTCCATATTATTCTAGCTGAAGTACGTTGCAGTCCAGGCACACTGAAAATGCCACTGAAGCTGAAGGAAGTCTGGGTCTGTCCTAGTTGCATGTTGGGCACTGACCACAAGAAAATATATTGCGAAATTTATACTAATTTCATATGAAATTACACTTTAAAGAAAGGTATTTTATGTGTTTATTGCATGAATGAAGATTTATAGGTGCTGAGAGCAAAAAGAGCAAAAAGGCGTGAATCTCGAGCAAAAAGGACAAAAATTGATGAAACTTGAACTGTCCCGCCGACAGAGAGATTTAAGCCGCCGACGGCGAGATTTTCTCGAAAGTTTTTAATATATTATAATATAGCCCGCTGACGGCTAGATCGAGCCCAACGACAGCGAGCCTGAACGGTTAGCCTTGCTTCTAGAAGCCCACCGACGGCGAGATTGAGCCCGCCCACGGCGAGACAGTTGATTCAAGCCAAATTCGATGAATCTGGATGTGTTTTGAAGAGGTGCTTAAGAAACCTTTGGAAATATGACTCCTATAAATAGAGATGATTTTGTGTGTTATAGTGTCAGTTGGTGTCAAATTTGTGCTTCCTTTTATAGTAAGAGTTAGTGTTTAGTGTCTTGGTGAGTTCTAAGTGTGTTGTACAAGAAGGAAGAGTCAGAGGAACTTGAGGAATCTGCTTGGGGAGAAGAATTGAGATACGTATATTTGTTTATTGTTTTATAACTTTAAATGAAATTCAATATCTATGTTATTATTCCCATGCATTCTCAGTAGTTTCCTTTGTCTTTCTCCTTGTTGTTGAGGTTTTGTGAAATGAAAAATTAAAAGAGTTGTGCTTAATAATATTAAATAGAGATTGTGATAATCTTTTACTTAAATCTTAATTTACTTTCAATTTGGCAATCGAAATGTTAACATATGTTGAATTATCAACTATAGTAATGATTACATCCAAAATTCGAGGAATTCAAAAGCCTTGAAAGGAGGGTGCAAATAAATAGGGAAATATTAATTATCGGGCGAAGAATTGAATATTTTAGTGTGATGGACTAAAATCTTCAATTCGATACTATTGTTCGGGAGCCGAAGTGTAGATGTTAGCACCTCGAGTGAGGGAACATGGGAGCTCTGAAGTGGCAGCCAGTATCCTCCCAACCTAGCCACAGATTTAGTAACCAAACATAAGCATTAGTCAATGTTCTTTGCACTTGGACCAAAGGGTAAAGAATAGGAATGCTCCTATTTGGCACAATATAATTCTAAACTCAATTAGTTATTCATTCACTCAATTCTCTTAACAAGGAGAAAGATACTTTTCTAAATTGACTTATATATTCTGCCTTTAAGTAATAGTTTTAAGTTTAAGCGTTCTTTATATTTCGTATACTATACTAAATTAGATTAGTAATCGACTTTACTAAAAATTAGTCTTTCAATCTCTAACTTCCCTGTAGGATCGATATCTAAGACTCCAATAGAGCCCTTTATTACTTGAAGGATACATATACTTGCGTTGATTAAAGGGGAGGGAGTACAATTGCTACTTTACTTTGAAAAACATATATAACTTTATTAAGCTTAACAATTATATACATCCTTCTATTTTTACCCTACTCTCCCCTAGGTTGAATTCTTATATTTGCAGCACGTTGCCAAGTTTTTGGCACCGTTGCCAGGGAAGCTAAGTAATTATTAAGGTAATCACTAAAATAATTATTAAAGATAATTACTAGAGTAACAGACTATTTTATTATTTTAGTGGTGTATGCGTAAATTTGGAACCGAAAGTTTAATACCTTACGATTCAGAATTAGAGCGCACTATTAAAAGAATTAAAAACATATAAGAGAAATCATAAAATTAAATCAAATGACAAATAATCCAGAAATTGAAAATATAAACCAACCAATACCTTTGAAAGATTACGCTAACCCTACATTAGATGAAATTCACTTAACTATCCAAAATCTTGATGTAGCAGCTAACTCATTCGAGCTTAAACCTGCAATTATCCAAATAGTACAGAATAATCAATTTAGTGGTTCACCAAATGAAGATCTTAATTTACATCTTGCGAGTTTTTTAGAGCTATGTGATACTTTTAGATATGACGGAGTATCTAATGACGCCGTTAGACTTAGGCTATTTCCTTTTTCTTTAAGGGATAAGGCTAAGCTGTGGTTAAATTCATTAGCACCTGGATCAATTAAAACTTGGGGAGAATTATCACAAAAATTTCTATCCAAATATTGTCCTCCTTCAAAAACTGCAAAGCTTAGAAATTGTATAACTTCTTTTAGTTAGTGTGACGGAGAACAATATATGAAGCTTGGGAGAGATTTAAAGATCTTCTTAGGAAGTGCCCACATTATGCATTACTCGATTGGTTAATTATACAAACTTTTTATAATGGTTTAGTAGGATCTCTTAGATCTATCATTGATGCTGCTGCTGGAGGTTCATTAATGTCAAAACCTTTTGATGAAGCTTATTCATTAATTGAAGAAATAGCTACTAATAATTTTTAATGGCCTTCGAAAGGTTAAATCCTAAAAAATAGCCGATATACATGATTCCGATGCAATATCTATGTTAGCTTCTCAAATTGTCGCTATATCCAAGAAATTAGATCATTTTGGAATGAATTATTCTCCTAATATAACGTAAGAAAATTTATCCGGACAAATTATAGATGCTCAATCCTCATATGAAACTATAAATGCTGTTAACAATAGACCCAATAATCCTTATGCAAATTATTATAACCCAGGGTGGAAAAACCATCCAAATTTTAATTGGAATAACAATTCTGCTAATCAGCAATGGATGAATAATTCGATAAACCCGAGTAGGAAATCCATCTAACCAAGGAAATGCTAATTTTAAACCTTCTTATCCACTCGGATTTAATAATAACTCTCAATTTAAAGATAAGAAGTTATCTATGGAAGAATTAATATTAAATATTGGTCAACATTTACAGAATCAAGGTAATCAGTTACAAATTCAAGGAAAACAATTACAAACTCAAGGAACAACTATTAAAAATATTGAAACTCAACTTGGACATATCGCTACTGCACTTAATAATAGAAGTCCGGAACTTTTCCTAGTAATGTGGAAATAAATCCTAAAGATCAGGGAAAAGAACAAATTAAAGCAATACAGTTACGAAGTGGAAAAGAGTTAGAAACAAGAATACGAAAAGAAACATAAAGTCGAATGAGGAGGTGGAAATCGAAAAGGATAAGGATAAAAAAGATCAAAATCTAGAAGATCCATTGATACCTTTGAAAATTTATGTAGAAAAACTACCACCACCATTTCCTCAGCGACTAAGGCAACATAAAAAAGATGAGCAATTTTCTAAATTTCTTGAAATTTTTAAAAAATTAACGGTAAACATTCCTTTTGTAGAAGCATTGGAAAAAATGCCAATTATATGAAATTTATGAAGGATATTTTAAATAAAAAAAGAAAATTCACAGACAATGAAACTGTTGCACTTAGCAAAGAATGTAGTGCAATTATTCAGAAAAAGCTTTCTAAAAAATTAAAAGATTCTGCTAGTTTCACTATACCAGCCGCTATTGGAGAAAAATTTTATGGAAAAGCATTATGTTATTTAGGAGCCAACATAAATCTAATGCCGCTATCAATTTTTAAAAGATTAGGATTAGGAGAAGTCTCACATACTTCAGTAACTCTTCAGTTAGCAGATCGTTCTGTTACTTATCCTAAGGGAGTTATTGAAGATGTGTTAGTAAAAGTGGATAAGTTTATCTTTCCAGTAGATTTTATTGTTTTAGATAAGGAAGAAGATAAAGAAATACCCATAATATTAGGAAGACCCTTCTTAGCTTCTGGAAAAGCTATGATTGATGTTCAAAAAGGAGAATTAACTATGAGAGTAAACGATCAAAAAGTTACCTTCAACATTGCAAAATCAATGAAATATCCTGCTATAGAAAAAAGTTGATGAATGTTTTCGAATGGAAATTATTGAACATCTACAAAATGAACATTTTAAAGAATACTTTGAAGAAAAACTATAAATAGAAAATACTTAATTAATTGAAGAAATAAACAATGAAGATTAGATTATATATAGGAAAAATTTGAATTGTTGGATAATACAGAAAATGCTAAAAATAATATAGTTCCATCAATTATTAAACCTCCTGAACTTGAATTAAAAATTTTACCTACTCATTTGAAGTATGCTTATTTTGGTAACTCTTCAACTTTACGAGTTATTATATCAGCAGAATTAAATGAATCACAAGAGCAAAAACTTTTGGACACATTAAAAAAATATAAGAAAACTTTTGGCTGGACTTTAGTAGATATTAAAGGAATTAGTCCTTCAATCTATATGCACAGAATTATTTTAGATGCCAAACACAAACCAAGAGTTGATACCCAAAGGAGATTAAATATGATTTTGAAAGAGATAGTCAAGAAAGAAATATTAAAATGGTTAGATAATGATATTATATATCCTATTTCTAACAGTGCTTGGGTAAGCCCAATTCACTGTGGTCCTAAGAAATGAGGAGTGACTCTTGAAGCTAATAAAAATAATGATTTAATATCTATAAGACAAGTTACTGGTTGGCGTATATGTATTGACTATAGAAAATTAAATGCAGCCACCAGGAAAGATCACTTCCCTTTACCATTTCTAGACCAAATGTTGGTTAGACTAGACAGGCATAAATAATTTTGTTTTTTTGATGGATGTACCGGTTATCATCAAATTCCTATTGCTCCTGAGGATCAAGAGAAAATTACATTTACCAGTCCTTATGAAATATTCGCTTTTCGAAGAATGCCTTTTGGATTATGTAATGCACCTGCAACATTCCAGAGATGTATGATGTCTATATTTAGCAAATTAATTGATGATGGAATGGAAGTATTTATGGATGATTTCTCTATATTTGGAACATCATTTGACGTATGCTTGAGTCACCATGAAAAAGTCTTAGAATATGCGAGAAAACTAACTTAGTTTTAAATTGGGAGAAATATCAATTTATGGTTACAGGAGGAATTGTATTAGGGCATAAAATTTCAAAAAATGGCATGGAAGTAGATCCTGCAAAAATTCAAGTTTTAGCTAAATTACCACCTCCTACTAAAGTGAGAGGGGTAAGAAATTTTCTTGGACATGCCGGTTTTTACAGACGCTACATAAAAGATTTTTCAAAAATTACTAAACCTCTATGCCAACTTTTAGAAAGGACAAGAAATTTGAATTCGACAATGAATCGTTTAAATGCTTTTGAATTAATAAAAGATAAATTAATCACAACACCTATAATAGTTTCCTCTGATTGGGATAAACCATTTGAACTTATGTGTGATGAGTAATTATGCTATAGGAGCTGTTCTTGGACAAAGATATGATAAAATTTTTAAAGTCATATACTATGCTAGTAAAACTCTTAATAATGTTGAAATCAACTACACTATTACGGAAAGAGAATTATTAGCAATTGTTTATGCTTTTGATAAGTTTAGATCTTACCTAATTGGAACTAAATGTATTGTGCATACTGGTCACTCTGCTATTAAATATTTAATACAAAAGAAGGATACCAAACCAAGATTAATCATATGGATATTATTGATGTAAGAATTTGATTTTGAAATCATTAATAAAAAGGGAACTGATAATCAAATTGCAGATCATTTATTAAGACTAGAATATAATGAACTATCTGACACTGATAATGAAATTACAGACCATTTTCCTGACGAACAACTTTATAATATAAATGAATGGAAAATACATTGGTATGCTGATATAGTAAATTATATTGTAAGTGATATTTTACCACCCATGCAAACTCTGCAACAAAAGAAAAAATTCATTCATGATGCTAAAACATATTTTTGGGATGAACCAAATTTATATAAGCAATGTAAGGATTCAATAATTAGAAGATGTGTGCCTTATGAAGAAACTGAACAAATCATTCAAAAATGTCATGATTCCGAATTTGGAGGACATTTTGGAATGCATAAAACTGCTTATAAAATTTTACAATCCAGATTTTATTGGCCTACTCTTTTTAGAGATATTTATAGATATATCAAAACTTGCGATAAATGCCAACGAGTAGGAAATATATCTAGAAGAAATGAAATGCCTCTAAATTTTATATTAGAAGTTGAAATTTTTTATGTTTGGGGATTAGATTTCATGGGACCATTTATACGTTCATTTGGAAACTCATATATATTAGTTGCTGCTGATTTTGTTTCTAAATGGATTGAAGCACAAGCCTTACCTCGATGTGATGCTAAGAGTGTTTCAAGATTTTTAATGAAAAATATTTTTACAAGATACAAAATGTCAAGAGTGATAATCACTGATGGAGGATCCCATTTTAGAAACAAATATATTCACAAATTAGAAGAAAAATTCAACATTATTCAAAAAATTTTAACTGCTTATCATCCACAAACTAATGGATTAGCTGAAGTTTCTAATCGAGAAATTAAACAAATTTTAGAAAAAACTGTGAACCCTAATCGATTAGATTGGTCTACAAGACTAGACAACCGCATTATGGGCATACGGGATCGTTTATAAAACTTCGATTGGAATGACTCCTTACGAGCTTATTTATGGAAAAACTTGTCACTTACCAGTTGAATTAGAGCATAAAGCATATTGGGCGATTAGAGAATTTAATTATAATTTAAGAGAAGCTGGTAAGAAGAGATTATTACAAATGAATGAATTAGAAGAATTAATAAATGAATCTTACAATAACAATAGAATCTATAAAGAGAAAATGAAATTATGGCATGATCGAAAGATTAAACAAAAAAATTTTGAACCAGGATAAGAAGTTTACTTTATAATATAAGATTAAAATTATTTCCTGGAAAATTGAAATCTTGATGGTTAGGACCTTTCACTATAACTCAAATATTTACTTACGGAACTATGAAAATTGAAGATCCAAAGACTGTACACAAATTTAAAGTAAATGGACATAGATTAAAACTATATTTTGAAGGAAGAAGACCCAATTTTAAAGAGGTTTTAATGTTTAGTCAACCTGATTAACAACCAGAATAGGTCGGGCTGATGATGTTAAACCAAGTGCTTTATGGGAGGCAACCCATAGTAGTCTTAAATTATAGTTTATTTACTTAATTTATTGATAATTATAGTATAAATGAATTCTACTACTCATATTTATCTTTATAATCATCACAGTATTAAGAGTAACAAAAGAAATTAAAAATTTTTGGAACAAAAGTGAAACTGGGCAAATTTACCTTAGCTTGCCGACGATGAGATCGGCGCGCCTTAATTCAGTTTAAAATTATAACTATCCCGCCAACGACGATATCGTTGCCGCCGACGGTGAGATTGGTTGATCCATGAAAAAAATACCCATTTTTATGCCTTGATTTTTATCAAATTTTTAAGGATATTATTATTGACCTCATTTTTGATGAGGTCTTCTCTTCTTCTTTTTAGTGCTTAGGATCTAGCCTTAGGCTTTTCCTTTGACTATCTTAGAGGACTAGAATTGGGACCCACCTTTTAGAAACTCAAACCACTTCTAAACTCCCTTCAAACTCCACAAACTTGATTATAGACCCCTAATCAGCTAGAGGGTTGAAATCAAATGTGGAAGTTTAAAGGATGAGTTCCTATAGGACTCTTTGGCCTTAGGACTGCCCTGGGTGGCCTGGTCTGGTGAAGGGGCTGACTTACACACACACTACACTTACACACTACACCTATACACTACAATTTCACACACTTCCTAAAACACACCCATACCCAACTTGACCTCCTGACTCATGTAGGTGATTCACATGGATGGTCCTTAACCCCCGAGCCCTCGCTAAGAGGTTAGGAACAATATAGATGAATGCCTCAAATGAGTCCCTTCATGGCTCATATGGGCTTGATATGGCTTCATGGCTCAACCAAAATGATTTCATTCAACTTACATCCACCCAATCTTCAATTTCCCAAATTTTCAATTTTTGACCCCGGGACCCTACACCCGCTTAACTTACCCAAAACTCTTCAAATTACCCAAATTTTTGCAAAATTTCCAAATTACCCAAAATCATCCAAAATCATTCCCAAACATTTCCACATCACCCAAATTGATTATCCATACCAAAAAATACCAAAAATTCCAAAAATACCTCCCAATACCCTCCAAATACCCAAAATACCCCTCTTGGCCAAAAAATCCAAAAATTCAGAAAATTCCTAAAAAATTCCAGAAAATCCCAAATATTTTCAATTTCATTTTGTCCAACTACACCATGGGCCAATTTTGTCAATTTACCCTACTTTTGTCAAAACCCCCAATTTGACCCATTTTAACCCTAAGTGAACCCAATGTCAAACCAAACCTACCCAATTGACCCAAATTCTGGTCCAATTCAGTTCTAAACTTCAAATTCAACATTCCCAACACCAATCTAGACCAAATCCAAGTTCAATTTGATTGACATTTGGATCCAATTTCACTTTTGGCCTTAAAGCCCAATTTGGACCCATGACCCAAACTTAACCCAAGTTCACCCAATTCTACTCCAATTAACCCCAAATCTTTTCTAAATCTTCCTTAACATTCCCACAAACAAAACACTAACATGATTTGCCCAAAATTTAGACCCAAACCCCACTCAAATTCAACCCAAAGCTAAAAGGCCCAATTTTGACCTAAACCCAAACTTAACCCAAATGAGCCCAAACCCCAAAATCAAAGCCCAACCAAAGTCAAAACCTCTTTGAAACACTCCCATAAACATTTCTCAACATTGATTTTACATTAATTTCAACCCTAGCCCAACATTGGCCCAAATTAGCCCAATTTGACCTACATAGGCCCACTTACCAAATAAATCCAAATTCAAACCAATTCAACCCCAAATCACACCAAATTGACTCCAAGCCCTTCATAGAACATCCCTAAACCAATTATAACACTTATTTGACAAGGTCCTTCACAAAATCTTCACCCAAATGCCCATCCTAAAATCAAAAAGCCCATTCCCCTTAAACTTTCCTAAAAAGCCCACTTCCTTCAAATTCAAAAGCCCAAATTCATCTAAAGCTCACATGGCACTTCCCCTCATCATCCATTTAATCAAAATTGCCCCTAAGTTTCAAAGTCATCAATTAAACAATTCCAAATCAAGCCCCATACAAATTCCCATCAAAATATCAAAATTTTCTTAAATCCCTTTTTATGAAATTGACCCAAGCTTTTCCCAAGCCAAATGGAGCCAAGGATGAGCCATTCACAAGCCATATGGAGCCATGAAAGTTTGGCATGTGACCATGCCATTAATGGCAAAAGGAGGATGTCCTTTAACCATCTCCTAAAAGTCATTAGCCTTAAGCATGTTTCCCCTTAACCAAGATTTAATCTAAATATTCTTGGATAAGGACATCACCACCTTCGACCAGCTAGCCTAACTCGATCTTCTCGGCCCAAGACCAGCCATGGGGAGGTGAACCCAGCCCAAACAAATGGGTTGACCAAACCTAGCCAAGTAAAGCCTTCCCCCATTCCATTTCAATCCAAACACTTTACACATGTCCAACTCCGATTGACTTCACCAACTTCAAGCCCCGGACTCCCCGACCCCGAAGGTAACCCATGCCCTGCCGGCCACTGCCCGGATCGCCGGAAAACACCATGGCCGAGACCTCGGGAGGAGCCAAACTTTGGAATTCCACCTCGCTGAGCTACCCCATGCCCAATGGCCACCATGGCCGTTCTTCTCATGACCGGAGCGAGCTGATCCCAACCCTCGGCCATCCCCGGGAGGCTCTCCAGCCACCTCTATTTAAACCCGACCCCCTCACGGCCATGAGAAGAGAGTTGCACAAACCTTGCCGAAACTCTGCCAATATTGTTTCAAACCCTTCTCCACCCTTAGAGCAGTTGATCCCCGGTGTCAATTTGCCCTAATCCCCACTGACAAAACCCAATTTCTCAACTGAAATTCCACCCAAAACCAGGACACTTCTCCACAGTGAGCCAATCCCCAAATTGATTGGTTCTACACCTTCACCAGACCAAGGGAAGGTGTCCACCAGCAAAAGCCCCATCTCCAGGCTTCCCGGCTGCTCCAGCCTCCAAGCTTTGTGATCTAGCCGTGGTCGAAATCCAACCTAGACAATTCACCGGACCGGGAGACTTCATCCGGAGCTTGCTAGGATCCAATCGAAGGTGCAACAACTCTCGGATCGAAGCCACACTTCTCCGAACAAAGGTATGAGCTAACTCTTCATCCCGAGCTTCCGGAGATTCTCCATTTCAAATGCTTTAATTTCAATGCATGATAACCGTATAGATGTGTTCGTCTCTTCAAGACGAATCCATAGAGCATAAGAACATGAAAATCCATCGAGTATCGAGCGAGATATTAGGGATTTAGTGTGGACGGCTCTCGGGTGAGGACACTTGGGGACGATGAACGGATGCCGTCCATTTAATACACGCGTGGACAGACGGCCAGGATCGCGTCGGATCAGGAAACGGTACGAGAACCGCGGGGCCCGGGCTGCTGACTCAGATGGCGGCGTCGAATGGGAGCGCGACGCGTGTGCGTTCGGAGCTCGCCGAGGTTGACGCGGCGCCGCGTGGATAAATAGAAAATTAGGGATTTTTCTGATTTATTTAATTCCCTAAACTTCAAAAATTCATAACTTTGTGTAGAAAAATCAGAAAAATAAAATAAAAATACCCTCTTGCTCAGATGAACGAGAGGAGAATAATGTGGAAAAGAAATCATTTAATTTCATCAAGTATTTTATTTTTTATAATTTATTTACTCTCTGCATACTTTTAATTCTCCATGCATGTATACAATTCACCATGGCATGAGACCATAGGGCTTTTGAAGCCTCTGAATTTGGGAACATTCCCTGAATTTTCCAAAGTCAGAGGCCATCCCTATGAAAAGTTATTGATTTTTCAAATTCATGTTACTGTTTTGAGTATTTTTATTCCAATAAATAGCATGTTGTGAAATAAATTCTAGGAAAATTTGGTGATGTTCCTTATGACCAGAGGACCCTAGGAAAAATAGGTTTTGAGTTAGTTCATTTAAAACAACACTAATTGGCTTAAACACCCAAAATGGATCTCTAATTAATTAGAGCTAACCATACATCAAATTGACTTGAAATCAATTCTCTACTGACCTTTAGGATCAGAGGAACCCACCATAAAAATTTGAAGTCAATTGGACTTGGTTAGCCCTACTAATTGGGTTGATTAAGCCACTTAGTCATTTTAAACTTTAAAAATTCAGAACTTTCAAAATTCCTTTCAAAAATTCACCACATTGGTTTTGGAGCCTCTCTGATATTAGGGGAATCTAAGAAAATTAAAATTTCAATTTTCTAAAAAAGTTGATTTTTAATATTATTTTAATATTTTTAATAATTAAAAAATAATAAAAATCACAAAAATAATAAAATTCACCAAAATGTCACATTTTGAATTTTAATCACTTAGGAACAAACCCCATATTTTTCTTAGGTCTATTTAGTGAGATATTAAATTTTAAAGCTCTAGGGTAATTTTAAAATTAAAAAAAATGTATTTTCTAGCATTTTCACTAAAATAATTATAATAAATCATAGAAAAATCAAAAAATTGTAAAATTTGATTCTTTAATTTCCTTGATATCAGAGAGATTTTTAAAAAATATAAAATTCATTTTTCAACATTTATTTTATTTTTAAATTAATTAACACTCCAAAACTTAAAATAATTATAATAAAAGTAATATAATTCAAAAAATCACCAAAATTGGTCCAAGTGGTCCTCTGGTCATTAGGAATGTCCCCTAATTTTCTTAATGACAGAAACTTTCCCTTGGTCATGTTATTAAATTTTCCTTGGAAATCTCTATTTTCCACCAAAAATAATTATATAAATAAATTAAATACAGAAAAATCACATTTTCTCCTCTCATGTCTTTATTGACATATGAGTATAGTCACATAAAAATTTCAAGTTCATTTGAGTTCAATTTAGTGAGTTATGAAATTATTAAGCTTAAAGGGTAAAGTGGTAATTAAAATTTTTAATCCTTAATTAAAACTTTAGGTTTAATAAAAAATTAACAAGTAAAATATTTGATCCTAATCTGATTTGGATGATTGAAATTTAAATAATTAAAGGGTAGAAACCCATTAAGCAATTTAAAATGATTAAACCTTAATTAAATAATTGATTAAATTTGGAAAAATAATAAAATTGGAATTATTAAAATAGTGGATATTATTAGGAAGAGATTTATTCTTTAATTTAAAAATCCCTAAATTAATTACCTCATTAATATTCAATTCTTAATTAAAATGATAACTCAAATTCAAAATATTAAAAGACTTAATCATTAAACTAAAATTAAATTATTAAACTCTTTTAAAAATTTCAATTAAAATTAAAAAAATAAAATTAAATTAAAAATTAAATTAAATTAAGTAAATTAAATTGAATTAAATTAAATTAAATTAAATTAAAATTAAAAGTTGAATTAAATTAAAGAACAAATTAAATTAAATTAAATAAACAAATTAAATTAAATTAAATAACTTAAATTAAATTAAATTAAATTAAATAAATAAAATCAAATTAAATTAAGTTAAATCAAATTAAAGATTAAATTAAATTAAATTAAATTAAATTAAATTAAATCAAATTATATTAAATTAAATCAAATTAAATTAAAATTAAATCAAATCAAATTAATTTAATGTAACATCAAATCAAACTAAATTGAATTAAATTGAATTAAAATTAAATTAAAACTCAATTAAATTAAATTAAATTAAATTAAGTTGAATGAAATATAACATCACCAAAGACATAAAGAATTCAAAATAAATCTAAAGCAACTTGAACACTTTTCCAAATTTAAACCCATTAATGGAAATTAAACTAAATCACAAATCATTTGAACACCAATTTACCCTCGAAAGCTTTAGTTATTATAACTCCTGAACAGAATATTAAATGAAATGTTACTTCACCCATAGGATATTCGAAATGTCCTAGTTCACCGAGCAAGATAACAAAACTTGAATCCCCGACGATTAATTCATTTATATAATTAAATTCATTTCGACTTAAAACAATCCTAGAAATATTGAAAAGATGTTTAAGATTATTCTTAAGCACTTCCTCAATATGATAGGACATTTATACGAACAATTGGATTTAATTGTTCTTTGATGAAGAAAATCGTCCTCAAACCAAAACACAAGAAACCTAGACGTCATAGGAAATGACTAGCTATAGGATTAGGAATTTGGTAGAAAACCATAACCCTTACCTTAGCTTTACTCAGGAACTTGCTTAAATATTTTAATTGTGTTTTAAGTGCGACTTGGGATGACGGTAGGCTTTTATTTTATTGCAATTTACTTTCCCGCAATTTACTTTCTTGCAATTTATTTAATCGTATCGCACTTACTTTTTCTCGCATGATAAACAATCGTTGCATGAAAACCCACACCTTTAGGATAGTCCCTAAAACTGAAACCAAAATTAAGTTAAAAGTCATTGCAAGATAAAATTCACCGCCACAACATTTCAAAATATAAAACAACTCAAAATTTAATCACAAATAAAACACAAAACTACAATTACAATTAAATTAAAACGTCCTCGTTGGATGATCGGGAATACCTCGGATGATGTAACCTACGTGTTGCTAACTGGATTTCCCACGGTCTAAATGAAAGTGTGGAACTCATTCGACTGAGTTTAGCAAATTCATCCGGACTAAGTGAATCCGATAAAAATAATGATGCCGAAGGATGGAACCGTGGGATCTTAACCGGTGTTGTTATAATCAACTTTAAGATTTGTTTTAATTAAAATATTGAAAACACTTGGAAATTAAGATTTTCTCTAAACCAAAACACTTTTCTCATCCCCCGATTTATGACTTCTAAAACTAAACCTCTCGCAACAACAAGGAGCTTGGAGCATGGTGGGCGACACGGCCATCGTCATCGCAGTAAAACCCGAGTTTACTTCAACAAAACTTTCCTAGAATTAAATAACAAAGCCATAGGACTTCGAGGTAGTTCGCCTAGTGCAACATAAATCCTCAACTCTTCGTTAGGCACTTGCATCGCAAATTAAGCCCTAACCGGTCTTAGGATTCCGAGGTAGTCGTCCGACACGACAATAAACCCTCACATCTTCGAGGCTATTTCGTTTGATTTTATCATACAAATATAAGCCCTAATTAATTAAAATTGGCAAGATCAAAATATTTAAATAAATATTAGGACTTTCCTAAACTCAAGCCAAACAATAGGATAGTCGGGAAATTACCGAAGTTCGCTTCCAATCTGTGATTTCTCCTACTTTTCTTTCTTTGGATTCCCAAAACAAAATGTTCCAAATTTGATCCATTCCCTATTGAAATTCCAAAATTCAATCCCTTGAAAACTTAAACTTTGAAATCCTTGAGAGCGAATTATTGATTATTATCGAGAGTTTTCTTAGGTGATTCTCATCACTTAAGATGTAATTAACTATAGGGCTTGCCCTTATAGGGAATTTTAAAGGAACCCGAGTAATATAAACCCTCGTTTAATGCTTTCATATTAAGCTGTGGAATTTGTCGGCTTATAAAATTGGTTCGCGGACCAAACGGATGTCACAAATCTTCTAGTTTATTTAATCGATCCCCACCATCAAGCGGTGTGTCTATCCTTAGGGATAGATACACGGCTTGTGGTGCGATGCTCGTTTATATAAACTATTTGGGATGTGAGATCGGCTTAATCTCATATCTTAAAACCTTCAAATTTAAAATTATTTTCAAAATCAAATACTACTTTTCAAAATTATTTATTTAAATTAAATTAAAAATTCGCCGACAACTTCTGTTAGGCGACCCCCTTTTCAAAATAAAACACACAACCTAAAAAATATGCCGACAATTATGCTTTAATGAAAGATATTTTTGTGTTTTTGGATATAGGTGATGAGAAAATGTTCAAGAAGGAAAAAAAGTGAAAAAGGAGCAAAAAAGAGCAAAAATGGAGCTAAAATGCAAAATTGTCAAAATTATTGGTCTGGCGCCTAACGCCAGAATCCGGCGCCTAAGCGTCAGATCGATACTTGTCAAGATTTTTGACGACTTTTGGACGGTTATTTTGACGGTGTTAGCGGTTATTGGACCTTCTAGAAGACTCGCAGTTGTTCCTGGTTTATAGGACATGTGATACAATGTATTTGGACGCTTGGAAATGGTTTTAATCGCGAAGAGGTGCGATCCAAAGTGAAGAGGTGAGAAGAACTGGACGCAGAGTCCGGCGCTTAGGCCCCAGATTCCAGCGCCTAGGCGCCAGACACACCTTCTAGAAGATTCGTTGAATGTGGACATATTTTGAAGAGGTGCCTTGAGGCAACCCTTGAAGCCTATAAGTGGAGGCTACTCCTTCAGAGAAAAACGCCCAACTTAGTCCCCCTATCTAGAGCCCCATCTAGAGAGAGAATTAGAGAGATATTTTAGGGCCACATTTTACTATCCTTCATAAATTAGTTAGTTATTTTATTTAGAGTTTGTATCGAGAGTTTAAAGAGTTGGTGCTTTTGAAGATTATTTGCTTTGGAGTTAGAAGAATTCGTAGGTTCGATAGGAGAAACACTTCGAGATAAGTATTTGTAATTTTATTCAAAGTTTTATTATCATGTTTTGTTGTTTAAATTCAATGTGTTCTGAGTAGTTAGTTTACTTTCTCCCTTCAATTATGAAAAGATAAATAAGATAACATAAAATTCATTGGAGAATTAGAAACTATTTATATTTTATAACATTGTGATGATATTAATACCAGATCTTAATTTACTATTTAAATTGGCCATTTAAATTGTTAAAATCCATTGAAGAGTTTTGATACTGTTGACCTCATTTTTGATGAGGTCTTCCTTTCTTCTTTTTAGTGCTTAGGATCTAGCCTTAGGCTTTTCCTTTGACTATCTTAGAGGACTAGAATCGGGACCCGCCTTTTAGAAATTCAAACCACTTCTAAACTCCCCGCAAACTCCACAAACTCGACTATAGACCCCTAATCACCTAGAGGGTTGAAATCAAATGTGGAAGTTTAAAGGATGAGTTCCTATAAGACTCTTTGGCCTTAGGATCGCCCCGGGTGGCCCGGTCTCGGTGAAGGGGCCGACATACACTACACTTACACACTACATTTCCACACACTTCCTAAAACCACACCCATACCCAACTTGACCTCCCGACTCATGTAGGTGATTCACATGGATGGTCCTTAACCCCTAAGCCCTCGCTAAGAGGGTTAGGAACAACATAATGAATGCCTCAAATGAGTCCTTTCATGGCTCATATGGGCTTGAAATGGCTTCATGGCTCAACCAAAATGATTTCACCCCACTCAAATTCACCCAATCTTAAATTTCCCAAATTTTCAATTTTTGACCCCCAGGACCCTACACCTACTAAACCTACCCAAAACCCTTGAAATTACCCAAATTTTTGCAAAATTTCCAAATTACCCAAAATTTTCCAAAATCAATCCCAAACATCTCCAAATCACTCAAATTGATCATCCATACCAAAAAATACCAAAGATTCCAAAAATACCCCCCGATACCCTCCAAATACCCAAAATACCCTTCTTGGCCTAAAAATCCAAAAATTCAGAAAATTCCCAAAAAATTCCAGAAAATCCCAAATATTCCCAATTTCATTTTGTCCAACTACACCATGGGCCAATTTTGTCAATTTACCCTACTTTTGTCAAAACCCCCAAATTGACCCATTTTAACCCAAAGTGGACCCAATGTCAAACCAAACCTACCCAATTGACCCCAATTTTGGTCCAATTCAATTCTAAACTTCAATTCATCATTACCAATACCAATTTAGACCAAATCCAAGTCCAATTTGATTGACATTTGGATCCAATTTCACTTTGGGCCTTAAAGCCCAAATTTGGACCCATGACCCAAACTTAGCCCAAACTAACCCAATTCAACTCCAATTAACCCCAAATCTTTTCTAAACCTTCCTTAACATCCTAATAAACAAAACACTAACATGATTTGCCCAATATTTTGACCCAAACCCCACTCAAATTCAACCCAAAATCAAAAAGCCCAATTTTGACCTAAACCCAAATCTAACCCAAATAGGCCCAAACCTCAAAATTAAAACCCAACCAAAGCCAAAACCTCTTTGAAACACTCCCATAAACATTTATTAACATTTATTTTACATCAATTTCAACCCTAGCCCAACATTGGCCCAAGTTAGCCCAATTTGACCTACATTGGCCCATTTACCAAATAAACCCAAATTCAACCCAATTCAAACCCAAACCACTTTAAATCTATTTCAAATTATTCATGAAACATCCCTAAACCAAAACCAACAACTATTTGGCCCAAACTTCTACAAAAATTCCCATCCATGAACACATCCTTAAACTTAAAAGCCCACTTCCCTTAAACCTTCTTAAAAGCCCATTTCCTTCAAAATTCAAAAGCCCAAATCTACCCTAAAGCCCACATGACATCTCCATTTGTCATCCATTTAATTAAATCCATTACCTAAGTCCTAAAATCATCATTGAATTATCCCAAATGAAGCTTCATCCAAATTCCCATCAAATTACCAAAAAATTTCTTAAAACTCTTTTCATGAAACAAATCAACCTTTTCCCAAGCCAAATGAAGCCATGAACAAGCCATTCTCAAGCCACATGAAGCCATGAGGGCTTTGACTTGTCATTAGTCCATTTATGGCAAGGAGAGGGGGTTCTTTCTTAAACCTCCTTTAACCCTTTTTACCTTAATCATGTCACACACTAAACCATGTTTAGCCACCTCATCATGGATGGAGACTTCACCACTCCTTCTAAGCCGACCTAAATGATTCCCTCAACTCAAAATCGAGCTTGGAAGGGTGCACCAAGCCCAAAATGGTGGGTTGACCCAAACCAAGCCAAAGTGAGCCTTCTCCCATTCCATTTAAATCAAACTCCTTTACACATGTCAAACCTCAATCGCCTACACTAAACCCCAGCTCCCGACCCACCCGACCAAGATGGTGACCATTGCTCAGCCGGCCGGCCACTGTGCCGCCGGAAAACACCATGGCCGAGAGCTCACATGTGAGCCAACATTGAAATTCTCACTTGCCGAGCCGCCCCATGCCTAGTGGTCACCATGGCCGATCTTCTCCTCACCAGCAGCAAGCTCGATCCCAAGCCCTAACTCCCTCCGAGAGGCCTTCCACCCTCTCCTATTTAAACTCCACCCCTCTCGGCCATGAGAGGGGCTGAAACAAAAACCTTAAGGAAACTCGCCAAAATCACTCCGCATCACTCTCTACACATAGAGCACTCGATCCCCACCGAATTCCGACCAATTCCTTCTAGTCGAGCCCAATTTCGAGCTCAAACTTTAGCCCAAAAACCAGGACACTTCTCCACAGGTGAGCCAATTCCCAAATTGATTGGCTCTACACCTTCACCGTACCAAGGGAAGGTGTCCACCACCAAAAGCCCCATCTCCAAGCCACCCGGTTGCTCCAGCTCTCCAAGCTTTGTGATCGGGCTTGGTCGAAATCATATCCGGACAATCCACTGCACTCGGAGACTTCATCCGGAGCTTGCAGGACCCAATCGAAGGTGCAACAACTCTCGGATTGAAGCCACACTTCTCCGAGCCAAGGTATGAGCTAACTCTTCATCCCGAGCTTCCGAAGATTCTCTATTTCAAATGCCTTAGTTCCAATGCATGTTAACCGTATAGATGTGTTCGTCTCTTCGAGACGAATCCATAGCAGTATAAGAACGTAAAAATCCATTGAGAATCGAGTGAGATCTTAGGGATTTAGTGTGGACGGCTCTCGGGTGAGAACACTTGGGGACGATGAACGGATGCCGTCCATTCGATACACGCGCGCACGGACGGCCGGGATTGCGTCGGACCGAGGAGACGGTACGAGAACCGTGGGGCCCGGCCGCCGACTCGGGTGGCGGCGTCGAATGGGAGCGCGACGCGTGTGCGTTCGGAGCCGCCGAGGTCGACGCGGCGCCGCGTGGATAAATAGATAAATAGGGTATTTTTTTATTTATTTAATTCCCTAAACTTCAAAAATCCATATCTTTGTGTAGAAAAATCACAAAAATAAAATAAAAATACCCTCTTGCTCGATGAATCGAGAGGAGAATAATGTGAAAAAGAAATCACTTAATTTCATCAAATATTTTATTTTTTATGATTTATTTACTCTCTCGCATTGTTTTAATTCTCCATGCATGCATACAATTCACCATGGCATGAGACCATAGGGCTTTTGAAGCCTCTGAATTTGGGAACATTCCATGAATTTTCCAAAGTCGGAGGCCATCCCTATGAGGAGTTCTTGATTTTTCAAGTTCGTGTCACTGTTTTGAGTATTTTAATTCCAGTAAATAGCATGTTGTGAAATAAATTCTAGGAAAATTTGGTGATGTTCCTTATGACCAGCAGAACCCTAGGAAAAATAGGTTTTGACTTAGTTCATTTAAAACAGTCCTAATCGGCTTAAACACCCAAAATAGGTCTTTAATTAATTAGAGTTAACCAGGTATCAAATTGACTTGAAATCAATTCTCCACTGACCTTTAGGATCAGAGGAATCTACCATAAAAATTTGAGGTCAATTGGACTTGGTTAGCCCCACTAATTGGGTTGATTAAGTCACTTAGCCATTTTAAACTTTAAAAATTCATAACTTTTAAAATACTTTTCAAAAATTCACCAAATTGGTTTTGGAGCCTCTCTGATATCAGGGGAACCTAAGAAAATTAAAATTTCAATTTTATAAAAAAGTTAATTTTTAATAATATTTTAATATTTTTAATAATTAAAAATAATAAAAATCACAAAAATAATAAAATTCACCAAAATGTCACATTTTGAATTTTAATCACTTAGGAACAAATCCCACATTTTTCCTAGGTCTATTTAGTGAGATATTGAATTTTAAAGCCCTAGGGTAATTTTAAAATAAAAAAAATGTATTTTCTAGCATTTTCACTAAAATAATTATTATAAATCATAGAAAAATCAGAAAATTGCAAAATTTGATTCTCTGGTTTCCTTGATATCAGAGAGATTTTTGAAAAATATAAAATTCATTTTTCAACATTTATTTTATTTTTAAATTAATTAACACTCCAAAACCCAAAATAATTATAATAAAAATAATATAATTCAAAAAATCACCAAAATTAGTCCAAGTGGTCCTCTGGTCATTAGGAATGTCCCCTAATTTTCTTAAGGACAGAAACTTTCCCTTGGTCATGTTATCAAATTTCCCTTGAAAATCTCTATTTTCTACCAAAAATAATTATATAAATAAATTAAATACAGAAAAATCACTTTTTCTCCTCTCATGTCTTTATTGACATATGAGTGAAGTCACATAAAAATTTCAAGTTCATTTGAATTCAATTTAGTGAGTTATGAAATTATTAAGCTTAAAGGGTAAAATGGTAATTAGATTTTAATCCTTAATTAAAACTTTAGGTTTAATAAAAATTTAACAAGTAAAATATTTGATCCTAATCTGATTTGGATGATTGAAATTTAAATGATTAAAGGGTAGAAACCCATTAAGCAATTTTAAAATAATTAAAACCTTAATTAAATAATTGATTAAATTTGGAAGAATAATAAAATTGGAATTATTAAAATAGGGATATTATTAGGAAGAGATTTATTCTTTAATTTAAAAAATCCCTAAATTAATTATCTCATTAATATTCAACTCTTAATTAAAATGATAATTCAAATTCAAAATATTAAAAGACTTAATCATTAAACTAAAGTCAAATTATTAAACTCTTTCGAAAATTTCAATTAAAATTAAAAATAAAGTAAATTAAAGATAAATTAAATTAAAATTAAATTAAATTTAATAATTAAATTAAATTAAGACAAATTAAATTAAATTAAATTAAATTAAAATTAAATTAAATTAAATTAAACAATTAAATTAAATTAAATTAAATTAAATTAAAATTAAATTAAATTAAATTAAACAATTAAATTAAATTAAATTAAATAATTAAAATTAAATTAAATTAAATTAAACAATTAAATTAAATTAAATTAAATAATTAAATTAGATTAAATCAAATCAAATTAATTAAATACCAAATCAAATTAAATTGAACTATGTTAAATTAAATCAAACTCAATTAAATTAAATTAAATTAAATATAAAACAACTTGAACACTATTCCAAATTTAAACCCCTTTAACTTAAATCAAATCATTTGAATACCAATTTACCCTTGAAAGTTTTAGTTATCATAACTCCTAAACAGAACATTAAATGAAATGTTACTTCACTTATAGGATATTCAAATGTCCTAGTTCACCGAGCAAGATAACAATAAAACTTGAAATTCTTGGACGATTAATTCATTTGTATAATTAAATTCATTTGGACTTAAAACAATCCTAGAAATATTGAAAAGATGTTTAAGATTCCTCTTAAGCACTTCCTCAATATGATAGGACATTTATAAGAACAATTGGGGTTAACTATTCTTCGATGAAGAAAATCGTCTTCAAACAAAAACACAAAGAACCTAGACGTCATAGGAGATGACTAGCCATAGGATTAGGAATTTGGTAGAAAACCATAACCTTTCCCTTAGCTTTACCTGAGAACTTGCTTAAATATTCTAATTGAGTTTTAAGTGCAGCTTGGAATGACGGGAAGACCCTCCAGGTACGCTTTTATTTTATTTTATTGCAATTTACTTTCTTGCAATTTACTTTATTGCAAATGCATTTATTTTTCTTGCATGATAAACAATCGTTGCATGAAAACCCACACCTTTAGGATAGCACCCTAAAACCGAAACCAAAACTAAGTTAAAAGTCATTGCAAGATAAAATTCACCGCCACAACATTTCAAAATATAAAACAACTCAAAATTTAATCACAAACGAGAACACAAAACTACAATTACAACTAAATTAAAACGTCCTGTTGGATGATCGGGAATACCTCGGATGATGTAACCTACGTGTTGCTAACGGGATTTCCTACGGTCTAAATGAAAGTGTGGAACTCATTCAGTTGAGTTTAGCAAATTCATCTGGACTAAGTGAATCCGATAAAAATAATGATGCCTGAAGGATGGAACCGTGGGATCTTAACCGGTGTCGTTATAATCAACTTTAAGATTTGTTTTATATAAAACATAAAAAACACCTGGAAATTAAGATTTTCTCTAAACCAAAACACTTTTCTCAACTCCTGATTTATGATTTCTAAAACTAAACCTCTGCAACAACAAGGAGCTCGGAGCATGGTGGGCAAGCACGACCATCGTCATCAAGAAACCCGAGTCTACTTCAAGCAAAACTTTCCTAGAATTAAAACAACCAAGCCATAGGACTTCGAGGTAGCTTGCCTAGTGCAACATAAATCCTCAACTCTTCGTTAGGCATTTGCATTGCAAATTAAGCCCTAACCGGTCTTAGGATTCCGAGGTAGTCGTCCGATACGACAATAAACCCTCACATCTTCTAGAGTTATTTGTTTGATTTTATCATACAAATATAAGCCCTAATTAATTAAAATTGGCAAGATCAAAACATTAAACAAATATTAGGACTTTCCTAAACTCAAGCAAAACGATAGGATAGTCGGGAAATTACCGAAGTTCACTTCGAATCTGTGATTTCTCCTACTTTTCTTCCTTTGGATTCACAAAACAAAATGTTCCAAACTTGATCCATTCCCTATTGAAATTCCAAAATTCAATCCCTTGAAAACTTAAACTTTGAAATCTTTGAGAGCGGAATTATTGATTATTATCGAGAGTTTTCTTAGGTGATTCCCGTCACTTAAGATGTAATTAACTATAGGGGCTTGCCCTTATAGGGAATTTTAAAGAACCCGAGTAATATAAACCCTGTTTGATACTTTCATATTAAGCGAGGGAATTTGTCGGCTTATAAAATTGGTTCGCAAACCAAACGGATGTCACAAAACTTCTAGTTTATTTGATCGAGCCCCACCATCAAGCAGGTGTCTATCCTTAGGGATAGATATACGGTTTGTGGTGCGGCGCTCGTTTATATAAACTATTTGGGGATGTAAGATCGGTTTAATCTCATATCTTAAAACTTTCAAATTTAAAAAATTATTTTCAAAATCAAATACTACTTTCTAAATTATATATATTTAAATTAAATTTAAAATAAAAATTCGCCGCACAACTTCGTTAGGCGACCACTTTTCAAAATAAAACACACGACCTAAAAAAAAATAATGCCGACAATTTCCGGCGACTACGTGGGATAATTCCTCTCTCCATTATAATCAAATAATTCGCTTTCAAAATCGGTAGTGTATCCATGTCCCTAATGGATCAAACTACCCTTCTTTCCGTTGGAATACTATGTTCATTTCTATCTTGAACAAGTATAGCCAACATTCTCTCGGATTTAGGAGCCACTCGTTTAAACACCCCTAAACGAGAGAGGTTCCGAGATCCTTTTACCTCATTTCCGAGGTGGGGTGGACCCCCAATAGGTGTTAGTTTAGGAGTGATCCTTCGAGTCGGGAAGTCTTGCTTAAGACTTTCTTTTCCTTTCCGAATCGATTCCTTACCTTCTCTACACCTTTGAACATTCCGTTCTAAATAAACAAACCCTCTAATAAGTGATTCTTTTAACAAATAATTCCTTCTTATAAATACATGAACAAAGAATGCGTTCGGACTCTTTTCAATTCCTTTTCGTCCTAAAGAAAAGAAGCATAACTTGGGACTGACAACCAGAATCTACCTTGCAGAAATGGAAGCCCCGAAACTGATTTTCTCCTTCACCAACGGACCTGGACTTCGCCGTCTATAAGGATGAACTGCCCGACAATGGGGTCATCCGATTTGGACGAGGATTTGAAAACACGAACGTCAAAGTCACCGACGTCTCCCTCTTTGCACCGACGAACAAGGTATCCGAAGCTAAGGAATCACCGCCGAGTTCAACCTTAGGTCGACCCAAGAGTTTCCTCCCTGCAAAGGGTCCCGACTAGGAGAATACTGCTCGTCCGCAGAGGAGCTGTTCTCACTACCCCCACTCGGTCTAGTTGTTTCGCACCTACCCCGACTTCGCCAAATCAAAGGGAAAGGAATCCGGAACTATGATAAACCCGTTACCGTGGAGGGTACGGATCTTCCTGTAAGACCTTCGTCTTCGAAATCGGGTCCGGTTCGAAGATTCCTTCGCCGACAAAGACCCAAAGAAGAAATAGAAATAGAAGGATCGCCGGGAAGCCGCAGCTGCCGAGATTGCCTTCCTGGAGGAAATTCCGAGTTACCGGAATATACACCGCTACCGGAATATACACCACTCGCCCGACTACATACCACTTTTGGGAGGAAGCGGGTTCCATCCCCTCTCGCCGCAGAGGATGAGGAGAATGTTCGCAAGATTGCTCGCCATATTACCACGACCCGCATACTACAACGATAGCCGCAAGAAAAGAATCGGAACTACGCCGTTTGCTCGACTGCAAACTTTGGTAGAAAAGGCTAGCGAAGAAGGAAAACGCCCCGTGTCGGAAATTCTACGAAGGATAGGGCGGGTGCCAGTCAAATCCCGTCTTGGGCCCCGAGTAGAACCCGCCGTCATGATAGAAAAGCCGAGCAAGAGAATGAAGGCTAGCCCGCCTGTCGTAGTATCAGGGTTACAGATTAGGGAGTATACCACCTTCCAGCATTTGGCCGATGGACCATCTCGGTCATGGACCTTCTGTCTGCAGAAGGATGGTGTGGCGTCCCACTACGGGGCGATTGAGACCGAAACGACAGCCCGAGAAAGAAAGTCTCCCCGGGAGGCCGGAATGCGAAGAAAGTGCTACTCGCGATGAAGGGGACTCGTGAAAAAGGACCCGCAACCATCGCATGACAACCACAAAGATACACGAAAGCTCCGCTAGAAGATGCCATGGAAAAGTTGAGAACCGACATCCGACGGTTGGCAAAAGAAAGAGAAGAAAAGTTCGGAGATGAGATCGACTCATCGAATTCATGGACAACGAATATGCGAAATCAACATGGTTGAGACACGAGCTTCATCATCTTCTCAAGGTGCTCCCGCAGCCGCAGAAGAGAGGAGCCGGAACCGATGAAGAGACGGCTTCGGAAAAGGACGACACGATCGCTCGAATGGCGAAGAGGATGGAAGAGATGGCCGTAGCTCTAGCCACTCTCCAAAGTCAAGTACAACCACATAGAGAGACACCCCCGAAGTCATTCACATCGTAGACGGAGGAAAGGAGATTACATCCGTCAATGGGGATGACCAGTCGAAAAAGGATACAACACAAAGTATGATCCCCGAAAAGGATATCAAGAACTTGGTAGAACGAGCAAAGTGCGAGAAGCCCTCAGCACAATCGAAGAACGGGACATCTATTCGGACGGGTAGACCTTACCCGGAAGAATTCGACGCAGTCCAATACCCAAAGGGCTTCGTACCACCTCTGTTTAAGACCTTCGACGGAACCGGGAACCCCCGACGGCATGTTGCACACTTTCGTGCCGGTTGTTGCAATGCCGGCGGGAGCGATGCGCTACTCTTCCGACGAGTTCGTTAGCGGTCTCGTCGGAATCGCCTTCGACCGGTATGCGGATTACCCAACGGATCTGTAAAGACATTCTCAGAGCTAGAGAGCCTCTTCATTAAGCGATTTGCCGGAGCTCAGCACCACATCACTATAGGTGATTTAGTGGTAGAGAAACAAAGGCCGAATGAAACTCTAGTGGATTACATACTTCGATGGAGAAATTTAATTATGAAGTGTGAACCACAATCGCAAGAACAACATGCGATCGGCATCTTGCTTAAAAGCATTCACGGCCCGATAGCACTTCTCCTCAAGGGATTCACTATTAAGACTTTTGAGAAGTTGTTAAGCAAGGCCGGAAGCTTGCAAGAAGAGGCGAAGCAATTAAGTTTTGCCGACAAGACGGACAAGCGAAGCCGGTGAAGACTTTCGAAAAGAAATGCGGGGTCGTTGCGGCAGTTGACAAAGGCAAACAACCGATGCAAATACCACCGTAACGGCCGCAACAACCACAACAAAATTACCGAGCAACCCCGGTCCAGCTATCGGTCGTCTCCGCAAGTATGAACAACCGTCTCGTCCGCAACGTACATTGAGGGAGCTTCGAGCAGAGAATATCCGTTCAAGAATGAAGCGACTGCAAAGATGTTCCGTAGCTTAATGAAAACTCCAGATTTCCAGCTGCCGAGCCCAAAAGACCGGAGGAAGTCAACAAGAAAGGTGATCCCAACTTTTGCCCCTACCATCGGATGCTTGGGCACAAGATAGAAGACCGCATTACCTTCAAAAGTTGGCTCAACGACAACCTTCGGAAAGGAAATATAACAATCCCGAAGGAGTACATGAAGGAACCCCGAAAGGAGGTTCCGTCAATGTTATCTCAACCGATCCCGTCATTCCGATAGATCCCTATGCAACCAACGATGGATGGACTACCGCACTGGACGAGATCTTCGAAGAAGATTTTAGACAACATCCGAACCGCTTCGGTGCGAGCTTCAATTCGAGTTCGAGACCCGTTAAGCCGGTACTCATCACTTGCGATAGAAGAACCACCTCGACAGGAGACAATCGAAGAGAAGAAGAAAATTGACGAAGAAGAGGGACCGAGATTCCTAAGGCTGGACTAGGGGCCGCTTATCCTAGGATAGTTGTTTCCGATTCGGGGAGAAATCCCTCGAACCTCGATTTTGTATGATTATCCGCTCACTTCGGTGGGATCATATAATGATAAGGGTGATGGCGTTGGCTACGTTTTGATCGTTTCTAACGATTACGTAACTAGCGACAATCCGGGCGTCGATTTCGATACCAACAACAATTCTCAAATCATACAAGATCTCGACGATCAAAATGACGAAGAAGGCATCCATCAAGGAGGCTACGAGAGTTCAACAAGCAACGGATCTATCTCGTGAGTTTCGAGGAGCTCCGAGTTACAATAGAGTTAGAGCCTTCGGATTTGGAAGATAATCCGGAAGAGCCGATCATTCCGATTCGGGAGGAGACACCGACAAACTCAATACTAGATTCGAAGAAATTACGAAGTCAACCTAAGAAGTGGAAAAGTTCTACCTCCAAGAATGGGTCCAAAAGACAAAGGAAAGCGGTGGTTGTTCAAGAAGAACCAACCCCGGCGAGAAGACATACCCATTCGAGAAGAAGCCGAGACACGGGAGAACAAAGTGGACTACAACGTGCTAGCCCATCTTAGGAAACTACCGGCTAACCGAGCATCTACGATGCTCTCATCTTATCAAAGGAGATGAGAGAAGCTCGATCGAGGCCTTACTTGATCCGGAAATTTGCTTAGCTCAAATGGCCGGAGATTCCTTGGATGAGGTTTGCTCATTAAAGGAACAACGAGGTGTTACCTTCGCAGTACAATGACCTACTACTGGGACGACGGATCACAACCGACCGTCGTACATTTCGATTCACAATTGGGAAGTTTACGCTCTCCGAGTATTGGTGGATCCGGGAGCATCAATCAATATAATGAGTCTTCGAACACTAGCATACTTGGAAATTGATGCTCGTGAGCTCGAGGCCGACAAAATGTTATTAAGAGGATTCAACCGGAAAGGAGAAAGAGCCCTCGGGTCAATAACGCTATCGATGAAGACCGGTGATTTAGCAAAGACAACCGCAAAATTTCATATAATCGATTCGAAACGTCGTTCAACGCTCTCATCGGGCCGACCATGGATACATGAAAACGAGGATGGTACCATCATCTCCGCATCAAGTGCATCAAATATTACGATGGAGGGGAACGAGTGCATCAAAGGAGACTTACAACCATTCTCCGTACATGAAATTGGAATCCATGAAGATGCAACTTATTATGCACCGCCAAAGAAAACAATCTTCTCCAGAGATACCATAACAAATGAAGCAAAGAAAGTTCGGGACAACGAAGAACCCGAAGTTCTAGTCCAACGATCACTCACCACTCCTTCCGGCGAGATGGTGAAGGTTTCTCCACAACTCGCATCCGAGGTCGAGGCCGGGGACGAGGCCGTGGTAGAGACACTAGGACAATTGGACGAGAAGAAACCAACCATCAATGTTGATTGGGATGATAGTTCCGAAGAAGAAAAAGAAATCAAGCAAGAAGCGACAACAATAAGTCGAAAGAAGCCGCAATACAAGATCTCCTCGAAGATGAAAAGAACGAAGAATACAAATCAATGTACGAGAAGATTAACCACTACGTACATACTATGACCCTAACTCCGATCCATTCTAATAAGATCGAGGGTATGGAGGTCAAAGAGGTACGTAGTGACGGTGCAAAGCCGATCAAATTCTACCGTGGTGCTTCTTCCTCCAAAGCCGAAAATAATGTACAATTCGAAGATGTCACTTCATCGAATTAATGGAATTACCTTTTGAGTGGTACTCTCCCCGTGTTCAAAATTTAATTCAACGTGGTTTCTTACCTCGACAATGGACAAAAGGCCAATCACAACATTTTGAAAAGTTATGGAATAACTCCGGCCGTCCTCCGATTCAAAGTATGGACTCGGATTCGGCACAGTAGGGTCGGTTGACGATACCGAATTTTGTTTGGTTGTCACTTGCAAGTCCAATGAAAACTGCATGGAAACTACCGAACGAACTCGAAGATTTACAAATTGGAGACGCTCCACCGTAATTCGAAGAAGAAATTAAATCCACAATAGATGAGTTAATGGAAGTTAACTTGGGTACTAGCGAAGAGCCTAGACCTACCTTTGTTAGCTCCTTACTCAATAAAGAAGACTCCGAAGAAATAATCAAATTGTTAATGGAATTTAAAGACTGTTTTGCTTGGAGCTACGATGAAATGCCAGGATTAGCTCCGCAGGTTGCGATCCATAAGCTAGGAGTAGATCCTACTACGTCCCAGTCGGACAAGGTCCCGTAAGAATGCGTCTAGAAATCGAACAACAAGTCATAGCCGAAGTTAAAAAGCTAATAGACGCTAAATTTGTCCGTGAAGAACAATACCCGACTTGGCTAGCCAACGTAGTGCCGATCGAAAGAAGAATGGTCGGATCGGAATTTGTGTGGACTTCGGAGATTTAAACAAGGCATGTCCAAAAGATGAATTCCCTCTACCGATTCCAGAGCCGATGATCGATATTGCTTCGACACATGAAATATTCTCATTCATGGATGGATCTTCGGGATACAACCGGATAAAAATGGCTCCGGAAGATGAAAAGCTTACGACATTCGGAACGCCGATCGGAGTATTTTGCTACACGAGTGATGCCATTCGGACCGAAGAACGCAGGAGCAACTTACCAAAGAGCAATGACAAGAATTTTTGATGATCTCATCCACAATCAAGTCGAGTGCTACGTGGACGATGTCGTCATCAAAAGCAAAGTAAAGGAAAACCACCTGTATGATTTGAGAATTGTTTTCGAACGATTAAGACAATTTAACCTTAAGATGAATCCCTTAAAATGCGCCTTCGGCGTCACCTCCGGAAATTCTTAGGATTCGTTGTCCGACATCGTGGAATTGAAATCGACCCGGAGAAGATTAAAGCCATCTTAGAAATGCCGCCTCCCAAAACCTTAAAACAACTACGATCTTTTCAAGGGAAGTCGGCATATCTTCGACGCTTTATCTCAAACCCGTCGAGTAGGTGTCGACCTTTCTCGGCACTAGTTAAAAAGGACGCCAAATTTATTTGGGAAGAGAAATGCCGGAAGGCCTTCGAAGACATTAAACAATATTTAATGACACCTCCTGTCTTAGCAGCCCCGGTCTCGAGTAGACCGCGATACTTTACACCGCGGCTTTAGACGACTCTCTCGGAGCCCTGTTAGCCAGTGTCAATGATGAGGGTAAAGAAAATGCTCTTTACTACTTAAGCCGTCGTTTACTTCCGACGGAAGTAAGGTATCCCGCAATTGAAAAGCATTGTTTGTCCTCGATCTTCGCCGCTCAAAAGCTCGGGCACTACATGCTTTCTCATAAGGTCAACTTGATTTCGAAGTTTAATCCATTGCAATACTTGATGACTCGTCCAACACTTTCCGACGGACTTGCCGGATGGTCAATGATATTATCGCAATTCGATATAACTTTCGTGCCTCCGCGTGCCGTAAAGGGACAAGTCTTAGCGAGACTTCCTCGCGAAGACACCCTTTGCCGGCCGAATCTCCTCTCAATGACGATCCGCCGGATGAACAAATAATGAACCTAGAAGACCTCGACGATCGACATTGGGAATTATATTTTGACGGAGCATCTTCGAGCACACAAAGACGAAGAATCGCAAGTGATAGTGCCGTGTAAGGCAGGAATCGGGCTAATCTTTATAACACCGGAGCGGGGGATGTTAAGATACTCCTACCACTTGACGGAACCGTGTACAAACAACGAGCGAATACGAGGCCCTCATAACGGGACTCGGAATTAACCATTCAAATGGGGATAACGGACATCAACATCTACGGGGATTCACAGTTAATCATTCAACGGATCGCTCGGACAATACGGGATTTTTAAACCAAGACTCGAACAATACTTCCAGGTATGCCATACAAACTGTTGGAACAGATTCCAAATGTGACAATCTACAAAATTCCTAGAAAAGAGAATGCTTTAGCGAGATGCTTTAGCCCGTCTCGCAAAAGAATTTGCCTGTTTGCAAGATGAATCGATGGAAGTGTCGGTTCACGGACGTCGAGTCCTATCACGACTCGACATAGACATGATACACAAATCGGAAAAAGAAAAAGAATCGATTGCAGCGAAGTGACGGAAAACACGAAGATTGGCGACAGCCATTGATGAACTACCCGCAAACGGGAAAGCTACCGGACGATAGGTCGCTAGCCCATCGGATCAAGAAAAGAACTCGTCCTACGCATTAATAAACAACACATTATACGGAAGGTCTTTTGATCAAATGTGGCTAAGGTGCCTAAGCGGGTCCGAGGCCCGTGAAATTGTTAAAGAGGTGCATTCGGGACTCCGTGGCGCTCACCGATCGGGTCCAAAGATGAAAATGAAAATTAAAAGACTAGGGTACTACTCGGCCCTCGATGATGACCGACTCGCATGAAAATCGCCAAGAGCCGTCATCAATGCCAAGTGCACGGAGTGGTTCTACACCAACCTCCAAATGTGCTACACCCGACAATTGCGTCGTGGCCATTTGAATGTTGGGGCACGGATATAGTGGGTCCGATAGAACCACCATCTTCAAAAGGACATCGTTTCATTCTTGCGGCTACGGATTACTTTTCCAAGTGGGCGAAGCAGTTCCACTTAGAGAAGTGAAAGCACACCACGTGCTACGGTTTTCAAGAACCAAGTTGTCTACCGTTTCGGAGTGCCGCGCAGGATCATCTCGGATAATGGGTCAGCATTCGAAGCACACAAATCAACAATTTTGTCGGAAGACACGGAATCGACCGGCGATACTCGACAATTTACTACCCAAGAGCAAACGGCCTCGCCGAGGCTTTTAATAAAACTCTCGTTCAAATCTTAAAGAAAACCTTGGACGATAATAAGAGAAATTGGCACGAGAAATTGTTAGAAGCCTTATGGGCCTACGGACAACCTTCGTAACCCCTACTCGAAGCTACACCTTACGCTCCGGTGTATGGGTCCGAGGCGATGTTACCTTTAGAGGTTCGACCTTCCTTCACTCGAATTGCAATTGCAAACAAGATCACGACGAAGAAAACGCCGGATTACGACTCGAAGAATTAGAAAGCTTGGAAGGGAAAAGACTTGCAAGCACAACGGAATTTAGAACTATACCAAGCTAAGATGGTTCAAGCCCATGACAAGCCGGGTCCGCCCAAGAACCTTCAAAGTTGGTGACTTAGTTCTCGTTCTCAAGAGACCTATTCTTGCACACCGCAAGATAGGAGGAAAATTTGAACCCACTTGGGAAGGACCGTTTGTGGTTGAAGCAAGTATACTCGTGGGGTTCCTACCAGCTAGTGAATTGCCGGGGAGAATGACATATGCTTCCAATCAACGGACGATACTTGAAAAAATATTACGCTACTCGATGTTTCGAAGGAATGAATTCTTCATCCCTAAGAAACACGGGTGAAGTAATTACTTATGATCGGGTCCGAACCCAAAAATAATAAAATGTGCTAAGATAAATAAAATCATGATAATTAAGTTTTCCTTGTTTCCTTTTTCAAATCAAAATCTCTTCCCTCATCTTATCCTACTTCATTCTGTTAAATTTCAAAATATAGGAGAAATAAAAAATGTATCTTTAATAAACATTTTCTTAATGTTCTTGTTCTTAAGTACGACCCCCGATCCT
The DNA here is from genome assembly GCA_022702705.1 of Papilionanthe hookeriana x Papilionanthe teres. Classification (NCBI taxonomy): domain Eukaryota; kingdom Viridiplantae; phylum Streptophyta; class Magnoliopsida; order Asparagales; family Orchidaceae; genus Papilionanthe; species Papilionanthe hookeriana x Papilionanthe teres. The sequence goes on along the minus strand of CM040434.1, from coordinate 22,957,603 downwards.
TTTCCTTGTCTTTTCGCAGGGAAATGTCGAACGGGCGGTTGGTCTTGAACTTTAAGAATGGCGTAAGCCTTGCACTCGATGAAAGAGGGTGAAAGATGGAGCGATAATCGAGATCGACTCGCATTTCGCACCGGCGAGCCTACGATACGAGGAAAGTGACCGGGTCCCGCGTAACCGAGAAGAACTACCCGGCGGACAAGTGATGAAAGTGGGTGGCCCAAGCCACCAATCCAACAACAAGAAAAGAAAAGCAAACACCGAAGAAGACAAGAAAATGAAGTCCGTAGTCACTACGACGGAGGGCGAGCTTGTCGGCGCCGCGCCGCGAGAGATTCAAGAAGTTCGGAGGGCTACTCTCGCGACCACGCAACGAAGAAATAAGAATCGCCGCATCCGTAAAATGTTAACAAAACTAGCTCGCGGACCGGCGCGACGAGACAATTGCTAATGCCGACACACACATTTCAAGGACACCGGTTCACCAGGAACTCGAAGAAAGGAGGCCAGCTCCTACAATAACGAAAGAACCGGGGAAATCTCCGGAAGATCGAAGAAAGAAGGCTACCACGCCACCGGATAGAACCACCGAGCAGCTGCATGACCTTGTTGCAGAAGCAACCCCGGGGATGTCCCGACGGACATCATCCGTGAGGAGCCGAGGTATGCAGGGGAACGTGAAGGGATTGAACCATATATCCCACAATATGTCACAAGGCCTCGCCATCCGCGGATCATTCCGGAATACGAGCTGGAGAGGATGCGAATGTTGAAAAGAAAACTTTCGAATACTTCGAGAGAATTAAAGGAAGAAGAATCAACATACTAGAAGGCCTCGAGCTACACACCGACGTATTCTCGGAGTATGAACAACAAGCAAATCGTGGATCGTATCCGGGATCCGAAAAGAATGGGCCGAGCAGGCCGCCCGAGGGAAAACACATACTCGGAACCCGGAGATGGATGCCGGGGAAAGGAAGAATCACAATACAATGCGAGATGCTCGCTACAACTTTCTCGAAGACGAAAAGGAAACCCACCGGAATACTTCGTCATGGGCAAGTAGATCCGATGCCATTAGTTATCAAGAGAATGGTAAAAAGATTGATAACATGGAGGGTATCGCCGACAGATTGCATACCCAATAGCCGCATTATCAACATCTACAAACAGGGTGATCGCATACCCCCACATATTGATCACCACGACTTCGTCGACCTTCTGCACGGTCTCTTTCTTGAATGAGTGCAACATCATGTTCGGATCCGACCTCCGGATAGCGAGCCCGGGTGAGTTCCGAGGGCCGGTAAAGATACCTTTACCGGTGGGTTCCGTCATGATACCGCAAGGTAACGGAGCGGATATCGCAAAGCATTGCATACCGGGGTGCCGGTGGAGCGAATCTCGGTTACTTTCGAGAGGATGGACGACAACGAAATACCTTACCATTTCCAACCGGATCCGCAGCTAGAGAACCTCCGGCCTTACGAGCTGTGAGTTACATGGGAAATATCACACCTCCAATGTACATCCAGCCGGCATCCTTGCCAAGGATGGCTTGGAAGGTGATGTTATTGACCATGTACCTCACTATTCAGATATGGATTTTTGACAGATGATTCTTTTGATGGATCAACAAAGATTATACACGATCCGTTTTGAGTCTACATGGATTGTATGAAATATATTCCAGATCGAGTTGTACGACGTATTTTCAACATGATTGGAATGAAAGTGACCATATCACGTTTTTGGCCTTCACCTCTTTTGTGCAAATTGATTGGGAAACGCCATTAAAGTTAAATGAACTTTGAACAAAGAACAGAAAAGAAAAAAAAAGAGAATAAAAGAAAACTTTCTAAAAAAAAAAAATCTGAAAAATGACAAACACCAAGTTCACATGAACATTAAATAAACAACAAAATAAAATTTGAACCATTAAAAGATAAACGAAATCAACACAAATCTCAAATTCAATCTTTCCAAATTCCGAATCAAATTTCAATCTTTTCAAACTTCAAAATCAAATTCCATCCTTCCAAACTTCAAAATCAAATTCTCAATCAAATTCCAAATCCACTTTCGATCAAATTTCAAATTTGATCTTCCCAAATCTCAAATCAAATTCTCAATCAAAATCCAAATCCAATCTCGATCAAGTTTCAAACTTGATCTTTCAAATTTCAAATCAAATCTTAAATCAAGTTTCAATCGAGTTCAAACTCATCCTTCCAAATTTCCAAATTTCCAAATTCAATCTTTCCTGGCTTCAAGTCTCAATCAAATTCAAATTCAATCTCTATCAAATCTCAAATCCGATCTTCTAGATCTCACATCAAAATTCAAAACTTTTGGGTCGAGGATTTTACATCCAAGACCGCATCGCTTTAGGATTCTCTTCCTATTGCACTCGAAATACATCAAAATTCAAAACTTTTGGGTCGAGGATTTTACATCCAAGACCGCATCGCTTTAGGATTCTCTTCCTATTGCACTCGAAATACATCAAAATTCAAAACTTTTGGGTCTAGGATTTTACATCCAAGACCGCATCGCTTTAGGATTCTCTTCCTATTGCACTCGAAATACATCAAAATTCAAAACTTTTGGGTCGAGGATTTTACATCCAAGACCGCACCGCTTTAGGATTCTCTTCCTATCAGCACCGAAATACACCAAAATTCAAAACTTTTGGGTCGAGGATTTTACATCCAAGACCGCACCGCTTTAGGATTCTCTTCCTATTGCACTGAAATACATCAAAATTCAAAACTTTTGGGTCGAGGATTTTACATCCAAGACCGCACCGCTTTAGGATTCTCTTCCTATCGCACCGAAATACATCAAAATTCAAACTTTTGGGTCGAGGATTTTACATCCAAGATCGCACCGCTTTAGGATTCTCTTCCTATCGCACCGAAATACATCAAAATTCAAAACTTTTGGGTCGAGGATTTTACATCCAAGACCGCATCGCTTTAGGATTCTCTTCCTATCGCACTCGAAATACATCAAAATTCAAACTTTTGGGTCGAGGATTTTACATCCAAGACCGCACCGCTTTAGGATTCTCTTCCTATTGCACCGAAATACACCAAAATTCAAAACTTTTGGGTCGAGGATTTTACATCCAAGATCGCATCGCTTTAGGATTCTCTTCCTATCGCACCGAAATACATCAAAATTCAAACTTTTGGGTCGAGGATGTTACATCCAAGACCGCACCTGCTTTAGGATTCTCTTCCTATTGCACTGAAATACATCAAAATTCAACCTTTGGGTCGAGGATTTTACATCCGAGACTGCATTGCTTTAGGATCTTTTCCCTATCGCAATGAAATACATCACATCAAAATCAAACTCTTGAGGTTAAGGATTTTACATCCAACACCGCATTGCTCTGAGATTTCTTCTCATTGCAACGATTCAATCTAATCAATTCAATTTTCTTTCGAGGTTGGAGATGTTACATCTAAAACCTCAAAATCCTAATTTTCATTTCAAATCAAATCCCTCAAATTAATTTTGACAAAACTTCAATCTAAATTGAAACTCCAAACTAAAATTTAAACTCACACATCAAAACATAAATTGAAACGAAATAAAATCTAAATCGAAATTCCCTCACATCATGTGATTTGGGATTTACCTCCTTTTCCTTTCCCCGGCCGAGAGTTCAAGAATCTCCGGTTCCAGAGATATACTTGACACTCCCCAGCAGAAACTCTTCTACTTCGTCCTAAGTTCGTCACTTGGGCATCTGTGTTGGTTTTGTTGATCGCTTCGGTCAACACCAATACGCGCGGTGTGCTCCGTCAGCTCACCACACCTATTGGGGGTCCATTTGTTGACCTCATTTTTGATGAGGTCTTCCTTTCTTCTTTTAGTGCTTAGGATCTAGCCTCAGCTTTTCCTTTAACTATCTTAGAGGACTAGAATTGGGACCCGCCTTTTAGAAATTCAAACCACTTCTAAACTCCCCGCAAACTCCACAAACTCGACTATAGACCCCTAATCACCTAGAGGGTTGAAATCAAATGTGGAAGTTTAAAGGATGAGTTCCTATAAGACTCTTTGGCCTTAGGACCGCCCGGGTGGCCCGGTCCAGTGAAGGGGCCGACATACACTACACTTACACACTACATTTCCACACACTTCCTAAAACCACACCCATACCCAACTTGACCTCCCGACTCATGTAGGTGATTCACATGGATGGTCCTTAACCCCTAAGCCCTCGGCTAAGAGGTTAGGAACAACATAGATGAATGCCTCAAATGAGTCCTTTCATGGCTCATATGGGCTTGAAATGGCTTCATGGCTCAACCAAAATGATTTCACCCCACTCAAATTCACCCAATCTTAAATTTCCCAAATTTTCAATTTTTGACCCCCGGACCCTACACCTACTAAACCTACCCAAAACCCTCGAAATTACCCAAATTTTCGCAAAATTTCCAAATTACCCAAAATTTTCCAAAATCAATCCCAAACATCTCCAAATCACTCAAATTGATCATCCATACCAAAAAATACCAAAGATTCCAAAAATACCCCCCGATACCCTCCAAATACCCAAAATACCCTTCTTGGCCTAAAAATCCAAAAATTCAGAAAATTCCCAAAAAATTCCAGAAAATCCCAAATATTCCCAATTTCATTTTGTCCAACTACACCATGGGCCAATTTTGTCAATTTACCCTACTTTTGTCAAAACCCCCAAATTGACCCATTTTAACCCAAAGTGGACCCAATGTCAAACCAAACCTACCCAATTGACCCCAATTTTGGTCCAATTCAATTCTAAACTTCAATTCAACATTCCCAATACCAATTTAGACCAAATCCAAGTCCAATTTGATTGACATTTGGATCCAATTTCACTTTGGGCCTTAAAGCCCAAATTTGGACCCATGACCCAAACTTAGCCCAAACTAACCCAATTCAACTCCAATTAACCCCAAATCTTTTCTAAACCTTCCTTAACATCCTCATAAACAAAACACTAACATGATTTGCCCAAGATTTTGACCCAAACCCCACTCAAATTCAACCCAAAATCAAAAAGCCCAATTTTGACCTAAACCCAAATCTAACCCAAATAGGCCCAAACCTCAAAATTAAAACCCAACCAAAGCCAAAACCTCTTTGAAACACTCCCATAAACATTTATTAACATTTATTTTACATCAATTTCAACCCTAGCCCAACATTGGCCCAAGTTAGCCCAATTTGACCTACATTGGCCCATTTACCAAATAAACCCAAATTCAACCCAATTCAAACCCAAACCACTTTAAATCTATTTCAAATTATTCATGAAACATCCCTAAACCAAAACCAACAACTATTTGGCCCAAACTTCTACAAAAATTCCCATCCATGAACACATCCTTAAACTTAAAAGCCCACTTCCCTTAAACCTTCTTAAAAGCCCATTTCCTTCAAAATTCAAAAGCCCAAATCTACCCTAAAGCCCACATGACATCTCCATTTGTCATCCATTTAATTAAATCCATTACCTAAGTCCTAAAATCATCATTGAATTATCCCAAATGAAGCTTCATCCAAATTCCCATCAAATTACCAAAAAATTTCTTAAAACCCTTTTCATGAAACAAATCAACCTTTTCCCAAGCCAAATGAAGCCATGAACAAGCCATTCTCAAGCCACATGAAGCCATGAGGGCTTTGACTTGTCATTAGTCCATTTATGGCAAGGAGAGGGGGTTCTTTCTTAAACCTCCTTTAACCCTTTTTACCTTAATCATGTCACACACTAAACCATGTTTAGCCACCTCATCATGGATGGAGACTTCACCACTCCTTCTAAGCCGACCTAAATGATTCCCTCAGCTCAAAATCGAGCTTGGAAGGGTGCACCAAGCCCAAAATGGTGGGTTGACCCAAACCAAGCCAAAGTGAGCCTTCTCCCATTCCATTTAAATCAAACTCCTTTACACATGTCAAACCTCAATCGCCTACACTAAACCCCGCCCCCGACCCACCCGACCAAGATGGTGACCATTGCTCGGCCGGCCGGCCACCAGGCCGCCGGAAAACACCATGGCCGAGAGCTCACATGTGAGCCAACATTGAAATTCTCACTTGCTCGAGCCGCCCCATGCCTAGTGGTCACCATGGCCGATCTTCTCCTCACTCGCAGCGAGCTCGATCCCAAGCCCTAACTCCTCCGAGAGGCCTTCCACCCTCTCCTATTTAAACTCCACCCCTCTCGGCCATGAGAGGGGCTGAAACAAAAACCTTAAGGAAACTCGCCAAAATCACTCCGCATCACTCTCTACACATAGAGCACCCGATCCCCACCGAATTCCGACCTCAATTCCTTCTAGTCGAGCCCAATTTCGAGCTCAAACTTTAGCCCAAAAACCGAGACACTTCTCCACAAGTGAGCCAATTCCCAAATTGATTGGCTCTACACCTTCACTCGGACCAAGGGAAGGTGTCCACCACCAAAAGCCCCATCTCCAGTGCCACCCAGCTTGCTCCAGCCTCCAAGCTTTGTGATCGGGCTTGGTCGAAATCATATCCGGACAATTCACTGCACCGTGAGACTTCATCCGGAGCTTGCTAGGACCCAATCGAAGGTGCAACAACTCTCAAATTGAAGCCACACTTCTCTGAGCCAAGGTATGAGCTAACTCTTCATCCCGAGCTTCTGAAGATTCTCTATTTCAAATGCCTTAGTTCCAATGCATGTTAACCGTATAGATGTGTTCGTCTCTTCGAGACGAATCCATAGAGTATAAGAACGTAAAAATCCATCGAGAATCGAGTGAGATCTTAGGGATTTAGTGTGGACGGCTCTCGGCGAGAACACTTGGGGACGATGAACGGATGCCGTCCATTCGATACACGCGCGCACGGACGGCCGGGATTGCGTTGGACCAGAGAGACGGTACGAGAACCGCGGGGCCCGGGCTGCCGACTCGGGTGGCGGCGTCGAATGGGAGCGCGACGCGTGTGCGTTCGGAGTCGCCGAGGCTGACGCGGCGCCGCGTGGATAAATAGATAAATAGGGTATTTTCTTATTTATTTAATTCCCTAAACTTCAAAATCCATATCTTTGTGTAGAAAAATCACAAAAATAAAATAAAAATACCCTCTTGCTCGAGTGAACGGAGGAGAATAATGTGAAAAAGAAATCACTTAATTTCATCAAATATTTTATTTTTTATGATTTATTTACTCTCTGCATTGTTTTAATTCTCCATGCATGCATACAATTCACCATGGCATGAGACCATAGGGCTTTTGAAGCCTCCGAATTTGGGAACATTCCATGAATTTTCCAAAGTCGAGGCCATCCCTATGAGGAGTTCTTGATTTTTCAAGTTCGAGTCACTGTTTTGAGTATTTTAATTCCAGTAAATAGCATGTTGTGAAATAAATTCTAGGAAAATTTGGTGATGTTCCTTATGACCAGAGAACCCTAGGAAAAATAGGTTTTGACTTAGTTCATTTAAAAATGTACTCTAATTGGCTTAAACACCCAAAATAGGTCTTTAATTAATTAGAGTTAACCAGGTATCAAATTGACTTGAAATCAATTCTCCACTGACCTTTAGGATCAGAGGAATCTACCATAAAAATTTGAGGTCAATTGGACTTGTTTAACCCCACTAATTGGGTTGATTAAGTCACTTAGCCATTTTAAACTTTAAAAATTCATAACTTTTAAAATACTTTTCAAAAATTCACCAAATTGGTTTTGGAGCCTCTCTGATATCAGGGGAACCTAAGAAAATTAAAATTTCAATTTTCTAAAAAAGTTAATTTTTAATAATATTTTAATATTTTTAAAAATTAAAAATAATAAAAATCACAAAAATAATAAAATTCACCAAAATGTCACATTTTGAATTTTAATCACTTAGGAACAAATCCCACATTTTTCCTAGGTCTATTTAGTGAGATATTGAATTTTAAAGCCCTAGGGTAATTTTAAAATAAAAAAAAAATGTATTTTCTAGCATTTTCACTAAAATAATTATTATAAATCATAGAAAAATCAGAAAATTGCAAAATTTGATTCTCGGTTTCCTTGATATCAGAGAGATTTTTGAAAAATATAAAATTCATTTTTCAACATTTATTTTATTTTTAAATTAATTAACACTCCAAAACCCAAAATAATTATAATAAAAATAATATAATTCAAAAAATCACCAAAATTAGTCCAAGTGGTCCTCTGGTCATTAGGAATGTCCCCTAATTTTCTTAAGGACAAAAACTTTCCCTTGGTCATGTTATCAAATTTCCCTTGAAAATCTCTATTTTCTACCAAAAATAATTATATAAATAAATTAAATACAGAAAAATCACTTTTTCTCCTCTCATGTCTTTATTGACATATGAGTGAAGTCACATAAAAATTTCAAGTTCATTTGAATTCAATTTAGTGAGTTATGAAATTATTAAGCTTAAAGGGTAAAATGGTAATTAGATTTTAATCCTTAATTAAAACTTTAGGTTTAATAAAAATTTAACAAGTAAAATATTTGATCCTAATCTGATTTGGATGATTGAAATTTAAATGATTAAAGGGTAGAAACCCATTAAGCAATTTTAAAATAATTAAAACCTTAATCAAATAATTGATTAAATTTGGAAGAATAATAAAATTGGAATTATTAAAATAGGGATATTATTAGGAAGAGATTTATTCTTTAATTTAAAAAATCCCTAAATTAATTATCTCATTAATATTCAACTCTTAATTAAAATGATAATTCAAATTCAAAATATTAAAAGACTTAATCATTAAACTAAAGTCAAATTATTAAACTCTTTCGAAAATTTCAATTAAAATTAAAAATAAAGTAAATTAAAGATAAATTAAATTAAAATTAAATTAAATTTAATAATTAAATTAAATTAAGACAAATTAAATTAAATTAAATTAAATTAAAATTAAATTAAATTAAATTAAACAATTAAATTAAATTAAATTAAATTAAATTAAAATTAAATTAAATTAAATTAAACAATTAAATTAAATTAAATTAAATAATTAAAATTAAATTAAATTAAATTAAACAATTAAATTAAATTAAATTAAATAATTAAATTAGATTAAATCAAATCAAATTAATTAAATACCAAATCAAATTAAATTGAACTATGTTAAATTAAATCAAACTCAATTAAATTAAATTAAATTAAATATAAAACAACTTGAACACTATTCCAAATTTAAACCCCTTTAACTTAAATCAAATCATTTGAATACCAATTTACCCTTGAAAGTTTTAGTTATCATAACTCCTAAAACGTAACATTAAATGAAATGTTACTTCACTTATAGGATATTCAAATGTCCTAGATTCATCGAGCAAGATAACAATAAAACTTGAAATTCTTGGACGATTAATTCATTTGTATAATTAAATTCATTTGGACTTAAAACAATCCTAGAAATATTGAAAAGATGTTTAAGATTCCTCTTAAGCACTTCCTCAATATGATAGGACATTTATAAGAACAATTGGGGTTAAGCTATTCTTTGATGAAGAAAATCGTCTTCAAACAAAAACACAAAGAACCTAGACGTCATAGGAGATGACTAGCTATAGGATTAGGAATTTGGTAGAAAACCATAACCTTTCCCTTAGCTTTACCTAGGAACTTGCTTAAATATTCTAATTGAGTTTTAAGTGCAGCTTGGAATGACGGGAAGACCCTCCAGGTACGCTTTTATTTTATTTTATTGCAATTTACTTTCTTGCAATTTACTTTATTGCAAATGCATTTATTTTTCCCGCATGATAAACAACTCGTTGCATGAAAACCCACACCTTTAGGATAGACCCTAAAACCGAAAACCAAAACTAAGTTAAAAGTCATTGCAAGATAAAATTCACCGCCACAACATTTCAAAATATAAAACAACTCAAAATTTAATCACAAACAGAACACAAAACTACAATTACAACTAAATTAAAACGTCCCGTTGGATGATCGGGAATACCTCGGATGATGTAACCTACGTGTTGCTAACGGGATTTCCTACGGTCTAAATGAAAGTGTGGAACTCATTCGGTTGAGTTTAGCAAATTCATCCGGACTAAGTGAATCCGATAAAAATAATGATGCCGGAAGGATGGAACCGTGGGATCTTAACCGGTGTCGTTATAATCAACTTTAAGATTTGTTTTAAATAAAACATAAAAAATACCTCGGAAATTAAGATTTTCTCTAAACCAAAACACTTTTCTCAACTCCGATTTATGATTTCTAAAACTAAACCTCTCGCAACAACAAGGAGCTCGGAGCATGGTGGGCAGACACGACCATCGTCATCAGCAAAACCCGAGTCTACTTCAGCGAAAACTTTCCTAGAATTAAAACAACCAAGCCATAGGACTTCGAGGTAGCTTGCCTAGTGCAACATAAATCCTCGACTCTTCGTTAGGCATTTGCATTGCAAATTAAGCCCTAACCGGTCTTAGGATTCCGAGGTAGTCGTCCGATACGACAATAAACCCTCACATCTTCTAGGCTATTTGTTTGATTTTATCATACAAATATAAGCCCTAATTAATTGAAATTGGCAAGATCAAAACATTAAACAAATATTAGGACTTTCCTAAACTCAAGAAAAACGATAGGATAGTCGGGAAATTACTGAAGTTCACTTCGAATCTGTGATTTCTCCTACTTTTCTTCCTTTGGATTCACAAAACAAAATGTTCCAAACTTGATCCATTCCCTATTGAAATTCCAAAATTCAATCCTCGAAAACTTAAACTTTGAAATCTTTGAGAGCGGAATTATTGATTATTATCGAGAGTTTTCTTAGGTGATTCCCGTCACTTAAGATGTAATTAACTATAGGGGCTTGCCCTTATAGGGAATTTTAAAGAACCTGGGTAATATAAACCACTGTTTGATACTTTCATATTAAGCAGGGGAATTTGTCGGCTTATAAAATTGGTTCGCAAACCAAACGGATGTCACAAAACTTCTAGTTTATTTGATCGAGCCCCACCATCAAGCGATGTGTCTATCCTTAGGGATAGATATACGGCTTGTGGTGCGGCGCTCGTTTATATAAACTATTTGGGGATGTGAGATCGGTTTAATCTCATATCTTAAAACTTTCAAATTTAAAAAATTATTTTCAAAATCAAATACTACTTTCTAAATTATATATATTTAAATTAAATTTAAAATAAAAATTCGCCGCACAACTTCTGTTAGGCGACCACTTTTCAAAATAAAACACACGACCTAAAAAAAAAATAATGCCGACAATTTCTAGAAGGAGATGGATTCTTAACTAGTAGATATCACATGAATCCTTGGGCAGTCGAAGGCCTTGTGCGGGTTATTCAAGATGAAGCGCAAATAAATAGGAAGATATTATATAATGGGCATAGAATTGATAAGTTTTTAGAGTGACAGACTAAATTCTTGTAATTTGGTTTATAGAGAAGGAAATGGTCACTAGTAGGGCCGACCATAGCCACCCTTGGACATCTAGTAGTGTGAGCTCAGATTAACCCATTCTACTAACAATACATCCGGACTCGATCTATAAAGTTAGCCTAATGTTCTTTACACTTGGATCAAAGGGTAAAGAATATGAATGCTTCTATTTGGCACAATACCATAAATTTATATTCTCCACGAATACTATCATTATCTTAGAAAATCTTGGATTAATTGAAAGGAAGAAAGTTGTTGTCTTATTGCTATTTACATTAATTATTTCATTACTCGCTTTATTATTACATCTAGTAAATTAAAAATATTAAATTTATAACTATAAAAGAAATACTTATAAATAAAATTAAAAAATTAAAAAATCCATAACTCACTCCTCGTGGGATCGATACTGGGGTCTTTGTTTCAAAGCCCTATATTATTTGATATGATACGTATACTTGCGTAGTACCCCTAGTGTGTAAAATATTTTTGATAAAATTATATTTATATACACTAGCTGCTATTATTATCTATTACATTTGAAAGAATTAATTATTATATTTGTCATCAGCGGATTGCGGGTCGAGTTTTTAGCAGACTCGTTACGGGGATTGAATTTTTAGTACACATATATTGAGCGTGGGTCAAGTTTTTGGCGCCGTTGCCGGGGAGGAGTAGAGGCAAATTTTTAGATTTTAAATATTTTTATTTTATTTCATTCATTTTCTTTTATTATCAAAAATATAAAATACCAAAAAAATATAATAAAAAAATAAAAAAATATAAAAAAATTTAATTTTTAATAAGTAGAGATTTTATTTCTTGTTAATTTACATTAGTGCTGGATCTGAAGGATTATTACCTTTAGATTCTGAATTAGAAAGAACTATTAAAAGAATTGAAAAAGGAAAACAAACTCAAAAAATCTAAGAAATGGCTAATTTACATAACAATTTACAAAATCCAATTGAAATTAATGAACAAAATGTTTACAAACCATTAAGGGATTATACTAACCCTACAGTTGATGAAATTCAAAGTAGTATTCAAATACATGCTGTAGATGCTAATTCTTTTGATCTTAAACCATCTATCATTCAAATGGTTCAAAATAATCAATTTGGAGGAACACCATGAGGATCCAAATTTACGCCTTGCTAGTTTTTTAGAACTTTGTGCTACCTTTATATATAACAATGTTTTTGATGATGCTATTAGACTTAGACTCTTTCCTTTTTCTTTAAGAGATAAAGCAAAGATGTGGTTGAACTCATTAGCAATAGGTTCTATTAAAACATGGGCTGAAATGGCACAAAAATTCCTTGGTAAATATTTTCCTCCTTCAAAAGCTCGCTAAACTAAGAAATGTTATTACTTCATTTAGTCAATTTGATGGGGAGACAATTTATGAAACTTGTGAAAGATTTAAAGAACTATTAAGAAAATGTCCTCATCATGCTTTACCTGATTGGTTAATTATTCAAACATTTTATAATGGTTTAATTGGATCACTAAAATCAATTATTAATGCTGCTGCAGGAGGTTCTTTAATGTCTAAATCATTTGAAGAAGCTTATACTTTAATTGAAGAAATGATTAACAATAAATTTCAATGGCCTTCTGAAAGGATTAATCCTAAAAGAATGTCAAGTATTCAAGATAACGAAGCTTTTTCTATCTTAGCTTCACAATTAGCTGCAATATCTAAGAAATTTGATAATTTTGCCATCAACATATCACATAACAACTCATCTAATATTGAAGATTCTCAAACTATTGAAACTTTACAAGCTATTGCTAGTAAAAATAATCCATATTCAAATTATTATAATCCTGGATGGAAAAATCACCCTAGTTTTAACTGGAATAATCAACAACAACTATGGGGTAATAATCAATCCCATCCAACTGGAAATTGGAATAATTAAGTAAATTCAAATTATAAACAACCTGGATTTAATAATCAACAGAAAAAGTTATCAATAGAAGAATTAATTTTACAAATGAGTAATCAATTAAAAAATCAAAATACTGCTATTTGTAATATTAAGAATCAAATGGGACAAATCGCTCATTTAATTAATTACAGACCTCCAGGAACACTTCCTAGTAATGTTGAAATTAATCCAAAAGAAACTGGAAAAGAACATGAATATATTAAAGCTGTACAACTTAGAAGTGGAAAGGAATTAAAAGAAAGACTGCATAATGAAATTGAAAAAGAGATTGAGGTTGAAGAGATTGAAAAACCTAAAGAAACTCCTTCTCCTAATCAAGATCAAACTAATATTTCTATTAATGTGGAAGTTGAAAAACCATCACCACCTTTTCCTCAAAGATTAAAACAGTAGAAGCTTGATCATCAATTTTCTAAGTTCTTTGAAATTTTTGAGAAACTTACTATAAACATACCTTTTGCTGAAGCTATGGAACAGATGCAACTTATGCAAAATTTATGAAGGACATATTAAGTAAGAAACGAAAGTTTGAAGTTTTTGAAACTGTTGCATTAAGTGAAGAATGTAGTGCAATAATTCAAAAGAAATTACCTCAGAAACTTAAAGATCCTGGAAGTTTTACCATACCTTGTGCTATTGGAGAAAAATTTTGTGGAAAAGCTTTATGTGATTTAGGAGAAAGTATTAATCTCATGCCATTTTCTATTTATCGAAGGTTAAATTTAAGAGAGATTTCTCCCACCACTGTAACCCTTCAGTTAGCTGATAGATCTATCACGTACCCTAAAGGAGTTATAAAGGATGTACTTGTTAAAGTAGATAAATTTATCTTCCCTGTGGATTTCATTATACTTGATATGGAAGAAGATAAAGAAATACCAATTATTTTAGGGAGACATTTTCTAGCTACCGGACGAGCTATGATTGATGTACAAAAAGGAGAATTAACTATGAGAGTTAATGATCAAGAGATTAAATTCAATGTTCTTAAATCGATGAAGTACCCTGACAAAGAAAAATGCTATCGTATGGATATTTTTGATTTGATAATTGAAAAACACTATCGAGAAAAATGTAAAATCATTCATGAAGAAGAAATTAAATTTTGAACTAATTAAAATGAAGAACTAAAAGAAGAAGAATTACTTAAAGAAACTCATTATATTAAAGATAACTGGGAAACTTTAGACATAACTCAAAATGATATACTTTTACCCTCAATTAAAAAAGCTCCTGAGCTGGAATTAAAAATGTTTCCTTCACATTTAAAGTATGCATTTCTTGGAAATTCATTAACTTTACCTGTTATTATTTCTTCTGAGCTAAGTTTAGATTAAGAAGAAAAATTAATAGGAGTGATAAAGAATTATAAGAAAGCTTTTTGTTGGACTATTGCTGATATAAGAGGAATAAGCCCTTCCATTTGTATGCATAAAATTTTAATGGAAGAAAATTGTAAACCTACTATTGAACCACAAAAAAGATTAAATCCTATCATGAAAGAGGTTGTTAAAAAAGAAATTTTAAAATGGTTAGATGCTGGAACTATTTATCCTATTTCGGATAGCCTGATGTGTAAGTCCTATTCATTGTGTTCGAAGAATGGAGGAGTAAGCATCACTCATCAATGATAAAAATGAACTAATTCCTACAAGACAAGTTACTAGATGGTGAATTTGCATTAATTATCGAAAGTTAAATGATGCCACTAGAAAGGATCATTATCCTTTATCTTTCTTAGATCAAATTCTTGACAAATTAGCTAGACACTCATATTTCTGTTTTCTGGATGGATATTCTGGTTATCATCAATTACTTATCGCTCCTGAGGACCAAGAGAAAACAACATTTACAAGTCCTTATGGAACATTTGCCTTTAGAAGAATGCCTTTTGGTTTATGTAATGCACCTGCAACTTTTCAAAGATGTATGATGTCAATATTTTGTGATTTGATTGACAAAGGAATTGAAGTATTCATGGATGATTTTTTAGTTTTTGGAACTTCTTTTGAGTCTTGTTTGGAAAATATTTCCAAAGTTCTGAAAATATGTGAAGAAACAAATTTAGTTCTTAACTGGGAAAAATGTCAATTTATGGTCACAGAAGGCATTATACTTGGTCATAAAGTTTCACAAAAAGGGATGGAAGTTGATCAAGCAAAAGTGAAAATTATTATTGAACTGCAACCTCCTACTACTCATTATCGATGTGAGAAGTTTTACAGGTCAATGCTTGGATTTTATAGAAGATATATAAAGGATTTTCTAAAATTGCTAAACCTCTTTGTCATTTATTGGAAAAAGAAGCTAAATTTGAATTTAATGAAGATTGTGTTTAAGCTTTCAATATTTTAAAATAAAAATTAATAACTTCACCTATAATTATTGCACCTAATTGGAATAAACCTTTTGAATTAATGTGCGATGCAAGTGATATTGCAATTGGAGCTGTATTGGGACAAAAATATGAGAAAATTTTAAAAGTTATATATTATGGTAGTAAAACTCTTACTCGAAACTCAAAGAAATTACGAGTACTGCGAGAAAGAGCTTTTAGCTATAGTATATGCCTTTGATAAATTTAGACCTTATCTTCTCGGTACCTAATGCATAGTTCATACAGATCATTCCGCTATTAAATATTTAATGTTAAAAAAAGATGCTAAACCTAGACTGATAAGATGGATTTTAATTCTACAAGAATTTGATTTTCAAATAGTGGATAGAAAAGGAACGGACAACCAAATTGCTGATCATTTATCTAGAATTAAGAATGATATTATTACTGAAGAAAATATAAATGAGAAATTTCCTGATGAACATTTGTATGTTATTCAAGGATGCCAAACACCTTGGTATGCAGATATAGTTAACTATTTAGTTAGCAATATTTTATCTTATAGATTGGATAACAAATTTATTAAGAAATTTAAAAATTATGCTAAATATTATATTTTGGAAGATCCTTATTTATTTAAAATAGGAAGAGATTCTGTAATTCGTAGATGCGTACCTTATGAAGAAACTTATGATATTATTCAAAAATATCATGATTTCGAATTTGGAGGACACTTTGGAATAGATAAAACTGCATTTAAAATTTTAAATTCATGATTTTGTTGGCCAACCTTATTTAAAAATGTGAGACATTATGTGAAAACATGTGATCGATGTTAAATGATGGGAAATATATCCAAGAAAGATGAAATGCCTTTAAACTATATATTGGAAGTTGAAATTTTTGATATATAGGGTTTAGACTTTATGGGACCATTTGTACCATCATCTGAAAAAAATTATATTTTATTAGCGGTTGATTATGTTTCAAAGTGAATTGAAGCTGTAGTTTTATCTAGCTGTGATTCCAAAAGTGTTTCAAAATTTTTAAAGAAGTTGATTTTTCAAGATTTGGAAAGCCTAAGGTAATTATCATAGATGGTGGAAGTCATTTTAGAAATATACAAATTCAATCATTATTGGAAAAATTTGGAATCAAACACAGAATTGCAACTGCATATCACCCACAAACATGTGGAATGGTACGAAATATCAAACAGAGAAATTAAAAGAATTTTAGAGAAGGCTCGTTAATCCTAAAAGAACTGATTGGGCTGATAGACTTTATTCTGCATTATGGGCTTATAGAACAGCTTATAAGACACAAATCGGAATGTCACCTTACCGGTTAGTTTATGGTAAACATTGTCACTTACCTATTGAACTTGAACATAAAGCTTATTGGGCGATAAAGGAGTTTAATTTTGATTTGAATACTGCAGGAGAAAAATGATTATTGCAATTAAATGAGATGGATGAAATAAGAAATGAATCATATGAAAATGCAAGGATTTATAAAGAGAAAATAAAAATATTACATTATAAAATGATTTCAGGAAAAATATTTGATCCTGGATAAGAAGTATTATTATTTAATACTCGTTTAAGACTTTTTCCTGAAAAATTAAGATTAAAATAGATATGACTGTATATAATTGAAGAAGTATACGATTATGGAGCTGTGGATATTAAAGATCCCAAAACGGGAAATTTTTTTAAAGTTAATGGATTAAGACTGAAGCCTTATTTGGGAGATATTAAAAAGATCTATAAAGAGGCTTATGAGTTGAGTATACCTGATTAAAACTTAATTAGGTCGGGCTGATGACGTTAAACCAAGCGCTTTGTGGGAGGTAACCCATAGTTATTCATTGTTTTGTGTGTTTTTACATTTTAAATGTAAGGTTATGCCTTGGTCTTGTTTAATTTTATATTACTTTAGAAAATTTGATGCTAACAAGACTCTATTGACTTAAGCTGAAAATTATCTCGAAGTATATAAAGTTTAGACATTGGATCACTCTATTTGATATATGAGTAAAAAGGAGATCAAGTTAACCTTCATTATGATTGCTTATAATTTATGTTCTGAGTCTATGATGATCTTACCTATTTTGGAGAACGAAACTTTGAAATTTGACGATAGGCGAAACGGAGTCGAACATGGTTCCGGCGCCTAGGCGCTAGATTTGGCGCCTAAGCGCCAGAGTAAACTATGTATCGATGGGTCCGGCGCCTAGGCGCCAGATTTGGCGCCTAAGCGCCACAGTTACTGGATCGTGTTAAAACCGAAAATCTTCAGTTTTTCACACGATTTTCTCTTATAAATTACCCTATCTTCGTCCCCAATCCCTATGCAATCATTATTTCGACTCATACACTCCATTCTTGAGAGATTAGAGAGGATTTTTGAAGAAATGGAGAGGAGAAATCTTGGAGAAGAGGCTAGAGACAAGGTCTCAAAGGATCCTCAACCCTACTTCAATGGTTTCATTGCTGTAAGTTTGGAGAAAATTTCTAGTCATCTAGATAAGTTTGAAGCAGAATTTAAAAGCATTGGAGATCGCCTCCATGAGATGTATCATCAAATTGAACATTTGGAATGACAAACAAAACTTCAATTTGATCATCTAGCGGCTTATCAAGATGCTCAAGTGGAAATGTATGCAAAGAACAATTGGATCGATGAGAAAACGGCTACGGATTTTTTGAGAGCGTTATTATTCTTCCCCAGTAGGCCAAGCAATCTCTATTGTGAAGATAATGGGAATTAGATAGTGGTATGGTGAGATTGTGATTTATCTAGTGTGTCGTTGTATCAATTTAGTGAATCGATTGTGTTTGTTTTGTGTGTTTGCTTTCATGTTCAATGTGTGTTGTATTTGCTTTCAAATTTGTGTTGTTTGATCATTATTAGAACTTGAATCATGTTATGATACTTATCTGAATTGTATTGAGCCCGAAATTAAGAATCATGAATGGAATTAGAAGAGTTCGATTTAAACTTATGTTTAATTGGTGGATTTAATTTTTAATTTTTAAAATTTTTGGAAAATATTTTTTAAGATGGAAACCGAAGTAATACTCTTATATGAGTAATTAGAAGTTTAAATCATGAATTTTGGTGGAAAATAAAATTTTTAAAGTGATTTTTTTGAAAGGCGAGTCTAGCGCCTAGGCGCCAGAATTCGGCGCCTAGGCGCCGGTTCGACCTGCTTACTCGAAAATCATCATTTAAATCCCCTTTAGCCATTTTTGACGCCTAAGCTTCATCCCCTTCCTATTTTTCCCGAAGACCCACCTTCTAAATCTATTTTGAGGTCAAAACATCAAGATTTTGAGCCCGAAATCACTTGATTTCTTCATCTCAAGGTCAGATCTATACTCTAATCCATTTATTTTTGATTTTCACCATAGTTTTTCCTATTTTTGGCTAAAAACCGAAATTCTGAGAAAAATTTTGATTTTTAATGTTTCTCCTTGAATTTCTAAACTTATTTTAAGTTTTTTAAGCTTAAAAAGGGTTTAAATCTTTGATTCCTTTATTTATTTGTGTTTTCTTTCACGTTTAGATGACAGCGAAATCTAAGCGAGGAAAGGCACGAAAAATTTTTGACAGTAGCAAGTTCGAGACTGCAGCAGCACATTTTTGATATCACAAATTTGCGACGTCCAGAAAATTTATCTCAGAGCGAAGCTTTTACAATCCCAGTGAAATGATCGAGAACATGATCGTTGCGCACAACTGGCAACAATTCTATTATTTCACTGCTGTTGCTGTTATTTCAGTCGTGCGCGAATTTTGTGCTAACTTTTTTGGTTGCAGAAGACTAAGAAGTCTTCGTCAGAGGTGTTGGAGTAGGATTTACACTAGAAAGGATCAATGTTTTTTATGGACTGCCACCTACCATCTAGTGCCACTATTCTGGATTATCTCTATCTGAGGGAGATCTTGAGATGATTATTGCTTATTTGACTGACGACACTGGAGCTTGGAAGATCCGGAATGATAAACAGGTAAATTTCAAATCTTCTAAGTTAAATGATATTTCAAAGGCATGACATTACTTTATTTCTGCAAGACTTATACCTTCCAACCACCTGAGCGAAGTGACTAGAGATCGAGCTATCTTAAACTACTGCATTCAGGAGAGGAAGCCGATAGATGTCGGCAGTATTATTTATGATTCTGTGGAGTCTACTGCTAGATCCAGTACTTCTGTAGGACTAGGATTCCCATCCCTGATTTATACTTTATGTGTGAACAATGGAGTCACTGCTGATATTTCTGAGGAGAAGTTGAAGTCTACCAAGCCAATTGGGCAGGAGAGTGTTAGTATCTATGATCGTCTTCGTGGGAAGAGATCTACAGCCCCTTCTACTTTTGCACCTACTCCAGGTAGAGCTTCTACTTCCAGACCTTCTACTTCTACTGCTGAGCCACCATTTAGTTTTTGGGAATCGATGCATGATCAATTTCTGGAGCAGCAGAAAGAGTTATTTCTAACTCACTGCAGAGTTGATACTATGGATAAGAAAATTGATCACCTATCTGATTACACCCAGAGGAAGAGTGACTATGATACTGAGTATTCAAAGTCTTTAGTTAGATTCTTGAAGGGTGAGCATGATATTCAGTTTCCCACCTGTCCTAGATTTTCACCATATGTTTATCCTAAGGATGTGGAGTTTTCTTTTGGTGATGACGATGACAAGGCTACAGATAGTGATTAGTAGCCTGATTTACCTCTGAGATGTGCTGAGTCTGTTGTTAGTTTAGTTTTTGTTTGCTAGTACTGATTGTTGTTTGTTGTTTGCTAGTTTAGATTTGTTTATGAGACTTTGTATGAAGTGTTTGATGTTGAGACTGTTTTAAATATTTAGTTGCAGACTGAAGTTTGAATTAATTTGTGTTTATTTTTGTTTTAGCCTACTGTTTAGTATTCTAGAATAGTTAATAATGTTATTCTATTTCTGTTAGTTATGTAATTATTAGTTCAACTACTGCTATAAAAATTTTTTTGAGCCTGCTTACTTTTATATGTTTCATTATTTCTGTAATATTCATAAAAAGCATGTGTAGAAGTAAATTATATTTCTTTCTAGAATTATTTTTACATGCTTATAAAATTCCTTTTTAAATTATACTTTTCTTTCTCTCATACTTTATTTTTTTTATGATATACCAAAACTTAAGTTTGGGGGAAGGGAAAATACATGCAAATTTAAATTTTATTTGTCCTTAATAAACTAATATTTTCTAAAAAAAAATCTTAACATAACATAATGAATGAAGAATCTATTTAAGATCACTTAAATTTTTGAAATTATAAATAATTTAGTGGACTTAACCAAAATTTTAATAACTTCGATTGATTTTAAGAATATAATTATTTAACTTAAAGAAGAATAAGATTAAAAAATTTTTCTATTCATAATAGAAATAATTGAATTTTAGAAGTATTAAGAAATAAAAAATTATAACTTGAAAAAGAAAATATTGTAAGTCTTTTTGAAATTCTATTCATGTTATAATAATTAAGTGAAAATGTAAAAGTTTGAAAATATAAGTTAAGGATAGTGAAGTTCAAAATCATTATCAGGCTATTCAGATACAATAATATTCACTGTGAAAAAAAAGAAAGAAAAAAAGAGGAGAAGCTTGAGGATATGCCTAATAAAAAATTGTCTTCACTTGAATTATTTAATATGAAAAAAAACTAGTCACATACTTTACTTAATTTTTATGCATGAATCTTTATTTAGGAAAGATTTTTCATGAAAATCTTTTTCTTGTAAATAATCTATGTGATCTTAATATAATAAACTTCTATTATTTTCGAAATGAATGAAACATTTTTAAAGTCATATGATTTGGTAGTTGAATATTCTTTAAATTCTTAAAATTAAACTTAGTGAAATTTGGTTAATGATTTACTAAAGCCTTTATAAGATCAAAAATTACAAGGAGTCTTAAATATTTATCTTTCATTCCAAATGTTATACATTGTATATAGTAAAATGGGTTACTTGAGGACAAATAACGTTTAAGTTTGGGGGATTTTGATCCATGACAAAAATACCCATTTTTATGCCTTGATTTTTATCAAAATTTTAAGGATATTATGCTTTAATGAAAGGTATTTTTGTGTTTTTGGATATAGGTGATGAAAAAATGTTCAAAAAGGAAAAAAGTGAAAAAGGAGCAAAAATGGAGCCAAAATGCAAAATTGTCAAAATTATTGGTCTAGCGCCTAGGCTCCAGAATCCGGCGCCTAAGCGCTAGGTCGATACGGGATCTATCAAGATTTTTGACGACTTTTGGACGGTTATTTTGACGGTGTTAGCGGTTATTGGACCTTCTAGAAGACTCGCAGTTGTTCCTGGTTTATAGGACATGTGATACAATGTATTTGGACGCTTGGAAACGGTTTTAATCGCGAAGAGGTGCGATCCAAAGTGAAGAGATGCGAAGAACTGGACGCAGAGTCCGGCGCCTAGGCGCCAGATTCTGCCTCCTAGGAGCCAGACACACCTTCTAGAAGATTCATTAAATGTGGACACATTTTGAAGAGGTGCCTTGAGGTAACCCTTGAAGCCTATAAATAGGAGGCTACTCCTTCAGAGAAAAACGCCCAACTTAGTCCCCCTATCTAGAGCCCCATCTAGAGAGAAAATTAGAGAGATAGTTTAGGGCCACATTTTACTATCCTTCATAAATTAGTTAGTTATTTTATTTAGAGTTTGTATTGAGAGTTTAAAAAGTTGGTTCTTTTGAAGATTATTTGCTTTGGAGTCAGAAGAATTCAGAGGTTTAGTGGGAGAAACACTTGAGATAAGTATTTGTAATTTTATTCAAAGTTTTATTATCATGTTTCGTTGTTTAAATTCAATGTGTTCTGAGTAGTTTGTTTACTTTCTCTCTTCAATGATGAAAAGATAAATAAGATAATATAATATTCGTTGGAGAATTAGAAACTATTTATTTTATAAAACATTGTGATAATATTAATACCAGATCTTAATTTTCTATTTAAATTGGCCATTTAAATTGTTAAAATCTGTTGAAGAGTTTTGATACCTAGAAGGAGATGAATTCTTAACTAGTAGATATCACATGAATCCTTAGGTAGTCGAAGGCATTGTGCGGGTTATTCAAGGTGAAGTGAAAATAAATAGGAATATATTATATAATGGGCGTATAATTGATAAGTTTTTAGAGTGACAGACTAAATTCTTGTAATTTGGTTTATAGAGAAGGAAAGGATCACTAGTAGGGCCGACCATAGCCACCCTTGGACATCTAGTAGTGTGAGCCTAGATTAACCCATTCTACTAACAATACATCTGGACCTGATCTATAGGCTAGCAAATGCTCTTTACACCTGAATCAAAGGGTAAAGAATATGAATGCTTCTATTTGGCACAATACCATAAATTTATAGAGGAGCGGAGAATTCAACAACATCTATTGAGGAGATGATTATTCGACAACGTTGGAGGTATTATGCTATACAATTTCTGCGGTAGTTATCCCTGTAGTCAAAGAATTCTATTCCAATCTTCATGGAATCAATAATGAAAGTGTATTTGTACGAGGCATATGGGTAACTTTCACTCCTTTAAGAATTAATGAGTTGTATTCAATTGAGAATACACCTGTTTGCCACTATTCAAATTTCGTCCCTACAAGATACAATATGAATGAGATTTACCGATACTTAACTGATGAACCAGAAGATTTGGAAATGCGAGAAGACGTGTACGTTAGTTTTTCTGCATTACTTCTTAACCCCGTCTCTAAGCACTGGCACTTCTTTATTTCCTTAAAATTATTACCCACTATGAGGGTAAATAAAGTCTCTAAGGAATGTGCAATTTTAAATTATTGTATTCAAACTGGATTACCCATCGACGTTGGAACTATTATTGTGAAGTCTACCTTAGGCCTAATTATGCATGGATCTGTTCACAGGCTAGGACATCCTTTAACAATTTTTGCATTATGTAGTCAATACCAAGTTTCTTACGAAGCTTGGGAAAAAGTACTATTACCTTGGAAACCATTAGATCTGACTGATATGTTTCCTACTTTGGATAACGATAATGAGACAGCCATTATTACGGATCAAGCATCTCAAAACAATCCTTCAATCAAGCCCTTGACTGATAGAACAAACGTGATCTTACAGAAACTTAAAGGATTGGAGAATGAATACAAAATGTGATGAATTCCATTGATAATATCTCTGATTTATTTGAACACATTGACTAGAGAATGAAAGAGCACTTTGATCATTCAGGACATCTGGAAGCTAGTTTTATACAACTTTTCAGAAGGAAGGGATGGATTGAAGAAGATTCTACCGAAGAATTCCCTTTCAGGCCTTTCTATAATCTGTTTGTGCATTTACGTTCTATCGGAAATATCAGAGAAGAATTAAGTTTATATCTTGATGAGTATAAGATATTCATTCGTACTTATTTGTGTGTGATTACTTGAATTTAGATTTTATTTGCACTTTATATAATTAATCTCAGTCTAGAAATGATTGTGTGTTATTTGTTTAGTCTCAGTGTTTTGAGTATTGTAGTGTGGATTGCGACGCTGAATTGTGTGTGTCTTAAGATTTTTCAATGCAATTTGTTAATAATGTAGTGTGTGTGAAATTTGTAAACACTTGGATTTCATATATATAAGTTATAATATTTGTGTTGTATGAATTTATGTGTTAATATAGTATCTAATCATGATAAAGTATATTCTAAAGTGACCGGACATAAAACAAGGCTTAAAATGAATTGGAAACATTATAAATCTTAAAAATATTAAAAATTCGAAAACCTCGTCGACAGCGAGATTGATCCCGCCGACAACGAGATTTTCCCGAAACTTTTGACCTCTTTGAATTAATTAGCTCGCCGTCGGCGAAAAATTTCTCGCTGACAGTGAGATTCTGTAAAACACTATATTTTGACCGGTCAACCGTCACTATTCATCACCCCCTTCCTCAAAACTTCGAAAAATCGACCTTGGGCTTGATAGATCGTAGATTTGGAGCAGTTTCAACACATTTTGATACCAGATTTCATCTTCCCTTGGTAAGAGCTTCCCTCCTATATAAAACTTTTTGATTTTCACCATGAATTTCTTCCACATTGAGGAATTTTGGAAAAATTTAAAATGTGGAGAAAAGATTTGGAAGAAGTTCATGGAAATTGATTTAGAGTGATTTTAGTCATCTTTAGAAGCCATTTTAGTAATATTTTAGAGATTAGTTGAGATTTTTGTAAATTTGATAGATCGAAAAAATGGCTCTGCGACAAAAGAGGCCAATGGTTTATGACGAAACACGATTTGTAAGTGCTCCAGCGCAATCAAGATACTTCCACAATATCCAAGCAGGGAAGTGCATACAAGATTGAGTATTTAAGAATCCATGATTAGAAGTGGAACGAACCATAAAAGAGAGGAGATGGGAAAATTTCTGTTATACAACAAATAGAGATGCAGTGGAAGTAGTGAAGGAATTTTTTGCCAACCTAACTGAAATAGAAGATGCACCAATAAAAGTTAGAGGATTTTTAGTTGATTTCAATGCTGCAAGAATCAATTCTTTCTACGAAGTACGCAACCTACACACTAGCGAGTATGATACTTTTGGAACAATGGAAAGACCACTGGAAGAAGTAATCAACTTTCTCACTGATGGGAAAGGGGTTTGGAAAATCAAGCAGAGTGAACGGGTAAACTTCCCTCTTTCTATGCTGATTGCTATATCTAAAGCTTGACACTATTTTATTCGCTCTACCTTGTTACCTACCTATCACCATAGTGAAGTAACAAGAGATAGAGCAGTTCTGAATTTCTTTATTCAGAACCAAAGAAGTATTAATGTGGGAAGTATTATTTACAAGAATGTATTAGCCACTGCAAGAAGTGAGAGTGGAGGAGGACTAGGGCATCCTGGTCTAATTTATGCACTCTGCTAATTATCTGAGGTAGAGGCAAGAGATGATGAGGAATGGGTGGAGCCTATGAAATCCATTACCCAGGCTAATATAAAGACTTATAAATCCCACGAAGGATGGAGATATGGAACTAGGAGTTACGTACCTTCAACTAGTAGGGATATTCCCTCCACCAGTTATGATCCTCCTACTTATAGTTCTCCTACCCTTCATGATTTGATGAATGAAATGACCACCGCAACGGAAGAGTTTTGAAAAGATTGAGGAAAAATTAGAGCATATTGATCAGAGAATTGGAGGATTAGAGCGAAGGCACAATTATGACAGCGAGTATCTCCAGAGGCATTTAGAGTTTAAGATAGCTTATTATGATGCTGAGAATCGTTACAGGAGAGGAGAGCTTGATGTTTTATTTCCTGAGTGCCCCCGTTACAGTCATTACCAACCTACTCCACCTGCAGAACAAGGAGATGAAGATTTTGCTTGAGATTTTAATATTGGTGATTAGATGCTCTGATTAGATATTTATGTTAAGTGATTGTTTGTTTATTTTCTTAAATTTAATATTGATGTTTAGTTGTGAACTTGGTTTGTTATGTTGTGTAAGACATTTTTAAAATGGTTATATAAGTTAAGTTATATAGTTTGTAAATTTTAATATTTCAGACTGTTATTGTGACCTTAAACTGAAATAGTCAATTGTGTGTGTTTAGCATTAGATTAAATATAAGTTGTGATAGTATTTTGTACTTCTTTCAAAACTTTTTTACCCAGCTATTTCTTTTAATATTATGTGTTTAGAAAGTTATTAACAGTACAAGTTAATTAAGTAATGGATAGAACCTGCAGAACTTCAAAAAGAAGAAATACCTAAAACACAAAGGTATGATTTAAGTTTATAGTTTGTTTTCTTTTCACCCTATATAGATAGATAGAAAAATTTATGTTTGGGGGAGGGAAAAATACAAATTTAATTATTAAATTGTTCTCAATTTATATTTTCAAAAATTATTATAGAATGATTTTCTGTGGTAATTTTAATTCAGTAAACTAGAATTAATTTATTTAATTATTATAGAAAGTTAAAAGAAATACTTTTAATGATTAACTAATTTTGTAGATTAAGATATTTAGTATAAGAGAATAAGAATATAGTTAACTATTTAAAGTAAGGAAAACTATATTTAAAATATAAAATTCTTAGGTATTTAGTTGAGAAAGAAAAGATTGAAACTCAATGAAGTAAAAACAATTAAATACATATAAGGGAAGTAAATGTTTCAAGTTTCAAATTTAGGAAGAGGAAAATGAAGTTCAAAATTATTAACAGGTTAACCAAAAATAGTGATCCTCACTTGAAAAATAAAAGAAAAAAAAGGGATTGAAAATCAATCCAGAAAGAAAAGAAAAAGAAAAAATTATATATATAAATGAGGAGAAGCTTGAGGAGATGCCTTATCAAAAATTGGCTTTATTTGAATCAACCTAAAGGGTAAACTTCAGTTACATTTCTGAACTTATATATATGGATTAGTATTTTACTAAGTAATGCTTTCATAAAATTCCTATCATCTGAATATCTTAAGTAATTTAATATTGAAAAATATAGTCATTCTTAAACTAAATGGAAAAATAGAAATCTTAAACTTGATGACTAAATAACCTTATCTCTACAAACTTAATTTAATTATTTTAAAATATTTCTAGAAAACTTTACTATAATATGTTGACCTCATTTTTGATGAGGTCTTCTCTTCTTCTCTTTAGTACTTAGGATCTAGCCTTAGGCTTTTCCTTTGACTATCTTAGAGGATTAGAATTGGGGCCCACCACTTAGAAGTTAAAACCACTTCTTAACTCCCTGCAAACTCCACAAACTTGATTGTAGACCCCTAATCACCTAGAGGGTTGAAATCAAATGTGAAAGTTTAAAGGATGAGTTCCTATAGGACTCTTTGGCCTTAGGACTGCCCTGGGTGGCCTGGTCTGGTAAGGGGCTGACTTACACATACACCACACTTATGCACTACACTTTCACTCACATCCTAGAACCACACCCATACCCAACTTGACCTCCTGACTCATGTAGGTGATTCACATGGATGATCCTTAACCCCTAAGCCCTTGGCTAAGAGGGTTAGGAACAACATAGTGGAAGCCTCAAATGAATCCCTTCATGGCTCATGTGGGCTTGATATGGCTTCAAGGCTCAACCAAAATAATTTTATTCCACTTACATTCACCCAATCTTCAATTTCCCAAATTTTCAATTTTTGACCCCCGGGACCCTACACCCGCTTAGCCTACCCAAAACCCTTGAAATCCTCCAAAATTTCCAAATCACCCAAATTTCCCCAAAACCAATCCCAAATATTTCTCTCCACTCAAATTGATCATCCATAGCCAAAAATACCAAAAATTCCAAAAATACCTCCCAATACCCTCCAAATACCCAAAATACCCCTCTTGACCCAAAAATCCAAAAATTCAGAAAATTCCCAGAAAATTCCAGAAAATTCCAGAAAATCTCAAATATTCTCAATTTCATTTTGTTCAACAACACCATGGGCCAATTTTGTCAATTTACCCCACTTTTATCAAAACCCCCAATTTGACCCATTTTAACCCTAAGTGAACCTAATGTCAAACCATACCTACCCAATTGACCCAAATTCTGGTCCAATTCAATTCTAAACTTCAATTCAACACTCCCAACACCAATCTAGACCAAATCCAAGTCCAATTTGATTGACATTTGGATCTAATTTCACTTTTGACCTTAAAGCCCAATTTGGACCCATGACCCAAACATAACCCAAACTCACCCAATTCAACTCCAATTAACCCCAAATCTTTTCTAAACCTTCCTTAACATTCCCACAAACAAAACCTTAATATGATTTGCCCAAAATTTAGACCCAAACCCCACTCAAATTCAACCCAAAGCTAAAAGGCCCAATTTTGACCTAAACCCAAACCTAACCCAAATAAGCCCAAACCCCAAAATCAAAGCCCAACCAAAGCCAAAAACCTATTTGAAACACTCCCATAAACATTTCTCAACATTTATTTTACATCAATTTCAACCATAGCCCAACATTGGCCCAAGTTAGCCTAATTTGACCTATATTGGCCCATTCACCAAAGAAGCCCAAATTCAACACAATTCAAACCCAAATCACTCCCAATTTGCTTCAAATCACTCATGACACATCTATGAACTAAACACAACATTTGTTTGGCCCAATCTTTTACAAAATTCCCATCCATAAATTTATTTTCAAACCAAAGACCCACCTTCTTAAACCCTCATAAAAGCCCAAATTTCATGCTAAAGCCCATATGACAAATTCCTCTCATCATACCCTTAATTAAAATCAATCCCTAAGTTTGAAAATTCATCATGAAGCCATTCCAAATTAAGCCCCACACAAGTTCCCATCAAAATACCAAAATTTTCTTAAACCCATTTCCATGAAATTGACTTAACTTTTCCCAAGCCAAAGATGAGCCATGAAGCCATGCATGAGCCACATGGAAGCCATGAGAGCCTCTTTACATGTCACCATGCCATTTTGGGCAAAAGGAGGAGACTCTTTCCTTAATTCCTAAAGGTGATTAACCACTTCCATGACTCCACTAAACCATGCTTAAACTTAATTGTACTTGGATTGTGACTTGACCCCACTAATCAAGCTGATCCAAATCACTTTCTCCTCAGCCTAAACCAAGCCTTGGGTGGTGCACCTAGCCCAAATGGATGGGTTGACCAATTTGAGCCAAAATGAGCCCTCTCCCATTCCATTCTAATCCAAGCCTTTTACACATGACATTTGCCAATTGCCTACACTAAACTCCGCCACGACCCACTCGAACAAGATGGTGACCGGTGCCCAGCCGGCCAGCCACCGAGTCGCCTGAAAACACCACACCCGAGAGTTCACATGTGAGCCAACTTTGGAATTCCACCTTGCTAAGCTGCCCCATGCCCAATGGCCACCATGGCTGTTCTTCCCATGCCCAGAGCAGCTGATCCCAACCTTTGGACTTCCCTGTGAGGCTCTCTAGCCACCTCTATTTAAACCCGACCCCCTCACGGCCATGGAAGGAGAGTTGCACAAACCTTGCTGAAACTCTGCCAAAATTGTTCCAAACGCTACTCCATACTTAGAGCAGTTGATCCCCAGTGTCAATTTGCCCTAATCCCCACCGACGTAATCCAATTTCTCAACCGAAATTTCACCCAAAACCAGGACACTTTGCCACAGTGAGCCAATCTTTAAATCGATCGGTCCTACACCTTCACCGGACCAAGAGGAGAAGTTTCCCAATGAAAGCCCCATCTCCGAGGCCACCCAGTTGCTCCGGCCTCCAAGCTTTCGATCGGCCGTGGTCACTTTCATAGCTAGGCAATTCACCGGACCAGGAGACTTCATCCGGAGCTTGCCGGGATCCAAACGAAGGTGACACAACCCTCGCATCGAAGCCACACTTCTCTGAGCAAAGGTATGGCCTCACTCCTCTTCCCGAGCTTCTGAACATTCTCCATTTTTATTGAGTCAATTTCATGCCACATAAATCGTATGGATGTGTTCGTCTTCTCGAGACGAATCCATAGAGCATAAGAACGTTCAATTTGGTCAAGTATTGAGTGAGATCTTAGGCCTAGAAGGCGGACGACTCTCGGGTGAGGACACTTGGGGACGATGAACGGATGCCGTTCATTTAATACATGCGCGGATGGACGGCCAGGATCGCGCCGGATGAAGAGACGGAACTATACAGCGGGCCCCTGGAGCGCTGAGTCGGATGGCGGCATCGAATCAGAGAGCGACGCGTGTGCGTTCGGAGTTGCCGACGTTGACGCGGTGCCGCGTGGATAAATAGAAAATTAGGGTATTTTCTGATTTATTTAATTCCCTAAACTTCAAAAATTCATAACTTTGTGTAGAAAAATCAGAAAAATAAAATAAAAATACCCTCTTGCTCAGTGAACAGAGGAGAATAATGTGGAAAAGAAATCATTTAATTTCATCAAGTATTTTATTTTTAATGATTTATTTCCCTTCTGTATTGTTTTAATTCTCCATGCATATAGGAAATTCACCATGGCATGAGACCATAGGGCTTTTGAAGCCTCTGAATTTGGGGACATTCCCTGAATTTTCCAAAGTCAGAGGCCATCCCTATGAGAAGTTATTGATTTTTCAAATTCATGTTACTATTTTGAGTATTTTAAATCCAATAATTAGCATGTTGTGAAATAAATTCTAGGAAAATTTGGTGATGTCCCTTATGACCAGATGACCCTAGGAAAAATAGGTCTTGAACTAATTCATTCAAGATAACCCTAATTGGCTTAAACACCCAAAATAGGTCCTTAATTAATTAGAGCTAATAATACATCAAATTGACTTGAAATCAATTCTCCATTGACCTTTAGGATCAGAGGAACTCACAATAAAAACTTGAAGTCAATTGGACTTGGTTAGCCCTACTAAATGGGTTGATTAAGCCATTTAGCCAATTTAAACCTTAAGAATTCATAACTTTCAAAATACTTTTCAAAAATTCACCAAATTGGTTTTGGAGCCTCTCTGACATCAGAGGAATTTAAGAAAATTAAAATTTCAATTTTCTAAAAAGGTTGATTTTTCGGTATTATTTTAATATTTTAATAATTAAAAAATAATAAAAATCATAAAAATAATAAAATTCACCAAAATGTCACATTTTGAATTTTAATCACTTGAGAACAAGTCCCATATTTTTCTTAGTTCTATTTGGTGAGATATTAAATTTTAAAGCCCTAAGGTAATTTTAAAATTAAAAAAAAATATATTTCTAGTATTTCCACTAAAATAATTCCAATAAATCAAAGAAAAATCAAAAAATTGTAAAAATTAATTCTCTGATTTCCTTGATATCAGAGAGATTTTTGAAAAATATAAATTTCATTTTTCAACCTTTATTTTATTTTTTAAATTAATTAATACTCCAAAACTTAAAATAATTATAATAAAAATAATATAATTCAAAAAATCACCAAAATTGGTCCAAGTGGTCTTCTGGTCATTCGAAATGTCCCATAATTTTCCTAAGGATAGAAACTTTCCCTTGGTCATATTATTAAATTTTCCTTGGAAATCCCTATTTTCTACAAAAAATAATTACATAAATAAATTAAATACAGAAAAATCACATTTTCTCCTCTCATGTTTTTATTGACATATGAGTGAAGTCACATAAAAATTTCAAGTTCATTTAAGCTCAATTTAGTGAGTTATGAAATTATTAAGCTTGAAGGGCAAAATGGTAATTAAAAAATTTCAACCCTTAATTAAAACTTTAGGTTTAATAAAATTAACAAATAAAATATTTGATCTTAATCTGATTTGGATGATTGAAATTCAAATAATTAAAGGGTAGAAACCTACTAAACAATTTGAAGATAATTAAAATAAACCTTAATTAAATAATTGATTAAATTTGGAAGAAAAATAAAATTGGAATTATTAAATAAGGATATTATTAGGAAGAGATTTATTCTTTAATTTAAAAATCCCTAAATTAATCATCTCAATAATATTTGATTCCTAATTAAAATGGTAATTCAAATTTAAGTTTTAAAATATTAAAGGACTTAATCATTAAAATTAAATTAAAAGTTAGATTATCAAACTCTTTTTAAATTTTCAGTTAAATTAAAATTAAAAATGAAATTAAATTAAAGATTAAATTAAATTAAAAAAATAAAATAAAATCAAATTAAAATAAAATTAAAATTAAATTAAAAATTAAAATAAAATTAAAATTAAAATTAAAATTAAAATTAAAATTAAAATTAAAAATTAAAATCAAATTAAAATTAAAACTAAACCAAATTAAATTAAATTAAAGTTAAATTAAATTGAATTAAATAACATCACCTAAGACATAAAGAAATTCAAAAGTAAATATAAAGCAACTTGAACACTATTCCAAATTTAAACCCGTTAACTGAAATTAAATTAAATCACAAACCATTTGAACATCAATTTGCCCTCGAAAGCTTTTGTTGTCATAACTCCTAAACAGAATGTTAAATGGAGTGTTACTTCACTTATAAGATATTCAAATGTCATAGTTCACTGAGCAAGATAACAACAAAACTTGGATTCTCGGACGATTAATTCATTTGTATAATTAAATTCATTCTGGACTTAAGACAATTCTAGCAATATTGAAAAGATGTTTAAGATTCTTCTTAAGCACTTCCTCAATATGATGGGATGTTTATAAGAACAACTGAACTTAATTGTTCTTTGATGAAGAAAATCGTCCTCAAACCAAAACACAAGAACCTAGACGTCATAGGAAATGACTAGCTATAGGATTAGGAATTTGGTAGAAAACCATAACCCTTCCCTTAGCCTTACCTAGGAACTTGCTTAAATATTCTAATTGTGTTTTAAGTGCAGCTTGGGATGACGGGAAAACCCTCCAGGTACGCTTTTATTTTATTGCAATTTACTTTCTTGCAATTTACATTATTGCAATTTCTTTAATCGCATCGCACTTACTTTTCTTGCATGATAAACAACTGTTGCATGAAAACCCACACCTTTAGGATAGTCCCTAAAACTGAAACCAAAACATAAATTAAAAGTCATTGCAAGATAAAATTCACCGCCACAACATTTCAAAATATAAAACAACTCAAAATTTAATCACAAACAGAACACAAAACTACAATTACAACTAAATTAAAATGTCCCGTTGGATGATCGGGAATACCTCGGATGATGTAACCTACGTGTTGCTAATGGGATTTCCCACGGTCTAAATGAAAGTGTGGAACTCATTTAGTTGAGTTTAGCAAATTCATCTGGACTAAGTGAATCCGATAAAAATAACGATGCCGGAAGGATGGAACCGTGGGACCTTAACTAATGTTGTTATAATCAACTTTAAGATTTGTTTTAAATAAAACATAAAACACTTGGAAGTTAAGATTTTCTCTAAACCAAAACACTTTTCTCATCTCCTGATTTATGACTTCTATAACTAAAACTCTGCAACAACAAGGAGCTCGGAGCATGGTGGGCAAAGACGACCATCGTCATCAGCAAAACCCGAGTCTACTTCGAAGAAACTTTCCTAGAATTAAATAACCAAGCCATAAGATTTCGAGGTAGTTTTCCTAGTGCAACATAAATCCTCAACTCTTCGTTAGGCATTTGCATAACAAATTAAGCCCTAACCAGTCTTAGGACTCCGAGGTAGTCGTTTGGTACGACATAAACCCTCACATCTTCCAGGCTATTTGTATGATTTTATCATACAAATATACGTCCTAATTAATTAAAATTGGCAAGATTGAAATATCAGATAACATTAGGACTTTCCTAAATCCAAGCTAAACAATAGGATAGTTGGGAAATTACCGAAGTTCGCTTTGAATCTGTGATTTCTCCTACCTTTCTTCCTTTGAATTCCCAAAATAAAATGTTCCGAATTTGATCCATTCCCTATTGAAATTCCAAAATTCAATCCCTCGAAAACTTAAACTTTGAAATTCTCGAGAGCGAACTACCGATTATTATCGAGAGTTTTCTTAGGTGATTCTCGTCACTTAAGATGTAATTAACTATAGGGGCTTGCCCTTATAGGGAATTTTAAAGAACCCAAGTAATATAAACCCTACTTAATTCATTTATATTAAGCAGGGGAACTTGTCGGCTTATAAAATTGGTTCGCAGGCCAAACGGATGTCACAAATCTTTTAGTTTATTTAATCGAGCCCTATCATCAAGCAGTATGTCTATTCTTCGGGATAGATACACGGTTTGTAATATGGTGCTCGTTTATATAAATTATTTGGGATGTGAGATCAGTTTGACTTCATATCTTAAAATTTTCAAATTTAAAATTATTTTCAAAATCAAATACTACTTTCTAAATTATATATATATTTAAATTAAATTTTAAAAATTTAAATTTCGCCGACAATTTCTGTAGGCGACTTCCTTTTCAAAAATACAACACACTCAACCTAAAAATATGCCGACATAATACTTAT
Source organism: Papilionanthe hookeriana x Papilionanthe teres (assembly GCA_022702705.1). Taxonomy (NCBI): domain Eukaryota; kingdom Viridiplantae; phylum Streptophyta; class Magnoliopsida; order Asparagales; family Orchidaceae; genus Papilionanthe; species Papilionanthe hookeriana x Papilionanthe teres. The sequence continues at coordinate 22,922,827 of CM040434.1, read as the reverse complement.
TTGAATTAAATTCATAGTAATTCTGAATTAAAACTTTAATACAAATAATAATTACTTTTATGTATTATCTAAATTACTTGAGGACAAGTAATAATTAAGTTTAGGGGATTTTGACCACAAGAAAATATATTGCGAAATTTATACCAATTTCATATGAAATTAGACTTTAAAGAAATGTATTTTCTATGTTTTATTGCAGGAATGAATATTTATAGGCGCTGAGAGCAAAAAGAGCAAAAATGCGCGAATTTGGAGCAAAAAAGACAAAAATTGATGAAAATTGAACTATCCCGCCGACGGTGAGATTTAAGCCGCCGACGATGAGATTTTTCCAAAAGTTTTAATATATTATAATAGAGCCCGTCGACGACAAGATTGAGCCGCCGACAGCTAGCCTGAATGGTTAGCCTTGCTTCTAGAACCCCGCCGCCGACTAGAACGAGCCCTCCGACGGCGAGACAGTTGATTCAAGCCAAATTCGATGAATCTGGATGCTTTTTGAAGAGGTGCTTAAGCAACATTTGGAAATATGACTCCTTCTATAAATAGAGATGATTTTGTGTGTTATGGTGTCAATTGGTGTCAAATTTGTGCTTCCTTTTATAGTAAGAGTTAGTGTTTAGTGTCTTGGTGAGTTATAAGTGTGTTGTACAAGAAGGAAGAGTCAGAGGAACTTTAGGAATCTGTTTGGGGAGAAGAATTGAGATAAGTATATTTGTTTATTGTTTTATAACTTTAAATGAAATCCAACATCTGTGTTATTATTCCCATGCATTCTGAGTAGTTTCCTTTGTCTTTCTCCTTGTTGTTGAGGTTTTGTGAAATGAAGAATTAAAAGAGTTGTGCTTAATAATATTAAATTGAGATTGTGATAATCTTTTACTTAAATCTTAATTTACTTTTAATTTGGCCAATTGATTTGTTAACATATGTTGAATTATCAACTATAGTAAATATTACATCCAAGATTCATGGAATTCAAAAGCCTTGAAAGGAGGGTGCAAATAAATAGGGAAATATTAATTATCAGGTGAAGAATTGAATATTTTAGTGTGACAGACTAAAATATTCAATTCGATACTATTGTTTGGGAGTTGAAGTGTAGATGTTAGCCCTCAAGTGTGAGAAACGTGGGAGCTCTGAAGTAGCAGCCAATATCCTCCCAGCCTAGCCACAGATTCAGTAACCAAACATAAGCATTAGTCAATGTTCTTTGCCCCTGGACCAAAGGGTAAAGAATAGGAATGGTCCTATTTGGCACAATATAATTCTAAACTCATTTAATTATTCATTCACTCTCTTAATAAGGAGAAAGATACTTTTCTAAATTGACTTATATATTCTGCCTTTAAGTAATAGTTTTAAGTTTAAGCGTTCTTTATATTTCGTATACTATACTAAATTAGATTAGTAATCAACTTTACTAAAAATTAGTCTTTAAATCTCTAACTTCCCTGTAAGATTGATATCTAGGACTCCAATAGAGCCCTTTATTACTTGAACGATACGTATACTTGCGTTGATTAAAGGGGAGGGAGTACAATTGCTACTTTACTTTGAAAAACATATATAGCTTTATTAAGCTTAACAATTATATACATCATTCTATTTTTACCCTACTCTCCCCCTAGGCTGAATTCTTATATTTGCAGCCGGAGGTCAAGCATACCGTGAAGATTTCTTCTAGAACATTCATCGGCGCTGGCTCCTCAGGAAGATCTGGCTCTGGCTCTGTATCGGTCCTCGACAGACTATTTTCGGTCTCTTTCATCTCAGGTTCGTGGAATTTTTCAGAAACTAGTGCTAGTTTGGTGGCTGCTTCTTGAGCTTTTCGTCTCTCCATCCTGTTCAGAAAGCTGCGCTTGTGACAGTTCGCATATCTCCTTTTAGTGCACCCCAAATGTAGATCTGGTGGTCGTTCAGCTGAAGCGGTAACTAGGTCACCTCCTGGTGCGGTGATCATTGATGGTAACTGTCTGTGCGTACTGTCGGAAAAGTAAGGGGCCACAGAACCTCCTGTACCTCCGTACCTCGAGGTCTATCCAGCATCTCGGTGTGCAAGGTCAAAGCCTTCTCTGAATGCCAGCCTCCGTCCTGACATCTCCTATAAAAGAATAAAAGAGGATCATCAGTGGTATGACATTTTGTATGAACAAGAACAACAAAGTTATTTATTTATAAGTGAACTATTATTATTCATTTTTTTATTTTTTTTATTTTTTATGTCATTATCTTATTTAATATGTATTTGTAGGATTTTAGAGTTAGGAGTTTCATGTTTGATTTTATGGAGAAAAAGATTTCACTTTTATTTTATTGTGTTTAATTTTGTTACAAAATTAGGACCCAGTCACAGATACTGCCACATTGCTTTCTCGGAAGGGGTATTTCTTCTTTCACGTTGCTATATCACGTAGTATCTCTTCAGGTATCATCCATTTATCGTCAACATAGGGCTTTCCCCTTGGGAATCCACCAGTTGGTAAGATTCTCCAGAGTAAAGCTTTCTACCACGAATGGTCCCTCCCAGGTTGGTTCAAAATTTTCACCTATCTTGTGGTGTGAAAGAATAGGTCTTTTGAGGACGAGCACAAGGTCACCTACTTTGAACGACCACGAGTGGACCAATTTGTCGTGGGCCTGGATCATCTTTGCTTGGTAGAGCTCCAAATTTTACCGTGCGAGTAATCTGTTCCCTTCGAGGTTTTCCACCTCTGCTAGTCATAGCCTGAAATTTTCTTCTGTAGTGTTTTCATCTGCAATGGCGATTCTGAGCGATGGTAACTGTACTTCTAGTGGGAGGACTGCTTCATACCTGTGTACGAGAGAGTAAGGCGTAGACCAAGTAGGCATCCTGACTGTTGTCCTGTATGCCCAGAGCGCTTCCAGTAACTTCTCGTACCATTATCTTTTGTTGTTGTCGAGCGTTTTCCTCAAGATCTGTACCAGTATTTTGTTGAATGCTTTTGCCAGTCTATTAGCTTTGGGGTAATAGATCATAGATTATCTCCAATATATCCTGTGGCATCTGACGAAGTTGTTGATTTTGGTTCTTTTGAAGGCGGATCCATTGTCGGAGATGATCCTGCGCAGTACACCGAAACGGTAGACAACCCGCTTCTTAAAGAACTGTAGAGCTTGTTGTGTTGTGACCTCTCATAACGAAACGACCTCTGCCCATTTTTAAAAGTAGTCTGTAGTGGCGAGAATGAACCTGTGTCCTTTTGAAGAAGGAGAGTCTATCAGACCCACTATGTCTGTACCCCAACACTAGAATGCCCACGATGCAATTGTGGGGTGTAGAACATTCAGAGGTTGGTGTAGGACCACTCCATGTACTTGACATTGATGACATTTCTTAGCTGTGTCCATGCAATTTGTAATTATCGCCAGCTAGTAGTATCCAAGTCTTTTGATTTTTGCTTTCATCTTAGGCCCTGACTGGTGTGGTCCGCACAATCCGGCGTGAACCTCTTTGACGATATTTTGTGCTTCTGCTTTGCTGAGGCACCTAAACCACATCTGGTCGAAGAATCTTCACATACGTAACACCGTTGATTAACATGTACGACATTGCTCTTTTACGTATCTCAGTGCGTCGTAGACTTATCTTCCGGTAGCTTTCCAGTCCGTAAATATTCTGTTATCGGCTGACGCCAGTCTGACGTGTGATCTGTTACTGTAGCTGCTAGTCTTTCATTTCCCAGTTTGTGTAAAGTGTCAAGGTCTATCTGTGAGAGAACCTGGCATCCTCGTGTAGTGATATCTATAGAATCCTCCGGTGAACATGCAAATTCTTTAGCCAGTTTAGCTAAAGCATCTGCGTAAGCGTTATCTGCTCAGGGATTTCTATAAAATGTTACACTGGGGATTTACTCCAGTAATTTCATTGTGTAATTGTGGTAATATGCTAATCTTGGTTTCATAATTCTGTCCTATCCTGCCACTTGCTGGATGATGAGCTGTGAGTCACCGTAAACAACAATGTCAGTTATGTCCATTAAAATTGCCAATTCAAGACCTATAATCAAGGCTTCGTACTTTGCTTCATTGTTAGTGCATGGTTCTGTTGGGTGGTGGGAGAAGCTTAGCATTTCTCGATCTGGTGTCATGAACATCAGACCAATACCTACCCTACCTGGTATTACTGTATGTTGACCCTTGTCTTTTCTGGCTGAAAAAGCACCGTCGAAGTACATTTCCAAACTTCGTGTATTCGGGTCCTCTACTTGTAATATTTGCTCGTCTGCTAGTTTGTCGTCAAGCGGAGACCCAGCTGGTAGTGGGTGCATAGCGAGGAAATTTGCTAAAATCTGCCCTTTGGTGACGCGAAGGGGCACGAAAGTTATGTCAAATTGTAATAGTATCATCGACCATCTTGCAAGACATCCGGAATGTGCAGGTCGAATCATCAAATATTACAATGGAATAATTTTCGAAATCAGGTTTACCTTATGAGATAACATGTAATGTCTAAGCTTCTGAGCGGAAAAAATTAAAGCTAGAAAATGTTTCACAGTAGGAGGATACTTTATTTCTGCCGGTATTAGACGTCGACTCAAGTAGTAGAGTGTATTTTTCTTTCCCTCATCATTGACTTATGAAAGGAGAGCTCCGAGGGAGTCGTGTAAGGCCGTGGTATAAAGTATCAATGATCTACCCTAGATAGGGGCTGCTGGAACGGGTGGTGTCATAAGATATCATTTAATATTTTGGAAGGCCTGTTGGCATTTTTCTTCCCAAATGAATTTGGCGTCCTTTTTAATTAATGCTGAGAAAGGCACACACCGACCGAATAGATTAGATATAAAGCGTCTTAGGTATCCCAGTTTCCCTTGAAAAGAACGTAGTTGTTTTAAGGTTTTAAGTGGAGGCATTTCTAAGATGGCTTTAATCTTCTCTGGGTCGATTTCGATTTCCCGATGATGGACAACGAACCCTAGAAATTTCCTGGAGGTAACGACAAACGCACATTTTAAAAGATTCATCTTAAGATTGTATTGCCGTAATCGTTCGAACACGATCCTAAAATCACATAGGTGGTCTCCCTTTACTTTGCTCTTGATGACTAAATTGTCCATGTAACATTCCACTTGGTTATGGATGAGGTCATCAAAGATTCTTGTTATTGCCCGCTGGTAAGTTGCACCAGCGTTCTTCAGGCTGAATGGCATTATGGTGTAGCAGTAAATTCCAATCAGCATTATGATAGTTTAAGTGTTACATCTTCTGGAGCCATCTTGATTTGATTTTATCCCGAAGATCCATCCATGAAGGAGAAAATCTCGTGTGATGACACAATGCCCACCATTAATTCAGGTATCAGTAACGAGAATTCATCTTTTGGACATGCTTTGTTTAAATCTCTGAGGTCGACGCATACCCAAATTTTTTCATTTTTCTTCTTAACTGGTACGACATTAGCTAACCATGTCAGATACTGCTCTTCTTGGATGAAATTAGCGTTTATTAGTTTCTTTATTTCTGCTATAACTTGTTGTTCTATATCAAGATGTATTCTTTGAGGTGCTTGCTTTATTGGTGTCGTATTTTTATCTAACCCCAGGCGGTGTGCTGCGACTTCTGGGGATAGTCCTAGCATTTCTTCGTAACTCCAAGCAAAGTAATCTTTGTATTCCGCCAATAATTCGACCAAGTTTGTAACCTCTTTGTTGAGTAGAGAACTTATGAAAGTTGGTAGGGGCTGCTCCTCAGTCTAGAGATTGATTTCTTTAAGTTCATCCATCGTTGTCTTAATTTCTTCTTCAAACTCTAGCGGAGCATCGTCGACTGTAGAATCTTCAAAATCTTCTTGTATGTCAAAGCAACTTTCGTTTGACTGGCTAGTAACAACCATGCAAAATCCCGAATCATCGATCGGTCCTACTGTTCCAAATCCGAGACCCTCTTTTGAATTGAGTTTCTTCCTTTTGTATTCCATAATTTTTCAAAAAGTTGTAGCTTATCTTTTGGCATTTGCTTTGGTATGTGTCCTTGTTAAATTAAATTTTGTACACAAGACGAAAAGTAACCAAGGTAATTCTATTATTTCATTATCATTTTCCTCCAGGTTTACAACAGGTGTAGAGGTAGGAGAAGAAGCTATGTAGAACTTGATGGGTTTGATCCCACCATTATGAACTTCGTTGACCTCCAGACCCTTGACCTTTTGAGAATTAATGGAAGTTAAGGTCATGGTTTGAACATAATGGTTTATTCGATTATACATTGACTCGTATTCACTTTTTGTTGTTGTATCTTCCAAAGTGATCTCAAACTGGGGTTTCTTCTGGTTGATTATCATCATTTCTTTTTCCTCTTCGGAGCTTCTTTCCACGTCGATGTTGATTGTTGGCTTCATCCGTCCAACAAGCTGGTAAGTTCTTCCTCGTCCACGTCCCCGGCCTCGACCTCGGATGCTGAGCTAGAAGAACTTCCACCACCTCGTGGTAAAGTGGTGGTGGGAGATTGTTAAAGCAGAGCAACATGGTTCTGTTCTTATGGCTTTTTTGGGTCTTTGATTCTGTTTGTCACAACGTCTCTGTAGAAAACTGTCTTCTTTGGCAGAGCATGTAGGCGGCGTCCTCGTGGATGCCTACTTCATGTATCGAGAATGGCTGTAGATCCCCTTTGATGCAATTTTCTTGTCCATTTTTTTAGTATTTGATGCATTGATGTAGAGATGATGGAACCATGTTATACTCGTGAAGCCATGGTCGACCAGGTAGAGTGTTGAACGAAGTTTCCACGTCGATGATATGAAATTTTTTGGTTGTTACTAGATCTCCAACCTTCATCTGTAGCATAATCGATCCCAAGGCTCTTTCTCTTTTCTGATTGAAGCCTCTTAGCATCATCTTGTCTGTAGAAAGTTTTCGAGCGTCGATGTCCAAGTATGATAATGTTCGTAAACTCATTATATTGAGAGAAGCACCTGGATCAACTAGAACTCTAGAGAGCACATACTTGCCGATGTTGACGGAGATGTAGAGCGGTCGGTTGTGATCGGCTGTACCAAGTAGTAAGTCGTTGTCGGTGAAGTTCACACCGGGCTGTTCTCCCAAAGTAAAAACTCCATCTGAGGATGAGCTGGACAAGTGAGTTAAGCATATTTCTGGGTTGAGCAAAGCTCTAACCAAATTTTCTCTCATCTCCTTGGACAACATCAGAGCGTCGTAGATGCTTAGCTTGACCGGCAACTTCCTAAGATGTGCTAGTACATTGTAATCCACTTGATTTGGGTTTCTGCTTTCTTCTTGAACTTATACCTCTTCTACTGCTAGAGGCGGTTTCACTTGAGTAATAACTTATTTTTTTTATCTGTTGGCGATGTTCTTGGAGGTAATACTTTTCTACTTCTGAGGTTTACCTCTGCAATTTCCTCCTCTATTGGACCCAAGGGCTCTTCTGGTGTTGTAATCGGTTCTTCTTGTGTTGACTCTGTATCTGAACAATCTAGGTTGACCAGAGTTCCTTTGCATTCGAGGATTGGTTCCTGGTCCTCTAAAGGTTCGTAGCTGGTACTGTCAATGTTTTCTTCTATATTGAAGTTCTCGTCGGAAGTTAATGTGGTTTGAGGATCAGTTTGGGAACCGAAATCAAGGATAAATTGGTCGTGGTTAGTTACGTCATTAGTAGAAACAACCAAATCGTAACCGAAATTGAAATCATTAGATTCAGAAGAGCCCAGAAGAGCGTAGACATAATGGTACATTGTCAGGGGTTCGAGCTATTTGACCCCCAAATCTGAATCAACCAATCTACTAGGGGTAGCCTCTATCATACCCTTTGCGCTATCGTCTCTGGTTCCTCGCACGATATCCATTTTCTTCGGTTTCAGTCGTCGTGAAGACCCTCCTGTCTCGGTCTTTATCTTTGGTTGTTCTGGTGGAGAACTTTGAATGGAAACTTGCTTTGGGTCTGATTGAAGCTGATCCAAAGCTCTCTTGAGGTCGTCCCAAGTCGTACCCATCCTCCTTCTCCAGTGTAGGGATCTAGTTGAGAGAGTTGTTCGGCTAAAATCATATTTATAGAACCTCTCACAGGTTTTTTTAAATATTCTTTTGGGATCGTAATATTCCCCTCTCTGTAGTTCTTCTCAAGCCAATCTTTGAAGACGAAGCATCCATATATTGTGTGCCTGAGTAGTCTGTGATACAGACAGTAGTTCAGTTCATTGCTCTTACCAACTTCTTCTGGCTTCTTGGGCTCTGATAGTTTGAACTCGGGCTTCTTCATTAAGCTCTGGAACATCTTCTACATGACATCATCTTTGAAGGAGTAATTTTTGTTCAGTCGTTCTGTTATCGTTCGATGTGTATATGCTCTTTGTTGTCCCTACTAGGAAGACTGCTGTGGACAGGGCTGACCGTATTGCTGCAGCTAGATGTATTGTGGAGGATACTGGATGTACTGCTGGTTGTACTGAGATGACGGCTGACTGTATGATTGACTGTACTGAGAAGACAATTCTGTCAGAATCCTCGTTGGCTGCCTACCTTTGTCGACTGTCCCTACCGTACTTGACTTTTTCTCAAAAGCCTAGACCGGTCTTGACTTCTATATTTTCTCTGTAGGTTCCATGTGCTTGAGTTCCTCTTAAAGACTACTCGCCTTACTGAGTAGCTTCTCGAAGGATTTAACGATCAAACCTTTGAGCATGAAGGCCTCCTGACCATGGATACTTTTGGGGAGTATCTCGATCGCATGCTTCTCCTGCAGTTGAGGTTCACATTTCATGCTCAGGTTTCTCCATATGAGAATGTAATAGACCAAGGAATCATGGGGCTTCTGCCGCTCTACTACGAGATCTCCAATGGTGATGTGGTGTTGCGTATCGGGGAATCTTTTGACGAACAAGCTCTCCATTTCTGTAAATGTCTTCACCGATCCGTTGGGAAGTTCTACGTACCAATCGAAGGCTATCCCTGATAGACTATTGATGAACTGTCTAAAAAGCAGTGCCTCACTCCCTCCTGTGTTGCAACAATTAGCCCTGAAGTGAGCGATGTGTTGGAAGGGGTTTCCGGTGCCATCGAACGTCTTGAAGGTCGGTGGTACGAAGCCCGTAGGGTAAGGCATAACATCAAACTCTTCTTGGTAAGGTTTACCCTTAGAAATTGATGCACCACCCTTGGATTGAGCTAAGACCTCCCGAACCTTCTGCTCAATCATCTGATCAAAATTTGGAGAATTAGAAGTCGGGTCTTTCTTCTGCTGTTCTTCTCCACTAGTGGAGGCGACTTCTCTTCTTTCATCTATAATGTGTATAATTTCTGGTTGATTGACCTCCGGAGATGTTGTGGGTCGTGACTGTGTCTGTCCATGTACCGTAGCCATTGCTGTCATGGCGGCAGTCATCTCTTCCATTCATTTCTCTAGCCGAAGTATTTGTTCATCCCGGGTCTGGATGGCTCTCTGGTATTCCTCTGTGGTGTTCCCCTCGGTAGCAGGAGTTTCAGGCGCAGCTGAGGTGGCCCTAGTTTCCACCACATTAATTTCCATGAACTCTTCTTCTTCCATGTAATCTGACAGATGGAGATCCTCATCATCAACCTCCAATCCTCGCTCCCCAGCTAACTCTGAAATCTATTCGTGAAGTTTCTGAATTTTGTCTTCCATTGATCCTCTTTCTGCTATTGACTTTGAGGCAACAGGGGTGGCGCCGATGGGAATGTATGACTCATGTTCTGTATTGTGGTTAGCAGAGTTTTCTGACTGCATTGTCGTAGAAACCTTCGGTATCCACACCTTTCTTTTTGAACTTGATATTTTGGGACAGGGTGCCTTGGCAGGGACATCGGGACAAAGAAGAGGAAGTGTGCTCCCTAGGGTGCGGACCAGGTATGGAGGATCACAATCCTATTCCATTCTCTTATAATGGGTGTTGGTGTTTACTTGTGACAAGTGGTACTCTTGGACCTAGCCGAGACTTGACTGCCCTGCGTTTAACGGGAGCATCTGTGCCTGCAGTGGCAGTAGTAGTGGCAACACGTCCTCCTAGGTGGAGTTTTATTCAATCTCTTCTCTTCTTAATATTTCTCTTCTCATCTTGGGGGACACTATACATCCTTTTCTCTTGAGTAGTTTAGAAACGGAACACCCCTCTCTTTCCGCGAGTCTGTGAACCATGACACAGACTTGAGTGATAACTGAGGGCTCTTCTCTCAGCTTACCCTGTCTGTGGGTAAGTGGCGGTAACGTAGCAACAACTTGGTGGAGGTTTTTATTTCCAGTGTTATCCATTAACGGATGAAACCTGCTTCCTTAGAGGAGAGGGGTGGCTTCAGGCACAACGAGTTCCTTCTAATGAGAAATCTCATCTGTAACCGGTAAACTGGCAACTTTGGCCCTAGTGGCCCTTGTATTTCTGCGTCGGTGATTCCCCTTCTGAGTCTTGGAGCAGGAACCAACCTCAAAGACTGACAGGACAACTTGGTCTTCCTCATTATCTTCACATAGGATTTCCTTTCCCTTTGTAGATGGGAAGGTAGGAGTGGTCACAGTGAATCCAGCTGGAGTAGGAGCAACGGTCCTTCAAGGCACAGACACAGCTGACTTGACAAAAGTAGGAAAAACTTTTGCCTTCTTGACTGTGGGAAATCGTGACGGGAGTTCAGGTCGAACTCGGTGGAAGGCTGTTGAATTTCAGGAGTCGCGACCTTCACCGTGACAAATGGAGCTTTTCCCAGAATGACCTCGAACTGGTCAAAGCCGGCTCCAAATTGAATCGTAGGAGCAACGAGACGAGCCCCACGGGAGGTGGGCAAGCTGCAGAAAAACGTAAGTGCCGGGATCGACACTATCTATCAGAAAGGAAATTCCAAGTATTAGCAAAAGTACCTAAAACCTTGTATTTGTAATATAAAAATTACAAACTAACGAAGGTCGATCTGTGAACTGGGTAAGTGTGTTTTATTTTATTTTGTTTTCTTTTCTTTATTTTATTGTGTTGTAGGTGTTTTGGTTTTGTGTTTTCAATTTTGTATTTGATTTAAAGAAGTTAAAATTTCAGAAGACTTTCAGGATTGGATTGAGGAATTTGAAGTTCAACTTTGTAAAGTAGCAAAGATTGGATTTGTAGGGTGAGAAGGATAGGTGAGATATGGGACCTAATCCGAGATTGTGTTCACAACACGCATCATTCTTGGTGAAACTTACCCAATGACACACCTATTGGGGGTCCAACCCCACAAAAAGATCAAAGAAAAAAACCTAAATCCTCCAGGACCCTTTTTGTTAAAAAGGGCTTAAATAAGCAGTTCTGAAGTCAAGGAGAGTCGATTTTACTTACCTAAGAAAGAAATGGGTAAAGCATATCGACGGAAGAATGGTAATATGATCTATGAGGGACATAGACACATTACCGATGTGTAAGAACATGTTTCCTGATTTGTGTGGAAAGAGAAACATTCCCCAGCGGACTCGCCAGAAGCTGTCGGCGTATAAAAAGTTTATGTAAGTTTTGTTTGGGGTTGCCCACTAGAAGCTGACGGCCGCCAGACTCAAAATCCCTTTGCCCACTTCGGAAGGACAGTTTTAACTTAATTTTAAATTTATTTTAGAAAAATATGAAGTCAAACTGATATCATATTTTCTGAAGTTCAAATGAAAGAGCACTGTACCTCAAACCTTGTATCTATCCCGAAGGATAAACATAAAATTTGAGGATAAGGCTCAATCAAATAAATTAATGAAGTAAATGACATATGTTTGGTATTCAAAACCATTTTATTTGCTGACAAGTTCCTCAATTTAATATGAAGAATTAAATGGGGTTTATATTAAGCTGGGTTCGGAAAAGTTTCCTATAAGGGCAAGCCCCTATAGTTAATTACATCTTAGATAATTGGGATAACCTAAGAAAACTTTCGATACAAATCAGGAAATATATTCTTACGACTTCAAAAGGCTAAGGTTCTTTTCAACAAAATATGATTGTCTGGATCCAATAGTTGAGTGGTGTCAAGTTTTGAGAAAGAGTGTTGTGCAATCCAAAGGAGGAAGGGCTAGGAGAAGGCACGAATCCTGAGAAGATTCTCGATGACTTCCCAAGCTATCCTACTATTTGGCTTAATTTAGGGAAAGATTTAATTTATGTTTTATCCTGCAAATTTTAATTAAGTAGGACTTACGTTCACTTGATGTCGATCATGTGAATAGCCTGGAAGATGTGATGATTTATGTCGTATCAGAATGACAACCTTGGAAACCTAGACGAGTTAGGGCTTAGAGTGCACTAGGTGTGAAGGCCTAAAAGATGAGGTGAGGGTTTATATCGCACTGGGCAAATATCTCGAAGTCATATGGCTTGTTGTTATTACTATGGAAAGAAGGTTGCTATTGTAAACTATTGTTTGCTCTCTCGAACATGTCTTTCCATATCCTCGATCGTGCTGCCCTCAGTGTGTTGCCTCGAGCTCCTTGTAGTTGTTGCAGAAGTTTTAGTTTTAGAGGTGACACATGTAAGTGGTGAGAAAAGTAATGTGTTTTAGAATGTTGAAAATTGAGGTGGCTTGGTGTTTTATTTAAACAAATGTTAAAGTTGATTATAACGCCACCAGTTAGGACCCCACGGCTCCCTCATTCCAGTTACATTATTTCATCGGATTCCCTTAGTCCAAATGAATTTACTAAATCCAACTTAATGAATTCCGTACTTTCATTCAGAACGTGGGAGACCTTATCAGCAACACGTAGGTTGCGTCATCCAAAAAACTCCCGTTCATCCAAAGGAGTGATTTAATTTAGTTGAAGTTGCAGTTTTATTTGTTTGTGATTAAATCTTGAGTTGTCTTATATTTTGAAATGTTGTGAAGTGATTTATTTCATCCCAAGCAGTTATATTCATAGTAATGTAAAGTAAGCGAGCTAAACTAATCATGTATATGTACTAAAGAGTAAAGCATAAAACTGTCCCAAGCAGGTATGTGTACTGAAAAGTAAAGCGGGTAAACTGAAACAAGGAGGTATGTGTGTAGTAATGTATGGTAGGCAAACTGAAACAAGAAAATATGTATGTACTAAAAAATAAAATAAGAAATCCAAGCACACGTACTAAAAGTAGAGCACGAAAGCCAAACAAATAGGTGTGTGTATGTGACAGTGTGTGTCAAAAGAGGCCAAGAGTAAGTAGACCAAAAGGAAATCACAAAGGAAACCAAAAATTATAAAAAAAAATGTAACGTCTCGTAGGAAATCTAGGAAAGCAAATCCGTAAAGGAAATCTGTAGAAAATCCATAGAAATCAACGTAGGAAAAAAACACAGAAAATAGAGGACTACAAGTCCAAGAGGACCGTAAGCGCGATGGCGCAGAGGACTCAAAGCTGTGCTGTATGTCCCACCTTAGGTACTGACTACTAGACTGACCTTCTATAGAAGGCAACCCTAACCTGACTCGAGTAGCCAACCGTGGAACTTTGTAAATTTTCATGCATTTCAATTTGAATTTGCAAGAAGGTAAAAAGCTGTAGATTAGTAGGCTATTTTGTGGTGGAGGTAATTATATATATATTTTTTGAAAATATGTATGTGTATTTTTTATAAAGTAATTCGATCCACAGGTTGACTACCCTAATCGAACTAGGACTGCTAACATCTTTAGACCGCTGACCCAATGCTATATATATGCGTACTAAAAATTCAATCCCCGGCAATGGCGCCAAAAACTTGACCCAATGCTATATATATGCGTACTAAAAATTTAATCCTCGGCAACGACACCAAAAACTTGACCCAATGCTATATATATGCGTGCTGAAAATTAAATCACCGACAACGGCGCCAAAAACTTGACCCACAATCCGCTAATGACAAATATAATAATTAATGCTTTCAAATATATGTAATAGATAATAATAGCAACTAGTGTATACAAATATAGTTTTATTGAAAATATTTTACACACTAGGGGTACTACGCAAGTATATGTATCGTATCAAGTAATATAGAGCTTTGAAACAAAGACCCCAGTATCGATCCCACGAGGAGTGAGTTATAGATTTTTAAATATTTTAATTTTATTTTTATGTATTTCTTTTATAGCTTATAAATATGATATTTTTAATTTACTAGATGCAATAATAAAGTAGTAATGAAATGATTGATGTAAATAACAATAAGAACACAACTTTCTTCCTTTCAATTAATCCAAGATTTTCTAAGATAATGATAATATTTGTGGAGAATATAAATTTATGGTATTGTGCCAAATAGAAACATTCATATTCTTTACTCTTTGATCCGAGTGTAACGAACATCAGGCAACTTTATGATCAGGTCTAGATTTATTGTTAGTAAAATGGGTTAATCTAGGCTCACACTACTAGATGTCCAAGGGTGGCTATGGTCGGCCCTACTAGAGACCCTTTCCTTCTCTATAAACCAAATCACAAGAATTTAGTCTGTCACTCTAAAAACTTATTAATTCTATGCCCATTATATAATATTTTAATATTTATTTGCACTTCACCTTGAATAACCCTCACAAGGCTTTCGACTACCCAATGATTCATTTAATATCTACTAGTTCAGAATTCATCTCCTTCTATGTATCAAAACTCTTCAACAGATTTTAAGAATACAAGTGATCAATTTGTAAAGTAAATGAAGATTCGGTATTAATATCATCACAATGTTTAAAATATAAATAGTTTTTAATTCTCCATCGAATTTTATATTATCTTATTTATCTTTTCATAATTAAAAGGAGAAAGTAAACTAACTACTTAGAACACATTAAATTTAAACAACAAAACATGATAATAAAGCTTTGAATAAAATTACAAATACTTATCTCAAATGTTTCTCCTACTGAACCTCTGAATTCTTCCGACTCCAAAGAAAAAAAAAGTTCAAAAGCACCAACCCTTTAAACTCTCAATACACACTCTAAATAAACTCACTAATTAATAAAAGTGGCCCTAAAGTATTTCTCTAATTCTCCCTCTAGATGGGGCTCTAGATAGGGGAATGTGTGGGGGCTTTTACTCTGAAGGAGTACCCTCATATTTATAGGCTTCAAGGGTTGCCTTGAGGCACCTCTTCAAAATGTGTTCACATTCAATGAATCTTCGGACTCTGCGTCCAGTTCTTCGTACCTCTTCACTTTGGATCGCACTTCTTCGCAATTAAAACTGTTTCCAAGCGTCCAAATACATTGTATCACATGTCCTAAACTAGGAACAACTGCCAATCTTCTAGAAGGTCCAATAACCGCTAACACTGTCAAAATAACCATCCAAAAGTAGTAAAAAATCTTGATAGATTCCGTATCGACCTGGCGCTTAGGCGCCGGATTCTTGCGCCTAGGCGCCAGACCAATAATTTTGACAATTTTGCAATTTGGCTCCATTTTTGCTCCTTTTTGCTCTTTGTTGCTCCTTTTTCACTTTTTTTTCTTCTTGAACATTTTTCCATCACCTATATCCAAAAGCACAAAAATACCTTTCATTAAAGCAAAATATCCTTAAAAATTTGATAAAAATCAAGGCATAAAAATGTGTATTTTTTCCATGGATCAAAATCCCCCAAACTTAAATGTTACTTGTCCTTAAGTAACCCTTTTTACTATATAAAATGTATAAAATTTGGAATGAAAGATAAATATTTAAAACTCCTTGTAATTTTTATCTTAAAAAGGCTTTAGTAAATCATTAACCAAGTTTCACTAACTAAGTTTAATTTTAAGAATTTAAAGAATATTCAACTACCAAATCATAAGACTTCAAAAAATTTTCATTCATTTTGAAAATAATAGAAGTTTATTATATTAAGATCATATAGATTATTTACAAGAAAATGATTTTCATGAAAAGTCTTTCTTAAATAAAGATTCATGCATGAAAATAAGTAAAAGTATGTAACTAGTTTTCTTCATATAAGATAATTCAAGAGAAGCCAATTTTTGATTAGACATATTCTGAAGCTTCTCCTCTTTTTCTTTCTCTTTTTTTTTTCACAGTGAGGATTACTGTATCTAGATAGCCTGTTAATGATTTTGAACTTCACAATCCTTAACTTATATTTTCAAACTTTTACATTTTCACTTAATTATTATAACATGAATAGAATTTCAAAAATATTTTCAATCTTTTCTTTTTCAAGTTATAATTTTTGATTTCTTAATACTTCTAAAATTCAATTATTTCTGTTATGAATAGAAAAATTTCTTAATCTTATTCTTCTTTAAGTTAAATAATTCTATTCTTAAAATCAATCAAAGTTATTAAAATTTTGGTTAAGTCCACTAAATTATTTATAATTTCAAAAATTTAAGTGATCCTAAATAGATTCTTCATTCCTTATGTTATGTTAAGATTTTTTTTAAGAAAATATTAGTTTATTAAGGACAAATAAAATTTAAATTTGCATGTATTTTCTCTTCCCCCAAACTTAAGTTTTGGTATATCATGAAAATAATAAAGTATGAGAGAAAGAAATGTATAATTTAAAAGGAATTTTATAAGCATGTAAAAAAATTCTAGAAAGAAATATAATTTACTTCTACACATGCTTTTTATGAATATTACGAAATAATGGAGCATATAAAAGTAAGCGTACTCAAAAATTTTATATAGTAGTAGTTGAATTAAATAACTATATTACTAACGTAAATAAAATAACATTACTAACTATTCTAAAATACTAAGCGATAAGGTCGAAACCAAAAATAAACACAAATTCATTCAAATTTCAGTCTGCAACTAAATATCTAAAAGAATCTCAACATCAAATAATTCATACAAAGTCTCATAAACAAATCTAAACTAGTAAAAAACAAATAACAATCAGTACTAGCAAACAAAAACTAAACTAACAACAGACTCAGCACATCTCAGAGGTAAATCACACTACTAATCACTGTCTGTAGCCTCGTCATCGTCATCACCAAACGTAAACTCCACATCCTTAGGATCAACATATGGTGAAAATCTAGGACAGATGGGAAACTGAATATCATGCTCACCCTTCAAGAATCTGACTAAAGACTCTGAATACTCAGCATCATACTCACTCTTCCTTAGGTGTAATCAGATAGGTGATCAATTTTCATATCCATAGTATCAAATCTGTAGTGAGTTAGAAATAAATCATTCTGCTGCTCCAGAAATTAATCATGCATCGATTTCGAAAAACTAGACGGTGGCTCAGCAGTAGAAATAAAAGGTCTGGAAGTGGAAGGTCTACCTGGAGTAGGTGCAGAAGTAGAAGGGGCTGTTGATCTCTTCCCACGAAGACGATCATAGATACTAACACTCTCCTGCCCAATTGGCTTGGTAGACTTCAGCCTTCTCCTCGAAATATCGCGAATGACTCTATTGTTCACACATAAAGAATAAATCGGAGATGGGAATCCTAGTCCTACGAAGTATCGGATCTAGCGAGTAGACTCCACGTAATCATAAATAATACCGTCGACATCTATCAGCTTCCTCTCCTAAATGCAGTAGTCTCAACATCTATCTAGCAAGCAGTTGCCATGAGAGTCTCTAAAAAGGCCTCCAAAACCAGCAGATGCATTGCAGTAGCTACCATCAGTGTTGGCTTTAAAGTTAGGAAATGTAGGAGGAGTCCAGGAAATAATAGATACAAGCAGTTTATGAACAGGTGAAGGAGGGCTCCAGTTTGTACATATATTCTGAAAATTGTAGTATTGGATGAGTTTATGAATATAAGCTTGACAAATTCTCACAGCAAAGGAAGCCATAGGGATCTGACCCTCAAATCTGACTTGGCTTCTGGCTATCGAGATGAACCATACCACAGTACATGGGATGGCGGATAGGTTAGCTTTAGCCCAATCTTTCGAGCAATCAGGGAAGGAGTATCAGCTTAGGCGTAGAGTGTTCACCTGTAAAGTACTCAGTATACTTTGCCAAACAGTTTGAGAGAAAGAGTAAGCAAAAAATAGGTGATCTAGTGATTCTTCAGCAATATGACATAAAGAATAGCAAGATGGTCCTCTTAGGCCCATTAATTTTAGGATATCATCTGTGGGGAGTATTTTATGACATAATCTCCAACAAAAAATGACATAGAAGGGTTCAAAAGTTTGCCCAGAGTGCCTGCCCCCAAGCAACTTTTTGCCAGCACTAAAAGTGGTAGTAAATAAAGGGGGTGAGTTTTTGGGAATGTTGGTTTTTGGTAATGAGTTTATCTTTAGTGTTTGGGTTAAAGGGAATGTTAATCACTTGTTGTGTTTGTTCACTGGTAAGGATGCTATTTATGAGGTTGCAATTCCACTGGTTGTCCAACCAGAAGTCATTGACCTTTGAGTTGGCATAAGTTTGATTGTAATTACCAGTTAGCTTTTCACCATTCCAAAGCCATTGATCCAGCCAAAAGTGGATCTGTCCTTCACCTAATTCCCAAATAAAAAGTGCTTCGGCCTGAGATTTAACAGACACCAGATTATGCCATAATCTGAAGTCACCTAGCTTAGATGTGGCAGCGGATGGGTGATTAAATCTGCAGTATTTCCCCATAAAAAAATTTTCTCATAAGCAATCTTGTGTTCTAAAATGAATCCAGAGTTTGCTCAGGTTGACAAAGCTCATACGTGAAATCCCTGAAGCCTAAACCTTCAGCAGAAAGAGATTTACAAACATTTTTCCTGGAGAACCAATGGAGTTGCTTGTGTTACCCAGCCCAAAAGAATTTGTTAAAGAGCTTGCTCAAAATGTTTTGAGTACTCTTCTTTATACTGAACATCTGTAAATCATAAGAAGGAAAGGATAGGAGAATGATTCTGAGAATTTTGATTCTTCCCCCATTAGATAGAAAAGAATTAGTCCAGTAGTTGAGTTTGGATTTGATCTTATCAATGGCAGCATTGAATTGAGTTTGCTTGACCCTGCCATTAAGAAGATGGACCACAAAATAGGTAAGTGGGAGATGAGAATGAGTGAATCCAGTGAGATCAACAATCCAATGATTCAACTGGGTGGGAACATTGGTACTAGTATAGAAAGTGCATTTATGGATGTTGAGATTCATACAAGAAGTCTCTTGGAAATGATGGAGAACCTGGTGAATAGCTCTGACTGTAGGTTTAGAAGCCTTGGAGAAGATAATAAGATAATCAACATAAGATAAATGACTGATGATCA
This sequence comes from Papilionanthe hookeriana x Papilionanthe teres, assembly GCA_022702705.1. NCBI lineage: Eukaryota > Viridiplantae > Streptophyta > Magnoliopsida > Asparagales > Orchidaceae > Papilionanthe > Papilionanthe hookeriana x Papilionanthe teres. Next base: position 22,903,716 of record CM040434.1, on the reverse strand, counting down.
GATTAGAATTGTGGTGATAAGCTAAATGAGGAGAATTCTGAAATAAAGCAACCAGTAGTCTTGAAATATAGTCAAAAGCAAGAATAAAGATTATGGGGGAGAGGGGATCACCTTGCTTAATACCCCTATCGGCACTAAAGAAACCATGACTCCTGCCATTGACCATAACAGAAATGGCATTGCAGGAAAGCCATCTTTTAATTAAATTAACAAAGGTAGGCTGGAAACCTCTAGCAGTCAGAGTCTCCAGGATGAATGTCCAGCTGATGGTATCAAAAGACTTTTGGATATGTAGTTTGAATATAGCATTATGGCCTCTGCATTTCTTATACAAATCAAGTAATAATTCCTGAGCAAGTAAAATGTTGTTTGAGATGGATCTACCTTAATAAAGGCAGCCTGGTTTTCAGTGATGAGGTGAGAAAGACGAGGTTGGAGCCTGTTAACCAGAATCTTGCTGATGATTTTAGAAATGACAGTGGTTAAGCTGATGGGTCTGAAATCACCCCAACCAGTTCTACTGTTGTTTTTTGGGATCAGGATGATGGTGGAAGAGGTAAAGTACTTGGGGGGTCAATCCCAAGGAAAAAACTTTGTATAGTAGAAACCACATCTGTACCAATGATATGCCAACTAGCTTTGTAGAAGGATGAGGTGAAGCCATCAGGTCCAGCTGCCTTGTTGCCATCAATGGAGTCAAGAGCAGATTTGATTTCAGCTTCAGAAGGGGGTTGAGTGCGTGAGAGAAGGTTTACATAGTGATAGTTATCCTAAAAAAGAACAGTGTTAATTTGAGATCTGTGAGAAGAAGTGCCAAGAAAAGAGCTTTGAAATGATTTACTGCATCAATAGCAATATCTTCAGGATCAGATAATTTGAGCCCAACAAAATTAGTAATAGTAAGAATCATATTGCATTTTCTCCTTTAATTGATACAGGCATGGTAGAACCTAGTGTTCTATCACCATCCACAAATTTAGTTGAAGCAGCCTTTCGTTTAAGGAAAAGATCTTGATAAGTGATTTGTGTGAGCAAATTAGCATTGGCAATAAGGAGATCAGCTTCTAAATTGATACCATGTTGTACCCCAGCTTCTAATGTTAAAACCTCCCTTTCAGCAGTCTTGAGGTTATCTTTAACATTACCAAAAGTGTTACAGTTCCAAAATTTAAAATGTTTAGCAGTCTGGTTATGCAGTTTCTATAGAGCTGTCCAGGAATTGCTGTTGTTCTCAGCTTTTCAGATTTGTTCCAGTGCAGAAAGAAAGTCTGGGTGTTTGAGCCACATATTTTGGAATTTGAAGGGGCCACCTCCTCTTCTGTTAGTGTTTCTTATAGAACATAAGAGAGGTCTGTGATCAGAACATGTCATGGCAAGATGAGTATTAAAAGTGAAGGGAAAATACTGAAGCCATTGTGAGTTGACTAGAAATCTATCAAGTCTTTCCCATGTGCTACCCCTTCTCCAAGTGAATTTGGAGCTATGGAAATCCAGGTCAAAGAGAGAAGCATCATTTATGAAGTTGTTAAATCTAGACATTGGTGGAGGTAAAGGAGGATTGCCACCTTTCTTCTCACTAGGAGAAGTTAAAAAATTGAAATCACCTCCTAAAATCCAAAAAGAGTTGATGGAGAGACTACTATGGAGTAGACCTTTCCACATAATTTGTTGTTGGATTGCATTGCAGCTAGCATAAACAAAAGTAGATTGGCCTTGCAGTTCTCCTATGAAGAAGTGTGTATGCAAAAATTGTGGATGATCAATCAGTACTGTCCACTGAATTTCAGATCTGGCAAACAACAAGATTTTATTGTTCAAATTAGCAACAAAGGAGAAATGAGGGAATTTGTGGAGAATGTGTTGTTGATTTACTGTAACCATAGGTTCAAAAAGAGCAAAACACCATAAATGGTGAGATCTAACAAGCTGTTTTAATCTTTTAAGGGAAGAAGAGTGAGCCACTCCCCTTATATTCTAGCAAAGGAGTTTGATCATAGAGAAGTTTTCCCTTTACCCCTAGTATTATAACGGGCAGTTGGGGAGATATCTGGAGGGTCATTGATGAGCTTAGTGTCACTTGTGATTTTTAAATCTGTCTTGCTCTTCCTTCTTTTGTGGCTTTTTTGAGTCTTCCATTCATTGTGTAGATCATCATTCAGTTGGGCAATTTTAGGGGTTGCGATTTCTGGCAAATCCTATGGACTAGGGGAAAGCTGATCCAAAGGATCTACCAGATCTTCAATTAGCTGACTAGGTGGTTGACTAGCTTCAAAGAGAGTTGGAGGTATTGTGCTTTCAATTGAGTTTTCATGCTGTTCCAAAGTAGTAGTGACTTCAGCCACTTCCACAGCAGTGGCAGAGGGATCTTTTGCAGTATCAACAGAATCCATCAAGACAGCCTCTACAATCCTAGAGGTAGGGACTTCCTGAGCAGGTTCCTGAGCAAGTCTCACTTTATGAGTAGTGGGTTTTTTTTTCTTCGGGGAGGGTGAAGTCTGTAGCAAGATTCTTCTATGTGCCCAAACATCCTACAGTGTGAGCAATATAGAAGCCTATGCTCAACTTCAAACTCCTGCCAAAAAAGTTCATCATCACCAGCTTTAACCTAGACTCCCTTACGATCAGGGAGGGTGATGTCTCTTTCAACTTGGACCCTTACAGCAGTTGGTCTAGCCATGTCATAGGTGGGTGAATTAACCTTCAAGGGAGAGCCTAACACTTGACTGATGTTGAAAATGACATTAGGATGGTAATATTGTATATGTAGATTAGGGAGTTTAAACCACATGGGGATAATTGGAGGTTCTTTAGTGGGGTCAAAGTCAGGTGTCCATTTGATTAACTTCATGGTGGCACCTGCAATGACCATAGCTTGTTTTCCAAAAAGCCTTGCATAGTCTTCTTCATTGGATAATCTAATAAGTAGATGGCGGCCATCAATCAAACCAAGCTTCCAGGAGCTAGTTAAAGCAAGACTATCAAAGAAATTCCTCACTGAGTCCATTTTGGGGTGTCCCATTTGGAATTTACCAATTAATGTAAGTCTGATGTACCGAAGTGAGTTGGTGGACTTCATGGGAAGTAAATGTTACTGCAGGCTGTCCATTAATAGTTCCAAGGGGTCTTAAATAAGGGCAGGTTCCTTTTCCAGCCATAGCATCATGAAGTGCTTGTGGGAAAACAAGGTGATCAAATGATTTGTGTTGAGATTGGCCACTGCTAACAACACCTGCATAGGTGGACTTAGCCCATTGGGCATTGGTAGCAATGTCAATGGGGAAGGGTCTAGCCATAGTAGATCAAAGGCAGTGAAGCAGAAAAATATTGGAGCAGGAACAAAACTCTAGAGGCAGAAAGAAGGAGAAAAAGAGAGTGCGAGCAAGGAGCCAAAAACAGAAAGAAAAGAACCACCAGAGAACTTCAAAGTAGTCAATGGAACAGTCTACAAAGGAAGCAACACCACAAGAGAATTTCAAAGAAACAAATGGAACAATAACAAAAATTGACAATGAGGAGCCCAGGAAGGAAGAAAGGCCAAAGCAGCTTAAAGCACCACGAAAATCCAAAACAACAAAGCAAACAAGAATCATTAACACCTTCCACAGCAGGGAACCTACCATGCGCCGCCAAGAGGTCCATTAGAGAACAAACCCTAGCAGTAACGTAATCAACAACTGCCATTCCAACCATATATATATATATATATATATATATATATATATATATATATATATATATATATATATATATATATATATATATATATATATATATATATGGGAACAAACCACTCGATCGGCTTGCTAGTTCGGTGCCCACTCCTCTATAGTGGCACTCTCTACTTCTCCCCTCAAATTAAAAGTTTTGTTGGATGGTGACCTTCTAGTTGCCACCACCTCATAATAGAGACATGTTAATACCTGTTTTGTTTTGTAGTTTTCTTTGTTTTTAGTTGGGTTTGGTATACTTGTAAGCATGGGTTGTACATCACCTTTTTTACTGTTTTGGGTGAAGTTGTAGTTTGTTGAAGGACCCATTAGGATCTTGGTTAGAGGGGTTTCCTTCTTCCAAAATTTTGTAACTTTTGGCTATTATTGATTGGGAGCACTGGTGGCTCCTTTCCTTTATATATATATATATATATTTTTTTTTTTAAAATACCAAATATATATATATTTTTTTTTGCACCAATAATAATATAGTATTAAGATGAAGAGTTGGTACATCTAACATGAGGAATCTTCATTAAGTCCCCATGTACAAGAGAACTAAATAAAGGAAAGCAAGAAATATCGAACTACAAATTACATTAAAGGAAGTAGAGGCAAGAGATGCAAGCCAATTTGCAGGCTGATTTCCTTCTCTATAAATGTGAGACCAAATAATGTGCATTGAATTAGTAATAGACTTGATCTTTTTTATCCAAATATGAAGGAACCAAGGTATTGCTGATTTCTGTGTCAAAATCTGTAACAAAAGCATGGAATCAAATTCAAAATGAAGAAATTTTAACTTCAGCTTTTCAAGCAATCTTTAAACCCCAAAAGACAAGCAATAATTTCAGCTTTCAAGTGCAGAACAAGCCATGATAGGGGCAGCAAAGAACCATAGACATTTTCCTTTAAGATCCCCGCAAAGACCTCCACTTCACAGAGGAAGATTTGAAGCTGCCATCTGTATTAATCTTCAACCAAGGATGCATAGGAGTCTTCCATTGTACTAAAACAAATTTCCTTTTCTTCTGAGACTGAGAAGGAGCAATTAAATTCTGCACTTTACTGAGATAGGTCCAACAATTTAAAATAATAGATTTAGCAGAAAACATGACATTAAGATGTCTGATTTCATTTCGAGCTAACCAAATGAACCAGAAAATAGCCAAAGGAATGTAGTAATAAGACAAATCCTTCCAATCCCGCCAACAAGCATCAATAGATGACCACTTAAAAAAGTTTCCATTTTTTCCTAATAAGGACAGAATCTCCTTCCAGTATTTGTTGAATCTGATTGCAATTAAGAAAGATATGGAATAAAGATTCCTCCTCAATAAGACAAAAAGGACAAATAGAAGGTCCTCTAAGACCTTTAAGCTTCAAAATATCATCAGTAGGAAGTAGTTTCTTGAATAACTTCCAACAAAAGAAGGACATGGATGGAGTGATATATTTATTCCATAATTTATTTCCCCAATCATTCTTCTCGCCAGCTCGAAACAAGATTGATAAAAAAATTTAGATAAGCTCGGTTAGCAGGATTTTGGGAATTAATTTATCCTTGTTATCAAGTCGAATATGAATGGATAAAATTTTGTTAATAATTTCAGGCTGTAGATGAGTTTGAAGCATATCAGTATTCCATTTATGCTCTTTCCAAAGAATCAGCAACAGCTTTAATATTTGAAGAAGAATTAAAAAGATGAGCTAAGGAATCATCATACAACCACTTATCAAACCAAAAATTAATTTGGCCATTACCAATCTCCCAAGTAAAGAGATCTTCAGCCTTCCATTCTCACTTTCAAGCAATTCCTTCCAAGTTCTAGAGTCACCCACTTTGTATTGCACTTGAGTAGGATGAGTATTATAACAATATTTGCTATGCATGAATTTAGACCAAAGAGAATCTTTAGCTCTAAATCTAAGCCACTCGTTTGCAATAGAAAGAAAAGCTAAGATGTTGAAAGCTTTTAAACCCAAGACCACCACAATCAACAGGCTTACACAATTTGTCCCAATTTGTCCAATGTAGTTGTTTGTGATTACCTTCCCATAAAAATTTATTGAACATGACTGAAATTAACTTCTGGGTACTCTTCTTCATTCTTACCATTTGGAGAATGTAAAGAGGAAAAGATGATAGTATACTCTTAAGAAGGGTTATTCTCGCCTCCATCGGATAAAAAAATGTTAGACCAACAATTAATTCGAGAAGAGATCTTGGTAACAATATCATCATAATGGCTTAACTTCCTTCTTCCTTTAATCAAAGGAAACCCCAAATACAAGCAAAGGAAAATGAGCTTCCTTAAAACCAAGAAAGTCAACAATCCAGCTTTTACTAGGTATACTAATTTTAGAGCCTCGCCAAAAATCGACATTTTGGTTTGTTGAAGAGCATACCGAAACACTTTCAAACATAGCCAAGGTTTTCATTAAACATTTGATGGATTGCTTACTTCCATTAGAGAACACAATAACATCATCAGCATATGCAAGATGAGAGATTAGTTGTGAAGATCTATGTTGAAATTGAGTATATGTATGAGATAACTGAATTCGATTTAACATCCTTGATAAATAATCAAAAGTAAGGATGAAAATGTAAGGTGACAAAGGATCACCTTGTTTAATACCTCTACCAGAAGAGAAAAACCATGGCATTCCCCATTTATCATAACACTATAGTAATTGTTGGTAAGCCATTTAAAAATCAAATTGCAGAAATCAGCTTTGAAACCCCTTGCCTCCAATACCTCAATAATGAATTTCCAACTAATTGTAACAAAAGCCTTGGCCAAATCTAATTTAAAAATAATGTTAGAGCCTCTACAATTTCTGTCCAGGTCATTTAAAAGCTCTTGAGCCAAAAGTACATTCTCACTAATACTTCTCCCTTTTAAGAATGCAGCATTGATTTTCCGAAATTAAATCATTGAGCAATGGTTGTAATCCGGCCACAATAACCTTACTTATGATCTTAGAAAAAGTGGAAGTTAAACTAATTGGCCTAAAATCGACCAAGAAGCTTTCATAGTATTCTTCGGTATCAGAATTATAGTAGAAGAAGCAAAATATTTAGTCAATCGAATACCATGGAAGAAACTTTTCACAAGCAGATAGAATATCCGATTTAATAAGATACCGAATTTTTTATAAAAATCAGGTGTGAACCCATCCGGTCCAAAGAATCTTATCACTTTCCATAGAGTTAATGGCAATAAAAATCTCATGGTCATTAGAGAAGCAGCTAAATCCGAGATCGAGAGATGTTCCTGAATCGTAAAACATAGCTGCGAAAAAAGATTAGATTTGGTGGCTCTGGCAAGCAAATAAATCTTTGAAATGGGAAACAACATTCTCTCGCAATATCCTTAGTACTTAACGTACATCTATTATCCAATGTCTTAATTTGAAGAATGGTATTAACAAACTTTTCCGTGTTTGATAATAGCATGAATAAATTTGGAGTTTCGTCCCCATGGTGGAACCATTTTGCAGCAGCATTTCGTCGTGCAAAAACTTCCTCTCGATGAATAGCAACTTTAAGGTCGGCCATTGCAACAGCTTAATTGTTGTTCGTAAACCTTCCCATTCTCTACCTCTTTCTCCACAAAGTAAAACCATAGCCTCAGCAGAAATGACTTTTTGTCGAATATTACCAAAAATGTATCCAGCTTCCAAGATTTAAGTTCCTTAGCTAGTCTTTTCCGTAAAAGCCACAATTTAACAATAGGATTTGGAAACCCATTTAGAGGAGCACACCAATTTCTCTCAATTAGTTTACTGAAATCGGGTGTTCAGACCATACATCGAGATATCTCGAAAGAGTTAACTTTAACCACGTAAAAAGGAGCACAAAGAATGAGCAATGGAGAATGATCGTAACCCATTCTAGCCGCATGTTTAACTTTAGAGATAGGGAACATGTTAATCCAAGATTGATTAACAAGTATTCTATCAAGCCTTTCATATAAGGAACCTCTCTTCCAAGTGAAAGGAGAACCTTCAAAACCAATGTCAATAAGCTTGGCAGTATAAATGTCCTGAGTAAATTTTAACATGTTATTTAGATCGGGATTCTCGCCACCTTTTTTCTCACTAGGGTGAGCAAAGCAATTGAAATCTCCACCCACCATCCAACCTTCAGACATTGTAGAACTAATCTTTTGAATTTTATCCCAAAGGTCCAATCAGTCATTTGGAAGAGAAGCAAGATATACAAATGATGCAAAACCTTGAAAATGATCAATCCGAAAATGGAAATGTAAAATCCGAGGATGATCCGAAGAACATTCAGTAATAATTCTTTTCTATATAATATCCAGATCTTATTAGAACAATTAGATAAGAAAGAAAACCAGGAAACTTTCTCGGTGAATCTACCAAAATTAGATTTCACCAAGGGTTCCAAAATCACAATCACCTGTAACTTGTGAATCCCGTTTAAACTCGTAATTCTATTAAGGGAGCCAGGATTGGCCACTCCCCTAATATTCCAAAGATATGAACTTAATCATGAAGTAATTCTTCCACTTCTAGTAAGCCTAGAAGAAGAAGGGATAATGTTGGATTCAGATAAGGCCAATAAATCAGCAGCTTTCTTTTTCTTTTAGACTTTTGGATCAACCAATCATCCTCGAGTTCATTAACAACTCGAATCAAGATTATCAAAGGAGGTCGTTAACTCATTTTGGGAAGCATTCTGAAATATAGGATAATCAACAGTGCATGGGGGTAGTTAAAACCGAATTATATTGTATATTATTTCGAATGTTTCACATTACTTCCAACAGGATCCATAATCAGTATTTCCATTATCCAAGTCGAAGAATTCTCGGATTGGATAAGAGCTTTCTGCATAAGTAAACCCGAATTATCAACAGGATCTAACACTTCCAAAACAGGAATGTTTGTAACGTGTTCATTATCAGCGAGAACATCTTCTTCAGAATCCTCGACAAGGATGTATCGGTAATTACGTAATCGTATATAGATAGGTTAAAATTAGAAACCACATTAGGAATCGAGGGAAAACTCGCTAGTAACAACAGGAACATCAACAACAGAATCCATAGCCCCCATTACAACAACAGGAGGATTGATAGCAGCTAATCCAAGTATTCATATCTCGCAGAAGCCTTAGGACCCATTTCAACGAAGAGAGCATCAATATGTAATTCAACAGGTACAGCAGGAACTACATCAGATATAATTTTGCCTTCAGTAGAATTGTTCATTTTGGCAATAGGCCTAAGATTAGGATGAATCCTATAACAGTTATCCTTATTATGACCAAACATCTTGCAATTACCACAATATGCAGGCCTTTGTTCTATAACTAATTGCTGCCAATAACCATTATGAGGGGATCCAAGCCAAATTTCCTCAACATCGTGAAGAGTAATGTCCCTTTCAACAAGGATCCTTGCTAAAGAAGGTCTAGACAAATTGAAAGTAGAGATATCCAATTTAAGAGGTTTCCCAATGCAAGTACTAATAAGATATATCACTTGGTGATTGAAAAATTGTAATTTCAGATTAGGAATTCTTTATATATATATATATATATATATATATATATATGAATCTATATTTAGGAAAGACTATCTTGTCCCCAAAATATTGATCCCTCATTTATGCTAATTTGACTGAGCTGGAATTCAAACCTGAGGTAGAGGAGACTTATGCCAAAGCTGCCATCCAACTGGCCCCGATTGCGCTCGTGCGCACACCCCTCAACAAATACATATATATTGCAAGTCAGACATTTCACAAGTCAGTCGCTTCATGAGACTAGGGCTATCAACAACTTATGAGAGTAAGGGAAACTCTTTACCAATTGTTGAAGGATAGTAATGTCAATCCTGTAGCCTCACAAAGTCAATAGGTTTAAGAGATACAATACTATTTGCTTATCACATGTACATAGCTGCTTTTTTCATCATCACCCATACCACCAAAACCTTAAACTTACACCAGCCTCAATGATTCGTATGTGGCCATTTTAAATATTCCTAGTAGTTAAAAGGGTTTAATCACCGTATCCAAGGCTTATACCCTTGAGCATTGGTATTATTGTTGGTCAAGTTGTAATGGAATTATTCATTAATGCATTTTAAGATTAAGGGTCCCTAATCATATCTTGGTGATTCCCTAAGTTTTGAGGATGATTTTCCTTAGCAAAATATAATAAACCCAATTGTCCTATAGAAAATCCAATGTTGTGAAGGTATTCAAAATGTGACTCCAAACAACTTCAAAATCTCATGGACTATTTCATGTTCATTTGGCCTTGCCATATTGTTGAGTTGATCAACTCATGTTGCATTAAGAGTTATATTATTGTACCTTAAAATGTGCTCAATGTATTCTTTTTGATGTCTTAATTAGCCCATGAGTGAGGGAAATGGTCAACCTCTTTCCTTAAGGTCAAGTTAAGATTTATGTAAGTAAGCACCCTAAAAGTATACTTTTGGCCATCAGAGAATTTTACATTCTTTCCCCACAATTGGGGTTGAGCTTGTAGTGTTTAAAGACGTTTCATTATCACTTGTATTTCCATCTTTAACTATTCCCCAAATGATATTAAATTAACCTTAATTTATTATCAAGCTCTTAGGGCTTAGCAAAAAGGAGCAAAATGGTTGTTGATCTCATTTTTGATGAGGTCTTCTCTTCTTCTTTTTAGTACTTAGGATCTAGCCTTAGGCTTTTCCTTTGACTATCTTAGAGGACTAGAATTGGGACCCACCATCTAGAATTTCAAACCACTTCTTAACTCCCCGCAAACTCCACAAACTCGACTGTAGACCCCTAATCACCTAGAGGGTTGAAATCAAATGTGGAAGTTTAAAGGATGAGTTCCTATCGGACTCTTCGGCCTCAGGATCGCCCCCGGCGGCCTGGTCTGGTGAAGGGGCCGACTTACACACACACTACACTTATACACTACACTTTCACACACTTCCTAAAACCACACCCATACCTAACTTGACCTCCTGACTCATGTAGGTGATTCACATGGATGGTCCTTAACCCCTAAGCCCTCGGCAAGAGGGTTAGGAACAACATAAATGAATGCCTCAAATGAGTCCCTTCATGGCTCATGTGGGCTTGATATGGCTTCATGGCTCAACCAAAATGATTTTATTCCACTTACATTCACCCAATCTTCAATTTCCCAAATTTTCAATTTTTGACCCCCGGGACCCTACACCCGCCTAACCTACCCAAAGCCCTTGAAATTACCCAAATTTTTCAAAATTTGCAAATCATCCAAAATTCCCCAAAATCAATCCCAAACATTTCCACATCACTCAAATTGATCATCCATACCCAAAAATACCAAAAATTCCAAAAATACCTCCCAATACCCTCCAAATACCCAAAATACCCCTCTTAACCCAAAATCCCAAAAAATCCGAAAATTCCCAGAAAATTCCAGAAAATCCCAAATATTCCCAATTTCATTTTATTAAACTACACCATGGGCCAATTTTGTCAATTTATCCTACTTTTGTCAAAACCCCCAATTTGACCCATTTTAACCCTAAGTGAACCCAATGTCAAACCAAACCTACCCAATTGACCCAAATTCTGGTCCAATTCAATTCTAAACTTCAATTCAACATTCCCAATACCAATCTAGACCAAATCCAAGTCCAATTTGATTGACATTTGGATCCAATTTCACTTTTGGCCTTAAAGCCCAACTTGGACCCATGACCCAAACCTAACCCAAACTCACCCAATTCAACTCCAATTAACCCCAAATCTTTTCTAAATCCTCCTTAGCACCCCCACAAGAAAAAAACTAACATGATTTGCCCAAAATTTAGACCCAAACCCCACTCAAATTCAACCCAAAGCTAGAAGGCCCAATTTTGACCTAAACCCAAACCTAACCTAAATGAGCCCAACCCCAAAAATCAAAGCCCAACCAAAGTCAAAACCTCTTTGAAACACTCCCATAAACATTTCTCAACATTAATTTTACATCAATTTCAACCCTAGCCCAACATTGGCCCAACTTGGCCCACTTGGACCTATATTGGCCCATTCACCAAAAGAGCCCAAATTCAACCCAATTCAAACCCAAATCACCCCCAATTTGCTTCAAGTCACTCATGACACATCCATGAGCTAAACACAACAATTATTTGGCCCAACCTCTTTACAAAATTCCCATCCATAAATTCATTTTTAAACTTAAAGGCCCATTCCTTAAACCATTTTAAAAGCCCATCTTTTACCACATCCAAAGGCCCAAAATTGGTCTCAAAGCCCATATGACATTTCCCTCATCATACTTTCAATTAAACTCAATACCTAAGTCCTAAATTCATCATCAAATCATTCCAAATCAAGTTTCATACAGATTTCCATCAAATTACCAAAAATTCCTAAAATCCATTTTTATGAAATTGACCAAGCTTTCCCCAAGCCAAAGACAAGCCATGCAAGCCATGGACAAGCCACATGAAGCCATGGAGAGTTTGACTCCGTGATCAAGCCATTAATGGAAAAAGGAGGACCCCTTTCCTAATCCTTCTTAAGCCTTTTTACCTTAAGCATGTCACACTCTAAACCATGCTTTGCCACCTAATCCTTGACGGAGACTCCACCACACATGGGAGATCGACCCACCCGACCTCCTCAGCCCAAAACCAGGTCTTGGGAGGTGCACCCAACCCATTTACATGGGTTGACCAAAATAAGCTAAAAATGGCCCCTTCCCCTTTCTACTTTGATTCAACCACTTTACACATGTCAAACCTCAATTGAATGCACCAAACCCCAGCCTCCGACCCACCCGAACAAGATGGTGACCCATGCCCGGCCGGCCGACCACCGTGTCGCCGGAAAACACCATGGCCGAGAGCTCACATGTGAGCCAACTTTGGAATTCTCCTCGCCGAGCCGCCCCATGCTCAATGGCCACCATGGCTATTCTCGCCCTCGACCTAAGCAGCTGATCCCAAGCCCTAACTCTCCCTGGAGGCCCTCCACCCTCTCCTATTTAAACACCACCCCTCTCGGCCATGAGAGGTGCCGAAACAAACCTTAAGGAAACTCGCCAAAATTGTTCCGTACTACTCCCCATACACAGTAGCACTTGATCCCCACCGAAATCCCCTCGCCATTTCTTCTCTCGCGAGCTCAATTTCGGAGTCGAAATCCAAGCCCAAAACCGAGACACTTCTCCACGATGAGCCAATTCCCAAATCGATTGGTTCTACACCTTCACCGTACCAAGGGAAGGTGTCCACCATCAAAAGCCCCATCTCCGAGCCACCCAGCTTGCTCTAGCCTCCAAGCTTTGTGATCGGCCGTGGTCGAAATCCTACCTAGTGCAATTCACTGCACTCAGAGACTTCATCCTGAGCTTCGTCGGATCCAATCGAAGGTGAAACAACCCTCGGATCGAAGCCACACTTCTCCGAGCAAAGGTATGGCCTCACTCTTCTTCCCGAGCTTCCGAACATTCTCCATTTTTATCGCGTAAATTTCATCCCACATAAATCGTATGGATGTGTTCTTCTTCTCAAGACGAATCCATGGAGCATAAGAACACGAAAATCCATCGAGTATCGAGTGAGATCTGTGGATTTAGTGTGGACGGCTCTCGGCGAGGGCGCTCTGGGACGATGAACGGATGCCGTCCATTTAATACACGCGTGCATGGACGGCTCGGATGGCTTCGACCGAGAGATGGTACGTGAACCGCGAGACCCGAGCGCCGAGTCGATGGCGGCGTCGAATGGGGGCGCGACACACGGAGTTTCGGAGCCGCCGAGGCTCGACGCGGCGCCGCGTGGATAAATAGAAAATTAGGGTATTTTTCTATTTATTTAATTCCCTAAACTTGGAAAATTCATAACTTCGTGTAGGAAAATCATAAAAATAAAATAAAATTACCCTCTCGCTCAGTGGAACAGAGGAGAATAATGTGGAAAAGAAATCATTTAATTTCATCAAGTATTTTATTTTTAATAATTTATTTACTCTCTCGCACATTTTTAATTCTCCATGCATATATACAATTTACCATGGCATGAGACCATAGGCTTTAAGCCTCCGAATTTGGGAACATTCCCCGAATTTTCCAAAGTCGAGGCAATCCCTATGAAAAGTTATTGATTTTTCAAATTCATGTTACCGTTTTCGAGTATTTTAATTCCAATAATTAGCATGTTGTGAAATAAATTCTAGAAAATTTGGTGATGTTCCTTACGACCGTAGGACCCTAGGAAAAATAGGTTTCGAGTTAGTTCATTTAAAATAACCCTAATTGGCTTAAACACCCAAAATAGATCCCTAATTAATTAGAGCTAACCATACATCAAATTGACTTGAAATCAATTCTCCATTGACCTTTAGGATCAGAGGAACCCACCATATAAATTTGAGGTCAATTGGACTTGGTTAGCCTCTACTAAATGGGTTGATTAAGCCATTTAGTCAATTTAACTTTAAAAATTCATAACTTTCAAAATATCTTTCAAAAATTCACCAAATTGGTTTTGGAGCCTCTCTGATATTAGGGAATTTAAGAAAATTAAAATTTCAATTTTCTAAAAAAGTTGATTTTTAATATTATTTTAATATTTTTAATAATTAAAAAATAATAAAAATCACAAAAATGATAAAATTCACCAAAATGTCACATTTTGAATTTTAATCACTTAGGAACAAACCCCATATTTTTCTTAGGTCTATTTAATGAGATATTAAATTTTAAAGCTCTAGGTAATTTTAAAATTAAAAAAATGTATTTTCTAGCATTTTCACTAAAATAATTATAATAAATCATAGAAAAATTAGAAAATTTCAAAAATTGATTCTCTGATTTCCTTGATGTTAGAGAGATTTTTAAAAAATATAAAATTCATTTTTCAACATTTATTTTATTTTTAAATTAATTAACACTCAAAAACTTAAAATAATTATAATTAAAATAATATAATTCAAAAAATCACCAAAATTGGTCCAAGTGGTCCTCTAGTCATTACAAATGTCCCCTAATTTTCTTAAAGACAGAAACTTTCCCTTGGTCATGTTATTAAATTTTCCTTGGAAATCTCTATTTTCTACCAAAAATAATTATATAAATAAATTAAATACAGAAAAATCACATTTTCTCCTCTCATGTCTTTATTGACATATGAGTGAAGTCACATAAAAATTTCAAGTTCATTTGAGCTCTATTTAGTGAGTTATGAAATTATTAAGCTTAAAGGGCAAAGTGGGAATTAAAATTTTAACCCTTTAATTAAAACTTTAGGTTTAATAAAATTAACAAGTAAAATATTTGATCTTAATCTGATTTGGATGATTGAAATTTAAATAATTAAAGGGTAGAAACCCATTAAGCAATTTAAAATAATTAAACCTTAATTAAATAATTGATTAAATTTGGGAAGAATAATAAAATTGAATTATTAAAATAAGGATATTATTAGGAAGAGATTTATTCTTTAATTTAAAAATCCCTAAATTAATCATCTCATTAATATTCAATTTTTAATTAAAATGATAACTCAAATTTAAAATATTAAAAGACTTAATCATTAAACTAAAGTTAAATTATTAAACTCTTTTGAAATTTCAATTAAAGTTAAAAATAAAATTAAATTAAAATTTAAATTAAATTAAGTAAATTAAATTAAATTAAACTAAATTAAATTAAATTAAATAAACAAATTAAATTAAATTAAATTAAATTAAATTAAATTAAATTAAATTAAATTAAATTAAATTAAATTAAATCAAATTAAATTAAAATTAAATCAAATCAAATTAAATTAATTTAACATCAAATCAAACTAAATTGAATTGAATTGAATTGAATTAAATTAAAACTAAATTAAATTAAATTAAAGTTAAATTAAATTGAATTAAATATAACATCACCTAAAACAGAAAGAAATTAAATATAAAGCAACTCAACACTATTCCAAATTTAAACCCATTAATCGAATTCAAACTAAATCACAAATTTACCCTCGAAAGCTTTAGTTGTCATAACTCCTAAACAGAATATTAAATGAAATGTTACTTCACTTATATGACATTCAAACATCCTAGTTCACCGAGTAAGATAATAACAAAACCTAACTAAACCTCTGACGGTTAATTCATTTGTGTAATCGAATTCATTTCGACTTAAAACAATCCTAGAAATATTGAAAAGATATTTAAGATTTGCCTTAAGCACTTCCTCGATATGATAGGATGTTCATAAGAACAATCGAACTTAATTGTTCTTCGATGAAGAAAATCGTCTTCAAACAAAAACACAAGGAACCTAGACGTCATAGGAAATGACTAACTATGTGATTAGGAACTTGGTAGAAAACCATAACCCTTACCTTAGCTTTACCTAGGAACTTACTTAAATATTCTAATCGTGTTTTAAGTGCAGCTTGGGATGACGGGAAGACCCTCCAGTACGCTTTTATTTTATCGCAATTTACTTTCGCAATTTACATTATCGCAATTTATTTAACCGCATCGCACTTACTTTTCTTGCATGATAAACAATTGTTGCATGAAAACCCACACCTTTAGGATAGTCCCTAAAACCGAAACCAAAACTAAATTAAAAGTCATTGCAAGATAAAATTCACCGCCACAACATTTCAAAATATAAAACAACTCAAAATTTAATCACAAACAGTAACACAAAACTACAATTACAACTAAATTAAAATGTCATGTTGGATGATCGGAATACCTCTGATGATGTAACCTACGTGTTGCTAACTGGATTTCCCACGGTCTAAATGAAAGTGTGGAACTCATTTAGTCGAGTTTAGCAAATTCATCCGGACTAAGTGAATCCGATAAAAATAATGATGCCGAAGGATGGAACCGTGGATCTTAACCGGTGTCGTTATAATCAACTTTAAGATTTGTTTTAATTAAAACACAAAAAACACTCTGGAAATTAAGATTTTCTCTAAACCAAAACACTTTTCTCATCTCCCGATTTATGACTTCTAAAACTAAACCTCTGCAACAACAAGGAGCTTGGAGCATAGTGGGCAACGACGACCATCGTCATCACAGAAACCCGAATCTACATCAAAGAAACTCGTCTTAGAATTAAATAACCAAGCCATAGGACTTCGAGGTAGTTTGCGCTAGTGCAACATAAATCCTCAACTCTTCGTTAGGCATTTGTATTGCAAATTAAGCCCTAACCGGTCTTAGGATTCCGAGGTAGTCGTCTGACACGACATAAACCCTCACATCTTCGAGGTTATTTGTATGATTCTATCATATAAATATAAGCCCTAATTAATTAAAATTGACAAAAATCAAAACATTAAATAGACATTAGGATTTTCCTAAATTCAAGCCAAACAATAGGATAGTCGGGAAATTACCGAAGTTCACTTCGAATCCGTAATTTCTCCTACCTTTCTTCCTTTCGAATTCTCAAAACAAAATGTTCCAAACTTGATCCATTCCCTATTGAAATTCCAAAATTCAATCCCTCGAAAACTTAAACTTTGAAATTCTTGAGAGCAGAACTATCGATTATTATCGAGAGTTTTCTTAGGTGATTCCCGTCACTTAAGATGTAATTAACTATAGGGGCTTGCCCTTATAGGGAATTTTAAAGAACCTGTGTAATATAAACTCTGTTTAATGCTTTCATATTAAGCAGGGAATTTGTCGGCTTATAAAATTGTTTCGCGACCAAACGGATGTCACAAATCTTCTAGTTTATTTAATCGAGCCCCACCATCAAGCAAGGTGTGTCTATCCTTGTGGATGATACATGGTTTGTGGTGTGGTGTTCGTTTATATAAACTATTCTGGGATGTGAGATCAGCTTGATTTCATATCTTAAAATCTTCAAATTTAAAATTATTTTCAAAATCAAATACTACTTTTCAAATTATTTATTTAAATTAAATTAAAAATTCACCGATAATTTCTTTTAGGCGACCCCTTTTCAAAATAAAACACATAACCCAAAAATATGCCGACAATGGTGAAAAAGTGTTCTGGCGCCGCCGACGCCCAAATTCAGAGAGTCCAGAATTAATTGAACGATAGAGCGCCACCGGCGCCCGAAGTCGGTGGAGTTCAAATTTGAATAGTTTTGGCGACTTTTTGAAAGGATGACTATGGAAACTCTTGGTATTTCGTCCCTATCTTATAAGTACCTATTTTTGGACGAAAATGAGAGGTTATAGAGTATTTCTTCAGTAGTTTAGAGTAGGTTTTGTGTGCTTCTTCATAGTTTAGTGTGTTAGGGTTTAGGAGAAGTGAGGATTTGAGAGGAATTCTTCTCTAAGGAGAGAAGGAGAAGAGGTAAAGTGAGAGATTACTTCTTCCTTTCCATTCTAAAGAGAGAATCAAGTGTTGTAAAGAAGAGAGAAGAGGATTCAAAGGAACTTCAAGGGAATTGCATTGGGAAAAGAAAGAGATAAGTTGCATTTTATTTTGTGGTTTGTATGACTTTTCTTTTATATATAAAATCCACGTTTTATTGTATCTTCTCCATGAATTTTAAGTAGTCTCCCTTGTCTTTCTTTTTGCATAGAAATGTGATGATGGATTGATGTGGATTTGATGTGCTTTTAATGTAATGAAGAAATTGTGTTGGTTTTTCATTTAGAACTTAATTTACTTTTGATTTGGCCAATTGAAATGTTAAAATATGTTGTTGAACAATAAGTTTGAAAGGATTTAATGTCCTACAACAATAATGAAAGATCCATTCAATTTCTATGGATGAATTGCGTAGTTCATGGAAATTGAGTGCAAATAAATAGAGAAATGTGTTTTGATAGACTTCAATATGGAGATTTCAGGGTGACAGGCTGAAATCCCCAAATTGGCTCTAAGATTAGTAATTAATATCAAAGGTTAGCCTTCGGGTGAAGGGTGAGTGGGAGCTCCGAAGTGAGAGCTGGTATCCTCCCAGCCTAGCCTTAGAGTTAGTGACTAAACTTAGAATATGTCAATGTTCTTTTCGCTTAGAAGAGGGGTACTTTTTTAAGGGTAAAGAATCATCCATGCTCCTATTTGGCACAATAATATAGACAATTGTTCCATATCAATCCACATATCATATTCTCATTGCAAGAGGAAAGATACTTTTCTCATATATAAAACACCTTTCAAATATTTAGTTTAGTATGTCTGTTAGTCAATTCTGTTCTTAAAGTTGTTAGAAGTAATTGTAGTTAGTTAATTGTTACTGTTTAGTTGTTCTTACTATTTCCTGCGTAATAGTGTTAAATAGTAAACTTTAATTTTAGTGCTTATTACATATTGTGTAACGCTTTCTTGAACTTCAAAAATTTCCCTGTGGATCGATATCCAGAACTTCATTAGAGCCCTGTATTACTTGATATGATATGTATACTTGCGTTGAATGCCTGGACTTAACAAAATTATTATAAATCTATAAATCTGAGCTCATAAATTCTTGCAAAATATAAGTCCGCCGCATCAAGTTTTTGTGTCGTTGCCAAAGATTAAATCTTCTAGTAGTGGTATCAAATTCTTGCATTTTTAAGTATATATAAAGTCGAGCATCAAGTTTTTGGCACCGTTGCCCGGGAAAGTAATAGAGTTAAGAAAGAAAAGTTAAGTAACAAAGTAAGAAAGTATAAATGGTATTTATTAATAATATAGTAAAAAAATATAAGAAAAACCATTTATTTTGTAGTGTGTAATTGTGTGTTTGTTTGCCTTTATAAAAGTATTTGTGTTTGTATATGCGTAGTAGCGGATCTATAGGTTTAGTGCCTTACAATTCAGAGTTAGAGCGTATTGTCAGAAAAATTAGAAAACAACAAAAACAAATTGAAAATCCTTGTAAAATGGTGAATATTCAAGATAATCAAATAAATGAAATTGGAAATTTGCCAAGACCTTTAAGAGATTGTGCTAACCCAACAACAGATGAAATTCACATAACTTTTCAAAATCCTGATGTTGCTGCTAATTCATTTGAACTTAAACATACAATTATCCAAATGGTACAAAATAATCAATTTGGAGGAACACCTAATGAGGATCCAAATTTATATATCGCTAATTTTTTAGAACTTTGTGCTACTTTTAGATATGATGGAGTGTCTAGTGACACTGTGAGACTTAGACTTTTTTCTTTTTCATTAAGGGATAAAGCTAAGGCATTGTTAAACTCGTTAGCACCTGGATCTATTAGAACTTAGGGAGAATTATCTCAAAAGTTTTTATCAAAATATTTCCCTCCATCAAAGACTGCTAAACTAAGAAATGATATTACATCTTTTTGTCGGCTGAAGGAGAGTCAATATATGAAGCTTGGGAGAGATTTAAAGATCTTCTTAGGAAGTGCCCACATCATGCTTTACCGTATCAAGTTAATAATTCAAACATTTTATAATGGATTAGTGGGATCATTGAGATCTATTATAGATGCCGTCACTGGTGGATCATTAATGTCAAAACCTTTTGATGAACCATACACATTAATTGAAGAAATGACTACAAATAATTTTCAATGGCCCTCTGAATGGGTAAATCTTAAGAGAGTAGCTCTTGTTCATGATTCAAATATGATGACTATGGTAGTTTCTCAAATTGCAGCACTTTCAAAGAAAATAGAACAATAAATTATTCTCAACCACCTTAAGTGTTAGAGGAAAATTCATTTGGACAGATAATAGAATCTCAGACACCTTATGAGACCTTAAATGCTATTAATAGACTTAACAATCCATGTTCAAATTATTATAATCCTAGTTGGACTAATCATCCAAACATTAATTGGAATAATAGTAATGCTAATGTTAACCTGCACTAGGCTAACAATTCTATGAATCTAATTGGAAATTTGAACAATCAAGGAAATACTAATTTTAGACCATATTATCCCCATGGATTTAATAGTAACCTACAATTTAAGGATAAGAAGTTGTCTACTGAAGAAATGCTTCTGAATATGGGAAATCAATTAAAATCTCAAGGTGTTGCTATGAAGAATATTGAAAATCAATTAGGACATATTTTTACTGCACTTAATAATCGACCTTCTGAAACACTTCCAAGTAATGTGGAGATCAATCCAAAAGATCAAAACAAGGAACAACTTAAGGCTATTCAATTAAGGAGTGGAAAAAATTGGAAACTAGAGAGCAAAAAGAAGTTGAAATAGAAAAGGAAAAGGTGGAAATAAAAAAAGGTTCAAACAAGATTTATCCAGACTTGGATTATCCTCTTGAGCCAATGAAGATAATTGTTGAAAAGCCACCACCTCCATTTTCTCAAAGATTGAAGAAACAAAATAGAGATAACAGATTTGAAAAATTTTTGGAGATCCTTAAGAAATTAACGATTAATATTCCTTTTGTTGAAGCATTAGAACAGATGGCTGACTATGCCAAATTTATGAAGGATATCCTGAGAAAGAAAAGAAAGTTTACAGATCATGAAACTGTTGCACTTAGCGGAGAGTGTAGTACAATTATTCAGAAGAAGCTTCCGAAAAAACTTAAAGATCCTGGTTGTTCACTATTTCGTGTGCTATAGGTGAGAAATTTTTTGGAAAATCTTTATGTGATCTGAGAGCAAGTATTAATTTTTTGCCTTTATAAACTTTCAAAAGGTTAGGAATAGGAGAAATTTCTCCTACATCCGTGACTCTTCGACTGCCGATCATTCCATTACTTATCCTAAAGGAGTGGTGGAAGATGTGTTAGTGAAAGTGGATAAATTTATCTTTCCTTTGGATTTCATTGTACTTGATATGGAGGAAGATAAAGAAAATCCAATCATTTTGGGAAGATGACCCAATGCTATATATATGCGTACTAAAAATTCAATCCCCGACAACGGCGCCAAAAACTTGACCCGCAATCCGCTGATGACAAATATAATAATTAATGCTTTCAAATATATGTAATAGATAATAATAGCAAATAGTGTATAAAAATATAATTTTATTGAAAATATTTTACACACTAGGGGTACTACGCAAGTGTACGTATCGTATCAAGTAATATAGGGCTTTGAAACAAAGTCCCCAGTATCGATCCCATGAGGAGTGAGTTATGGATTTTTAAATATTTTAATTTTATTTTTATGTATTTCTTTTATAGTATATAAATTTGATATTTTTAATTTACTAGATGCAATAATAAAGCAGTAATGAAAGATGCAATAATAAAGCAGTAATGAAATGATTGGTGTAAATAGCAATAAGAACACAACTTTCTTCCTTTCAATTAATCCAAGATTTTTTAAAATAATGATAGTATTTGTGGAGAATTTAAATTTATGGTATTGTGCCAAATAAAAACATTCATATTATTTGCCCTTTAATCTAGGTGTAACGAACATTGGCTAGCCTATAGATCAGGTCCGAATGTATTGTTAATAGAATGGGTTAATCTAGGCTCACACTACTAGATGTCCAAGTGTGGCTATGGTCGGCCCTACTAGTGACCCTTTCCTTCTCTATAAACTAAATCACAAGAATTTAGTCTGTCACTCTAAAAACTTATTAATTCTACGCCCATTATATAATATCTTTCTATTTATTTGCACTTCACCTTGAATAACCAGCACAAGGCCTTCAACTACCCAAGGATTCATGTGATATCACTAGTTAAGAATTCATCTCCTTCTAGGTATCAAAACTCTTCAACAGATTTTAACAACACAAGTGATCAATTTGTAAAGTAAATGAAGATCCAGTATTAATATCATCACAATGTTTTAAAATATAAATAGTTTTTAATTCTCCATCGAATTTTATATTATCTTATTTATCTTTTCATAATTGAAAGGAGAAAGTAAACTAACAACTCAGAACACATTGAATTTAAACAACAAAACATGATAATAAAACTTTGAATAAAGTTACAAATACTTATCTCAAGTGTTTCTCCTACTGAACCTCTGAATTCTTCTGACTCCAAAGCAAATAAACTTCAAAAGCACCAACTATTTAAACTCTTAATACACACTCTAAATAAACTCACTAATTAATAAAAATGGCCCTAAAATATTTCTCTAATTCTCCCTCTAGACGGGGCTCTAGATAGGGGGATGTATGGGGGCTTATGTGGGCGTATGGGCGTTTTTTCTGAAGGAGTACCCTCCTATTTATAGGCTTCAAGGGTTGCCTTGAGGCACCTCTTCAAAATGTGTCCACATTCAATGAATCTTCTAGAAGGTGTGTCTGGCGCCTAGGCGCCGGACTCTGCGTCCAGTTCTTCGCACCTCTTCACTTTGGATCGCACCTCTTCGCGATCAAAACCGTTTCTAAGCGTCCAAATACATTTTATCATATGTCCTATAAACCAGGAACAACTGCCAGTCTTCTAGAAGGTCCAATAATTGCTAACACCATTAAAATAACCGTCCAAAAGTCATCAAAAATCTTGATTAATCTCATATCGAACTGACCCTTAGGCGCCGGATTCTGGCGCCTAGGCGCCAGATCAATAATTTTGACAATTTTACATTTTGGCTCCATTTTGGCTCCATTTTGCTCCTTTTGCACTTTTTTTTTCTTTTTGAACATTTTTCCATCGCCTATATCCAAAAACACAAAAATTTCTTTCATTAAAGCATAATATCCTTAAAAATTTGATAAAAATCAAGGCTTAGAAATGGGTATTTTTTTCATGGATCAAAATCCCTCAAATTTAAATGTTACTTGTCCTCAAGTTACCCTTTTTACTATATAAAATGTATAACATTTGGAATGAAAGATAAATATTTAAAACTCCTTGTAATTTTTGATCTTATAAAGGCTTTAGTAAATCATTAACCAAATTTCACTAACTAAGTTTAATTTTAAGAATTTAAAGAATATTCAACTACCAAATCATAAGACTTCAAAAATTTTTCATTCATTTCGAAAATAATAGAAGTTTATTATATTAAGATCACATAGATTATTTACAAGAAAAAGATTTTCATGAAAAGTCTTTCTTAAATAAAGATTAATGCATGAAAATTAAGTAAAAGTATGTAACTTGTTTTCTTTATATAAGATAATTCAAGTTAAGCCAATTTTTGATTAGGCATATCCTCAAGCTTCTCCTCTTTTTCTCTCTTTTTTTTTCACAATGAGGATTACTGTATCTGGATAGCCTGTTAATGATTTTGAACTTCACTATCCTTAACTTATATTTTCAAACTTTTACATTTTCACTTAATTATTATAACATGAATAGAATTTCAAAAAGATTTTCAATCTTTTCTTTTTCAAGTTATAATTTTTGATTTCTTAATACTTATAAAATTCAATTATTTCTGTTATGAATAGAAAAATTTCTTAATCTTATTCTTCTTTAAGTTAAATAATTCTATTCTTAAAATCAATCAAAGTTATTAAAATTTTATTTAAGTCCACTAAATTATTTATAATTTCAAAAATTTAAGTGTTCTTAAATAGATTCTTCATTCCTTATGTTATGTTAAGATTTTTTTAGAAAATATTAGTTTATTAAGGACAAATAAAATTTAAATTTGCATGTATTTTCCCTTTCCCCAAACTTAAGTTTTGGTATATCATGAAAATAATAAAGTATAAGAGAAAGAAAAGTATAATTTAAAAAGGGATTTTATAAGGATGTAAAAATAATTCTAAAAAGAAATATAATTTACTTCTACACATGCTTTTTATGAATATTACAGAAATAATGGAGTATATAAAAGTAAGCAGGCTCAAAAAATTTTATATAGCAGTAGTTGAATTAAATAACTATATTACTAACAAAAATAAAATAACATTACTAACTATTCTAGAATACTAAGCAGTAGGCTGAAACCAAAAATAAACACAAATTCATTCAAATTTCAGTCTGCAACTAAATATCTAAAACAGTCTCAACATCAAATAATTCATACAAAGTCTCATAAACAAATCTAAACTAGTAAACAACAAACAACAATCAGTACTAGCAAACAAAAACTAAACTAACAACAGACTCAACACATCTCAGAGGTAAATCAGGCCACTAATCACTGTCTGTAGCCTCGTCATCGTCATCACCAAAAGAAAACTCCACATCCTTAGGATCAACATATGGTAAAAAATCTAGGACAGGTGGGAAACTGAATATCATGCTCACCCCTCAAGAATCTGACTAAAGACTCTGAATACTCAGCATCATATTCACTCTTCCTCTGGGTGTAATCAGATAGGTGATTAATCTTCTTATCCATAGTATCAACTCTGTAGTGAGTTAGAAATAACTCATTTTGCTGCTCTAGAAGTTGATCATTCATCGATTCCCAAAAACTAGACGGTGGCTCAACAGGAAAAGTAGAAGGTCCGGAAGTGGAAGCTCTACCTGAGTAGGTGCGAGTAGTAAGGGGTCGTAGATCTCTTCCCATGAAGACGATCATAGATACTAACACTCTCCCGCTCAATTGGCTTGGTAGACTTCAGCTTCTCCTCGAAATATCGCAGTGACTCCACTGTTCACACATAAAGAATAAATCAGAGATGGGAATCCTAGTCCTACAGAAGTACTAGATCTAGCAGTAAACTCCACAGAATCATAAATAATACTGCCGACATCTATCAGCTTCCTCTCATGAATGCAATAGTTTAAGATAGCTCGATCTCTAGTCACTTCGCTTAGGTGGTTGGAAGGTATAAGTCTTGCAGAAATAAAGTAATGCCATGCCTTTGAAATACCATTTAACTTAGAAGAATTTAAATTCACCTGTTTATCGTTCCTGATCTTCCAAGCTCCAGTGCCATCAGTCAAATAAGCAATAATTACCTCAAGATCTCCTTTAGATGGAGATAATCCAGAATAGTGACACTCGATGGTAGGTGGCAGTCCATAAAAAACATTGATCCTCTCTGGAGTAAATCCTACTCCAACACCTCTGACGAAGACTTCGTAGTCTTCCACATCCAAAAAGTTAACATAAAATTTGCGCACGACTGAAATAACAGCAACAACGGTGAAATGATAGAATCGTTGCCAGTTGTGCGCAACGATCATGTTCTCGATCATTTCACCGGGATTGTGAAAGCTTCTCTCTAAGATAAATTTTTTGGACGTCGCAAATTCGTGATATCGAAAATGCGCTACCGCAGTCGCGAACTTGCTACTGTCAAAATTTTCTCATGCCTTTCCTCGCTTAGATTTTGGTGCCATCTAAACGTGAAAGAAAACACAAATAAATTAAGGAATTAAAGATTTAAATTCTTTTTAACCTTAAGAAACTTAAAATGAGTTTATAAATTCATGGAGAAACACTAAAAATCAAAATTTTCTCAAAATTTCAGTTTTTAGTCCAAAATAGGAAAAGCTATGGTGAAAATAAAAAATAAATGGATTAGAGTATAGATCTGACCTTGAGATGAAGAAATCAAGTGATTTCGAGCTCAAAATCTTGATGTTTTGACATCAAAATGGATTTAGGAGATGGGTTTTTGTGAAAAAGAGTAAGAAGATGAAGCTTAGGCGTCAAAAATGGCTAATGGGGGTTTAAATGGTGTTTTTCGGTAAGCGTGCCGAACCGGAGCATAGGCGCCGAATCTCGGCGCCTAGGCGCCGTACTCGCCTTTCCAAAAAAATCTCTTAAAAATTTTATTTTCCATCAAAATTCATAAATTAAACTTCTAATTACTCATATAAGAGTATTGCTTCAGTTTCCATCTTACAAAATATTTTCCAAAAATTTTAAAATTAAAAATTAAATCCACCAATTAAACGCAAGTTTAAATCAAACTCTTCTAATTCCATTCATGATTTTCAATTTCGGGCTCAATACAATTCAGATAAGTATCATAACATGATTCAAGTTCTAACAACAATCAAACAACACATATTTCAAAGCAAATACAATACACATTGAACATGAAAGCAAACACATAAACAAACATAATTTATTCACTAAATCGATAAAACGACACACTAGATAAATCACAATCTCACCACATCACTATCTAATTCCCATTATCTTCACAATGAAGATTGCTTGGCCTACTGGGGAAGAATACTAATGCTCTCGGAAAATTCGTAGCCATTTTTTCCTCGATCCAATTGTTCTTCGCATACATCTCCACTTGAGCATCTTGATAAGCGGCTAGATGATCAAATTGAAGTTTCGCCTGCCATTCCAGATGTTCAATTTGATGATACATCTCATGGAGACGATCTCCAATGCTTTTAAACTCTACTTCAAACTTATCTAGACGACTAGAAATTTTCTCCAAACTTACGACGATGAAACCATCGAAGTAGGGTCGAGGATCCTTTGAAACCTTATCTCTAGCCTCTTCTCCAAGATTTCTCCTCTCCATTTCTTCAAAAATCCTCTCTAATCTCTCAAGAATGGAGTGTATGGGTCAAAATAATGATTGCATAAGGATTGGAGATGAAGATAGGGTCATTTATAAGAGAAAATCATGTGAAAAACTGAAGATTTTTAGTTTTGACACGATTCAGTAGCTGTGG
This sequence comes from Papilionanthe hookeriana x Papilionanthe teres, assembly GCA_022702705.1. NCBI lineage: Eukaryota > Viridiplantae > Streptophyta > Magnoliopsida > Asparagales > Orchidaceae > Papilionanthe > Papilionanthe hookeriana x Papilionanthe teres. The sequence continues at coordinate 22,876,547 of CM040434.1, read as the reverse complement.
CGCTTAGGAGCCAAATCTGGCGCCTAGGCGCCGGACCCATCGACACATAGTTTTACTCTGGTGCTTAGGCACCAAATCTGGCGCCTAGGCGCCGGAACCATGTTCGACTCCGTTTCTCCTAACGTCAAATTTCAAAGTTTCGTTCTCGAATGGTAAGATCAATATAAACTCAGTAACACAAATTATAAGCAATCATAATGAAGGTTAACTTGATCTCCTTTTTACTCATATATGAAATAGAGTGATCCAATGTCTAAGCTTATATAATTCAAGATAATTTTCAGCTTAAGTCAATAAAGACTTGTTAGCTTTAAATTTTCTAAAATAATTTAAAATTAAACAAGACCGAGGCATAACCTTACATTACAAATGTAAAAACACACAAAACAACAAATAACTATGGGTTGCCTCCCACAAAGTGCTTGGTTTAATGTCATCAGCCCGACCTAATTAAGTCTTTTAATCAGGTAGACTCAACTCATAAGCCTCTTTATAAATCTTTTTAAAATCTTCCAAATAAGGCTTCAGACTTAATCCATTAACTTTAAAATTTTTTCCCGTTTTGGGATCTTTAACATCCACAACTCCATAATGGTATACTTTTTCAATTATATATGGTCCTATCCATTTTGATCTTAATTTTCTAGGAAAATGTCTTAAACAAGTATTAAATAATAATACTTCTTGTCTAGGCTCAAATATTTTTCCTGAAATCTTTTTATCATGAAATATTTTCATTTTCTCTTTATAAATCCTTGCATTTTCATATGATTCATTTCTTATTTCATCCATCTCATTCAATTACAATAATTATTTTTCTCCTGCAGTATTCAAATCAAAATTAAACTCCTTTATCTCCCAATAAGCTTTATGTTCAACTTCAACAGGTAAATGACAATGTTTACCATAAACTAACCGGTAAGGTGACATTCCGATTGGTGTCTTATATGTTATTCTATAAGCCCATAATGCATAATCAAGTCTATCAACCCAATCAGTTCTTTTAGGATTAACAGTCTTCTCTAAAATTCTTTTAATTTCTCTATTTGATACTTCAGCCATTCCACTTGTTTGTGGGTGATATGCAGTTGCAATTCTATGTTTGATTCCAAAATTTTCCAATAATGATTGAATTCTTATATTTCTAAAATGACTTTCACCATCTGTGATAATTACCTTTGGCATTCTAAATCTTAAAAAAATCATCTTCTTTAAAAATTTTGAAACACTTTTGGAATCACAACTAGGTAAAGCTACGGCTTCAATCCATTTTGAAATGTAATCAACCGCTAATAAAATATAAATCTTTCCAGATGATGGTACAAATGGTACTATAAAGTCTAAACCCCATATATCGAAAATTTCAACTTCCAATATATAGTTTAAAGGCATTTCTTTTCTTGGATATATTTCCCATCCTTTGACATCGATCACATGTTTTCACATAATGTCTCACATCTTTAAATAAGGTTACCCAATAAAATCCTGAATTTAAAATTTTAAATACAGTTTTATCTACTCCAAAGTGTCCTCCAAATTCGGAATCATGACATTTTTGAATAATAACATATGTTTCTTCATAAGGTACGCATCTACGAATTACAAAATTTCTTCCTAATTTAAATAAATGAGGATCTTTCCAAATATAAGATTTTGCATCATTTTTAAATTTCTTAATAAATTTGTTATCCAAACCATAAGGTAAAATATTGCTAACTAAATAGTTAACTATATCTGCATACCAAGGTGTTTGATATTCTTAAATAATATACAAATGTTCATCAGAAAATTTCTCATTTATATTTTCTTCAGTAATAACATCATTCTTAATTCTAGATAAATGATCAGCAATTTGGTTGTCCGTTCCTTTTCTATCCACTATTTGAAAATCAAATTCTTGTAGAAGTAAAACCCATTTTATCAGTCTAGGTTTAGTATCTTTTTTTCATCATTAAATATTTAATAGTGGAATGATCAATATGAACTATGCATTTGGTACCAAGAAGATAAGGTCTAATTTATTAAAGGCATATACTATAGCTAAAAGCTCTTTCTTAGTAGTAGTGTAATTTTTTTGAGTTTAAGTAAGAGTTTTACTAGCATAATATATAACTTTAAAAATTTTCTCATATTTTTGTCCCAATACAGCTCTAATTGCAAAATCACTTGCATCGCATATTAATTCAAAAGGTTTATTCCAATTAGGTGCAATTATTAATTTGTCTTTTAAAATATTAAAAGCATTAACACAATCTTCATTAAATTCAAATTTAGCCTCTTTTTCCAATAAATGATAAAGAGGTTTAGCAATTTTAGAAAAATCCTTTATATATCTTCTATAAAATCCAGCTTGACCAAGAAAACTTCTCACATCAGTAACAGTAGTAGGGGGTTGCAGTTCAGCAATTACTTTTTACTTTTGTTTGATCAACTTCCATCCCTTTTTGTGAAACTTTATGACCAAGTACATTGCCTTTTGTGACCATAAATTGACATTTTTCCCAGTTAAGAACAAAATTTGTTTCTTCACATCTTCTCAGAACTTTGGAAATATTTTCTAAACAAGACTCAAAAGAAGTTCCAAAAATTGAAAGAAAAATCGTCCATGAATACTTCAATTCCTTTGTCAATCAAATCACAAAATATTGACATCATACATCTTTGAAAAGTTGCAGGTGCATTACACAAACCAAAAGACATTCTTCTAAAGGCAAATGTTCCATAAGGACTTGTAAATGTTGTTTTCTCTTGGTCCTCGGGAGCAATAAGTAATTAATGATAACCGTAATATCCATCCGTGAAAACAGAAATATGAGTGTCCAACTAATTTGTCAAGCATTTGATCCAAGAAAGGTAAAAGAAAATGATCCTTTCTAGTGGTGTCATTTAACTTCCAATAATCAATGCAAATTTGCCATCCCGTAACTTGTCTTGTAGGAATTAGTTCATTTTTAACATTGATAATGACAGTTACTCCTCCTTTCTTCGGAACAGACTGAATAGGACTTACCCATTGGCTATCTGAAGTAGGATAAATAATTCCAGCATCTAATCATTTTAAAATTTCTTTTTTAACAACCTCTTTCATGATAGGATTTAATCTTCTTTGTAGTTCAATAGTAAAATTTTCTTCCATTAAAATTCTATGCATACAAATGGAAGGGCTTATTCCTCTTATATCAGCAATAGTCCAACCAAAAGCTTTTTTATAATTCTTTAACACTCCTATTAATTTTTCTTCTTGATCTAAATTAGCTCAGAAGAAAAAATAACAGGTAAAGTTAACGAATTTCCAAGAAATGCATACTTTAAATGTGAAGGTAACATTTTTAATTCCAGTTCAGGGGCTTTTTTAATTGAGGGTAAAAGTATATCATTTTGAGTTATGTCTAAAGTTTCCCAGTTATCTTTAATATAATGAGTTTCTTTAAGTAACTCATCTTCTTTTAGTTCTTCATTTTCATCGCTTAAAAATTTAATTTCTTCTTCGAGATTGATTTTACATTTTTCTCGATAGTGTTTTTCAATTATAAAATCAAAAATATCCATTCGATAACATTTTTCTTTGTCAGGCTACTTCATCGATTTAAGAACATTGAATTTAATCTCTTGATCATTAACTCTCATAGTTAATTCTCCTTTTTGCACATCAATAATCGCTCGTCTGGTAGCTAGAAAATGTCTCCCTAAAATAATTGGTATTTCTTTATCTTCTTCCATATCAAGCACAATGAAATCTACAGGGAAGATAGATTTATCTACTTTAACAAGTACATCCTCTATAACTCCTTTAGGGTAAGTGATAGATCTATCAGCTAACTAAAGGGTTACAGTGGTGGGAGTAATCTCTCCTAAATTCAACCTTCGATAAATAAAAAATCACATGAGATTAATACATGCTCCTAAATCACACAAAGCTTTTCCACAAAATTTTTCACCAATAGCACAAGGTATAGTAAAACTTCCAGGATCTTTAAGTTTCTGAGGTAATTTCTTTGGAATTATTGCACTACATTCTTCACTTAGTGCAACCGTTTCAAAAGCTTCAAATTTTTGTTTCTTAATTAATATATCGTTCATAAATTTTGCATAAGTTGACATCTGTTCCAAGGCTTCAAAGAAAGGGTATATTTATAGTATGTTTCTTAAAAATTTCAAAGAACTTAGAAAATTGATGATCAAGCTTCTGCTGTTTTAATCTTTGAGGAAAATGTGGTGGTGGTTTTTCAACTTCCACATTAATAGAAAATTTAGTTTGATCTTGATTAGGATAAGGAGTTTCTTTAGGTTTTTCAATCTCTTCAACCTCAATCTCTTTTTCAATTTCATTCTGCATTCTTTCTTTTAATTCTTTTCCACTTCTATGTTGTACAACTTTAACATGTTCATGTTCTTTTTCAGTTTCTTTTGGATTAATTTTAAGATTTCTAGGAAGTGTTCCCGGAGGTCTGTAATTAATTAAATTAGCAATTTGTCCCATTTGATTCTCAATATTACGAATAGTAGTGTTTTAATTTTGTAATTGATTACTCATTTGTAAAATTAATTCTTCAGTTGATAACTTTTTTGTTGATTATTAAATCTAGGTGGCTTATAATTTGAATTTACTTGATTATTCCAATTTCCAGTTGGATGGGATTGATTATTACCCCAATGTTGTTGTTGACTATTCCAGTTAAAATTAGGGTGATTTTTCCATCCAGGATTATAATTGTTTGAATACGGATTATTTTTACTAGAAATAGCTTGTAAAGTTTTAATAGTTTGAGAATCTTCAATATTAGATGAGTTGTTATGTGATTTGTTGATGGCAAAATTATCTAATTTCTTAGATATTGCAGCTACTTATGAAGTTAAGATAGAAAAGGCTTCGTTAACTTGAATACTTGACATTCTTTTAGGATTAATCCTTTCAGAAGGCCATTGAAAATTATTATTAGCCATTTCTTCAATTAATGTATAAGCTTCTTCAAATGATTTAGACATTAAAGAACCTCCAGCAGCAGCATCAATAATTGATATTAGTGATCCAATTAATCCATTATAAAATGTTTGAATAATTAACCAATCAGGTAAAGCATGATGAGGACATTTTCTTAATAGTTCTTTAAATCTTTCCCAAGTTTCATAAATTGTCTCCCCATCAAATTGACTAAATGAAGTAATATCATTTCTTAATTTAGCAGTTTTAGAAGGAGGAAAATATTTAGCAAGGAATTTTTGTGCCATTTCAGCTCATGTTTTAATAGAACCTGTTGCTAATGAGTTCAACCACATATTTGCTTTATCTCTTAGAGAAAAAGGAAAGAGTCTAAGTCTAATAGCATCATCAGAAACATTGTTATATTTAAAGGTAGCACAAAGTTCTAAAAAACAAGCAAGGTGTAAATTTGAATCCTCATTTGATGTTCCTCCAAATTGATTATTTTGAATCATTTGAATGATAGATGGTTTAAGCTCAAAAGAATTAGCATCTACAGTAGGTATTTGAATACTACTATGAAGTTTATCAACTGTAGGGTTAGCATAATTCCTTAATGGTTTGTAAACATTTTGTTCATTAATTTCAATTGGGTTTTGTAAATTGTTATGTAAATTAGCCATCTCTTGAGTTTTTTTAGTTTGTTTTCCCTTTGTAATTCTTTTAATAGTTCTTTCTAATTCAGAATCTAAAGGTAATAATCCTTCAGATCCAGCACTACACATAAAAAGTAAATTAACAAGAAATAAAATCTCAACTTATAAAAATTTTTTTTTATTATTATTTTTTTATTATATATATATATATATTTGTATTTTATAATTTTGACAATAAAAGAAAATGAATGAAATAAAAATATTTAAAATCTACTCCACTCCTCCCCGTGCAACGGCGCCAAAAACTTGACCCAATGCTATATATATGCGTAGTAAAAATTCAATCCCCGACAACGACGCCAAAAACTTGACCCGCAATCCGCTGATGACAAATATAATAATTAATGCTTTCAAATATATGTAATAGATAATAATAGCAACTAGTGTATACAAATATAATTTTATTGAAAATATTATACACACTAGGGGTACTACGCAAGTATACGATCGTATCAAGTAATATAGGGCTTTGAAACAAAGTCCCCAGTATCAATCCCACGAGGAGTGAGTTATGAATTTTTAAATATTTTAATTTTTTTTTATGTATTTCTTTTGTAGTTTATAAATTTGATATTTTTAATTTACTAGATACAATAATTAAGCAGTAATGAAAGATGCAATAATAAAGCAGTAATGAAATGATTGGTGTAAATAGCAATAAGAACACAACTTTCTTCCTTTCAATTAATCCAACATTTTCTAAGATAATGATAATATTTGTGGAGAATATAAATTTATGGTATTGTGCCAAATAGAAGCATTCATATTCTTTATCCTTTCGATCCAGGTGTAATGAACATTGGCTAGCTTATAGATCGAGTTCGGATGTATTGTTAGTAGAATGGGTTAATCTAGGCTCACACTACTAGATGTCCAAGGGTGGCTATGGTCGGCCCTACTAGTGACCCTTTCCTTCTCTATAAACTAAATCACAAGAATTTAGTCTGTCACTCTAAAAACTTATTAATTCTACGCCAGTATATAATATCTTCCTATCTATTTGCACTTCACCTTGAATAACCCGCACAAGGCCTTCGACTACCCTAGGATTCATGTGATATCTACTAGTTAAGAATTCATCTCCTTCTAGGTATCAAAACTCTTCAACAGATTTTAACAACACAAGTGATCAATTTGTAAAGTAAATGAAGATCCGGTATTAATATCATCACAATGTTTTAAAATATAAATAGTTTTTAATTCTCCATCGATTTTTATATTATCTTATTTATCTTTTCATAATTGAAAGGAGAAAGTAAACTAAATACTCAGAACATATTGAATTTAAACAACAAAACATGATAATAAAACTTTGAATAAAATTACAAATACTTATCTCAAGCGTTTCTCCTACTGAACCTATGAACTCTTCTGACTCCAAAGCTAATAAACTTCAAAAGCACCAACTCTTTAAACTCTCAATACACACTCAAAATAAACTCACTAATTAATAAAAGTGGCCCTAAAGTATTTCTCTAATTCTCCCTCCAGATGGGGCTCTAGATAGGGGGATGTATGGGGGCTTATGTGGGCGTATGGGCATTTTTCTCTGAAGGAGTAACCTCCTATTTATAGGCTTCAAGGGTTGCCTTGAGGCACCTCTTCAAAATGTGTCCACATTCAATGAATCTTCTAGAAGGTGTGTCTGGCGCCTAGGCACCGGACTCTGCGTCCAGTTCTTCACATCTCTTCACTTTGGATCGCACCTCTTCGCGATTAAAACCGTTTCCAAGCGTCCAAATACATTGTATCATATGTCCTATAAACCAGGAACAATTGCTAGTCTTCTAGAAGGTCCAATAACTGCTAACACCATTAAAATAACCGTCCAAAAGTCATCAAAAATCTTGACAGATCTCATATCAACCTGGCGCTTAGGCGCCGGATTCTAGCGCCTAGGCGCCGGATTCTAGCGCCTAGGCGTCAGACCAATAATTTTGACAATTTTGCATTTTGGCTCCATTTTTGCTCCTTTTTGCTCCTTTTTCACTTTTTTTTCTTTTTGAAAATCTTTCCATCACCTATATCCAAAAACACAAAAATACCTTTCATTAAAGCATAATATCCTTAAAATTTTGATAAAAATCAAGGCATAAAAATGAGTATTTTTTTCATGGATTAGAAGACCATTCCTTGCTACTGGAAAATCTGTAATTGATGTTCAAAAAGGAGAATTAACTATGACAGTTAATGATCAAGAAGTGACCTTTAATATTTTAAAATCTGTGAAGTATCCCTCAATGGAAAAAGATAATGAATGTTTTGGGATGGAGGTCTGCAATTACTTGAGAAACGATCATTTTAAAAATATAATTAAAAAAGAAGAAGAATATGAAAATATGTTTGAAGAAGATAGTGAAGATAAAGAAAATTCAGATAGTAAGAAGAATAAAGATATGGAATATTTTCAGGAGAGATTCGAAATATTAGACACTATGGAAGGTGGAAATAAAAGCTTAATTCCATCTATCATAAAACCTCCTGAACTTGAAATGAAAATTCTCCCTAATCATTTAAAGTATATGTTTTTAGGAGAATCATCTACCTTGCCTGTTATTGTATCTTCGGAGTTAAATGATTTTCAAGAACAGAAGTTGTTAGAAACTTTAAAAAGATACAAGAAAGCTTTTGGATGGACTTTGGCAGATATTAAAGGAGTTAGTCCTTCAATTTGTATGCACAGAATTTTATTAGATGAAGAACATAAACCGAGAGTTGATCTGCAAAGGAGACTGAATCCTATAATGAAAGAAGTAGTTAAGAAAGAGATTTTAAAATGGCTGGATGCTGGAATTATTTATCCTATTTCAGATAGTGCTTAGGTGAGTCCAATACATTGTGTACCGAAAAAGGGAGGAGTGACTGTTGAAGTGAATGAATGTAATGAAATTATATCCATGAGACAAATTAATGGATGGAGAATTTGTATTGACTATAGGAAATTAAATGCCGCCACCAGAAAATATCACTTCTCTCTTCCTTTTCTCAATCAAATGCTAGATAGACTTGCTGGACACAAGTACTACTGTTTTCTAGATGGATATATTGGTTACCATCAAATACCTATTGCTCCTGAAGATCAAGAAAAGACAACTTTTACTAGCCCTTATGGAACCTTTGCTTTTCGAGGATTGCCTTTTGGATTATGTAATGCACCTACAACATTTCAGAGATGTATGATGTCTATCTTCAGTAGTATGATAGATAATGGAATAAAAGTTTTTATGGATGATTTCTCTGTATTCAGGACTTCATTTGAAATTTGCCTGGAAAACTTAGCAAAAGTTTTGGAGCTTTGTGGGAAAACAAATCTAGTTCTGAATTGAGAGAAATGCTAATTTATGGTTGTAGGAGGAATTGTGCTTGGGCATAAAATTTATGAGCATGGTATGGAGGTCGACCCTGCTAAAATTAGAGTGATTGAGAGATTGCCGCCACCCACTACTGTGAGAAAGGTGAGGAGTTTCTTAGGACACGCTGGATTGTACAGGTAATATATTAAAGATTTTTCTAAAATTACCAAACATTTGTGCTGACTTTTAGAAAATAATAGAAAGTTTGATTTTAATGATGAATGCTTAAAAGCTTTCGAATTATTAAAAGAAAAATTAATCACTACACCTATAATTGTTTCACTAGATTGGGAGAAACCATTTTAACTTATGTGTGATGCTAGTGATTATGCAATCGGAGTAGCATTGAGGTAAAGGTATGATAAAGTTTTCAAAGTCATTTACTATGTTAGTAAAACTCTTAATGAGGCTCAAATTAATTATATCACAACTGAAAGAGAATTATTAGCTATAATGTTTCCTTTGAAAAATTTAGACCTTATTTAATTGAAGCTAAAAGTATTGTGCATACAGACCATTCAGCTATCAAATATTTAATGCAAAAGAAGGATGCAAAACCAGGACTCATTAGATGGATACTTCTTCTGCAAGAATTTAATTTTATGATAGTTGATAGGAAGGGAGCTGACAATCAAATAGCTAATCATCTGACCATAATAGAATATGATAAATTATCTGAATTTGGAAAAGAAATTACTGAAATTTTCCCTGATGAACAACTCTATACTATTATGGGAAGTAATTTGCCTTGGTATGCTGATACTGTGAATTATACTGTAAGTGATATTGTACCACTTGATTTAACAAGGCAACAACAAAAGAAGTTTAAATATTATGCAAAATTCTATTTTTGGGATGAACCCTATCTATATAAATAGTGTAAGGATCTGATTATTAGGAAATATGTACCACAAGAAGAAACAAATTTGATTATTCAACGATGTTACGATTCTGAATTTGGAGGATATTTTGGTGTTGATAAAACTGCTTTTAAGATTTTACAATCTAGATTTTATTGGCCTACTCTTTTTAGAGATGTTTATAGATATATTAAATCATGTGATCGATGCCAGAGAGTAGGTAATATCTCTACAAGAAATGAAATTTCTCTAAATTATATTTTTGAAGTTGAAATTTTTGATGTATGGGGATTAGATTTTATGGGACCATTTACTCCTTCATTTAAAAATCAATATATATTGGTTGCCGTTGATTATGTCTCGAAATGGATTGAAGCTGTTGTTTTACCTAGATGTGATGCTCGCAGTGTTTTAAAATTTTTAAAGAAAAATATATTTACAAGATATGGAATGCCGAGAGTGATCATAACTGATGGAGGATCCCATTTCAGGAATAATCGAATTAAGAGATTAATTGAGAAATATAATATTATTCATAGAATCTCTACTGCTTATCATCCCCAGACTAGTGGTTTAGCAGAAGTGTCTAATCGTGAAATTAAAAGAATTCTGGAGAAAACTGTGGATAATCGTAATTAGATTGGTCTACTCGATTAGATACTGCTTTATGGGCTTATAGAAGTGCTTTTAAAACCCCTATTGGAATGTCTCCATATAGACTAGTGTTTGGTAAGACTTGCCATCTACCAGTTGAATTGGAGCATAAAGCATATTGGGCGATAAAAGAGTTAAATTTTAATTTGAAAAATGCTGGAGAGAAAAGATTTATGCAGTTCAATGAATTGGAAGAGATTAGAAATGCATCTTATCATAATGATAAGATCTATAAAGAGAAAAGGAAATTATGGCATGATCGGAAGGTATTGAAAAAGAAATTGGAAAATAGGCAAAAAGTTTTATTATACAACACAAGATTGAAGTTATTTCCTGAACAGCTTAAGTCTAGTTGGTTAAGACCTTTTACAGTTGTAAAAGTTCATTCTTTTAGAGCTATTGATATTAAAGATCCTGATACTGCAAATATTTTCAAGGTTAATGGGCATCGATTAAAGCCTTACTTTGATGAGTTTCAACCTAACTTCAAAGAGGTTTTAATGCTGAGTCATCTCGATTAACTGAATGGTTTGTCGGGCTGACGACGTTAAACCAAGCGCTTTATGGGAGGCAACCCATATGTATCTTTGTGGTGTGTTTGCTTGTTTGTTGTAGTTGTGCTTTTTAGATAGTTATTTTTGAATCCTATAAACTCCTAAATACTTTAAAAATTGATAAATGATGGATCAAATCGAGATATTGGAATATTTTAGACCAAATGAAGTTCGGTGAGAATTTTTGACCACTAGCGCCGCCGGAGCCAGAATGGGGGCCGCCGGCGCCCTATCACAGACCATACACTGAACTTGACTGTTTGAGCACCACCGACACCCTATCGAGCGCCGCCGGTGCCCTATCGAGCGCCGCCGGTGCCCAAAATCTGTTTGACGGTTTTTAAGTTTCAAAATGCAAGTTTTGGCGGGATCTTCGTCCTTATAATTCCCTAAACTCCATTTTTGACTTCTTAACTCCAGAAAAAATGAAAACTACCAATCCTAATTCATATCCTATGGATTCCTATCCCATTAAAACCCCTCTATTTCGTGTATTCAACCGAAGGACGTTTATAAGTTTTGAAGCGCAACATTTGTTCAACAAAGTGATGATGAAAAGAAGGATTATCAAGAAAAGAGGCTTCATAAATTCAGGTATGGATAATCCTACTACTAGAATTGAAGAAATTATTAAAGAGAGACATTAGGAAGTGCTTTGCTACACTACCACTGCCGTTTTTGTTCCCGTCATTAAACATTTTTATGTAAATCTTCACGGGATCAATAAGGGTTCGTATTTGTGTGTGGTAGATTTGTTCAATTCACTCTTGCACAAATCAATGATCTCTTATTGATCGAGAACATTTTTTTTGCCATTATTTTAATTTCAATGCCACGAGGGATAATATGAATGATGTGTATCAAAATCTGACGGATGAGAATGAAGAATGGGAAGTTAGAGAGAATGGATACATTAGTTTCCCATCTGCATCTCTCAATCCAGTATCGAAGCAATGGCGCTAATTTATTTCGGCAAAGTTATTTCTGACATTGAAGATTAGCAAGGTAACCAAGGAAAGTGCCATTTTGAATTTCTGTATTCAAACTGGGAGGCCGGTTGACATTGGTAATATTATTGTGAAATCAGTACTTAGATTAATTGTGCATGGATCTAAATATGGGCTTGGACACCCGTCCACCATATTTCTGTTATGTAGTCAGTCACATGTTCCTTATGAAAGTTGGTAAAATGTTCTTCTTCCATGGAAGCCTATTGATCAAACTAATCCCTATGACTATCATAAAGTTAGAGATGAAGATGACATGAACTTGCTCGCTGATCAACCAACATAGACTTCACAGCCGATTCAACCCTATTTTACTGAAGGTTCCACAATGATATTGAAGAGTATCAAACAATTGGAGAAAGAGGTACGAAATGTTATGAATGTGATCAATAACATTTCTGATTTTTTCGATCATATAGATTGGAGAATGAAAGAGCAATTCGATCACACTGGTCGAACTGAGATGGGCTTGATCAATCTGATGAAGAAGAACGCCGTGATTGTGGAAGAATCATGTGACGAATTTCCATTTTGTCCATTCTATAACTTGTTTTTGCATCAACAATCAATTGGAGATATTAGAGGAGAGGATAGTTCTGAAACTGATATGGAGTAATTGATAGATTCTACCTATGTTTGTTGTGTGTTTAGTTTGCTTTGCTTAGTTATGTTTGGTTTGTGTAGTATTTGCTTTGAGATTTGAACTTGGATTTGGATGTGTTTACTTTCATTGTGTGCTTAGATCTTAGTGCTTGCCTATCGTAGAGTACTTGCTGCACTAAACATCTAAAAATAGTTAGTTTGAATGAACATATTTGGTGTCTTTGATGTAACTTAAATTATATATATATATATATATATATATATATATATATATATATATATGTCGGCATATTTTTAGGTTGTGTGTTATTTTAAAGGGGGGTCGCCTAACGTAAAGTCGTCGGCGAATTTTTAATTTAATTAAAATAATTTGAAAAGTAGTATTTGATTTTGAAAATAATTTTAAATTTGAAGGTTTTAAGATATGAGATTAAACCGATCTCACATCCCAAGTAGTTTATATAAACGAGCACCGCACTACTGAATCGTGTATCTATCCCTAAGGATAGACACACCGCTTGACGGTGGGGCTCGATTAAATAAACTAGAAGATTTGTGACATCCGTTTGGTCCGCGAACCAATTTTATAAGCCGACAAAATTCCCCGCTTAATATGAAAACATTAAACGGGGTTTATATTACTCAGGTTCTTTAAAATTCCCTATAAGGGCAAGCCCCTATAGTTAATTACATCTTAAGTGATGGGAATCACCTAAGAAAACTCTCGATAATAATCGATAATTCCGCTCTCAAGGATTTCAAAGTTTAAGATTTTCGAGGGATTGAAATTTGGAATTTCGATAGGGAATGGATCAAATTTGGAACATTTTGTTTTGGGAATCCAAAGGAAGAAAGGTAGGAGAAATCACAGACTCGAAGCGAACTTCGGTAATTTCCCGACTATCCTATTGTTTGGCTTGGATTTAGGGAAGTCCTAATATTTATTTAAATGTTTTGGTCTTGCCGATTTTAATTAATTAGGGCTTATATTTATATGATAGAATCATACAAATAGCCTCGAAGATGTGAGGGTTTATTATCAATCGGACGACTACCTCGGAATCCTAAGACAGGTTAGGGCTTAATTTGCAATGCAAATGCCTAACGAAGGGTTGAGGATTTATGTTGCACTAGGCAAACTACATCGAAGTCCTATGGTTTGGTTGTTTAGTTCTAGGAAAGTTTTGCTGATGTGGATTCAAGTTTTGTTGACGACGATGGCCGTGTCGCCCACCATGCTCCGAGCTCCTTGTTGTTGCGGAGGTTTAGTTTTAGAAATTATAAATCGGGGGATGAGAAAAGTGTTTTGGTTTAGAGAAAATCTTGATTTCCAAGTATTTTTTATGTTTTAATTAAAACAAATCTTAAAGTTGATTATAACGACACCGGTTAAGATCCCACGGTTCCATCCTTCGGCATCATTATTTTTATCGGATTCACTTAGTCCGGATGAATTTGCTAAACTCAAGCTGAATGAGTTCCACACTTTCATTTAGACCGTGGGAAATCCAGTTAGCAACACGTAGGTTACATCATCCGAGGTATTCCCGATCATCCAACAGGACGTTTTAATTTAATTGTAATTGTAGTTTTGTGTTCGTTTGTGATTAAATTTTGAGTTGTTTTATATTTTGAAATGTTGTGGCGGTGAATTTTATCTTGCGATGACTTTTAACTTAATTTGGTTTCGGTTTTAGGGACTATCCTAAAGGTGTGGGTTTTCATGCAACGGTTGTTTATCATGCAAGAAAAGTAAGTGCGATGCGATTAAATAAATTGCAATAATGTAAATTGCAAGAAAGTAGATTGCAATAAAATAAAAGCGTACTCGGAGGGTCTTCCCGTCATCCCAAGCTGCACTTAAAACACAATTAGAATATTTAAGCAAGTTCCTAGGTAAAGCTAAGGGAAGGGTTATGGTTTTCTACCAAATTCCTAATCCTATAGCTAGTCATTTCCTATGACGTCTAGGTTCCTTGTGTTTTGGTTTGAAGACGATTTTCTTCATCGAAGAACAATTAAGTCCGATTGTTCTTATAAATGTCCTATCATATCGAGGAAGTGCTTAAGACAAATCTTAAACATCTTTTCAATATTTTCAGGATTGTTTTAAGTCAAATGAATTTAATTATACAAATGAATTAATCGTCCGGGAATTCAAGTTTTGTTAACTTGCTCAGTGAACTAGGACATTTGAATATCCTATGAGTGAAGTAACATTTCATTTAATGTTCTATTTAGGAGTTATGATGACTAAAACTTTCAAGGGTAAATTGGTATTCAAACGATTTAAGTTAAAGGGTTTAAATTTGGAATAGTGTTCAAGTTGCTTTATATTTAATTTCTTTCTGTTTTAGGTGATGTTATTTAATTTAATTTAATTTAATTTAATTTAATTTAATTGAGTTTTAATTTTAATTTAATTTAAATTAATTCAATTTAGTTTGGTTTGATGTTACATTAAATTAAATTGATTTGATTTAGTTTTAATTTAATTTGATTTAATTTAATTTGATTTAATTTGATTTAATTTAATTTGATTTAATTTAATTTAATTTAATTTAATTTAATTTAATTTAATTTAATTTGTTTAATTTAATTTAATTTGATTTAATTTAATTAAATTTAATCTTTAATTTAATTTAATTTTTTAATCTTAATTTAATTTAATTTAATTTAATTTAATTTAATTTAATTTAATCTTTAATTTAATTTAATTTTTTAATCTTAATTTAATTTAATTTAATTTAATTTTAATTTAATTTTATTTTTTAATTTTAATTGAAATTTTTAAAAGAGTTTAATGATTTAATTTTAGTTTAATGATTAAGTCTTTTAACATTTTAAATTTGAGTTATCATTTTAATTAAGAATTGAATATTAATGAGATAATTAATTTAGGGATTTTTAAATTAAAGAATAAATCTCTTCCTAATAATATCCCTATTTTAATAATTCCAATTTTATTATTCTTCCAAATTTAATCCATTATTTAATTAAAGTTTAATCATTTTAAAATTGCTTAATGGGTTTCTACCCTTTAATCATTTAAATTTCAATCATCCAAATCAGATTAGGATCAAATATTTTACTTGTTAATTTTTTTTATTAAACCTAAAGTTTTAATTAAGGGTTAAAAAAATTTAATTACCACTTTACCCTTTAAGCTTAATAATTTCATAACTCACTAAATTGAACTCAAATGAACTTGAAATTTTTATGTAACTTCACTCATATGTCAATAAAGACATGAGAGGAGAAAATGTGATTTTTCTGTATTTAATTTATTTATATAATTATTTTTGGTGGAAAATAGAGATTTTCAAGGAAAATTTAATAACATGACCAAGGGAAAGTTTCTGTCCTTAAGAAAATTAGGGGACAT
Organism: Papilionanthe hookeriana x Papilionanthe teres; assembly: GCA_022702705.1. Classification (NCBI taxonomy): domain Eukaryota; kingdom Viridiplantae; phylum Streptophyta; class Magnoliopsida; order Asparagales; family Orchidaceae; genus Papilionanthe; species Papilionanthe hookeriana x Papilionanthe teres. The sequence continues at coordinate 22,860,494 of CM040434.1, read as the reverse complement.
TTCTAATGACCAGAGGATCACTTGGACCAATTTTGATGATTTTTTGAATTATATTATTTTTATTATAATTATTTTAAGTTTTGGTGTGTTAATTAATTTAAAAATAAGATAAATGTTGAAAAATGAATTTTATATTTTTCAAAAATCTCTTTGATATCAAGGAAATCAGAGAATCAAATTTTGTAATTTTCTGATTTTTCTATGATTTATTATAATTATTTTAGTGAAAATGCTAGAAAACATATTTTTTTAATTTTAAAATTACCCTAGAGCTTTAAAATTTAATATCTCACTAAATAGACCTAAGAAAAATGTAGGATTTGTTCCTATGTGATTAAAATTCAAAATGTGACATTTTGGTAAATTTTATTATTTTTGTGATTTTTATTATTTTTTAATTATTAAAAATATTAAAATATTATTAAAAATCAACTTTTTTAGAAAATTGAAATTTTAATTTTCTTAGGTTCCCCTGATATCAGAGAGGCTCCAAAACCAATTTGGTGAATTTTTGAAAGGTATTTTAAAAGTTATGAATTTTTAAAATTTAAAAATGACTAAGTGGCTTAATCAACCCAATTAGTGGGGCTAACCAAGTCCAATTGACCTCAAACTTTTATGGTGGATTCCTCTGATCCTAAAGGTCAGTGGAGAATTGATTTCAAGTCAATTTGATGCATGGTTAACTCTAATTAATTAGAGACCTATTTTGGGTGTTTAAGCCGATTAGGGTTGTTTTAAATGAACTAAGTCAAAACCTATTTTTCCTAGGGTTCTCTGGTCATAAGAAACATCACCAAATTTTCCTAGAATTTATTTCACAACATTCTATTTATTGGAATTAAAATACTCAAAACAGCAACATGAATTTGAAAAATCAATAACTTTTTATAGGGATGGCCTCTGACTTTGGAAAATTCAGGGAATGTTTCCAAATTCAGAGGCTTCAAAAGCCTTATGGTCTCATGCCATGGTGAATTGTATACATGCATGGAGAATTAAAAGTATGCAGAGAGTAAATAAATTATAAAAAAGAAAATACTTGATGAAATTAAATGATTTCTTTTCCACATTATTCTCCTCTGTTCACTGAGCAAGAGGGTATTTTTATTTTATTTTTCCGATTTTTCTACACAGAGTTATGAATTTTTGAAGTTTAGGGAATTAAATAAATCAAAAAATACCCTAATTTTCTATTTATCCACGCGGCGCCAACTCATCCTCGGCATCTCCGAAACGCCGCGTGTCGCACTCCCATTTGACGCCGCCACCTGAGTCAGCAGCCCGGGCCCGGCGGTTCTCGTACCGTCTCCTGGTCCGACGCCATCTGAGCCGTTCGTCCGCGCGTGTATTGAATGGACGGCATCCGTTCATCGTCCCCGAGCGTCCTCACCCGAGAGCCGTCCACACTAAATCCCTAAGATCTCACTCGATACTCAATGGATTTTCATGTTCTTATGCTCTATGGATTCGTCTTGAAGAGACGAACACATCTATACGGTTATCATGCATTGAAATTAAAGCATTCGAAATGGAGAATCTCTAGAAGCTCGGGATGAAAAATTAGTTCATACCTTTGCTCAGAGAAGTGTGGCTTCAATCTGAGAGTTGTTGCACATTCGATTGGATCCCAGCAAGCTCCAGATGAAGTCTCCCGGTCCAGTGAATTGTCTCAGATGTGATTTCGACCAAGCCCGATCACAAAGCTTTGAGGCCGGAGCAACCGGGTGGCCTGGAGATGGGGCTTTTGCTAGTGGACACCTTCCCTTGGTCTGGTGAAGGGGTAGAACCAATCAATTTGGGGATTGGCTCACTGTGGAGAAGTGTCCTGGTTTTGGGTGGAATTTCAGTTGGGAAATTGGATTTTATCAGTGGGGATTAGGGCAAATTGACACTAGGGCTCAACTGCTCTAAGGGTGGAGAAGGGTTTGGAACAATTTTGGCAGAGTTTCGGCAAGGTTTGTGTAACTCTCCTCCATGGCCGCGAGGGTGAGGGGTTTAAATAGGAGAGGCCGGAGAGCCTTCCGGGGGAGTCGAGACATGGGATCAGCTTGCTCGGTGAGGAGAAGAACAGCCATAGTGACCATTTGGCATGGGGCAGCTCAGCGAAGTGGGAATTCCAAACTTTGGCTCCTCCCGAGGTCTCGGCCATGGTGTTTTCCGGCGATCCGAGCGGCTGGTCGGCGAGCATGGGTCACCCTCGAGTCCGAGTGGGTCGTGGCTGGAGGTTTGTGCAATCAATCGGCAATTGCCATGTGTAAAGGCTTTGAATTAAAATGGAATGGGGAGAGGGTCATTTTGGCCTTAATTTGGTCAACCCATTGGTTTGGGTTGGGTGCACCTCCCCATGGCCTCGATTTTGGGCCGAGAGGATCGGCTGGGTCGCCCAAGGGAGAGTGGTGTGGTCTCTATCCATAATGAGGTGGCTAAACATGGTTTAGTGTGTGACATGCTTAAGGTAAAAAATGCTTAATGAAAGATTAGGAAAGGGGCCCCTCCTTTTACCATTAATGGCATGGTCACATGTCAAGCCTTCCATGGCTTCATGTGGCTTGTCCATGGCTTGCATGGCTTGTCTTCGGCTTGGGGAAAGTCGAGTCAATTTCATGGAAATGGGTTTTAAGAATTTTGGATATTTTGGTGAAAATTTGCATGAAGCTTGATTTGGAATGGTTTAATTGATGATTTTGAAACTTAGGGGTGATTTTGATTAAATGGATGATGAGGGGAAATGCCATGTGGGCTTTGGATGGATTTGGGCTTTTGAATGTGGTGAAGTGGGCTTTTAGGAAAGTGTAAGGGGAATGGGCTTTTTGATTTTAGGATGGGCATTTGGGTAAAGATTTTGTGAAGAAATTTGTCAAATAAATGTCATAATTGGTTTAGGGATGTTCTATGAAGGGCTTGGAATCAATTTGGTGTGATTTGGAGTTGAATTGGTTTGAATTTGGGTTTATTTGGTAAGTGGCCTATGTAGGTCCAAGTGGGCCAAGTTGGGCTAATGTTGGGCTAGGGTTGAAATTGATGTAAAATCAATGTTGAGAAATGTTTATGGGAGTGTTTCAAAGAGGTTTTGACTTTGGTTGGGCTTCGATTTTGGGGTTTGGGCTCATTTGGGTTAGGTTTGGGTTTAGGTCAAAAATGGGCCTTTTAGCTTTGGGTTGAGTTTGAGTGGGGTTTGGGTCTAAATTTTGGGCAAATCATGTTAGTGTTTTGTTTTTGGGAATGTTAAGGAAGATTTAAAAAAGAGTTGGGGTTAATTGGAATTGAATTGAGTGAGTTTGGGTTAGGTTTGGGTCATGGGTCCAAATTGGGCTTTAAGGCCAAAAGTGAAATTGGATCCAAATATCAATCAAATTGGACTTGAATTTGGTCTAGATTGGTGTTGGGAATGTTGAATTGAAGTTTAGAACTGAATTGGACCAGAATTTGGGTCAATTGGGTATGTTTGGTTTGACATTGGGTTCACTTAGGGTTAAAATGGGTCAAATTGGGGGTTTTGACAAACGTAGGGTAAATTGACAAAATTGGCCCATGGTGTAGTTGGACAAAATGAAATTGGGAATATTTGAGATTTTCTGGAATTTTCTGGGAATTTTCTGAATTTTTGGATTTTTAGGTCAAGAGGGGTATTTTGGGTATTTGGAGGGTATTGGGAGGTTTTCTTGGAATTTTTGGTATTTTTGGGTATGGATGATCAATTTAAGTGATGTGGAAATGTTTGGGAATGATTTTGGAGAATTTTGGATAATTTGGAAATTTTGAGAAATTTGGGTAATTTCGGGGTTTTGGGTAGGTAAGCGGGTGTAGGGTCCCGGGGGTCAAAAATTGAAAATTTGGAAAATTGAAGATTGGGTGGATGTAAGTGGAAAGAAGTCATTTTGGTTGAGCCATGAAGCCATGTCAAGCCAATATGAGCCATGAAGGGACCCATTTGAGGCATTCACTATGTTGTTCCTAACCCTCTTAGCCAAGGGCTTACGGGTTAAGGACCATCCATGTGAATCACCCACATGAGTCAGGAGGTCAAGTTAAGTATGGGTGTGTGAAAGTGTAGTGTATAGGTGTAGTGTATAAGTGTAGTGTGTGTGTAAGTCAGCCCCTTCACTGCACCAGGGCCACCTGTGGCGGTCCCAAGGCCAAAGAGTCCTATAGGAACTCATCCTTTAAACTTCCACATCTGATTTTAACCCTCTAGGTGATTAGGGGTCTATAGTCAAGTTTGTGGAGTTTGCAGGGAGTTAAGAAGTGGTTTGAATTTCTAAAAGGTGGGTCCCAATTCTAGTCCTCTAAGATAGTCAAAGGAAAAGCCTAAGGCTAGATCCTAAGTACTAAAGAGAAGAAGAGAAGACCTCATCAAAAATGAGGTCAACAATATATATATATAAGATTTTTGTGTATTGTTTATGTGAAGAATTGTGTTAATTATTGCTTATGGGATGATGTAAATGCCTATTGAAGTGATAAACATCATTGTGGACGTTGAAACGATCGAAATTACGAAAAAATTTTTTGACCCAGAAAATATTTTGGATTGGCGCCACCGGCGCCCAAATCCAGAGAGTTTAGCCAATTTATTTAAATAGAGCGTCGCCGGCACCCTATCGAGCACCGCCGGAGCCCGAACCTAGAAAAAGGCTTAAACCTCTCGATTTCGTGATTTTTTCCATGGGCCCCACAAATTCTTCCATTTCCTTTGTCTTCCTCCTCTATTTTCACGATTTTGAAGATCTAGGGCTTGCTAGATCTCGAATTTAAAAAAATTTCAAGGCTTTTCAACACCAGATTTACACTTCTCTTAGTAAGAGCATCACTTTAAGTTAAAATTTTTGGATTTTCACCATGGAAATCTCTTACATTGCTTATGGTGGAATTTTTAAAGTTTTAAAGAGATTTTGAGATTTCCATGATGAAATTTGCTCTTACTTGTTTAGAATAGTGTTTGGAGTTTGTTACATTGTGAATTTAGAATTTATTGGAATTTTCTTGCAAATTTTAGAAATTCACATGGCTCCAAGGATGAGTAAAGGGAAGAGGAAATTGGATTTTGATGAGGAGAGGTTCAACAACATCAAAGCCCAATTTTGCTATAAATCTTACCTTCACAACAAGAAGTGTATCTAAGATCGAGCTTTTGGTAGTCCTGGTGGAGCTGTAGAACAATTAATTGCAGAGCGGAACTGAGAGCGATTTATTTCACTGCGATTGCTATTATGGGAGTTGTTAGAGAATTCTATTCGAACATGCCCTGGACTGAGACTAAGTATGTGCTTATTAAAGAAAAGATGGTTGGGTTTACTCCTCAGCATATCAATGCTTTCTATCAGACTCGGGAACCATTAGTTTGTGTATACGAAAAATTTGACACTCAAGGAGAGAATATGAGAGAAGTTATTGATTTTCTGACTGACTGGCGAGGAGTATTGAAAGTAAGTCAAAAACAGTTGATAAATTTACCTGCCTTTACATTGAATATTTCTTCAAAAGTTTGGCATTATTTCATTTCTGTAAGACTATTACCATCTTATCACCACAGTGAAGTTACTAGAGATAGAGCGATTCTGAACTACTGTATACAGATGATGAAAATGATTGATATTGGAGCTATTATTTACAAGAATGTTCAGACGATTTCTAGAGGCGATACCACTGGAGGATTAGGACATCATGCTTTAGTTCATGCCCTATGTGTTCAGTCTGGAGTGGAGTTTAGTAGTTCTGAAGAAGTGGCTATACCATTGAGACCTATTACAAAGAATATTATCCGTACTTATGAGTCTCAAGTGGGAGCAAGAGCTGAGCATAGGAGTACTGATATTCCTACTATGAGTTATGATGTTCCATCTACTTCTGAGCCGCCTACCTCATCTAATATTATGAAGCAGCTGAGACTACAGAGTGCTAGTATGGATAGACTCCATGGTCAGATGGATGTATTTGAGGTGAGGAGTGATGTGAATGAAGATTATCTGCAGAGGAGAGTTGAGTTTGATATTGCTTATTATGATGCTCAGGTCAGATTTATGAGGGGGGAGTCCGATGTGATATTTCCTACTTGCCCTAGCTATAAACCTTATAAACCTGACCCTGCTGATGACCCTACTGATGATCCTGGTGATGGAGACTGGTAGATTGTTTGTATTTATTTTTGTTGTTCTTATTCTGTTGTGATGTACTGATGTGATGTAGTAGATATTTACTTTTCATGTGATGTGTAACCCTATGTTGTAATGTTGTGATCTAGTTATTTATTTTTTAGGTTGTGTGTAACTTTATTGGTGTATTGTTATGATATACTGAAACATTGAAACTGTTAGTTGGATTGTGTAGTATTGTGATTGTTTGTTTAGTACTGTAGTGTTTTGTTAGATGTTTAGATGTTTAGTGTTAATTTCTCTTTACCCATGCAAATATTTAATATTGTTATATCACTGCTACTAATTGTTTCATGTCTGCTAGTTGTAAATTTTGATTAATACCAGATAGCTATTGAAGATTTCAAGATCCCAACACAGAGATGTTAGTTTTCTTCTACTCTCAACTATTTCAAATTTACTGAAAAATATAAGTTTGGGGGAGGGTACAGAAATACTAACTTTTATTTGTTCTAAATTATTATATTTTAAAAAATTATTAGCATATCTTCTGGTAGTTGAATCTCAATATAAGATAACTAAAACTTTTTATTTCAATTGAATATTATCGAAGGATAGGATGAAAATTTTTAGTGATAAAGGTTGATTTTATAGAAGTGAGATATTTAGTATGAAAGGATTTGATTATAGTCAACTATTTAAAGTAAAGAAAGCTGTATTTTTGAAATGTTAAGGGACTTAAAGTATTGTGTGTTGAGAAGAGATTGTAACTTTATTATGAATAATAAAGCTTATACTTCACTATAAAGTAAGGAGATGTTTCAAGCTTGAACTTTAGAAAGAGGAGAGTGAAGTTCAAAATCATTAAAGACAATCCATATATAGTAATCCTCATTAAAAAAAAAAAAGAGAATAAGAAAAGAAGGATTGAAAAAAAATCCCTAAAAGAAAAGAGAACAAGAAAAAAAAATAAAAAAAAAAGAAAAATGATTATGAGGAGAAGCTTGAGGAGATGCCTAATCAAAAATTGGCTTCACTTGAATCACCTTAAAGGGAGACCTGGATTTCATTTCTGAATTTATGTTTTAAGTACTGGCCTACATTCTAATGAATTTAACATGAACTCCTTTCTCACATAATCTTTTGAGGCACTCTTAATGCGACAAATTATGGTTCATCTTGAAATAAATAGAAGAATAGAAATCTTAGACTTGATTGCTGAATATTCTTATACCTGTAGTGTTGATCTGAGTTACTAAATTTCTTTCTGAAAATCTAACCAATATATTCTTTTGCATGAAAGATTTTAGTGTCTTACAGTTGGAAAGTACATTTCCTAGAGTTATATTTTATGTAGTAAAAAGATTACTTGAGGACAAGTAATAGTTAAGGTTTGGGGGATTCTGATGCACCAAAAATATATATGATTTTTGTTATATAATTTTACCCATTTTTGGTGATATTGCACTTTAAAGAAAGATATTTTTCATGATTTGTTGCAGGTATGATGATTTTAAGTGATTGGAGTGAAAATAAGCAAAAGGAACGAATCCGGAGCAAAAAGGAGCAAAAAAGAGCAAAATGGTGAAAAAGTGCTATGGCGCCGCCGACGCCAGAATTGGCACCGCCGGCGCCCTATCCGGCGCCGCCAGCGCCCGAAGTTGGTGGAGTTCAAATTTAAATAGTTTTGGTAACTTTTTGAAAGGATGCCTATGGAAAACTCTTGGTATTTCGTCCCTATCTTATAAGTAACTGTTTTTTGACGAAAATGAGAGGTTTTATAGTGTTTCTTCAATAGTTTAGAGTAGGTTTTGTGTGCTTCTTCATAGTTTAGTGTGTTAGGGTTTAGGAGAAGTATGGATTTGAGAGAAATTCTTCTCTAAGGAGGGAAGGAGAAGAGATAAAGTGAGAGATTACTTCTTCCTTTCCATTCTAAAGAGAGAATCGAGTGTTGTAAAAAAGAGAGAAGAGGATTTAAAGGAACTTCAAGGAAATTGCATTGGGGAAGAGAAAGAGATAAGTTGTATTTTCTTTTGTGGTTTGAATGACTTTTCTTTTATATATAAAATTCATGATTTATTGTATCTTCTCCATAAATTCTGAGTAGTCTCCCTTGTCTTTCTTCTTGCATAGAGATGTGATGATGGATTGATGTGGAGTTGAAGTGCTTTTAATGTAATGAAGAATTTGTGATGGTTTTTCATTTAGAACCTAATTTACTTTCGATTTGGCCAATTGAAATGCTAAAATATGTTGTTGAACATTAAGTTTGAAAGGATTTAATGTCCTACAACAATAATGAAAGATCCATTCAATTTCTATGGATGAATTGCGTAGTTCATGGGAATTAAGTGCAAATAAATAGGGAAATGTGTTTTGATGGACTTCAATGTGGAGATTTCAGGGTGACAAGCTGAAATCCCTAAATTGATTCTAAGAATTGTAACTAATATCAAAGGTTAGCCTTCGGGTGAAGGGTGAGTGGGAGCTCCGAAGTGAGCCGATATCCTCCTAGCCTAGCATTAGAGTTAGTGACTAAACGTAGAATATGTCAATGTTCTTTTCTTGCTTAGAAGAGGGGGTACTCTTTTAAGGGTAAAGAATCATCCATGCTCCTATTTGACACAACAATATAGAAAATTTCCATATCAATCCACACATCATATTCTCATTACAAGAGGAAAGATACTTTTCTCATACATCGAGAACCTTTCAAATACTTAGTTTAGTGTGTCTGTTAGTCAATTCTATTCTTAAAGTTGTTAGAAGTAATTGTAGTTAGTTAATTGTTACTGTTTAGTTGTTCTTACTGTTTCCTGCGTAGTAGTAGTAAGTAGAAAACTTTAATTTTAGTGCTTATTACATATTCTGTAACGCTTTCTTGAGCTTTAAGAATTTCCCTGTGGATCGATATCCAGGACTCCATTAGAGCCCTGTATTACTTGATATGATACGTATACTTGCTTTGAATGCTTGAACTTAACAAAATTATTATAAATCTATAAAACTGAGTTCATAAATTCTTGCAAAATATAAGTCCGCCGCATCAAGTTTTTGTGCCGTTGTCGGGGATTAAATCTTCTAGCAGTGGTATCAAATTCTTGCATTTTTAATTATATATAAAGTCAAGCATCATTTATGTTATAAGGGTCTTCTCTTTGGGTTACTTATTTTTCTCTTTGTGGAATGATCCAAGCTCACCGCATTTTTCAGGATGTTGAATCTAAGATTTTTGGTGAATCACATCCAAAGAATTGGAGCGTGAGTACGGAGATATAATGTAAGGAGAGAATGAATAATAAAAGTGATCTCATTTCTTGATTATATGCTTCCTCTATTTAAAGAGGGTTAGTATAGTCATTTTATTACATTTTCCCCACATAAAGTGGATCTATGCTAGGGTATTTCTGAAATTTTATATTTATGGGCCTATAATCCGGCCACCTTATGGCTCAACCAGCTAAGTTTAGTTGACTTTAAACAACAGGGTCAGCTCAGCCAGCTGAGCTGAGTCGGTGTAGTACGGCCGGCTGACTCAGTCTAGTTGATGATGCTCGATCCCTGATTAGAAGCTTTTGGAATCTCCACAAGATGGCTGGAAATACTTTGTGGAACTGGATTTTCCTTTTGATAATCTGTATTGTGGGGTAGGCGTGTTACATCAACTCGACTTTTCTGTAGTGGTTGGCTCGGGCACTCTTTCATCTCATATTCGAGTGGATGGCACGTGCTTGAATGATTCAGCTGTCTTCGTGTTTGCCTTGTGGCTTGGTCAGTTTTAGCCTAATTGGCTTGGCTCATTCTATCAGGTGACCAGTACAATCTCCTAGCAGTGTGCTCGCCTCCATCATACTTTTACCTTCCATATCATTAGATCTGCTCAAGATCAACGCAGACACTTTTTTAATGCAGACGATGCAATCTATCTTAGGTTGTTGGTTGAATGTATCTTTCAACAAATAGATCTCATGTTCAAGGATTTCCATGTGCCCAAAAAAATAAAAGGTGTATTTTATTTTAATTATATTAATGTTTATCGCTAATTAATATTTTTAAATATATAAATGTATATGAATTTATGATATGCATATAAATCTCCAATCATTAATGATATACATCAATAATCTTGTCACTTTATTAAAAATTAAAGCTAGAAAATGTGATTAGAACAGATTAATAATGGATACGCATAATCTCCCCCGAGAAAATCATTTTCCACAGTTGGACCAAAAGACGCTACAAAGCAAGACAAAAATTCATATTCTTTTATTCCTGATCAGTCAAATCAAATGTCTAATAATCACTTTGTTAAACAAAACAAATCTTCCTCTTTGTAGAAGCAAAATCCGAACTGTAATCGCACTTTATAATGTTTTAAGACAACTATGTGAAGAAAAAGCTCTCAATAATCAAAAGAAACAAAATTCTAAGAATGAACTTTTGAAAATCTGAACAAGAGATCGTCATATTGGAAACTTTAGCCATCTTTTTTATCTTCATACGGATTTCTTTTTGTTATAAAATCGACAACAAATTAAGAGCATGAATGTTGAAGTGGATCTTCTTTGGCTGAGACGGTGTCAAATTCTACATCAAGAATGGGCTTACATGGATCTCGAGGAAAAATAATAGAGAACATAAAGAATATGATGTGTGTGTGCAAATAATTGATCGGTTTTCAAGGATAACTAAATGAAAAGAATTAACGACCCTACAATTACCACATAGCCGCGTCAGCACATATTTCCTAGTAACTTCCAGCATGAAAGTTAGCAGTCAGCCGGGATGAAGTACTTCAATATAGATGCAGATCAGAGGTAGGTTGCTTGTCGGATTATGGTGATTCACTCATTGTCCGATGAAATAATCCTACCTAAGGGCAATATGTCTTCACCTTCAATTTCTACATAATGGTCGATCGAAGATTATTAAAGCTGGTCGAAAGATGTTAGGATGGTTGAATGAATCATGGTTGACCGAATGAACTCCAAGCAACTGAATTGGGCAGTTACGAATGTAAAGCATTGTTTATGATAGCTACAGAAATGTTGTGTTAATAGCGGTTACGAGGTCAGCATAAGTGATATTCTGTCACAAATGTGTAATTGTAATAGCTCATTAATTATAATTATATTCGTCTTAAAAGAAGACAACCATGCAACTTAAGAGATCAAACCTTATCAATTATAAATAGGAAGACTATTCTCAAAAGAAAGGACTTTAAACAGAATTCTCACTAAAAACTTTTTTTCATTATCATTTTTTTAGAGTTTAGGTTAAGATTAAGCCTACTCTGAAAAGTAACCGTTGCACTGGAAATTCTAAATCTTAGAGAATTCCTAAGAAATTGCCATTAGCATATCAAACCACTGCTGCGGTTCAACTTAAACGATCAGAACCACCCGCAGAAGTTGCACCTGCAGAACATTAATTTGCAACGTTTAAATATAACTGTTATATAGTCAAAACTGAGCCGTCATGTTATGGATATCGTCTAATAAAAATTTAAGTTACAATCACTCAGTTTTAACACAATCAATATTGTTCTAGTAATTCGTAGAGGTCATTGCTTGCGTAATAGCTTATAGTATCAATAGTAATGGTCCTACAACCTCATATTGGATGATAAGTGATGGAGGATAAGGATAATTAGGTATATATGTCAGTTGATCTTGGCTTTGGTGGAATAATTGATACAAGCCAAGTCTACACGTGTATGAAGTAGGTTGGTGGAGAGTAGAGATACAAAGTTATGAAGAATGGAGATGAAATATAGGTTTTGGATGTAAAAATAAATAAAAAAATTCTTCAATCCTGATTGAAATTAATATAAATTTTAATTCACGAGTAAGTCACCAAAGTTCCATAGGAGTGATCCACCAAGTTTAACATAATAAAATATCCAATGTACTCAGCATCATAACATCCATGTCTTTTTGCTATTATTGTGTAACAATTTTTCTTTATATTGAAAATATAACAATTAAAATAAACAGTTCTAGCATGGGCGTCTCTTGAAATTTAACATTCTTTTTCATAATACGGTACTCAATATATCCCATAATGTCATTGTTATACTCAATATACCCATATGTCATCGGTACAAGTGCATCATCATTTAAGTCTTAAAAAATGTCTGCACGAATCTTAAAGAGATCTGACGGCCGATAAAGATGTTGACGTGGCTGACCGGGACTAACTAGAAGCAGTTCAAGGGCCCCCGCCTATTCAACTGTCATCTCCAAGCCTGGAGAAAAATAATCCAAAGACGAGAGGAATTCGACTGCCTCCTTTAAAGTCTAATGGCGCAAAGCTCACGCGGATGAATCCACCGACATTCTTCAATCAAGCTTGGTGAATGATATAAGAATCGATCGAATCTAAAATTGTCAGCATGGGGCCTCCTAATCTGCCATATGTTCATAGCGGCCCAGAAAGTAGCTCAGCTAGCAGCCCCCTCAGTCGCTCGACACGTGGCTACCTGACATAAGAACCGGTCAAGTGTCATCCTAAGCTCCCAGCTCCATCTAGCTAGACGCTATTTTAGACTCCCAGACCGATAATTATGTAGTGACTAATATGCCCCATACCTCTCTCTCTCTCTCTCTCTCTCTCTCTCTCTCTCTCTCTCTCTCTCTCTCTCTCTCTCTCTCTCTCTCTGTATATATATAATAGATATACATATAGATACTTTTTAAGTGACCATATCCATAAGAGGCTGTAAAATTAAAGTTCACTACAAATTCCATTTTTGGCAACTTATAGAGCTTTGAGCTGGTGCGGTGAACAATATTTTAAATCAATTTGGAACCAATATATGCCAAGTAAAATGTGGATAAAATGGATTGATGTGCGTGTGTTTTGTGTGAGCACGCGTGAGTTGGAATAATATTTATTTTTTCTAGTTTCCATACCAATGTAGGCCGATAAGTTGCAAAAGGATATTCTAGAAAGATGAACTCCAAAGTGACACCTTGAAGTCTGTGAATCCTTCTAAAAAGATAAAGCCTGAAGATAGATATGCAATCTTCCTTTATATCCAATTAGACTTGAATAAATAATGGAAGAGCCATCATGGATATTACTTTTTCTCTACTTGGGCATGTAGTGGAACCTAATCGCACTCAATCTCTTAAATTATTTTATTTCTTTTATTTGATAATTATTTATTTACGGGTGTATCAAGCTTTAATATCATTTTAATTAGCTACCGTTTTTTTTTCAAGCCCAATTATATGACTAGAAGTCAGGCTGACTTAACCATTGGAGAAGATTAACGTTTGTATGTCCGATATATTCAAGTTATAACAATAATGGTAGTTCTTACCATAAAACAATGATAGTGTTTGCTATTCTTTGTACTTACGTCCTGTCTTAACTTCTCGTATATTTTTGTCGGTTGAAATGAAAATTTTAAGGGTTTGTTTGAGATCAAATTTATTTTATATTTTTGCTGATTTTTGTTTTATTTTAAAAATATATTTATTTTGATGGTTTTAGAGATATTTTTATTTTCTTATTTCAAAAATTAAATTGAAATATTTTTTAAAAGACTAAAAAAATATTAGATTTTTTAAATACTTTTTTTTTAAATCACATCTTAGTCAAATTTTTCTAAATATTTTTTTTTTCAAGAAAAAAAATATAAAAGTTATCCTAAATGGCCCTTAAATTTTTTAATAAAATGATCCATTACAAAACAAACTTTAATGGACTTTCTCTCTCTCACTCCCTCTCTCTCTCTCTCTATATATATATATATAATAAAAATTATAAAACTTAAGTTAAAGTTGATCAGACCTGCTATTTGAATTAAAATAAAATTGATTTATTCTGATTTGGTAAAGTCAGGATCTGTTTGAGATAACTTTCAGCCTATTTTATTTTTGAACCGTCACTGCAGCTCTGTGTGGGGAGCTATTTTTTTCAGTTTTTTTAAATTTTTGTGGAACAAATTTATTGTTTTCAATCTGAATTGTTAAAGTATAGTAACTGTAAGATAGCTACGGTCTAACTTTTTAAGAATAAAATGAATTTATAATTATCACCACAATTTTTAAAAACACAATTTCATGTGTAATACTTTCACAGTTATTTCTTCAAAAAAACAACAGCTGCCCCAGACAGACCATAGAATAGAACTAAGATGGCTTGATTAACTGTTTGACGTTTGGCTTCATGCTTAGCAGTCAGCAGTAGGCGAAAAGATAGTAAAACCACAGAACCATCATCCGTTTGGATTATTGTTGAATATTGCCTCTTAATTGCAAGATCGATTAAATTGGCTCTTTATGAACGTAAAAGTATCTTAGATATTTTAAGTTATTAGTCACTAAACGTGCTTAACGTTAAACTTGTTGCGAGGCTTCATAATATAACTGTTCGCTCATTTAATCAATGCATTTTGCTATTTAAAGGTGCTATTTATAATGAATTGGGAGATGGGACTTTATATACACCACAAATTCATTTCGAATTATTATATAACTGTTTAAACCTCTAGCCAGTTTGCCGGTAGTGATGGTGATCCTCGAATAGTTAGATACATGAGGGTGGCTAGGGGCTCGTATAATAGCTTTGCCCATTCTTTATATATATATATATATACCCACCCTCATGTGTCTAACTATTTTCTAATCCAAATTATATATATATATTTATATATATATATACATTTTCTAATCCAAATTTTTAAAATAAGTTACATACTGTTAAGCGATTATTCAAAGTAATTGAATTTCTAAAATATTATATAAATAAATATCAAAATTTATAATTTCAACTTTTAAATATATTAGAATTAATTGTCGTCTACCAAAATCCAACCAACCAAAATTTTGTTAAGTAAGAATTGATTATGTTGACAGATCAATTGTATGGATTGGATTTTTATTATCATAAGCGAAGATGCGTCGTATTCTCAAAAAAACTATATTATGGTCGATTTCAAAAATTTAATTTTAAAAATATTTTAAATAAGTTCCTAGAAATGGTTCAGTACTTCAGTATTTGATACCCATTACAAAGTATATCTATAATTTTATAGCAACAATTTGCTACCACAAAAAGAACAAAGTATCAAGCATATATTGCTGTCATTGTCTACGTGGTTTAAGATGGGCTACTGCAACAAGTTATTCTAGCCATGTGTTCTTTGAAAGGCAAAAATCAATAAATCAAATAATTTTAAAAGTAGAAATTTTAGAAACAATTTTCTTTCAAGATCCAAATTCATGGTAAATTTAAGGATTAATCAAAAAGCTAGTGGGAAAGTAATAAACCATGCTGGTCATTGCATTATCAGTTCATTGACTCATGGTTGGTAAGGACCTTTATAAGACTTCTTTTGTTGTTTAAATTCGCCGAACTTTTAAGATCCTTCACTCAAGTTTTACTCAGGATCGATTCCCTTAACATATCCTCTTAAAACATTGTCTACACAAAGATTACTAATAACTTAGTACAGAGTTGACACACTTGCTACTTTAATTCATATTTTGTCATAAATGGGGAGTTAAACTCAATGGTTGAGCCTCTGTGAGTAAGATATGCATGAATATGTGGTTTTGATGCTTGGGATTAGAAAAAGGTTTGAGGAAATGTCATGTAATGATGCACGGGACAATGCAAAAAAAGTTGCTTCATAAGTAAAAAATATTTCATCACATATATTTGTTTTAACAAAACATGAACTACTTTCATTAAGATGTTTTTTTTTTATCGTTTGAAAAATAAAAAGGTACCTTTTGAAATTCCCTAGATGCCTCTCTTTTCCTTTTATGTTGACTGAAAGCTAAAAAGAACAAGGATAACCTTAAAAAGTATAGAGTTCCCTCTGTCTATTCGATATGGTTCTCACTTTTAGGGCATAATCATCTCGGAATTATATGTAGGGCAGATACTCATGGTATTCAATCTATAAGTCTATCATTCACGTTTTTATTTGGTTGATTAATAGTTAGTAAAGTAGGTTTCAATAATTTTAACCTAGTTGCTAATATAGTTTTTACTTTAGAGTTTATCATTTTTCTCATTTTTTAGTGCCCATTCTTAACTTGTTCTTAAGGGTGAGTTCCACAATTGTGAGTAGTTGATATGATACGTATATGGGGATATTTATTTTTTTCAAATTTAATTCCTCTAAAATATTCATTGCAATCTTAAACTTTAGATCCCTTTGCCTTTTCCATATTTACAAGTATTTACAAGTCCTTCACCATAAATAATATCATTAACTAGCTAGAAAAATTTGTCACCTTATGATAGTATAAAAAGTTTCGACCTTATTGCTAATGATGGAGTCATCCTAAGGGCTCATATAATTTAGGGTAGGACATTAACCCATTTACCTAGAACATTCAACTTTATTCCTTATAAAATTATGAATTTTCTTGCTCGTTGTCGTGACTTAGCAATATCTTTGAATGATAGACTAAAATTTTTTTGAAGCAGATTTATTGGTTGTGAGCCATTATCAATGATAATCACATGTGATATATCATGTTATCGTATTGTTGTTCTCAAGTAAGACTATGAATTGCCTTTATAGTATTCATGAAGAGCACATTAGCATTTATCTTTTTTGAAGTAGTCAACCTCTATGAGTATAATATTTTTTTCCCCTTTTCACCATTGAAAATGAATCGAGTAAGTCTATGCACCACATATTAATAGGTCAAGAAGAACATATTACAAGTTGTTTATGGAAATTTGGAGTTATATGAAGTTAAACTTTTGGCATTAAAAGAACTATTTTGGAGGAGTTTCCTATGACTTGGATGATCAATCTGAATTTGGCTTGTTATTTATGAGCTTCATGAATGTTTTAACACTTGAATTATTCCCATATTGGCCAAAGTAAACATTTTTGATAATACACGTGACATTATTTTAACAAACAAATCTCACGATGGGGGAGATTTTATCGACTTTATAATTTAACCTTAATTAGCATATAAAGAGTAGCAATAGTCTTGAATTAAGACTATCCTTAGTCTTTATTGCTTAGTAGGATGCTTCTATAATTTCAGTGGTTTCTCACCTTTTTGTTTTATATATAAAACTTCTCTATAATTGCCCCTCTCAAATATCCTTTCCATAAAACCTCCGCCTAAGAGAAATAGAGTGAAGTAATGTAAGAAACAAAGCAGACAAATATGAAGGAAAAAAGAATAGATACGAAGATATCATATAAGAGAGTCATCATCACATATACCAGAAGAGAGCTGTCCTAAATGAATTAGACCATATTAAGCCCGAGTAATACATGAGAAAATTCTTACAAAATAAGTTTGAGGCTAAATTAAATTACAAAATCAAATTTATTTTATATGAGTTCAAAGAGAACTCCGACAGCAATTTTTCTTCATTATCAATGACATCGAGAGCAATACACAACAAGACTCTCAATAAGAGGGGATGTGCTTCATCTTTAATAGAGACTTGTTATTCTAGTACTAAGGAAGGCTTTATTATTCTTATAGTAGAAAACTTGTGATATCAAGCTAGAACAAGGTAATTGAGCAGCAAAGTAACTCGACATATAGTGGTCTCTCAATAATAAAAGCCTACAAACTACTATAAATACTAGATAAAAGAGCACGAAGGACCCAGTAAGGATATCAATGGTAAGTAAGGAAATATAGGCTAGTAGACATTGCTTAGTCAAGACTCAATGGATCCATCAATCTAGGCAATTGTAATCGTAAATCTACTGAGTCATGAAAGCAGTTGACCCAACATGACAATATCAACTTGTCAACATCCATGTGTTGCATCATCTAAAATACTTCAGTAGACCTAAAGCCACAAGAAAGAGATATCTAAGCTCCTATGACTCTAATCAGATAGAAAAGGAGAAAATATGGTTTATATTAGCCAAGAATATGATTAAGATGCCATAAAGTAGAAAAGAATTGATGACTCAGTTACAAAACCAACTCACCTCATAGTAGACTTATAATTATGTTTTAGTCAGAAATTCCTCTAACACCCTAGTTGTGTTAGACAACCATAAGTCAGAATGGTATAATACTGATACTTTCCCTCAATACAATAAGTATAAATGTAATATTTCCTAGAGAATCCTAATGGTGGAGGCTCTATTAAATGACTCGAATAATAATTATGTAAATGCAACCACTTTAAAACCTCTTAGAAACCATGTAGAAAATTAAGGATACATATTTTAAAAATCATACAAATTTAAACTTAAATTTTAAAATGAATCTTTTATGATTAAAAATTTATATAAAAAATTTTGTTTTAAAGATCCTACGAGTAGTTGTGAGCTCAAACAAATAAATAACAGTGAAAATTCAACATATGCCATAAAAATTAACATGCCAAATAAATAAAGAATATATCGGGTGCCCCTGGTCAACACATATCCCACATAATAAAAAAAAAATTAACAGTCATGCCACACACAATATATGACTAATCTTAGATCTATTCAATATTTTGAATTAAGGTATGAGGCATGAGAGCATGTAGTTCCTTGTCATGGGGACATGGCTCTGTATGCCAAGCACCTTAAGAAATCATGCTCGTACCTTATATCTAATACATATTCCAAACCAAGGAATTAAAAAAAAAATGTTACATAATAATGATTTAAAATAAATACTCAAGACACAAAACAAAGGGTAATGTTGATTAAGGGTTGCAAACATGAAATTAATCATGCTAATTAGATGAGTGATAACAATAAGACTGATATAAAATATGTTAGTATAAAGCTTAATTTTTTATGCTCCTCAAATTTTAGGCATGCTATCTGTAAGAATGTCACCACTAAGAAACAGGAGTGTATATATCTCACATCTAATAAACACACAAAAGAAACAATCAAAATGCAATGGCTAGTAACACATACCAATGTAATAGCCATGAATAAAAAAACTTAGTTGCACCCTAACCCTATATCTAAGAATGTTTCTACGATGTTGTGTAACCAACATATAAGTGATAATTTTGCAGTTCTAGAATAAGGGCATTCTTCTAGCATCTTATCTTGTCACATGAATGATGAAAATTAATCCATACAGATGCTTATCCAGTAGTAAAACGATAATTCATATTACCTATTTGGTTAAGTTAATAAGTAATGCACATTGTTTTTATTACCATCACAAATCATAAATAGGGTTAACTTAAGCCTCACTATGAAATTGTTCACTTATGAACTTAGACATCAATTGGAACGAGTGTGCATTTACCTAAAAAAAAGAAAACCACACAATGAATTTAAAATGCATGACATGAATAAATTTAATGCCTTGGGAAATGTTCCCAAAAGACATAAATGAAAGATTTGATATGTAATGGAAGTGTGATGAGCAAATGCAATAAATACATTAAATAGGTAAAATATAGACATTAATTCATATGTTTAATGTAAACTCATGATAACAAACAAGTCAAATGACTTAAGACAATTTAACGAACATATATGTAACACAAGCACAAGAACACAAATGTGATTCCTAAACCTGAGAACAAAAATATAATGTTGTGAAGACAACACTGTAGTACTCATCATAATATTATTGGAGAAGTAGGGTGCTTGAAGAAATCACCTAGGCTCCAGCCACTGTTGACCTCCAAGGGTCACTTGCTGGCTTAATTAATCTTAAATAAGCAATAATTTGAACTTTAGTTGAGCTAAAACTTGAGCTAAAATCTAATTTAAAATCCAAAAAATAAAAATTTAAAACCAAAGAAATAAAATTGGAATAAAATCTAACCAACTTCATCCAAATCTTAAAATTGACCTAAAAATCAACATAAAGCAACATATACATTGAAATTATTAATTTCTTAATAGGTCATCATAGAGCTTGAAACTTCATTCTAAAGGTTGTATGCTATTTATTACCACATATAAAAAACATTCAAATACTTTTAATTATTATATGATTTAATTTTTTATGTAAAACTTTTCATCTTAAGTTTTCATGCATGAAAAGTGCTTCACACACCCAAAAATTAGTTTTTTTTATATAGACTAATTCAGTTGTCACAATTACATTATGCAAGTTGCATGATGTTTATAATGACATATGAGATGCAAGAAAATTATTTTGGCAATCATCTAGTACAGTTTTTACTTAATCCTTTGTATTTTAGGTTCTTAAAAATAAAAAATGTCCAAACATAAGAATATTTTTAACAAATCATGATTTTTTTATAACAGTCTACTTAAGTGCCTATATCTTGTCAAAATCTTTCCAATGAATTCCTTTGTACCCATACTGGTCTCAATTTGAGGCCCATTAAGCCTACAAACTTTTGGACGATAATTTCGATAATAAAAAAAGAACAATCCTAAGAATCCATTCAAAATGAATTTTGATCAAAATCAAACTTCAATTAAGGTGAATATGAGCTAAAATACATAAATTAAACCATTAAAATCCACTAAAAGCTCTTACACAAAATTCGCTAAAATTTTCTCTCATAAGTTTGGGCCCAAACTTTGACATAAACTATCTTAAGATGGGGACCACTTTAAACTAATTAGACCACTAAATTCCTTCTATTTTCTACCAAACGATCTAGGGTCCAAATTGTTTCCATAACCACTGTCAACCAATCATAAGGACTGAACCACTTTAATTTGAAATATCATGAGTTAGAAGCCATTCCATTAAATACTAATTACACCATAGAATTCCTTATATTTTTCTCTTTTAAATGTTCTATACTTTCCATCATGACCATAACCACCTTAACCACCCTCGAGATATACTTTTCCCTTCATCAAAATATTAAAATTTTCCTCTTATTTCCCCTTGACTCCTTTGTCCAAAATGTACCCAACTTAAATTTCTCATCCCATCAAAATCCACATTCTCCCTTCCCATTTTTTCTCTTTCCTAAAATCACCACTCCTCCTTTACTCTCATAGCCGAGACCCCCCTCCTCATTCTCCTCTGAAAATCAATCCCTTTCTTCCTCCTCTTCTATTCTCTTCTCCTCCAAAAGCCTAGATCCCTCTCTCTATTTCAAGGATAAGGAGATCCCCTCTCATCCAAGAAAGAACCAAGGCATCAATCCAAGTAAAGGTATATCACTCCATATATTTTCATTTCAATAGAGTTTTGGATGATGTAGACTATATAATTGTTGTGAATCTACCTCTTTCTTCTTATTTTCCTCTCAAACCTGAGCCCCTCTCCTCTTTTCATCCCATTTCTCACCAAACTCGAGCCTATCTCCTTCTTCCTTCAAATTTCCTACTTATATCTAAGCCCCTCTCCCATTTTCTTCCCATTTCTTACCATCCCAAGACTATCCCACTTTGCTCCCACTTCCCACACATACCTGAGCTCCTTTCCCCTTCTTTTCCTATTTGTCACCATACTTGAGCTTTTTCACCGCCATAACCCTCTAATTCAACTAGTATAATCGAAACCAAGCATATACAAACTATCCTATCTTAAATATTGACTCATCATCTAACACCCCTTCCTTTTCCTTTCCCCTATAGAAAAATGCCATCCAAGTCCCTCGCCATCTCCTTCTCCTCCTAGCCTTTTTAAAATCCAACAATGCCTATCACAATCTCCTTCACTTCCTAGCCTAGCCAAAAGCCAACCAGTTCTCAGCATTTTCTTCATTTCCCAGGCTTCGTGAACCTAAAAACAATGCTCTTAGTTTTTGTTTTTCCTAATCTAGCCATAATTTCATCATCCCCTACTTCACTTTGCCATATCATATACAATTCCCTTTCGCTCTCCCTCTCCTCCTTACCATAACCAAGCCAAATAATTAATCCCCATGGACTCTCCCTCTCCTCCTTAGCCTAAGTAACATCAACATCTAATCTTATGAAGTCTCCATCCTTTTTACTCGAATCTGAGCACTCACCATACTCTCTCCCTATCTTCATAAGCACTCACTTCACCAACAAACAAAACTAAGCCTAAGAAAAACCTCACTCCCATCCTCATCCTTATCCTAAATGAGCCCTCATCTCTCTAAGAAAAGAAGACTAACCTTCTTGTAAAATTTCATGTCATGAAATTACATGTGGTGTAGGTTTATTCCATGCAAACCTATGTGGTCTAGGTTCAATTATTCAAATTCTTGTGGCTTAGGTTTATTTCATGCAATTTTATGTGGTTAAGGTTTATTTCATGTGAATCCATCTGAATTATGCTATTCTTCATAAAAATCATGTGAATGTTCTTAAGGTCCACAGAAGTAGAAAATCTTCATGCGACTTTATGTCTTTCATGCTAAATTTTCATAAGGTAGTATATGTTTCCATTCCAGATATTGTCCATGCAATTAAAAATATTCATGTGGTTTTCTGTCATCCATGCTAAATTTTCATGTGCTAGTATGTGTTTCCATGTGATATATCCAAACTTGTGGCTTTATGTCTTCCATGCTAAATTTTAATTTGTTAACATATGTTTTGATGTCAAATATCCTTGCTTATGACTGGATGTTTTCCATGCTAAATTTGATGCATTAATGTATGTTTCCACGTCAAATATCCATACTTGTGGTTTCATATCTTTCATGCTTAATTTCAATGTGTTAGTATAAGTTTCCAAGATAAATGTCCATTCTTGTGATTTTATGTTTTCCATGCCAAATATCAATGCTTAGATTTATGTCTTCCATGCAAATTTACATGCTTAAGTTTATGCTCATGCAAGTAAGTTGTGATTTTATGGAATTATTAGAAAACATGCCTAAGATAGCTAAAATACATGAATTATGTTTGCATACTTGGAAATGATGATTTCCATAAGCCAAATGTATTGGGATTAATTTGCAAAGTCTATGTAGTTTAGTGGCGTTAGTTCATATATATTGGAACAAAAAATTAAAATAGTTTTTTTATAAAAATAAACATAAACTGATAAGGGCTAGAAATGAACTATTTTTCATAAAAATATACATAAATTTAAAGGCTCTTAAGATGAATGCCTTTTAAAAAACTTATATAGATTTATATGAGCTCCATTTATAAAGTTTAAAAGAGCTCTGAAGGTGAGGATGATAAAAAAAGTTTTCAGAAGCTCTAATTTATAATATCTTTTATAAACTTATTATTTTAAAATTGGGTCCTTAAAAATGAAATTCTTATTAAACAATTAAAATAAATCCTTTTTAAAAAAAACTAAAAAAAAACCAAAACTTTTTAAAGAATTGAGAAAATTTATTAAGAAAGAACCTTTCTAAAACTTAAACTTAAGCTCAATTTATTTAATGAAATTGTCATTTTAAGAAAGTAAGAAAACACTTAAAAGTCATACAAACATTTATGTTTAATTGATCTATATTAATTGCAGTTGATGATGTGTTAATATTAGTGATGTTCATTTTATCGGATGTACAATAAACTTTATCTTGATAGAAAAAGAATCACTAAAGGGTTCTTAAACGAGGTTGAGGCCTTTAGTAGCAACATCTAATATTTTATCATAACTATCCAAGGGAAGGTTTCAGTGTCCATAATTGAAGCATAGAAATACAACACATGAAATACCAGATAAAGTCAGATAGGATTTGTATAAGCTGATCCACGAGATATTTATGATTATGATATATATATATATATATATATATATATATATATATATATATATATATATATATATATATATATTCAACCACAAAAAACATCTCCAACAAAAATGAAAAAGAAATTACATGACTCAAAACAGCGTAAAAAAGTGTATAAGGCGGACTTGTAAGACACCCCAACAAAAACCCATAAAATGTGAACATTTCTGTGTACTACATTTGACTAGGGGAAAGTTCATTTAGAGGGGTAGCCAGATCTTATATGAGGGGCCCCCACAATATCTCCTGGGAGCAGGAAGGAGAGAGGAGGGTGGGGGGTAGGCTGATACCTGGGTGAGAGCAGAAGTCCTGGCCACCTGGCTAACCAATTGACTGGTCGGTTCCCTTCTCTGAAGATGAACTGAAACTGGGGGCGAAGGGTGATTCTTAAGTTGTTTATTCTGTTTATCCAGAAAGATTCATGCCAAAAGGGGGGGGGGGAGTCAGATTCCAGCGGCTCCAACAGGTTGGAAGAGTCTACTTCAATGGACAGGGAGGACCACCTTTAAATTCAGCTAGTTTTAAGGCCCAAAAGACTGCCATCAGTTTAGCCTTAATAGCATCAAGTGCAGAAATGTGAGCCTGAAAAAATAGAAAGCACTTTCCCTTATGGTTTCTGAATTCCCCTCCAACCCCAACACTTAGAGGTGAAAAACTGCCATTAGTGTTAGCTTTCAGATATGGAGGGTCTGGAGGCTTCCAATCTACCAAGATCACTTGAGGTGGGGCGATTTAAAACTGCATGGAAGTTTTAGGCTGAGGGGGAAATCCTTGATATTAACCAGTTTGGATAGATAGGTAAGACAGTTTCTTGCAACAATATCAGGCCTAGAAGGAAGGTTCTCAAAAGTGGCTTGGTTCCTACTTTGCCAGATAAACCATGCAATGATGAATGGGAGGATCCCCAAATTAACAACATTCCATTCTTTCCAGCTGGTGTAGATGTTCTTTCATGAAGGTGGAGGAGGTTGATGTTGAGATGACTAATACACAGCTTCCAGACTTGTTGAGAGAAAGTGCAGCCAAAGAAAAGATGGGGAGTGGTTTCTTCATTTTTTTTGCAAAGTCTGCAACAGGATGGGCCTCTCAACCCCTTTAACTTAAGGAGGTCATCAGTAAGAATGATCCTGTGAAGTAATTTCCAGCAGAAGAAGGACATGGAGGGGGACATGTGTTTGTTCCAGATGAGTTTACCCCAGGGGACCTCCTCTCATTGGAAGAGCTTTGAAGAGATAGCTTTGGAAAGGCTTTGGGACTTGTAAGAGGCCCAGACTATTCTATTTGCCTTGGAGGTGTTGGGGGGATGGAAGAAATGAGTTGAGCAGAAGGAGCCTTTAGAAGTGAGTTCAATAAAGGCATACACCAGGATCCATTTCCCACACAATCATCAACTGTTAGAAGCGGGGAGTGGGGAGTGTTGTGGTATGGTTGAAGCCAGTCTTGAGGACACCATCTGTCCAACCAGAAAGAGATTTCACCTTTCCCCAGTTCCCAGGGAAACATAGTATCTGCTAAGGGAAGGGCTTTAAGCATACCAATCCAGATTCTGGAGTCTCCACGTTTTTTAGTGCCTTGGGATGGGTAGATACCTCTACAATACTTTCCTTTCATAAACTGTGCCCAGAGAGATATTTGGAATTTGAATTTGAGCCAAAGTTTACAGTGGTTTACTTGTGATAACTGCTTCAAACCCTAGAAGCCCAAGCCCCCAGCCCAATTTGGTTTCGCCACCTTCTGCCAGGAGGACCAATGGATCTGTTTACTCCTTCCTGACCAAAGAAACCTATTGAAAATCCTTTCCATTTGCACCTGGGTGCTTCTTTTTATGGAGGTCATCTGAAGGGTGTAAGAAGGGAAGGTGGTGAGGATGCTCTTCAGGAGTGTGATCTCCCACAACTTGATAGGAAGGAATGAGACCAGCTGAATAATTGGTTATGTATTTTCTGGAGGATGGAGTCAAATTGAGTTTGTTTCACTCTAGCTCTTAGGATAGGGACCCCAAGATAGAGTAGAGGTCTAGAAGGGCAGGAAAAGCCAGTGTGGTCCAGGATCCAGAGTTTATTGCTTAATGATAACTTGCTACTGCAAATGATGTGTCATTTTTCTTTATTGAAAGCCATCCTTGAGATAGCCTGGAACTGCTGGAGACATTTAATAATACCTTTGACTGAGTTTTTGTGAGCATTGGAAAATAACATGATGTCATCTGCATAGCTGAGGTGAGAGATGTGCAGGTCAGATCTGTGGTGATATCTAAAGTGATTTTAAGAAAATTTGTTAGAGTTGAGAAGTCTGGAGAGGTAGTCAAATGCCAGGATGAATAAAGTTGGAGAGAGGGGATCCCCTTGCTTCAGACCTCTAGATGCAGAAAAATTACCCCATGTAGACCCATTAAGGAGGATAGAGTGCCCATTAGAAGCCAACCATCTCGAAATAAGAAAACAGAAAGGTGAACTGAAACCCCTGGTAGTTAGAACCTTGATCCGCCCGATATTTATACTTACAATTATGATATGAAAATTGGCAACGGTGCCAAAAACTTGGTCCGTCTAAGTTTTATATTTATGATTTTGATATGAAAATTATGATTTATAATGTGGATACTACCCAAGTATACGTATCATTTATCAAGTAATATAGGACTTTCTGATTAAGCCTCGAGATATCGAACCCACAGGGAAAGTGAAAAATCTTTAAAGAAATAAGAAAATTATCTTTTTACTTTTTAATTGGCTTTTGAAAGTATGTTTTGATTTTGAAAAGTTTGATAGTTGATTTCACTATTTAAATTTTCTTAAAAAGGTTAAGCAAGAAATTAAAATGACAATAACTGTACACACAGTATGAAAAATACTATTAACTAGGATATCTTTTTCTTTCTCTTATAAAGTAGTAATAATTATGAAATTATTGTTGTAGAAGTATTTAAATTTTTTGTGATAAATAGAAGCAAATGTATTCTTTACCCTTACTTGGTTATATAAAGAACATTGGTTAATTTAAAATTTTATCATTTTGAACTTGGTTAGGCAGGGAAGATACCAGCTCTCACTCTAGATTTCCCTCATTTCCCTCCACCTGGGGGCTAACTTCTCATAACAAAATTCAAAACTTCAAACCAAATTAGAGGCTTTGAGCCTGTCACACTAAAAATCCTTTAATTTTACTCCCTTTTTTAAAACATCTTCTAATATATTGCATTCAATTATATGAACTACAATTTTCACCTATATAATTGCATGTGATTCTTTCTAACTTTTATGAGATAATACCGCATTGGATATTACACAATCTCACCACAAATTTTACATCTTAACAGGCCAAATTAAGAAGTAAACAAAGTTTATAGAATCAATTTCCACAACTTCTTCAAACTTTAAACACAGATACATTCCACAACAATTTTTCATGAATTACTTACTTCTTCATTTAAGAAAGAAAAAAAAAGTAAACTACTCAGAATGCATTGAGAAAATGCAAAAACACATTAATTTGAAATTAAAAACCATAAGAAAAATAACAAACACAACAAGTATTAATTAAAAACTAAATGTAAGAACAAAAGTAAACACTTATCTAAAAATCCTCTCCACAAGACTCAGGAAGTTCCTCTGAAACTTTGACTCTTCACTAAACTACTCCTCAGAGCGGGTCTCCCAACTCCGATGATTCAGAAACAGACTTCAGACTTTAATAAAAACTAAACTAAAGGAAAGAAAAGAAGTGGGAAGAAGAAGGCTTCAATCCTACCCTTTTCTCTTTTCTATTCTCTACTCCTTCTCCTAATAAAAACTAAAATAAAAACTCTATAAAAACTCTCTTAAAAATGCAATGGAATAGCCCGTCATGCAAAGGAAGAGCCCTTAATCTTTCCTAAGACTCTCTTTAAATATTAAACCAAAAGGTGCCTTAGTGTCTCTTCAAAATATGTCCAGATTTGATGTATCCACCAAAGAATGCACCCCTTCATTCAAACTTGTTGCCCAAAGGAAGTTATGGAAGTTACCACCAAGAGTTGCATCCCATCCCCTTTGAAAATGACGCCAAATTCAAATTAATCTCGATTTTTAACTGTGGCAGCTAAGCGCCGGCACAGCGACGCTTAGCCGCCGTGCCCAAATTTTCATTTTTCATTTTTTTTGCTCCAAATTTGATTCAATTTCACTCCTTTCATCTTAATCACTCATTTTCATCATACCTGCAAGAAAAACACAAAATACCTTCCATTAAAGTGCAATATCGTGAAAAATAGTTATAAAAATGTGCATAAAAATATTATATATTTTAGGTGTATCAAAATCCCCCAAACTTAAAATATTACTTGTCCTGAAGTGACAGTTAATCTTATGAAAAAATTTTAACATGCAAATTATGTAATGAGTTTCTTAGGAAGATAACAAAATTTTGTTCTAGAAATGGAATAGTCCAATTTAGAAAAAATTCCAGTAATTAAGACCAACTTAAAGTTTAGAAAGTTCTTACGGAAAGAAAAATGACAAATATAAGTCTCTATCTAATTCAAAAATATTTGTAGATTCTTCAAAATATAGGATTCAAACATCTTATTTTTCTCTCTTAAAAATGTTTATTTAAAAATAATTTTACTTACTATATTATATCCTTAAGCTTTAGATTTTCTCTGAACTTATATATTAAACTTTAGGTATGGAACCAATTTTTGATTCGGCCCTTAAATCCTCAAGCTTCTCCTCCTTTTTTACATACTATTTTTCACTTTTTCTTTTTCTTTTCTTTTTTTATTTTTCTTTTTTTTAAGGCAAGGATTACTGTATCTGGATATGCCTTTAATGATTTTGAATTCCACCATTCCATGTAAAATTAAGGTCAGATATATATCTTTCACTTAAAACTCATAATAATAGTATTTGAAAATTATTCCTCAATAAAAGAATTTAAGCTTTAAAGAATAAAAGTCAAATCTTTTATTTATCCAAAAATATTAAATTTCTTACTAAAGATAGATAGCTATATTCAACATCTCTTCACTAAGAAAATTTTAACTTTAAGTTTTTCATGATTACTATAAATTTTAACTAAATTCTTTTATTCATTTCTATATTCAAAATTTTTGTTCCCCTAATATAACTTCATATACATAATTGTTCTTAATCAAGAAATAAGATTTATTTTAAGTATTCTTGAGAACAAATAAAACTTTAGGTTTTTAAAAAATTTTTGTTTTTAAAATCCCCCTCCCCAAACTTTTAATTTTTAGTTAGGATAAAACATTTAAGCATAAGCAATGATACATGGGTGAGAATTAAAGAATAACATAACATGCTTGAAGGAATTTAAATATCCTAAATATGCAAGTATAACAATTTAAACAACAAGAGTAAAATGAAATCAAATTCAGTTTTTGAAAATATTTTCTTTTTTTTTATAATAAGAAAAGTAAAAATTTCAAAAGACTTCTACATTAGTGGAGGTTTTCAAAGCAAATACACACCAACTGAAATCACACTGATACTAGATAGCAAATGGTAGTGGTAGATTTTTGTAAAGTTTTTAAGCATGCATTTTCCTAAAAAGTAGTTTCTATAGTGTTCTCTAATCTCCTAACAGTCTTAGAATTAAAGTACACCCTAAAGAAAACTCTAGTACAACATACACATTAAAACATTTACTACCACATACACTACACTCAAAGTAACATATAAAACATTAATCCAACAACAATACATTTGAATATGCATAACAGATAAATAGTACAACTACAATCTGCATAATATCAAAGTTCACATCACAACATAATCATCAAACAAAATACTAGACAAAGTACATAATAACACAACACAACAACACATCAACTAAAACGAACAACATACATCTACTCTTCATCCTCATCATCATCATCATCATCCTGCTCGTTCCAATCCCTGGATGGCACATAAGGTATGTAGAATGAATGAGGGGGCATCTCAACACTCTGATCACCTCTAATCAGTCTATCCAAATAATTTTGATAATTCTCCTCATACTCATCATGTTTTACAATATATCTCTCCACATTATCCATCTTACCATCCATATCTTTCATATGCTCTTGAGTAAGACTCACTTTCTTCAAAATTTTTTCTTAATAAACCAGTTTGTGAATCAGTAGATGATGAAACACGTGAAGTAGTAGCATGAGAAGTAGATACAGCAGATGCAGAAGAAGCCCTACCAAATCCTCCTCTCCAACCAAATTCTGAATGTACAGTGTAAGCTCCAACGTTTACACTGGTGAGAGGTCTCAAAGGTTGAAGTAACTCTTCCCAGGTTTCAAATTTCACTTCAGACCATTCACATAATGAATGAATCAGAGAAGGAAATCTCATATCTGTAGTAGTGATAAATCTGCCATAATTCATAATATAATCATAAATGATCGCTCCAATATCTATAGGTTTCCCTTGCTGAATGCAATGGTTCAAAACAGCTCTTTCCCTTGTCACTTCATTAGTATGAATTTAAGGCATCATTTCAGAAGAGATAAAATAATGCCATGCCTTAGAAGTGGCATTTAATTTGGAAGCAGGAAAATTCACTCTTCTATCATTTGATATTTTCCATAATCCTCTTCTATCAGTCAAAAATCCCATTATCTCATCTAACTCTCCCTCTGTAGGATGAAAATTAGAAAAAAAAAAAACATAGCAGGAGGCAGTTGATAGAAAGTGTTAATTACCCAGAAGAAAAGTTCACATCTTGCCTCCTAACCATTACCAATTTCTCTTCTGATGTAGGCAAATTCACATAGAATTCTCTAACAACAGAAACAACAGCAACAACAGAGAAGCCACAGTAGTTCTCCTAGTTCCTCCTAGCAATCATATCTTTAATTACTTCTCTTGGCTTGCTGAACACTCTCTCAAGAATCACTTTTACGTGACCGCAATGCATCAACGTATCATTCCTTAGCCCTCGCACTAACAAATTTGCCAGAATCAAACTTCGTCTTTCCTCTCGCGCGCTTTGACTTTGGAGCCATCTCAAAAAATTCACGAAAAATTTATCATAAATTCCAAAATCAAACTAAACTAGTTAAATTATCATCCAAAAGATGTTTCCACTAAATCCAAGTAATTTCTTAAGTTTTTCCTCAAATTTTCACAATGAATAGTGATTTAAAGATTTTCAAACATGTACTCAAAATACATGGTGAAAATAAAAATTTTTTTACTTAGGAGTAATGCTCTTACCTCAAGGAATCCAAATTTACAAATTTTTGTTGAGATCAGCTCTTAAATGGTACAAATCAAGGATGCCTTAGACTCTCTCTCGCGTGAAAATGATGGGTTGAAGATGAACAGGGGAGTTAAAATAACGATTCACAGGTTTTTAACTGTTGGGAACCAATTTGTGCGAACTGATGCCTAAGAGCGAACCCTTCGGCCCTTAGCCTCGAAATCAGGCGCTTAAGCGCCGGCACTCTGGCGCTTAGCCGTCAATACCTGAATTTTCACAATTAAAGTATATACTTTAAACCACTTCGTTAATCACCCTTAATCTCTTTAAAATAATTATCTCTTCGCCATAAATCTTCCAATATTCCAATTCAAATGTTTAATATTCATCAATTCCAAATAAATTTCACACAAACACAAACTTATATTCATTAAAACAAACATAACACTTAACACAATCTTAGAATTTATATCCACATACATAGGATGAAATTCTTTAGATACAAGAGACTTAATCTCAAACTGATAAGTTTACATCTATAGGATGTAACTATCACATCATAAGGCGTAATTAAAACTCAAACATATACACTAAACAAAACACATAAGAACACTAAACATATTAAACAAAACATATAAGAACACAAAACATATAAGAACAAAGCACACTTAATTCCACTCCCCATTAGGCGGATTATATCCAGAACCACTATTATTCTCATTTGACCTTTCTGGAATATAAATCTGATAGAACAGGTGATAATTGTTCATTCTTATATCTTCTTCTTCAATCCATTTGTTCTTCA
Organism: Papilionanthe hookeriana x Papilionanthe teres; assembly: GCA_022702705.1. Lineage (NCBI taxonomy): Eukaryota > Viridiplantae > Streptophyta > Magnoliopsida > Asparagales > Orchidaceae > Papilionanthe > Papilionanthe hookeriana x Papilionanthe teres. The sequence continues at coordinate 22,828,814 of CM040434.1, read as the reverse complement.
AAAACATCGCCTTATCCTCTTCTTCCACGTATCTTGAATGATCGAATTGCATCTTGAGTTGCCATCCCATGTGCTCCAAATGTAACTTAGTTTCATTGATCTTTGCTTCTATTGAAGTCACTCGGGCTTCAGTATGCACAACACATTTAGTTCCAATTAAATATGATCGAAATTTGTCAAAGGCAAATACTATAGCTAATAACTCTTTCTCAATAGTGGTATAATTAATTTGAGCTTCATGAAGAGTTTTACTATCATAATAAATAACTTTGAAAATCTTATAATATTTTTGACCTAAAAGAGCACCAATAGCATAATCACTAGCATCAAATCTTGCTTCTTCTTAATCTCATTCTCCCAGGAAGACATGATGTACTCAAAATACTCTTCTTAAGACTCAAGAATGAAAATAGGACTTGGGGCAAGTGTTTCTCTTAAATCAGGTTCTTTTTATAGACTTGGGAAGTGCTAAAACTACCCCAAGATGTTTTCAAACTCCAAAATAAATTCCAAAACTTCTTCCCCACGATCTAGGCTTCTAGAATCTCATTTTTCATGTTTTTTGTAACTTTGGCGCCTAAGCGCCAACTAGGCGGCGCTTAGCCGCCAGTGCTCAATTTAGCACAGGTCTACCAAATGTCCAAAATTTCATTCTGACTCCTCTAAGTCATCAAATAAGGTCAAATAAACTCTATTAAGTTTGAAAAATCCAAATTACTACCACTAAAAACATAAAAACAAACCAGACAAAGCAAAAAAGCACACAAAACAAACATGAAAAAAGCACATCGATAAATATGGGTTGCCTCCCACAAAGTGCTTATTTTAACGTCTTCAGCCTGATAAGCCCATAACTCATTCTGAGTGACCCAACATCTGATTCTCATCAGACTTAGATTGCTCGACTGAAAAATATTGTTTAAGTCTATTTCCATTAACTTTAAATATTTTTCCAGTCCTAGGATCTTGAATATCCACAGCTCTATAGGAATAAATTTTCATCACAATAAAAGGACCCATCCACCTGGACTTAACTTTTCCAGAAAAAATTCTCAATCAGGCATTATACAACAAAACTTTCTGTCCTGACATAAGATATTTAGTAATAATCTTCCGATCATGCCATAACTTCATATTTTCCTTTTAAATCTTAGCACTTTCAAAAGATTCATTCCTAATCTCTTCAAACTCATTTAATTGCAATAATCTCTTCTCAGTAGCATCTTTCAAATTATAATTGAACTCTTTAATAGCTCAAAATTCTTTATGCTCAAGTTCAATAGGTAAATGATAAGCTTGTCTAAAAATCAGCCTATATGGGGACATTCCTATAGGGGTTCTGTAGGCAGTCTTATAGGCCCACAAAGCATAATCTAGTTTGATTGACCAATCCTTTATATTTGGATTAACAGTCTTTTCCAATATTCTTTTAATTTCATGATTGAATAATTCAACCAAACCACTTGTCTACGGATGATAAGTAGTAGCAATGCGATGATTAATATGATATTTCTTTGCTAACTTTCCAATAATCGCATTTCTAAAATGACTTCCCCCATCAGTTATGATTACTCTTGTTATTCCAAATCTGCAAAATATATTCTTTCTTAAAAACTTTGCAACACTTTGAGCATCACATCGAGGTAAAGTAATAGCTTCAATCCATTTGGAAATATAGTCTACTACCATCAAAATATAAACATTTTTGAAAGATGTTGTAAATGGTCCCATAAAATCTAATCCCCAAACATCAAATATTTCAACTTCCAACATATAATTGAGGGGCATCTCATTTCTCATAGAAATATTGCCTACACACTGACATCTATCACGATTTTTAATATAAGCATTCACATCCTTAAATATTGTAGGTCAATAAAATCCAGATTGTAAGATTTTATATACAGTTTTATCACTTCCAAAATGTCCCCCATAATCAGAATCATGACATTTTTGAATAATTTCATAAGTCTCTTCCAAAGGTACACAACTTCGAATTATAAGATCCTTTCCTTGTTCATATAAAAATGGGTCATCACAAAAATAAGTCTTAGCATCAGACAAAAATTTCTTCTTTTCCTGATATGTCAAACCATAGGGTATAATATCACTAACAATAAAATTTCCGATGTCTGCATACCACGGAACACACTACTCGTTAACAGTGAATAATTTTTCATCAGGAAAATGTTCATTAATTTCTTCAACATCACAGAGAGATTTTTCAATTTCAAGCCTAGACAAAAGATCAGCAATTTGATTTTCAGAACCCTTTCTATCTACTATCTCAAAGTTAAATTCTTGCAAAAGAAGAATACATCTTATCAGTTTCGGTTTTGCATCTTTTTTCTTCATTAAGTATTTGATAGCAGAATGATCAGTATGCACAACACATTTAGTTCCAATTAAATATGATCGAAATTTGTCAAAGGCAAATACTATAGCTAATAACTCTTTCTCAATAGTGGTATAATTAATTTGAGCTTCATGAAGAGTTTTACTATCATAATAAATAACTTTGAAAATCTTATAATATTTTTGACCTAAAAGAGCACCAATAGCATAATCACTAGCATCAAACATTAATTTAAAAGGTTTACCCAATTTAGTGAAATTATTACAAGTACAGTGATTAATTTTTCTTTTAATGTTTCAAAGGCTTTGAGAAAATCATCATCAAAATTAAAAATTGTATCCTTTTCAAGTAAATAACATAAAGGTTTTGTAATCTTTGAAAAGTCTTTAATGTAACGCCTGTAGAATCTAGCATGTCCTGAAAAACTTGGATTTATGCAGGATCTACCTCCAAACCTTTTTCTGAAATTCGATGTCCCAAAACAATTCCTCCTGCTACCATAAATTGACATTTTTCCCAGTTAAGGACCAAATTAGTTTCTTCACAGCGTTTTAGAACCTTAGATAAATGTTCTAAACATGATTCAAACGAAATTCCAAACACTGAAAAGTCATCCATAAAAACTTCAATCCCTTTTTTAATTAAATCACAAAAAAATAGCCATCATACATCTCTGAAATGTAGCAGGGGCATTACATAAACCAAAGAGCATTCTTCTAAAAGCAAACGTACGATAAGGATTGGTAAACGTAGTTTTCTATTAATCCTCAGGAGCAATTTGAATTTGATGGTAACCAGTATATCCATCCAGAAAAAAAGAGTATTATGCCCAGCCAGTCTATCCAACATTTGATCCAGAAATGGGAGTGGAAAGTTATCTTTCATTATGACAAGATTTAATTTTCTATAATCAATACATATTCTCCACCCTATAACTTGTCTGGTTGGTATTATTTCATTCTTTTCATTAACAGTCACAATCACTCCTCCTTTCTTAGGAACACAGTGAATAGGACTAACCCATGCACTATCTGAAATAAGGTATATAATTACAGCACCCAACCATTTTAAAATTTCTTTCTTAACAACGTCTTTCATGATAGGATTTAATCTCCTTTAGGGATCAGTCTGCGGTTTGCAATTTTCTTCCATAAGAACTCTGTGCATACAATTTGAAGGACTGATTCCTTTAATTTCAGCAACTGTCCATCCAAAGGTTTTCTTATGCTTCTTCAAAATTTCAAGCAAACTCTCTTCTTCTTTTTCAGTTAATTGAGAGGAAATTATAACTGGTATGGTTGAGGATTCACATATAAAACATACTTCAAATTATCAGGAAGCATTTTTAACTTAAGTTCAGGAGGTTTTTTAATTGATGGACCATAAGATTCATCTTTTTCAGTCAAATCCAACAATTCAAAACTTTTTCGAACATGCTTTAAATCTTCCTCTTCAAAATCTTTAGAATCAAGTAACTCCTCTTCTTGCTTATGTTCCAATTCTTCTCTTTCAAATTTCTCTTCATAAGTTGACTTGAAATGAAATTCACTTAAATATTTGATAACATCCATCCTATAACATTCATCTTCTTTACCTCTAATAGGATATTTCATCGATTTTGAAATATTAAATGATATAGTCTGATCATTAACGCTCATCGTTAATTCCCCTTTTTGCACATCTATCATGGCTCAGCCTGTAGCTAGGAAAGGTCTTCCCAAAATTATAGGTATCTCTTTATCTTCCTCCATATCTAACACAATGAAATCAGTAGGAAAAATAAATTGGTCCACTTTAACCAAAACATCTTCTATAACTCCTTTAGGATATGTGATCGAACAATCTGCTAATTGCAGAGTTACAGTAGTATTGACCTCATTTTTGGTGAGGTCTTTTCCTTTCCCCTTGGTGCTTAGGATCTAGCTATTGACTTTCCTTTTGACTATCCTAGAGGACTAGAGATGGGACCCACCTTGTTTTAGTAGCTCAAACCGACTCTTTACTCATCTTGAATTTCTGCTCATATGATTATCGACCTATAACATTTAGAAGGTCGAGACTTACACGATGAAGCTTGAAATGAGTCCCCTTAAGATCATTAAGCCTTAGGGTTGCCTTGTGTACTTTTCGCACCGCCGCGAGCACGAATTTTACAATTCGGACCCTCGACACTTTTAAACACTGAAATTCACATGAAACTAACTTTTATTTAATTCAATTAATCAAAATTAAAATAAATTTTGAAATTATCGATCGCGAGATGAAATTTTAATAAAACTTGAATTTGACAAGTTTTCGGATGCGACCATCGACGAGGTTATCCAAACAACCTTGGATGAAGAAACAGACTGCGCCGTTGCGTCCGGAACGTCGAATTTTCTTAGGAAGGACGTATACTTTGCTATAGTTTCGTGCGGGGTCGAAATTTGTTCAGATCGGCGAAATTTGTTCGGATCGACGAAATTTGAATAAAACTTTATTTTAAAATAAATAAAAAAAGAAGAAAACCTAATTCCTAATTCTAAACCCACACCTCACTCTCACGCATCCCGCGCCTCCTCCTTCCTCCCCATTCGCGAAATAAGCCCAGGCTTCACCCTAGGCCAGCCGAAACCCATTTCTTCTCCTCGTCGAGTCCTCCTCTTCCTCGCGAGAGATCGGCCCGCGGTCCCCTCTCCTCCGTGCTTTGGTAAAGCTTCGCTCCCAGGACAAAAGCTTCTCCACGCTTCCTGCTCTCTGCAGCGATGTTTGTCGCTACCCTTCCTCTTGTCGCTACCCTTCCTTGTCGCATCTGGCTCGTCACCCAGGTAAGCCAAGGTAAGTTGTTCTCCTCTCCTCTTGCTATAAAAACCCCACTTGGGGGAGGGATGGGGGGCTGACCGAATTTCTTCTTGGAGAAGGGGAGGTGCTGCTGGGCTGAACCGTAACTTCCTTGCTTCACTTGTGTGTTCTACACTAGCTGGTAACCTTTTTTTTCTCCCCTCTATTCTTCTCGGTTTGGCCTAAGATGGCTGTGGCTTGTGGCTTTGGCTTGTCTCTCCTCGCTTGGTCGTTAGGTCGAGAACTTATGTGCCATGGAACTTGATATTTATTTGCCTAAATGATAATATCTTTCTCCCCCTCCTTAGTTGCATGCTAGTATGTTCTTAAATTAAGGTTTGGGGGTATTTTATTACTTGAAGCATGAATAAGAATAGAGATTTGAAGCATGTTATATAGGAAAGTTTGGTTATTTGCTTAGGGGAGTGAAATATGTTATGCTATAATCTCTTTTCTTTCTTTCTCTTTTTCAAAGCATCAAATCATAATTTTAAAGTGAATATTATCCTCTCTTGAAAGCATGTTAAAATGAATATTGTGAGGCCTTTTATGTAATCTCATTTGGCCTTGTTTGTGAAGCTCGGTTTGGGCTCTTTATAGCTTTTTCTTACTAGATGATGCATGGCTATGGAAGAGTGTAGCTTAACTTTTAAAAAAAATGCTATGTTTATTCATGTTTGAAGCATATGGCAGCTTGCTATTTTGATGTACTGAAAAAATGGGTATGTTTGTTTCCTAGTGATGGCTCGGGTTTGGACTCTGTATCGGCTCAGTTTTATTCCTATTATGCATTCTTGCTTTGGCTTTGTGCTAGGTTAATTCCAGCCCTGAAGCAGTCTTTTTTGGGCCTCAAAAAATGCTTTGGTTTCAGCTCCTCCTAATGATATGTTTTAGTTGGAATCTTTTGGTGTTTTAGCCTTTTGATAAGGCTCGGTTCTTTGCTCCTGTTTACTGTTAACCGTGAGCCTTTACTATGGAATTTGGGATGTAGCAGGTTTATGATTGGCTTCTTTATATTGCCCCTACCCTTGAGCTTTGCCTTCTTTATTACTTAAATGTTGGAATTTTTGGTGAGGCTTGATTGTGCATTGCTTGGTTCTAACTTGTGGGCTTGTTATAAGGTGCAACCGGCTCCGTTTTCTGGTCTTACCTGTGAGCCTTGCCCTCTCTTCTAGCCTTACTCGAGAGCCTCTATGATGAGCTGGGCTTGGTTTTAGTGCTGGGTTGTGGTTCTAGCTATGTGGTAAGTGCTATTATTGGCTTGTTTGGAAGAGAAAAATATAATTGGGAAGTTTATTCAAGGTATCCTTGCTTTGCATTACCAACTAGAATTAAAATTAATCTTTTGGAGGATGCATGAAGGCTTGTCCATTCACTTTCTTATTATTGAATGCTTTGTTTTGGAGTGGTTTGCCTTGACCCTCGTTGCCTTGGCTGTGAACTTCCCCTTGTCCTGCTGCCCTGGCCGTAAGTCATTTGGCTCCTGTAGCCTTAGCCGTGAGCTCTTATTTGCTTAGGGAGGGATTTTATACTTATGATATGTGCAAAGTTTGTGAATTAAATTTGGAAGTTGGAAAATCTCATACTTGGAGAATTTTGGAAATATTAGCGAGGCTTCTTGCGGGGTATTCCTCTTTTGCTTGATTTATGGGGTTTGGAAGTGCTAGCAGCCATTTTCCCTGAGCCTTTTCCTTCCTGTTGGATTTATGAGCTTTTAATGATCAGATTTTATTTTAAACTCTTTTTCGATTTGAACGGAAAGGACACCCTCCTTGGGGTCAATCTAATTATGTCTAAGCGAAAAAATGATATCCCTGGGATCGATTTGAGGACCTTAGGCTTTGCTTTCAGCGTTCTATTGCTACATGTTTTAGGGGCGTTTTAGATTAACCCTCTTACCGCTTTGGCTCTTCTCAGATTTGGAGGTGGGTTAGTCTCCTTTCTTTCCCCTTTCCGTTAATTGACACGTTTTCCCCGCTCCACTCGGAGTTTGGTTTTGTTTTGTTTGGGGCAGTGAGGGCAATGATAAAAAAGGCACGCCGGTGATAGAGCAGAATGATGTTTCATCCTACGACATCGGAACCCGATTCAGGGGACTGATGAACCGCATGATAACGTATCCTTCACCGTTACGAAGCAAGCGGGGCACCCGTACCTTCTTAGGTTAGTGATCCTAAGCCCTACGAAGCGATCAACTTATGGACAACCAAACTTTTAAAATTAATAAGAACGGTTTTTTTTGATAAAAACTTATACGATACATTTCTACCATAACAAGAAAATTGATACAACTCTCTTTTTGTATGCCTGAAATCCATGTGCATGCTAAAAAAATAATATAAATTTCAAAACCATATTATAAAATTTGGTTGTCCGCTTGTTGATTACCAGTACCGGGCTAAGGAATACCCTCCTGAGTTAGGTTTAGTGGGACACCCTTCTAGTTGAGTAGCGCTCTTTATACATTCGTGTGACCGAGTAGCCTTTGACGACCATTCGAGAACATACTACACAGTCTCTGAGCCTAGCCCCGACCCGAGTGTTTGCGGTCTTTCTCGCTTTGTTTCTTTTTATACAATTTTTGATAAAGCACTCGTGGTTTGTTTTCTCTGGGATTTTGTCGTGATTTTCTGTGACTTTTGCCGAGTCGTCAGTTGTTCGTCGGTTTTACTTGAGTTCTCCACCACGGGTCACATACAGTTTTCTCTCAAGCTTTTCGACAACATTTCTCTTTTTGCTCGGCTTTCATGTGATGCATTTCTGCCGGCTACATATAAGAAGACTGCGGATCTCCCAGGTATACAGGTTTGCTTTACATTCATAGCATATTACCTTCCTATTTCACCTGCTACTTGCTTCTTTCCTTACATAGCATGTTGTACTGTACTCTTTACCGCATACTTTACTACTTTTCCAGTGTTACATGTTCTGCTATACACTGTACAACCTTAAACATACTTGCATAGAATGTTTAGGAAAACTCAATCATAGGGCAACCTGAATAAATTTTATGACTTACCACCTTAGAAAACTCTACATCTTCACGACGTGGAGGACGGAGCGCGACTTCTAGGGCAACACGACCATCGTCAACAGCAAAACCTGTGTCGACATCAGAAAAACCCATTCCTTAGTTTAAATAACAAGCCATAGGACTTCGAGGTAGTCCGCCTAGTGCGACATAAATCCTCACCTATTCTTTTAGGCCTTTGCATAGTCTTGCTGTGCAATATAAGCCCTAACTCACTTAGGATTTTGAGGTCGTCGTCCGATACGGTGTAAATCCTCTTACCTTCCAAGTTATTTGCATAACCAGGTGATCATGTAAATGTGAATCCTATAATTAATTGGCAGGATTGAAACATTAAATATACTGTTAAATTGAAGCAAACAATAGGATAGTTGGAAAGTCACCGAAGTTCACTTCGGGTCTGTGACATCCCCTACTTCTCTCCCTTTAGACTCCTAAAATAAACTGTTCCAAATTTGAGCTACTCCCTATTGAAATTTCCAAAGTCCAATTGTTTGAAAACCTTAAATTTTAAAATTCTTGAGAGCAAAACCACTGATCATTATCGAGAGTTTTCTTAAGTGTCTTCGGACATTTAGGATGTAATTAACTATAAGGGCTTGCCCTTATAGGGAACTTTAAGAACCCAAGTAATATAAACCCTGCTTAATTCCTTCATATTAAGCAGGGGAACTTATCAGCTTATAAAATTGGTTCGCAGACCAAATGGATGTCACAAATCTTCTAGTTTACTTAATTGAGCCCCATCATCAAGCAGTATGTCTATTCCTCAGGATAAATATGCGGTTTGTGATGCGGTGTTCGTTTATATAAACTATTCGGGATGTGAGATCGGTTTGATTTTATATCTTAAAATTTTCAAATTTAAAACTATTTTTTAAAAACCAAAATACTACTTTTCAAATTATATATATTTAAATTAAATTTAAAATATAAAATTCACCGACAATTTCTGTAGGTGACCCCTTTTCAAAATACAACTTAACCTAAAAATATGCCGACAAGTAGTTGGGGTTATTTCTCCTAGTCCCAGTCTTTTGAATATTGATAGAGACATAAGGTTAATGCTTGCACCCAAATCACATAAAGCTTTTCCATAGAATCTGTCTTCGATTGCATATGAAATTGTGAAACTACCAGGATGTTTAAGCTTTTCAGGAAGCTTTTTCTAAATTATTGCATTGCACTCCTAAGTGCAAGAGTCTCATTATCTTCAAACTTCCTTTTCTTATTAAGAATATCCTTCATAAATTTTGCATAGCTTGGCATTTGTTCTAAGGCTTCAACAAATGGAATATTAATAGTAAGCTTTTTAAATATCTCCAAGAATTTCGAAAATTGCTTATCCAACTTTTGTTGACGAAGGCTATGAGGAAATGGAGGTTGAGATTTTTCTAAATCAACCTTAGGTGGAGAAATAGGTCTTTCCAAATCTTTCTAAGCTTCCTCTTTTGGTTCTTCAATCCTTCTTTCTCTACTTCGGTTTCTTTTTGAATTCTATCTTCCAATTCTCTTGCACTTCTCAGTTGAATTGCTTTAACTTGTTCTTTATTCTTTTCTATTGGATTTACTTCACTATTACTTGGAAGCATTCCTTGGGATCTATTAATTAAGGCATTTGCAATTTGTCCCAATTGATTTTCAATATTTCTGATGGTTTCTCCTTGAATTTGTAATTGATTTCCCATATGTGACACCACTTCTTCAATAGACAACTTCTTCTCCTTTAATTGTAAAGCATTGTTATAACCTGAAGGATAAGTTAATCTATTATTATTATTATTTCCTTGCTTGTTCCAATTCCCCAATGGGTTTACTTGGTGATTCCCCCATTTTTGATTAACACCACCCTGATTATTGGTATTTCGGTTAAAATTTGGATGGTTCTTCCAACCTGAGTTATAATAATTGGAATATGGGTTATTAAACTTAATTATAGCATTCACAGTTTCTGGTGAAAAATAAGAATCAATCATTTGGCCTAATGAATTTTCTTCAATCATGGAATGTGGCTGAGAAAAATTCATCCCAAATTGGTCTATCTTCCTTGAAACAACAACAACTTGATTTGCTAATATTGTAAAAGCATCATTTTCAAAAACACTGGCTACCTTTTTAGGATTTAACCTTTCAGAAGGCCATTGAAAATTATTAGTAGTCATTTCATCAACTAAATCATAAACATCAGAAAATGGTTTAGACATTAATGATCCACTAAGTAGCAGCATCGATGATCGATCTAAGAAATCCAACTAATCCATTATAAAAAGTTTGAATTATTAACCAATCTGGTATCGAATGATGTGGACATTTCCTAAGGAGATCTTTAAATCTTTCCCATGCTTTGTATATTGATTCCCCTTCAAACTGACAAAAAGATGTAATAGCATTTCTCAGCTTAGCAGTCTTAGATGGTGGAAAATATTTAGCAAGGAAATTTTGTGACAGTTCACCCCAAGTTCTAATTAATCCAGGTGTTAACGAATGTAACCATATTTTAGCTTTATCCCTTACCGAGAAAGGAAAAAGTCTAAGTCTAATAGCATCATCCGAAACACCATCATATTTAAAAGTAGCACACAACTCTAAAAAATTAGCAAGATGCAAATTAGGATCTTCAGTTGTTGCTCCCTCAAACTGATTATTAGACACCATTTGAATAATAGTAGGTTTAAGCTCAAAAGAATTAGCAGCTACAGTAGGGTTTTGGATACTACAATGAAGTTCATCCGCTGTAGGGTTAACATAATCTCTTAAAGGTCTTAATTCTTGATGGATGCCAACATTTTGATCTTGATGATTTGTCATTTCTTGAATATTTTTTATCTTTTTCTGTATTTTTAATTTTTTTTATTTTTCTGATAGTTCTTTCTAATTCAGAATCGTAAGACACAAGTCCTTCAGAACCTGACCTACGCATACAATAATAAAACAAAACAAAACACAACACAAACAAAAACAATGAAAAATAAAAATTTAAAATTTCATAATTTTCTTTAAAATGTAATTTTAATTAATTTTGTTCGCCGGCAATGACGTCAAAAACTTGGTCCGCCGGAGTTTTTATACTTACAATTATGATATGAAAATTGGCAATGACGCCAAAAACTTGGTCCTTCCGAGTTTTATATTTATGATTTTGATATGAAAATTATGATTTATAATGTGGATACTACGCAAGTATACGTATCATTTATCAAGGAATATAGGACTTTCTGATTAAGCCCCGAGATATCGAACCTACAGGGAAAGTGAAAAATCTTTAAAGAAATAAGAAAATTATCTTTTTACTTTTTTAATTGGCTTTTGAAAGTTTGTTTTGATTTTGAAAAGTTTGATAGTTGATATCACTCTTTAGATTTTCTTAAAAAAGTCAAACAAGAAATTAAAATGATAATAACCGTAAACACGGTATGAAAAATACTATTAACTAGAATATCTTTTTCTTTCTCTTATAACGTAGTAATAATTATGAAAGTATTGTTGTGATAAATAGAAGCAAATGTATTCTTTACCCTTACTTGGTTTTATAAAGAACATTGGTTAATTTGAAATTTTATCATTTTGAACATGGTTAGGCAGGGAAGATACCAGCTCTCACTCTAGAGTTCCCTCATTTCCCTCCACCTGGGGGCAAACTTCTCATAACAAAATTCAAAACGTCAAACCAAATTAGGGGCTTTTAGCCAGTCACAGTAAAAATCCTTGAATTTTACTCCCCTTTTTAAAACATCTTCTAATATATTGCATTAGATTATATGAACTACAATTTTCACCCATATAATTGCTTGTGATTCTTTCGAACTTTTATGAGACAATATCGCATTGGATTTTACATAATCTCACCACAAATTTTACATCTTAACAGGCCAAATTAAGAAGTAAAGAAAGTTTATAGAATTAATTTCCACAACTTCTTCCAACTTTAAACACATATACATTCCACTACAATTTTTCATGAATTACTTACTTCTTCATTTAAGAAAGAAAAAGATAAAGTAAACTACTCAGAATGCATTGAGAAAATCTAAAAACACATTAATTTGAAATTAGAAACCATAAGAAAAACAACAAGCACAACAATGATTAATTAAAAACTAAATGTAAGAACCAAAGTAAAAACTTATATGAAAATCCTCTCCACAAGACTCATGAAGTTCCTCTGAAACTTTGACTCTTCACTAAACTACTCCTCAGAGCAGGTCTCCCAACTCCAATGATTCAGAAATAGACTTCAGACTTCAATAAAACTAAACTAGAGGAAAGAAAAGAAGTGGGAAGAAGAAGGCTTCAATCCTACCCTTTTCTCTTTTCTACTCTCTACTCCTACTCCTAATGAAAACTAAAATAAAAACTCTGTAAAAACTCTCTTAAAAATGCAATGGAATAGCCCTTCAAAATGCAAAGGAAGGGCCCTTAATGTTTCCTAAGAATCTCTTTAAATATTAAACTAAAAGGTGCATTGGTGTCTCTTTACAATGTGTCCAGATTTGATGTTTCCACCAAAGAATGCACCCCTTCATTCAAACTTGCAGCCCAAAGGAAGTTATGGAATTTACTACCAAGAGCTGCATCCTATCCCCTTTGAAAATGGCGCTAAATTCAAATTAATCTCGATTTTTAACTGTGGCGGCTAAGCGCCGCCCCAGCGGCGCTTAGCTGTCAGTACACAAATTTTCATTTTTCATTTCTTTTGCTCCAAATTTGATACAATTTTGCTCCTTTTATCATAATCACTCATTTTCATCATACCCACAATAAAAACACAAAATACCTTCCATTAAAGTGCAATATCATCAAAAATAGGTATAAAAATGTGCATAAAAAATACTATATATTTTAGGTGTATCAAACTTCCAAAGGAAATCCCAGCTGATTGTATCATATGCTTTTCTGATGTCTAGTTTATAAATAAGGTTGTCCCCTCTGCAGGCTTTATCAAGATCAAGTAGGAGTTCCTATGCCAATAGTACATTATCAATGATGTATCTATTGGAAACAAAAGCTGATTGATTTGGGCTTATGATTTTGTCAAGGAGAGGCTGCAGTCTAAGGACTAGAATTTTACTAATAATTTTACTGATGACAAAAGTTAAACAAATGGGTCTTTATTGATTCCAAGATTGTGCATCAAGGGATTTGGGTAAGAGTACAAAGTTAGAGTGGCTGAAATAATTAAGAATTTTGCTTCCATTGAAGAAAGATTGGATAGTCAGGGTAACAACTCCTTTCACTATTTACCATGACTTTTTATAAAAGTCTAGTGTAAAGCCATCAGGCCCAGCAGACTTATTGCTGTCAATGGTAATTAGAGCATTCCAAACTTCAGCTTCATTAGGAGGTTCAGCTAGGTTCTTGCTGTTAATATACTGAAACTCCTGTGTTGACCTCATTTTTGGTGAGGTCTTTTCTTTCCTTTTAGTGCTTAGGATCTAGCCATAGGATTTCTCCTTAACTATCCTATAAGACTAGAGATGGAACCCACTATTTAGAAATTCAAACCAAATCTTGATTCTCTTTAGAATCCTACATAGATGGTCATCAACCTCCAAATCACTTGGAAGGTTAGGACCAATGTGTGGGATGACAAAGATGAATTCCTATAGGATGCTCAAAGCCTTGGGACAACCCTGGGTGGCCTAGTCTTGGTGAGGTCTGGCTAGCACACACTACACTTTCACACCCATCCTAAACCCTAAACCATCCCTACCCAATCTTGACTCCTGGTTCATTGGAGCACTCATGTGGCTAAGTCCAAACCCCAAGCTCTTGGCTAAGAGGGTTAGGAACAACCTATGAGAAGTTCAAAATGAACATTTCTTGATCCATGGCTCACTTTAAGCTTTTCCACCCTCTCAACCATAATTAAATTTCACTTTTGCCAAAATTCCTGGTTTTGACATTGCGTCCTCAAACCTACCTAAGATTACCTAAATTTCCCCTACAACTACCAAAACTCTCCAAAATGTCCCACAAATTACCCAAAATTACCAAAAATCCTAAAAATCATTTTGAAACAATTCCCACCTTTTAAATCCACCAAAATACCCCAATACCCTCCAAATAACCTCTCAATACCCTAAATACAATGTTAGCCCAAAAATCCAAAAATTCCAAAAATTCCCAGAAAATCCCAAATATTCCAATTTCATTTTGTTCAACTACACTATAAGCCAATTTTGCCAAAATAACCCACTTTTATCAAAATCCCCAATTTGACCCATTTTTAACCTAAATAGGCCCAATGTCAAACCTAATCAACCCATTTGACCCCAATTTTAATCAATTTCAATTCTAAACTTTCATTAAACATTCCCACTACCAATCTAAACCAAATTCAAGTCCATATTGATTCACATTTGAGTTTAATTCCATTTGAAACCTAAATCACTAATTTTGCCCAATTAATCCAAAATTCCCCAATTAACCTAATGTCAACTTATTGTCACCAAATTTTAATCTTAAAACTTCCATGGTACTCCCATGAAACCCATACAACCATCAATTTCCCCAATTTAAGCCAAAGCTTAACCTAAACCTATTTGGACATAAAGATTATCCCATTTTGGCCTAACTTGAATCCTTGCCCTAAATGTACCAAATTGATTGGCCTAACCTTAAAATTTCCTACTAATTGATGTTGGGAACTCTTCAACACATCCCCCTAAACCATTTGGAGCTTTCAAATAGGTCTAAACCCCACCTTAAACCAACTTGGGCCCAACTTGATCCAACCTTGCCCAAATTAACCAAAATCCCAAAACCCATCAAATTGACCTTTCAATTGAACTCAAAACCATTCCATGTCTTCATGAAATTTCTTCATGGCAATCATTTATACAATGTTGCTGAAGACACTTGGACCCAAATCAAAATCAAACCCAAGTTAGCCCATCCTAAACCCAAAAGAGCCAAATTGAACCCATGACCTAACCTAGGCAAATTGAACCAAATGTGGCTAAACCAACTCTTTCACATCCACCATTTAAACCCTAGGAGCCACCCTAGATCCACCTAGCCCAAGCTAAGTGAGCCATGGACCAAGAGTCCCCCATTTTAAGGGATCTCTTCCCTTAAATGGTTAAATCTCCTTTTGCCTCACCCCAAATTCTCCCATACCTTGTTAATCACCATTAAACCTCTTCCTGACTCACCTGACCTCAGGGGCCAGCTCCCCTATCCTTGCCAGCCGGCCTAGTTACTGGAGGGGGTCAAAATCGAGAGCCACCACCAAGTGAAACTCACCCAAATCTCCCCAATTGGCCACCTCAGCCAAATTAAACCTTGGAGCTCCACTGCCCTCCACCTGAGCAGAGAAATCCACCCACCAATTGAGCCCTGGCTCAGCCCTATGGCCCTGGCCATATAATTCACACCTCTCAGCCATGAGAGGGGGGTTGGAAAATTTTCTTACAAAACCCTTGCCAATTGCTCCTAGAGCTCCTCCCAGCCAAGAGAAGCTCAGCTCCATTGTCTTCCAGCCTTCTTCCCCACTGGTTGAGCTCAATTTTTGAGTTCAATCTCAGGCCAAAAAATAGGAAACTCACCAAATCTCCACAGAAACCTAATTAACTCTTCCCACACCTTCACCAGAGGTAGAGAAGAAGTTCCCCATTGAAAGCCCCCTCACCAGACCAGTCATTTGTTCTGTCGGCCAAGGTTTGAAATCGGACTTGGACGAAGTCATACCTAGGCAATTCACCAGGACCAGAGGCTTCATCTGTAGGCTCCTCCAGCTCCAAAGAACTTGTTGAGCACATTCAATCGAGGCTTCACCTCTTGAACCAAGGTATGAAAACTCCTCTTGCTCCCGAGCTTCCAGTGATTCCCTATTTATTTTGATTCAATTTGAATGCGCATGAGCACGTGTATAGACTCCTCTAGGCTAGATGAGCATGTAGGAAGAAATAACACTCGATTTGGTGGAGTATTGAGTGAGATATTAGGTCTAGAAGGTGGATGGCTCTCGGCTCGCACCAGTTGGGATGATGAACGGGTACCGTAGGATCGCGTATGTATTAGATGGACAGCCAGGATCGATCCAGATAGGAGCTTGGAAAGAAACCGCGGGCCGCGTGGCTACCGAGTCAGATGGCGACGTCGAATAGGAGCACGCCACGTGAAGTTTCGACCTGCCGTAGGTTGAGTTGGCGCCGACGTGGTTAAGTAGGAAATTACCTATTTTCTAAATTATTTAAATCCCTGAATCTTTGAAAATTCATATCTTTGTGTAGAAAAATCACAAAAATAAACTAAAAATACCTGCTTGCTTAGTGAACAGAGGAGAACAATGTGGAAAAAGAATTGATCTATTTTGTTGAGTCTTTAATTTTTAATTAATTAAATACTGTTCTAAGTATTTTAATTCTCCACTCACAGACACAATTCACCATGGCATGAGACCATAAGGCTTTTGTAACCTCTGATCCTGGGAACATTCCCTAAATTTTTCAAGGACAGAGGCTATGTCTTTATGGAGTTATCTATTTTCTAAGTATTTATGCTTGCTTTGGTATTTTAATTCCAATAATTAGCATACTATTTGGAAAATTCTAGAAAAATTAAGATAGGTTCCTAATTACGAGAGGAACTTAGGGTAATTCTGGTGTGGCTAAAAAATTTGTGGATAACCCTAATAGCTCACCTAACTTAAAACCAACATTGAATTAATTAAGGAAAATTAAAAATTAAAATAATTTGGAATTAATCCTCCACTGATCTCTAGGGTCAGTGGGACCCCCTTAAAAAGTTTGAAGTCAATTAAAAATAATTTAACCCATTAAATGGATTTTTTTAGTAACATGACCAATTTTAAACTTTAAAAAATCATAAAACTTAAAATACTTTTAAAAAATTCACTAAATTGGTTTTGGGGCCTCTCTGGTATTAGAGGAGTCTAAAAAAATAAAAATTGAAATTTTCTAAAATCTTCATTTTTAACCCTACTTTGAATATTTTAATAATTAGAAAATTATAAAAATCACAAAAATTATAAAATTTTTAAAATGTTGTGTTTGGTCCACTAATCACTTGGGAACCAACTCAATATTTTTTCCTAAGTCCTAAAACAAAGATATTTAATTTTAAGGGCTTAATGTAAATTTTAATGTTAAAAAGTGATTTTCTTAACCTTCCTACTAAAATAATTCTAAAAATTCAATAAAAAATCAGAGAAAATATAAAATTTGTTTTTCTGGGCTCCTTGAGGTCAGAGAAATTTAATAAAAATATAAAACACAATTTTCAACTTTAATTTGATTGTATAATTAATTGATACTTCAAAACTTAAAATAATTATAATAAATAAAATATAATTAAAAAAATCACCAAAATTGGTTCAAGTGGTGCTCTTGTCAGTAGAAACCTCCCAGAATTTTCGTAAGGACAGAAACTTTGTTATGGTTATGTTGTTTAATTTTCATAAAAAATCCTTATTTTCCACTAAAATAATTATATAAATTAAATTAAAAGCAGAAAAAAAATCATATTTTCTCCTCTCATATCTTGATAGACATGTGATTAAGGTGACATAAAAATTTCAAGTTCATTCGAGCTTAATTAGATAAGTTATGAGATAAATAAGCTTAAAAGGGCATAATAGTAATTAAGGAATTTTAACCCTAACCAAAATTTAGGCTAAACCAAAGGGGAGGGATAAAATATTTGATCTTAAGTCATTATTGAATGATTGAAACATAACATATTAAAGGGTAGAAACTCATTAATCACTTTGAACATTAAAGAAGAAACCCTTATTAATTATATCATTAAACTTTGGAGGTTAATTAAAGGTGAATTATTGAGGTTAAGGGATTTTGAATATAGAAATATTTTAATTCTTTAAATTAAATCCCTAAACAATAATTTGATCAAATATTATTTAAACATCAATTAATGGGACTCTAAAATGATGATTGGAACTAATAATTAAAAAGAGAAGAGAATGATTCTTTGAAATTTTATAATTAAATTAAAGAATGTTTGGACTAATTTTGAAATTATTTGAAAATCAAATTGAAATGGGTTTAAAATGTCAAAATGAATCTAAAATATTAAGATCATTTAATACATATAGACTTAACTGAATCAAAAGATACTTTTCCAAATTAAAATGATTTAAAACACCTAAAAAGATCAACTAAAACTTTATAACTAAATTAAAAATCACTTTAAATCTTCAACTCAAAACTTTAAATTAAGAGTTATTAAAAGCTTTAATGAACTGATTTGCCCCCTAAAGGATTTCATTATTATAACTCTTAAATGAAACATTAAATGAAATGTCACTTTACTCACAGGATGATCAAACATCTTAATTCACTGAGCAAGAGCAACCCGGGTGATTGATTCATCGCCACAATGAAACTAACTAAACTTAGAATAATCCCTACAATATTTAAGAAGATGTTCAAAATTCAGTTCCGAGCACTTCTCTAACTTGATGGGATGTTTAAAAAGAACAATGAGACTTCATTGTTCTTTGGTGAAGAAAATCATCCTTAATAAAATATAATAACCTAGACGTTATAGGAAATGATTAGAAATAGGATTATGATTTTGGCAGACAACCAGAACCTTCCCATAGTCTTACCTAGGTATTTTCTCTCACATGTGTTTCAAGTACAGGTGAAAATTACAGAAATGCTCACCAGGTACGCATTTAAGTTTATTGCGATTTACATTTGGAAATTTATTAAATGTCTTACTTTCCAGTACTTATAAATGCATGAGAATGATCGAACCCAACATGTTTAAACAACTCAAAACTTAATCACCAACAAGAATGAATCTACAATTACAACTAAAATTAAAACGTCTCGTTGGATGATCGAGAATTCCTCTGATGATGTAACCCACGTGTTGCTAATGAGATTTCCCACGGTCTAAATGAAAGTGTGGAACTCATTCAGTTGAGTTTAGCAAATTCATTTGGACCAAGTGAATCCGATGAAAATAGCGGTTCCAGGATGACAGAACCATGGGATCTCAATCGGTTCTGCTGAATCAACTTTAAGATTTGTTTTAAATAAAACATTAAGCCATCTCAATTTTCAAACTTTCTAAACCAAAACACTTCTCTATTCTCTTGATTGTCACTTTCTAAAACCAAACCTCTACAAAAACAAGGAGCTTGGAACATGGTGGGCAGCACGGCTATCTTCAACAGCAAAATTTGGGTCTACCTCAGCAAAACTTTTCTTAGAATTAAATAACCAAGCTATAGGATTTCGAGGTAGTTTTCCTAGTGCAACATAAATCCTCAACTTTTTTTTAGGCATTTTCATAATCATATTATGCAAATTAAGCCCTAACCGGTCTTAGGACTACTAGGTAGTCATTTAATACGACATAAACCCTCACATTTTTAGGCTATTTGTATGATTGTGTCATACAAATATAAGTCCTAACTAGCTAAAATTGGCAGGATTAAAACATTAAATAATTCTCTCAAATTGAAGCCAAATCATAGGATAATTTGGGAAGTTGACAAGATTCCTCTTGGATCCTCAGCTTCTCCTACTTCTCTTCCTTTGGAATCTCAAAATAACTGTTCCAAATTTGATCCATTCCCTATTGAAATTTCCAAAATCCAATTGTTTGAAAACCTTAAACTTTGAAATTCTTGAGAGCAAAACCACTGATCATTATCGAGAGTTTTCTTAAATGATTCCCGTCATTTAAGATGTAATTAACTATTGAGGCTTGCCCTATAGAGAACTTTAAGAACCCAGGTAATATAAACCCTGCTTAATTCCTTTTTATTAAGAAGGGGAACTTGTTGGCTTATAAAATCGGTTCGCAGACCAAAAAGATTTCACAAATCTTCTAGTTTATTTAATCGAGCCCCATCATCAAGCAGTGTGTCTATTCTTCCGGATAGATACACGGTTTGTGGTGTGGTGCTCGTTATATAAACTATTTGGGATGTGAGATCGGTTTGATTTCATATCATAAAATTTTCAAATTTAAAATTATTTTAAAAAAAATCAATCAAATTCTACTTTCTAAATTATATGTATATTTAAATTAAATTTAAAATTTAAAATTCGCCAACAACTTCTATAGACGACCCCTTTTTCTAAAATACAACACATAACCTAAAAATATGCCGACAGCTTCTGGCGACTCCGCTGGGGAGTAGTTCCTCTCTCGAATTTTGATCAGATGGTTTTGTTTTCATAAATCGGTAGTAAATCCATGTCCCTTTTGGATCAAGCTACCATTCTTCCTTTGACATACCACGATCATTTCTGTCGTGAACGGGTATAGTAAACTCCCTTGGATTTTGGAGCCACTGTTTAGACACCCCTAAACAGAGAGGTTCCGGAATCATTCTTCCTCTTAGAGGTGGGGTGGACACCCGATAGGTGTTAGCTTAGGAGCGATCATTCGAGTTGAGAATTCTTACGAGACTTTCTCTTCCTTTCCAATTCTGGATTGGGTTCCTTAACTTCTCTATAACTTTCCTTCTTTAATTGTTTCGTTCTTAACAAGCAAACCTTCTAATCAACAACCCTTTAATAAACAAACTTTTTAAAATCGCAAATACATGAATAAGACGAAATCTGAAAATAGCTTGTAAAACTAAGAAAACGAAAATATAAATGAAAATGAGTTCGGACTCTTTTTATTGTCCTGGAAAGTTTTGTGACGAAAGGGAAGCATAATTTGGAACTGACGTTCAAAATCTACTCTGCAGAAGATGTCTGCACCAAGGCTAATTTTCTCCTTCACCAACAGACTGGACTTGGCTGTCTACCAGGACGAGTTGCCTGACGATGCAATCATTCATTTTGGACAAGGATTTGACAGTACGGACATTAAGTTTGCCGATGTTACTCTTTTGGCATTGATGGTCAAGGTACCGAAAACCACTGAACCCATAATTGAGTTCAACCTGAAGTCGACCCAAGATTTCCCCCTCTACAAAGGGTCCCGATTAAGATGAATACCGCTATTCATAGGAGGTTAGCTGCTACCCCCAGGACTGTTATCTCTACCCCCACTGGTCTGGTCATCACTGCACCCACCTCAGCTCCCGCCAAATTGAAAGGAAAAGAAATCCAAGTCAGTGATGAGCTTGTTACCGTAGAGGATTCAGACTTTGCTGCAACACCATCTGTGTTCAAGATAGGGTCCAGTTCAAGATTTGCCCCCTTAACCTGGACACAAAGGAGGAATAGGAGCAGAAAGATCGCCAGGATCAGAAAGACCCGGGCTGCTGAAGTTGCATTTCTTGAAGAGATTCCTGAAGAAGAAGAAGATCTGCTTGAGATTTCACCACTGTTAGAAGGGAGTAGGTTCCACCCTCTCTCTGCTACATCAGATGAGTAAGATGCTCGAAGGATCGTCGTTGCATTACCTCTACCTGTATACTAAAGTGACTGCAAGAAGAAGAAGATCAAGACTACGCCGCTCACTCGATTGCGAGCAGTAATGGAGAAATTAGCAAGGAAGGAGGGATGTCCAGTGTCAGAGATCCTGAGAAGAATGGGACGAACACGAGTTAGATCCCACATTGGACCACGAGTAGACCCCGTCGATGCCATAGAAAGGCCAAGGAAGAAAGCACGAGCTAGCGAAATAAGTTCACCTATCGTTGTATCAAGTCACCATTTTAAGGAACACACCACCTACTGACGCACAGCCGATAAACCATCTGGTCCTAGGCCTTCTACTACAAGAAGGATGGTGTGGCGACCTATTATCGCTGAACCGATACCAACAAAAAACTTTGGGAAGAGAAGTCTGGTCAGAAAGCCCGAATCTGAAGAGAGTGTCGCAGCTCTGAAAGAGACACCTGAAGATGAAGTTCAACAGTCATCGCCCGACAATCACAAGACCATTTGGAAAAGACCACTTGAGGATGCTATAGGAAAGCTAAGAACTGACATCCAACAGTTGGCCAAAGAAAGAAGAGTAGAGTTGGGGAATGAAGTAGATTTGTCAGAGTTCATGGATGAAGAATTCACCGAGATCAACATGGTTGAGACCTGAGCTTCGTCAGCTCTACAGAGAGCTCTGTCAACATCAGAAGGAGATGACCCAGAGGTAATGAAGTTATTTCTTTAAGAAAAGGATGATATGATTTATCGAATGAAAAGAAGATGGAGGAGATGGCGGCTGCCTTAGCCACACTCCAGAGTCAGCCTCAACCTCAGAAAGAAACACTTCCGGAGATCATTCACATTGCCAATGGAGGAAAGGAAATTACATCCGTCAATGGAGATGAGCAACCCAAGAAGGATTCAGCCTAGAGTATGATTCCCGAAAAGGATATTAAGAATATGGTAGAACAACAGGTGCGAGAAGCCCTAGCCCTGTCTAAGAGTGGAGCATATATTCAGAGGGTAGAACTTACTCCGAAGAATTTGATGCAGTCCAATACCCAAAGGGCTTCATACCACCTCTGTTTAAGAGCTTAGACGATACGAGAAAACCCCGACAGCATGACGCACATTTTCGTGCTAGTTACTGCAATGCTAGTGGGCGCGATGCTTTACTTTTTCGTCAGTTCGTCTGCAACTTGTCAGGGATTGCCTTCGATTGGTATGCAGAATTGCCGAACGGTTCAGTCAAGAACTTTTCAGAATTAGAGAACCTTTTTGTTAAAAGGTTCGCTGGGGCCTTACACCACATCACTATTGGTGATCTAGTGGTGGAGCAACAGAAATCAAACGAAACTTTGGTGGATTACATACTTTGAAGGAGAAACTTAAGCAAGAAGTGTGAACCATAGCTTCAGGAACAACATGCAGTTGGTATCTTACTGAAGAGCATTCACGGCCCGATAGCACTTCTCCTTAAAGAATTCACAATTAAGACTTTCGAGAAGTTGCTTAGCAAGGCCAGGAGCTTGCAAGAGGAAACAAAACAACTGAGTTTCGTCGACAAAAATGAGAACCAGAAGCCAATGAAAGCATTCGAGAAGAAATCTGGAGTCATCGCGACAGTGGATAAAGGTAAACAACCAGTGCAGATACAACCAGAGCGGCCACAACCAAGTTACCAACCACCGCAACGAACTTACCAACAACCTCAACAGGGCTATCAACAGCCTCGACATAGCTATCAGTTGCTGCAACATGATCAACGACCGCCTAGTCTGCCACAGGTCCTGAAGGAGCTTTTGAATAAAGAATACTCCTTCAAGACTGAAGCAGTAGCCAAAACATTTCAAATTTTGATCAAGATGCCTGAATTTTAGCTATCAGAGCCCAGAAGGCCAGAAGAAGTCAATTAGAAGGATCATCTGAATTACTATCCCTATCATAAGATGCTCAAACATAAGATAGAAGACTGCTTCACTTTCAAGAACTGGCTCGAGAACAACCTACGACAAGGGAACATAACGATCTCGAAGGAATAGATAAGGGAGCCCCAAAAAGGAGGTTCCGTTAATGTCATTTCAACAGATC
Organism: Papilionanthe hookeriana x Papilionanthe teres; assembly: GCA_022702705.1. Taxonomy (NCBI): domain Eukaryota; kingdom Viridiplantae; phylum Streptophyta; class Magnoliopsida; order Asparagales; family Orchidaceae; genus Papilionanthe; species Papilionanthe hookeriana x Papilionanthe teres. The sequence goes on along the minus strand of CM040434.1, from coordinate 22,805,188 downwards.
CTATTGTTTCGATAGACCCGTACATGACCGATGATGGATGGAGTACTGTCTGGATGAAGTCTACAAAGAAAATTTTTGATCACATCTAGACCGCTTCGATGCGCGCTTCAAGTCAAAATTTGAAACCTATTAAATCGACACTATCACTTGCGATTGAAGAACCGCCCCAGGAGGAGGAGAAGATCATGGAAAAAGAAAAGACCGCGGCTCCGAAGGGTACACTAGGGGCTGCTTTTCCTTGGATGGTTGTTTTTGATTAGGGGGAGAAATCCCTCGGACCTCTGACTCTATATGATTATTTGTCAGCCACGGCAAGATATTATAATGATATGAGTTATGGTGTTGGCTACGTTTTGACTGTTTTTAACGATTACGTAACTAAATATAACCACCCTAACCCGAATCTCGATTTCGATACGATTAACAATTCTCAAATCATACGAAGCCTCGATGATCATGGCGGAAGGAAGACATTAACAAGGGTGGCTACGAAAGCTCAAGAAGCGACGTGTCCTTTTGTGAATTCTGAGGAGCTCCAATCACGATAGAATTAGAATTGTCAGATTCCGAAGCAACTCCAGAAGAGCCAGTCGTTCCGACTCAAGAGGATACACCTACAGGTTCAGTACCAAATTCAGAAGAAATAACAGAAGTCAATCTAAGAAGTGGAAAATTTCTATCCCCAAGAGTGGGACCAAAGGATAAAGGAAAGCGGATGGTTGCTCAGGAAGAGTCAACCCCAGCAGAGGAATTGCCCACTCGGGATGAAATTGAAGAACCTAGTAAAAAAGTGGACTATAACGTGCTAGTCCATCTTAGGAAACTACCAGCCAAACTGAGCATCTACGACGCTCTGATCCTATCAAAGGAGATGAGGGAATCTCTGATCAAGGCCTTACTTGATCCAGAAATCTGCTTAGCTCAAATGGCCTTTAATTCCTTAGATGAGGTTTGCTCGTTAAGAAAATAGCGCATTGTTACTTTCACGGACAATGATCTTCTAATTGGAATAGCTGATCACAATCGACCGTTGTACATTTCAGTCAGTATTGGAAAGTTTACACTCTCCAAGGTGTTGGTTGATTCAGAAGCATTAATTAACATAATGAACCTTTGGATGTTAGCATAGTTAGATATTGATGCCCGTGATCTCAAAGCAGATAGGATGTTACTAAGAGGCTTTAATCAGAAAGGAGAAAGAGCCCTTGGATCGATAACACTATTAATGAAGATCGGTGATTTGGCAAAGACAACAGAAAAATTCTACATAATTGATTCTGAGACATCATTCAAAGCTCTACTGGGTCGGCCTTGGATCCATGAAAACCGGATGGTACTGTCGTCTCTGCACCAGTGCATAAAGTATTATGAAGGAGGACAAGAACAATGTATCAAAGGTGATCTGCAACCATTCTCCGTGCATGAAATTGGAATCCACAAAGATGCAGCCTACTACGCTCCTCCAAAGAAAACAATTTTCTCCAGAAATATCATACCAAACAAAACAAAAGAAGTTCGAGACGACAAAGAACTTGAAATTCTTGTTCAACAGTTACTCACCACTCCCTTACGGCGAGATGGTGAAGGTTTCTCCAGAACTCGCACCCAAGGTCGAGGCCGGGGAAGAGGTCGAGGAAGAAACAGTGGAACAGTTGAACATAAGAAGCCGGTCATCGATGTTGATTGGGAGAATAGTTCTGAAGAAGAAGAAGAAGAAATCAAGAAAGAAGTAATGAAAATAAATCAAAAGAATCCCCGGTTCAAGATCTCTCTCGAAAATGAAAAGAATGAAGAATACAGAGCAATGTACGAGAAGATTAACGGCTGTGCGCATACTATGACCCTAATCTCGATCTATCCTAATAAGTTCAAGGGTATGGTGGTCAAGGAAGTACATGGTGGCAGTGCTAAGCCAATTAAGTTCTATTGTGGTGCTTCTTCTTCAAAAACTGAGAATGATCTAAAATTTGAAGATGTTGCTTCATCTGAATTAATGGAATTACCTTTTGAGTGGTATTCTCCCTGTGTTGAAAATTTAATTCAGCGTGGTGTCTTACCTAAGCAATGGTCAAAAGGTCAATCACAGCACTTTGAAAAATTATGAAATAATACCAGTCGACCGCCCAATTCAAAACATGGTCTCAGATTCGGCACAATAGCGCCAGCTGATGATTCAGAATTTTGCTTGGTTGTCACTTCTGAGTCTAATGAAGACTTCCTGGAAGCTTCAGATGATCTCAAGGACTTGCCAATAGGAGATGCTCTGCCATAATTTGAAGAAGAAATAAAATCTACAATAGACGAGTTAATAGAAGTTAACTTAGGTACTAGCGAAGAGCCTAGACTGACCTTTTTTAGCTCCTTATTCAATAAAGAAGACTCCGAAAACGTTATCAAGCTATTAATACAATTTAAAGACTGTTTTGCTTGGAGTTATGATGAAGTGCCAGGATTAGCTCCAGGGGCGTAGTTCACAAGCTAGGAGTGGATCACACGACCTTTCCAGTTAGACAAGCTCCAAGAAGAATGCGTCTAGAAATCAAACAACAAGTGATAGCTGAAGTTAAGAAGCTAATCGACGTTAAATTTGTCCATGAAGAACAATACCCGACTTGGTTAGCCAATGTGGTACCAGTCAGAAAGAAGAATGGTCAGATCAGAATCTGCATGGATTTCAGAGATTTGAACAAAGCATGCCCAAAGGACGAGTTCCCGCTACCAATTCCAGAATTAATGATCGACATTGCTTCAATAGAGTAAGTCTTCTCTTTTATGGATGGATCATCATGATACAACCAAATAAAGATGGAACCAGAAGATGATAAGCTCACAGCTTTTAGAACGCCAATTGGAGTGTACTACTACAGAGTGATGCCTTTCGGATTAAAGAATGCAGGAGCAACTTACCAAAGAGTAATCACAAGGATTTTTGATGATCTCATTCACAACAAAGTTGAGCGTTGCGTGGATGATGTGGTCATCTAAAGCAAACTGAAGGAAGATCACCTGTATTATTTGAGAATTGTTTTCGAGCGATTAAGACAATTTAACCTTGAGATGTATCCCTTGAAATGCGCCTTCAGTGTCACCTCTGGGAAATTCTTAGGCTTTGTTGTCCGACATCACGAAATTGAAATCGATCTGGAGAAGATTAAAGCTATCTTAGAAATGCCGCCTCCCAAAATCTTAAAACAACTACGATCCTTTCAAGGGAAGTTGGCATATCTTCGACGCTTTATCTCGAATTTTTTAGGTAGGTGTTAGCCCTTCTCTGCATTGGTTAAAAAAGACGCCAAATTCATTTGGGAAGAAAAATGCCAGCTGGCCTTCGAGGACAATAAGCAATATTTAATGACACCTCCTGTCTTAGCAGCCCTAGTCTCGGGTCGACTGTTGATACTTTATACTGCGGCTTTAGACGACTCCCTCGGAGCCATACTAGCCCAAGTCAATGATGAGGGGAAATAAAATGCTCTCTACAGCCTAAGTCGTCGTCTAATTCCGACGGAAGTAAAGTATCCTTTGATTGAGAAGCTTTGTTTGGCTCTGGTCTTTGCAGCTTAAAAGCTCAGACATTACATGCTTTCTCATAAGGTCAACCTTATTTCGAAGTTTAATCCGTTGCAATATTTGATGACCCGACTGCCACTCTCTGGCAGACTTGCCAGGTGGTCGATGATACTATTGAAATTCGATATAACTTTCGTTCCTCTTCGCGTCGTAAAGGGACAAGTTCTAGCAGACTTACTCGCAGCACACCCTTTGCCGGCATAATCACCTCTCAACGATGACTTTCCTGACGAGCAGATAATGAGCCTAGAATATCCGATGATTGATGTTGGGCACTGTACTTTGATGGAGCGTCCTCAGCATAGAAGGATAAAGAATTGCAAAAGATAGTGCCCGGTAAGGCAGGAATCAGACTAATATTCATAACACCAGAGCGGGGGATGTTAAGATACTCCTACAATCTAACAGAGCCGTGTACAAACAATGAAGCAGAATACGAAGCCCTTGTAACCAGACCAGAGTTAACCATTCATATGGGGATAATAGACATCAACATCTACGGTGATTCTCAGTTGATCATATAGTAGGTCACAGGACAATACATAATTTTGAAACCAAGACTCGAGCAATACTTTCAGTATGTCATGAAGTTGTTGGAACAAATTCGGAATGTAACAATCTACAAGATTCCTAGAAGATAAAATGCCTTTGCAGACGTGCTAGCCTGACTTGCAAAAGAATTTTCCTGCTTGCAGAATGAGTTAGTTGAAATGTCAGTTTAGGGACGACATGTCCTATCACAGCACGACATGGAGGCAATACACCAATCAGAAAGAAAGGAAGAAGAAACAGTTGCAAAAGTGGCTAAAACTACGGAAGATTGGCGGCAACCGTTAACAGACTATCTGCAAACAGGGAACCTACCGGTCATTAGCCCATCAAATTAAGAAAAGAACTCTGTCATACACATTAATAAACAATACGTTATACAGAAGGTCTTTCGACCAGATGTGGCTAAGGTGCCTGAGTGGGTCCGAGGCTCGTGAAATTGTTAAAGAAGTGCACTTAGGACTTTGTGGCACTCATCAGTCGGGTCCGAAGATGAAAATGAAAATTAAAAGACTAGGGTACTACTGGCCCTCAATGATGACCGACTGCATGAAAGTTGCCAAAAGTTGTCACCAGTGCCAAGTGCATGGAGTTGTTCTACTTAAACCTCCAAATGTGATACACCTGACAATCGCACCGTGGCCGTTTGAATGTTGGGGCACGGACATCGTGGGTTCGATTTAACCACCTTCCTCAAGGGGACATCGCTTTATTCTTGCGGCTACAGTTTACTTTTCAAAGTGGGTAGAAGGAGTACCACTCAGAGAAGTGAAAACACACCACGTGTTACAGGTCTTCAAGAATCAAGTCGTCTACCATTTCAGAGTACCGCGCAGAATTATCTCAGGCAACGGGTCAGCATTCAGAAACACGAAGATCAATAATTTTGTCAGAACGCACAGAATAAACTGGCGCTATTCGACAATCTACTACCCAAGAGCAAACGGCTTGGCCGAGGCTTTTAATAAAACTCTCGTCCAAATCTTAATGAGAACTTTGGACAACAAAAAAAGAAATTGGCACGAGAAGTTGTTAGAAGCCTTATGGGCCTACATGACAACTTACAGAACTCCTGCTCAGTCTACAACGTATGCTCTAGCGTACGGCTCCGAGGCAGTTTTTCCCTTGGAAGTTCAGCTCCCATCTCTCAGAATTGCAGTTGCGAATAAGACCACTATAGAAGAAAATGCTAGACTACGACTAGAAGAATTGGAAAGCTTGGAAGGGAAACGACTTTCAGCACAACAAAATTTGGAATTGTATCAAGCTAAGATGATCCAGGCCCACAATAAACTGGTTTGTCCAAGAACTTTCAAGGTCGGTGACTTGGTTCTAGTTCTCAAGAGACCTATCCTTGCACACCGCAAGATAGGAGGTAAATTTGAACCTACTTGGGAGGGTCCGTTCGTGGTCGAGACAGTCTACTCAGGAGGTTCCTACCAGCTTGTGAATTGATGTGGATAATGATCTATGCTTCCAATCAATGGATGATATTTGAAGAAGTATTACGCAACCTGATGTTCCGAAGGATGGGGTCCCACCCCTAGGAGCACGGGTAGAGTAATCACTTGTAACTGGGTCCAAACCCAAAATTTAAATATAATAATAATGATGAACAAATTTTTGTGATAAAAAGAAAATATGTGAAAGAAATTATCATAATAATGAAATTTTGACCTTTCCTTCTAAATCAATTTCATTTCCGTTTGTCCCTTACCTTTCTCTATCTTAATAAAACTCAAACGAAATAAATTAATAAAAATGTTTCATTAATGAATAGTTTTTTTTCTTATTGTTCTCGTTCTTAGTACAACCCTTGATCATTTCGTTATCTTTCGCAGGGAAATGTCAAACGAGAGGTTGGTTCTAAACTTCAAGAATGGTGTGAGTCTAGCACTCGATGAGAAGAAGATGAAGGATGGGGCCTTGATTGAGATCGACTCTGATTTCACACTGGCCGGATTACAGTACGAGGAGGCCGATTGGACCCCGATTGACCGGGATGAGTTCCGTAGTCAGACAGTGGTAAAATTCGGTGGCTCGAGTCAGCAGTCTACCGACAGGAAAAGGAAAGTGAACACCACTCATGTAACGGGAGAGGACAAGAAATTTAAGTCCATGGTTACTACAACAGAGGGTAGGCTTGTCAGTGCCATGCCCACAGAGGTTCAAGGAGTAAGGATGGCTACTCTCACTCCTACCCAGCGAAGAAACAAGAATCACCGCATTCATAGGATGCTGAACAAGCTAGCAGCGGACCAGCATAGGGATACAGTTGCTACCATCAGTGCAAGCACTTCTAAGAAGCCGGATCGGCAGGAGCCAGAAAAGAGGAGATCGACTCTAAAGACAGCAGAGCAGTTGAAAGAAATGTCGAAGAGATCAGAAAAACCATGATGCTAAAGCCATGATGCTAGACTCTAAAGCCACGATGCTAGACAGATATACCAGCTTTGAAGAGTCTTGTTACGAAAGCAACCCCGGAGGATGTTCTGACAGAAACTATCCCTGAGGAGTCGAGACATGCAGGAGAGCGTACTGGGGTTGAACCATACATCCCACAGTACGTTACCGGACCTCACTGATTGCAGATAATCCCAAAATATGAGCTAGAGAAATTGCAAAAAGTTGAAAAGAAGACATTTGAATATTTCGAAAGAATTCAAGGAGAGAAGATCAATATCCTGGAGGGCTTGAGCTACATACTGATGTGTTCTCAGATTATGAGCAGTAGCAGATTGTGGACTACGTTCTCGAGCTTCAGAAAATGGGCTGAGCAGGTTGTTTAAGAGAGAAGACCTACTCAGAACCACGGAGATGGATGAAAGGAAAGGGAAGATCCACAATCTGGTGCGGGTGTTGTTACAACTTCGCCAATGACAAGAAAGGAAATCCACTAGGGATACTTCATCGCAATGAGGTGGATCCGATGCTAGGAATCATCAAGAAGATGGTGAAGAGGATGGTGACATGGAGGGTGCGACTTACAGATTGCATACCCAACAACTGCATCATCAACATATACAAAGAAGGCGATTACATACCGCCACACATAGATCATCATAACTTTGTCAGACCCTTCTGCGCAGTGTCTTTCGTCAACCAATGCAACATCATGTTCGGATTAGACCTCTGGATAACATACCTGAGAGAATTCTGAGGGCCAGTGGAGATACCTTTACCGGTAGGTTCCGTTATGGTGGTAAAAGGAAATGGAGCAGACATAGCAAAGCACTGCATCCCGGGCGTACCTTTTCAGTGGATCTCCGTCACTTTCAGGAAGATGAACGATAGCGAAATGCCTTTCCACTTTCAGCCGGATCCAGAGTTTGAGAGCCTTCGGCCCTACGAGCTATGAGCTACGTGGAAAATAGCACACCTGCTATGCACATCCGAATGACATTTCCTGCCAAGGATGGCTTGGAAGGTGATGTTATTGCCCATGTGTCTCACTATTCAGACATGGATTTTGACAGATGCTTTTGGGAGAAACCTGCAAGAATCTTACGCAGTCCATTTTTGGATTTATAAGGATTGTATGAGATGCTTAATTTTCAAGGAAAATATCATCATGTTTTGGATCAAGATGTATGACGTATTTTCAGCAAATTAGAATGGAAATGACCATGTAGCGTTTTACCTTCACTTCTTGTGTGCAAGTTTGACTGGGAAACGCCACTAAGTTGGATGAATTTTGAATGAAGAATGATTTGAAAATAAATGAAAACTCTTTTAAAAAAAATCTGAATACCAAGATGAACTTCAAATTAACTTGAACTCTAATTGAGCGAAAAATGAAATCGAATCACTAAAACAAACGAAACAAATCTAAATCTCAAGCTGAATTCCGATCTGAATCCTCCATTTTGAATCTTTCGATTCCTCCTCAAATTGAAATCCATCTAAAACACCTTTGAACCCTCTTTCGAGTTGATTCTTCCCCACGGAAGACTCAAACTTCAAACTTCTAAACTTTTTCATCGTTCTGAAGCCCTTTCAGTTCACTGCGATTTCTTCCTTCTTTTGAGAAGGTCTCTGAGTCTACTGACACAGAACCACGAGATTCTCGGTTTAGTTCTGATGGCATGGATTCACATCCTTCGCCAAAAATCAACCTTTGATTAAATCTTTCGGGATGTGAAATACTTTCATGTCTCATTGCAATCTTCCACTACACTTCTAAACATCGAAATCTTCACAAATCAATCGTCAACCTTTGAGGCTGGTACCTAAATTCCAGTCCTCATTTCCGAGGTCAGTACCAAAATTCTGAATCTCTCCTTAAGGGATCAATACCTAAATTCTGATTCACATCTTTCGAGGTCGGTACCTAAATTATGACTCTCTTCCGAGACTGGTACCTAAATTCCAGTTCTCTCCCTTTCGAGATCGGTACCTAAATTCCGATTGTATTTCTGAGATTGATACCTAAATTTCAATTCTCTCTTTCGAGACTGGTACCTAAATTCCAGTTCTCTCCCTTTGGAGGTCGGTACGAAAATTCCGATTCTCTTTTTGAGATTGATACCTAAATCTTAATTTTCTCTTTCGAGATTGGTACCTAAATTCCAGTTCTCTCCCTTTGGAGGGTCGGTACCTAAATTCGATTCTCTTTCTGAGATTGATGCCTAAATTTCAATTCTCTCTTTCGAGACTGGTACCCAAATTCCAGTTCTCTCCCTTTGGAGGTCGGTACCTAAATTATGATTCTCTTTCTGAGATTGATACCTAAATTTCAATTCTCTCTTTTGAGACTGGTACCTGAATTCTAGTTCTCTCCCTTTGGAGGTTGGTACCTAAATCCCGACTCTCTTCCAAGACTGGTACCTAAATTCTAGTTCTCATTTTGAGACCAGTACCTAAATTCTGATTCTCATCCTTTTCGAAGTCAGTACAAAAATTCTGACTCTCTTCCGAGACTGGTACCTAAATTCTAGTTCTCATTTCGAGATCAATACCTAAATTTTGATTCTCATCCTTTTCGAGATTGGTGCCTAAGTTCCGACGCTCTTCCGAGTGTGGTACCTAAATTCCAGTTCTCATTTAGAGATCAGTACCTAAATTCTGATTCTCATTCTTTTCGAGGTCGGTACCTAAATTCTGACTCTCTTCCGAGACTGGTACCTAAATTCCAGTTCTCATTTCGAGATCAGTACCTAAATTCTGATTCTCATCCTTTTCGAGGTCGGTACCTAAATTTCGACTCTCTTCCGAGATTGGTACCTAAATTCAAGTTCTCATTTCGAGATCAGTACCTAAATTCTGATTCTCATCCTTTTCGAGGTCGGTACCTAAATTCCGACTCTCTTCCGAGACTGGTACCTAAATTCCAGTTCTCTTTTCGAGATCAGTATCTAAATTCTGATTCTCATCCTTTTCGAGGTCAGTACCTAAATTTCGACTCTCTTCCGAGACTGGTACCTAAACTCCAGTTCTCGTTTCGAGATCAGTTTTGATTCTCATCCTTTTTGAGGTCGGTACCTAAATTATGATTCTCTTCCGAGACTGGTACCTAAATTCCAGTTCTCATTTTGAGATCAGTACCTAAATTATGGTTCTCATCCTTTTTGAGGTCGGTTCCTAAATTCCGAACCTCTTCGAGGGTGGTACCTAAATTCTAGTCCTCTCTTCAAATCCTGAGGCTAGCCTAAATTCCAGTTCTCCTTCCGAAACCCGTGGTTGGAACCTAGGTTCCAATTCTCATTTCAAATCCAGCATTTCCTCGGAATCAATCCTGTAATTAATCTTAAATCGAACTTTAATGTAAATAAAAAATCTGATTAAATCAAATGTCAAATTCAAAATTAAAACTTGAAATAAAAAATGAAACCAATCTAAAATCCAATCTTTCTCCAAATCTTGTGATTTGAAATTTACCTTCACTTTCCACAGTGAGAGTTCTGGAATCTTCAGTCTTGGAGATGTACCTGATACTCCCCAGTGAAACGCTTTGTTCTAAGTGTGACACTTAGACGTCTGTGTTGGTTTTGTTGATCTCTCCGGTCAACTCCAACATGCACGGTGTGCTTGGTTAGAACACCACACCTATTGGGGGTCCATTTGTTAACCTCATTTTATGTGAGGCCTTTTATTTCCTTTTAGTGCTTAGGATCTAGCCATAGGATTTCTCCTTGACTATCCTAGAAGACTAGAGATGGAACCCACCATTTAGAAATTCAAACCAAATCTTAATTCTCTTTAGAATCCTACATAGATGGTCATCAACCTCCAAGTCACTTGGAAGGTTAGGACCAATGTGTGGGAAGACAAAGATGAATTCCTATAGGATGTTCAAAGCCATAGGAAAACCATGGGTGGCCTGGCCTTGGTGAGGTCTGGCTAGCACACATTACACTTTCACACCCATCCTAAACCCTAAACCATCCCTACCCAATCTTGACTCCTGGTTCATTAGAGCACTCATGTGGCTAAGTCCAAACTCCTAGCTCTTGGCTAAGAGGGTTAGGAACAACCTATGAGATGTTCAAAATGAACATGTCTTGTTCCATGGCTCACTTTAAGCTTTTCCACCCTCTCAACCATAATCAAATTTCACTTTTGCCAAAATTCCTGGTTTTGACAATGGGTCCTCAAACCTAAGATTACCTAAATTTCCCCTACAACTACCAAAACTCTCCAAAATGTCTCAAAAATTTCCCAAAATTCCCAAAAATCCTAAAAATCATCTTGAAACAATTCCCACTTTTTAAATCCACCAAAATACCCCAATACCCTCCAAATAACCTCTCAATACCCTAAATACCCTTTTAGCCCAAAAATCCCAAAAATTCTAAAAAGTCCCAGAAAATTCCAAAAAATCCCAAATATTTCTAATTTCATTTTGTTCAACTACACCATAAGCCAATTTTTCCAAAACAACCCACATTTATCAATATCCCCAATTTGACCCATTTTTAACCTAAATGGACCCAATGTCAAACCTAATAAACCCATTTGACCCCAAATTTGATCAATTTCAATTCTAAACTTTCATACAACATCCCCAGTATGAATCTAAACCAAATCCAAGTCCAAATTGATTCACATTTGAGTTCAATTCCATTTGAAACCTAAATCCCCAATTTTGCCCAATTAATCCAAAATTCCCCAATTAACCTAACGTCAATTTTTTCTCCCCAAAATTCAATCCTAAACCTTCCATGGTACTGCCATGAAACCCATACAATCTTTAATTGCCCCAATTTGAGCCTAAGCTTAACCTAAACCTATTTTGAAATCAAGATTATCTCATTTTGGCCTAACATGAATCCATGCCCTAAATCTACCAAATTGATTGGCCTAACCTTAAAATTTACTCCTAATTGATGTTGGGAACTCTTGATTACATCCCGCTAAACCATTTGGAGCTTTCAATTGTGTCTAAACCCCACCTTAAACCAACTTGGGCCCAACTTGATCCAACCTTGCCCAAATTAACCAAAATGCCAAAACCCATCAAATTGGCCTTTCACTTGAACTCAAAACCATTTCATGTCTTCATGAAATTTCTTCATGGCAATCTTTTCTACAATGTTTCTCAAGACACTTGGACCCAAATCAAACCCTAACTCAAGTTAGCCCAAGCTAAACTCAAATGAGCCAAATTGAACCCATGACCAAACCTAGCCAAATTGAACCAAATGTGTTTAAACCAACTCTTCCACAACCACCATTTTAACCCTAGGAGCCACCCTAGATCCACTAGCCTAAGCTAAGTGAGCCATGGACCAAGGGTCCCCCATTTTAAGGTATCTCTTCCCTTAAATGGTTAAATCTCCTTTTGCCTCACCCCAAATCCTCCCATACCTGGTTAATCACCATTAAACCTCTCCCTGACTCAGCTGACCTCAGGGGCAAGCTCCCCTATCCTTTCGACCGGCCTAGTCACCGGAGGGGGTCAAAATCGAGAGCCACCACCAAGTAAAACTCACCCAAATCTCCCCAATTGGCCACCCCAGCCAAATTAAACCTTGGAGCTCCACTGCCCTCCGCCTAAGCAGAGAAATCCTCCAACCAATTGAGCCTTGGCTCAGCCCTATGGCCCTAGCCATATAATTCACACCTCTCGGCCATGAGAGGGGGGTTGGAAAATTTTCTCACAAAACCCTTCCCAATTGCTCCCAAAGCTCCTCCCAGCTAAGAGAAGCTCAGCTCCACTGTGTTCCAGCCTTCTTCCCTACTGGTTGAGCTCAATTTTTGAGTTCAATCTCAGGCAAAAAAACAGGACACTCACCAACTCTCCATAGAAAACCTAATTAACTCTCCCCACACCTTCACTAGAGGTAGAGAAGAAGTTCCCCAGTGAAAGACCCCTCATCAGACTAGCCATTTGTTCTATCGACCAAGGTCTGAAATCAAACTTGGATGAAGTCATACCTAGGATATTCACCAGGACCAGAGGCTTTGTCTGTAGGATCCTCAAGCTCCAACGAACGTGCCAAGCACATTCAATCGAGGCTTCACCTCTTGAACCAAGGTATGGAAACTCCTCTTACTCCCCAGCTTCCAGTGATTCCCTATTTATTTTGATTCAATTTCAATGAACATTAGCCGTATGGATAGACTCCTCTAGGCTAGACGAGCATGTAGGAAGAAACCACACTCGATTTGGTTGAGTATTGAGTGAGATATTAGGTCTAGAAGTTGGACGACTTTCGGCTCGCACCAGTCGGGACGATGAACGGATACCGTCGGATCGCGCGTGTATCGGATGGACAACCAAGATTGAGCCAGATAAGATCTTGGAATGGAACCGCGGGCCGTGTGGCTGCCGAGTCAGATGGACATCGAATTGGAGCGTGCCGCGTGGAGCTTCGACCCACCGTAGGTTGAGTTGGCGCCGACGTGGTTAAGTAGGAAATTACCTATTTTCTGAATTAATTAAATCTCTGAATCTTTGAAAATTCATATCTTTGTGTAGAAAAATCACAAAAATAAACTAAAAATACCCTCTTGCTCAGTGAACAGAGGAGAACAACGTGGAAAAAGTGTTGATCTATTTTTTTGAGTATTTAATTTTTAATTAATTAATCATTGTTCTGAGAATTTTAATTCTCTACTCACACACACAATTCACCATGGCATGAGACCATAGGGCTTTTGTAGCCTCTGATCTTTGGAACATTTGCTGAAATTTTCAAGGCCAGAAGCTATGTCTTTATGGAGTTATCTATTTTCCAAGTATATATGCTTGCTTTGGTATTTTAATTCCAATAATTAGTATACTATTTGGAAAATTCTAGAAAAATTAGGATAGGTTCCTATTGACCAGAGGAACTTAGGGTAATTATGGTGTGGCTAAAAAAATTGTGGATAACCTTAATAGCTCACCTAACCTAAAAATAACATTGAATTAATTAATGCAAATTAAAATCAAAATAATTTGGAATTATTCCTCCACTAATCTCTAGGGTCAGAGGGATCCCCTTATAAAGTTTGAAGTCAATTAAAAATAATTTAACCCATTAAATGGATTTTTTGAGTAACATGGCCACTTTTAAACTTTAAAAAATCATAAAATTTAAAATACTTTTAAAAAATTTACTAAATTAGTTTTGGGGCCTCTCTGTTATTAGAGGAGTCTAAGAAAATTAAAACTAAAATTTTTCTAAAATCTTCATTTTTAACTCTACTTTGAATATTTTAACAATTAGAAAATTATTAAAATCACAAAAATAATAAAGTTTATAAAAATATTATGTTTGGTACCCTAATCACTTTGGAACCAACCCAATATTTTTTCCTAAGTCTCAAAAAAAAGATATTGAATTTTAAGGGCTTAATGTAATTTTTAATGTTAAAAAGTGATTTTCTTAACCTTTCTACTAAAATAATTCTAAAAATTCAAGAAAAACATTAAAAAAATATAAAATTTGTTTCTCTGAGGTCCTTGAGGTCAGAGAGAATTAAAAAAAATATAAAACTCAATTTTTAACTTTAATTTGATTTTATAATTAATTAATACTCCAAAACTTCAAATAATTATATTAAATAAAATATAATTCAAAAAATCACCAAATTTAGTCAAAGTGGTCCTCTAGTTAGTGGGAACCTCCCATAATTTTTCTAAGGATAGAAACTTTGTCTTAATAATGTTTTTGAATTTTCATAAAAAATCCTTATTTTCCACTAAAATAATTATATAAATTAAATTAAAAAACAAAAAAAAAATCACATTTTCCCATCTCATGTCTTGATAGACATGTGAGTAAGGTGACATAAAAATTTTAAGTTCATTTGAGCTTAATTTGATAAGTTATGAGATAAATAAGCTTAAAAGGGCATAATGGTAATTAAGGAATTTTAACCCTAACCAAAATTTAGGCTAAACGAAAGGGGAAGGATAAAATATTTGATCTTAAGTCATCATTAGATGATTGAAACATAAAGATTAAAGGGTAGAAACTCATTAATCACTTTGAACATTAAAGAAGAAACCTTTATTAATTAAATCATTAAACTTTGGAGGTTAATTAAAGATGAATTATTGAGGTTAAGGGATTTTGAATATATAAAGATTTTAATTCTTTAAATTAAATCCATAAACAATAATCTAATCAAATATTATTTTAAAATCAATTAGTGGGACTCTAAAATGATGATTGGAACAAATAGTTAAAAAGAGAAGAGAACAATTCTTTGAAATTTTTTAATTAAATTAAAGAATATTTGGACTAATTTTGAAATTATTTGAAAATCAAATTGAAATGGATTTAAAATGTTAAAATTAATCTAAAATATTAAGATCATTTAAGGCATATAGACTTAACTGAACCAAAAGATACTTTTCCAACTTAAAATGATTTAAAACACCTAAAAAGATCAATTAAAACTTTATAACTAAATTAAAAATCACTTTAAATCTTCAACTCAAAACTTTAAATTAAGAGTTGTTAAAAGATTTAATGAACTGATTTGCCTCCTAAAGGCTTACATTATTATAACTCTTAAATGAAGCATTAAATGAAATGTCACTTTACACACAGGATGATCAAACATCCTAATTCACTGAGCAAGAGCAACCCGGGTGATTGATTCATCGCAACAATGAAACTAACTAAACTTAGAATAATCCCAACAATATTTAAGAAGATGTTCAGAATTCAGTTCCGAGCACTTCTCTAACTTGATGGGATGTTTTAAAAGAACAGTGAGACTTCATTGTTCTTTGGTGAAGAAAATCATCCTTAATAAAACAAAAGAACCTAGACGTCATAGGAAATGACTAGAAATATGATTAAGATTTTGGCAGACAACCAAAACCTTCCCTTAATCTTACGTAGGTATTTTCTCTCACATGTGTTTCAAGTGCAGGTTAAAATTACAGGAATGCTCACCAGGTACGCATTTATGTTTATTGCGATTTACATTTAGCAATTTATTAAATGTCTTACTTTCCAGTACTTATAAATGCACGAAAATGATCGAACCCAGCATGTTTAAACAACTAAAAACTTAATCACCAACAAGAATGAATCTACAATTACAACTAAAATTAAAACGTCTCATTGGATGATCAAGAATCCCTCTGATGATGTAACCTACGTGTTGCTAACGAGATTTCCCATGGTCTAAATGAAAGTGTGGAACTCATTCAGTTGAGTTTAGAAAATTCATTTGGACAAAGTGAATCCGATGAAAATAGCGGTGCCAGGATGACAGAACTGTGGGATCTTAATCGACTATGCTTAATCAACTTTAAGATTTGTTTTAATTAAAACATTATGTCATCTTAATTTTCAACCTTTCTAAACCAAAACACTTCTCTCATCTCTTGATTGTCACTTTCTAAAACCAAACCTCTGCAACAACAAGGAGCTTGGAACATGGTGGGCAGCACGACCCTCTTCAACAAAGAAAACATGGGTCTACATAAGCAAAACTTTCCTTAGAATTAAATAACCAAGCCATAGGATTTCGAGGTAGTTTGCTAGTGCAACATAAATCCTCAACTTTTTGTAAGGCAATTGCATAATTATATTATGCAAATTAAGCCCTAATAAGTCTTAGGACTCCTAGTTAGTCGTTTAGTACGACATAAACCCTCACATTTTTGAGGCTATATGTATGATTGTGTCATACAAATATAAGTCCTAACTAACTAAAATTGGCAGGATTGAAACATTAAATAATTCTCTCAAATTGAAGCCAAATCATAGGATAGTTTGGGAAGTTGCCAAGATGCCAAGATTCCTCTTGGATCCTCAGCTTCTCCTACTTCTCTTCCTTTGGACTCTCAAAATAACTGTTCCAAATTTGAGCTATTCCCTTTTGAAATTTCCAAAATCCAATCCTCTAAAACCTCAAACTTTGAAATTCTCGAGAGCAAAACCACTGATCATTATCGAGAGTTTTCTTAAATGATTCCCGCCATTTAAGTTGTAATTAACTATAAGGGCTTGCCCTTATAGGGAACTTTAATAACCCTGGTAATATAAACCCTACTTAATTCCTTTATATTAAGCAGGGGAACTTGTCGGCTTATAAAATTGGTTCGCAGACCAAACAGATGTCACAAATCTTCTAGTTTATTTAATTGAGCCCCGTCATCAAGCAGTGTGTCTATTCTTTGGGATAGATACACGGTTTGTGGTGTGGTGCTCGTTCATATAAACTATTTAGGATGTGAGATCGGTTTGATTTCATTTTTAAAAATTTTCAAACTTAAAATTATTTTTTTAAAAAAAATTAATCAAATGCTTCTTTCCAAATTGTATGTATATTTAAATTAAATTTAAAATTTAAAATTCACCGACAACTGTTGTAGGTGACCCCTTTCTCTAAAACACAACACATAACCTAAAATTATGCCTACTTCCTGCTAAAAAATTAAGTGATCACAAGGTGTTCTGTCCATGTAAGGTACGCTTGAGGAGGTCACTGTAGAATGAGACTGCATCATTGACAATGGCTTGAGCATCAGTTAGAAGTGCACCATTAGCAGATTTAATTTTATAGATAGTGTTGCATTTTCTTTTATATTTTATATAGGTATGGAAGAACTTGGTGTTCATGTCCCATTCAGTGAAGATATTGACTGCTGCTTTTTATTTAAGGAATTGTTCTTGGGTGTCTACAACATTCAGGAGTTCCTCTTGAGCCTGAAGTAATGTTATGTCAAAAGAGCAGTTTGTAACCACTTCACCTTCTAGGAAATCTACCTTCTCTTCAGAAGTCTTAACAAATTGAAAAACATCCCCAATGGTAGTCTACCCCAGCTTCTAAGGCCCTTACTAACCTTATAGTGAAGAAAGCACAGATGGGTCCAAGGATCAGGGTGCAGCTCTACATTCCAAAGAGAAGACACAGTTGAGATGAAATCAGCATGGGAAGACCAGAAGTTGAGGTATCTAAATGGTGTAGGCTGACCAAACTTGGGAGGAGCAGTAATAGTCAGGAGCAGTGGTCTATGATCAGATCCTGCAAGAGGAAGGTGGGTGACATAAGTGAGGAGAAATTTGGATAGCCAGCAACCATTGGTAAGGAACCTATCAAGCCTTTCCCACAGTTTTCCTCTTCTCCAAGTGAATTTAGGCCCAGAAAAGCCTAAGTCAAAAAGTTCTGCCTGGGTGATATTTCTGCAGAAGGTGATAATATTAGTTATGTTGGGAGGTCTGCCTCCTGACTTTTCAGCGAAAGTGGAAATAAAGTTGAAGTCCCCTCCCACCAGCTAAGGGGAGGTCATATTACTTCTAATGGTGTTGAGGCACTGCCACAGCTTCATTCTATCTGATTGTGAACACCCTACATAGTGAAAGATGCAAATCCAGCTTGTCTCTCCAGCTGGAAGGAGAGGTGGACAAATTGTCTGTGGTCAATAAGTACTGAACACTGCATTTCTTTCCTACAGAAGATCCAGATTTTATTATTGTTATTGGCAAAATGGGTAAACCCGGGGAATTTCCTGATAATCTTTTCTAAAATTTTGTGAACCATAGGTTCTAAAAGGATTATGCACCAAAGCTTGTATTTTCTGTTTACAGAGAGAAATCTTTTGAGGGGAAGGGGGTGAGCCACTCCCCTAATATTCCAGCAGAGGAAGTTAAACATAAGGTGCTTTGGGAGGGTGGGGAGGAGGGCTGAGAAGGACTTGGATCTAGTTCTTCCTCTAGTGACCTGAGAGGGGGCTGCAGCAAGTAGATTTTCAACCTCAGAAGTAGAAGGGACATCTAATAGCTTTAGAAATTCAGTTAGTTTCCTCATTTTTTTGGCAGTTTTAACATGTCAGTTATCACCTAACAGGTTATCCATAGAACTAATATCTATCTGAGAGGGAGGAGAGGGACTAAGGGGCTATCAGCCAGAGGGGGTGGCTGGTTGGACGTGAGGGGAGGAGAGGAAATGTTTGGGGGGGTGGGAGCCTTGGGGATGGGGGGGGGTGGAATAAGGGTGGAGCAATGACCCTGGCGGGGGACCAGGTCAAGGGAAGCAACATGGGTGGGGAGGAGGGGGGCTAAGGAGTCAAGAGGCGGGGGGGGGGGTCGAGTGGAGTGGAGGGGGTTCAACACTGAGGGAGTAACTTCAAGAGGGGGTCTCGGTGGTCTTTTAGGAGGTGCTTAGAGTATGACCAAACATCCTACAGTGAGTACATTAATAAGGTTGTTGTTCAATGACCACTTCCTACCAGTAAGCTTCAGCTTTAGACCCAATCCAGAGTTTGTAAATAGTGGGGAGAGTGGCATCTCTTTCAACCTGTACCCTGGCTGCTGCTGGTCTGTCCATGTTCTTAGTAGGGGCACCTAATGAAGGAGTGCCAAGGGTTTGGCAATGTTAAAGAGTGCATTCTAGTTGAAATATCTAATAGGGAGCCCAAAAAGTTTGGACCAATTGGGGATTACTGGAGGCTCCATCTTTGGATCAAAATATGGGGTCCATTTCAGGAGTTTCATATCAGAGCCTACAATAAGGATGGTTTGTTTTGCAAATAGCCTTGCATAGTCTTCTTCGGTGGACAACTGAATCAGAAGGTGTCTGCCATCAAGCAAGCCTAGCTGTCAGGTGCCATTGAACTGGAGGGAATCAAAATAGTTTCTAACAGCTTCCATCTTTGGATGACCCAAAGCAAACTTCCCTATGAGGGTGAATTGCTCTTCAACATTTAGTTGGGATAATTCTTGGTTCGTAAAAATGATTGCAGGCTCTCCATCCTTAGACCCAGTGGGATGGATAAAAGGGCAGGAGGCCCGACCAGCTACAGCATCATGAGGCAATTGGGGGAACACCAGTGAATTAGAAGATGAAACCACTGATTTACTACTTCCAACCACTCTAGCATAAGTTGACTTAGTCCATTGAATATTAGTGTCTAAATCAATGGGGTAGGCCATAGTCACAGTAATCTCCCACAAAGGATCAGAAAACTGCTCAGGAAAAAGCTAGGACCTCAGATGCCTAATCTTAACTCCCAGCAAAGGAGCAGAAGAAAGCAAGAGCTAAAACCAAAAAACTAGCCAGAGAAACCAAACAAAACCAGTCTCCACACAAAGAACCAACACCAATGGAACAATAAATTTCAAAAACTAAGTTGCCAGGGAAAGGCTAAGCACACTGATGAGAGTCATAAAGCACCACCACCAGAGACTTACCCACAAAAGAGAGCACCACCATCCAGAGTAGATGCCGGAGCAAGGGACGCTGCCAGGAATCATCCTGGGAACCCTAGCAGAGCTCTTCCCTCCACAGCCGCCATGTTATATATATATATATATATATATATATATATATATAAATTAATACTTCTTTTTTAATGATTTTATAATGTGAATACTATGCAAGTATATATATCGTTTATCAAGAAATTTAGTACTTTCCGATTAAGCCCCACGATATCGAACTCACGAGGAAAGTGATTAATAAATGAAAATATCTTCGGATTCAGAAATGGATGTCGGCCATTTTAAAATTTATTTCATTGTTGTTTTAAAAATAATTTATATTTAATTTAATTGATAAATAATTTAGATTAAATTTAATAGATATAGCTTTTGAAAATGGTATTTGAAATATAATTCTAGGGTATGAAATTTTAAATGATTTCATATCTTTAATAGTTTAAATAAACGAGCACTACACATTGCTTAATGGTGAGGCTCAATTAATTAAACTATGAAAGTTATGACATTAGTTAAGCCTGCGAACCAATTTTATAAGCCGACAAGTTCCCCTACCTAATATAAAGAAATTAGGCAGGATTTATATAACCTGGGTTCTAAAGTTTCCTATAGAGGCAAGCCCCTATAGTTAAGTACTTCTTAAATGATGGGAGTCTTTTAAGAAAATACTTGATTAAGAGCAATGGTTCTGCTTCGAAGAATTTTAAAGTTTAATATTTTCAAGGTTGGATATTTAAAATTCAAAAGGGAATGGATCAAATTAGGACAATTTATTTTAAGAATCCAAAAGGAAGAATGATAGGGGATATCAAGGATTCGAAGCGAACTTTGATGACTTCCCAACTATCCTATTATTTGGCTTCAATTTGAAAGGATTATTTAGTGTTCCATTCTTGCCAATTTTATTTAATTAGGACTTACATTTTTATGACGCAATCATACAAATGGCCTGGAAGATAAGAGGGTTTATGTCTTAACGAACGACTACCTAGAGTCCAAAGACGGGTTAGGACTTAGATTGCATAACATAATTATGCTAATGAATAAAGATAAGGTGAGGATCTATGTTGCACTAAGAAAACTACCTCAAAGTCCTATGGCTTTGTTGTTTATTTCAAAAAAAAGTTGAATTCATGTAGAACAGTTCTACAGTTGAAGATGGCCGTGCTGCCCACCATGCATGCTCCAAGCTCCTTGTTGTTGTAGAGGGTTTAATTTAAGAAGTGACAATGAAGAGATGAGAGAAGTGTCATGTTTTAGAGGTCTAGTTTTATAGTGTGTCAAATTCAATATCTTAGGTTTTATTAGGAGAAATATTAAAATTGATTAAGCGGAACCGGTTAAGATCTCATGGTTCCATCATCCCAGCACCACTATTTTCATCAGATTCACTTAGTCCAAATGAATTTGTTAAACTCAACTAAATGAGTTCCACACTTTCATTTAGATAATGGAAAACCCCGTTAGCAACATGTAGGTTACCTCCTCCGATGAATTCCCGATAATCTAACAAGACGTTTTTAATTTAGTTATGATTGCAGTTTTGTTTTGTTTATAATTAATTTTTGAGTTGTTTAGACATGTTGGGTTATTTTTTTTGACAGTTTATCACAAGTATAATATGCAAGAAAAAGCACTAAAGACACTTAAGTAAACTAACGTAAATTACAATAAATGAATGTGTACCTGGCGAGTCTTCTCGTTTCCCCCACCTGAAAGTTTAGCTTTACAATGCATACATATAATATTGAAGAAATTTAAAGCATGTCAAAAAATAGGAAAAGTAGGTTTAAAGTGTGCTTATCCAATCCTAAGTTGTAATTTAGTGGTTCCTTAAGGTGTGTTAAGGATGACTTTCTTCATCAAAGAACAATGAAATCCAATTGTCCTTCTAAAATATCCATTAGGTTAAGGAAGTGCTCGGGGCATAACCATAAACATCTTCTTCAACACTTCTGGAAATATTATGAGTTCAATGGAACTTCATTGTACTGATCAATCGATTATCTAAATTTAATTAAGGTTTAAGAGTGACTTAGTCCTTGCTTAGTGAACTAAGATGTTTTGATTATCCCTCGAGTGAGGTGACATTCACTTGATGTTTCATTTAAGGAATATGTGAATGAAAGACTTTAGGGGAAAATTTAATTGTTAGGAAGCTTAGCCACTTTAATTAAGATTAGATTAAATAATGTTTTAAATTAGTTATAATATTTTAAAATATTTCGATTTAATTATATTATCTTGTTTTGATCATATTGCTTTGAATTCGATAATGTCATCTTAATTATGTTATTTTAAGGTTACTTTAACTTAATCACATTATTTTAAAATTTGATTATATTGTCTTAGAATTGTTTGAATTGCATTAGTTTAAATTATTTTTAAATTAATTATATTATTTCAAGATCCCTTTCATTTGATTATATTATATTATTTCAAATTTCATTAATTAGTTTCCTTAAATTTTATGGGTGGGGGTTTATAATTAGAGGTGACATTGAATTGAAAAGGAATTTGAATAATTCATTAATTAGGGGGATTTAAATCAGTGAATTAAGATCTTCTAAGGCTGAACCCCTTCACTTAATATCTCATCTTTTAATTAACTTCCAAGTTTAATAATTAAGGAAATTACAAAATTTCTCTTAATGTTGAAAAGTGATGAATTGGTTTCTACCTCTTTCAATTCCCCATGTTTCAATCATCTAAGGAGATAATTTAAGATTATTGTTTACCCATTACCTATAGTTAATCCTAAATATTAATTAGAGCTAAATTCCATAATTACCATTTTGCCTCTTGAGGCTTATTCATTCCATAATTCATTAAATAAAAAGCAAATGACTTGGAAATTTTTATATCACCTTACTCATGGGTCATTTGAAATATCAGAGGAGAAAATGTGTTTTTTCTAAATTTAATTTAAATTATATATTTATTTTAATGCAAAAATATGGTTTTTTAATTAAAATTTAATAACTTTGTAAAGACAAAGCCTCTTCCCTTGAAATTTTTACTAGAGCTAGACCAAGATGAGAGGACCACTTGGATCAATTTTCATGATTTGTAGAGTTTTAATTTATTTACTAAAATTATTTTTATTTCTGGAGTGTTTATTAATTATAAAATATTCTTTAAGTGAAAAATTAAGTTTAATATTTTTCTTAAATTCTTTTAAAGTTAGGGAATCCAGAGAAATAAATTTTATATTTTTATGATTTTTCCTTGAATCATTAGAATTATTTTAGTGAAAGTTAGAAAAATCCATTTTTTTTAATTCCAAAAATTACCTAGAGTCTTTAAAATTTAATATCTTCATTTGTAGACTTAGGAAAATTATCCCAATTGGTCCTAAGTGATTAGGAGCAATTTAGAACATTTTCATGAATTTTATCAATTTTGTGATTTTATCATTTTTTAGATTATTTATAATTTTTTAAAATTTAATTTTAGGCTTAAAAAAGAATATTTTTTTAATTACCATTTTATTTTATTAAAATTCCCCTGATATTAGGAGCTCCCAAAACTAATTTCATAATTTTTTAAATTGTATTTCAATTATTAAAAACCATTTTAATGCCAAACTACCATTTTATTTACAAATTTGAGTTTAGTGACTATATGAATTCCAAATGACCTCAAATTTTTTATGGGAGTTCCTCTAACCCTAACTCACAGTGGAGAGCCATTTTCAATCCATTTTGATTTATATTTAGTGTAAATTAATTTAATTTAATTTTTAGGTTTTAGTAGTAATTAGAGTTGGTCTTAATGATTTAAATCAAATATTATTTTTCCTAGGGTCCTCTTGTCACAGGGAACCTGCCATAATTTTTTTAGATTTTTCAAAATAACATGCTAATTATTGTAATTAATTTGCCAAAACAAGGGCCTAAACTTGAAAAAAAAAAACATTTCTCCTCATGGGGATCTCCTCTAGTTTTGAGAAAAAAAATCAGAAAAACTTCACCACGACAGAGGCTAAAAAAGATCTAAATGACATGCCATGGTGAAATGTTTAAATGCATAGAGAATCAAAAGATGCTAAACCATCTTTAATTAATTAAAAATTACACATGCATCAAATAATCATAAAATCAATTCCACAATATTCTCCTCTCTTCACTTAGCAAGAGGTTATTTTTATTTTATTTTAAAGGTTTTTTTAGGTAAAGTTATGAATTTTTAATGTTTGACCGAATTAAATCAGAAAATCAATATTTTCCTACTTAAAAACATCTGCGCCGCGTCATCCTACGGTGGATCGAAACTCCACGAGGCATAGTTTGATTCAGCGCTGCCACGAGTCCCGCTGTTCCGTTCCACCTTCCCATCCGACGCAATCTAAGCTGTCTAACACAAACACACGTGATCCAATGGCTGACCTTCTTCGTCCCCAACTGGTGTGAGCCCATGACCATCCACACTAAACCTTAATTTCTCCCTAGATCCTTAACCAAATTACATAGGGTTTGATTTTATGGACTCGTCTAAGCGTGGCGAACATATCATTAGAGTTAATCAAGGCCTAAATTAACCCTAACTACATGGAGAATTAAATTAAGCTCGGGAAGAGGGGGGATTTCATACTTTTGATCTGAGAAGTGAAGCTTCAATTAGAGATGCTATGCACATTTGTGGAGGTCCCAAGAGCATAGTACTGAAGCCTCAAGTCGTGGTGAATTGTCCAGGTATGAAAGTGATCAAATTCGATTTGGAGATCTGGTGGAAGTCCTTGATAGAGTGGTTTGGTGATGGGGCGTTCTGTGGGGAATTTTTTCTCTTGCTGTTGAGATGGTGTGGGTGAGTATAGTTTGATTTTGATGGAGGTTTTAGGAGTGTCTTGTTTCAGGCACAAATTTTGAGCTCAAAAATTGGGCTCGGGCAAAAGATTTGAGGGTTGAAAAATGGTGGGGATTGAGTTATTTGAATGAAAATTGGGTCTAGGGAAATTTTGGTAGAGTTTGGGTATGCTTTTTGATTAACTCTCCTCTTGGTCGTGGAGGGTTTGAGTTTAAATAGGAGAGCTAAGGGGATTCAATTGAGCTAGCTAATGGGTTAGCCCAACTGCTTAGGTGGATGGAAGAAGTGCCCAAGCATCCAATTGGGTTTGGCCAGCTTGGATGGGTTCCATTTAGGTGTTTAGCCACATCGGCTCTCTTGGGTTGGTGTTTTCTGATGACCTGGGAGGCTAGCCAACCAGGCTCAAGTTACCATCTGGTTCAGTGGGATCAAAGGTTGGGTTTGGTGTGATCAATTGAAATTGGCCATGTGTAAGGGCGATGAATTAAAATAGAATGGGAGAGGGGCCAATTTTGGATCAAATTGGGTCAAGTCAAGGATTTAGACGTGGTTCACTCTCTAAGGCTGGTTTGGTGGTTGAGGGGAATCATTTGGTTGAGCTAAAGTCTTGAGGAAGGGTTTCTATCCATGGATACTTGGCTAAGCATAGGTTAGAGTGTGTCATAAAAAGGGTTAAAAATTTTTTAAGGAGGTTTAAAAGATGTTCCCTCTTTTGCCATTAATGGCTTGGTGAGGTGTAAAAGGCTATCATGGCTTCATGTGGGTTGTCCGTGGCTTCGTGTCTTGCTTAAGGCTTGAGGATGGCTTGGTCACGTTACATGAAAAGGGATTTTAGGAATTTTTTGAATATTTTGGTGAAAATTGTCATGAGGCTTGATTTGGAAAATTTGATGATAAAATTGAAACTTAGGAAGTGGTTTAAATCAAAGGGATGATGAGGGGAGGTTTTCATTTGGGCTTTTAATTTAATTTTGGGTTATTTGGTATGTGATAGGGTATGGGTTTGAATTTGGGCTTTTAAATGGGTGAAATTTTTGGGCTTGAGTTTCGGTTAAAATTTGGACAAATTAAATGTTGGTTTGGTGTAGGAAGATGTTATAAATATTTTAGAAAAGATTTGGGGTGATTTTGAATTGAATTGAATGAAAAATTTGATGGAATTGGACATATGGTCAATTTTGAGTAAATCAGGTTAAGTTGGGTTAATGTTGGGCTAAGGTAGAGTAAAAGGCCAATTGATGGTTGTAAAAGGTTTATGGGGATGTAATAAAGAATTTTAAACATTAATTGGGTAGAAATTTTGGGGTTAGGTTATTCAATTTAGGGACATTTGGGCACTAAGATAGTTTAGGGCAAAATTAGGGATCTTGGGTTTGGTTGGATTTTGAATAGAGTTTGAGTTCAAATTGGGGGTAATTGAATGTTGCATTTGGTTTATGGGATTCTTATGAAGAGTTTACAATTCAATTGAAAGGGAAATTGATTAACATTGGGTTCAATTTAGAAGAATTGGGTTATAAGATCAAAATTGGTGCTTTTGGGTTTGGGTCAAAATTAGGCTCAAATATGGGTCAAATTGGGCTTGAATTTGGTTTATATTGAGATTAAGAATGTTTAATTTTGATTTAGAATTGTAATTGGGCAAAATTGGGATTAATCGGGCTAAGATTGGGCTTTGGACTTAGGGAAAATTACGCCTTTAAGGGTTGGAGCTTTTGATAAAATTGGATCAAATTGGTCAAAATAGGTCAAATAAAGTGATTTAAATTGAAATTAAGAATATTTGAAGGCTTTTGAAAAATTTTGGAATTTTTGGGAATTGTCGGAATTTTGGGCTATGGAGGGGTATTTTGGTAATTTTGGTCAATTTTGGTCAAAGTGCTCAAAAAGGCTGATTTAAAGGCTCGAGGTGGTTCAAAAAGGAATTTAAAGTAAGATGACAGTGTCCTAGGTCATTTTTTATCAATGTGGAAAGTTTTATGAGTCTGAGAACGTTTTTTAAGTACCTGTTATTTCGGTACCGAGGTGCCCAAAGCTATCTGGAGACATGCAAGTTTAAAGTCAAAATTCTGAGTGCGAAACAAAGAATATTTTGATTTCATTTTCAGGACTTATTGGTGGCTTTGGAAAAATTTTGGAAATATGGGATAAAGTGGGTAGGTAAGCCATGAAGCCATTTTAAACTCACAGGAGCCACATGAGGGCTCATTTCATAGCCATTTTAAACTTACAGGAGCCACATGAGGACTCATTTTGGATACTCAACATGTTGTTTCTAACCCTCTCAGCCGGGGCTAGGGGTTTGGGTCTACCCATGTGAATCTTCCAGAGAGTCAAGAGGTGAAATCAAGATAGGTGCAAGTGAGTTTAGAATTTGGGGTATGTGCCAATGTGTAGTCTGTGCAAGCTAACCTAACCAAGACTAGACCACCTAGGGTTAGTTCTAAGGCTTGATCATCTTATGGGGGCTTATCCTTGACCTTCAAAACATTGATCTCAACCTTCCAAGTAGTTTGGAGGTTCATGAATATCTATGTGGAATTCCAAGAAGAGAAAGGAAGTAGTTTGAATTTCTAAAGGTTAGGTTTCATCTTTAGTCTTCAAGGATAGTTAAGGAGAAGTCCTAGGGCTAGATCCTCAGCACTAAGAGAGAAGATTAGACCTCACCAAAAATGAGGTCAACAATGGAAAATTAACTTTTTTACTTCTAAAAAATATTTTACTCAAACAAAAGATAATCTTTTAGGAAATAAAATTTGATTCTTTTTGTTGAGTTTATAATTTGAAATGAAAGTAAGCAACTATTTTAATTAAATTTTCGTAAGATGAAAACTTATGCAAATGAATTATCTTTTTCCTTTTTATGAATCAGTAACAAGTTATGGAAATATTTATTGTGGAAGTATCTAAAATGTGTTGAGCCAAATAAAATCAATAATATTCTTACCCTTACTAGAGATGCTTGTTGACCTCATTTTTGATGAGCCCTGGGTGGCCTGGTCTGGGGAGGGCTGACCTACACACACACTACACTTATACACTACACTTTCACACACCTCCTAAAAACACACCCATACCCAACTTGACCTCACGACTCATGAAGGTGATTCACATGGATGGTCCTTAACCCCTAAGCCCTTGGCTAAGAGGGTTAGGAACAACATAGTGGGTGCCTCAAATGAGTCCCTTCATGGCTCATGCGGGCTTGATATGGCTTCATGGCTCAACCAAAATGATTTTATTCCACTTACATTCACTCAATCTTCAATTTTGCAAATTTTCAATTTTTGACCCCTCGGACCCTACACTCACTTTAGCTTTACCCAAAGCCTTGAAATTACCCAAATTTTTCAAAATTTCCAAATCACCCAAAATTCCCCAAAGTTAACCTTGAACATTTCCTCACCAATAAAGTTGATCATCCATAGCCAAAAATACCAAAAATTCCAAAAATACCTCCCAATACCCTCCAAATACCAAAAATACCCCTCTTGACCCAAAAATCCAAAAATTCAGAAAATTCCTAGAAAATTCCAGAAAATCCCAAATATTCTCAATTTCATTTTGTTCAACTACACCATGGGCCAATTTTGTCAATTTACCCCACTTTTGTCAAAACCCCCAATTTGACCCATTTTAACCCAAAGTGAACCCAGTGTCAAGCCAAACCTACCCAATTGACCCAAATTCTGGTCCAATTCAATTCTAAACTTCAATTTAACATTCCCAACACCAATCTAGACCAGATCCAACTCCAATTTGATTGACATTTGAATCCAATTTCACTTTTGGCCTAAAGCCCAATTTGGACCCATGACCTAAACCTAGCCCAAAATAAACCAATTCAACTCCAATTAACCCCAAATCTTTTCTAAACCATCCCTAACATCCCTAAAAACAAAAAAATAACATGATTTGCCCAAAATTTGAATTCAAACCCCACTCAAATTCAACCCAAAACCAAAAAGCCCAATTTTGACATAAACCCAAACCTAACCCAATTAAGCCCAAACCCCAAAATCAAAACCCAACCAAAGTCAAAACCTCTTCGAAACACTACCATAAACATTTCACAACATTAATTTTACATTAATTTCAACCCTAGCCCAATATTGGCCCAAATTAGCCTAATTTTACTTACATTGGCCCATGTACCAAATGAACCCAAACCCAACCCAATTCAAGCCCAAACCACCTCAAATTTATTCCAAATCACTCATGAAACATCCCTAAACCAAACCCAACAATTATTCGGCCTAAGCCTTTACCAAACTTTCATCCTAAAGTCCATTTTAAAATCCAAAAGCCCACTTCCCTAAACCATTTAAAAGCCCATCTTCACTAAATTTTAAAGGCTCAAAATTCATACAAAGCCCATATGACACTCTTCTTCATCATGAATTCAATTAAAACCATCCCTGAAGTTCCAATCAAATATAAATTTATTCTAAATCAAGCTTCATGTTAACATCTCATACATTTATCAAAAATGTCAAAATCCATTTTCATACAAGTAAGCCAAGCTATGTGCAAGCCATAGGCAAGCCATGAAGCCATGCATGAGCCCCATAGGAGCCATGAGAGCCATGGAATCCACTTTCCACCTCACCAAACCATTAATGGCAAGAGAGTGCATCTCTTTCTTAAACCTTTTTTAAGCCCTTTTTACCTTAAACATGATACACTCTAAACCATACTTTGCCACCTAATCCTTGATGTGGACTTCACTACCTTTGGTAGGTTGACTCACATGATCCTCCCAGCCCAAAACCATAACTTGGAAGGGTGCACCAAACCCAAAATGGTGGGTTGACCCATTTGGACCCAAAATGAGCCTCTCACAATACCATTTTAATCCAAGCCCTTTACACATGTCCATGGCCAATTGCCTACACTAAACCCCAGCCCTGATCTACCTGAACAAGATGGCGACCAGTGCCTGGCCGGCCAGCCACCAGGCCGCCGAAAAACACCATGGTCGAGACATGGGTAAGAGCCGAACATTGAAATTCCACCTTGCTGAGCAGCCCCATGCCCAATGGCCACCATGATTGTTCTTCACTTGACCTAAGCAGCTGATCCCAAGCCTTGAACCCCCCTGGGAGGCCCTCCACCCTCTCCTATTTAAACACCCCTCTCTCGGCCATGGGAGATGTGCTTGAACAAACTTTAAGGAAACTCGCCAAAATCATTCCGGACCACTCTCTACACATAGAGCATTTGATTCCACTTGGATTCCAGCCCTAATTCCCTCTAGGCGAGCTCGATTTTGAGTTCAAATTTCAGCACAAAACCGGGACACTTCTTCACGGTGGACCAATCCCCAAATTGATTGATCCTACACCTTCACCGGACTAAGGGAAGAAGTCCACCGGCAAAAGCCCTCTCTCCGGGCCACCCATCCGTTCCGGACTCCAAGCTTTGTGATCGGGCTTGGTCGAAATCATACCTAGACAATTCACCGAGCCGAGGGACTTCATCCGGAGCTTGCTTGGACGCAATCGAAGGTGACACAACCCTCGGATTGAAGCCACACTTCTGCGAGCAAAGGTATGAGCTAACTCTTTATCCCGAGCTTCTGGAGATTCTCCATTTCAAATGCCTTAATTTCAATGCATGATCACCGTATAGATGTATTCATCTCTTCAAGACAAATCCATAGAGCACAAGAACATGAAAATCCTTTAAGTATTGAGTGAGATATTAAGGATTTAGTGTAGACGGTTCTCGGGCTAGGAGGCTTGGGGACGATGAACGGATGCCGTTCATTTAATACACGCGCGGACGGACGTCCAGGATCGCACCGGATGAGGAGATGGAACGATACAGCGGGCCCCTGGAGCGCTGAGTCAGATGGCGGCGTCGAATCAGAAAGCGCCGCGTGGCTGTTCGGGGATGCTAAGGTTGACGCGGCGCCGATTCGGATAAATAGAAAAATTGGGATTTTCTTATTTATTTATTTCCCTAAACTTCAAAAATGCATAACTTTGTGTAGGAAAATCAGAAAAATAAAATAAAAATACCCTCTTGCTCAGTGAACAGAGGAGAATAATGTGGAAAAGAAATCATTCAATTTCATCAAGTATTTTATTTTTAATAATTTATCTACTCTCTGCACATTTTCAATTCTCCATGCATATAGGAAATTCCCCATGGCATGAGACCATAAGGCTTTTGAAGCCTCTCAATTTGGGAACATTCCTTGAATTTTCCAAAGTCAGAGGCCATCCCTATGAGAAGTTATTGATTTTTCAAATTCATGTTGCTGTTTTGAGTATTTTAATTCCAATAATTAGCATGTTGTGAAATAAATTCTAGGATAATTTGGTGATGTTTATTATGACCAGGGGAACCTAGGAAAAATAGGATTTGAATTAATCCACTTGGAATAACCCTAATTGGCTTAAACACCCAAAATAGGTCCTTAATTAATTAGAGCTAATCATACATCAAATTGACTTGAAATCAATTCTCCACTGACCTTTAGGATCAGAGGAACCAACCATAAAAATTTGAAGTCAATTGGACTTGGTTAGCCCTACTAAATGGGTTAATTAAACCATTTAGCTATTTTAAACTTTAAAAATTCATAACTTTCAAAATACTTTTCAAAAATTCCCTAAATTGGTTTTGGAGCCTCTCTGATATCAGGGGAATTTAAGAAAAATAAAATTGTAATTTTCAAAAAAAAGTTGATTTTTTGCATTATTTTAATATTTTTAATAATTAAAAAATAATAAAAATCACAAAAATAATAAAATTCACCAAAATGTCATATTTTGAATTTTAATCACTTAGGAACAAACCCCATATTTTTCTTAGGTCTCTATGATGAGATGTTAAATTTTAAAGCCCTAGGGTAATTTTAAAATTAAAAAAATATATTTTTTAGCATTTCCACTAAAATAATTATAATAAATCAAAGAAAAATCATAAAATTGTAAAAATTGGTTAACTGATTTCCTTGAGATCAGAGAGATTTTTGAAAAATATAAAATTTATTTTTCAACCTTTATTTTATTTTTAAATTATTTAATACTCCAAAACTCAAAATAATTATAATAAAAAGAATATAATTCCAAAAATCACCAAAATTGAGTCCAAGTGATCCTACAGTCGATCGAAATGTCCCATAATTTTCTTAAGGACAGACACTTTCTCTTGGTCATATTATTAAATTTTCTTTGGAAATCCCTATTTTCCACAAAAAATAATTACATAAAGAAATTAAATACAGAAAAATCACATTTTCTCCTCTAATGCCTTTATTGACATATGAGTGGAGTCACATAAAAATTTCAAGTTCATTTAAGCTCAATTTAGTGAGTTATGAAATTATTAAGCTTGAAGGGCAAAATGGTAATTAAAATTTTAACCTTTAATTAAAACTTTAGGCTTCATAAAATTAAAGAGTAAAGTATTTGATCCTAATCTGACTTGGATGATTGAAATTTGAATAATAAGAGTAGAAACCTACTAAACAATTTAAAAATAATTAAAATAAACCTTAATTAAATAATTGATTAAATTTGGAAGAATAATAAAATTGGAATTATTAAAAAAGGGATATTATTAGAAAGAGATTTGTTCTTTAATTTAAGAATCCCTAAATTAACCATCTCAATAATATTTAATTCCTAATTAAAATGATAATCCAAATTTAAGATTTAAAATGCTAAAAGACTTAATCATTATATTAAATTAAAGTTAAATTATTTAAATTAAATCCTTTTAAAATTTCAATTAAATTAATACTTTAACAATTAAAATTAAATCATCTTTAAAACATAAAAAATAAAATATTAAATTAAAATTAAAAATAAAATTAAATTAAAATTAAAATTAAATTAAATTAAAACATATTAAATTAAATCAAATTAAATCAAATTAAATTAAATTAAATCATATTAAATTAAATTAAATTAAATTAAATTAAATTAAATTAAAATAAAAAAATAAAATCAAGTTAAAATTAAAATTAGATTAAATTAAATAAATTAAATTAAAATTAAAACTAAACCAAATTAAATTAAATTAAAGTTAAATTAAATTGAATTAAAAATAA
The DNA here is from genome assembly GCA_022702705.1 of Papilionanthe hookeriana x Papilionanthe teres. Taxonomy (NCBI): domain Eukaryota; kingdom Viridiplantae; phylum Streptophyta; class Magnoliopsida; order Asparagales; family Orchidaceae; genus Papilionanthe; species Papilionanthe hookeriana x Papilionanthe teres. The sequence continues at coordinate 22,772,587 of CM040434.1, read as the reverse complement.
CATCACCTAAGACATAAAGAAATTCAAAAATAAATATAAAGCAACTTGAACACTATTCCAAACTTAAACCCATTAACTGAAATTAAATTAAATCATAAACCATTTGAACATCAATTTGCCCTCGAAAGCTTTTGTTGTCATAACTCCTAAACAGAGCATTAAGTGAAGTGTTACTTCACTTATAGGATATTCAAATGTCCTAGTTCACTGAGCAAGATAACAGAACTTGAACTCCCGGACGATTAATTCATTTGTTTAATTAAATTCTCTCGGACTTAAAATAATCCTAGAAATATTGAAAAGATGTTTAAGACTCGTCTTAAGCACTTCCTCGATATGATAGGATATTTATAAGAACTATTGAACTTAATTGTTCTTTGATGAAGAATATCGTCCTTAAACCAAAACACAAGAACCTAGACGTCATAGGAGAGGACTAGCTATAGGATTAGGACTTTGGTAGACAACCAAAATCTTTACCTTAGCTTTACCTAGGTACTTGTTGGAATAATTAAATGCTCTGATATGTGTTTTAAGTGCAGCTTGGGATGACGGGAAGACCCTCCAGGTACGCTTTTATTTTATTGCAACTTACTTTATTGTAATTTACTTTATTGCAAATGCACTTTACTTTTCTTGCATGATAAACAACTGTTGCATGAAAACCAAAACCTTTAGGGTAGTCCCTAAAACTGAAACCAAAACTAAATTAAAAGTCATTACAAGATAAAATTCACCGCCACAACATTTCAAAATATAAAACAACTCAAAATTTAATCACAAACAGAACAACAAAACTACAACTACAACTAAATTAAAACGTCTTGTTGGATGATCGGGAATACCTCGGATGATGTAACATACGTGTTGCTAACGGGATTTCCCACAGTCTAATTGAAAGTGTGGAACTCATTCAGTAGAGTTTAGCAAATTCATCTGGACTAAGTGAATCCGATAAAAATAACGATGCCGGAAGGATAGAACCGTGGGATCTTAACCGGTGTTGTTATAATCAACTTTAAAATTTGTTTAATTAAAATATTAAAAAAAACTGGATTCTAAGATTTTCTCTAAACCAGAAAACTTCTCTCATCTCCTGATTTATGACTTCTAAAACTAAACCTCTGCAACAACAAGGAGCTCGAAGCATGGTGGGTAGCACGGCTATCTTTGTCAGCAAAACAACTCTACATCAGCTAAACATTCCTAGAATTAACAACCAAAGCCATAGGATCTCGAGGTAGTTTGCTTAGTGCGACATAAATCCTCAACTTTTCGTTAGGCATTTGCATAATCATGTTATGTAAATTAAGCCCTAACCGGTCTTAAGATTTCCGAGGTAGTCGTCCGATACGACATAAACCCTCACATCTTCGAGGCTATTTGTATGATCATGTCATACGAATATAAGTCCTAATTAATTAAAATTGGCAAGATCAAAACATTAAATAAACATTAGGACTTTCCTAAATTTAAGCCAAACAATAGGATAATCGGGAAATTACCGAAGTTCGCTTCGAATCTGTAATTTCTCCTACTTTTCTTCCTTTGAATTCCCAAAACAAAATGTTCCAAACTTGATCCATTCCCTATTGAAATTCCAAGATTCAATCCTTTGAAAACTTAAACTTTGAGATTCTTGAGAGCAGAATTACTGATTATTATCGAGAGTTTTCTTAGGTGATTCCCATCACTTAAGATGTAATTAACTATAGGGGCTTGCTCTTGTAGGGAATTTTAAGAACCCAGGTAATATAAACCCTGCTTAATTCCTTTATATTAAGCAGGGGAACTTGTCGGCTTATAAAAGTGGTTCATAGACCAAACTGATGTCACAAATCTTCTAGTTTATTTAACCGAGCCCCATCATCGAGCGAGTGTGTCTACTCTACGGGATAGATATACGGTTTGTGGTGTGGTGCTCGTTTATATAAACTATTCGGGATGTGAGATCAGTTTGATTTCATATCTTAAAATTTTCAAATTTAAAATTATTTTCAAAATCAAATACTACTTTTAAAATTATTTATTTAAATTAAATTAAAAATTCGCCGACAATTTCTGGCGACTCCGCTGGGGAAAAATTCCTCTCTCCATTTTAATCGAACGGTTACGCTTTCAAAAATCGGTAGTGTATCCATGCTCCTAGTGGATCAAACTTCCCTTCTTTCCGTTGGAATACTATGTTCATTTCAACCTTGAACAAGTATAGCCAACATTCTCTCGGGTTTAGGAGCCACTGTTTAGACACCCCTAAACAGAGAGGTTCCAAGATCCTTTTACCTCATTTCTGAGGTGGGGTGGACCCCCAATAGGTATTAGTTTAGGAGCGGTCTTTTGGGTCGAGAAGTTTCTACAAGACTTTCTCTTCCTTTTCCAGTTCCCAATCAATTCCTTTTACCCTTCCTACAACTCTCCTTCTTTTAATCATTCTCCCTCCTAACGAACAAATCTTTTCGAAAAAATAATTTTCTTTTAATACCACAAATACACTAAGGAAAACAGAAATGTGTTCGGACTCTCTCTTTTTCATCATAAGTTGTACGATAAGAAGAAGCACGATTCGGAGACTAACACTTGGAATCTGCCCTGCAGAAATGGAAGCCCCAAAACTAATCTTCTCCTTCGTCAACGGACTCGACCTGGCCGTGTTCAAGGACGAACTGCCTGATAATGGAATTATTCGATTCGGACAAGGATTCGGGGACACCGACATCAAAATCCCAGACGTCACTCTCTTTTCACTCACAAGAAAAGTATCAGAAACTGAGAAGCCGTTGATTGAGTTTAACCTCAAGTCAACTCATGAATTCCCTCCTCTGCAAAAGATTCCAACTGAGAGGAGTACCGCTGTTCACGAAGGATCGTTGTTGCTACCCCCACTTGGTCTAGTTGTCTCCGCACCTACCCCGCCTTCGTCGACTAAAAGGGAAGGAAATTCAGAACTATGATGAACCTATTACCGTGGAGGGTATAGATCTTCCTGTGAAACCTTCTGTTTTTGAAATCGGGTCCAGCTCGAGGATTCCATCACTGACACGGACTCAGAGAAGGAACAGAAGTAGAAGGATTGCTAGAGAAGCCAGAGCTGCTGAAGTTGCTTTCCTAGAAGAAATCCCAGAACTGCCCGACTATACACCGCTGCCTGAATACATACCACTTTTGGGAGGAAGCAGGTTCCATCCCCTCTCCGCCGCAGAGGGCGAGGAAAATGTCCGCAAGATTGCTTCTGCATTGCCTCAGCCCGTATATTACAACGATAGCCGTAAGAAAAGGGCTAGAATTACGCCATTTGCTCGACTGCAAACCCCGGTAGAAAAGTTAGCGAAGAAAGAAAAATGTCATGTATCAGAAATTTTAAGAAGGATAGGGTGGGTGCCGGCCAAATCTCGTCTTGGGCTGCGAGTAGAGCCTACTATCGCTGCAGAAAAGCTGAATAAGAGAATGAAAGCTAGTCCGCCTGTCGTTGTTTCAGGACTACAAATTAGGGAGGATACCACCTTCCGAAGCATTTAGTCGACGGACCATCCGGTCCCGGACAGCCTCGCTGCTAGGAGGATGGTATAGCATCCCACAACCGGGCAATTAAGATTAAAACAACAACCTAAGAAGGAAAGTCTCGTTAGGAGACTTGAGTTTGAAGAAAGTGCTACCGTAGTAAAGGGGACTCATGAGAAGGAAACCCGACAGTTATCACATGACAAGCTGCAAGGATGTACGGAAAAGACCATCTAGAAGATGCTATGGAAAAGCTAAGAACCGATATTCGGCCATTAGCAAGGGAAAGAGAAGAGAAATTCGGAGATGAAGTTGACTCGTCAGAGTTCATGGATGATGAATATGCAGAAATTAACATGGTTGAAACACGAGCTTCGTCAGCTTCACAAGGTGCCCCTGCAACCGCAAAAAGAGAGGAGCCAGAAGTAATGAGGAGGCAGCTTCAGGAGAAAGATGATACGATCGCCCAAATGGCAAAAAGGATGGAAGAGATGGCTGTAGCCCTAGCCACTCTCTAGAGTCAAGTTCAACCCCAAAGAGAAACACCCCCAGAAGTCATTCACATTGTAGACGGAGGAAAGGAGATTACATCCGTCAACGGGGATGATCAATTAAAGAAGGATGCAACATAAAGCATGATTCCAGAAAAGGATATCAGGAACTTGGTGGAACAACAAGTGCGAGAAGCCTTGGCATAATCAAAGAGCGGGACATCCATTCGGACGGGTAGACCTTACCCTGAAGAATTCGACGTTGTCCAATATCCGAAAGGCTTTGTACCACCTCTGTTCAAGACCTTTGATGGAGCCGGAAACCCTCGGCGAGCATGTTGCACATTTTCGTGCCGATTGTTGCAATGCCGGCGGAAGTGATGCCTTACTCTTCTGACAATTTGTCAGCAGCCTGTCAAGGATCGCCTTTGATTGGTATGCGAAATTACCGAACGGTTTGGTGAAGACATTTTCAGAATTAGAGAACCTCTTCATCAAGCGATTTGCCGGAGCTCAGCACCACATCACTATATGTGATTTAGTGGTAGAGAAGTAGAAACCGAATGAAACCTTGGTGGACTACATACTTCGATGGAGGAACCTAAGTATGAAGTGTGAGCCACAGCTACAAGAACAGCATGCAGTCAGCATTTTACTAAAGAGCATTCACGGCCCGATAGCACTTCTCCTCAAGGGATTTACTATTAAGACTTTCGAGAAGTTGTTAAGCAAGGCCGAAAGCTTGCAAGAGGAGGCGAAGCAATTAAGTTTCACCGATAAAACAGACAAACAAAAGCAAATGAAAACTTTTGAAAAGAAGTCCGGGATCGTTGCAGCAGTCGATAAAGGCAAGCAACCGATACAAATATCGTCAGAACGGCCGCAGCAACCTCAACAGAATTACCAACAACCCCGACCCAGCTATCAGTCATCCCAAAAGTATGAACAACCGCCTCGTCCGCAACGTACGTTAAGGGAGCTTCGAGCGAGGAGTATCCGTTCAAGAATGAGGCGATGCCGAAAATGTTCCGCGAGTCGATGAAGACTCCAGATTTCCAACTACCAGAACCTAAGAGACCAGAAGAAGTCGACAAGAAAAGTGATCCCAACTTTTGCCCTTACCACCGGATGCTTGGACACAAGATAGAAGATTGTATTACCTTCAAAAGTTAGCTCAACGACAATCTTCGAAAAGGGAATATAACGATCCCGAAGGAGTACAAGAAGGAACCCCAGAAAGGAGGTTCCGTCAATGTTGTCTCGGCGGATCTCATTGTTCTGATAGATCCCTATGCGTCTGATGATGGATGGACTACCACTTGGACAAAGTCTTCGAAGAAAATTTTGGATCACATCCAAACCGCTTCGGTGCGAGCCTCAAATCAGAGTTCGAAACCTGTCAAGTCGGCACTATCACTTGTGATAGAAGAACCACCTCAACAAGACACGACTGAAGAAAAGAAGAAAATTGACGAAGAAGAGAAGACCGAGGCTCCTAAGGCTAGGCTAGGGGCTGCTTATCCTAGGATAGTTGTTTCCGATTCGGGGGAGAAATCCCTCGAACCTCTGACTCTGTATGATTATCTGCTCACTCTGGTGGAATCTTATAATGATAGGGGTTATGGCGTTGGCTACGTTTTGACTGTTTCTAACGATTACGTAACTAGCGACAATCAACCTAATCCGGACATCGATTCCGATACAAGTAACAATTCTCAAATCATACACAATCTCGACGATCACAATGACAAAGAAGACATCCACCAAGGAGGCTACGAGAGTTCAACAAGCAAAGAATCTATTTGCGAGTTTCGAGGAGCTCCAGTCACGATAGAGTTAGAGCCTTCAGACTCCGAAGCTAATCCAGAAGAACCTGTCATTCCGATTCGAGAGGAGACACTAGCAAACTCAATACTAGATTCAGAAGAAATTACGAAGTTAACTTAAGAAGTGGAAGAGTTCTACCTCCGAGAATGGGTCCAAAGGACAAAGGAAAGCGGTGGTTGTTCAGGAAGAACCAACCCCGGCAGAAGAAATACCCATTCGAGAAGAAATCGAGACACATGGAAATAAAGTGGACTACAACGTGCTAGCCCATCTTAGGAAACTACCGACCAAGCCGAGCATCTACGACGCTCTCATCTTATCAAAAGAGATGAGAGAAGCTCGATCAAGGCCTTACGTGATCCGAGAAATTTGCTCGGCTCAAATGGCCGGGAGATTCCTTAGATGAGGTTTGCTCGTTAAAAGAACAGCGAGGTGTCACCTTCACGGACAATGACCTACTACTTGGGATAGCAGACCACAACTGACCATTGTACATTTCAGTTACAATCAGGAAGTTTACACTCTCCAGAGTATTGGTGGATCCAGAAGCATCAATCAATATAATGAATCTTCGAACGCTAGCATATTTGGAAATTGATGCTCGCGAGCTTGAAGCGAACAAAATGTTATTAAGGGGATTCATCCAGAAAGGAGAAAGAGCCCTCGGATCGATAACACTGCTAATGAAGACCGGTGACTTGGCAAAGATAACCGCAAAATTTCACATAATTGATTTAGAAACGTCATTCAACGCTCTACTGGGCCGACCATGGATACATGAGAACCGGATGGTACCATCATCCCTACACCAGTGCATCAAATACTACGATGGAGGGGAACAGTGCATCAAAGGTGACTTACAACCATTTTCCGTACATGAAATTAGAATCCATGAAGATGCAGCTTATTACGCACCCCCGAAAAAAACAATATTCTCCAGAGATACCATAACGAATGAAGCAAAGGAAGTTCGGGACAACGAAGAACCTGAAGTTCTAGTCCAACAGTCACTCACCACTCCCTTACGGCGAGATGGTGAAGGTTTCTCCACAACTCGCATCCGAGGTCGAGGCCGGGGACGAGGTCGTGGCAGAGACGTTAGGACAGTTGGATAGAGGAAACCAACCATCAATGTTGATTGGGAAGATAGTTCTGAAGAAGAAAAAGAGATCAAACAAGAAGCAGCGACAATAAGCCGGAAGAAACCCCAATTCTGGATCTCTCTCAAAGATGAAAAGAACGAGGAATATAAATCGATGTACGAGAAGATTAACCACTATGTACATACTATGACCCTGACCCCGATTCATTCTAATAAGATCGAGGGTATGGTGGTCAAAGAGGTACATAGCGGCGGTGCAAAGCCCATCAAATTCTACCGTGGTGCTCCCTCCTCCAAAGCTGAAAATAATGTACAATTTGAAGATGTCACTTCATTAGAATTAATGGAATTACCTTTTGAGTGGTACTCTCCCTGTGTTCAAAATTTAATTCAGCGTGGTTTCTTACCTCGACAATGGACAAAAGGTCAATCACAACGTTTTGAAAATTTATGGAATAACTCCGGTTGGCCACCCAATTCAAAGCATGGTCTCGGATTCGGCATAGTAGGATCAGTTGACGATACTGAATTTTACTTGGTTGTCACTTGCGAGTCTAATGGAAACTGCATGGAAGCTACAGAAGAACTCGAAGATTTACAAATTGGGGACGCTCCACCAGAATTCGAAGAAGAGATTAAATCTACAATAGATGAGTTAACGGAAGTTAACTTAGGTACTAGTGAAGAGCCTAAACATACCTTTGTTAGCTCCTTACTCAATAAAGAAGACTCCGAAGAAATAATCCAGTTATTAATGGAATTTAAAGACTCGTTTTGCTTGGAGCTACGATGAGATGCCGTGTTTAGCTCCGAGGTCGCAATCCATAAGCTAGGAGTGGATCCCGCTTCGTTCCGGTCGGACAAGGTCCCGGAAGAATGCGTCTAGAAATCGAACGAGCAAGTCATAGCTGAAGTTAAAAAGCTAATAGACGCCAAATTTGTCCGTGAAGAACAATACCCGACTTGGCTAGCCAATGTGGTACCGATCGGGAAGAAGAATGGTCGATCGAATTTTTGTGGATTTCGGAGATTTAAACAAGGCATGTCCAAAGGATGAATTCCCTCTATCGATCCCGAATTAATGGTCGACATTGCTTCAACACATGAAATATTCTCATTCATGGATGGATCTTCGGGATACAACCGAGATAAAAATGGCTCCGAAGATGAAAAACTTACGACATTCGAACGCCGATCGGAGTATATTGCTACACGGTGATGCCATTCGGATCGAAGAACGCAGGAGCAACATACCAGAGAGCGATGACAAGAATTTTTGATGATCTCATCCACAATCAAGTCGAATGCTACGTGGATGATGTGGTCATCAAAAGCAAAGTAAAGGACAACCACCTATATGATTTGAGAATTGTTTTCGAACGATTAAGACAATTTAACCTTAAGATGAATCCCTTAAAATGCGCCTTAGGCGTCACCTCCGGGAAATTCTTAGGATTCATTGTCTGACATCATGGAATTGAAATCGACCTGGAAAAGATTAAAGCTATCTTAGAAATGCCACCTCCCAAAACCTTAAAACAACTACGATCTTTTCAAGGGAAGTTGGCATATCTTCGACGCTTTATCTCAAACTTGTCAGGTAGGTGTCAGCCTTTCTCGGCACTAGTTAAAAAGGACGCCAAATTTATTTGGGAAGAGAAATGCCAGAGGGCCTACGAGGACATTAAACAATATTTAATGACACCTCCTATCTTAGCGACCCGAGTCTCGGGTAGACCATTGATACTTTATACCGCGGCTTTAGACGACTCACTCGGAGCCCTGTTAGCCTGAGCCAATGATGAGGGTAAAGAAAATGCTCTTTACTACCTAAGCCGTCGTTTACTTCCGACGGAAATAAAGTATCCCGCAATTGAAAAGCACTGTTTGGCCTCGATCTTCGCGCTCAAAAGCTCAGGCACTACATGCTCTCTCATAAGGTCAACCTGATCTCGAAATTTAATCCATTGCAATACTTGATGACCCATCCAACGCTTTCTGGCATACTCGCCAGATGGTCAATGATATTATTGCAATTCGATATAACTTTCGTGCCTCTTCGTGCCGTAAAGGGACAAGTCTTAGCAGACTTCCTCACAGCACACCCTTTGCCGGCAGAATCTCCTCTTAATGACGACTTGCCAGACGAACAAATAATGAGTTTAGAAGACCCTGATGATCGACGTTGGGAATTATATTTCGACGGAGCATCTTCGACACACAAAGACGAAGAATCTCGAGTGATAGTGCCGGGTAAGGCGGGGATCGAATTAATCTTTATAACACCGGAGCGGGGGATGTTAAGATACTCCTACCACTTAACAGAGCCGTGTACAAACAACGAAGCAGAATACGAAGCCCTCATAATAGGACTGGAATTAACTATTCAAATGGGGATAACGAACATCAACATCTACGGGGATTCGCAGTTAATCATTCAGCAGATTGCCGGACAGTACAGAATTTTAAAGCCAAGACTCGAGCAATACTTCCAGTATGCCATACAGTTGTTGGAACAGATTCCAAATGTGACAATTTACAAAATTCCCAGAAAGGAAAATGCTTTAGCAGATGCGTTAGCCCGTCTAGCAAAAGAATTTGCCTGCTTGCAAGATGAATCAGTGGAAGTGTCAGTTCACGGACATCGGGTCCTATCACGGCTCGACATAGACACAATACACAAATCGAGAAAAGAAGAAGAATCGGTTGCAACAGTGATAGAAAACACAGAAGATTGGCGATAACCATTAATAGATTACCTGCAAACAGGAAAACTACCAGACTATAGGTCATTAGCCCATCAGATCAAGAAAAGAACTCTGTCCTACCCATTAATAAATAATACATTATACAGGAGGTCTTTTGACCAGATGTGGCTAAGATGCTTGAGCGGGTCCGAGGCTCGTGAAATTGTTAAAGAGGTGCATTCAGGACTCTGTGGCGCTCACCAGTCGGGTCCGAAGATGAAAATGAAAATTAAAAGACCAGGGTACTACTGGCCCTCGATGATGACCGACTGTATGAAAGTCGCCAAGAGCTGTCACTAATGCCAAGTGCACGAAGTAGTTCTACACCAACCTCCGAATGTGTTACATCCGACAATTGCGTCATGGCCATTTGAATGTTGGGGCACAGATATAGTGGGTCCAATAGAACCACCATCTTCAAAAGGACATCGCTTCATTCTTGCGGCTACAGATTACTTTTCCAAGTGGGCGAGAGCGGTTCCACTTAGAGAAGTGAAAGCACACCACGTGCTACAGTTTTTCAAGAACCAAGTTGTCTACCGTTTCGGAGTGCCGCGCAGAATCATCTCAGATAATGGGTCAGCATTCAGAAGCACACAAATCAACAACTTTGTGAGGAGACACGGAATCGACTGGCGATATTCAACAATTTACTACCCAAGAGCAAACGGCCTGGCTGAGGCTTTTAATAAAACTCTCATTCAAATCTGAAAGAAAACCTTGGATGATAATAAGAGAAATTGGCACAAGAAGTTATTAGAAACCTTATGGGCCTACCAGACAACCTTCGAACTCCTACTCGAAGCTACACCTTACGCTGCGGTGTATGGGTCCGAGGCGATGTTACCTTTAGAGGTCCGGCTTCCTTCACTCGGGATTGCGAGTTGCAAACAAAATCACGACAGAAGAGAATGCCAAATTACGACTAGAGGAATTAGAAAGCCCTGGAAGGGAAAAGACTTGCAGCGCAGACGAGAATTTAGAACTATACCAAACTAAGATGGTTCAAGCCCATGACAGATTGGTTCGCCCAAGAACCTTCAAAGTTGGTGACTTAGTTCTCGTTCTCAAAAGACCTATTCTTACACACCGCAAGATAGGAGTAAAATTTGAACCCACTTGGGAAGGGCCGTTTGTGGTTGAGGCAGTCTACTCAGGAGGCTCCTACCAGCTAGTGAATTGCCAAGGAGAACGACATATGCTTCCGATCAATGGACGATACTTGAAAAAGTATTACGCTATCTAATGTTTCAAAGGAATGAATTTTTCATCCCTAGAAGCACGGGTGAAGTAATTACTTATGATTGGGTCCGAACCCAAAAAAAATAAAAAATGGGCTAAAAAAAAATAAATAAAATCATGATAATAAAGTTTTCCTTATTTTCTCTTCCATATCAAAATCTCTTTCTTGATCTTATCCCACTTCATTCCTGTTAAATTTAAAAATACAAAAGTAATATAAAAAAAGCTGTCTTTAATAAACATTTTCTTAATGTTCTTGTTCTTAAGTATGACCCCCGATCCTTTTCCTTGTCTTTTCGCAGGGAAATGTCGAACGAGCGGTTGGTCCCGAACTTTAGAAATGGTGTAAGCCTTGCACTCGACGAAAAGAGGGTGAAAGATGGAGCGATAATAGAGATTGACTCAGACTTCGCACCAGCAGGCCTGCAATACAAGGAAAGTGACTGGGTCCTAGTTGACCGAAAGGAACTGCCCAGTCAGACAGTAATGAAAGTGGGTGGCCCAAGCCACCACTCCAGCGGCAAGAAAAGGAAAACAAGCACTACAGAAGACAAGAGAATCAAGTCTGTAGTCGCTACAGCAGAGGGCAGGCTTGTCAGCGCCGCGCCCACAAAAATTCAAGAAGTACGAAGAGCTACTCTCACAGCAACTCAACGAAGAAATAAAAATCATCGTATCCGCAAGATGTTAACTAAACTAGCAGCGGACTAGCGCGACGAGGCAGTTGCTACTGCCAGTACGTATACTTCAAGGACGCCAGTTCACCAGGTACCTGAAGGAAGGAGGCCAGCTCCGAGGATAACAGAAGAGACCAGGGAAATCTCAAGAAGAACAGAAGAAGGAAGGCTACCACGCCATCACATAAAGCCACCAGTAATGCATAACCTTGTTGCAGAAGCAACCCAGGAGGATGTCCCGACGGACACCATCCCCGAGGAGCCGAGGTATGCAGGAGAACGTGAAGGGATTGAGCCGTATATCCCACAGTACGTCACCAGGCCTCGCCATTTGCAAATTATTCCAGTATACGACCTAGAAAGAATGCAAAATGTCGAGAAGAAAACTTTTGAATACTTCGAGAGAATCAGAGGCATGATGATCAATAAACTAGAAGGCCTCGAGCTACATACAAACGTGTTCTCAGAATACGAACAACAACAAATCGTGGACTACATCCGGGATTTGAAAAGAATGGGTAGAGCGGGCCGCCTAAGAGAAAACACTTACTCGGAACCCCGGAGATGGATGCCAGGGAAAGGTAGAATTACAATACAATGTGGATGCTGCTACAACTTCGCAGAAGACAGGAAGGGAAACCCGCCGGGGATACTCCGTCAAGGCCAGGTGGATCTAATGCCATTAGTCATCAAAAGGATGGTAAAAGGGATGATAGCATGGAGGATACTGTCGGCATATTGCATACCCAACAGTTGCATCATTAACATTTACAAGAAGGGTGACTGCATACCCCCGCACATAGATCACCACGACTTTGTCGGACCTTTACGCACGTTTCTTTTACGAACGAATGTAATATCATGTTCGGATCCGACCTCCGGATAGCAGGCCCGGGTGAGTTCCGAGGGCCGAGTAAAGATACCATTACCGGTAGGTTCCGTCATGATACTGAAGGGCAACGGAGCAGATGTCGCTAAACATTGCATACCGGGAGTACCGATGAAGCGGATCTCAGTTACTTTCAGAAGGATGGACGACAGGAAAGCACCTTACCACTTCCAGCCAAACCAGGAGCTTGAGAGCCTCCGGCCTTACGAGCTGTGAGTTACCTGGAAAATATCACACCTCCAACGTACATCCATACGGCATTCTTGCCAAGGATGGCTTGGAAGGTGATGTTATTAACCATGTACCTCACTATTCAGACATTTTTGACAGATACCTTTTTGGATGGATCGACAAAGATCATACATAGTCCGTTTTGAATCTATATGGATTGTATGAGATGTATTCCAGATCGAGTTGTATGATGTATCTTCAACATGATTGGAATGAAAGTGACCATGTCACGCGTTTGGCCTTCACCTCTTTTGTGCAAGTTGACTGAGAAACGCCATTAAAGTTAAATGAACTTCGAACAAAGAACAGAAAAGAAACAAAAAAAAGAATAAACGAAAACTTTCCTTAAAAATCTAAATAAAAAGATGATGAACTCCAAATTCACGATAAAATAAAATTTGAATCGTTAAAAGACAAACAAAATGACCACAAATTTTCAATCAAATTCAAATTCGATCTTCCAGATCTCAAATCAAATCTCAATCAAATTCAAATTCGATCTTCTAGATCTCAAATCAAATCTCAATCAAATTCAAATTCGATCTTCCAGATCTCAAATCAAATCTCAATCAAATTCAAATTCAATCTTTCCAAATTTCAAATCAAACCTCAATCAAATTCAAACTCAACCTTCCAAATCTGAAATCCAATTCGTTCTACTCTCTCCCTTGTCTGGGATGGAGGCGGTTGATTCCATTGACACAGAGCCATGAGGTTTTCGATTCGAATCTGATGGCAGGGAATTATATCCAATCCAAACTAGCAACTTTCAACCAACTCTTTTGAATGGGATATGTAGCATCTACATATTCCCTCCTAATTTGTTTCCTTCCACACAAAAATCTTTTACAACTTTCATGAAATTCTCGAAACACCAAAATTCAACACTGCAAATCTTTGCAAAATCAATTACCCTTCAAAATTCAAATTCTTGGGGTTGAGGATTTTACATCTGAGACTGCATTGCTTTAGGATTCTTTCCCTATCGCAATGAAATACATCAAATTCAAACTTTTGGGGTTGAGGATTTTACATCCGAGACTGCATTGCTTTAGGATTCTTTCCCTATCGCAATGAAATACTTCAAAATCAAACTTTTCGGGTTGAGGATTTTACATCCGAGACTGCATTGCTTTAGGATTCTTTCCCTATCGCAATGAAATACATCAAAATCAAACTTTTGGGGTTGAGGATTTTACATCCGAGACTCGCATTGCTTTAAGATTCTTTCCCTATCGCAATGAAATACATCAAATTCAAATTCTTGGGGTTGAGGATAGACTGCATTGCTTTAGGATTCTTTCCCTATCGCAATGAAATACATCAAATTCAAATTCTTGGGGTTGAGGATTTTACATCCGAGACTGCATTGCTTTAGGATTCTTTCCCTATCGCAATGAAATACATCGAAATCAAACTTTTGGGGTTGAGGATTTTACATCCAAGACTGCATTGCTTTAGGATTCTTTCCCTATCGCAATGAAATACATCAAATTCAAACTTTTGGGGTTGAGAATTTTACATCCGAGACTACATTACTTTAGGATTCTTTCCCTATCGCAATGAAATACATCAAAATCAAACTTTTGTGGTTGAGGATTTTACATCCGAGACTGCATTGCTTTAATACATCAAATTCAAACTTTTGGGGTTGAGGATTTTACATCCAAGACTGTATTTCTTTAGGATTCTTTCCCTATCACAATGAAATACATCAAATTCAAACTTTTGGGGTTGAGGATTTTACATCAGAGACTGCATTGCTTTAGGATTCTTTCCCTATCGCAATGAAATACATCAAAATCAAACTTTTGGGGCCGAGGATTTTACATCCGAGACTGCATTGCTTTAGGATTCTTTCCCTATCGCAATGAAATACATCAAAATCAAACTTTTGGGGTTAAAGATTTTACATCCTAGACTGCATTGCTTTAGGATTCTTTCCCTATCGCAATGAAATACATCAAATTCAAACTTTTGGGGTTGAGGATTTTACATCCGAAACTGCATTGCTTTAGGATTCTTTCCCTATCACAATGAAATACATCAAATTCAAACTTTTGGGGTTGAGGATTTTACATCCGAAACTGCATTGCTTTAGAATTCTTTCCCCATCGCAATGAAATACATCAAAATCAAATTCTTGGGGTTGAGGATTTTACATCCGAGACTGCATTGCTTTAGGATTCTTTCCCTATCGCAATGAAATACATCAAAATCAAACTCTTGAGGTTAAGGATTTTACATCCAATACTACATTGCTCTGAGTTCGCTCCTCATTGTAATGGTTCAATCCAATCAATTCATTTTTCTTTTGAGGTTGAAGATGTCACATCTAAAACCACAAAATTCCAATTTTCACTTCAAGTTCAAATCCCTTCAAATTAATGTTGACATAACTTCAATCTAAATTAAAACTCCAAAATGAAATCCGAGCTCACACATCAAAACTTAAACTAAAACAAAATAAAATCTAAATTGAATTCCCTCAGATCATGAGATTTGGGATTCACCTCCTTTTCCTTTCCCCAGCGAGTGTTCAGGGATCTCCAGTCTCAGAGATATACTTGACACTCCCCAGTGGAAACTCTTCTACTTTGTCCTAAGTTTGTCACTTGGACGTTTGTGTTGGTTTTGTTGATCGCTTCGGTCAACACCAATACGCTTGGTGTGCTCCGTCAGCTCACCACATCTATTGGGGGTCCATTTGTTGACCTCATTTTTGATGAGGTCTCCTCTTCTTCTCTTTAGTACTTAGGATCTAGCCTTAGGCTTTTCCTTTGAGTATCTTAGAGGATTAGAATTGGGACCCACCACTTAGAAATTCAAACCACTTCTTAACTCCCCGCAAACTCCACAAACTTGTCGTAGACCCCTAATCACTTAGAGGGTCGAAATCAAATGTGGAAGTTTAAAGTATGAGTCCCTATAGGACTCTTCGGCCTTAGGACCGCCTCGGGTGGTCTGGTCTGGTGAGGGCTGACCTACACACACACTACACTTATACACTACACTTTCACACACCTCCTAAAAACACACCCATACCCAACTTGACCTCCTGACTCATGAAAGTGATTCACATGGATGGTCCTTAACCCCTAAGCCCTCGCGCAAGAGGGTTAGGAACAACATAGATGGGTGCCTCAAATGAGTCCCTTCATGGCTCATGTGGGCTTGATATGGCTTCATGGCTCAACCAAAATGACTTCATTCCACTTACATTCACTCAATCTTCAATTTTGCAAATTTTCAATTTTTGACCCCTGGGACCGTACACCCGCCTAGCCTACCCAAAGCCCTTGAAATTACTCAAAATTTTCAAAATTTCCAAATCACCCAAAATTCCCCAAAGTTAACCTTGAAAATTTCCTCACCAATAAAGTTGATCATCCATAGCCAAAAATACCAAAAATTCCAAAAATACCTCCCAATACCCTCCAAATACCAAAAATACCCCTCTTGACCCAAAAATCCAAAAATTCAGAAAATTCCCAAAAAATTTCAGAAAATCCCAAATATTCCCAATTTCATTTCGTTCAACTACACCATAAGCAAATTTTGTCAATTTACCCCACTTTTGTCAAAACCCCCAATTTGACCCATTTTAACCCAAAGTGAACCCAATGTCAAGCCAAACCTACCCAATTGACCCAAATTCTGGGCCAATTCAATTCTAAACTTCAATTTAACATTCCTAACACCAATATAGACCAGATCCAAGTCCAATTTGATTGACATTTGAATCCAATTTCACTTTTGGCCTTAAAGCCCAATTTGGACCCATGACCCAAACCTAGCCCAAACTAACCCAATTCAACTCCAATTAACCCCAAATCTTTTCTAAACCTTCCCTAACATCCCTAAAAACAAAATGATAACATGATTTGGCCAAAATTTGAATTCAAACCCCACTCAAATTCAATCCAAAACCAAAAAGCCCAATTTTGACATAAACCCAAACCTAACCCAAATAAGCCCAAACCCCAAAATCAAAACCCACCCAAAGTCAAAACCTCTTCGAAAGACTCCCATAAACATTTTAAAACATTAATTTTACATCAATTTCAACCCTAGCCCAACATTGGCCCAAATTAGCCTAATTTGACTTACATTGGCCCATGTACCAAATGAACCCAAACCCAACCCAATTCAAGCCCAAAACACCTCAAATTTATTCCAAATCACTCATGAAACATCCCTAAACCAAACCCAACAATTATTTGGCCCAAGCCTTTACCAAACTTTCATCCTAAATTCCATTTTAAAATCCAAAAGCCCACTTCCCTAAACCATTTTAAAAGCCCATCTTCACTAAATTTTAAAGGCTCAAAATTCATACAAAGCCCATATGACACTCTTCTTCATCATGAATTCAATTAAAACCATCCCTAAAGTTCCAATCTAATATAAATTTATTCTAAATCAAGCTTCATGTTAACCTCTCATACATTTATAAAAAATGTCAAAATCCATTTTCATACAAGTAAGCCAAGCTATGTGCAAGCCATAGGCAAGCCATGAAGCCATGCATGAGCCCCATAGGAGCCATGAGAGCCATGGAATCCACTTTCCACCTCTACAAACCATTAATGGCAAGAGAGGGGATCTCTTTCTTAAACCTTTTTTAAGCCCTTTTTACCTTAAACATGATACACTCTAAACCATACTTTGCCACCTAATCCTTGATGTGGACTTCACTACCTTTGGTAGGTTGACTCACATGATCCTCCCAGCCCAAAACCAGAACTTGGAAGGGTGCACCAAACCCAAAATGGTGGGTTGACCCATTTGGACCCAAAATGAGCCTCTCCCCATACCATTTTAATCCAAGCCCTTTACACATGTCCATGGCCAATTGCCTACACTAAACCCCAGCCCTGACCTACCTGAACAAGATGGTGACCAGTGCCTGGCCTGCCAGCCACCAGGCCGCCGGAAAACACCATGGCCGAGACATGGGTAAGAGCCGAACATTGAAATTCCACCTTGCTGAGCTGCCCCATGCCCAATGGCCACCATGGCTGTTCTTCCCTTGACCTAAGCAGCTGATCCCAAGCCTTGAACCCCCCTGGGAGGCCCTCCACCCTCTCCTATTTAAACACCCCCTCTCTCGGCCATGGGAGAAGTGCTGAACCAACCTTAAGGAAACTCTGCCAAAATCATTCCAGACCATTCTCTACACATAGAGCACTTGATTCCCACCGGATTCCAGACCTCAATTCCCTCTAGCCGAGCTCAATTTTGAGTTCAAATTTCAAAGACAAAACCAGGACACTTCTTCACAGTGGACCAATCCCCAAATTGATTGATCCTACACCTTCACCAGACCAAGGTAAGAAGTCCACCAGCAAAAGCCCCCTCTCCAGGCCACCCATCTATTCCAGACTCCAAGCTTCGTGATCGGGCTTGGTCGAAATCATACCAAGACAATTCACCAGGCCAAGGGACTTCATCTGGAGCTTGCTTGGACGCAATCGAAGGTGACACAACCCTCAGATTGAAGCCACACTTCTCTTAGCAAAGGTATGAGCTAACTCTTTATCCCGAGCTTCTAGAGATTCTCCATTTCAAATGCCTTAATTTCAATGCATGATCACCGTATAGATGTATTCGTCTCTTCAAGACGAATCCATAGAGCACAAGAACACAAAAATCTGTTAAGTGTTGAGTGAGATAATAAGGATTTAGTGTGGACGGTTCTCGGCTAGGAGGCTTGGGGATGATGAACGGATGCCGTTCATTTAATACACGCGCGGACGGACGACCAGGATCGCACCGGATGAGGAGACGGAACGATACAGCGGGCCCCTGGAGCGCTGAGTCGGATGGCGGCGTCGAATCAGAAAGCGTCGCGTGGCTGTTCGGGGATGCTAAGGTTGACGCGGCGCCGATTCGGATAAATAGAAAAATAGGGATTTTCTTATTTATTTAATTCCCTAAACTTCAAAAATGCATAACTTTGTGTAGGAAAATCAGAAAAATAAAATAAAAATATCCTCTTGCTCAGTGAATAGAGGAGAATAATGTGGAAAAGAAATCATTCAATTTCATCAAGTATTTTATTTTTAATAATTTATTTACTCTCTGCACATTTTCAATTCTCCATGCATATAGGAAATTCACCATGGCATGAGACCTTAGGGCTTTTGAAGCCTCTAAATTTGGGAACATTCCCTGAATTTTCCAAAGTCAGAGGCCATCCCTATGAGAAGTTATTGATTTTTCAAGTTCATGTTGCTATTTTGAGTATTTTAATTCCAATAATTAGCATGTTATGAAATAAATTCTAGGAAAATTTGGTGATGTTTATTATGACCAGAGGAACCTAGAAAAAATAGGATTTGAATTAATCCACTTGAAATAACCCTAATTGGCTTAAACACCCAAAATAGGTCCATAATTAATTAGAGCTAATCAAACATCAAATTGACTTGAAATCAATTCTCCACTGACCTTTAGGATCAGAGGAACCCACCATAAAAATTTGAAGTGAATTGGACTTGGTTAGCCCTACTAAATGGGTTAATTAAGCCATTTAGCCATTTTAAACTTTAAAAATTCATAACTTTCAAAATACTTTTCAAAAATTCACTAAATTGGTTTTGCAGCCTCTCTGATATCAGGGGAATTTAAGAAAAATAAAATTGTAATTTTCTAAAAAAGATGATTTTTTGCATTATTTTAATATTTTTAATAATTAAAAAATAATAAAATTCACCAAAATGTCATATTTTGAATTTTAATCACTTAGGAACAAACCCCATATTTTTCTTAGGTCTCTATGATGATATATTAAATTTTAAAGCCCTAGGGTAATTTTAAAATTAAAAAAATGTATTTTCTAGCATTTCCACTAAAATAATTATAATAAATCAAAGAAAAATCATAAAATTGTAAAAATTGGTTCTTTGATTTCCTTGATATCAGAGAGATTTTTGAAAAATATAAATTCATTTTTCAACCTTTATTTCATTTTTAAATTAATTAATACTTCAAAACTCAATAATTATAATAAAAAGAATGTAATTCAAAAAATCACAAAAATTAGTCCAAGTGGTCCTCTGGTCATTAGGAATGTCCCATAATTTTCTTAATTACAGAAACTTTCCCTTGGTCATATTATTAAATTTTCTTTGGAAATCCCTTTTTCCCACCAAAAGTAATTACATAAATAAATTAAATACAGGAAAATCACATTTTCTCCTCTAATGCCTTTTATTGACATATGAGTGGAGTCACATAAAAATTTCAAGTTCATTTAAGCTCAATTTAGTGAGTTATGGAATTGTTAAGCTTGAAGGGCAAAATGATAATTAAAATTTTAACCTTTAATTAAAACTTTAGGCTTAATAAAATTAAAGAGTAAAGTATTTGATCCTAATCTGACTTGGATGATTGAAATTTGAATAATAAGGGTAGAAACCTACTAAACAATTTAAAAATAATTAAAGTAAACCTTAATTAAATAATTGATTAAATTTGGAAGAATAATAAAATTGGAATTATTAAAATAGGGATATTATTAGGAAGAGATTTGTTCTTTAATTTAAGAATCCCTAAATTAACCATCTCAATAATATTTAATTCCTAATTAAAATGATAATCCAAATTTAAGATTTAAAATGCTAAAAGACTTAATCATTAAATTAAATTAAAGTTAAATTATTTAAATTAAATCCTTTTAAAATTTCAATTAAATTAATACTTAACAATTAAAATTAAATCATCTTTAAAACATAAAATATAAAATATTAAATTAAAATTAAAAATAAAATTAAATAAAATTTAAATTAAATTAAATTAAATTAAATTAAATAAAATTAAATAAAATTAAATTAAAAAATATTAAATTAAATCAAATTAAATCAAATTAAATTAAATTAAATTAAATTAAATCATATTAAATTAAATTAAATTAAATTAAATTAAATTAAATTAAAATTAAAAAAATAAAATCAAGTTAAAATTAAAATTAGATTAAATTAAACAAATTAAATTAAAATTTAAACTAAACCAAATTAAATTAAATTAAAGTTAAATTAAATTGAATTAAAAATAACATCACCTAAGACATAAAGAAATTCAAAAATAAATATAAAGCAACTTGAACACTATTCCAAACTTAAACACATTAACTGAAATTAAATTAAATAATAAACCATTTGAACATCAATTTGCCCTCGAAAGCTTTTGTTGTCATAACTCCTAAACGGAGCATTAAGTGAAGTGTTACTTCACTTATAGGATATTCAAATGTCCTAGTTCACTGAGCAAGATAACAGAACTTGAACTCCCGGACGATTAATTCATTTGTATAATTAAATTCTCTTGGACTTAAAATAATCCTAAAAATATTGAAAAGATGTTTAAGACTCGTCTTAAGCACTTCCTCGATATGATAGGATATTTATAAGAACAATTGAACTTAATTGTTCTTTGATGAAGAAAATCGTCCTTAAACCAAGACACAAGAACCTAGACGTCATAGGAGAGGACTAGCTATAGGATTAGGACTTTGGTAGAAAACCAAAATCTTTACCTTAGCTTTACCTAGGTACTTGTTGGAATATTTAAATGCTCTGATACGTGTGTTTTAAGTGCAGCTTGGGATGACGGGAAGACCCTCCAGGTACGCTTTTATTTTATTGCAACTTACTTTATTGTAATTTACTTTATTGCAAATGCACTTTACTTTTCTTGCATGATAAACAACTCGTTGCATGAAAACCAAAACCTTTAGGGTAGTCCCTAAAACTGAAACCAAAACTAAATTAAAAGTCATTACAAGATAAAATTCACCGCCACAACATTTCAAAATATAAAACAACTCAAAATTTAATCACAAACAGAACAACAAAACTACAACTACAACTAAATTAAAACGTCTTGTTGGATGATCGGGAATACCTCGGATGATGTAACATACGTGTTGCTAACGGGATTTCCCACGATCTAATTGAAAGTGTGGAACTCATTCAAGTAGAGTTTAGCAAATTCATCCGGACTAAGTGAATCCGATAAAAATAACGATGCCGGAAGGATAGAACCGTGGGATCTTAACCGTGTTGTTATAATCAACTTTAAAATTTGTTTAATTAAAATATTAAAAAAAGCTGGATTCTAAGATTTTCTCTAAACCAGAAAACTTCTCTCATCTCCTGATTTATGACTTCTAAAACTAAACCTCTGCAACAACAAGGAGCTCGGAGCATGGTGGGCACTACAACCATCTTCGTCAGCAAAACAACTCTACATCAGCTAAACATTCCTAGAATTAACAACCAAAGCCATAGGATCTCGAGGTAGTTTGCTTAGTGCGACATAAATCCTCAACTTTTCGTTAGGCATTTGCATAATCATGTTATGTAAATTAAGCCCTAACCGGTCTTAAGATTTCCGAGGTAGTCGTCCGATACGACATAAACCCTCACATCTTCGAGGCTATTTGTATGATCATGTCATACGAACATAAGTCCTAATTAATTAAAATTGGCAAGATCAAAACATTAAATAAATATTAGGACTTTCCTAAATTTAAGCCAAACAATAGGATAGTCGGGAAATTACCGAAGTTCGCTTCGAATCTGTAATTTCTCCTACTTTTCTTCCTTTGAATTCCCAAAACAAAATGTTCCAAACTTGATCCATTCCCTATTGAAATTCCAAGATTCAATCCTTTGAAAACTTAAACTTTGAGATTCTTGAGAGCAGAATTACTGATTATTATCGAGAGTTTTCTTAGGTGATTCCAATCACTTAAGATGTAATTAACTATAGGGGCTTGCCCTTATAGGGAATTTTAAGAACCCAGGTAATATAAACCCTGCTTAATTCCTTTATATTAAGCAGGGGATCTTGTCGGCTTATAAAATTGGTTCATAGACCAAACGGATGTCACGAATCTTCTAGTTTATTTAACCGAGCCCCATCATCAAGCGAGTGTGTCTACTCTACGGGATAGATATACGAGTTGTGGTGTGGTGCTCGTTTATATAAACTATTCGGGATGTGAGATCAGTTTGATTTCATATCTTAAAATTTTCAAATTTAAAATTACTTTCAAAATCAAATACTACTTTTAAAATTATTTATTTAAATTAAATTAAAAATTCGCCGACAATGCTATAAAGAACATAAGTTAATTTATTGTTCTAAAGATCTTGAAGACGGGTTTGGTAGGAAGGATACTAGCTCTCACTCTAGAGTTTCCTTGATTCCTCCACATGGGGGCTAACATCTCGTATCGAAATTTAAAACAATAAACCAAATTGGGGGCTTTAGCCTGTCTCTCTAAAGTCCTCTAATTCTGCACCCATTAAAGTAGATCTCCCTATTTATTTGCATTCAACCATACATATTACATTCTCACCCATACAATCTTATGTGAATCTTTCCAATTGTTGACTAAGATAATATCACACTCAATTTTACAACTTCTCACAACATATTTTAACATCTTAATTGGCTAAATCAAGAAGTAAATAAAGTGCAAGGATTTAAATCATCACAACTTCTTCCAACATTGAAATCATATACTTCACACAACATACTTCCATAACTTAATTACTTCATCACTTTAGAGAAAAAGATAAATAAAACAACTCAGAATTAATGGAGAAAATACAATCACAACTTGGTTTAAAAGTAGAAATTATCGTGAAATCACAAGAAGTATTAATTAAAAACCAAAGGTAATATAAAGATAAAGACTTATATATAAATCCTCTCCACAAGACCCGGGAAGTTCTTTTGAAACTTGACTTTTCCTTACAAAACTCCTTAGAGGTTAGAGCCCAACTCTGAACTCTCCAATTCTCTAAGCAACTCTTAATACAAAATAAATTTATGTAAAAGTAGAGAAGTGGAGTAGTAGTAAATGAAAGAACACTCTTACACTACTTACACACTCTACAACAACCACACAAAAAACACTCTCTTACTAGACACTCTACTAGTTTATAAGACTCTAATTGGACTCGCTTCTGATCTTCAATTCTTCCTTTTTTACACATTTTCAAAAGGTGCCTTTGTATCTCTTCAATTTGTGTCTCGCTTCAATGTATATCCCAAAAGATGCATCAATTCAAGATCAATTTGAATTTAATTTGGCGCCAATAGGTAGCTACCCACGTTCTCACCAAGAGGTGCTTCAAAAACCTACTCAAAATGATGCTTAAATTAAAATAACTCTTCATTTTTAACTATCGCACGTAAGCGCGGGGTACCAGCGCTTAGCCGCGAGCCTGCTGGCGTGTAAGCTCCAAACTGTGGCGCCTTGGCGCGTAAGCATGAGTTCTGGCACTTAGCCGCCACACATCACGTTTTAATTTTTCTTCATTTTGCTCCAAATTTTATCATTTTTTTTATCACAATCATTCATTTAATCATACCTATAAGAAATCACACAAAATACCTTCTATTAAAGTGCAATATCATAAAAAAAGGCATAAAAATGTGCATAAAAAACATTATATATTTTAGGTGTATCAAAATCCCCAAAACTTGAAATGTTACTTGTCCTCAAATGAAACTTTAATTATATAAAAATCATACAACTAAATTATGTGATGTGTTTTATTAGAAGTTCCTAAAATTTTCTTCTAGAAATGTTGTAGTCCAATTTAGAAAAAAACTTTAGTAAATGAGACCAATTTAATGTTTAGAAATTTTTTAGGTAAAGATTAACGAAAATACTAGTTCTTATCTTATTTAGAAATACTTGTACAATTTTCAAAATATAGGTCTTAGATATTTTATTTTCTTAACTTAAAAATCTTTACAAAAAATATATATACTAACTATATTATATTCATAAGCTTCAAGATTTTCTCAAGTCTTATAATCTAAAAGAATCAAGTGATAGAACCAATTTTTGATTTGGCACTTAAGTCCTCAAGCTTTTCCTTCCTTTTCACATACAATTTTTTACTTTTCTTTTTCATTTCATTTCTTTTCTCTCATCATTTTTTTATAAGGCAAGGATTACTGTATCTGGATAAGCCTTTAATGATTTTGAATTTCACCCTTCTTTTTCTAAAGCATAAGGTAGATAATTATCTTTCACTTAAAAATATAATAAAATTTTTGAAAATTAAGAATTAAAAATAGGAACAACTAAAGATAAAAGAATTTTAAGCATTAAAAATAAAAGTCTAATCCTTCTATTTTTCTACAAATACAACTTTTCCTACTAAAGATAGTTACCAAATATTTATCATTTATTCACTAAGAAATTTTAAACTTAAAATTTTTCATCTTTACTCTAAATTTTAACTAAATTCTCTTACTCATTTCTATATTGAAAATTATATTTCCCAAATATAACTTCATACACATAATTATTTTTCATTTAAAATTAAATCTTTAGTTCATTTGAGAAAAAATAAAATTTTAATTTTTTGAAGATTGTTTTTCATTCCCGCTAAACTTTAAAATTTTCATTATAATAAAATATTTAAGCATAGTAATACATAAATGAGCAGGAACATAAAACTTTAAATATTAAACTAGCAGAAATTTTTAGTATCCTAAATATGTAGGTATTAAAAATATGAATGAAAATGACTAAATTCAAAATTTTAACAATTTTTCATTTTATCAAAAAGAAATTCAAAAGACTTCTAAAGTAGTGCAGGACATAGAAGTAAATTCACAAACTTAAATAGAAATTCACAACTAGCACTTATATATTGCAGTAAATTGAAAAGTAAAGTACAAGCCTAATTAGTGGATTTTAATAACATTTTAAAACCTTCCTAAGTAGTTTTTTTGGAAAAAGTTCTCAGTTCACAAATAAAATACACTAACAAATCACCAACACATTTACTACCACAAATAATCACACTACATATTATTGACACACAACATCCACAACTAAAATAAAAACAAACTAAAGTGTTTTGGCAACTATTAGAACAAAATGAATGACAATAGTAGTCCTCCATAACATCCACAAATGAAATAACAACAACAATAACATAATCCACACACATATCACATCACATCACATAACTCAAATAAGATAGAAGTCCTAATCATCTTCCTCCTCATCATCATCTCCTTCGTTCCAAGCACGAGTAGGCACATATGGGATATACTGGGGATGACTAGGTATAACACACTAAAATCAGCTCCGATCAGTCTATCCATATAACTGTGATAATTCCCCTCATACTCACTATGTCTCTGAAGATAACCCCCTATATGATCTACTTTCCCCTCTAAATCATGCACGTATTCCGTAGTAAACTTAACATTATCTCTTATCTTATTCAAAACCTCAGTCTGTGAATCAGTAAACTGACCGGAAGATGCTTGAGATATAGAAGCATGTGAAGTAGAAGCAGATGCACTGGAAACCCTAGAAATTTCTTCTCTCCAGCCAAATATTGAATGCTTAGCATAATTCTTCAAATTTGAAATGGTAATAGGCTTAAGAGGTTGAAGAACCTCTTCATAATTTTTAGATCTGACACCACCCTGCTCACACAATGAATGTATAAGTGAAGAAAATCCCGTACCTGTAGTGGTGACAGCTCTAGCAGAAGTCCGAATACAATCATAAATAATTTTTCCAATGTCTATCGCCTTCCTCTGCTGAATACAGTAGTTCAAAGTGGCTCCTTCTCTAGTCACTTCGCTAAGATGATTTGTAGGAACTAGCTTAGATGATATAATTTAATGCCAAGCTTTGGAGTTAGAATTTAACTTTGATGCAGGGAAGTTAACTCTTCTCTCATTTATATTTTCCCATAATCCCCTCCCATCAGTCAAAGTAGAAATAATCTCATCCAACTCTTCCTCAGTAGGATTTTAATTTGAATAAAAAAGCATACTAGGCGACATTAGGTAAGATCTGTTAATTACCTCAGGTGAAAAATGTATTAGCTGCTCCCGCACAAAAACCAAGTTAACCTCTGACTCCGGGAGGATCGTATAGAACTCCAACACAACAAAAGTAACAACTACAGTAGTAAAACATCAAAACTTATACCAGAGGTGATTCACAATTATATCTTCTATTTCTTCAGCTGGTTTATTGAATCCTCGCTCCTAGATCAATTTACATGATTATAATGCTTACATGTAAGGATCTTTAACTTTCGAACTAACGAACTTGTCAGAATTAAACGTGGCTCTAGGTTTGCTCCTCTTCGGTGCCATTTTTAAAATTTACATAAAAATCACAATAAAATTCATATTCAACTTAAAATCACTAAACTCAACACCTAAATACTTAATCTACTAAATCCAAGAAATTCTTCAAGCTTTTTCTCAAATTTTCACCATGAATAGTGATTTTTAGATTTCTCCAAAATATACTCAAAATATATGGTGAAAATCAAAATTTTTTTCTTAGGAGTAGTGCTCTAACCTCAAGAAGATTGAATCTAACAAATTTCACTTAAAACAGCTCAAGATTAGTAAATGTAGTGATTCCCTAGGCCTACTAATTGTGAAATGCCAAAGGAAGAAGACGACAGTGGTGAAAATTTTGTGATTTTTTGGGTTTTTAAACCTGAAAATCGATTTTCGAGAACCGACGCCTAAGCACGAAAGTACAGCGCTTAGCCGCGGAGCTCTGGTGTATAAGTACAGGGACTTGGCGCTCAGCTGCAAGCTTGCAGTTTTTGATTTTTTCGTTAAAGAAAATATTCTCACTGCTCTAATCAATCCTAAATTGATTTTATAAGTATTTCTTCACCTTATAATCTTCTTATCTCCAGAATTAACTTCTTTTAGATTAAGAGCGATTCAAAACAAGATTAACACAAACACAAACTTTTACTTAATTAAATTCATAAAAATTACACGTACATAGCACAAGTCTTTAATCCAAGACACTTGGAATAGATCTAATCTTTTCTTACTCACAATAAAACACTCAAACAAAACACTTACACTAACATAAAAACATAAAACAAATAACACACAACTTACATAAAAAATCAATCACTTAAAATAATTAATTAGACACTCAACACAAATAACTAACAGAAAACACACTATAGAACTTAATTTCAGTCTCCATTTGGTGGAACATAACCAGTATCTCCATTAGTTCCATCTGAACCATTTTGGTATATAGGTTTGATAGAACGGACAATGACGAAGACACCTGATAGAATCCTCTTCTATCCATTTGTTTTTTAGATACATCGCCTTGTCTGCTTCTTCAACATATATGACTGAATTGCATTTTTATTTACCATCCAAAAAGTGATAAATGTGCATTTGTATTATTTACCTTTGCTTCCATTGATGCAACATTAGCCTCAATCTTTGTCATCCTCTCTACTATTCCTTGAATACTAATGGTCAGGAATCCATTATATAACTCTTGAGCACTCTCAGAAACAAACTTCATCTTGTTGGCATACTCCTTCTTCTTCATTTCATTCTCCTAAGAAGATATTTTTCTCACTAAACTCTTTCTTAAGGTTTTTGGAATAGAAATTTAGAATGGGATGAATTTCCTTTAATCCACATAAAAT
The DNA here is from genome assembly GCA_022702705.1 of Papilionanthe hookeriana x Papilionanthe teres. Taxonomy (NCBI): domain Eukaryota; kingdom Viridiplantae; phylum Streptophyta; class Magnoliopsida; order Asparagales; family Orchidaceae; genus Papilionanthe; species Papilionanthe hookeriana x Papilionanthe teres. The sequence goes on along the minus strand of CM040434.1, from coordinate 22,744,389 downwards.
TGCTTAAAATTGTCCTCCCACATTCACAAACCACAAAATATCGTGCCATGCAACTTCCCCATGATAATGGCTTCTAGAAACTCATTTTTCACATTATTTGTAACTCTGACGCCTAAGCGCCAACTTCTAGCGCTTAGCCGCCAGTGCTCATTTTAGCACAGGTCTGCTAAAAATTCAAACATTAGTTTTAACTCCTCCAAATGGTCAATTAAGGTCACATTAATCTCCATTAAGATAATAAAGGCAAAATACTACCATAAAGCACTCACTTCAAGCCAAATAAAACACACAAAACAAACATAAAGCAAAGCACACCAATAATTATGGGTTGCCTCCCACAAAGCGTTTGGTTTAACATTGTCAACCTGATGTACCCAATACTTAATTTGGGTGACCCGACTTCAAATTCTCTTCAGGTTTAAGTTGTTCAATTGAGAAATAAGGTTTCATTAAATATTAAATATTTTCTCAGGTACAGGATCTTTAATGTCCACTGCTTCATAAGGATAAACTTTCATTACAATAAATGGGCCCATCCACCTGGACTTAAGTTTTTCAGTAAATAATCTTAACCTTGCATTATACAACAAATCTTGTTGTCCTGGTTTAATATTTTTATTCAGAATCCTACGATCATGCCACATCTTCATCTTTTGTTTTTTAATCTTAGCACTTTCATATGATTCATTCCTTATCTCTTCAAGCTCATTTAGTTGTAATAATCTTTTCTCTCCAGCTTCTTTCAAATTATAATTGAACTATTTAACAGTCCAATATGCTTTATGTTCAAGTTCATCTGGTAAATGACAAGCTTTCCCAAAAAATAATCTACATGGAGACATTCCTATAGGAGTCCTATAAGCCTACAAAGCAAAATCTGATTTGATCGACTAATCCTTTCTATTTTGATTAACAGATTTTTCTAAAACTCTTTTAATTTCACGATTGGATAATTCAACCAAGCGACTTGTCTAAGGATGATAAGCAGTAGCAATTTTATGGATGATATGATATTTCTTTACTAATTTCTCCATAATTGCATTTTTAAATTGACTTCCTCCATCAGTTATGATTACTCTTGGCATTCTAAATCTACAAAATATTCTTTCTTAAAACATTTGCAAAACTTCGAGAATCACATCAAGGTAAAGCAACAAGTTTTATCCATTTAGAAACATAGTCTACTGCCATCAATATGTATAAATTTCTGAAATATGGTATAAATGGTCCCATGAAATCTAATCCTCAAACGTCAAATATTTCAACTTCCAACATATAATTGAGGGGAATCTCATTTCTTCTCGAAATATTGCCTACTCATTGACATCGATCACAATTTCTAATATAAGCATTCACATTCTTAAAAAAATATATGCTAATAAAATCTAGATTGTAAAATTTTATATGTAGTTTTATCAACACCAAAATGTCCCTCAAAATCAAAATCATGACATTTTTGAATAATTTCATAAGTTTCTTCTAAAGTCACACTTCTTCAATAATTAGATCCTTTCCTTGTTTATATAAAAATGGGTCATCCCAAATTAAGTCTTAGCTTCAGATAAAAAATTCCATAGGCTAAAATGTTACTAACAATAGAGTTCACAATGTCTGCATACCATGGAACACGCCACTCATTAATAGTGAATAATTTTTCATCAAGAAATTGTTCATTAATATCTTCATAAAAAAAAGAGAGATTTTTCATTATCAATTCTTGGCAGATGATCAACAATTTGATTATCAACAATCTTTCTATCTACTATCTCTAAGTTAAATTCTTGAAAAAGAAGAATCCATCTTATCATTCATAGTTTAGCATCATTCTTTTTCATTAAATATTTAATAGCAGAATGACCAGTATGCACCACACATATTGTTCCAATAAAATATGTTATAAATTTATAAAAAGCATATACTATCGATAGTAACTCTTTCTCAGTTGTGGTATAATTGATTTGAGCTTCATTCAGTGTTCTACTAGCATAGTAGATCACTTTGAAAATTAATCATGTTTTTGTCCTAAAACAACTTTAATAGTATAATCATTTGCATTACACATTAATATAAAAGGTTTTTTCCAATCTGGAAAAACAATAACTGGTGCAGTGATTAATTTCTGTTTTAATAACTCAAAAGCTTTTAGGCAATCTTCATTAAAATAAAAAAGGCATCTTTTTCCAATAACTGGCATAGATACTTGGCAATTTTTGAAAAGTCTTTAATATAACGCTTATATAATCTAGCATGTCCTAAAAGGCTCCTAATCTACCTTACATTTATTTGTCAAGGTAAATTAGTGATCACTTGAATTTTTGCAGGGTCTACTTTCATACCCTTTTTCTGAAATTTAATGTCCCAATACAATTCCTCATACTACCATAAATTGGCTTTTCTCGTAACTAAGAACTAGATTTGTTTCTTCACAACGTTTCAGAACTTTGGATAAATGTTCTAAACATGATTCAAATGAAGTTCCAAACACTAAAACATCATCCATAAATACTTTAACTCCTTTTAAATTGAATCACAAAAAATTGTCATCATACATCTTTGAAATGTAGTAGGGGCATTACATAAACCAAAGGGCATTCTTCTAAAAGCAAATGTACCATAAGGACTGGTAAACATTATTTTCACTTGATCCTTAAGAGCAATTTGTATTTAGTGATAACCAGTACATCCATTTATAAAATAAAATTATTTATGTCCAGCTAGTCTATCCATCATTTGATCAAGAAAGGGAAGTGGAAAATGATCTTTCCTCATGACAAGATTTAATTTTCTATAATAAATTCATATTCACCGTAACTTGTCTCCTTGGTATTAATTCATTTTTTTCATTAACATTTACAGTTAATCCTCGTTTCTTAGGAACACAGTGGATAGGACTAACCCATGCACTATCTGAAATAGGGTAGATAATTCGAGCATCCAACCACTTTAAAATTTTTTTCTTAACAATTTCTTTCATAATAAAATTTAATCTCCTTTGGATATCAGCCTATTGACCTCACTTTTGGCTGAGGTTTAGTCTCTCCTTAGATAGCCTAGGCTTTAGCCATGGGACTCTCTTGGTGACTTTCTTTGAAGACTAGCAGTGGAACCCTACCACATAGAAATTCCACATGCTTATTTCCCTCACTTAGAATTTTCACATGTTTAAGGCCTAACCTCCAGCTTTTGGGAGGAAGAAACCAAGCGTAAGGAAGTCCAAGTTGGATTCCTATAGGTAGTCAGGCCTTAAGATAAACCCTGGGATATTTGGAGCACATTCACACCTACATTCACACAATTACACATCACACTTCATACTCACAATTCTAAACCAAACACATTCCATTTTGATCCCTTAACTCTTTGGAAACTCACGTGGATAGTTCACAAAACCCTAAGCGTATGGCTAAGGTGACTAGGACTAACACATAGAGGACCAAAGAGAGTCAATTCTAATCTCTAACTCAAATGGCTTAACATTCCAAAATGAATTATGAAATCCTACCAAATTCTCCAATTTTGACCCAAATACCCCTAAACCCAAAAACCTTCACAAAATTCCCAAAATCTTCCTAAATTGCTGAAAATCATAAATATCATTTCGAAATACTTCCCACCACTCAAATTAGCCAAAATTATACAAATTTATCAAAATTTCCAAAATTGCCCCAAATTGGCCCAAATTACCAAATTGCCCTTAAAAAGGTCCCCAAAATCCAAAAATTCCCAGAATCACCCAAGCTCTCCAAAAATCCTTCCTGAGCATTACCCTCGTCGCACTGAAAAGTTTGATTGTAAACATGTCATACTTCCGAGAAACCGATGGGCCCCTCGCAACCAAAGAAACTGATACTTGAAAAATATTATAGGGTTCGTAAAATCGTCTGCATTGGTCAGAATTGCCCCTGAACAATCCTGTTTGACTCCAAATTTCATTTATGTACTTTCCTGAGCCTTTAATTTAGCTTTTTAACCACTTACCCCCAAAATCCTCAAAATTACCAAAATGCCCTTCATAGCCAAAAATTCTGAAAATTTCAAAAAATTCCAAATGTATCCAAAATCTCTAAAAAATTCTCAATTTCATTTTCTTCAACTACACAGTAGTGCAATTTTGTCAATTTAACTCGATTTCGTCAAAAGCCTCAAATTTGATATTTTTGACCTGATCATCGACGAGATTGCCCAAACGACCTCAGATCGCCAAACGAACTGCGCCGTTGCATCCGGAACATTGAAATTACTAGGGAAGCATATATAATTTGCTATGGTTTGATGCACGGGCGAACGGTGCCAAAATCGATGCATTCTAGTAAGTAAAATCATTAAAATAGTTGTTTTTTTTTATTTCCCCTCCCTAATCTAGCCCTAGCCAACGCCCCCTCTCTAATTTTGTGATTTTTAGCCATGGTCGAACCCCTCCCAAGCCATGGCCAAAATTTCTATGGCTCCTTCTGATCACTAGAAAATATATTAAGAATTGCACTTTAAAGAAATGTATTTTCTTTGTTTTATTGCAGGAATAAAAATTTATAAGTACTGAAGGCAAAAAGCACAAAAGAAGCAAATTTGGAGCAAAAAGGACACAATTTGATGAAAATTAAACTGTCCCGCCGATGGCGAGATTTAGACCACCGACAGCGAGTTTTTCCTGAAGGATTTTTAATATATTATAAGAAGCTCGCTGACGGCTAGATCGAGCCCACCGACAGCGAGATCGCGCTGTTATGCCATCTTCTAGAAGCCCGCCGACAGCGAGATTGAGCCACCGATGGCGAGATCGAGCCGTCGACGGCGAGACAGTTGAAAAGAGCGAAAATACATTGAACCTGGATGCTTTTTGAAGAGGTTCTTAAGCAACCTTTGGAGATTTAACCCCTTCTATAAATAGAGACGAATTCTAGTCAGTTAGTGTGTCAGTTTTTGTCATTTGTGTGGAAGTTAAGTGTAACTTAAGAGTCTTTTGAGTGAGTAGATTAAGTGTTTATAGTTTTGGTGTGGTGTACTGGAAGGAAGAGTCAAAGGAACTTCAATAATCTGCTTGGGAAGAAGAATTGAGATAAGTATATTTGTTATTTGTTTGTTAACTTTAATGAAATCCATGCTCCGTGTTATTTTTCCCATGCATTCTGAGTAGTTTCCTTAGTCTTTCTCCTTGTTATTGAGATTTCGTGAAATGATGAAATTAAAGTAATTGTGCCTAAAAACATAAAAATAGAAATTGTGCTAATCTTTAACTTAAATGTTAATTTACTTTTAATCTGGCCAATTGATTTGTTAACATATGTTGAAATATCAACTATAGTAAAGATTACATCCAAGATTTAGGGAAGTTAAAAGCCTTGGAAGAAGGGTGCAAACAAATAGGGAAATATTAACTTTTGGGCGTAGAATTGGACATTTTAGTGTGACAGACTAAAATATTCAATTCTGTCTTATTATTTGAGAGCTGAAGTGTAGATGTTAGCCCTCAGGTGAGGGGAACGTGGGGGCTCTGAAGTGGCAGTCGGTATCCTCCCAGACCTCAACTACGTATCTCGCAATCAAATATAAGACTAGTCAATGTTCTTTTCACCCTGACTAAAGGGTAAAGAATAGGAATGCTCCTATTTGGCACAATATAATTAAAAACTTATTTAATTCTTCATTCACTTAACTCTCTAAAACAAGGAGAAAGATACTTTTCTGAAATATTATATTCAACCTTAAGCATTAGTTTATTTTAGTTTAAGTCTTCTTAATTTTCGTATACTAGATTAATAAGTAAGTTTAATTTAATTTGTCTTTGAAATTTTCTAACTTCCCTGTGGGATCAATATCTAGGACTCCATTAGAGCCCTATATTACTTGATAACGATACGTATACTTGCGTAGTATTCACAATATAAATCATAAAATCCATAACAGAATTGTCATAATATATTCAGTGCGGATCAAGTTTTTGGTACTGTTGCTAACTTTAATATCACAGTTGTAAGTATAAATATCGAAAAGTGGATCAAGTTTTTGGCGCCGTTGCTGGGGATCGAACACGAGTCACCCGCGTGACAGGCGGGAATACTCACCACTATACTACAACGACTTAAACAACATAAAAAAGATAAGCAATTTGCTAAATTCCTTGAAATTTAAAAAAAATTAACTGTAAATATTCCTTTTGTAGAAGCATTAGAACAAATGCCTAATATCTAAAATTTATGAAGGATATTTTAAATAAAAAAAGAAAATTTACGCATAATGAAATTGTTGCACTTAGTGAAGAGTGTAGTGCAATTATTCAGAAAAAGCTTCCTGAAAATTAAAAGATCTTGGTAGTTTCACTATACCTTGCGCTATCAAGAAAAATTTTATGGAAAAGCTTTTTGTGACTTAGGAGCAAGCATAAATCTAATGCCTCTATCAATTTTTAAAAGATTAGAATTAGGAGAAATTTCACCTACTTCGCAACTCTTCGACTAACCGATCGTTTGTGACTTATCCTAAGGGAGTTATTGAAGATGTGTTAGTAAAAGTGGATAAATTTATCTTCTCGGTAGATTTTATTGTTCTAGATATGGAAGAAGATAAAAAAATTCCAATAATATTAGGAAGACCCTTTTTAGCCACTGGAAAAGCTATGATTGATGTTCAGAAAGGAGAATTGACTATGAGAGTAAACGATCAAAAAGTAACTTTTAACATAACAATGAAATATCCTGCCTTAGAAAAAGATGATGAATATTTTCGAATGAAAAAACTTGAACATTTGCAAAATGAACATTTTACAGAATATTATGATGAAAAGTTAGAAAAAGAAAATACTGAATTAATTAAAGAAGCAGCTAATGAAAAACTGGATTATATACAGGAAAAATTTGAACTGTTAGATAATACTGAAAACATTGAAAAGAATATAGTTCCATCAATAATTAGACCTCCTGAACTCGACTTAAAAATTTTACCTAATAATTTAAAATATGCTTATTTAGCTAACATTCAACCCTACCGGTTATTATATCAGCTGAATTAAATGAATCACAAGAACAAAAAATGTTAGACACATTAAAAAAATATAAGAAAACTTTTGGTTGGACTTTAGCAGATATTAAAGGAATTAGTCCTTCAATCTGTATGCACAAAATTATTTTAGATAAGAAACATAAGCCAAGAGTAGATACTCAAAGGAGATTAAACCCAATATTGAAAGAAGTAGTCAAGAAAGAAATATTTAAATGGTTAGATAATTGTATTATATATCTTATTTCGCAACAGTGCTTGGGTAAGCCCAATTCACTGTGTTCCTAAGAAAGGAGGGGTGACCGTAAAAGCTAATGAAAATAATGATTTAATACCTATAAGACAAGTTACTGGATGGCGTATATGTATTGTCTATAGAAAATTAAATGCAGCCACCAGGAAAGATCACTTCCCATTACCATTTCTAGACAAAATGTTGGATAGATTAGTCGGACATAAATATTTTTATTTTTTAGATGGATATACCGGTTATCATCATATACATATTACTCCTGAGGATCAAAAGAAAACTACATTTACTAGTCCTTATGGAACATTTGCTTTTTGAAGAATGCCTTTTGGATTATGTAATGCACCTGCAACATTTCAGAGATGTATGATGTCTATATTTAGTAAACTAATTGATGATGGAATAGAAGTAATTATGGATGATTTCTTTGTATTTGGAACGTCATTTGATGCATGCTTGAATCATCTTGAAAAAGTATTAGAAGTATGCGAGAAAACTAATTTAGTTCTAAATTGGGAGAAATGTCAATTTATGGTTGCAGGAGGAATTGTATTAGGGCATAAAATTTTAGAAAATGGCATGGAATTAGACCCTGCAAAAATTCAAGTTATAGCTAAATTACCACCTCCAACTACAGTAAAAGGGGTAAGAAGTTTTCTTGGACATGCTGGATTCTACAGACGCTACATAAATGATTTTTCAAAAATTACTAAACCTCTATGCCAACTTTTAGAAAAGGATAAGAAATTTGAATTCACTATAGAATGCTTAAATGCTTTTGAATTATTAAAAAATAAATTAATCACAACACCTATAATAGTTTCACCTGATTGGGAGAAACCATTTGAACTTATGTGTGATGCTAGTGATTATGCTATAGGAGCAGTACTTGGGCAAAGATATGATAAAATTTTCAAAGTCATATACTATGCTAGTAAAACTCTTAATAATGCTAAATTGAATTATACAAGCTATCGAAAAGAATTATTAGCAATTGTTTATGCCTTTAATAAATTTAGGCCTTATCTAATTGGAAATAAATGTATTGTGCATACTGATCACTCTGCTATTAAATATCTAATGCAAAAGAAAGATTCCAAACCAAGATTAATTGGATGGATATTACTAATGCAAGAATTTGATTTTGAAATCATTAACAAAAAGGGAACTGATAATCAAATAGCAGATCATTTATCAAGGCTAGAATATAATGAATTATCTGATACTGATAATCAAATTACTGATAATTTTCCTGATGGGCAATTATATAATATAAATGAGTGGAAAATACCATAGTATGCTGATATAGTAAATTATATTGTAAGTGATATTTTACCACCTATGTTAACTTTGCAACAACAAAAAAAATTCATTCATGATGCTAAAACATAATTTTGGGATGAAACATATTTATATAAGCAATGTAAGGATCTTATAATTAGAAGATGCGTGCCTTATGAAGAAACAGAACAAATAATTCAGAAATGTCATGATTCTGATTTTGGAGGACATTTTGGAACAGATAAAACTGCTTATAAAATTTTAGAATCTGGATTTTATTGGCCTACTCTTTTTAGATTCATTTATAGATACATAAAAACTTGCGATAGATGCCAACGAGTAGGAAATATATCTAGAAGAAATGAAATGCCTCTAAATTTTATATTAAAAGTTGAAATTTTTGATGTTTGGGGATTAGATTTTATGGGACCATTTGTTCCTTCATTTGGAAATTTATATATATTAGTTGCTGTTGATTATGTTTCTAAATGGATTAAAGGACAAGCTTTACCTCGATGTGACGCTAAGAGTGTTTCAAAGTTTCTAATGAAAAATATTTTTACTAGATTTGGAATGCTAAGAGTGATTATCACTGACGGAGGTTCTCATTTTAGAAATAAATATATTCACAAACTAGTAAAAAAAATTAACATTATTCATAAGATATCAACTGCTTATCATCCACAAACCAGTGGATTAGCTGAAGTTTCTAATCGAGAGATTAAACATATTTTAGAAAAGATTGTAAACCCTAATAGATTGGATTGGACTATAAGACTAGAGAAGACATTATGGGCATACAAGACTGCTTATAAAACTCCGATTGGAATGACTCCTTACAGGCTTATTTATGGAAAGACTTGCCACTTACCAGTTGAATTAGAACATAAAGCTTATTAGGCAATTAAAGAATTTAATTACAATCTGAAAGAAGCTGGTGAGAAGAGATTATTGCAATTGAATGAATTAGATGAATTAAGAAATGAATCTTATCATAATGATAGAATTTATTAAGAAAAAATGAAATTATGGCATGATCAGAAGATTAACCGGAAGAATTTTGAGCCAGGACAAGAAGTTTTTCTTTATAATACAAGATTAAAATTATTTCCTGGGAAATTGAAATCTCGATGGTTAGGGCCATTCACTATAACTCAAATATTTTCATATGGAAATATAGAAATTGAAGATCCAAAAATTGGGCATAGATTTAAAGTAAACGAACACAGATTAAAACCTTATTTTGAAGGAATAAGACCAATTTTAAAGAGGTTTTAATGCTCAGTCAACCTGATTACTAAATAATTTAGGTCGGGCTGACGACGTTAAACCAAGCGCTTAATGGGAGGCAACCCATAGTAGTTATTAATTATGATCTATTTATTTAAGTTATTGAAAATTTAAAATATAGAATGAATTCTACTCATTTTACTTTTTAGATTCATCACAAATTTGAATCTATACAAAGAAATCAGAAAATATTCGAACCAGAGCAAAAAATTGGGCAATTTACCTAATCTAGCTGACGGCGAGATCGATCTCGCCGACAGTGAGATCAACACGCCCAATTTCAGTTTAAATTAATTAACTATCCCGCCGACGGCGAGATCATTACCGCTGACGGCGAGATAGTTCAAAAGTAGTTTTTGTGAGTTATTTTGTGGTTTGGACGGTTCTAAGGGAATTTCTCTATATAAAACATTTAAAACTTCATTTTTATACCATCTTCTTCCTTAGAAACGACTAGAGTCCCTCCAAAACAATTTATTATGGCCTCCAAACTACTTGAAACCACAAAATCTGTAGTTTTTAATAGACGAAAGTTCGTCAGTTCTGAGGCTCAGCGACTATTTAACAAGGTTTTGATGAAGAAACGACAGATTAAGGAAAGAGGATTCCTAAACAGAGGAGCGAAGAATTCAAAAACATCAATTGAAGAAATGATTGTTCAGCGACATTGGGAGGTATTCTGCTATACCACATCTACTTAGTCATCCCAGTAGTCAAAGAATTCTACTCTAATCTGCATGTGATCCATAATGGAAGTGTTTACGTAAGAGGCAGATGGGTAACTTTCACTCATACTCGGATAAATGAATTATACTCGATTGAGAATACTCCTGTTTTCCACTATTCAAATTTTGTTCCTACAAGATACAACATGAATGAGATCTACAAATATTTGACCGACGAACCTGATGATTGGGAATTACGAGAAGACGGGTATGTTAGTTTTTCTGTGTCACTTCTTAACCCCGTCTTAAAGAATTGGCATTTCTTTATTTCATCAAAGTTATTACCCACTATGAGGGTAAACAAAGTTTCGAAGGAATGCACAATCTTAAATTACTGTATTCAATCTAGCTTGCCTATTGATGTTGGATCTATTATTGTGAAGTTTACATTATGATTAATTGTGCATGGATCAATTCATGGACTTGGACACCCATCAACTACATTTGCTTTATGTAGTTAGTACCAAGTTTCCTACAAAGCTTGGGAAAAAGTGCTATTGCCTTGGAAACCATTAGATCCGACAGATATGTTTCCTACATTAGATAATAATGATGATGCAGTAATTATTTCTAATCAAGCATCCCAAAACAATCATTTAGTTAAACCCCTGACTGATAGAATGAACCTCATTTTACGGAAACTTAAAGGATTGGAGATGGAATTAGAGACTGTGATGAATTCTATTGATAATATCTCTGATTTATTCAATCACATCGATTGGATAATGAATGAGCACTTTGGCCATACAGGACACCTGGAGGCAAGTTTTATACGACTATTAAGACAGAAAGGGTGGATTGAAGAAGATTCTACTGTAGAATTCCCTTTCAGGCCTTTCTATAATTTATTTGTGCACCTATGTTCTATTGGAAACATCAGAGAAGAGAACAGTTCAGATTCAGATGAGTAGCAGAGATTTCTATTCATATTATATGTATGTGTGTTAATGTGAATTTAGTTTTTGATTTAGTTTGAACTTTACGTAGATAATATCAGTTTAGATGAGATTGTATGTTGTTTATTTAGTCTCAGCATTTAGAGTATCGTGGTGTGGATTGCAATGCTGAGTTAGATGTGTTTGGGTTAATTTGATAAGTAAATTGTTAGTTATGTAGTGTTTGAAGTTTGTAAGTTCATGGTTTTCATTTATAAAGTTATAATGTTTATGTTGTGTGAATTTATATGTTAGTATCTAATCTTAATAAAAAAAATAATAAATATATTAAATTTAGTGACCGAAATAATGAACAAGGCTTAATCTAAGTAGAATATAATTGAAAATTTTAAAAACATTAAATTTTCAGAAACCTCGTCGACAGCGAGAGAAATCCCGCCGACGGTGAGATTTTCCCGAAAGTTTGGCCTTGGTGAATTAATTAGCTCGCCGACGGTGAGAAATTTCTCGCCGACAACGAGATCGCGAAATATCCTTTATTTGACTGGTCAACCGACACTATTCATCGTCTCCCTCTTCAAAAACTTAAAAAAACCGACCTAGGGCTTGTGGAATCTTGGATTTGAAGCGATTTCAACACATTTTGATGCCGGATTTTATCTTCCCTCGGTAAGAGCTTCACTCCTATGTAAAAATTTTTAATTTTCACCATGAATTTCTTCTACATTGAGAAATTTTGGAAAAATTCGAAATGAGAAGAAATGAATTAGAAGAAATTCATGAAACTTGATTTAGATTGATTTTAGTGACTATTGGAAGCCATCTTGGTAATATTTAGAAGTTTAGTTAAGAATTTTTGTGAATTTCACAGATCGAAAAATGGCTCCACGTCAAAAGAGAAGAGTGGATTACGACGAAACTCTTTTTGTGAATGCAAGGGCACAATCAAGATATTTTCACAATATTCAAGCCAGAACATGCATTCAAGATCGAGTTTTCAAAAGTCCTGGAGGTGAAGTGGAGCGAATAATTAAAGAAAGAGGATGGGAAAATTTCTGTTTCATAACCAACAGAGCCGCTGTGGAAGTGGTAAAAGAATTCTATGCTAACCTGACACAGGCTGAAGATGCACCGGTTAAGGTTAGAGGATTTTTTTTTGGAATTCAGCGCTGCAAGAATAAATGCTTATTACGAGGTAAGAGACACCTACACCAGAGAGTATGAAACTTTTGAAACTATGGAAGGACCACTGGAAGAGGTGATCGACTTTCTCACTGACTGGAAAGGAGATTGGAAAATGAAGCAGCGAGAACGGGTAAACTTCCATCTTTCTATGTTGAATGCATCATCTAAAGCTTGACATTATTTTATTTGTTCTACATTGTTACCTACTTACCACCATAGTGAGGTAACAAGAGATAAAGCAGTTCTGAATTTCTGTATTCAGAACCAAAAAAGTATTAATGTGGGAAGTATAATTTATAAGAATATATTAGCCACATCAAGAAGTGAAAGTTGAGGAGGGCTAGGACATCCTGGTCTTATCTATGCACTCTGCCAATTATCTGGGGTAGAGGCAAGAGATGATGAGGAATGGGTGGAACCTATGAAACCCATTACTCTAGCTAATATTAAAAAATATGAATCCCATGAAGGATGGAGATCTGAACAAGGAGCTATGTACCGTCTTCAAGAAGAGATATTCCCTCTACCAGTTATGACCCTCCTCCCTACATTACTCCTACCCTTCAAGATTTGATGAATGAGATGACTTTATAGAGGAAAAGTTTTGAGAAAATAGAAGAATAACTGGAGCATATTGATCAGAGAATTGGAAGCTTGGAAAGAAGACATGATTATGACAGTGAGTATCTCCAAAGACATTCAGAGTATGAGATAGCCTATTATGATGATGAAAATCTTTATTGGAGTGGAGAGCTTGATGTTGTATTTCCTGAGTGCCCCCAATATACTCATTATCAGCCTAATCCATCCACTGATCAAGGAAATGATGATATAGTTTGGGACTTTGATACATAAGATTAGATGCTATATTTACTTGTTTAGTTATAGACTCTGATCTTGTTATCGTTTGTTTGTTGTTTTAGATTTTAGTATTGATGTTTTCTTTTATGAATTTGATTATGATGTAGTGTAGATTGTTTTAAAGTTAAAGAGTTTTTAAATTGTTAATGTTTTCAGACTGCTATTGTAACTTTGGATTGAATTAGTAAATATATGTGGATGTAGTATAATATGTTAGTATAAAATGTGGTAGTATTGTGTTAAACTTCTTTACCCAACACTTTCTTTAATATTTGGTGTATAGAAAAATACTAACAGTACAGGTTAATTAAGTAATGGAAAAAGCCTGCAGAACTTCAAAAAGAAGAAATACCTAAAGCTTTCAGGTATGATTTAAATCTTACAGTTTATTTCCTTTTCACCCTTTATAGATAGATAGAAAAATCTAAGTTCGGGGAAGGGAAAAATATAAACTTAATTATTAAACTGTTCTCAATTTATATTTTCAAAATAATTATAAAATGATTTTTTGAAGTAATTTTAATTCAGTAAACTAGATTTGATTTATTTAAATATTATAGAAAGTTAAAAGAAATACTTTTAATGATTAACTAATTTTTAGATTAAGGATATTTAGTATAAGAGAATAAGAATATAATTAACTATTTAAAGTAAAGAAAACTATATTTTCAAATATGAAATTCTTAAATATTTAGTAGAGATAGAAAAAGATTGAAACTCAATGAAGTAAAGGCTTTAAAATATATATAAGAGAAGTAAATGTTTCTAGTTTCGAATTTAGGAAGAGGAAAATGAAGTTCAAAAATATTAACAGGCTAACCAAAAATAGTGATCCTCACTTAAAAAAATAATTAAAAAAGAAGAGAAGATTGAAAATCAATCCAAGAAATATATATATATATATATATATATATATATATATAAGTAAGGAGAAACTTGAGGAGATGCCTTGTAAAAAATTGGCTTCATTTGAATCAACCTAAAGGGCTAAACTTCAATTACATTTCTGAACTTATATATATGAATTAGTATTTTACTAAGTAGTGTTTTCATGAAATTCCAATCATCTAAATATCTTAAGTAGTTTAATGATTGAAAAATATAGTTATTCTTAAAATTAATAGAAGACTAGAAGTCTTAAAACTTGAGAACTAAATAGCCTTATATCTATAGAATTAGTTTAATTATTTTAAAAATATTTCTATTAAACTTTACTATAATACTTATTTTAATCAAATTCAAAGTATTATTGAATTAAAACTTTACTATAAAATAATCATTTACTTTTATCTAAATTACTTGAGGATAAGTAATAATTAATTCTGGGGGAATTTGATCACTAGAAAATATATTAAGAATTTCATACCAATTTTAATGAAATTGCACTTTAAAGAAAGGTATTTTCTTTGTTTTATTGCATGATTGAAGATTTATAAGTACTGAAGGCAAAAAGCACAAAAGAAGCAAATTTGGAGCAAAAGGACTCAATTTGATGAAAATTAATCTGTCCCGCCGACGGCGAGATTTAGACCGCCGAAGACGAGTTTTTCCCGAAGGATTTTTAATATATTATAAGAAGCTCGCTGAAGGCGAGATCGAGCCCGCCGACAGTGAGACCGCGCGGTTAGCCCATCTTCTAGAAGCCCGCCGACGAAGAGATCGAGCCGCCGACGGCGAGACAGTTGAAAAGAGCCAAAATACATTGAACCTGGACGCTTTTTGAAGAGGTTCTTAAGCAACCTTTGGAGATTTGACCCCTTCTATAAATAGAGAAGAATTCTAGTCAGTCAGTGTGTCAGTTTTTGTCATTTGTGTGGAAGTTAAGTGTAACTTAAGAGTCGTTTGAGTGAGTAGATTAAGTGTTTATAGTTTTGGTGTGATGTACTGGAAGGAAGAGTCAAAGGAACTTCAAGAATCTGCTTGGGAAGAAGAATTGAAATAAGTATATTTGTTATTTGTTTGTTAACTTTAATGAAATCCATGCTTTGTGTTATTTTTCCCATGAATTCTGAGTAGTTTCCTTAGTCTTTCTCCTTGTTATTGAGATTTCGTGAAATGAAGAAATTAAAGTAACTGTGCCTAAAAACATGAAAATAGAAATTGTGCTAATCTTTAACTTAAATCTTAATTTACTTTCAATCTGGCCAATTGATTTGTTAAATATGTTGAAATATCAACTATAGTAAAGATTACATCCAAGATTTAGGGAAGTCAAAAGCCTTGGAAGGAGGGTGCAAATAAATAGGGAAATATTAACTATTGGGCATAGAATTGGACATTTTAGTGTGACAGACTAAAATATTCAATTTGGTCTTATTATTTGAGAGCTGAAGTGTAGATGTTAGCCCTCAGGCGAGGGGAACGTGGGGGCTCTGAAGTGGCAGTCGGTATCCTCCTAGCCTAACCACAGATTCAATAATAAAACATAACACTAGTCAATGTTCTTTTCACATGGACTAAAGGATAAAGAATAGGAATGCTCCTATTTGGCACAATATAATTAAAAACTTATTTAATTCTTCATTCACTTAATTCTCTAAAACAAGGAGAAAGATACTTTTATGAAATATTATAAATAACCTTAAGCATTAGTTTATTTTAGTTTAAGTCTTCTTAATTTCCATATACTAGATTAGTAAGTAAGTTTAATTTAATTTGTCTTTGAAATTTTCTAACTTCCCTGTGGGATCGATATCTAGGAATCCATTAGAGCCCTATATTACTTGATAACGATACGTATACTTGCGTAGTATCCACAATATAAATCATAAAATCCATAACAGAATTGTCAGAATATATTCAGTGCGGATCAAGTTTTTGGTACCTTTGCTAAATTTTAATATCACAGTTGTAAGTATAAATATCAAAAAGTGGATCACCTCCTCCCTCTTTGCTTCTTCTCCAAGGCTTGGTCTCTCTCCCCTTACCTTTAATCCCATCAATGGTTGCCATCCATCATTGTCTCCAAGCTCTGGTCACTTCTCCACTTATTTTATTTCATCTCCATCACCTTAAGAATGGTTTAAAGGCTACATTCTTCTAAAACATTGTTATTTAACCAAAGGTATGTTAGGTGCCTTCTTTCCCACTCTCTTCCTCTTAATTTGGCTATAAAATAGCCTCTTTTTTCCTCATTTTTGGTGTTGGCCAAAAATTGAAAAAGGAGAGGGAGGTGCTGCCCAAATCTTTTCAAAACTTGGTTTAGCCTTCCTTTGGTGCTTCATAACAAGTGGGAATCATCTTAACTTCTTAATTTCTATGGTTGCTTGATGGTTGATGTCGGAGTAGATTCATTCCATGGCATAATTGTTGACTTGGCTCCTTCTTTCTTAATTTTACATTTTCATAAGATTCTTTAAAAGAAAAAGGTAAATGATGAAAGGAAAGATTGGTTTTACTTGTGCTAACTTGCTTTGAATCGTTATCGGTTTCCTCTCTAGCTTGATGGAAATGTTTGTTTCATGCTATGTGGCTTAATGAGATCACTTTGGGGTAATGATAATTTTTTTAAGCCCCCATATGCTGGCTGAAATTTCATGTTGGAGAGGTTTAGTGCTTTGCTACTTCATATGGCATGTAGGTGTTATTTTGTGTATTTGGTTTAGCCAAATTTCATGCTACTAGAATGCTTCATGGTTGGTTGATTCCATATGCTATTAGAAGGTTTATTCGTCCTCTTATGCTTGGCCAAATTTTATGATATTAAATGCTTAATGAGGAGGTGGTTTCATGTAGTATTTCATGGTGTTCTTGCCCCCTCCCTTGGCCGAAATTTTCATGATGTGGAAGGCTTGAAATTTATCTGTTTCATATGAGATTTAAATAGCTTTTCTTACACTTTGTAATGTTTACAATGCATGCTAAAAATTTAGTGCTTTATATGTTTCATATGATAGCTTGTAGGCCTTTTTTGAATCTCCTTTCAGAATGGTAACATATATTTTTAAAAGCTTAATATTTAGCTTATTTCAAGAGAAATTTATGTGACCTTTTTGCTCCTCTTTTTCTTGCCCTAAAATGCATAGATGGAGGCTTGGAGTTTGGGTCATCTTTTGGCATGTTTCATGGTACTTTCCTGTATCATTTGGATGGCTAATACCCATGCTAGAAATTGCTTAATATCTTGTTGGGTTACTTTGAAGTTTTTGAAAGTTTCTTGCAAGTTTTTGGAAAGGTAAAATTTATGCTTAATATGCTTCAAGTTTGAAAGTATCCAAGAGATATCTAGTTACTCTTCTTGCGCCTTTGTTGCTTAAGGAAAAATTCATGTTGGTGGCTTAAAATTTATTGCTTCATGTGATATTTCAAGAGCCCTTTTGCTCTCTCTTTTGGGATAGCCATAAATGCATGTTTATAGGTGCTTAAAGCTTAATGGTTTCAAGTGATATTTTGGAGCCTTTCCAGTCCCTCCATGCTTCGCCGAAATTTAATATGTAGGGGTCTAATATTGTGGTTCTTTCATATAGCATTTTATGACCCCTCTTGGCTCCTCTTCATGTTGACTAAAGATGTATGCTAATGGTTGGGTAATCTACATTTTCTATATGAAACTTAGGACCCCCTTTGCCTCTTTCATGTTGGCTAAAGGATACTTGCTTTGATACTTTCATTTCAGATTGGTTTATATCAACTTCATGCTTTACAAAAGTAAAAATCTGCATCTATGTGATCATTTGGAACTTGTTTAGATTGATCCCATGCTTTCCAAAAGTAAAAATCTACACCAATGTGCTCATGCAAAATTGTTTTATATCAATCATATGCTTACCAAAATGCAAATTCTGCACCCATGTGATTAATTGGAACTTGTTTATATCAATCATATGCTTGCCAAAAGGTAAAATATGTACTAATAGGATCATTTAGAAATGGTTTAGACCAATCTTATGCTTGCCAAAATGAAAAATCTGCACTTATCTCTTTGTTTGGGATTGGTTTAGATCAATCTTATGTGGCCAAAATTGAAAAATCTACACTTACCTATTTGTTTGGGGTTGGTTTTGATCAATCCTATGTTACCATAAAGTGAAAATTTGCATTGCTATTTTTGTTTGGAGTTGTTTATAAACCTCTCCTTGCTTCTCCAATGTCAAAAATATCATTGTTGGACTTGTCATAAGTTGGTTTAAATCATTTCCTCGCTTCCTTCATTTAAAACTCACTTTGGTAAGCATGATTAATATTGTTTTTCAAGAGAGGAAAAGCTATTTTGTGTCAACAAAGGAATGAGAGGTGGTAGCATTATATTTTGAAACAGAAGAAGTGTGCCTCCTCTCTTCTTTATGTTAATTAGTTCACTACATTTAAATTTGTGAAAGCTCTCTTTATGCTTGATTGAATACTTAATGGAATGTGGCATGTTACTTAGCCTTTCTCTTAACAAAGGTGGGGTTTGCTTTGCTTAAAAAAAAAGAGAATGATGCAATATGAGAAAAGAAAAGAAAATGAAAGAAAAGAAAAGAAAAGGAAAGAAAACAAAAGAAAAGGAGAAAAAAGATAAGAAAAGGGAAGAAAGTTGAGTAGAGAGATTAAGTGACATGTTACATTTTCTCCATCCTTGCTCCTTTATGCTTGCTACACTTTATTTATGAAATTTGGCATGTTTTGGTTTCTATTGTTGGTATGAAATGGGTTGGTAAGCTCTACGATGGAATGGTTATGTGGCGAAGCACTTACGGTGATGCATTCTTATGATATTCTATTTGTTATGTTGCATATGTGGATGAACTTGAATTTGTGGAAAGCATATGAAATAGGGGAAGTGATGCCGGATTTTTATCTTAAATTTGATTTTGCCTTTCTCTTTATGCCGCGAGATTGCCTGGTTTTGGCCCCTTATGGGCTCGTTTTTGGCCTTATGCAGGCTCGGTTTTGGCCCCTTATGGGCTCGATTTTCCCGTCTGTTTTTGCACCTAATTATGGTACAGTTTCTAGATTTAAATGGTTCAATTTTGAGGACTTTCTCTTACCTTTTTCTTGAGTGTTCGATATTCCCTTTTGCTACTCATGTTCTTAGCCTTATGACGGCTCGGCTTAGAGCTTTGTGTGGCTCAGCCTCAAGGCCTGATGAGCCCATTTTTTTCTCTTTCTTTAAGTTTGGTTGGGATCTCCTTTGCTAAGATTTTAAAAATCCGAAAGTTTCATTCGTCAAAGTTTAAAGTCACATTTGAAATGACCCTTTTTCATAATATCAGGGTTTGAAAGTAGATTTCATTCGGTTTTGAGGCTGATCCGCCTTCTTTGCACGTCATTTTAGCTGGGTCATTCTCTCCTCTCTCTCTTCCTTGTCTCCGCCTTTTGCTTTTCTTGCATCTCAACCCGAGTCTTGCGCTTATGTCCACGATATAAGTGTACACGTATAGCCTTTTGCTATATGCGGGGCCATTAAGCAGGGCTGTAAGTAGGATGGTTAGAGAGGGCGATTATGACAATGCATAGAAGAGGGATACGAGGGATTTCTAGGATAATATATCCTGACTCAGAGACCCTAGAGAGGGTAGAGGAAGGATTTTACGATACTATTTGCCCACCCATGGGGTATCTACCACTGTGACCCTTAGGTTGCTAGCAGTCCTAATTCGATTAGGATTGTCAACCTATGGATCACACTGTTTTACAAAATATACAAATACATTTTAAAATACAAAACTACCCCCAATACCAAAAAGCCTTTCACCCATAAATTTTTACTTGCATGCAATCCAAATTGAAATGAATGAAAAAATTTATGAAGATCCATGGTTGATTATCCAGGTTGAGCTAGGACTACCCTCTGTAGGATGACAGTCTGGTAGTCAACACTTAAGGTTGGGATATATAGCACAGCTCTGAGTCCTCCGTGCCATCGTGCTTATGGTCTTTCTGTACTTGTAGTCAGCTTCTCTACTGTTTTCTACAAGTTTTTCTATGAGTTTTCTATGAGTTTTTTTGCGAGTTTTCTATAGAACTTGTTTCTGATGTCTTTCCATCAAATCTTCCACGAATTGTTTGTTTCGACTTTTCCGACACACTTTTACATTTTCACACACACCTCAGCACATACTTTCCTTATTTACCTGCTACTGCCGTTTTACTTTACTACATAAAACACTACTACTATTTCTTCTCTATTGCACTTTCTCTTTTGTGCTTTACTTTACATTTACTTTATTGTAAATCATGATACTTGCCTATGAAAATTAATCACAACATTTAAAATATAAAATAACTCAAAATTTAATCACAAACAAAATAAACTTGTAACTTCAACTAAACTAAAACGTCTCATTGGTTGACTGGGAGTCCCTTGGAGGAGGTAACTTACGTCTTGCTAATGAGATCTTCCATGGTCTGGATGAAAGTATGAAACTCATTAAGTTGGGTTTAATAAATTCATATATACTAAGTGAATCTGATGAAAATGGTGAAACCGAAACGAGGGAACCGTGGGATCCTAATCAGTGTCTCCATAATCAACATAAACATTTGTTTTAAAACACCAAGCCACCTCAATTTTAAAAATTTCTAAAACACGACACTTCTCTCATCTCTTCAACTTGAGACTTCTTTAAACTGCACCTACTATGACGAGGAACTTGGAGCATGCATTGTGGGCAGCACAGCTATCTTCAATAGTAAAACTACATAGAAATTAAATAACAAGCCATAGGACTTCAAGGTAATCCGCCTAGTGCGACATAAATCCTCACCTTCTCTTTTAGGCCTTTGCACATCAATGTTGTGCAATATAAGCCCTAACCCGCTTTAGGATTCCGAGGTCGTCATCTGGTACGACATAAATTCTCCCATCTTTCAGGTTATTTGAATAATCAGATATTATGCAAATGAAATTCCTATAATTAATTGACAGGATTGAAATTCAAATAAATTCATTTTTGAAATTTAAAGCCCAATTGTGGGATAGTCTGAGATGTCACCAGGTTTACTTGGATCCATGCCATCCCCTACTCCTCCTTCCTTTGGTTCCAGAAATAAATGTTCCTCCTTGTGCCTTTCCCATTTACTATACAAACCTCTCTGAAAACCCTAACCCTTTGGAATTCATGAAGATAGATATCTCTGATCTAAATTGAGAGTTTTCTCAGGTGACTTCGGTCATTTGTGGGTTAATTAACTAAAGGAGTTTGTCTTTATAGGGAGCTTTAAAGACCCGAGACTAATATAAACCCTATTTAATCCTTCTGTATTAAATAAGGGAACTTTTCGGTCAATATAAAGGTTTGCAGACCAAAATAGATGCCATGAATTCTGTAGTTTATTTGATCGAACGATATCATCAAGTGGTGTGTCTATTCTACGGGATAGATGCAAGACTTGCGATATGATGCTTGTTCATTATTTTCAAAAATCAATATATATATATATATATATATATATATATATTAAATTAAATCAAAATCCCTAATCCATAACAACGATTTAACGACCGACATCTTCTGGCAACTCTGCTGGAAGAGCTTCTCTCTCCATTATGATCAGGGGTTTCTGTTTTCATACATCAACAATGTGTCCATGTCCCTCGTGGTCAAGATTCCCATTCTTCTTCCATTGACTGCTTCACTCATTTCTTTCTTAGGCAAGCATAGTCAACTCTTTTAGATTTCAAGATCATCTGTTTAATCACTCTTAAACAGAGGGGTTCAGAAATCCTTAGGGCTTTCTTTAGATTTTGTGGGGTCAGACCCCTAATAGGTGTGTTAGTGCGCGAGGTGCATTATGAAATCAGTCCTAGAACTGGGTCTTGGATCTCACTTTTACTCTGTGTCTCTTGGGTTTGATTTGCTATTATTAAATTAAACCAAATCTCTATTCTCATGCCTTTTGTTTAAATCCTGAAATTAAACGAACATGGTTAACAAATATAAAATCTAAAAATTAAGATAAAATAAGTTAAAAACATCAAAAAAAAATAAAAGAATAAAAATAATGCACATGAATCAAATAAAAAAAATGTGTAAAGAAAATTGCCTAGTTTAGAGTACGAGTGCGGTAACCTGAGTACTTCCGCTAAAACTGCAAGGCACATGACGTTACTGACTTTCGAAAATCCTTCAAATGATAAGGGAAATGTCTTCACCAAAGCTGATCTTTTCTTTTGCCTTTGGAGTAGAGTACATCGTCAATAGGGATGAGCTGTCTGATTTGGCAGTCATCAAGTTTGGACAATGGTTCGACGATGTAGAAGTTAAGTTCGAGGATGTGGCTATTGAAATGATGAAACCTGAAATGAGTAAGTCCGTTAAGCCTATTGTAACATTCAAATTGAAGTCTGTTGAGGAGCTCCCCATGCCAAAGAAAGAGTGGATTAAAAAAAACTCAGATGTCGTTATGGGCATTGGGACTCCTCCTATGACTACTTCTCCTCTTACGACCGGATTCACCGCCTCTGTACCAATTACTCCGCCAAGTAAAGGAAAAGAGATTCTACACGAGGAAGAGTTAGTCGATTCTTGTGTTTCACCGTCTTCTGAATTCAAGATTGGGTCTGATTCAAAGTCTGTACAAATGGCAAAGGCACAAGAAAGGAAGAGTAATCAGGGAATTTTAAAAGTCAAGCAGCCGCGACAGCACCCACAGCGGTCTGAAGAACAGTCGTTCTAGTTAATACCATACCAGATAAATGGGAGATAGGGTCTAACAATTTCAGATCAGTTGAGCAAGGTGTACCCATTCAAAGAAAAGTCAACGTCGAAGATATTTCATAATTTGCTAAAGATGGCAGAATTCAAACTTCCAGAGCCGAATAAACCAGAAGAAGTAAATAAGAAAGACCATCCTAATTATTGTCCGTACCACAAGCTACTCGGACACACTACAGGGGGATGTTTTTGCTTTAAGGACTGGCTTGAGAAGAATTTCAAAAGTGGAAATGTAATAATCCCAAAGAAAAATCCGAGAGAAATTAAAAAAGTTTTTATCAATATAATTTCTGTTGATTCAATTGAATTCTACACGAAAACACCAGAGTTCGGGGAAATAAGTGATGTTTTCAAGAATCCCCGACTGATCTTAAAATTCTAAAAGGAAAGTCTATTGAGTCTGTCTTGGAAAAGCTTCAAACTGAAATTGCGCAACTTTTGACCTCATTTTTGATGAGGTCTTCTCTTCTTCCCTTTAGTACTTAGGATCTAGCCTGAGGCTTTTCCTTTGACTATCTTAGAGGACTAGAATTGGGACCCACCTTCTAGAATTTCAAACCACTTCCTAACTCCCTTCAAACTCCACAAACTTGACTATAGACCCCTAATCACCTAGAGGGTTGAAATCAAATGTGGAAGTTTAAAGGATGAGTTCCTATAGGACTCTTTGGCCTTAGGACTGCCTACGGGTGGCCTGGTCTGGTGAAGGGGTTGACTTACACACACACTACACCTATACACTACACTTTCACACACCTCCTAAAACCACACCCATACCTAACTTGACCTCCTGACTCATGTAGGTGATTCACATGGATGGTCCTTAACCCCTAAGCCCTTAGCAAGAAGGTTAGGAACAACATAGTGGATGCCTCAAATGAGTCCCTTCATGGCTCATGTGGGCTTGATGTGGCTTCATGGCTCAACCAAAATGATTTTATTCCACTTACATTCACCTAATCTTCAATTTTCCAAATTTTCAATTTTTGACCCCCGGGACCCTACACCCGCCTAACTCTACCCAAAACCCTTGAAACTACCCAAAATTTTCAAAATCACCTAAATTACCCAAAATTCCCCAAAATCAATCCCAAACATTTCCACATCACTCAAATTGATCATCCATACCCAAAAATACCAAAAATTCCCAGAAAACCTCCCAATACCCTCCAAATACCCAAAATACCCCTCTTGACCCAAAAACCCAAAAAATTCAGAAAATTCCCAGAAAATTCTAGAAAATCCCAAATATTCCCAATTTCATTTTGTTCAACTACACCATGGGCCAATTTTGTCAATTTACCCCACTTTTGTTAAAACCCCCAATTTGACCCATTTTAACCCAAAGTGAACCCAATGTCAAACCAAACCTATCCAATTGACCCAAATTCTAGTCCAATTCAATTCTAAACTTCAATTCAACATTCTCAAAACCAATCTAGACCAAATCCAAGTCCAATTTGATTGAAATTTGGATCCAATTTCACTTTTGGCATTAAAGCCCAATTTGGACCCATGACCCAAACTTAACCCAAACTCACCCAATTCAACTCCAATTAACCCCAAATCTTTTCTAAATCTTCCTTAGCATCCTCACAAGCAAAAACCTAACATGATTTGCCCAAAAATTTGGACCTAAACCCCACTCAAATTCAACCCAAAGCATTAAGGCCCAATTTTGACCTAAACCCAAACCTAACCCAAATGAGCCCAAACCCCAAAATCAAAGCCCAACCAAAGTCAAAACCACTTTGAAACACTCCCATAAACATTTCTCAACATTAATTTTACATCAATTTCAACCCTAGCCCAACATTGGCCCAAGTTGGCCCACTTGGACCTATATTGGCCAATTCACCAAAAGAGCCCAAATTCAACCCAATTCAAACCCAAATCACCCCCAATTTGCTTCAAGTCACTCATGATACATCCATGAGCTAAACCCAACAATTATTTGGCCCAATCTCTTTACGAAATTTCATCCCAAAATCCATTTTAAAATTCAAAAGCCCACTTTCCTAAACCATCTTAAAAGCCCATCTAAAACCATTTCAAAAAGCCCAAAATCCACCCTAAAGCCCACATGACATCTCCATTTGCCATCCACTTAATTAAAACCATTACCTAAGTCCTAAATTCATCATCAAATAATTCCAAATCAAGCCTCATGCTAAATCACCCCTAAATACAAAAATTTTCCTTAAATCCATTTCCATGAAATTGACTTCACTTTTCCCAAGCCAAAGGTGAGCCATGAAGCCATGCATGAGCCACATGGAAGCCATGAGAGCCATGGAATCTACTTTCCACCTCACCATACCCAAGATGGCAAGAGGAGGAGGCCCTTTCCTTATTCTCTTAAGAGTGATTAACCACTTCCATGACTCCACTAAACCATGCTTAGACTTAATCGTACTTGGATTGTGACTCGACCCCACTAATCAAGCTAATCCAAGTGACTTTCCCTTAAGCCCAAATTGACCTTGGAGGGTGAACCTAACCCAAAACCAAGGGTTGACCCATTTAGACCCAAAACTAGCCCTTTCCCATTCCATTTCGATTCAAACCCTTTACATATGTCCATGGCCAATTGATCGCACAAACCTCTGAGTCCCGACCCACCTGGACCCGAGGGTGACCCATGCCTGCACGGCCAGCCGCCCGGGTCGCCGGAAAACACCATGGCCGAGAGCTCACATGTGAGCCCAACTTGGAATTCTCACCGTTGAGCCGCCCCATCCTCGCTGGCCATTGGAGCCGTTCTTCTCTTGCCAAGAGCAGTCGATCCCAAGCCCTAACTCTCCCCGGGAGGCCCTCCACCCTCTCCTATTTAAACACCACCCCTCTCGGTCATGAGAGGTGCTTGAAACAAACCTTAAGGAAACTCTGCCAAAATTGTTCCAGACTCCTCTCCATATACAGAGCACTTGATCCCCACTGAGATCCCCCTGCCATTTCATCTCTGTGAGCTAAATTTCAGAGTTGAAATCTAGGCCCAAAACCAGGACACTTATCCACAGTGAGCCAATCCCCAAATTGATTGGTTCTACACCTTCACCGGACCAAGGGAAGGTGTCCACCAGCAGAAAGCCCCATCTCCGGGCCACCCGGTTGCTCCAGCCTCCAAGCTTTGTGATCGGGCTTGGTCGAAATCCCACCTGGACAATTCACCGGACCGAGAGACTTCATCCGGAGCTTGCCGGGATCCAATCGAAGGTGCAACAACCCTCAGATCGAAGCCACACTTCTCTGAGCAAAGGTATGAGCTAATTCTTCATCCCGAGCTTCTGGAGATTCTCCATTTCAAATGCTTTAATTTCAATCCATGATCACCATATAGATGTGTTCGTCTCTTCAAGACGAATCCATAGAGCATAAGAACATGAAAATCCATTGAGTATCGAGTGAGATATTAGGGATTTAGTGTGGACGGCTCTCGGGTGAGGACACTTGGGGACGATGAACGGATGCCGTCCATTCAATACACGCGCGGACGGATGGCCAGGATCGCGTCGGATCAGGAGACGGTACGAGAACCGCGGGGCCCGGGCTGCTGACTCAGATGGCGGCGTCGAATGGGAGCGCGACGCGTGTGCGTTCGGAGCTGCTAAGGTTGACGCGGCGCCGCGTGGATAAATAGAAAATTAGGGATTTTTCTGATTTATTTAATTCCCTAAACTTCAAAAATTCATAATTTTGTGTAGAAAAATCAGAAAAATAAAATAAAAATACCCTCTCGCTCAGATGAACGGAGGAGAATAATGTGGAAAAGAAATCATTTAATTTCATCAAGTATTTTATTTTTAATAATTTATTTACTCTTTGCATATTTTTAATTCTCCATGCATGTATACAATTCACCATGGCATGAGACCATAGAGCTTTGAAGCCTCTGAATTTGGGAACATTCCCAGAATTTTCCAAAGTCAGAGGCCATCCCTATGAAGAGTTATTCATTTTTCAAATTCATGTTACTGTTTTGAGTATTTTAATTCCAATAAATAGCATGTTGTGAAATAAATTCTAGGAAAATTTGGTGATGTTCCTTATGACCAGAGGACCCTAGGAAAAATAGGTTTTGAGTTAGTTCATTTAAAACAACCCTAATTGGCTTAAACACCCAAAATGGATCTCTAATTAATTAGAGCTAACCATACATCAAATTGGCTTGAAATCAATTCTCCGCTGACCTTTAGGATTAGAGGAACTCACCATAAAAATATGAGGTCAATTGGACTTGGTTAGCCCTACTAAATGAGTTGATTAAGCCATTTAGTCATTTTAAACTTTAAAAATTCATAACTTTCAAAATACTTTTTAAAAATTCACCAAATTGGTTTTGGAGCCTCTCTGATATTAGGGGAATTTAAGAAAATTAAAATTTCAATTTTCTAAAAAAGTTGATTTTTTGTATTATTTTAATATTTTAATAATTAAAAAATAATAAAAATCACAAAAATGATAAAATTCACCAAAATGTCACATTTTGAATTTTAATCACTTAGGAACAAACCCCATATTTTTCTTAGGTATATTTTATGAGATATTAAATTTTAAAGCCCTAGGGTAATTTTAAAATTTAAAAAATGTATTTTCTAGCATTTTCACTAATACAATTTTAATAAATCATAGAAAAATCAGAAAATTGCAAAATTTGATTCTCTGATTTCCTTTATATCAGAGAGATTTTTAAAAAATATAAAATTCATTTTTCAGCATTTATTTTATTTTTAAATTAATTAACACTCCAAAACTTAAAATAATTATAATAAAAATAATATAATTCAAAAAATCACCAAAATTGGTCCAAGTGGTCCTCTGGTTATTAGGAATGTCCCTTAATTTTCTTAAGGACAGAAACTTTCCCTTGGTCATGTTATTAAATTTTCCTTTAAAATCTCTATTTTCTATCAAAAATAATTATATAAATAAATTAAATACAGAAAAATCACATTTTCTCCTATCATGTCTTTATTGACATATGAATGAAGTCACATAAAAAATTTTAAGTTCATTTGAGTTCAATTTAGTGAGTTATGAAATTATTAAGCTTAAAGGGTAAAGTGGTAATTAAAATTTTTAATCCTTAATTAAAACTTTAGGTTTAATAAAAAAAATTAACAAGTAAAATATTTGATCTTAATCTGATTTGGATGATTGAAATTTAAACAATTAAAGGGTAGAAACCCATTAAGCAATTTAAAATGATTAAACCTTAATTAAATAATTGATTAAATTTGGAAGAATAATAAAATTGGAATTATTAAAATAGGGATATTATTAGGAAGAGATTTATTCTTTAATTTAAAAATCCCTAAATTAATTATTTCATTAATATTCAACTCTTAATTAAATTGATAACTCAAATTCAAAACATTAAAAGATTTAATCATTAAACTAAAATTAAATTATTAAACTCTTTTGAAAATTTCAATTAAAATTAAAAAAATAATAAAATTAAATTAAAAATTAAATTAAATTAAGTAAATTAAATTAAATTAAATTAAATTAAATTAAATTAAAATTAAAAGTTAAATTAAATTAAATTAAATTAAATTAAATTAAATAAACAAATTAAATTAAATTAAATGAATTAAATTAAATTAAATTAAATAAATGAAACCAAATTAAATTAAGTTAAACCAAATTAAAAATTAAATTAAATGAATTAAAATTAAATTAAATTAAATTAAATTAAATTAAATCAAATTAAATTAAAATTAAATCAAATCAAATTAATTTAATGTAACATCAAATCAAACTAAATTGAATTAAATTGAATTAAATTAAATTAAAACTCAATTAAATTAAATTAAGTTGAATTAAATATAACATCACCAAAGACATAAAGAATTGAAAATAAATCTAAAATAACTTGAACACTATTCCAAATTTAAACCCATTAATTGAAGTTAAACTAAATCATAAACCATTTGAACACCAATTTACCCTCAAAAGCTTTGGTTATCATAACTCCTAAATAGAACATTAAATGAAATGTTACCCCACTTATAGGATATTCAAATGTCCTAGTTCATCGAGCAAGATAACAAAACTCGAATTCTCGGACGATTAATTCATTTGTATAATTAAATTCGTTTGGACTTAAAACAATTCTAGCAATATTGAAAAGATGTTTAAGATTCTTCTTAAACACTTTCTCAATATGATAGGATGTTTATAAGAACAATTGAATTTAATTGTTCTTTGATGAAAAAAATCGTCTTCAAACCAAAACACAAGGAACCTAGACGTCATAGGAAATGACTAGCTATAGGATTAGGAATTTGGTAGAAAACCATAACCCTTCCCTTAGCTTTACCTAAGAACTTGCTTAAATATTCTAATTGTGTTTTAAGTGCAGCTTGGGATGACGGGAGACCCTCCGGGTACGCTTTTATTTTATTGCAATTTACTTTCTTGCAATTTACATTATTGCAATTTCATTAATCGCATCGCACTTACTTTTCTTGCATGATAAACAATCGTTGCATGAAAACCCACACCTTTAGGATAGTCCCTAAAACTGAAACCAAAAATAAGTTAAAAGTCATTAAAAGATAAAATTCACCGCCACAACATTTCAAAATATAAAACAACTCAAAATTTAATCACAAACAGAACACAAAACTACAATTACAATTAAATTAAAACGTCCCGTTGGATGATCGGGAATACCTCGGATGATGTAACCTACGTGTTGCTAACGGGATTTCCCACGGTCTAAATGAAAGTGTGGAACTCATTCGGTTGAGTTTAGCAAATTCATTTGGACTAAGTGAATCCGATAAAAATAATGATGCCGGAAGGATGGAACCGTGGGATCTTAACCGGTGTCGTTATAATCAAGTTTAAGATTTGTTTTAATTAAAGTATTGAAAACACTTGGAAATTAAGATTTTCTCTAAACCAAAACACTTTTCTCATCCCCTGATTTATGACTTCTAAAACTAAACCCCTGTGACAACAAGGAGCTCGAAGCATGGTGGGCAGCACGGCCATCGTCATCAGCAAAACCTGAGTCTATTTCAGCAAAACTTTCCTAGAATTAAATAACAAAGCCATAGGACTTCGAGGTAGTTTGCCTAGTGCAACATAAATCCTCAACTCTTCGTTAGGCATTTGCATTGCAAATTAAGCCCTAACCGGTCTTAGGATTCCGAGGTAGTCGTCCGGTACGAAAATAAACCCTCACATCTTAAAGGCTATTTGTTTGATTTTATCATACAAATATAAGCCCTAATTAATTAAAATTGGCAAGATCAAAACATTCAAATAAATATTAGGACTTTCCTAAACTCAAGCCAAACAATAGGATAGTCGGGAAATTATCGAAGTTCGCTTCAAATCTGTGATTTCTCCTACTTTTCTTCCTTTGGATTCCCAAAACAAAATGTTCCAAATTTGATCCATTCCCTATTGAAATTCCAAAATTCAACCCTCGAAAACTTAAACTTTGAAATCCTCGAGAGCGAGAATTATTGATTATTATCGAGAGTTTTCTTAGGTGATTCCCATCACTTAAGATGTAATTAACTATAGGGGCTTGCCCTTATAGGGAATTTTAAAGAACCCGAGTAATATAAACCCCGTTTAATGCTTTCATGTTAAGCAGGGGAATTTGTCGGCTTATAAAATTGGTTCGCAGACCAAATGGATGTCACAAATCTTCTAGTTTATTTAATCGAGCCCCACCATGAAGCAGTGTGTCTATCCTTAGGGATAGATATACGGTTTGTGGTGTGGTGTTCGTTTATATAAACTATTTTGGATGTGAGATCGGTTTCATCTCATATCTTAAAATCTTCAAATTTAAAATTATTTTTAAAATCTAATACTACTTTTCAAATTATTTATTTAAATTAAATTAAAAATTCGCCGACAATTTCACGTCGGAGCGACCCCTTTTCAAAATAAAACATAGAACCTAAAAAAAAATATGCCGACAACTTCTGGCGACTCACGTGAGGAGAATTCCTCTCTCCATTTTAATCAGATAGTTTTGCTTTCAAAAATCGGTAATGCATCCATGTCCCTAATGGATCAAGCTACCCTTCTTTCCATTGGAATACTATGTTCATTTCTACCTTGAACGAGTATAGCCAACATTCTCTCGGATTTAGGAGCCATCTGTTTAGACACCCCTAAATAGAGAGGTTCCGAGATCCTTTTACCTCATTTTCGAGGTGGGGTGGACCCCCGATAGGTGTTAGTTTAGGAGTGATCCTTCGAGACGAGAAGTCTTGCATAAGACCTTCTTTTCCTTTCCAACTCCGAATCGGATTCCTTACCTTCTCTACACCTTTGAACATTCCGTTCTAAATAAACGAACCCTCTAATAAATGATTCTTTTAACAAATGATTCCTTCTTATAAATACATGAACAAGAATGAGTTCGGACTCTTTTTCAATTCCTTTCTTTTCGTCCTAAAGAAAAGAAGCATAACTCGGGACTGACAACCGGAATCTACCCTGCGAAATGGAAGCCCCAAAGCCGATTTTCTCCTTCACCAACGGATCGGACTTCGCCATCTATAAGGATGAGCGCTCGACAATGGGATCATCCGATTTGACAAGGATTTGAAAACATGAATGTCAAGATCACCGACGTCTCCCTCTTTGCACTGACGAACAAGGTATCTGAAGCTGAGAAACCGCTGCTTGAATTCAACCTTAGGTCGACCCAAGAGTTTCCTCCCCTGCAAAGGATCCCGACTGAGAGGAATACTGCTGTCCGCATGAGGACTGTTCTTACTACCCCCACTGGTCTAGTTGTTTCTGCACCTACCTCGACTTTCGCCAAATTAAAGGGGAAAGAAATCCAGAATTATGGTGAACTCGTTACCGTGGAGGGTACGGATCTTCTCGTAAGACCTTCCGTTTTCGAAATCGGGTCCGGTTTAAAGATTCCATCACCGACAAGGACCCAAAGAAGAAACGAGGCGAAGGATCGCTAGAGAAGCCAGGACTGCTCGAAATTGCTTTCCGGAGGAAATCCCGAACCGCTTAATATACACCTGCCGCTGCGAATATACACCGCTGCTGAATACATACCACTTTTGGGAGGAAGTAGGTTCCATCCCCTCTCCGCCGCGAGAGGACGAGGAAAATGTTCTCAAGATCTGTTGCCACATTACCTCGGCCCGCATATTACAACGATAGCCGCAAGAAAAGGACTAGAACTACGCCGTTTGCTCGACCGCAAACTTTGGTAGAAAAGTTAGCGAAGAAGGAAAAGCGCCCCGTATCGGAGATTCTACGAAGGATAGGGCGGGTGCCGGTCAAATCCCGTCTTGGGCCCGAGTAGAACCCGCCGTCATGACGGAAAAGCCAAGTAAAAGAATGAAGGCTAGTTCGCCTCGTCGTCGTCTCGGGATTACAGATTAGGGAGGATACCACCTTCCGGCATTTGGGTCGACGGACCATCCAGTCCTAGACCTTCGCCGCTAGAAGGATGGTATGGCGTCCCACTACTGGGCGATTGAGATTGAAACAACGACCAAGAAAGAAAGTCTCGCCGAGAGACTTGAATGCGAAGAAAGTGCTTCTTGCGATAAAGGGGACTCATGAAAAGGGGACCCAGCAGCTATCGCATGACAACCGCGAGGACACTCAGAAAGCCCCGCTAGAAGATGCCATGGAAAAGTTGAGAACCAATATTCGACGATTGGCAAAAGAAAGAGAAGAAAAGTTCGGAGATGAGATTGATTCATCGGGAATTCATGGACGACGAATATGCGAAATCAACATGGTCGAAACACGAGCTTCATCGGCTTCACAAGGTGCTTCGCGGCAGCGAAAGAGAGGAGCCGGAGCGATGAGAAGGAAGCTTCGGGAGAAAGACGACACGATCGCTCGAATGGCGAAAAGGATGGAAGAGATGGGCTGTAGCTGCGGCCACTCTCCGGAGTCGAGTGCGACCACGAAGAGAGACACCCCCGGAGGTCATTCACATTGTAGACGGAGGAAAGGAGATTACATCCGTCAACGGGGATGATCGGTCGAAAAAGGATACAACACAAAGTATGATCCTCGAAAAGGATATCAAGAACTTGGTGGAACGACGGAGTGCGAGAAGCCTTAGCACAATCGAAGAACGGGACATCCATTCAGACTGGTAGACCTTACCCAGAAGAATTCGACGCTGTCCAATACCCGAAAGGCTTCGTACCACCTCTGTTCAGAGACCTTCGACGGAGCGGGAACCCCGACGAGCATGTTGCACACTTTCGTGCCGGTTGTTGCAATGCGGCGGGAGCGATGCATTACTCTTCCGACGGTTCGTCGGCGACACGATCGGGAATCGCCTTCGGCCGGTATGCGGAGTGCCAAATGGTTCGGTGAAGAGGTTCTCGAGACTAGAGAACCTCTTCATCAAGCGATTCGGCGGAGCTCAGCACCACATCACTATAGGTGATTTAGTGGTAGAGAAACAAAGGCCGAACGAAACTTTGGTGGATTACATACTTCGATGGAGGAACTTAAGCATGAAGTGTGAACCACATCTATGCAGTCGGCATCTTACTTAAAAGCATTCACGGCCCGATAGCACTTCTCCTTAAAGGATTCACTATTAAGACTTTCGAGAAGTTGTTAAGCGAGCGGAAGCTTGCAAGAAGAGGCGAAGCAATTAAGTTTCGCCAACAAGACGGACAAGCAAAAGCACGTGAAGACTTTTGAAAAGAAATGCGGGATCGTTGCGGCGAGTTGACAAAGGCAAGCAATCGATGCAAATACCACCGAACGGCCGCAGCAATCACAACAGAATTACTAGCAACCCCGGCCCGGCTATCGGTCATCTCCACGGTATGAGCAACCGCCTCGTCCGCAACGTACATTAAGGGAGCTTCGAGCGAGGGAATATCCGTTCAAGAATGAAGCGATGCCGAAAATGTTCCGTAGTCCGATGAAGACTCCGGATTTTCAGTGCCGGAGCCTAAAAGACCAGAGGAAGTCAACAAGAAAGGTGATCCCAACTTTTTCCCCTACCACCGGATGCTTGGGCACAAGATAGAAGATTGCATTACCTTCAAAAGTTGGCTCAACGACAACCTTCAGAAAGGGAATATAACAATCCCGAAAGAGTACATGAAGGAACCCCAGAAAGGAGGTTCCGTTAATGTTATCTCAACTGATCCCATAATTCCGATAGATCCCTATACGGCCGACGATGGATGGACTACCGCCCGGACGAGGTCTTCGAAAAAGATTTTAGACGACATCCAAAGCCGCCTCGGTGCGAGCTTCAATTCGAGTTCGAGACCCGTTAAGCCGGTACTATCACTTGCGATGGAAGAACCACCTCGACGAGAGGCGACTGAAGAGAAGAAGAAAATCGACGAAGAAGAGAGGACCGAGACTCCTAAGGCTAGACTAGGGGCTGCTTATCCTAGGATAGTTGTTTCCGATTAGGGGGAGAAATCCCTCGAACCTTTGATTTTGAATGATTATCTGCTCACTTCGGTGGGATCATATAATGATAAGGGTGATGGCGTTGGTTACGTTTTGACTGTTTCTAACGATTACGTATCTAGCGACAATCCGGACATCGATTTCGATACCAACGACAATTCTCAAATCATACACGATCTCAACGAGCAAAATAGCGAAGAAGACATCCATAAAGGAGGCTACAAGAGTTCAACAAGCAACGAATCTATCTGCGAGTTTCGAGGAGCTCCAGTCGCGATAGAGTTAGAGCCTTCGGATTCGAGGTTAATCCGGAAGAGCTCGTCATTCCGATTCAGGAGGAGACACCGACAAGCTCAACACTAGATTCGGAAGAAATTACAGAAATCAACTTAAGAAGTGGAAGAGTTCTACCTCCGAGAATGGGTCCAAAGGACAAAGGAAAGCAGATGGTTGTTCAAGAAGAACCAACCCCAGCAGAAGAAATACCCATTCGAGAAGAAGCCGAGACGCATGAAAATAAAGTGGACTACAACGTGCTAGCCCATCTTAGGAAACTACCGGCCAAACTGAGCATTTACGATGCTCTCATCTTATCAAAGGAGATGAGAGAAGTTCTGATCAAGGCCTTTCTTGATCCAGAAAATTGCTTAGCTTAAATGGCCGGAGATTCCTTAGATGAGGTTTGCTCGTTAAAGGAACGACGAGGTGTTACCTTCACGGACAATGACCTACTACTTGGGACGACGGATCACAACCGACCGTTGTACATTTCGATTACAATCGGAAAATTTACACTCTCCGAGTATTGGTGGATCCGGGAGCATCAATCAATATAATGAGTCTTCGAACACTAGCATACTTGGAAATTGATGCTCGTGAGCTCGAGGCCGACAAAATGTTATTAAGAGGATTCAACCAGAAAGGAGAAAGAGCTCTCGGATCGATAACACTACTAATGAAGACCGGTGACTTAGCAAAGACAACCGCAAAATTTCACATAATTGATTCGAAACGTCGTTCAACGCTCTGCGGGCCGACCATGGATACATGAAAATGAGGATGATACCATCATCTCTACATCGGTGCATCAAATACTACGATGGAGGGGAACGAGTGCATCAACGGTGACTTACAACCATTCTCCGTACATGAGATTGGAATTCACGAAGACGCGGCTTATTATGCACCTCCGAAGAAAACAATCTTCTCCAGGAGATACTATAACAAATGAAGCAAAGAAAGTTCGAGACAACGAAGAACACGAAGTTCTAGTCCAACGATCACTCACCACTCCCTACGGCGAGATGGTGAAGGTTTCTCCACAACTCGCATCCGAGGTCGAGGTCGGGGACGAGGTCGTGGTAGAGACGTTAGGACGGTTGGACGGAGGAAACCGGCCATCAATGTTGATTGGGAAGATAGTTCGAAGAAGAAAAAGAAATCAAACAAGAAGCGATGACAATAAGTCGGAAGAAGCCGCAATTCAAGATCTCTCTCGAAGATGAGAAGAACGAAGAATACAAATCGATGTATGAAAAGATTAACCACTACGTACATACTATGACCCTAACCCCGATCCATTCGAACAAGATCGAGGGTATGGTGGTCGAAGAGGTACGTAAAGACGGTGCAAAGCCAATCAAATTCTACCGTGGTGCTTCTTCCTCCAAAGCGAAAATAATGTACAATTCGAAGATGTCACTTCATCGAAATTAATGGAATTACCTTTTGAGTGGTACTCTCCTCGTGTTCAAAATTTAATTCAACGTGGTTTCTTACCTCGACAATGGACAAAAGGTCAATCTCAACATTTTGAAAAATTATGGAATAATTCCGGTCGTCCACCCAATTCAAAGCATGGTCTCGGATTCGGCACGGTAGGATCGGTTGACGATGCCGAATTTTGCTTGGTTGTCACTTGCGAGTCCAATGAAAACTGCATGGAAACTACAGACGAACTCGAAGGTTTACAAATTGGAGACGCTCCACCAGAATTCGAAGAAGAAATTAAATCTACGATAGATGAGTTAACGGAAGTTAACTTAGGTACTAGCAAAGAACCTTGACCTACCTTTGTTAGCTCCTTACTCAATAAAGAAGACTCCGAAGAAATAATCGAGTTATTAATGGAATTTAAAGAGCTGTTTTGCTTGGAGCTACGATGAGATGCCGGGATTAGCTCCGGAGGTCGCGATCCATAAACTAGGAGTGGATCCTACTTCTCTCCGGCTCGGACAAGGTCCCGGAAGAATGCGTCTAGAAATCGAACAACAAGTCATAGCCGAAGTTAAAAAGCTAATAGACGCTAAATTTGTCCGTGAAGAACAATACCCGACTTGGCTAGCCAATGTAGTGCCGATCGAGAAGAAGAATGGTCGGATCGGAATTTGTGTGGATTTCGAGAGATTTAAACAAGGCATGTCCAAAAGATGAATTCCCTCTACCGATCCCGAATTAATGATCGACATTGCTTCGACACATGAAATATTTTCATTCATGGATGGATCTTCGGGATACAACCGGATAAAAATGGCTCCGGAAGATGAAAAGCTTACGCATTCGAACGCCGATCGGAGTATATTGCTACACAGTGATGCCATTCGGACTGAAGAACGCAAGAGCAACCTACCAGAGAGCAATGACAAGAATTTTTGATGATCTCATCCACAATCAAGTCGAGTGCTACGTGGACGATGTGGTCATCAAAAGTAAAGTAAAGGAAAACCACCTGTATGATTTGAGAATTGTTTTCGAACGATTAAGACAATTTAACCTTAAGATGAATCCCTTAAAATGCGCCTTCGGCGTCACCTCCGGGAAATTCTTAGGATTCGTTGTCCGACATCGTGCAATTGAAATCGACCCGGAAAAGGTTAAAGCTATCTTAGAAATGCCGCCTCCCAAAACCTTAAAACAACTACGATCTTTTCAAGGGAAGTTGGCATATCTTCGACGCTTTATCTCAAAGCTTGTCGAGTAGGTGTCGAACCTTTCTCGGCACTAGTTAAAAAGGACGCCAAATTTATTTGGGAAGAGAGATGCCGGAAGGCCTTCGAGGACATTAAGCAATATTTAATGACACCTCCTGTCTTAGCGACCCCGGTCTCGCGTAGACCGTCGATACTTTACGCAGCGGCTTCAGACGACTCTCTCGGAGCCCTGTTGGCCGGAGTCGATGATGAGGGTAAAGAGAATGCTCTTTACTATTTAAGCCGTCGTTTACTTCCGACGGAAATAAGGTATCCCGCAATTGAAAAGCATTGTTTGGCCACGATCTTCGCCGCTCGAAAGCTCGGGCACTACATGCTTTCTCATAAGGTCGACTCCGATCTCGAAGTTTAATCCATTGCGATACTTGATGACTCGTCCAACACTTTTCGGCGGACTTGCCGGATGGTCAATGATATTATTGCAATTTGATATAACTTTCGTGCCTCTTCGTGCCGTAAAGGGACAAGTCTTAGCGGACTTCCTCGCGGACACACCCTTTGCCGGCGAATCTCCCCTCGATGACGATTTGTCGGATGAACAAATAATGAATCTAGAAGACCACGATGATCGACGTTGGGGATTATATTTCGACGGAGCATCTTCGAGCACACAAAGATGAAGAATCGCAAGTGATAGTGCCCGGTAAGGCAGGAATCAGGCTAATCTTTATAACACCGGAGCGGGGGATGTTAAGATACTCCTACCACTTGGCAGAACCGTGTACAAACAATGAAGCAGAATACGAAGCCCTCATAACGGGACTGGAACTAACTATTCAAATGAGGATAACAAACATCAACATTTACGGGGATTCGCAGTTAATCATTCGACAGATCGCCGGACAATACAGAATTTTAAAGCCAAGACTCGAACAATACTTCCAGTATGTCATACAGCTGTTGGAACAGATTCCAAATGTGACGATCTACAAATTTCCCGGAAAAGAAAATGCTTTAGCAGATGCTTTAGCCCGTCTCGCAAAAGAATTTGCTCGTTTGCAAGATGAATCGGTAGAAGTGTCGGTTCACGGACGTCGGGTCCTATCACGGCTCGACATAGACACAATACACAAATCGGAAAAAGAAAAAGAATCGGTTGCAACGAGTGACGGAAAACACGGAAGATTGGCGACAACCATTGATAGACTACACCGAACGAACGGAAAGCTTCCGGA
Organism: Papilionanthe hookeriana x Papilionanthe teres; assembly: GCA_022702705.1. Taxonomy (NCBI): domain Eukaryota; kingdom Viridiplantae; phylum Streptophyta; class Magnoliopsida; order Asparagales; family Orchidaceae; genus Papilionanthe; species Papilionanthe hookeriana x Papilionanthe teres. The sequence goes on along the minus strand of CM040434.1, from coordinate 22,705,693 downwards.
CGATAGGTCGCTAGCCCATCGGATCAAGAAAAGAACTCGTCCTACGCATTAATAAACAACACATTGTACGGAAGGTCTTTTGATCAAATGTGGCTAAGGTGCCTAAGCGGGTCCGAGGCCCGTGAAATTGTTAAGGAGGTGCATTCGGGACTCGTGGCGCTCACCGGTCGGGTCCGAAGATGAAAATGAAAATTAAAAGACTAGGGTACTACTGGCCCTCGATGATGACCGACTGCATGAAAATCGCCAAGAGCTGTCACCAATGCCAAGTGCACGGAGTGGTTCTACACCAACCTCCAAATGTGCTACATCCGACTATTGCATCGTGGCCATTTGAATGTTGGGGCACAGATATAGTGGGTCCAATAGAACCACCATCTTCAAAAGGACATCGCTTCATTCTTGCGGCTACGGATTACTTTTCCAGTGGGCGAGAGCAATTCCACTTAGAGAAGTGAAAGCACACCACGTGCTACGGTTTTTCAAGAACCAAGTTGTCTACCGTTTCGGAGTGCCGCGCAGGATCATCTCGGATAATGGGTCGGCATTCGAAGCACGCAAATCAACAATTTTGTCGAGAGACACGGAATCGGCGGCGATACTCAACAATTTACTACCCAAGAGCAAATGGCCTCGGCGAGGCTTTTAATAAAACTCTCGTTCAAATCTTAAAGAAAACCTTGGACGATAATAAGAGAAATTGGCACGAGAAGTTGTTAGAAGCCTTATGGGCCTACCGGACAACCTTCGAACTCCTACTCAAGCTACACCTTACGCTCCGGTGTATGGGTCCGAGGCGAGTGTTACATTTAGAGGTTCGGCTTCCTTCACTCGGAGTTGCGAGTTGCAAACAAGATCACGACGGAAGAGAACGCCAAGTTACGACTCGAAGAATTAGAAAGCACGGAAGGGAAAGGCTTGCGGCGCAACGGAATTTAGAACTATACCAAGCTAAGATGGTTCAAGCCCATGACAAGCCGGGTCCGCCCAAGAACCTTCAAAGTTGGTGACTTAGTTCTCGTTCTCAAGAGACCTATTCTTGCACACCGCAAGATAGGGGGAAAATTTGAACCCACTTGGGAAGGACCGTTTGTGGTTGAAGCAGTATACTCGGGAGGTTCCTACCGGCTAGTGAATTGCCGGGGAGAACGACATATGCTTCCGATCAACGGACGATACTTGAAAAAGTATTACGCTACCACGATGTTTCAAAGGAATGAATTCTTCATCCCTAAGAAACACGGGCGAAGTAATTACTTATGATTGGGTCCGAACCCAAAAATAATAAAATGTGCTTAAGATAAATAAAATCATGATAATTAAGTTTTCCTTGTTTTCTTTTCCAAATCAAAATCTCTTCCCCGATCTTATCCTACTTCATTCTGTTAAATTTGAATATAAAAAAAAAATAAATAAAAAATATGTCTTTAATAAACATTTTCTTAATGTTCTTGTTCTTAGTACGACTCCGATCCTTTTCCTTGTCTTTTCGCGGGGAAATGTCGAACGGGCGGTTGGTCTTGAACTTTAAGAAATGGCGTAAGCCTTGCACTCGATGAAAAGAGGGTGAAAGATGGAGCGATAATCGAGATTGACTCGGATTTCGCACCGGCGGAGCTTACGATACGAGGAAAGTGACTCGGTCCCGGTTGACCGAGAAGAGCTGCCCGGCGGACAGGTGATGAAAGTGGGTGGCCCAAGCCACCAATCCGGCGACGAAGAAAAGAAAAGCAAACAACGAAGAAGATAAGAAAATGAAGTCGCGTAGTCGCTACGGCGGAGGGCGAGCTTGTCGGCGCCGTGCCCGCAGAGATTCAAGAAGTTCGGAGAGCTACTCTCACAGCAACGCAACGAAGAAATAAGAATCGCCGTATCCGTAAGATGTTAACAAAACTAGCGCGCGGACCGGCGCGACGAGACGATTGCTAATGCCGAGTACATACACTTCGAGGACACCGGTTCACCGGGAACACGAAGAAAGGAGGCCGGCTCCGAGGATAACGAGAAAGACCGGGGAAATCTCCGGAAGATCAGAAGAAAGAAGGCTACCACGCCACCGGATGGAACCACCAGGTGATGCATGACCTTGTTGCGGAAGCAACCCGGGGGATGTCCGACGAGGCATCATCCACGAGGAGCCGAGGTATGCGAGGAGAACGTGAAGGGATTGAACCGTATATCCCACAATATGTCACCGGGCCTCGCCATCCGCCAGATCATTCCGGAATACGAGCTAGAGAGAATGCGAGAATGTTGAAAAGAAAACCTTTGAATACTTCGAGAGAATTAAAGGCGAGAAGAATCAATATACTAGAGGGCCTCGAGCTACATACGGACGTATTCTCGGAGTATGAACAACGGCAAATCGTGGATTGCATCCGGGATTTGAAAAGAATGGGACGAGCGAGGCCGCACGAGGGAAAACACATACTCGGAACCCCGGAGATGGATGCCGGGGAAAGGAAGAATCACGATACAATGCGGATGCTCGTTACAACTTTGCGAGAAGACGAAAGGGAAATCCACGGGAATACTCCGTCATGGGCAAGTGGATCCGATGCCATTAGTCATCAAGAGAATGGTAAAGAGATTGATAACATGGAGGGTACTGCCGCAGTTGCATACCCAATAGCTGCATTATCAACATCTACGAGCAGGGGTGACTGCATACCCCCACACATAGATCACCACGACTTTGTCGGACCTTTACGCACGGTCTCTTTCCGAACGAGTGTAACATCATGTTCGGATCGACCTCCGGATAGCGAGGCCCGGGTGAGTTCCGAGGGCCGGTGAAGATACCTTTACCGGTAGGTTCCGTCATGATGCGAAGGGCAACGGAGCGGATATCGCTAAGCATTGCATACCGGGAGTACCGGTGAAGCGGATCTCGGTTACTTTCGAAGGATGGACGACGGGAAGACACCTTACCATTTCCGACCGGACCGGAGCTAGAGAGCCTCCGGCCTTACGAGTTGTGAGCTACATGGAAAATATCACACCTCCAATGTACATCCATACGGCATCCTTGCCGAGGATGGCTTGGAAGGTGATGTTATTGACCATGTACCCCATTATTCAGACATGGATTTTTGACAGATGCTTCTTTGGATGGATCAACAAAGATCATACATAGTCCGTTTTGAGTCTACATGGATTGTATGAGATGTATTCCAGATCGAGTTGTATGATGTATCTTCAACATGATTGGAATGAAAGTAACCATGTCACATTTTTGGCCTTCACCTCTTTTGTGCAAATTGATCGGGAAACGCCATTAAAGTTAAATGAACTTCGAACAAAGAACAAAAAAGAAATAAAAAAAAGAATAAAAGAAAACTTTCCTTAAAAATCTAAAAATGGCGAACACCAAATTCATATGAACATTAAATAAACGATAAAATAAAATTTGAATCATTAAAAGACAAACAAAATGAACATAAATTTCAAATCAAATTTTAAATCAAATTTCAATCGAGTTCAAACTCATCCTTCCAAATTTCAAATTCAATAACTCGATTTCAAATCAATCTCGATCGAATTTCAAATTCGATCAACTCGGATTTCAAATCAAATCTCGATCAAATTTCAAATTCGATCTTTCCATTGCAAATCAAATCTCATCAATTTCAAATTCGATCTTCGGATCTCAATCGAATCTCGATCAATTCAAACTTTTGGGTCGAGGATTTTACATCCAAGACTGCATTGCTTTAGGATCATTTCCCTATCGCAATGAAATACATCGATTCAAACTTTTGGGTCGAGGATTTTACATCCAAGACTGCATTGCTTTAGGATCATTTCCCTATCGCAATGAAGTACATCAAATTCGAACTTTTGGGTCGAGGATTTTACATCCAAGTGCATTGCTTTAGGATCCTTTCCTATCGCAATGAAGTACATCAAATTCAAACTTTTGGGTCGAGGATTTTACATCCAAGGCTGCATTGCTTTAGGATCATTTCCACTATCGCAATGAAATACATCAGATTCAAACTTTTGGGTCGAGGATTTTACATCCAAGATCGCATTGCTTTAGGATCCTTTCCCTATCGCAATGAAGTACATCAAATTCAAACTTTTGGGTCGAGGATTTTACATCCAGACGCATTGCTTTAGGATCATTTCCCTATCGCAATGGTAATCCAAGACGCATTGCTTTAGGATCATTTCCTATCGCAATGAAGTACATCGATTCAAACTTTTGGGTCGAGGATTTTACATCCAAGGCCGCATTGCTTTAGGATCCTTTCCCTATCGCAATGAAGTACATCAGATTCAAACTTTTGGGTCGAGGATTTTACATCCAAGATCGCATTGCTTTAGGATCATTTCCCTATCGCAATGAAGTACATCAAATTCAAGCTTTTGGGTCAAGATTTTACATCCAATGCATTGCTTTAGGATCCTTTCCCTATCATAATGAAATACATCCAAATCAAACTTTTGGGGTTGAGGATTTTACGTCCGAGACTGCATTGCTTTAGGATTCTTTCCCTACAGCAATGAAATACATCAAAATCAAACTCTTAAGGTTAGGGATTTTACATCCAATACCGCCTATTGCTCCGAGATCTCTCCTCATTGTAATGATTCAATCCAATCGATTCGATTTTCTTTTGGGTTAGAAGATGTTACATCTAAAACCACGAAATTTCAATTTTCATTTCAAATCAAATCCCTTCAAATTAATCTTGACAAAACTTCAATCTAAATTGAAACTCAAACTAAAATCTAAGCTCACACATCAAAACTTAAACTGAAACAAAATGAAATCTAAATTGAAATTTCCCCAGATCATGTGATTTGGAATTCACCTTCTTCTCCTTTCCCACGACGAGTTCGGTGAATCTACGGTTTCGGAGATATATTTGACACTCCCCAGCGGAAACTCTTCTACTTCGTCCTAAGTTTGTCACTTGGACATACGTGTTGGTTTCTTTGATCGCTTCGGTCAACACCAATATGCGCGGTGTGCTCCGTCGGCTCACCACACCTATTGGGGATCCATTTGTTGACCTCATTTTTGATGAGGTCTTCTCTTCTTCCCTTTAGTACTTAGGGTCTAGCCTTAGGCTTTTCCTTTGACTATCTTAGATGACTAGAATTGGGACCCACCTTCTAGAATTTCA